>JAQPPZ010016955.1:5000000-6250000 GCA_028583015.1 Wollemia nobilis | reverse complement strand
TGACAGATTTAAATGTTGTCTTATGGCTAATACAAAAAGCATATTAGAATTATGATTGATATTAAAGGTGACATATGATGGACCAAAATTAGGGTTAGGGATTGAAGTTGCGAACTAAAAATTAGAAGAATAATTTGGATTAGGGTTGTGAATGGTGCCCATATGTTGAGATGTAGGAAAACTAGGGTTTCCCTATAACAACTCTTCAAAGATAGGAATGGATGGTGTTGTAAATATGATATCTATGGAGGAACTTGTCTCCTATTGTCCATTGGTGTTGTGATAGTAGATGGGATGGGATCAACTAGATGCATTGAGTGTCGACATGGTGACATTAATAGATGGAAATATTAGCCCATTTGATTAAGTGTAGGGGACTAGAGTTTGGCTATTGGGGGCAATCCAATAGTGAATCATCCCCTAAAAATACTTCTTGGGATTCACTACCCTTTTTAAAAAGATCTCCACAACTTTCTTATTTCTGTTTAGGAAGTAGGCCATATGGCTAGTAGGTGGGATGGGATCAACTAGATTAGGGAATGATGCATTGAGTGTCGACATGGGGACATTATAAGATGGAAATATTAGCCCATTTGATTAAGTGTAGGGGACTAGAGTTTGGCTATTAGGGGCAATCCAATAGTGAATCATCCCCTAGAAATACTTCTTGGGATTCACTCCCTTTTTTAAAAAGGTCTCCACAACTTTCTTATTTCTGTTTAGGAAGTAGGCCATATGGCATGCAAATTGAAAAATTAATTTCCCATACTCTTCTTAGAAAGGAATTGAGAAATATCAAGGAGATAAGGCTTCCTCTTCTTGGTTAAAAATTATATTCTCATGGTTGAGAAATGCATCATGACCCTTCTTTAGGAGGGTTAAGGTGATTAGCCATTTGATGAGCGATGCTACAATTTAGGTAATCTCAATCATGGTTTTAGGAGTTGGTGAGAAAAGAGGATTTAATTAAATTTTATTTTTTTTGAGCATTGTTCAAAAGAAGATTTTATAACACCTTATATCACCTTCCCTCTATAAACCTGATCTAACCTATATACCTTGAAGGCCTCCCTTTATATTGAAGACTCCCTATATACCCGACCCTTCTCGATATACCCATCGATACATGAGAGCATAGCCAATACATGGAAGACCAACAATACTTGGAAGTAGACCCTTTGGATATGCGGTCAAGATCAATATGTGAGGGGTAATGAATTCCTTATTATGACATCTACTAGCCCATCACGGTATACTCCTTATGTGGTGCAAGTATACATGAGAACTTGTGAGGAAAGTTGGTAGTTTGGGATTGCTATAGAGCCAAATAGTTTATAATTTATATGTTGACTACTCAAGTAGACAAGTAGCTCAAATTACCTAAAATACTTTAAGTTCAAATTAGACAAGTAGGTCAAATGAGAATCTTAGGACCCATGTGGTTTTCATGTTGGCTTCACCAAAATGTGGTGATTTGGAGGGCACTACATGTGAATGGGGATAGACATGCTCACTCCTATATCCCCATGTTGTACCAGATCTATTTCACCAATTCAAGAGGATATGGGGAAGTTTTGCTAGGTCTAAGTTTATTGTTATTGTTTAAAAGCACCAAGATTTTCAGAAGATTCTAGTGAACATGCTTTTTCCTAAAAATAATCTAGAAACAACTCAAATTTAAAACTAATAACTATTTTAGGCTAATAATGAAAGACAAACACAATGTAGTTAAAAAAGTACTAATCCTAAATGTGACTTTGTTTTGGTGACAAGGATGAGCATTTTTTTCCTTTTTATTTTTAGACAAGGGCGCAAGAGTGGTTTGATGCAACAAGCAAGATATATGATTTATAATTTCTTACAAAATACAATAATGGACCTAAGTATTTTAACCTTTTAAATGATAAGACTAAAAAACAAATTCCCTAGACTATGTGTGTTTTTTTCTCCTTTTTATATTTATTTTCTAAATGTTTATAATAAAGACAAACAAATTTCCAAAATGATCCTAAGCTGAAAACAATAGAAAGTAATGGAGAAAACCTATTTTTGCTCCAAGTCTAGTAGAAGCACCGGTGGCACTATCAAATCAAGTTAACTTTCATTTGCAAATGTGGAGGACTAACTTTCTTATTTGTATCCTACTCATTACAATTCCTACACAAAATCAAACTCAAAGATGTTAGATTTTTAAGCGGTTTACCTTTGTCAGACACCTATTACAAAAAGATATAAAAGATAACAAAATCCAAAAATGGATAAATGATTACCAAATTCTAACCAACAGTAGAAGCACTGCAAGGATCCAATGCTAGTGAATGTTCTAATGACACTAATTATAGCATTATCAAGGGGTGATGCTTTTTCTTGCATGTATAGTCTGATATACTATGGGATTAACAATATTTATAATAGAAAACCAAAGAGTTATAGCACCATCGAGACTAAAATATGATCATACTTTTGCTTGTAGATGCAACAAAATAGGTTTTGGGACTTGCAAAACCTATAATAAATGATGAGAATGAGGAATACTAACGAATATGGATACAAGAATCCGACTATAGTGCTAGATTAATATGATAAGATCAGAAATTGAATGATAATAACTAAAATACAAATGCTTGAAGATTAAAATGGAATAAGACAAAATAATAAGTAAAAGACAATAAAATTAAGATAAAAGTATGGGGGTTAGATCATAAATCCATAAGTCTTGAATAAAAGATATGCCTTGATGCTCATACTGATGCAATCATGGGAATTCTCTGAATATGGCCTATGAAGAGTTAGGTGTTTGAAACTTAGCATAAAATCCAATTACTTTCACACGAGATCCTTCAATTGCACTATTTGACAGAATCTTGACAAGATTGAATGTGGACGTCAAAAGTAAATATGGCAACAAATCCCTTATCATTCACTAGAATTTTTTATAGAGTTTTGTTTAGCAAACTTGAGTGTTAATTTTGATAGAGTTTAGCTAGTTCTTTTATATATGATTTTGGATGTGCCAAGGGTTGGAGTAATAGAAGCCATGGCCCTCATGGAGGATCCAACTAAATTAGAAAGGATGAAAGGTGGCATGTTGCATGGAGGGTAATCAACTTTATTGGAGGTGATTGAGGATGGAGAACATGCACAGGGTTTGGAGGATTTGGTGGGTGAATGTATGCGAAAGGTTGAGAGGATTCAAGATGCCTAGTTTCCAATAATGTCAGGTGATGTGTATTAGGCAAAGGTCAAACGAGGTTGATAGGACAAGTTTCCAATTTAATGGGTAGTTGGTGCCAATTAGCTATCTATATTTCTTAATTTAATTTATGATAGTCAATAATGGTAGTCATAAGAACTACTAGCACTAACAATCCTAATGCAAATTCCAAAATACTTTGTGAATATGTTGATTAGGTAAGAAAAGGTAAAATTTAAAATTTTGGCAAAAATATCACCACTTTGTCAGAAGTGTCACCGGTGCTACTGCCTCTACTGAGCTTCACCAAGAGACTTACCATATTCACCTATGCAATATTATTTCTATTCTACTAGGTATTTTCTTATCTAGGAGCAATACTTGTGATTTTATCTTATGATAAATGAGGACACATATTAAAAGGGTTATACAATGCTTTTGATTTAGAGCATTAAATACCCTTTGTTAATACTTTAGCTTGCTTGGTTGATCAAGAAATTTGTTGTGTTTGATGAGGTAGATGTTATGTCTGTATGATTTGATGACATGTTCAAAATTAGGCGTTTGCAAATACAATACAAAAGCTGGTTGTGGCCTCAAGAGAACCTTAACCACTACATATTCTAACATCTCCCCTTAAGCTAAATGGGGGACACAAAGAGATACCCTTATTTGTTATTCCTCTTAAGGGGTACTCTCCTACACCAAGTAGTTATCACATACACATAAAAGGAATATTTAGCATGGATTTGGTTTGGATATCCACTACATGATCTATTGAAGGCACACAAATTAGATCAAGCACTCAACATGCATGAATCCATCTCATAAAATGCATCCAAATCTCTATATGCTTGGTTCATTGATGAAACATAGGATTGCAGACATGTTGGATGGTGCTCTAATTATCACATCAAAGAGTGATTTGGAAACTTTAAGGAATACTAATCTCATCCAAAGTCGTAATCATCAATCAAAGGTGCCTAGTTGCCTCATTGGAAGCATAATATTCAACTTTTATAGTGTTGGAGTATATTACATTATTTGGTACAAGCTAATGTACCCCCATGGTACCTTCATGGTACACCTTGTAAATATTAAACTAGGGTCAAGTCTTAGATAGAGTGTGAGTAAATATTTTATGTAATGTGATAATGTTTAGGAAATGCACAAGTGTCATGTGATCAAGTGTGCACATGTAATGTGTGTATATGTGCACAAGTGTCTTATATGTAACAGTGCAATTGTGTTCTTGGATTAGGAAGTGTTATGTGAAGTGTTAAGTGTGCATACAAGATAGAGTCATGTGTATGCAAGTGTTAAATAGAGAAACCAAAAGTCCTGAGACTTGGCGTAAGGAAAGAAAGAGTAAAGTAACCAAGGAGTCATCCTACAATGGCTATATAGTACTCCATAGTCTATGTTGCCTATATAGTCTACATAGCCTACATACTCTACATTGTCTACATATAGAAAGCATTGTTATTGTATGAGATTTTTATGATACATTTGTAAGAGAAAGAGGAGTAATAAAGATTGCGTACATTTGAGCAACTAATATTGTAAGTTGTGCTACATGTATGATTCAAGCTACTACATTTTTGGCTTATTTTTGAATGTTAGTTGATATATTATAAAGCCTTGATTTCACATATTAGTTGTCTCATATTATTCTTAGTTATATTATTATCTTGATCTTACAATATTGTGGTTATCATATATTTAATATTGTGAGTCTACATTACTATTAAGGCTTCAAAATCCATCATATAGAAGACTAAGATATGGTGGATTGGCATTTGGAATACCAAGAAACAGGGATGGATCTCAAATACAACACAAAGTGTATGGTGGATCATTGTTCATCCAAATTTTTGGCCCAATCAACATCTAAAAATCCTCTTAGAATTGGAAATGATCTAACTGGGTAATGAATATCCATATGATAAGTCCCTTGGATGTACTTAAGAATCCTCTTGGCTATGGTCCAATGGCTCTCCTAGGGGTCTACATGTACCTTGAACAATAGTTGACATCAAAATCTATATTGGGTCTTGTTTGAGTTAGGTAGAGAAGTCCACCTACAAGAGACTAATACAAAGTAGTATCCATCAAATGATTCATACAATCCGTTCAAAGCTTTAGGCTTAAAGTGAACCAGTTCAAGCAAATTTGTAATCCTCCATGTTGAAAAGTTGAAGAAGATCCAATCCATACTTGGACTATGAAACGGTGATGCAAAAATCTATCTAATCAATTTAAATCCCCCAAAAGTAGTGTAGGATCCCTAAATTTATCATCTCCAAAATGGAATGAAACCATTGCTTCATATCTTAAATCAAGATAGGAGAGTTGTTGGTAATGAGAAGATTTTCAACATAAAGAATAATCACCATAGTATCCACATCCTAATGTTTGATGTAAACATAATGTTTGACCTCTCACACTATCAAAAGTCACAATTAAAAAAAGAGAGTGAATCTTCTCATATTATGCATGAGGTGCCTGCTTAAGTCCATATAAGGACCTAGTCAATTGACAAAATAGACTAGGGCCCTCAAGCTCTAGGCTAGAGAGCTACTAGATGTATATATCATCCTAAAGATTTCCATGTAGGAAGGAAATATTTAGATCCATCTAATGTACCTTTCATATATATGATGTATCTATGGAGAGAATAATTTTAAATGAATCCATCCTAGCCATTGGAGCAAATACCTTAGAATAATCGACTCCTTCCTATTAAGAGAATTCCTTAGCAACAAGGCATACCTTGTGCTTCTCCACTTGACCATCCAAAGTATACTTGGTCTTATAGACCCATTTGCATCCAACTACATTCTTCCCTTTTGAAAGAGGAACAAGCTTCATCCCATGCTTCATCGCCTCATACTTTACAAGAATAATATTTTTCCACTTTGATCAATCTTTAGCCAAAGAATATGTAAGAGAATCCTAAGAATGATCAACCATTGAGAGCAAATATTAATAAAGATCCTTCTAGTATCACTCTAAAGACATAATAGATCGAGCATCTTTTGTTTCTGGTAGCATATTAGGAATCATTGGGTGGGGCACATTTCACGTACGTAGATGAAGCGAATCTATGCAACTAGAATAAATAACCTAGAGAAAGGTACACAATAGGAATTGGAGCTTTTTTCTAGCATGTCACTATATTTAAGGGGTTTAATATGCAACTTTAAATAGTGGTCTCAACAATTGGCATTGCGACTAACCCATTGGAGGTTATCGTTATAAAAGCGGAGGCTTTGACATGGCATGGAATAACAAATGAGAGTGCATATATGTACAAAAGCATATGGGTTATACCATAATGGAGAAATGAATTAGCCCAAATCTCTATGATCATGTTGTTGGAAGATCTTTGCCAACTCCCTCTTAATGAGGAGGGAAAAGGAGTTGTTGCAACAAAATGGACTAGTATGGTCACAAAGATTGTTGCATTGATATTATTTATTTAAGGATCTAAATATGAGCAGGAAGATAAGTAAGCTAGTTTGTCCAAAAAAACAAGGGAGTTGTAAATATAAATAGATGAGTCTAGTTTTGGTGATAGCCCCATGGATTGGTTCTTCCCAATCCACATTTTAAAGGTTTGATACTTCAATAATATTGGAACTCGTTAAGATGCCTAGTAGAGCGAGTTTATTGGTCCTTAGCCAATTATATCAATATGAAATTGGAAGCAAGATGATGACTATGAACTCCAACAAAATATGGAGCTTGGGTTCAAAACAAGGGAAATGTGAGTTGGGTCTCCCAATACCCTTAGGGAAGAACATTTTTGAAAAGGTCTTACTTATCACATAAAAAGAGTAGTGAGTTGAGTCACCTAGGCATTGAATCAAATTAGGAATAAGAGACTGAAGACATTTTTTTTCTATCATTTTGGTGTCTAAAGGGATTCCCTTTATTCCTTTTAAAATAAAATCCACATATAAGCAAATTTAACCTTGAACTTTTTGAACTAACACAAGGTTTGTCACCTAGTAGAATACTTTATGGAATATATGATCTTTGCCTCCAAAAACTTCATCAACTTATTCCATGTCCAATGATAGACATTTTCTAACTATTAAACATTCAATTAGTTAGATACATCAATAGAATGAGTCAATTGTTTTATTCTGGAATTGTGATCCAAATCAATGGATTGATCGCTCTTAACTTAAGGGAGATTCAAACAACTAGCTTATAACAAGGAAATAATATGCATGCCTTTTCAAGTTACTAAATTTAGGGAGGAAAGTGAAAACAAGCCATACTCAACTGCTTAAAGTTAAATGAGACAAGTAAAAGTGTATTAACCCACTTGTTTGTTGGACGAACTAAGGAAGAATCATATGCACTCTATGGAAAACAACATCAAAATCCACAAATAAGGAATCCAACTCAAGATCACTATTTACCTTGTCATGCAAATCTAAAGCACTTTGAACTAATGTGTCCTACTCATCATATCCTAAGTCTAGAAAAGAAGGCATTACCAATGGTGCTTCCCATGAAGGGGTCAAATCTATAAGTAATGGACCTCCACTCAAATATGAAGATGAAGAAGATGCTCTAATGGGAATAGAGCCTACTAAAACCTCTAAAGAAATAGTTGAATCTAAATAAGTCAAAGAATCAGATAAGTCATCTATCAAAATCTCAAGTGGTGGACTTGTAGGAGCACTTAAAAGAACCTCAAAAAATGACATCTATTTGAATCAAAACTCACTTCTATGAGGTTCATAAATACGGTATGCCTTTGAGGGATCAACATACTACACAATAATACATTTGTAACCATTTAGTTCCTCCTAAATATTTTTGGGTATTTGAGCCCATGCTAAAGACCTAAATATATGTAATTGAGACGTCAAACTTATATCTTGTCAACTTCTTAAGTTGTGTCATGCCTTGAATAAACCTAGAACCTTGTTGATGATGTATGTTGCACAAGTGATGGCCTCACCCTACAATTTATGCTTCTTCCCCTTGGTATGAGTCATATAATGTGCCTTCTCCATGATTATCCTATTCTTACTTTTCGCCATACCTTTCTACTCAGGAGCATAGTGAATAGTCTTTTGATATGCTACCTCATGAAGAGCCAAAAAATCATTAAAGATATTGCTTATGTATTCACTCCTCCATTTGTCTTGAGATATTTAATTTTCTTGCTCAACTAATTTTATACAAGAACCTTGAAAGCCTTGAATCTCTCAAAGATCTCATCCTTAGTGCAAATAGTATACAACCACACATATCTAGAAAAGTCATCAATAAAAAGTACTTGTTTCTAGAAAGAGATGTTGTACCCATAGGTCCACAAATGTCACTATATGTGATCTTCGAGTGGTGAGTAGCCCATCTTGTAGTACCTATTAGAAAATTCTCCCTATGATGCTTCCTTTGAATACATGCATCACTTGGAGGAAATATGTGTAAAAGTCCAATGGTCAAATGATAATGGCTTATACATATCAAGGATCCATAGCTAAGATGTCAAAGCCTATGGTGCCATCTTTGGATCTTAGCATCTCCATGTGCAATCATAACCATAAAATATTTCTTCTTAAGAGAAGAAAAAAGGAGTCCTTTCTCCCAATTTATATATTTGGTATGATTCATCATAATAACAAGAAGTAATGATTTTAAATCAACTTTCCATATCCTTAATCGCCCAATAATATGCCATAATTCTACCTTTTTATTCATATGATTAATATGATAAATAAACAAGATATTATGACCAACATTAGGAACATGAAGTACCTCATCAAAGGAAGTAGTTATAATGTTCATCTTGCAACCTATAAAGAGGAGTTATCTCCAATAACAACATGCACCCTTAACTGCAATTTATTGTACCCTTATAGGAGATGTTTACCTTGTCATATGCCTAGTTGTACTTGAATATGCAATCCACTCATTAAAAGAAGTAGATGTTCAATATGTTGAATGAACAACTGTATGTGCCTATGATGTCTCTCCATAAAAACTATCATTAACCTATGCATAAAAAAGAGTAGTATCAACACCCCCATTTTTTACTACCTCGTCAAGCTTCTTGATGTGAATATGACAAAATTCTAATTTATGTCCTTCCTTTTTGCAATATTGATATGTTGGCTTTTTTAAGGCCTTCTTGGGATTAGTTTCATTCTATTTTAATTTTGTTTTCACTTTGAACTTTAGCAATAGCTTCCTTTGGATGATCCTAATTGATAACAAAATTACCTTTACATATTTGTCTTCTAGCCTGATGATGCAATAAGTACTTGAATACTACATCAATTGGTGGTGCTATAGAATTAGGGAAGTACACTTGAAGCATATCAAATACATTAACAACTATATCATATGTCTCTAAAACATTGTTGAATACTATATTGAGTAGTTCAATGTTCTTATGCGAAGGATTAGGGTCTTTTTTGTTAAAAAATGTCTCATCTTTTAGGAGCCATATTTCGTGAAGGGTTATCCAGGACTAACTTGTGCAAAATTTGAATAGCTTTAAAATGAGTGGTCATATGAAGGAATACAAGGAATATTAAGGGAGATATGACCCTATGAAGTTAGCCATCCAAAACAAAGGCAATGATGATTTTTCATGTCGCAAAAATGAAATTGCAAATATTTGTCATTTAGGGTTCGGATGATGGGAGGAGAAAGGAAGAGCTAGGACTTTAGTGAGGCAAGAAATTCTATCTAGGCATAGATTTTTTTAGCTAAGTTTATTTTTACCTTCTTTACCTTAGAAATTTTGCATGCAAAGTATTATACTTTTTTTTATTATCAAATATTATATTTGCTATAAGATAATTTGGTAAATTTCAATAGATTTTCAGTTTTAGTTTTCTTTCCATGGACTTATTTATAGCTAAATCCTTAGAAACATCTCTAGTGGTAGAGGTTGGTGAGCACACCACAAAGAATCGATCCTTGTTGCTCCAAGATAGGGTGGTTTTTGGCAAATTTAATGGGTATTATCCAGGGGCTTCATCTTTGAGAAAATAGATTGATAGGAGTTGGAAGTCTCCAAGAGTGATTCTATTCTTTATTCCCAAAGGTTTATTCCTATCCATTTTTTTTCTAGGAAATAAAGAGACAGAATCCTAAAAGGGGGTCCTTGGTCTATGGGAAGAGCAAGACTCTTCCTTACCCATTGGTATGAAGGCTTTTCACCTAAAATGTAAATATATCCCTAGTGATATTTTGGGTTAGGATGTGTGGGTTACCCATTGATATTTGGGAAATAGATACCTTCAATGCAATAGGAAACACTCTAGGATAATTCCTTGAGATTTTAGATAATACAAAAGATGGATTCTTGGCTATTTATGCTAAGATATTGGTCATGATTGATATAAGTAAAGCATTACTAAAATCAATCATTCTTAAGTATGGGGATAAGATGTGGACCCAACCCATAGATTATGAAAACATACCTTTTGGATGTAGAAGATGTCATGAGGTGGGGCATATTGAGAGATCATTCTCTAAGAAGAGCCCACCAGAATCATATGTAGAAAACTGCAAGAGAAACTTACAAATGGATATGGATGAAGATGCTTTTTAACTTCCAAAAATAGATCTAGATAAATGAAAGAAAATAAATAGTGGAGACCAGTAAGGTACAATATTGGAAGAAATACTAACTCTCTTGAGGATTTTAGCCTATGAAGAGAAAGTAGATCAATACTTAGAGGACACAATACAACAAGTTCAACATATTATCAAGGAATTGTCTATGATATTGATTTAGGGATGAACATTACTAATCAAATTAAGGAATGTATCTCATTAGATTTTGAAGAATATCTTGAAGTAACATGCACCATTTAGGAGAAAAAAATAGGTAAAGAAAATGCAACTTTAGAAGTTAATACCTTTGCCATTAATAAGAAAATACTAGAAAATGAGCAGGACAAGTCAAAAGCTTCTATAGCAAAGCCAATAGAGCATAAATATGATGAAAAAAAAAGTTGTGAAAGAATATTGAGGAATAAAATAATAAGACCTACTCCTAATATAGGCAAGGCAAAAATAGGAAAACCCTCAAATTATCAAGCAAGATCCAAGGAAGCAAAAGCAAACATAGAGAAAGGAACAAAAACTAAGTTGGTTGAACTTCTCTTTACCAAACAACACAATGACATTGGTAATTCATAGGCGGCACCAATAGCCCCTAATGAGACATGATTATTATATCATGGAATATAAGGGGTGTGCTCCCTCAAAATTGAGGTGTATTAAGGACCTTTATTCGAGTAATAAATTGCAGGGTGAAATTTTTATACCCCTTCACCCACTCTTCTTTGTAAGATGATGCTTGTAAAATTGGTCGAGTTTTGAAAACTTAATGGTCGGGCATAATATGGAGCAGTAACACCAACGATGACAACCAGTAGCTAAAGGGTGGAAGGTTAAGAGTGGCCAAGGAGGGCTGCTTCCATGAGTTCACCATAAAGTTAAATGCTATGCGAAGAACGGGTGGAGGCTTGGATGGGGCAAATATTTGTTGGTCAGACAGTTAGACTCTACTTCAGGGTGGCGCTATCCTAAAACACCGCCTGCTAGGAGGGTGAAGCTATTACAAATGCCCGCCTGCAAAGAGGATGGAGATTTTTTCCCATTAGAGGGTGGTACTTTGGGAAATACAATAGGGTGGAATTATTGTAGAACCTCGCCCGTCAAGAGGGTGAAACTTTAGGACAACAGGCTGGGTGGAACTATCGAGGGTGAATTTCAAGAAGCCAGTAGGGCGGACGTTCCCCAAAACCTCATACGATCATAAAAGATGCACCAAACGACTTACTGCTTATTCCCTCCATATTAGGATCACTGCCCACCAAGAGCATTAACAACCACAACTGCTATAGTATGAAGGAAAAATGAGCGTTGAAGGGAGAATTCAAATTACTATGGGTCGTTGGCAGAATGAAGGGGTAGAGTAGATGGGAATTAAAGAACCTAGCAGGAATACCAGAATAGTCAAGGGCTTCGATTGAAGTAGAACCACCTAACTCCTTCCAGACAATCACCATTAACTCGAGGAGCAAAGTACCAGTTGAACACCTATCTACTTTAGCGCTATCTTCCCACCTAACACCATTAATGAATGTAATTTGATTTCATTGTAATTTTTATATAAATACCAGGATGGTAGAGGTCCCAGGGGTGAATTTTTGGCTATTATAATTCATATGTAAATTTCCTCATCGCTTAATGAATACAAGTATACTACTGTTTGGTCTCTAATTTGACCTTCACATATTTTGTGTTTGACTTAAATGCTTATTTTTGCTTTGGCTATCTAAGTAAATCTCGTTTAATTCTATTGTTTGGATTTCATGGTTTTTGCTTGGTGGTTCTCGAATTCACATTGTCATTGGGTTAGGGTTTATTTCTACTAAAGCTGGTCGAGTAGGAGCACTCTAATTCTGAATCCTATATTTTATGCACCCATCCATTAGTTTTGGAATATATTGTTTGGCCCACCATGTTGATTTGTTTAGTGATAACTGGGTTGGTTGATCTGTTAGTTGGTATGCATGTGCTTCTGATGATGGTGTTGAACGTGCTTGTGTCTTGATGTGGCCATAACCCATCCTTGTGAGTTCTAGCTATGAACTCCTTTTTAATCTCTTTCCTGCTCCCCTTTTGCTCTTTTATTTTAGGTGCAGGTTGCTAGGACCTCCCTCCAGGAATCAACCTTATTCAGAGATCAACCACCCTACGATGGTCGTTCGATGTTGGCACTGGTCCGCCCTACGGGTGTCGAATCTACGACCAATTTTTTTTGGTAACTTTGTTGGGGAACTCATAGGTTCCCTATGTTTAAGGAAATCAAAGTTTGGTGATACTCTACTTTGCCCAAATCTTAACAAATCACTTGGTGACTCCTCTGAGTGGAAGATCAAGATCCTATGATCAGTTGCCTCTTCAAAGCTTCAAAAAATATAAACATCTAGGATGACTCAATATTTAATGAGTAGTATTGACCTCACTAGCAAAGAAAGTATGCTCATTTGACAACTCTGACTTTGGTGCAAGAACTAGAACTCCTGAAGACGAACGCCACAATGGCTTAGTAGTGCTATCCTTGATGGGATGATCTTGGTCCACTCAATATTCAATGCTATCATGATATCCTTAAGGGTGCCTTCAAGATTTTACCAAAATACGATGGCACAAGCAAAGCTACGCTCAAGCACCTAGAAGATATCACTCCCTAGACTATCATATTCAACAACACACATGAGGATACGATGATCAGGTTACTCGATCTTTCTCTAGAAAGAAGAGCATTGCTATGGTAAAAGTCATTGCAAAAGGGAAGCATTTATACATGGAATGAATTGGAAAAAACTCTGATTGAGGGATTTGATGGTTGTCAAGATCCCATCTCTTTGGTAACACAATTATCATTTATCAAGAGGAACCCTCTTGAAAATATTATAGACTTCAATGTTTGATTTGAGAAGAGTTGGAGAAGAATTCCCTGTGAAATCCTCCTGACTGCTGCTCAAGCATACCACTATTATGTTCGGGCATTTAGCCCTAATATGTCTCCTCTTACATCAATCTAGGGAAAGTCAATTTCTTGATATCTTTCAGGAGTTTGTCAAGGCTGAACGGATTCTGAATGGGAAGATGCTTCCTAAGAAAGAATTGTACTCATTGTCTCTCTTGCAAAACTTCTACCAAGCCAACTGATACAGGGCGTTTCTAACATCACCTCCCACATGGTCATGCAACAACGATAAGAACCCCCCATTTGAAGCCTCGAATGATCAAGCAATTGGGCCACTTCAGGAGAAATCTTGCCACAACATTCACATGTTCTTGGTCAATACAACAGAGTAATCCTAGATCCAATTGGATATATGGGATGACAACATGGATGCATGCGATCAAGCGCAAGGACCAATAATGGCAACGGATTCTGCAATAAGGCTAACACGACAGGGTAGTCATGAGAAGAAGCAACATCAGAGTCTACCCCCTGACATATCACCATAAAGGAGGTGGAATGAGATGGCAAGAATAGTTTCCACTCTAATTTCCGATGGCATAAGTATCAAGGTGCTCAAGCAAGGCACAAAAAATAATAATTAAGATTTAGTTGCAATTATGAGCCATTGTGGTTGGTGCTAGATGGAATACAAGTGGTAGTTTAAATTCAATGAAATCTGGTTCGATCATTGTAGATTCATGGGATGAGTTGCATAAACATCCCTGGCTTAGGCATGCTTGCCATGTCACCTTTTGTGTAAATATGTGACAAATAAATAAATGTGCATCAAACATGTAATTGCACCAATGGCCGACATCATCCTGCATCAAATGGCAGTAGGTGGTTAGTCCCAATATTGACAAATTAGAACTAGGAATGTCAAGGAGGCTTTCAAAACATTTTTATGTTATGACACTTCTCTTCTTTGTACTTTCCTCTTTTTTGTTTCCTCATTTTCTTGTTTTTACTTGTGTTGTGTAGTGACCTTGTAGCCCAATGGATGAAGGATAACAAAAACAAAGGGTTTCTGTGCAAATCCAAGAAAATTTACCATCGAATTAAGCAGAAATGACCTAACATACATGATTCAGAGGCATCCTAAAAAATAAATCTAGTTTCATCTAGGTAATTGGTGCCAAATCAATTCCATGAGAGCAACGTCCCTCCCTTTATTTGGTCGAGGAAATAAGCCTATAAATAAATCCCCAAAGTACAACAAAAAATGCGTAATAAGTACATCGAGTTCCTGCTGAATCATGCTAAGAAATGAAGTCGTGTGAAGATAGATGTCAATCATTGGAAATCTATCTACCCTTGGAATATTTTGGATCCTCAATGAGCTATGATTAGGGAAGTTCAACATATGGGGGTGTCCCATGGAATGGGGTTTCTGCCTTGTCAATTTTATGTGATAAATCTTGGGTTGCTTTTCCCTTTGTGTCTCCTCTCTTCTAGATATTTCCCTTTCTTTCGTATTCCACTTGCATTTGTTGTCTACAACTCTTCGATTTGTTGACCTCTGCCTCCGTGTCTTCACCTTTTCCTGTGTATTTTCTTTCCTCTATTGTTTTATAGATTTATTTTCTTTGTCATCCCCCTTTGTCATCGCCTTCGGTCACCCTTCTCTTCTTCTTCCTCTCAGTGCTCAAATTTTTTAAGTGTGCCACTTCTTCTGACATATTCCCTTGTCTTGCAACCTTCTTTGGTTGCTCCTATTTGCGCATCTCCCTTTCCTCTTTGTTGTTTCTTATCTTCCCTTATCTTTTCGTTTGAAGCTATCACAAGTCCTGGATTTTTGGGTTCTCCTTTTTCGTAAGGGAATAGCCCCTATAAGTCACCAAGAGGATAGGTTGAAAATTTTAACCCCTTCACCCACTCTTCTTTGTAAGATGATACCTATAAAATTGATCGAATTTTGAAATATTAATGGTAGAGCGAAAGACGAAGCAATAACACCAACGACGACAAGTAGTTGAAGGGTGAAAGGTTTAGAGTGACCAAGGAGGGCTGCTTCCATGAGTCTGACATAAAGTTAAATGCTATGCGAAGGGTGGGTAGAGGCTTGGACGACGCAAAGATTTATTGGGCGGATAGTTAGACTCTACTTTAGGGTGGTGCTATCCTAAAACACCACCCACTTGGAGGGTAGAAACTTTGGAGGGCAGAGCTATTACAGATCCCCGCCTGCAAAGAGGATGGAAATTTTCACCCATTGGAGGACAATACTTTGGGAAATATAGTAGGGAGGAATTATTGTAGAACTATACCCATCAAGAGGGTGGAACTCTAGGACATCAGGCTGAGTAGAACTGTCGAGGGTAGAACTTTGGGAAATCGTTAGGGAAGGCTTTCTCCAAAACCTTGCTTGATCATACAAGATGCACCAAATGATGTACTTTTTATTCCCTCCATGTCAAGATCACTGCTCGCCAATAAGGAACATTAGGATCTCCCACCATGAGCATTAACAATTGTAGCTACTACAATATGAAGGAACATTGAGTGTGAAAGGGAGAATTCAAATTACTGTGGCCCGTCGATGAAATGAAGGGGCAGAGTAGATGAGAATTAAATAACCTGGTAGGAATGCCAGAATGATCAAGGGATCTGATTGAAGTAGAAGCACCTAACTCCTTTAAAAAAATCACCATTATCCTGAGGAATAGAGTACTAGCTAAAAACCTATCTACTTTAGCGCTATCTTCCTGCCTAACACCATTAATGAATGTAATTTGATTTTATTGTAATATTTCTATAAATATTGGGATGGTAGAGGTCCCAAGGGTGGCTCTTTGGCCATTACAATTCATATGTAAAGTTCCTCATCGCTTAATGAATACAAGTATACTATTGTGGTCTCTAATATGACCTTCACATATTTTGTGTTTGACTTGAATGTTTATTTTGCTTTGGCTATCTAGGTAAATCTCATTTAATTATGTTGTTTAGATTTTGTGGATTTTGCTTGCTGGTTCTGGAATTCGCATTGTCATTGGGTTGGGGTTTATTTTTGCTAAAGTTGATCGGGTAGGAGCCCTCTAATTCTGAATCTTGTATTTCATGCACCCATCCATCAGTTCTAGATTTCACCCTTCAACCTGTCATGTTGAGTTGTTGAGTGAGGGCTGGGTTGGTTGATCTATGAAGTGGTATGCCTATGCTTTCGATGACAATGTTGAACACACTTGTGTCTTGATGCAACCATAACTCATCCTTGTGAGTTCTAGCTATGACCTCCTTTTTAATATTTTTCTTGCTCTCATTTTTCACTTTTGTTTTAGGTGTAAGTAACTAGGACCTCCCTCCAGGAACCAACCTTCTCTGGATATCAATCGTCTTGCGACGACCGTTCGGTGTTGGCACTGGTCCGCCCTGTAGGTGCTAGATCTCCGACCAGCATAAATATGATATTATTTGTATCCAAAAAACTAAAATGACAAAAGAAGTTTCAAAAACTATGAAAGAAATATGGATGAGATGTGAAGGAGTGGAAGGGGTAATTGTAACTTGTTGGAATACTACTAGAACCTCATGTATAACCATTCATAAAACTAGACATTGGATAGCCTCTTTAGTCACATGCTGAATTGCAGATATTCATTTCATCCTTATCATTGTCTATGGACCTACAACTCAATCAGGTAGATTAAAATTTTGGAGTGGGATTGAAGCCTTTATGAGAAGTAAATACCATGAAACTTGATTCATCATTGTAGGAGATTTTAATTCCATAGCCAAGTTGGCTGAAAATTTTGAGGGAATTAGAAAATTAACCGAAAGTATGAGAGATTTCTTAGCTTTTATTCAAAACAATAATGTATGGTAGATTGAGTTTGAATAAGATAACTATACATGGACCAACAATAGAAGAGGCCAGAACCTAATAGAATTTTTTTTAGATAGATACATACTCTCAGATCATTGGCTAGATGAAGGAACTTGTACTAAAATTAATACCTTAACATGGATTGATTTAAATCATTAGCCAATAAGAGTTAAAATGGTGGTAAGTGAATTCAAAAAAATATTCTATTTTAAATACGAGCAAATATGTGAAGACCATCCTCATTTTGGTGATATGATAGCACAAACATGGAATTCTTCAAGAAATGATGGGCTATATGCACTTCCAAAACAAATTAAATCAATGGCATCTAGACTAAAAGAATAGAACAAGAACACTTTTGGAAGCATTTTTTAGAAGAAAAAAGAACTAAAAGATAAACTTTCAAAATTCCAAAAAGGTGATCATAATAATCCAAACTTAGAGGAAAGGGAGTTGCTTAGTGAATATCATAATATTTTGAGTAAGGAAGAGAAATTTTGGAGGTTAAAATCAAGACAAAATTAGTTAAAATAAGGAAATAAAAACACAAAAAAAATTCATAGGATGGTTATAGTACAAAGATCAACATCCAAAATTAATAGAATTAAATCATTAAAAGGAGTTTAGATTGAAGACCAAAGTGAAATTAGAATAGAGGCAAGGCATTTTTATCAGAATATTCTATGATTAGAGGAGATTGAAGTTCTTAATGATAAAATTCTTCAAGAAGTACCTTTAGTTATAATGAATGAAGACAATAGGAAACTGATGGAGCCTATTACTCTAGAAGAAGTTCATTTAGCTCTTTTCTCTTTTAATAAGGATAAATCCTCAGGTCCAAATGGGCTCTCTGTAGCATTTTACCAACATATTTGAGATATAGTGAAGGATTCTTTATTGGTGGCAGTGGACCAATCTAGGGTAAAACAATACATACGTTATAAAATAAATGCAACATATCTTATCCTAATTTTAAAAAAGAAGGATGTTGAATTATTTGATTCATTTAAACCCATAAGCCTATGTAATATGACATATACGATTATCTCCAAAGTGATGGTGAATCAATTAAGGTCATTGTTAGACAAAAACATTTTAGAAGAGCAAGGAGGATTTGTGAAAGGGAGACAAATTTTGGATGGTATCATAGTAGCTCATGAAGTTTATACATTCAACAACTTCAATAAAAGAGAAAGCCATAAAATTAAAACTTGATGAGTAAATCCTGTGATAGGGTTAAATGGAATTTTCTTTTTGTAGTATTAGAAAAGTTTGGATTTGGGAAGAAATATGTTAGATGGATTAAAGCTTGTGTCTCTACAATTTCATACTCAGAAGTTGATCATTGGGTTAGTAAAAAAATATTTTAAAGCCAAGAATGGTCTTAGATAGGGAGATCCTCTATCACCATATATGTTCATTATTATGGCAAAGGTTTTGGGTAGGAACTTAAAAAAGGATAATAAATATGGACTTATAAGTTTACATAAGGCTAGTAATCACATCAACAACATCAACCATCAATAGTTTGTAGATGATACAACATTTTTTGGAAGAATAAGGATAAAAGATATTCGAGCTTTGAATAACTTATTAAAAGAATACAAAAGAGCATCAAGGCATAAAGTTAATAGAACAATATAAAAAATTTACTTCCTAAATATTCCAACTAAAATCAAAGCAAGAATTTGTAGGTTACTTCAAATGGAGGAGGTAAATTTACCAACAATTTATCTGGGGATGCCCTTATTTGAGGGGAGAATGAGGAATATGGTTATAAGTAAAGTTCAAATAAACTATTAGCATGTAAAGGTATATGGTTATTGTTAGCATGAAGAGCGCATCTAATTAAGTCAATCTTATAGGTCATTCCAACATATTATATGTCATTGTATACTATTCCAAAATCAATAGAAAAAAACTTTAATCTATATTATGTGATCCTTTTTGTGGTCAAGTTTACATGATAAAAGGAAAATTCCTTTGGTGAAATGGAGCAAGGCATGTGATTATAAAAATATGTTAGGTATCGATTTAAGAGTTCTTATAGATGCAAACTTAGCTCTTAGGGGAAAAGTAATATGAAGATTGTACAAAGAGAGTCAAAGACAATGGGTAAGAATTATTCTAAGTATGTTGATCCCAATGACCCAAGATTAATATTTATTGCATTCTCTCTACCAAATGGTTATGCACTTTGGAATGGTTTAAAAAATTCTATTGATTTAGTTATTAAAGGTTTAAGATGGGTGGTGGGAACTGGAGAAAAAAATTCTATTTGGATGGATATTTGGTGTGATAAAAAACCACTCAATGTAGATCCAATTTTGAAACCTTGATGAGATTACTTCAAGATAAATATGGTGATAGGGTTTCAATAATTTTGTACAAGAATTAGGAAGGAAGATACAAATGGAAAGAATATTTGTTTACAGGTAAACAATACATTGATGCTAGGAGGCAATTGAGTAGAAAGATAACAATTGTGATTATTTCGAGGGGAGCCAAGGATAAATTAATTTGAGATTTGAATAGCTTGGGAGAATACACAACAAGAAGTGGATATAATGTAAAGCACCAATAAAATAGGAATATCACAAGAATATAGAGAGATATTTGGGATAGCCCAAGCATTCCTAAAGTCAAAATTTTTGTTTGGCTAGCAGGTCATAGAATAATTTTATCCTTGGATAACCTTATGAAAAGAGGTTTTCATGGCCCCTCTCAATGTGTTCTTTGTAAAAAGGAGGAGAGTATAGACCATCTCTTGGTACATTGCTCAATAGTATAGAAATTATGGCAATGGATTCTTAATATGTTTGATAAATGCATGATGATGAATATCAAAATTGAAGAATGGTTAAAGAAATGACAGAGCACTTATAAACGTGAGGTTTTATAGACAATCTGGGATTAAAAAATGCAGTACTTTGGACTGTATGGCTAGAAAGGAATAGAATAATATTTAAAGGAAATGAAAGGAGTTTTGAGGTAATGAAAAGGATGATATGTTTAGCCATGGAGGAGTCTAAATCAACCCTATCAACTCACCCAATCCCTAATCTAGAAGCATAGAACCTTGATAGATGAAGTCAAGTCATCAAATGGAATCATGATGTTGGGTACAAGAGATATAAAAAGAAGGCAAAGAATATAAAGTAGAAACCACCAGAATGGAGTTGGTCAAATTGAATTTTTATGGAGCTTGTAAAGGAAATCTAGGACTGGTAAGAGGAGGAATAATTAGAAATAATAGAGGACAAATTTTGTTTCATTATGCTTTCAATAATGGATTTAAGACAAATAATGAAGTTGAAGCTTGAGTGGCTTTAGAAGGGTTAAAAATATGCAAACAAATGAAATGGAACATAGTATGGATGGAAGGTGATTCACTCATAGTAATAAATGCAATTTTGAGAAAAGCAAAGGCTCCATGGAATATACAAGAGATAATTGTGGAAATTCAAGATCTTGCTAAAGAGTTTGAAGAAATTAGATTTGCACATGCATTAAGGGAATGAAACAAATGTGTAGATAGGCTAACCAATAGAGGGGTTGTAATTGAGGATCATGAAGTTAAATTCTCTTTCCCATGGTTAGAGGAAGTAGTAAGTTTAGTTGAAGTCGACAAAAAAAATGTTGATTGCCTAAATCAAATAATGTTTAAGATTTACTTTAATGTTTTCCATTGGTAATATCTACTTTATTTTATAACATGAATGTGTTTCCATATAACTATTTATTATAATCTTTGTGGTTGCACTTGTGTTTCAGGAAGGATACTAACAATCCATATTTTGTAAATAGTGCAATGTTTTGGAATTATTACTCTACTAAGATGCAATATAGATAATAAAGATGAAGTTTTAGTATTGTGAAGGTTGCTATAGAAAAATATCAAGAAGGATGTTGAATTCTTGAATATTTGTATTCATACAAAAAATTGAAAAGATCCAAAAAATGAAAATCAAGAATTTAGACATTTTATGTAAAATGATGTAGGTTTTTAGCTATAGCATCTCAATTGAGATGAGAAGTGAATCTATTTTTAAACTCTCAAGATCTAAAGAAGAGAGTTGTAATTTGTCAAGGGTGGGGAACCTGAGTACAACCCCTTGTTATCTAACAAAAAAAAAGTAGTTCGATGTTCTTCTCCTTCTCCACAATATTCTATCATTTTCCTATCACCTTAGGTGATCCTCTTATCATCCATATGCTTTTTTACATTTTATTTTACTCATCAACAATATTAAAAGAGTCCATTACTAAAGTACCATGATCAACCTACAACCTACTAATTTATGTAGAGTCAATGTGATCACACAATGTTAGGAACCTTCCAATTAAAATAAGCACATCCACATAAATATTGCAATAAAGATATACAATCATGAAACAATAGAAATATTGCAATATGAAATTAAAAGAGTCCATTACTAAAGTACCATGATCAACCTACAACCTACTAATTTATGTAGAGTCAATGTGATCACACAATGTTAGGAACCTTCCAATTAAAATAAGCACATCCACATAAATATTGCAATAAAGATATACAATCATGAAACAATAGAAATATTGCAATATGAAATTAAAATACAACTATATTAATCACAATAGAATCACAATACAAAATCATGGGCCACTTTAAGGGGTAATCTCTTAAATAGAACTTTGATACAATATAAAAAAGAGAGATACATTCATCTATGCCCCCTTGCCTTTTTAAAGACTCTTCATAACCGTAAACCTAATGCTTAAGGGTCAGCTTCATGTGCAAGTGGATATCCAAGCTAGAATCTTCTACTAAAGAACATTTACATTATTGATAATGGTTACATTAAATGACCCCACTTGTCTAGGTGAATTAAGTGCTAAATGCACATTACAAAATTTTATATAATATCATTTGGGTGGGGCCCCACATTAGAAAGGGGGTCATTACATAGTAATGTTAGGATGGGATTTTAACATGTCTTTCCCCTTTAAAAATATTTTCCCTTAAAGATATTTTTATTAGTTCAAACCCTAGGTTAAGGTAGTTGGCCCTTGAGCATTAGGGTTAGGGTAAATGTTGATTTAATCTATAAATAGGAAGAGTTGTGTTGTAGTTGGAATCATATTTCATATTCAAATCTTAGTCACCTCTATTGGTCATATGAGACTTCACACTCTTCAAGTGGTTAAGAGACTTTGCCCTCTCTAAGTGGCTAAGGATTTGTATTGATTTGAATATAGAATTTGATTACTTGCATTTATGATTTTCTAGCATTGAATATGAATTTATTGTTATTAGTGGATGTTATTTATTACATATTATTGAATTGCTACTACTATTACTATATTTCTTGAATTTTTTTCATTACACCTCAAGTGGTGTGTATATATTGTACAAATACCTTGTAAGAAGCTTCTTGGTTTGTAATTGAAACTAATTATTTTTAATGAAAAAACACCATGCAACTAAAATTTCCACCATACCACCAATATTACATGTTCAAACACAACTCAACAAAATTATTAACTCTTGCAAATCTTACTGTTGAAATTTACACCTATTTATAGAAACGAACACAAGCAATTTGTCCACTTAAATCTAGGTTCCTTATAAAATCACAAGCATGTAGGCTACATTAATAGTGCTCATAAGCACTTCTTACTTTTAGCCTTGGCCTAAAGAAGATCAAATTACACATTTCAACAAAATATTATACAAAAAGCACAAAAAGGACAAAAGAGAGAAATACATAAGGGGCACTCATAGGCACTGTAAATAATCACTATACTATCCATAGATAAGAATCGCAAGATTTTGATACAATGGATGGAGAAGTGTTACTATTTATACTAGTACCAAAACCCCAATTATATAAATGAGTTTCACCTAAGCTAACATAACAAGATGGCTTTAAGGTTAATTATATGTTTATATGATGGGTTTAACCATAACAAGGTTAATTATGGCCCATAGGTATTACATAATAAAATATTACAATAAATTAAATACATTGTATAATGATTGCCCTTAGGCCTATCCAAGATTACATCATATAATGTTGGCCTTGGCCATGAATCATATTACACTTTCAACACCCCCTCATAATCTAAACTAAGGGGCCAAGGAGAGAAGACATTAGTATCAATAATATCCTCCCCTAAATGGATGCTCTAGTTGGCCTCTACACCCATATAGATCCTCCTCAATATTTGGAAACCGTTGATGCAAAAATATCTTTGCACAAGAATCTCCTTAGGCTAGATCATAGTTATCTTTGCCATTATTAGATACTCTCGCACATATCCAAAGAAAACTTCCACTAAGACTTTATATGAGGAAGAGAAGTCAAGAGTACTCCCTTTAAAGAAAAAATGTTTCAATATTCTATAGTCACATAAGGTAAAGCTTGTAAGCATAACTTTCCCTTTTATAACATTTATCAACTTATTTTAAAATTTCAACTTACCCTTAGGTCACCTGATTTTCATCACCAAAAGAGGCTTTGCATGGACTTGTTTATGAGAAAAGACAGTGAAAAATTCTAAGAGTACCTAGACAAAGAATAGACAAAAGCAAAGGTCATGAAAGATAAGGATTTTATGAAGAAGTTGAATCAATAGCATAAAGGAGGAAAATGGATTGACTAATGCATATTCTGAATCCTTTTCCTATATGCTTTCAAAAGAATAAAAAAATGTTGCAACTTTAACAAATACAATTGTATCTCCCATAAATGTAGAACAAATATTTTGATTGCAATACATATTGTAAATTTGCCCTTTTGAAATAGGGCAATAGGCTTTAAAGACAATCACAAAATGAGATGTCCCTCCACTTGTAACAAGTCCTTGAATAAATAACACCAATGCAAGAGCTCAAAAAATCATACGATTTGAAAAAAAGGGGCTCAAAACACTTCTAAATGCAAAAGTTATGGCTTCTGGAAGTTTGCCCTCCAAAATAGACCTAGAGTGAAGTTTTGGAAAAAAACATCATTTTTTTAAAATTCCTACTGAATTTTTCTGCAAGGAAAATAATAAGAAATATATTTCTTCTTTTGCTTCTTACATCAGAAGGTAGAACGCCATTATAACATGCCCTCTAGCTTGACTATCACCATCATTGCTTGGGTCCAAAGGTGTGCCCTCTCCATGAAAAATGGCATCATGATCCATAACAATAAAGAGCTCCAACCATTTAAATAGACATGGTGCACAAGATTTGAATTGAGGCAAATGAATATGCCTCCTTTTCCTTCCTCTAGCCAAAGCACCAAAGCTCTCAAGTGGGATGAATGCATCACAATTCTTCCTCCTTTGCAATGACACCAAGTCCTCTTTGTGAGGAAACAATGTTTGACTCTACGTGAAGAAGTCAAGACACCCTTCTAATGTTGAAGTGGCAATACTTCTTCTATAAGCGGTTTGGATCTGCATAATATAGGTACAAAATATTGCAATAATAATGGAACATAACCTGAAGTAGGCTTAAATTCTCCAAAAAAATCAAAATAATTGAAGAGAAAAATATTGGATCTTCCCTTTGCCTCTTTTGTTGAAGGTGCTTGTTGGTCACGGATCCGCCACCAGGAAAGGATTTGGTCTAAGTATGCGCCCTAGACCCGGACCACAGATTGAAAGGCCGAAGGGAAGAGATGCCCTCCGTGCCAATCTCCGGAGAAGGCCGACTCCTTTTCTAAACTACTTGGGGATTTTAAGACAAAAGTGCAGGAAAGAGATTAAAAATAGTGCAGAAAGAAATGTAAATGGTAAGCAATAGCAGTGGGGAAAGAACAAGCAGCACAATCACTAACTAATAGCCAAACCGGCAGCAATCAACATAAAGCATGTAACAGAAACTAACACTGCAATTCTTCCCTATGTATCCTTCAACAAGAATTCCAGATTCACTCAATGTCCAATGCCCTAATCCAGAATGCAGAATTACAGCAATCAGAAAAATAAATGAATATAAGCAGAAATACTTGCAGAAGGCAGCATAAAAGAAAGACACAAGAATTAGAGCCAAGGATGCTTTAATATTGATGCAAGAAGTTTGAGTACAGCAGCTCTCTAGCAATATGTTCCCCCCCTTTTACAATGAATATCGGACTGCCTTATATAGCAGAGTTTTCCCTCCCAATTACATTAAAGCTCAGATCCCAAAACTACCGGGGCAGCTGAGATTTGACCCCTGACAATTGTCAGTGTACCTGAAATGCGGCTCACCCGTGTTTGGAGTGGCTTCGGGCTGAATCTACAGTCGGGAGAGTGTGTTTCATTAATGCACTTGGTACAACTTGCCCTTTGGGGTCTTCTAGGGTCGGAAACTCGTGCGTCATTAATACACCTTCTACGCCCACCTACCCTGCTTTGTCTTCAAATGAATGGGGGGGCTGGCTAGTCGCTCGACAGAAGAGAACTCTCGAGAATCGCCCAAAATTTTGTGAATCCCGGGAGTTGTTGCAGAATGGAGCGAATCCTGGGAAGGGCTACCCGCTGCTTTCAAACCTCCCAATTGGTTGACGATTCGCTAGATGGCAGGGTGTTGATGGTGGTCGCCAGCAAATGGGCAAGATTTTCGGGAATCGCTCAAAGTGGAACGACCTCCGAGCTTCATGCCTTAGAATATTTTCATTTTGCTCGCCAGTCGCAAGAATTCAGAGCAACTCTCGGGAGTCGCTGTCCCTGGGAGCGAACTGCGGGCATCTTCAAGTTTTGACTTTTCCTGCTAGTCGCAGGCAGCCTGAGCGACTCTCGGGAGTCGCTCCTCTGGGGAGCGAACTATGGGAACAGCCAGGACTTAGACAACTTTTTAATTTTAGCCTGCTAGTCGCAGGCAACTGGAGCGAATCCCGAGAGTCGCTCCACTGGAGAGCGAACTCCGGGAAGAACAAGACTTAGACAAATTTTCAAATTTTTTTGGGCTACAAAGAGCCCGAGTGCTGTCAAAGCTGGGGGGTCGCGGATGGAGAGGGGCGACTCCCGGGAATCGCTCAAGATGGAGCGACCCGTGAGCTGCCCATGCCTTAGACAAATTTCATGAATTTTCTGTCGGAAACTGGGACATTGCCTGGAGACTGGATGAGCCTGAGACTATCTGGGCTGCGACCATCTGAACTACCTGGAGAGATTGGCAAGAGAAAAGGGAAGAAGCGGATCTAGAAACAGGAAATTGCAGCATTTTACAAAATTTTACCCCGTTCAAAATGTGACAACATTCCTGGCGGCTCGCGGGGTATCGAGCTCGCCTCGATGCAAGGACCCATGCCTTCATCCTTTGGGCGCGGAGTCAACCCCGACCCCTCCTTCCTGCTGCACTACTTCCTGTTCCACTTCTTGTTCTGCTACACCGCTATCATCTGTGGATTCTTCTTCTGTTTCTTCTCCTTCCACTGTTTCTCCTTGAGATTGATTTTCGCCGTCTCCCTCCTCCTGCTCCGGGGAAGCAAGATGGTCGTGGATGCGATCATAGGTGGTCTGGACCTGAGCCCAGGCCTCCTCTTGGAAGGGTTCCAGGTCGCGTAGCTCCTTTAACATGCGGTTGAGAGTTGTGATCTGGAGCATATCCGTCTGATGAACTTTCTGGCTTAGGTCACCCAGGCAGGCGCTAATCTGGCAGAACCTTGATATCAATTGTGTCACCTGCGCCTCTAGAATCGGTTCTGCCCATCCATCAATTTCAGAGGTATCATTCTTAAAGTTGTCCCAGATCGGCTTCAATTCCTCTCTGGAAAGGCAATTCCCTTCATCATCAGTGAAGCTGGGAAATCCCAGCAGCGTGAGGGTCTGGAAATGGGCCAAGCAGGCACTTCTTTCTTTCTCCAGGGCATCAAGCAATTTTTTGGCCCTTCTGACTCTTTCCAACTTTTCGAAGAAGGCGTGCAGAGTTGATCTGGCCGTGGCCCAATCTAGGGCGAGCTGAGTCATCGGGGGCACCTGGAGGTCCTTGCGTTCATAGGGCTCAACCTTGATGGCCAGGCTAAGCCAACGCTCTGCAGCACGCTCAGCCTCTTCTATCATGGGCCTACCCTGAGTGGATGCCTTCTTCGCCTCCCATACAAACATGAGGACAGTCAGGGTCCTTGAGGTCCTGGTCCTAAAGTTCTTCAATAACCCGGCGCGAATCTCCTTGACTCGGTCTCTAGAGAAGACCTCAACTTGCGTCGCTCGGTCTTCTAGCTGCTGCTGTACCTTCTGGACCTGGGCCTCCAGCTGGCCTACCAGCGCATGTGCCTCCTGACTTTCCTTGACATGGCGGTCTGAGACCTCCTTATGTTCAGCTACTTCTTTCTCTAGGGAGGCCACCTGCTGTTTCAGCTGCTCTGATTCCTTTTGGGAGGTATCCAGCTGGGCCTGCATCTTGGCAATGGTTTCCTGCAGCTGCGCGTTCTCATTCTCGACCTTGTAGTAGCGCTCTTTCAGCTGGTGATGAAGTACATACAATGTACTTGCCCCGAGTTGGATTTCCCCTACTTCATACTCCACACTGGTTTTGCTCAGGTCCTTATCTTTCCTCTGGTATTCATAATCATCAGGTGTCATATCCTTCAGAGGTTTCCGGACTTTGGGGATCTTCTTCTCGGTGTGCAGCACCATCTTGTCCATGTCGAACCTAGCGCGCTTCTCTACTCCGGCGGGCTCTTCTGCTTTTCTTTTCTTGAGATCCCTGAACCATCTGTAAGAACTCTGCTCAGCCTGGGCCAAGCTCTCTGTTGTTTGGCAAGTCTCGTTGCAGGGCGGTCTACCATCTCTAATTCTGGTTGGACGAGCTCCATCCCACCAAACAACGGTGCTATCAGTGGTAAGTCCTGCTGAGACCTGAACTCCTCTGTAAAGTGGTGAGGGGAGGTGGAAATGGGGAGCTCGGTTGCTATTGGGGATATGACAGTCTGAACGGGGGAATGGGCACTATCATGGCCCAAGGGTGGATTCTCAGTTAGTGCTCCCGATGAAGAGGATGGTCTTGTAGGGGCGATGCCTAGTTGAACGGGGGCAAGGGTTTGAAACGTGTTGGTATCAGAGGTGAACTAGCTAAATGACTGCTGGTTGGGGGGTTCTAGATGAGTGGAGGTTCGAGGCTGGGGTTCTACAATAGTAAAATGGGGAACTACGAGGGGGACAGAAGCTGGTTCACTGGCTAACGGCAACGTTGTGAGGACTGGCTCAAGGGCAACGGAAGATGGTGCCGCGGACGATTGCTCATGAGACTGGAGTGGGAAAAGAAAGTGCGTACCTGCGTGCTCTGATCGAGCTGGCGTGTCGAACAGTTGGGTCATCCACTCATCTTCCTCCAGTGAGGTGCCCTCCTCTACGTCGACTACCTCCTTGTGGGGAACCACGGGAGTAGCCTTCTTCTGTTGCACCGCCTCTGTCTTCTTCTTCGGCTCGACCTTCTTTTCTTTCTTCGGCGTGGCCTCCTCTTTTGAGGTAACGGCTGGAATGGTGGCACTTGGGCTCGAGCCGGTAGCCTTTTCTGCGGGGCCCTAGGCGATTTTATTTTGACCTTGAGTTTCTTCTTCTTTGGAGGCGATGGGGCTACTTGTATTGCTTCGGCAGGCCGCTTTGACGAGCCTTCGCGCTTTTCAGAGGCTGGCTGTCCCTTAGGCTCAATCGCCTGACTCTTCCCTGCTTTACTACTAGTTCCTCCTTCCAGTGTGAGTGGCAGCTTAGGTGGGGCCTGTGCCTTTTGTAGGCCCTGGGTGCCTAGAGGCACGAGATCCTTGAAAATGATGGGCCGCCACGTGGCATGATTGTCATTGTAAAGCGCGGAGAACTGGTGGTCGCCAGCAAGCACTTTTTCTGACGTTTCCTTCTTCGTGTGAATCCTCATAATCCACCATTCTGCAATTTTCTCGGGACTCCAACCCATCTTGGTCAACTTGGGTGTCATTTTCTTGAAGCATTCGGCCTCGTGGCGATGGGCTGCATTTTTCTCCGGGTCATACTCCGCTTCGACCTGGTAGAAGTCGTGCCATGGAGGGAAGGACCGCATTTTCTCTATATGCCACTCGAGGTCCTGCCCTGTCGCATTGTTGCGCTCTACCATCATCTCTAGGCGAGGACAAGCATGGAAGTTCTTCATCCCAGTGAACTGCTTCATTACGTCCAGGGGATCATATCTCCAACGCTGAGGGAGTTCAACTAAGCCGAAGCTCAGAAGCGTAGCCGCAAGATGCTCGTTTTGCCCAGTGGCGTCGACTTCAATTTCGCCCCACTTAATTGGAAAACCAAAGATATGTCCCCACCTTCTGCCTTGGCCATAGTTCTGATCAGTGTAATCACATTGTCGCGAGATCTCCAGGGCAAACAGGTACTCCGTGGTGTAGTAGGGCAAAAGGAAGGGTTTACCATTAAACCCAAAAACTCTGATGACAAAACCCTGAGTCAGTTGAAAAGTGTCGCCAATGTTCTGCAGCATCACTCTGTCCCTCATCTGGCGCGGGACGCGCGGACAGGAGCCATGGAGGAGCTCTAAAGCGGGACCCAAAAAATACAGATTGAACTTGTAGTAAGACTCCCGTTTTAGCATCACCCGAGTCCACTTATACACTGGCAGCCGGTTGCCCTTCTCATCGGTGCGCTGGACGAGGATTGATTTCAATTTACTGTGCATGTGGAACAGGAAAATCCAGGCTAGAAACGAACATTCTCTGAAGGACTGTGATCTTCCTTCAATCAAATCTTGCAGCCGCGAATGCAAATTGCGGGCTATCCAGTCTGCCCAGTTGAAGCGTACCGGCTTCGTGTTAGGTCCCGCGGCGCTGGGTGCGTAGAATTCTCCATGCAAAAGACATTCTGCAAGGGCGACCTGGTAGGGGAAGATTACGGCGTCTGTGGCGTGGCCCAGCACCCAGGCCAGCATCGTATATATGCTTGTGCTCTTGAAATACCTCGACGACATGGGCAGCTCTGGCCATTTGTTGGGCAATAATGGGTCCCGTAGTTGAGACTCCATGAAATGCCGCATCTGCGGGTTATCCACATATCTGTCAGCCTGTTCGTTGAGGTTGATAGAGCTAACGGTATAATTTGAGTCCGGTTGCTGAGTAGGTGAGAAAGCCGCCTGGACAGTATCGACAAAGAGTGAAAACAGGACATCTCCTTTGTTGTTCAAGACTTGGCGGGTCTTCGGATTATAATACTGAGCAATCGCCGCCACTAGCTCTGGGCAATTATGCACAGGTGGGCACAAGAACCAGTACAGATGCGAATGGTATGCTGCGGCGCTAGAACTGGTCGGGGAAGCTTTCTCCCTTCTATCTTCGATAATCCGCCGCAGCTGCTCAATGCTCTGCGAGAAAGCGCCATCTCTGTATTTCGCCCAATTGTCTCCGGGCGGGGGAGTGGGCTCCTTTACTTGCTTCGATTCGGGCTTCGCTGGTTCTTTCCCCTTATCTCTCTTCTCTTCCCCACCTTATGCCCTTTTCTTTTTGCTTTCCGTGGCTCTCGAAGCTCTTCCTCTGTGCGCCTTACCCTTTTCCTCAGCGCCCACTTTTCCCATGGCGGTCTGCTCAGAAAACTGTTCGGGCCACGGTTCACTGGTATAGTGCTTTGAATCTGGCCTCTGGAGCAGTCTGCCACGGGCTCTGGATAATTCGTTGGGGCGAACTGCAGCGCCATGGTATTTAAGGGACTAGGCATGAGTGCAGTCATTAATGGCGGGGGACTTGAGATAAATGCAGGAGCCGTCATTTGTTGGTAGCTGTGCGGGAGATCTTTGTTGCAGGCGCTCCTTTCTCGATTCACGAACCCAAAGGCTTCATTCTCCTTAATGATCAATCTACTTTGAAACGCGCGAAGGAGCTTTAAATCCAGCCACGTGTGTCTTGAAAACATGCCCCGCCGCTTCTTCACGTTTTTCGAGGCGCCCTTGTTGTATTCTGCCCGGAGTTCTCTCCGTAACTAGGCGACTCCCGAGATTCACTCAGAGTTTGAGCGAATCCCGACGTTCGCTCTCTTGGTGAGCGAACCTTGGGCGTTTAGGACTTAGAAAGATTTTGTTATTTTTTTTGCCTTCCTTGCCTTGGACCGTGCCTCACTAGAGAACTGGCGAATCTCAAGCGTCGTGCCCAACTTGGAGTGACCTCTGGGCAAGTTTCCTTGGACTTAGGAAAAATTCATGTATGATTTTTGGCCTTAGCCTATGTTTCACCCGAAAATGGCACGACTCCTAGGGCTCGCCCCCAACTTGGGCGGATTCCAGGACTTCTTTCTCTTCGCTAAATTTGGGCACGATTTTCGACACTCGCACCCCTCTTGAGCGAACCTTGGGAGCATTTACACTTAGCATTTTTTTCTTGTTTCATCAGCTCGCCTGCGTCTTGCTTGTAAGCCGTGCGATTCTCGGGAATCGCTCAAACTTTGAGCGACTTCCGGTTTTAGATTTTAACTTGTATTTCGCCCTTCATTTGCCTCTTGGCCTCACGAACCCAGGTTTCGCCGCGAACTTTGGGAGCGACCTGCTCTCGCTCTAGAATGGAGCGACCTACGAGCAGGACTTTTGGTCTTGGTAAAAATTTCAACTATTTTGTTTCTCACCTGTCCGTCATCGCCCCTTGCCGGACCCCGTAGTTGTAGAGAATCCCTGCGAGGCTTGCGGCTCGCTCTATGAACAAGCGAATTTCGGCAAAATTTGCACTTAGGAATTTTTCCAGGGCCCTACGATCCTTGCCACTTGCCAAAACTGGAGCGAATCTCAGCTTTTTCTTAGCCTTTGCACGACATCGCCCAGAGCTCCATTTCTGCCCTTTGGAAGAGAGCTTATGCAACTTGTTCTTCAGCTGCATCTTAGAGGCCGAATTTTCTTGCTCTCAAAGCCTGGCTCTGCAACTTTTTTGAAACAAAAAGGCTCGAAACTAGGGAGCCTCAAACTGGAACTTAAACAGGCAGAATATTTACATGCAGAAAGGTAAATGAAAACTGCAAAAGCAAAACTATGTACATCAGAGAACTTCATGCTGACTTTCAATGGTGATAGGCCTTCAGATGAAGACCGTTAACCGGTATGGGGAGAGTGTGGCCCTCCATGTCGCGTAGTATGAATGAATTGAACTGGTTTACGCGAGCAACCTGGAACGGGCCTTCCCAGAAGGCATCAAATTTGTCATGGTTCCCTGGCTTCGCCTTCCATGAGTCCCACTTCAACACTAGATCCCCAACCTGGAAAACACGGGCAGTGGTGCCTTTGCTGAACCAATTCCGAGTGGTTTCGGTGTGCTTCATGAAAGCCTCATAGGCTTTCTCTCTTTCCTCCTCTAGCTGTAGCAACTGAGCTAACCTGGCATCGATGGGATCCAAATCCCCTTTCTCATCATCTAGCAGCCAAAGTGCAGGCATCTCTACATGCGTGGGTAAAACAACCTGTTTCCCATAGACCAGCGCATACGGCGAGGTTTTGATGGACTTCTTTATGGAGATGCGATCTGCCCAGAGTGCTTGATCCAGGCACAGGTGCCAGGTTCTCTTGTTCTTTTCCAAGGTTTTCTTTATGATCTTCATCAGATTTTTATTTGTTGATTCTGCCAGACCATTCCCCTGTGGATAGTAGTTGGAGGAAGCCTTGAGGTAGATTCCATATTTGCAAGCAAACTCGGTGAGTTTAGCCCCAATGAACCCCGGGCCATTGTCTGTCACGATTGCCTCTGGGATCCCGAAGCGCGTTATCAAGCTTTCCAAGAAGGCAATGACTGTCTCCTGGTCGGCATGCTTTGTAGGTATCGCTTCGGCCCACCGGGTGAAGTAGTCCGTGGCGGTCAGAATGTATTTATGCCCCGCCGAGGAATTTGGCGATATCACCCCGATAAAGTCTAAGCCCCATTGCTGGAAGGGAGCTTCAACCTGGATCGGTTGGAGGGGCATTGGGGCATTCTTATTCCTGCCCGCAAATTTCTGACACTTCTCACATTTCTGGCAGACTGCAAAGGTATCAACAAATATGGTAGGCCAATAGTAGCCTGCCCTTATCATTTTCAAGGTCGTAGGCCTTCCTGAGAGATGTCCTCCTGACATTCCAGAATGGAACTCATCGAGGACCTTCTGTTTCTCTGTCCCCTTGACGCATCGCAAGAGAACACCGTCAATATTCTTGAAAAATAGCCCCTCGGGGCGCAACACATATTTCAGGGCCTGGAGCCTGAATCTCCTCCTCTGGGAGGCATTAAGATGATCCGGACATTTTCCAGTATTGAAATACCGGACTATCTCATCGGTCCAGTCACTGTCTTCTGTTGACTGATTGGCAAAGTTGCCCTCTGGTTCTGGGTCCTCCCATTGACAGGCAGTTACTTCCGCGGAACACTTCTTGCTAATTCTTGGCACAATGCCCGACCTCGGATCAGCTTTGTGGGTCGGACCTCGATGTCAAACTCTTGAATTTTAGCAATCCAGCCAACCCTTTTGTTACCCAGTTCTCCCTGGATGATGAAACTCCTGACATCTGGGTGGACAACAAACACTGTCGTCTTGCTCTGGGAGACAAAGTGCCTGAATTTCTTCAAGGACTTCATGACTGCGTGTACCTGGCGTTCAATGAAATTGTACCTTTCTTCGTGGGGCTGGATCACCTGACTTAAGAAGGCTATGGGGCGCTCTTCACCGTCGTCTCCCTTCTGTGTCAAGACTGTCGCATAACTTTCAGGTTCCCCAACCGCATAAAGGATGAAATCTTTGGAGTAGTCCGGGTTAACCAGTACAGGTGCTTGGGCAATCCTGGTCTTGATTTCTTCGAACGCTTTCTTTCTTTCTTCCGTCCAGACAAACTCGACATTCTTCTTCAGAAGTTCGGCCATGGGTTTGATAACTTGAGCGAAATCGGGCACGAACTTTCTCACGAAGTTGATCTGGCCGAAAAAAGATTGCAGCCCCTTCTTGTTCAATGGGAGTGGGAGTTTAAGGAGGGCCTCTGCCCTGTCAGGGTCCACAACAAGCCCTTTCTCGGAAATGACATGCCCTAGCAGCTTCCCTTCCTTTACCGCGAAGACAGATTTCTTCGGGTTGATGGATATGCCGAACTCCCGACATCTTTCAAATACTTGCTGCAAATGCGAGGCATGTTCTTCCCTCTTGTGTGAAAACACTGTCATGTCATCCAAATAGATGACGATTATCTTGTTCAACAGTTCACCGAATGCCAGATCCATGGCCCTCTGGAAGGTGGCCCCAGCATTGGACAACCCGAAAGGCATGCGCTGGTAGGCAAACGTTCCCCATTTGGTGGTGAACGTTGTCTTGTGTTGATCTTCATCTCTTACCCAGATCTGATTATATCCAGAGAACCCGTCTAGGAGAGAGAAGCGTTGTGCCCCTGCCACCACATGGAGGATCTGATCAATTTGTGGGAGCGGGTAATGGTCCTTGAGTGAGGCCTGATTTAGATTACGAAAATCAACACACAGGCGGATATCACCGTTCTTCTTTCTGACGGGGACCAGATTTGCGACCCAGGAAGAATGCTTAATAGGGTAGATGATTTTTGCCTCTAACATCTTCAAGAGTTCCGCCCTCATCAGCACCTCTATTTTCGGGTTTACAGGCCTCTGTTTCTGCCTGCAGGGTCTAGCCCCTTCTTGCAACTCTATGGTGTGCTGGATGATTTCCCGATCATATCCCCTCAGGTCCTGATAGGACCAGGCCACGATGTCTGGGTAGCTTTTGCACAAAGCCCGGATCTCCTCTAGCTCCTCTGGAGTACAGTCTGTCCCAACTTTTATCACTTTGTCGGGCTCGAGCTCCAGGTCTTTGTACTGCTTGGCGTCCACTTTGATCCGGTGCGATATCGCTCTGTCGTTCTGATCAAATAGACTCTCCAAAGTAATCAGTCCTTTTGGGACGTGATTATTCTTCAACTGTATCAACCCCTCATACTCCTCGTCATCAGGGTCTCTACCTTCGATAGTACTAGCTTCATGAATTAAAAAATTGACGATCTGCTCGTCACTGTCGAACACCTGCCAGTGGGTGTCCTTATCAGGCACAGAAGGCCTGTAGATGGTTCTTACCGCCTTAGGCTTCTGCATTAAATCATCAGCCGGGGAGTATCTGGCTCCGATAGACGCTAAGACGTCGGCGTGCTTGTTCTTTTCACGGGAAATGGACCGGACATTGAGAGCCTCAAAGGCCTCCATCAAATCCCAGACCCTATTGCGGTATGCCTTGAGATAGTGCTTCTTTGAGACGCACTTGTTGGTGATTTGCTTGCATATCAGCTCCGAGTCACCGAAGATCTGCAACTGCTTGATTCCCAACCTTTCTGCCTTCTTCAACCCTAGACACAAGGCCTCATACTCTGCCGCATTGTTGGTGCAACTCCAGGCCAGCCGGTAGCAGTAATCCTTTTGTTCTCCAGAAGGTGAAACTAGGAGAACTCCCGCCCCGACGCCGTTTTTGCAACGGGCGCCGTCAAAATACAGCTTCCACAGCTCGTTCGGGGCAGGGCCTATGTCTTCTTTTACTGTCTCCTTTGGCTTTTCGGGCTGGGTGATGGAATAGCAGCCTATTTCAGACTCGATCATGGCGTTAAAATCGGTCAAGGAGAACTCATCCTCCGTCCGCAGCTCTTCTATGGCCTCCTCCGCTAAGTCCACCTCTTTCAATTCTTCTGTCATTAAGTGGACTGATTCATCCGGCTGCCCCTCTTCTGGTAGTCTCTCAACTAGGAAGGTGGAGGGTTTTTCATTGTAAATCTTCACTTTTCTCCCCCTGAAGGGGACCTCCATATGAGAATAGTCAAGAGACAGGAAACCACCCAGCTTAGCGGTGAACTCCCTTGAGAGGCACATGCCGAAGTAAGGCTCTAGGTCGACGACCACCACTTCTTGTATCACAATGATCTGAGGAGCCTTATGCAGCCGGATAGGAATATCCTTAATGACGCCCACTGTTTTCACAGGAGTGCCATCAAGTTGGAGCACACCTTGGCTGCTTCGCGTGTATTCCATGCCTATTTCCTCGCAGACCGCCCTTGGCATGACGGTGGTTGATGCCCCGGAATCAATCATACAATTGTGCACTACACACCCTTCCATCTGTAGAGACAGGTAAAACGGCGGTGGCCTGTTTTTCCTTGTGATTGAAGTAGTCAAGGGTTGAGCTAACACAGGTTGCGGTGGCTTTCCTCTTTTGACAGACTTTAGAGACTCCTGAAGCAGATCTACCTGCCCAGGGAGTTGCAGAGCATCGTACAGGCTTATCTTGGTCGGGGTCCTCTTCAACTCATCAACAATGTTGTAGGCCGAAGTAGCGGATACAGGCACCTCTGTTTCTTTTGCAGCCTCGTACTTGGAACGGTATTGCTGCGTGGCCTCCACTCTCTGCCTCTTCGTCAACGAAGGGTACTTAAGCTTCTCTCTTGCCTGCTCCTGAGTTTCAACCTGAGGTTGCACTGCTGGAGCTTTTGCCGGGAATGTCTTCTCTTTTGCCGGCGGGGGCAAGGGGGCTTTGTCAGGGGCTTTCGCCGGAGGTTGTTCCTTTCCTCGTCGGGTGTACACCTTCAGAGGTTGCATGTGAGCCGCATCCACCTCCATCGGTTTTTTACCATCTTTTGTCAGAATTGACACTTGCTCCTCCTCTGAGACCGCGAGATTGCGATCTGCCTCCCTAATCATGTTGATCTGATCACCCGGGTTGTTGCTTGCCAGCGTTTGGGCATAGTGCTGATGAAGCATACAGGTGTCTTCCCCGTGAGGGTCATTGCATGTGGAGCACCAGTGCACGTAGTCTGAAGTGCTCGGCTCTTCATTGATAGCAGCATTCCTCGCGGGAGGTCTATTGGCTTGAGCCGCTTGGTCTCTTGTAAGCGTCGGAGGAGGATAGGGTCTCCTAGGTATGAACTCCTGTTGGGCCTGCTTCTTCTTCATAACAACCATGTCGTTGGACAACGTTCGGTAGACAGAAGCAAGAGACTGTACTTCTTGCAGTATCTTAGCCTGCACATCAACGGCTGGAGGCGCCGATTGGGCTGGTGGAGGCAATGGTGCCAGCGGTGGGGCCGGGGGTAATGCTGGGTATTGTGGAGGAGCAAGGAGTGTTGGATACTGCGGAGGAGGTGGAAGTTGTGGCGCCTGTGGAGTGGGAAAATGCACTTGGGGAGCGGAGAATTGAGAGACCACCGGTGCGGGATTCCATGATGGATTCTGGTATGCGGAAGATGTAGAAGGTGGTTGGGCCGAGGCGCTAGGATACTGTGATTGAGGGAAATCGGGGAAAATCGGCGCCGGCATCCTAGGTGGAAGTTTACCAATGGCAATCAAATCCAGCTCTGCTTTTTGGGCCAACTCGTACAACTCGGGGAAAGTGTTGACGTTGGAGAACTTAATGATCATACTGATGTCCGAGTTGAAGGATCTGAGGTAATAGTAGGCAGCTTGTCCGGCGGTCGGCCGTAGTTCGGCGGGTACCCTTTGCCAAGACCTTGCGAACCTTACGTTAAAATCCGCTATCTCCTCTTGCGGGTGCCGTTGGATGGTTGTAAATTGATGCAGCAAAGATGACGGATCTGCGGACTCATTGAATCCTTTCACTAGTTGCCCCGCCAACTGACCCCACCCGGTGATAGTGCCAGGCGGCAAGGATCTATACCAATATAGGAGCTTTCCGCGCAGAGACAGGGCCAACAACCGGACCATGACACTTTCATCGGTGATGCTGTGAAGCGCGGCCAGGGCAACAATGTCTTGGATGTGCTCGTAGGCCGTCTTCCCAGTACCATCGTACGTGGGTATGGCTTTCAAGGCGGCAGCTGGAACCTGAGCTTGCCCGGCTAGATTGAGAGGTCCTGTAGAGTTCCAGGCTGGAAATAGCTCAGGTAGTTGATTTTGTTGTTGGTTTTGTTGATTTTGATTTTGGTTCGCCATATTCGCGTTTGGATTGGGTTGAACGGGAGGCGACAATGGTAGCTAGCAGCAAGTGGGTCGGGTGCACGGAGCGCCCTTGATGGTTCGGAGAGTTCGGAGGATTCGGAGGGCAGCTGGTCGCAGTGCTATCTGAAGTTGGATCTTGCTCGGCAACCTCGGCTTCTTGTGAAGATGCTTCGTCTAGAGAGATACCGGACCCAACTAGCCTGGGGCGTTCTCCGAAGGCAGTGATATCAAGCTCGTAGTACTCAGGCTCTTCCTCCGCGTTTCTAACTCTCCATCTTGTATGCATGAAGGCCTTATAGTCTTGGACCGGTCCTCGAGCACTTGAGACGTCCGGGTATCAGCAGAGTCGCCAGATGTTCTGATTCGACAGCACCGAAGCGAACATCACTTCTTCAATACTGCTTATGAGGTGGAACACTTCGGGTCCCACCGGGCGTGCCAGAGAAACTGTTGGTCACGGATCCGCCACCAGGAAAGGATTTTGTCTAAGTATGCGCCCTAGACCCGGACCACATATTGAAAGGCCGAAGGGAAGAGATGCCCTCCGTGCCAATCTCCGGAGAAGGCCGACTCCTTTTCTAAACTACTTGGGGATTTTAAGACAAAAGTGCAGGAAAGAGATTAAAAATAGTGCAAAAAGAAATGTAAATGGTAATCAATAGCAGTGGGGAAAGAACAAGCAACACAATCACCAACTAATACCCAAACCAACAGCAATCAAAGCAAAACATGTAACAGAAACTAACACTGCAATTCCTCCCTATGTATCCTTCAACAAGAATTCCAAATTCACTCAATGTCCAATGCCCTAATCCAGAACGCAGAATTACAGCAATCAGAAAAATAAATGAATATAAGCAGAAATACTTGCAGAAGGCAGCATAAAAGAAGGACACAAGAATTAGAGCCAAGGATGTTTTAACATTGATGCAAAGAGTTTGAGCACAACAGCTCTCTAGCAATACGTTCCCCCCCCTTTTACAATGAATATCGAACTGCCTTATATAGCAGAGTTTTCCCTCCCAATTACATTAAAGCTCAGATCCCAAAACTGCCGGAGCAGCTGAGATTTGACCCCTGACAACTGTCAGTGTACCTGAAATGCGGCTCACCCGTGTTTGGAGCGGCTTCGGGCTGAATCTGCAGTCGGGAGAGTGTGCTCCATTAATGCAGCTGGTACAACTTGCCCTTTGGGGTCTTCTAGGGTCGGAAACTCGTGCGTCATTAATACACCTCCAACGCCCACCTACCCTGCTTTCTCTAAGTCCACCTGCAGCTTTACCGAGATGCACACATTTCGAGAAATTTCCCGCCTTCAGCTTTCATCTGGTGTTTGTTGCAGGACACGTGTGACACTGGGGGTCGCAGGGCGGAGGAGCGAACTTTGGGCGTCTTCAAATGAATGGGGGGGCTGGCCAGTCGCTCGACGGAAGAGAACTCTCGAGAATCGCCCAGAAATGCTGCGAATCCCGGGAGTCGCTCCAGAATGGAGCGAATCCTGGGAAGGGCTACCTGCTGCTTTCAAACCTCCCAATTGGCTGACGATTCGCTGGATGGCAGGGTGTTGATGGTGGTCGCCAGCAAATGGGCGCGATTCCCGGGAATCGCTTAAAGTGGAGCGACCTCCGGGCTTCATGCCTTAGAAGATTTTCATTTTGCTCGCCAGTCGCAAGAAGTCGGAGCGACCCTTGGGAGTCGTTGTCCCTGGGAGCGAACTGCAGGCATCTTCAAGTTTTGACTTTGCCTGCTAGTCACAGGCAGCCTGAGCGACTCCCAGGAGTCGCTCCTTTGGGGAGCGAACTCCGGGAACAGCCAGGACTTAGACAACTTTTTAATTTTAGCCTGCTAGTCGCAGGCAGCTGGAGCGAATCTCAAGAGTCGCTCCACTGGAGAGCGAACTCTGGGAAGAACAAGACTTTGTCAAATTTTCAAAATTTTCTGGGCTACAAAGAGCCCGAGTGTTGTCAAAGCTAGGGGGTCGCGGATGGAGAGGGGCGACTCCCGGGAATCGCTCAAGATGGAGCGACCCGTGAGCTGCCCATACCTTAGACAAATTTGATGAATTTTCTGCCGGAAACTGGGACATTGCCTGGAGACTGGATGAGCCTGAGACTATCTGGGCTGCGACCATCTGAACTACTAGTAGGGGTTGGCAAGAGAAAAGGGAAGAAGCGGATATGGAAATAGGAAATTGCAGCATTTTACAAAATTTTACCCCGTTCAAAATGTGACAACAGTGCTTAGAAAACTTTAAGAAGTAATTTGTCCTAGAAGCCAAAAGAAAGATTGGAGGCTCCGAACAAACTTTATGCTTGACCTAGTGATGAAGCTCCATACCTACTCTAGTACCATGTTGGAGTTTACACTTATTTCCAAAAAACGACCATAAGCAATCCATCCACCTAAATCTTATACAACAAGCGTAGAAAGGACAAAAGATAGAAATACATAGTGGGGACCTATAGGTACCATAAATAATCACTATATTATCCATGGATAAAAATCAGAACACTTCAATACAATAGATGGAGAGGTGGGAGATACTTATACCAATACGAAAACCCCAATTACATAAATGAGTTTAACCTGAACTAACATAACAATAAGACTTTAATATTACTTATAAGTTAATAAGATGGATTTAACTATAACAAGGTTAACCACATCTCATGGGGTTTACATACTAAAATATTATAATAAATTAAATACATTGTATAATGATTTACCCTTATAGACCTATCTAAGATTACATCATATAATATTGACATTCGTCACTAATCATATTACAATTTTAAAAATCATAAATCAAAGTTTGAACATGATTATTAACTTCCACCAAACACGGAGTACCTTAATGTGATGCGTTGATAAAGGTTACGGCATAATCCTCCTTTAACTTGCTTGGAGAATAACCATGTATCAGGCCACCTCTCTTTTCAGAATTTAATTTTCAGTATTAGATTAAGTTCTCTCATTGACAAACATATTTTAGATGGAGGTGATGCCCCTCTCAATCACACCGTGACAATGCATTTTATAAATAAAATTGCATGGTTGGGATGCCAAATTATAACACTTCATTGAACATTAGAGTAGCCACACAACTATACAAGGTTTTATATATATACTTTTAATTTAGTGAAAAACTTCTTGTGGGCCGTTTTGGTATGAAAAACCACAACCAGGGGTTCTACAACATCAAAATCATCCAGAGTCGCAACCGCACCAGCATTATCAACTGGATTTTGAATACCCGATATGCATTTCGTAGGATGAAGATTTCAACGAGGAACCTTCCCTACCTTCTTCAACTCACCCACAGCACGTGGGTACAAGGTTTTTCTAATAAAAGGGAAACAAAACTTTATAAAATAAAGTACGAGATAAGTTGAAAACAAAACATAACATTCTCGATGCATAAAATAGCCAGTATGGATTTTACCAAAGGAAATGCAAGAATAAATCCGTCACTATCCCAACTTTTTTTTCCACAAGAAGTATAGCAAGTAGTTTTTCCAAAGAAAAGATTTTTTTTTGTTTGTTTTTCCCTTATCGACTTGCTTATGATGAAGCTCCTCATATCGTTTCCTTAAAGAAGACTACTGTCTCACTGTAAGTAAATATTTTCAATCAAGTTACTTAAGTGCACAAGCAATAGTTTCTCTATTGCCATGGTACAGTTCGTAAAGGGTCATAATTATATTTGTACCAGGTTCTCCACCTATTATACCATTTTCAAAGAATTGCTCAAACCCTTGTCCTTTTCCATACTTTTCTTAAATTTTGATCATTCTTATAAAAGCCTAAAGAGGTTTTCCTCATTGTTTCATATTTACATTGACCAGGTTTCCTAATAGATTCCAAATTTTCTCACCGGATCTAGGGATGGTTCTTAATTTTTATAAATTTAAAAACAATGTCTATTATGTTTTCAATGGAAATGGAATCATTATTTCAAAGAAATATTATTCACATAATTATGAAGTGTCTATTATTAAGTTTGAGTAAGCAATTAGCTACACCATATGACATAAATGAATACCATCCAACAAAATATAAGTATTTTCAAAGGTTCTGTGATATGGTTGCACTTAAGACAGCAAGCTAGGACTTTTCTAATAACCTTGGGGAAACAAATCCCACGCTAGAGTATAGCGACTATTGTAGATGTATGTAAAGCTTGTTGTACCTTTTGTATCACCAAACTGAATACTGAAGGAGACATTTATTGTATTGCTAGAATTGCTAAAGGGATCCCTTTTGTCAAGTATCCATAAAGAAAGCATTATTGAGCTCATCTACATCACAATTGTGAAAAACACGCATAGTATATACTTGTTAGTAATCATAAACTATAAACAAATAAACATTAGCAATTGTTAACCATTTCCATGTAACTAAAATGACCTTGTTAGTAATCATAAACTATAAACAAATAAACATTAGCAATTGTTAACCATTTCCATGTAACTAAATAACCTCCTAAAAGGAATCTCTCTTCTCATGTAGGAGGCATATGAATGTAATTTTGAAGATGAGAAAAAAAAAACATGGTTAGTTCTTTTTCATTATTTCAATTAAATTTTCTAAATTCCGAAATGCATTCAAAATATACCAAAACCCTTCTTTTCAGTTAACTGTTTCCATGTAACTGAAATTATCTCCTAATGGGAATTTCTCTTCTCATATAAGAGGCATACAAATGTACTTTTGCAGCTGAGAAAAATGCAACATTGTTTGTTCTTTTTCATTCTTACCCAAAAAATACATCATTTTTTTATTTTGATGCCAATAAAGCTGTGTTGGTCAGAATGTAATCACGACCCCGTAGTTTTAACCCAGCCTCTTTCAAACAAAGAAGTTGCCTGGCATCTAAATAAAAATATTTATTGAATCATCCCAGACTGTTTCATCCATACAGACCATCTTGCAGCCTCAAGAAAGTTGTCACTTTTTTCAAATGCAGCAATAAGGTTTACATATGTTATTCGGTCAGGTTGAATGCCAGCACTTATCATTTCATTTACCATACTAACTGCCTCATCTGTCATTCCAAGAAAACCATAAGCTCCTATTAAAGTATTATAAGTCCATGCATCCGGTTGCAGACCACCTTCCTTTAATTTGAACAATATATTTGTTATTTCCTCTATCATACTGTGCTTGCCATAGACATTAATCATGATATTATATGTCAACAGATCAAAATGGCATCCAGCTATTCCCATTTGTTCTAATACATGTTGAAATTCTTTTAGCTGACCTGATTTTCCATAAGCATCCAACATAGAATTATATGCTTCAACTGAAACAGCAAGTCCACCACGATGAATCTCATGAAAAGTGTCTTCCATTCCTGCATAATCCTTCCACTTACCGTATGCTGAGATCATAGTATTGTAAGAAATATTATCAGACAAACCCTGTTTCCTGGCTAGTCTCAAAACTTCATAAGCCTTCGTCAGAAGACCAGCCTTTCCGTAGATGTCAATCATTACATTTATTGTAATCGTATTAGGTATGAAACCAGATTTAAGCATATCTTCAAATACCTTTGATGTCTCATCTATGGGCAATGCCCGACCACAGCAATTTATAATACAATTATACATAGCTCCATCCCACTTCAACTTAGCCCGTACAATTCGATAGTACACTTCCGCTGCCTTCTCCGGCATATTGCACTTGTGATAAACTCGAAGCATATAATGATAAAGACAAGAATCAGGGGTAATATCGTTTTGATTTTCCATCATTTCCAAAATCTGGAGTGCACTTTGAGGCATATCTGCATTCAGATACATCTTTACAACCACACTATAAGTAACCATGTCCAGTTCAATATTTGAAGCTTTTAACTGCAAGAACAGATCCTGTGCCTTTGCAAATAATCCCATTGCAATGTAAATATCTATCATAGTGCAGGTGATCTGCAAGTTGGGACTAGCATCATCCTTTGGCATTTTTGAGAAAACTCGAACTGCATCATTATACTTGCCGGCCTCTTTGCAGGAACATATCAATACATGGAACAAAGCCTCATTGAAGGGAGTACCTGCCCCCAGTGTTTCATCAAGAAGGAGGAGAGCCTCAGTTAACATTCCATTTCGGACATATGCCAGGACGAGGATTGCAGAGGCCATCTCACCAAGCTGCCCTCTTCCATGAAAAGAAGCTTTTAAAATTGAAGGAACTTTGCCAAGAACATCAGCCCTCTCATAAGCCTGGACAAGAATCCGAATAATGGAGGCATATTCACAGCCCATCTCTCTCATATCTAACAAAATTTGCACAGCTCCTTCCTCATCTTTGAACTTTGCTAGCAAATTTATAATTGTTTTTAAATTTAAAGGGCTGGGATGAAATCCATTGATCTTCATTTCATTGTAGTACCACAATGCTTCATTCAATTTGCCAGCTTTTCCACAACCTTGTATCATTGACCTATATGTGGCCTCATCAGGCTTCAATCCGACATTTTGGAGCTCTTGGAATAAATTAGTAGCACATTTCAACAGACCTGCCTTCCCATAACCTGTGATTAAACTGGTGAAAGCAATGATATTGGGAAGCATTCCCTCCTCCTGCATAAGTTGCCTCACCCTTTCAGCTTCTTGCAACTTTCCCTGCTTACAATAGACATTGAGTTGAAGAAGCCAATTTTCCTGATTAAGAGGAACAAACTTCTTATTCATCAGATCAATGACCTCCTCTGCTTTCTTATATAAACCTAAACGTGTATAAATAATAACCATGGCATAAAAAGCTCTATAGCAATGTGTGGCACTGCTCTTCATGTGCTTGAATGTGATTTCAGCCTCACGAAGCTTACCTGCTTTTTGATAAAGGCTCATAAGCATTCCATAAGTTGCCTCAGTGGGCTTCACGCCTTCCTCTATCATTTGATGAAACCACTTTGTACCATATTCAACTAATCTTTTCTTACTGCAGGCATATATAAGAGTATTGAAAATCTGACAATTAAGCTTACAGTCTGAATCATGACGTATCTCTTCTAACAGATATTCAACTGCATTCCAGTCCTCTTTCATGCTTAGCAGCCTGAAGGCAATGTTATATGCATGGAGATTTCCCTTTGCTTTGCTATTTTGCCTCATCCAATGAAATAGTTTCAATGACTTTTCCTCATCTTTTCTTCCCAATGACTTAAGAATAGAATTGCAATGTCTAACACTGGATTTTGGTCCCACTGTTGAAAGAACATTTTGAATTTCTTCATCACTATGGGCAGACACAAGTGCTCCATACAGCCACTGGGTTTTTGTTTTGGCATGGTGTTTAAGCTCTTCACTGGCATTGTTAAATTGGAATACTATCCTTTTGTTATGAAACTCCCTTCCATCCTCATCTAAACAGTCATTTTGACAATTTGTATGAACCAAATCACTATGATTGCTCACCGCATGCTGTGTCACATATGCCCCGAAAGTGCCAAACTCATCTTTTTTGGCTTGTGCCAAGTTTAAAGAGTCCTCTAACAATGCAGTGTTCACCAAACTATCATCCTTTAAGTCAGACCGGTTTATTGCTCGAGGTATTACACGTCTCCTCTTCCTGCAAGCTTGAAATTTCTTTACAGAGCTGGAAACTGTGGAAATATGAATGCATTCACCCAGTATTAGACCTGGCAAGCTTAACCTTAAAACGTTTGACAGTTTCTCCTGCTGGCAACTCTGAAAACTAAGCCAGTTCTTTGAAAATTTGCATCTCATACATCCAGTCCATTGTTTTTCAGAATATTTTTTCTTGCCAATCACATTTCCATGTTGACTATTTTTCCATTCTAATAAATGTGTAGAAGTAGGACAGAAATCACCAAAATTTATATCCCGTTTCAGTTGACAAGGAACAGAACAAGCTCTGCTATTCCCAAGGTTGGTTAAACACCTAGCTTTTAGTTCTCTCATCTCCAAAACAATGCCATATGATTTGCAAGCCATCTCTTTGTTAAAGCCTCTTGCTGATTCTTCCAACTTATTTCAGTAAGAAGCAGGTTAAATTTAGAGGCCTAGAACAAATTTCTAGCAGAAAAAATACCTGCATAGGGAGAGATGGTAATATTTTTTGAAACTTGAAATAAATAGATTCTCTGAATCAGAGACATTTTTTCCCGAGAAATAGAACTGCTGAGGACAACCTGCAATAATCATGGCAGGAATGAGAAATGGTGAGATGCACATACTGCATGTACAAAACTAGGTGAAAACATTAAAGTTCTTTACTAAAATCATCATAAAATATGAGAAGGAAACAAAATACATTAATGAAAATGTACATGATTTACAATTTAAAAATAGAAATATATGCATAGTGAGGACTAGAAATAAATTTGAAAATTGGAGAGACAAGTTAACAAAACTAGAGGGGGGCAAGTGGTGTGTATTGCTTGGAGGAGGTGAGATGGAATTCTCGTTGGCCAGTGCTTTGAACCAGGGCAGCAAGTAAAAAAATGAAGCAAATTTGAGAAAAATTGTTGAAAAAAAAGAATATCTGTGGAAAAATATTTGTGGCAGAATCTATATAAGAGCTTGTTGTTACTGGTGTTGGAATACAGAGAAGGCTTTGAAAGAAGGAAAGAAATTCTATTGAAGTTCCAAGGTGACTAGCAGGTCAATGAGATTTGAAATAGTACGGCTATTTACAGTGCTCTGCAGAAACCAAAGGAGGGCTCCAAAATCAAAAGGTTCTAAAACAAAAGAAAATTGTAACTAAACTATTCTAAGCTAAGGAATCCCAAAGACCCTTGCTGAAAGCTCTCCGGCAAAAATTTCAACTCTTTGTTTCAGGTTCAGGCTGCTTCACTCGTCAGCCTGGAGAAAAGTTCCTTTGAATAACGAAAATTCCAACCATATAGATAAACCCATGATGAATAAACCTTAAACATTAGTCAAAGGTGATAATATCATGTGGCAGTAGTAGCACAAATAGTACTACTTATACAGGACAAAGGATACCTACCAAATGCAGAAGTCCACTCTAGTCTGTGACAGAGTGCTGAGTAGTGGAAGGACCACTATCATCATCCCTCACTTCGAAAAGGAAAATGCAAAATTTGATGATGCTGATGGGGTAGTGACCTGGATTGAGAAGGCCTGGCTACATAATCCTAGGGTGGCAGGGGAGGGCATAGGGGATGGCTCCCATAAACCCTCCTACTATACATTGCTAATGCCCCTGTTGAAGAAGACAAGAAACCAATAATTGGTGTTTATGTGGATCACCCAGCCTATTGGTGTCGGAAGGCAGCTGACAAATGATGCTGAAGAGCAATGGACCCATAGTATATTATGTGAAAGAAAAGGAGGGTGCAAAATCCCTTGTAGCTGCTTGCAGATGAAAATATGGTCTTGCTGATCTATCACTAGCTTGGGTAGCTGCACTGTCTAGAGAATGCTCAGTATCCCAGCAACAACAATAGGAAGAAAGAAAGAAGAGATTAACACAGTGGTCCTCAAGCTCCCAGCAGGATCCAATGTCTATGAGTGATTCACTTCCTGAAGGCAGAGTCAAGCATCTTCAGTCAAGATGGTGGAAAAAGGTGGCGAGTGACTTTGCTAAAGTCTCTACACACATGGTAATACCTCAACTCTCATAGTAGATAGGGCACCTGAAAACAAAGTTCCCTTTTGTCCTCACCTCTTGAAGAGTGCAAAGGAGATGAATCTTCATGTCTTGGGAATATCGTGATTGGGCTGAACCCACAACTGTTGAGAGTGATATGACAGCTAGTCCAGACAAATCTGGAGGCCATGAGCCTAGGGACACTAGATATGGTCAGGACAAGTGATGATTCTGTCCCCAGTCCATAAGAAATGCAAGGTATGACTCAAATATACTGCTGATAGATATCTACAAATGATAGTAATCATCTTCTTACTAGGCAAGAGTGAAAGGGACATTCAGGAAGTAGTTAAAGAGAGGGAGGCAATCCATAGAGATGCCAATAGATTGAAGAAGCAATTAGAGTTGTTGACTGACAACTTTCCTGTTGTCTAGTAGGACTCATGGAAGCAACCTGCTCTCAGGAGCAAAGGGCGAGCCACCTATATCTCTTTTGACCCATCGCGGATTCGCTCATGGACCAATTTGTGGAGATAAGAGACAAACCTAAAGGTGCTATCAAGGCAAAGAAGCTGGGCAGCAAACTCAGCTGCAAGAACACAATCGGGAACTGTACTTTTACAATAGATCACATATTAGGGAAGAAGAGTCTGCACATTCTACACAGAAGCCCATTCAGAAGGTCCCAAACCTCAAACACATTAAGGACAACGGGTTCAATGAAACAGTCAAAGCAGCAAGGCTTCAAGATATATATATATATATATATATATTGATGTTCAAGAAGAGAGAGGGAAGCATATTTCTTCCAAAGACAAGACTGTAACAGAGGCTTAAGATTGAGGTAGAAGGCTATAAATTGAACTTCCAAAGTATGTGTAAGCTGTTGTGCTCTCTATTGGCTTGCCCTTGTCAAGGAACTGGAATTTTAGGAGGGCACTTTTGAAGGTGTTAAAAGTCACAACCTTGGTTTCGGTAAGGTTAACTCAACCTGCCAAAGATTGTCTAACTGCCATTGAAATCCCTTTGGAAATAAGAGAGTTCACATAACGACAACAAAAAAACTGGATGATTTCAACACCTAGTTGGAACATGCAAATGACAGAACATCAATCCTGCTAAGCATGATATTTGTCAACGGTAGGCCTTATAGAGGAGACAATGGAAGTTCAAGAACCAGCCAACAATTCTACACCTCACTGTCAGTCTTTTGGTATGGTCTGTCTTACGCATGGTTGCTGATGTTGGAAGGTTTTCTGTGAGGTCCCTGCATTCCATGCAAGAAAGTGATATCTGAGAACAAAAAGCTGCTTATTGATGTTTCAGAAATTTTATAAGTTGAGGAAGGCATCTCTAATGATTGTGTTAGTTGAAATGCAGAAAACAGTATCTATAGTTGTAATGTGTAGTTGTTTAAAATGCTGCAGTTAGAAGTCAAAATTTACAAAGTCTGAACTGCTACTCTGTAGCCAGATTGTAAACATTTTTATCAATATATTCCAGTTTCTAAAAGAAAATTGTTTTAAAAATTTCCATACAAAAGATACAGTCCAGAGAACAGCTGAAGATGCCAAATAGAAAACTGATAGTTAATTCATTTGATTGAGTGAAAATTACTCAAATTTATCATGTATTATTCTTCTTTTTCAATACTTCGGTGAACTATTGATGTCTTGCAGCACCTTCGCATATTTTTTTGTTCTCTTTAACTTGTGCTATGGTTCCGTTCAATCCTCGTATGGACTATTCGTGAAATTCTTCATCCATGGCCACAAGAAGGATAGTTTTTTGTATGTTTGTGAGAAGACTAAACATTGGCAAGGCAGAATAGGAGTTTTCTGCTACAACAGACTCAAAGAATTCAGGCCTACAGTCTTGATGGCCTAGAAGGCATTCTAGAGGACACTAAAAGCCAAGTTGATCATTGGTAGTTTATTCAATTTTATATTGCAGATTGATCACTTACTTCCAAGATACTAGTAAATTCTTGACTAAGAGAAAAGTTCTCCTATTTTTGAGTTAGACATAAACACACGTGTGATTGAGCATTAATATTTGTATTGGTAAATTGTCATCAACAAAGAGTTAAAAGGTTACAAATAAAGATCAATAGATGGTTTGTGTTTATGTGGTGTATTTCCCTGAGAGATGTTAGTTTGAAAAGGATCTACTTTCATGACTGGAAAGCAGGTTAAGGCTGCTTGAGGCAATTGGAATTTGGGTGTTGTGTCTTTGATCCTATGAAGAGTTTTGAAAATCCATCTAATGAACTCACTAATGGTTAGATCCTATGGTTTGAAATGTGGCTTTTAAAACTCATAAGTGCCCTCAAAATTTTTATTAGAAGGTTTCTCACAAAACCCTAATATCTTAAACATATGATGCAATTTTTCCGATTTGTTTTGTGCAGATGTAGGTGATGACCTAAAAACCTTATGCTTCAAATGACAAGTTGAGTATATATCATAAAGCACTGCTTGTCCTCATCATGGATGGTACTCAGAATTTATTTCTCTTCTTCTATCAGTTGGCATCTCCATGGAACGATTACTTACATTCATATATTTTTTAAATGCTTCTCCCTGCCTTCTTTTTGATAAAAAGGTGCTTACTCAGGCAGTCAAAGATGATATTTATTGACAATGTATTCAAATCCCTTGGGTTGCTCCATCTTAGCCTCTTAATCCTAAGCCGGCCTTCTATACTAAACATTTCACGAAGACTGAGGATGGCATTATTGCTCATTGCCATTTTATCCAACAATATTGGACACAGCTTCAAAATTCCTCTTAGTTAGTTTAGAGTTGGCTCATATCAGTTGCAAGTGGAGACAAATCACCATATTCCTCGAGAGAACAGGATATATCATCTTTTCTCTCTCCTAGAGGTGGAGACTAAAGAACGTTTCACCTTCAAGTTACTTGTTTATTACGAGAACTGAGGGAGGTATTATTGCTTGTACAGAGATTTAGGTGGATAGCTTGCCACTTTTTTCTGCTATCATGACTAGAGTTGCTTGGTTGTGTACCTTCGAGAAGCTATCACTCTTCAATGTTAGTTATTATAGGGGAGATCAACTACCACTTGACTAATCGCCTTTTTCTTTCACCCCATCTTTGTTCCCAAGAGTAACGAGTGTTCATTTAAAGCTACAGCTCTCCATCATTTTAATGACAAATATGTGTGTCCTTGTCTAGATCCAAGAGCGGCTACTAGGAATTTTGCGCTTTCTTCTTCTTGAATGCAGTAGGACAAGACAATAGTTCTCCAACGCCAAGTTTCAGCCAACTCTCAAGTACCCAAGAGTTGTAAACAAACGCAACTTACCTGTTTCCTATCTTCTTCCATTGGTTCCATGGCCACAAATGCTAAAAGAGTCTTGAGGGATTGAACTCCATATCCTCATAGATTTATCCAGCCATGACCCCTGAGTCCTGACCATTATCCTAGGAACATCATTAGATCCTATGTTGGCCTTTTTTGGATGGTCAATGATGACATTGCTTTGCTTCTACTCTACATCCCAATACAAATTAGTGTTGACACTTCGATCTAGTGGACCTCTTTTCTTTCTTTTTTTTCTTTTACCTTGATTACCAGTTTTCTCTACATCATCATTTTAGCATGTTAGGGTTTATCCATTTTGGGTCCAACCCTTTAGGCTGTAATTTAATGTCATACAGTCGTTCCACTTTAATGTAGTTTACCCTTAGTTTCTTTACTGTAGTTTAGCTTAATTTCGTAGTACCTTTTGGTTACTACAATGTCTTGTAACAGATCTTATCTAACAAGTCCCATTGGCCTACTTTGGTCACCAATGGATATTAATAGAATCACCTTATCTTATTCTTTGTGACAAGAGTGGGAAGCATGACAATGAATGAAATCTAGAAATTGTCTGCATGGTGAATGCTGTTGCAGATGTCTCCCATGATTATATATGGATAACTTTGGAGAGAAACTACTTGAGAAAATGAAGAAAAATATTGTAGAGGGATCTAGCTCATAATTACATGGTGATGTTTCTTTAGCGGATAAAGAAATTGTTGTTTCTTCAAACTTTTTGATGGACAAATTGTCAAAGGATGTTGTTGTTCATCTCAAGATGATGTTGTTTCTACTTCTCCATTTGATTCATCGCCTTGTGATTATGTTTTCATATCTAATAGAAACAACCTAACTTTTCCACTGCTTAGTGATGTCAATATTGTGGGGAAATCTATCTCCTCATCTCAGGATGCTTTTGTTGGAGACTATTAAAAATTACATAAATTCTCTAATACTTCTGCCTCTAATTTTCCTATGGAAGAATCTAACCCTTCATGACAAGAAACTCTTAATAGAGATATCATCGGAGGGTTTTGCTTCAAAGAGAGTTGATATTTCTCCCTATGATAGTTCCTTCCATGATAATAACTTGGTTGTTGTTAATAAGCAAGCTTCTCCTGGCACGGAAAATTTTGAGAAGCACACAAAAAGATTCAGCTATGCTTTGTAAGAAGGGTTGGAGTTGTGGTAGACTCGAACAAGGCATTGCTACTCCAATTGAGACTAAAGTAAAGATTGACAAAAAGACATTTGATATTTAACCCTTTATTTACAAGCGAGGATCAACATGATCCATCTGTGATTGACTTTTCTACTTCAGATCAGCATACGCGTGCCTATAACTTTTCTACTTCAGATCAGCATACATGTGTCAATAACTTTCATGGAAAGAAGGGGGATGGTCCTTGTCCTACCAAAAGAAGTAGGGCAGTTATTGTCATCCATGTAGGTATTGAAAATTTGATTTTCAAATGCATTGGTACACTGGTATTAACTTTTATTACAAAGAACAAGAGACATCCAGCATAGACTATAGTACTCATACCTACCATTGGGATTGACTGTGGTTTAATTGATAATTGATCATTGAGATATTTTAACTCTTGTTTGAGGACATTCTACTATAAACCTTCCTCAAGAATGGATCCACTTTCAATTTGCTTTGCGGAACCATCTATGGTGTCTAGTTTTCAATGATGCATTTACATATTTATTTGTCAACCACGACATGCATTTTGCAAGATTTTTGTGTGTTGAACTTCTTTGCAGCAGTGGTGTTTGGTCATGCTTAATGGAACATCTGTTTTTGTAACTTCTATGAGGTGGTAAGACTCCTATGGAGCATATGGCTTATGGAAGCTGCTTCAGTGCTTTGCGTCTTGTAGCAAGAAATTATGGATCTTAATAGGAGTATCTAGTTTGGATATTGCCTCAGTTTTGAAGATCTAATACCTTTTTGGATTAGCCTATGAATTGTCAGTGGGGAACCATTTCTTGAGTGAATATTGCAGGCTACACTTTTGATTGTGTGGATTGGCATTTGCGCTTTGGTAAAGCATGTGTTAAAGGCTTCTAGTCGATAGTTGAATCACATGGAACTTTAAAATTTGTCAGTGGTTCTTGGTTGGTGATTCTTTCACATTTTTCTAAGGATGGAGAATATTTCTATGTTTGTGCAAGTCAAAGGCTATGGACCTTGAATCTCTGATGATGTTTTTGAAAGTTGTCATTAAGGGGGGTGTTGTGTAATGACACCCACCTCTGTGATTCCTTGGGTCCACATGCTAAGCTTAAGGGATGATGTTAATGATATTATAATCTTGAAATGTGTCACCGACTCAAGCTTAAGAGGGGATGTTAGTCATGTTGTCTCTTGACTTATATCATGTCCATATGAGTTATCTATTTGTGGTCTCCTTATGATTAGTGTGGGGATATTAATATTTTATGTGACCTACCTTTTGCAGGTCTATCCGACCCAATTTTTGCATGATCACATCATTTTGTGATCTTTTAAAAAAGAACCATTCCTTGAGTTGGTAATTTTTTGTTTAATTACTAAGACGTTGTGTATACTACTAATAAGAGTTCGCAATATTAAGTATGTATCTAGTGATACCCTTCATATTTTTTGGCATCTCTTTGTGTGGTCATTGCTTTAGAGAATTAATTGTTTATGATCGGTCCCATGACATCACTCCCTTCACTGAGAAATCTAAACAAGGAGCTTCTTTTAGTTTTTCACATGTCTTAATCATAGGTTGAGAAGAGTGATATAAAACATCAACATCTATTTATATTCTAATACAGTGTTATTAAAAAAAAATTGCTTTCATTTATTATGTACTGCTTAAGTTCCCATTTTCTGATTTCAAGTTTGACACATAACAGTAGGACTCATTGAGTCTTTCAGAAACATGGGAGTCCTACTCCCAAGTGACTCAAAACAAGTCCAAACAGACTAACTTGCCAAGATTTGGCTAGACTTGCCCAAACTCAGTTAGACTTGCCCCATGTCAAAACATTAAAAAATGTACAAATTAGTGAAAACTCATTCTTTTTTACTCCAAATAAGAGATCCAAAGTTCTAATCCGGAAGGACATAAAATTTGTACAAAATGTGGTAACCAAAGGCTGGGTGGCTTAATGCATATTGGTGTCCCATTATGGCTGCATATTGGTGTCCCATTATGGCTTACGCCCTCATTCATGTTATAAACTACTTCCCCTCTTTTCCTTTCCCAGCAGGTCAATAAAGGAGGAAATCTCAAGTTTAGGGGGTGAAATTAGATTTTTTTTTTTTTTAAAAGAAACTGTTGACAAATTGACAAGTGAAATTCAAGTGTGGGCAATGTTTTACAGCATAATTGAATTACATATTAATATTTGTATCTGTGTCTTCGAAAAAAATTTCTTGTGGAATAAAAACCAAAAACATTTTTTTTTTTTTCAATTTCACTGCTCTCTTAAATTTATCACATCATTTTGTAATCTTTCAAAGGTGAACCATTCCTTGAGTTAGTGGCATCTTTTGTTTTTATTTTTTTATGCTACTAATAATAGTTCGCAATATTAACTGTGTGTCTACTAATACCCTTCATATTTTTTAGCATCTCTTTGTGTAGTCATTGCTTCAGAAAATTAATTGTTTATGATCAGTCCCATGATGTCACTCTATTCACTGACATATCTAAACAAGGAGCTCATGTTGTAATTTTTCATATGTCCTAATCATAGGTTGAGAAAAATGATCCAAAACATCAACATCTATTTGTATTCTAACAGTGTTATCCAAAAGATTTTGCTTTCATTTATTATGTATTGATAAATTTCCCAATCTCTTTTTACAAGTTTGACACATAACAGTAGGACTCATTGAGTCTTTGAGAAACATGGGAATCCAACTCCTAAGTGATTCAAAACAAGTCCAAACAGACTAACTAGCTAAGATTTGGCTAGACTTACCCAAACTCGTATAGACTTGGCCAATGTCAAATCTTTAAAAAAGTATAAATTGGTGCACATCCTGAAGGAGATAACACTTGTCCAAAATGTGTTAACCAAAGGCTGGATGGCTTAACACATATTGGTAACATCATTGTCCCATTATGGCTTACGGCCTCATCCACGTTTTAAATTACTTTCCCTCCTCTTCGTTTTCCAGCAGGTCAATAAAGGAGGAAATCTCAAGTTTAGGGGGCGCAATTAAGAACATTTTTATTTTGGTTTTTTAGATGACAATGTTGAAAAACTGACAAGTAAAATTTATGAAATTCAAGTGTGGACAAAGTTTTACAGCATAATGGAATTAACTGAACCAATTTTTTTTTTTTTTTAAATTATAATTTCCTTGCTCTCCTAAATTTAATTGGCTGTCTCCTATTCTGAATTCTAAATCAATACTTACTCGCTAAACCTCTGTAACGTCATACTTCCGACTACTTTGCTTTATATTTCTTCTTTTCGCATGAAATTTATATTCTTCTAAGGGTATTGCTCTGAAGACTCTGAACATATAATATTTACTAAGCAAGCAAATATCTCTTACATTATAATGATCGGATCGAACTCCTGATCAGGACTCGAATTGCAAACATGAAAATGCAGATAAAATTTATCTCAAACGTTTAAGAAAAAAAAAAACATGTATCCAGCTGGCCTAACTGTCATCTCTTGCAGACACTCATGCTGTGTTAAATTCAATATTAAAATTAATCATCTAAAACATTGCGAGATTTCATAAGAGCTGGATGTTTCAGCTGAACTCTAACGGCGGACCCAACTAAAATGTCGGGAAAATTTAAATAAATCTGACTTGGTTATATGCTTACCTTCTGTTTCAACCAAATTTATGGTGTAGAGAGGAAATTTGGAGGTCCAACTGTTGTGCTTCGGTCAATCCAGGCTTTTGCGCTCCATCCATGGCTCTTGACATTAAGAATGTATTTATATATTCTTTGAACTATCCAAGATTTTAATTTTGTGGAGGTATTTAACGTACTAACGATAACGAATTAAAATGAACCTTTCATTTTGTTTCCCTCAAGGCATGAAGCGAGGCCAAAGAGCGGGCACATTTTCTTTTTTTTATTTGTTTTTTTACTTATATTAATGGTTTGGTTTTTAGATTTTTTTAAATTAATTTAAAAATAAAGTGTGTGCGTCTTCTTTTTATATCAAACTAAATTTTGACTCAAAATTTTATTATTTAGCCTTAGGAAAATACTAAAATAGTTAATTCAAGCATTAAACATACATAAACCAAATAATGTCCGCATCAAGTTGTTTTTTTTTTCAAGTTGACCAGAACAAGGAATATTAGTTTAAGCCTAAAATATATTTGTTTGACCCTTATAAATCTTTCAAGCTTCAAATAAGATAAAACATGTTGTGAAGGTTATCCACATGTTTACAATTTTTTAGTTTAGAGATTACTTGTTTGGATTTTAAAAGTTAAAAAAATATTTTATCTAATAAGTTAGTTAAGAATGAGTTGATTTATCATATTAGTTTAATTAATTAAACTTCTTTAATATTTGAAGGAGGAGACCCTTCAAATGATACATGGATAATATTTAAGCTTTGTTGTAAAAGGTTCGGAGATCCTTTCAAAACCCCCTTTTACCTTTGATCAAAAGATATATATATCTAAGCTTTGTTGTAATACCACTATGTAGTGATGATGTAATACGGGTGGGATCGTTTTAATCTCATATAATCCATTAAAAAAAGAATGAGCTGATTTAGCATGTATAAGGTGGTCTTAAATTAATTATGACAAGTGTCAAAAGGAATATGGACTAGAGAAAACATGACATGTAACCACCACACATGTATATATTTGAAAATACTTCAAAAATAAAGAAATAATCTTAGAGTTAGAAGAGGAAGAGGTTAGATGAGGCTTATTTAGGGTCAAGACAAAGAAGGAGAGGGAAGTTTTGAATGCCAAGAATAGAGACAAGCAAGCTCTGGCAAAATGAAAGTAAAAATTTCCAAGAGGCACTATGTGAAGATGTAAACAAGTGTGTAGTAGTTGTAATAAGTCAAGACTAACGACCATTATCTCTTATAAATTTTTCATATTCGTAAGGAATATGAAGATTTATTTATTCATCTATAGGTTTTCGTTGGCATGATGTACAACCCTACTCCCATAGGATCTAGTGGTAGAGACTTTGGAACTTTGAATAGAGGTCCAAGGTTTGAATCATGTAGGGAGTAGAGTTGTACACCATTCTTTGATAACTAGAGTATGGTTGGATAACTATATATTGGGTAAACAAGATCCTTTATAAAGGTTGTTTCATATCGCTTATGGTCTTGTGGATTTTAAAAACTATTACCTTTACTTTTTGCCTTCTCTTAAGCATTTTTTCCGCTTTAGATCACTATGCTTTTACTATTTGAGTCTTTTTTAGTATTTCATAAATTTTAGTTGCATTTCGCTTCTTTCCATGGATTTGCATAGTTTTATGTCATCTTCATACTTAGAAACTAGAAAGTTTTGAGTAGGAATGAGCAAATATTCGACACGTTGGCATACTATTGCAATCGTAATAGATTTAAGCTTTATTAACATTACTTCAAAAACTTTATGCAATTTCCATACTATGTTCTTTTCATATAAGAGTATTTTCGGACAAAAGAATAGATTTGTTGCCAAAGTAGATAGTTTCACTAGTGATGAGTTACTAATTTGCCATAGTCCAAGTGAAATCAAACCAAGGTGCATTTTAAGTGTTTAATGGTGTTTGTTTGAGTCTTCATTAGTGTAAAATTCAAATTAAGTAAATTATAATTGCTTCAAAGAATCATATTCCAACTTGATCGAGTATCCACAAATTTTTTATTAGTCAAATCTAACTCATCCTTCTAAAAAATGGGGTAAATTGAACTCTTAAAGCATCTTTTGCATCTCATCCAATGCTTTTTTAGGTCCTTTCCCTCAACCAAATTACTAATAGAAATCGAAGATCTAGAATTGTTACCATAATATAATCCTTTAAATTTTATACCTCTTTGAGCCAAACAAATATATTCCGATGGTGTATGTTTGGATCGTAAATAAGAGAATAAGGCCTTAACCAAGCATCAAATTTACAAAAAAAAAAATGAATCACCCTCGTTAATTGACTACTTAATATTTTTTTTATTACTACAAACTATTTGATGTGAAATTCCATGTTATTGAACACCTAAGCAAGGATTGCTTCCTTCATAATAGTTTTTCAATGAGTTTACACAAGTTTTTAGAGGGGTTTTTGTCTCCTCATACCGAGTGGGGTTTGAACCTTGAACCTCTCAAAGAGAAACCAAAGCCCTTACCACTGTAGTAAGCTTGCAGCTAATTCCTTTATAATATTATTGTACTTATAAAACCTTATTTATTTTTGAAGTAATATTTTTGCCCAACTCTTTTCTCGTTATTTGAATAACCTCTAACTAAGTGCTCCTAATGCAAAACTTATAAATCTACAGTTTTGAAAACTTGCCTCTCTAATGTAATTTCCTTTCATTTTTAAATAGGAGACCAAAATTTCTTGTCACTTTCTTTTCCAAAAAAAACAAAAGCTCTTTAGAATATTTTCAAATTTAGATGCTATACCTATTGGTAATCTTGAAAATGATATCACATATATAGGGATAAATTACAATGTAGCCTTTATGAGTTGCAATTTTTTACCATGGTTAGAAACTTACCTTTCCAACCAACCAAACAAGAGTTAATTCTATCTAAAATTGAGTCCCAAAGCCCCCGCTTATTTCTTTTTTCAAATGGGTATAACAACTTTCTAACTTCAAACCCTAAAATATCAATAATATTTCATTGTAAATCAAGGTAGTATTGATAAAAAGGGATACTAGATGTATTGTATAAATGAACTATCCTTTAGCCTTCCCATAGCATAATGTTGTTGATTTAAATTCCATAGGTTCAATAACCAATAAATGAACTAAAATAAATGTGTATGCAAACAAATTGCAGATGATATTTGAAGGGACCGTTTGTTCCATCCTAAATACCTTTGATTTTGCTTTCCATTTTTACCTTTGAGAGACCTCTTTGTAGTGCCTCAACAAGAATAATGAAGATATAAACAGATATTGGGTCATCTTAGTTGAGACCATAAGATCATTACAAGTATATAGCAAGGGATACATTGATTAAAATATAATAATTTAGAGCAATGTAACATCTAATTCATTCACACTAACCTTGATCAAAACCATCTTTTTGAGAATATCATATAGAAAATTTTAACAATCCCTATCATATATTTTGTTTATAACCAATTTTATAAGCATATATAGTTTTTCAATGGACTATAGATAATGTATGGCTTCTTGTGTGATGATTATAACATCAAGTATTTGCTTACCACAAAGAAAGCCATCATGTTTTTTCTTGATAACATAATCTAGAATGTCTTTCAATTTATTTTCATATTTTTTGAAATTGTCTAATAAATCATCTTACACAATCTCATTGGATGGAAATTATCAAAATATGTTGTCTTACCTTTATTGGAAATGAACACAATAATGGTGGCTTTGATTTTACTTATTATAATTTTTTTTAATCCTTTTCAACCACAAACTAAATATCATTCTTCAAAATATCCCCAAAAATTAAAAGAAAATTGTAGGAAATACATTCGGGTCAGGTATCTTGTTACCATGGAAAGACAAAATGGCCCCCTATAGCTCCTCCATCGAAATATTTTTCATCAATATTTTTTTTAATATTTAGCAAAATATCACCCTAAGCCTCTTTATCTTGCCCAAATTTTATAGAATGTCTTTAATATAATGATTGATTCGTGATTCTTCTTCTTCCTCAATAATCTTCCATTTTGAATTGAAATATTTTTATATTAAAAAAGGAAAATATATACATTGGCAATATCATGAAAAAAAAATCGTTTTTCTATCACTTTTCTTAAACCATCTCTTTGTAGATTTTTTAGCACAATATGACTTCATAATGTGTTATGATGAGAATAATATGACTTCATAACATGTTATGATGATAAAACGTAATTTTTTTCTTATAGAGCATGTTGGTTCATTCCATTTATTTCTTTTATCTCTTGTAAATCATTAAGCATAGATTCAATTTCCCTCTTTCTTTTAAATATGTTACCAAAGGATTTGATATCCCATTTATTTATCTTCTCCTTTAGATGTTTCATCTTTTGAACAAATATGTACATATGTAATCCTTTAAACTTTGTTTCATGTCACTTTAACATAACCATTTAGAAGAAATCAAGGTCTCAAAGCCACATAGATTGAAAATGAAATGGCTTCGAGTGCCCATTATTTATTTTTTTTAAGCGAAAAACCCTTTGCGGAGCCGCCTGGTCTGAGAGACCACAAACAAGGGGTTCTACACCGTCAAAGTCACCCGAGGACCGCACCCGACCCTGCCCGCACCAACATTATCAATTGGATTTTAGATACCCAATTCAGCTTTTTGGTAGGGTGGAGATTTGAACCTGGGACCTCCCTTGGAGGATTGCCCTCTCCTCTCCAACTCACCTACAACACTGGGTCCGAGTGCCCATTATTGAGTAGATCACATCTCAAAGGAATAGGTTTGTGGTAACTCTTACTCAAAATAAAATGTGTGAAGATATTTCATACTTTATCGTTCACCAACTATTAAAGATCAAAAACATGTCCAATGTAGAGAGAGTGATATGCCTTTTATAATGGATATTGAACCATGTTGATGTCCCCAAAAAATCTAGAGATGGCAATTATCAATCATGATTGAGTTTGACACAAATAACCTAAGGTTCTTCCAACATCTATTTCAAAACCTGGTTGTATTTTTTTCCTTGTTGGGATACCATACTGGTATGTCTTTGGGTTCTCATCTAGGAGACCCAAGTTCAAACCACTACAAGGGACTAAGACCCTTTCAAAACCCATGCTTTACCCTAAAATTTCCCTAGTAAAAAAAATGATTGTATTTGGAGCATATATATTTATCAGTCCAGTTTCATAGTTTTCTCTTTATTAAAAAAGAATAATAATCCAATTATTTCTTGCTTCTACCAATTGTCCATTCCATTTGTAATTGTCCCATACCATTGCATACATCCAAAAGCTCCCATAGCAAAAATTGCTAGACAAATCTTAGCAAATGTTTTTCACTATCTATTTTTTCTTCGTATACTAAAATAAATTTAAAACTACAAAAATATATTATTTTCTTGATATTTTTTTAAGGGGGGCTATATTCATACCTCGAATATTCCAAGATATTGTCTTCACCATCATTTTTAATTCTCATTTGTGGGATTAGTCCCACTTCTTGTTAGCACTTATGATATTTCTTTTTTATTTCTTAAATCAATATCCCCTCTTGTAGTTCCCAACAATACTTTCATCCTTAACAATTCCTATTAGATTACAAATTTCATTTTGACTTCTTAAATCAATATCCTTTCACTCTTTAATAGTTGGTGCCTTATAGATGAACTCCCCTAGATAAGTTCCAATATTATTCAAAACTCCTTATTTATAAGTTGATACAAAGTTCAAAAATCCTGACCCATAATAAAACCTTTCAAGATTTTTTTATCTCCATAAAAAAAATTTACTTCATGGTCTTAAATACAAGTTAACTCTCCCCATTAACCATAGTCCACCACCCATTACTTTGTCCCTAAATTTTGAAGTGAAGAAGATAATGAGAAAAGAACTCTTTCAAGAGGAAAGCCATTGAATAAAATGAACTCAATTCTCACTTCTGCTCAATCCACTTTTTAGTCTCCAAAAGACATGGCCAATATCCATTGAAATTGCATATGTTGGAATAAATCTATTAAAAAATATGATAGTAATTTCTAAATTTATCTTGTTTGTTACAATAGGTTGATTTGTTTGGATAATTTATTAGAATTTTTAGAATTTGGTATTATTATTGTCAAGCAGTTACTAGATTATAAATCATTATAAACTCGAGATCAAAAATACAAATAGTGTAGCATTTGTTTCATTATGGTATGTTATTTTATCCATTAAATGGAGGAAGAAGGAGATCATGTGGCTCATCTCACTCAAGTCATTTATCTCTAGCAATCAACATTTTTATATGTTATTACTCTATAGTTAGTCTTATGTTGTTGTGTTGTCAATAAAGGTGTTTTCCCTACATTGTGTTGGACCTAATGGATGATGTTTGGTGTTTTATTTTAAATGTTTGGTGTTTTGTGGTTCTGCTTGATCAAAGGGTTGTCAATTGGTAATATGTCTTGTGCCTATGGTACAATGAACTTCATAGATTTGATGTTCAAAACCATTGGTCTAGGCTATCCAAGTTTGAAACTTGGATGAAGTCTAAAGGGGATTAGGCATTTATAAGTTATGAGTCCTTATGATTTATAAGTTTCAAATCTCATGTGCATTTGTGTACCTTACAACCATGTTCAGTGTTCGATGTTTACTTCTTGTGACCTTCCGAGTTTGACCATTTGTTATTTGTAAACTTTGGATTTTGGTCATTATTATTGTAAACTTTAGAGTTTGATCAGTTATCATACATTATTGATGCATTTTGATGGTGATGTAATAGTTAATGATAGACAATGTGCTTAGTAGTTTAGCCAACTACAAATTGTGAGGTTTGGAGCTTGACCTTCCATGATTGTGAATTTTGAGTTAGAAAGTTTTAAGTTTTATACCTTAGAAAGTTTTAAGTTTTATACCTTTGAAAATTTAGAATTCGGTCCAACTTATTGCTTACCAAGTTTGAAGTTCAATATAGCTTATGTCTTGATAAGTTTGAAGTTTGGTCTAGTCAAGCTTGTGTCAGATCATAACTTGAATTTTACCCCATTTTTTAGCTTGAGTGGAGTTAAGTGCAATGTTTAGCATTCATTATTTTAAGTCTTGTATTCAAGTCTTATTTGATGTTCTATGTTCTATGTTTATTATTGAGGTTACATTAGTGAAAAATGGTAAATATTCATAATTTGATTTTACATATTTACAAATATTGATTGAAAGAAATACAATATGTGGAGTCATAAGATGCTTATAAATTATGAGTATTGAGATTTGTTGAATATAGCTCTTAAGAAAAAACTAGACAATAATATGATGGTAATAAATTCAACAAGTGATATAAAGAATCTTTGATGCTTCTCAAATTATCTATTGCATATGATTTGATTCCTAAAGTTCATAATGAGATTGGTATAAAATCACTATGGACCAAGTTGTAAAATAGGCACTAGACATCCAAAGCAAGACATTCTTTTTTTAAAGAATCTTCTTTATTATTCTTGATTGTAGGAAGAAGGGATTATATTTGAATACCTCATGCATCTAAAAAATCTATAATATATAGAAGATAGTCAATAATGAGGATATGTTTGATATTTTTTATAAGGTCTACCTCCATCTTATGAGTCATTTATTGAGTCTTCGTATTTGCTTGTTAAAATTCAACCTCTTTATTTTGATAAGATGTCTTCTTTACTTCTATAAAAGAGAGAGAAGATAGTCACAGATGGAAGCATCCACCTTAGGAAGTATAAAGTGTACATTCACTATAACATCCAAACATAAAGACAATTAGAATGCCAAGCCATCATTTGATCATAAGGTAAAATTACTAATGTAAAGAAGTGAAAAGTCATTTGATTTTATTTCAATAAACTTCATCATTCCAAATGGGATTGTTGTTAGTTAAAGAATAAACAATATCAGTAAGGGACAAAACAAGCAAATATTGTTGAGATAGAAGATTAGGAAGAGAAGTTTATTTTACAACTTGAAGTTCATTTGGTCAATCAAATGAATTGTACTTTGAATCCATAGCATTCAGACATTGTATATGTCAAAAAGATTAGTATATTAATTTCATTTAAAATTAAAGTAAGAATGAGTATGTTTCACTTGGTGATGATAGCTCATTTTTTGTTAAAGTGTATGGTATTGTTAGTGTGACATTGAACAACAATGTTACATGCATATTCAAGAATGTCTAATATGTTCCTAATATGAGCAAACGTCTTCTATAAAATAGTGAAATCACCAAGAATTTTCAGCTTGCTATGCATGTTCATAAAACATATGCAAGGTGATCCATGCATGTAAAAAACAAACTCATTTCTCTTTGTATAGGTTAGAAGGAACTATACAAGTTAGTTCATGTAAAACCTACCAATTTATTTGCCTTGGTAGTTAAAGGTAATAGTTCTATTCTTTGTCTTACTATAGTGTTAAGGGATTTGGCCTATCTTTGAGAGGTCTAAGGTTCAAACCCCACTCAGTATGAGGGGACTAAGACCCTCATAAAAACCCTCTGTAAACTCATTGAATCAAGTGGTATTAGCTTAACCGGTTAGATTCCTGCACATTTCAAGGAGGAGATCTAGGTTCAAATCTTACCAAATGATACATGGATAATATCCAAGTTTTGTTGTGTGGTGATAACGTAATATGGGTGGGGCCCGTTTCAATCCCATATAACCCATTAAAAAAATAGGTCACCTTAATTATAAGTCTTTATCCATTTTTACTAACATAGTTCATGGATTTCCTTCCATATAAAAGCAACCACATTCATGTGTAGGATGTGAGCTTCAAAAACAAAGTTACCCTTAGTTATCAAGTTCGACATTGTTGAAGTTTGAAAAAAATTCGAGATGTTTAAAAATTCGAAATAAAATTCGACATAAAATTCAATTATTATAAATGTATATATATATTTTAAAATAATTTTTATTATTATTTTTATATAAAATTTAAAAATTAAGGATACAAAATTTTGAATTTAATAATTTTTTTTTCAAATATATACTTTAAATATTTTTATATTTTAAAAAATATAAATATTTTTATAACTTTTTATTTAAAGATAGTAATATTTTTTTACAGATAAAACTAAAATAAGAAGTAGAAATATGTTATTATGGACAACATTTAAACCTAGCTATAATTTAAGAGTCTTCGTTGTATTTGATATTATTTATAAAATAATTTAATATGAAAATGGTTGGGTCATCATGAGGTACGAGACTTAATGATCCTCTTATAATATAAACCCAAAGAACTTGATGCGACATTTGTACGCCTGCTCCAGGTCTCGTAGGCTAACATAACTCTGCTTTTGCAAATAGGATTTTGTAAATAGGGTTTTGTTCACACTCGGCTATGGCAGAGGAGAAACGATTAGAAGGTGGTGATAAATTATAATTTTTTATTAATTATAATAAAAAATTAAGTGAATTTATTTTTAAAAAGATCATGCATATTAATATAGAATTATTATTATTAAAGAAAATAAATTGATAATGGTTGCATTCAATATAATTTGTGCAATACGTGGATCTGAAGAATGTTTTTAATAACACTTTCACATTCATATATATTTTATATTTTGGAGGTAAGAGATTTTATAAGTCATAGATTTTATTTTTCAACTGTCAATGACTGATTTTAGGGTTTTTTATACCTCTTTTATGTTCAGTTTTTTTTCCTACCAAATTTATGGTTTATTCGTCAAATTTATTCGTTAAAGTTTTGAATTCAACGAATTTTGAATTTTAGTTGAAAAATTTGACGAATTTTATAACTAAGAAGTGACCAAATGTTTAATACAAGTAAGTCTTGGCATGTACAAAGTATTTTGGATTTAGTGCATATGAATTTGTGTGGTTTAATGAATACGCCTTTAGTTTATGGTGTAAAATATTTTTTGTTAATGGTTGATGGTTATTCAAGAAACATGTGGGTATACATCCTTTAAGTATAAGTCTAAATATTTTTCATACTTTCAAACTTTTAAGGTCCTTGCATAGAAACAATTTGAAAATTAAATCAAAGTGCATGTTAATTTGTGTGGTATAATGGATACACCTTTAGTTTGTGTTGTAAAATATTTTTTGCTAATGTTGATGATTACTCAAGAAAGATGTGGATATACATCCTTAAGTCTAAATATTTTTCATACTTTTAAACTTTTAAGACCCTTGTATGAAAATAATTTAGAAAGTGAATCAAAGTCTTGAGGTTAGACAATGGATGTGAGTTTACCTTAATATAGTATTAGGATTTCTATAGGCATAAGGATGTATATAGGTAGTACAAATTCATACACTCCATAACAAAATAGAATAGTAAAGAGGAGAAATAGGAAAATCATGGAGACAACCAAATGCATAGTGCATAAGAAAAATGTACCATATCATTGTTGGGCAGAAACACTAAAAACTACAATTTGTATTCCTCACAAATGTCCATGTCAAGCTTTATAGAATGTTACTCCTAAAGAAGTGTGGTCCAGAAGAAAACCTCTGACTATTCATTTCCAAATTTTTTTGGTTATGTTGTCCTGACATTAATTCCTAAGGAGGAAAGAAGTAAGCAAGATGCAAAAGGAAAGAAATTCATGTTTGTTGGCTATAGTGAGCAATCCAAAGCATACATGTTAATTGATGTCTCTACTAACAATATTGTAATTAGAAAATACATTATAGAACATGAGATTCCTTTCTTCTGAGATGAAGGTAAACCTATTGAGATTTTTGTATGTTTTAAAATAAATAATAATGCCACATGGAGTCAAGTTTACTTGGATTTAAATACATCAAAGAATAATGATGAAAATAAAAGATGCAAAGACTTAAAAATACTGATATGTTGAATATCCACTTTGAAATGACCTTGGAGAATAGATCTTGACAGGGATACATCATAATGAAGTTTTCCAGTAACAAGAGCCACATCAATGAGCAAAATGTTATACACAAACAATGAAAGATGTTAAGAAGAACAAGAAAGTAGTAGTTAGGTGATCTAGACAAGCTAAAAAAGAGTCTAAACATGTGAATAAGTAGGCAAATTATGCTTTAGTTCCTAGGTGTTTTATCATAGTAGATATGAAAAGGCCAAAGATAAACTGGATTGGGAAGCTACCATGAAGGTAGATTTTGAATCTTTAATGAAGAATAAAACATCAGAATTATGTGAGTTACCCCATTGAAATAAACTTATTGGCTTTAGATGGGTTTATAGGATAAAAATTTGATGGTTCAATTGATAAATTCAAAGCTCATTTTTTGTTAAAGTGTATGCATAGTAGAAAGGCATAGACTATGAAGAGATATTTGATTAAATTGCAAAGATAGTGATATTTTATTAGTTTCTTCATTATGACACAATTTAATTGATAGGTATAATTAGATGGATATTAAGAATGCCTTCCTAAATGGAGACTTGAAAGGGGAAGCCTACATGGTGCAGCCGCAAGGTTTTCAATTACCAAAAAATAATATATGGTTTGTAGATTGATTAAGTCCCTAAATGGACTTCAACAGGCTCTACAAAGTTGGCATTTTAAAATTGTTCAACATCTTAGAGATCCATGATTCAGTTCGACCTTTTCTAATCTTAGTCACTATATCAAATCTATAAGTAATGACATTTTAATTCTCATTATTATGTTGATGGCCATGTTATTACTAGTAACAAGTAAAATATGATTTCTATTTATTTAGGGCTCCTTCATTGTTTCTTAAGAGTATAATTTTGGCAACTTAATCACATTATTTTTATATTAAAAAAAAGGTATGCCAAAACACTTTTGGAAAGATTTCATATGACCTATTGTAATATGATATCTATACCTACGAAAGATAGGCTAAGAATATCATCCTACTATGATCCATCTCTAGTAAATTTGTAAATATATCATCAGTCTATGAATAGAATGATTTATCTTACAATAAATTGACCAATTTTATATATTTTAGTGAATTATTTATCCATTTATTATCAAAATATTGAAGAGAGCATCGACAAGCTGCAAAATTTTTTCTCAAATTTATCAAATGTACCCTTGATTATGGTATACTATACTAACTAATGGTTTTCAATTGGTTGGATACATTAATACAGATAATGTAAGATCAATTAATGATTATAAATCTACTAATAGTTATATGTTTACTCTTGAATCAGGGGTTTTGGCGAAGTAAACTTTAGCATATAGTTTCTTTGTCATCAATTGAAACAAAAATAGGGCAGCATGCAACACATGTTATGAAATTATTTGGTTGTAGAATATATTATATGATTTTTGAATATATCAGATAACATCAACATCCATTGTGGTGGTCAAAGTGTGCTCAAGTTGGTAAAGAATCTAGTATATTATGCTAGAACAAAATATATTGAAGTTCATCATCACCATATCTTGTAGTTGGTGGAGCATGAAAAAAAGTTGTGTGAATTTTTGTTCAACTTTTGAATATATTGTTGGTGTAATGCCTAAACCCTTAGGTAGAGAAAAAAATGCAAAAGCTAAGGATAAGCTTGGGATCATATCTAGGTTAGTCATTAGGGAGTGTTAGAATAAGTATGTTAAAAAGATATGATAGGAATTTTTATTTTTGTCTTATTTGTTACAATGGCTCAATTTTTTTGCATAATTTGTGAGGATTTAGTTTTATCAGCACCAACTAATTAGCATATTGTAACTCATAAATTTAAGCTCAAAAATGCAAATAGTGAATCCTATGTTTCATTCTTTTAGAAATAGCATATTAACCCCCTATTTCTAAACAACCTTTATCTCATGCTCAATCATCCATCCTTGATAATAATTTTTAAAGTATCATATGTCTCTTGGATATATATTACTATATACTTATTCTTCATTTTGTTCTAAATTAGTAAAAGGTTATTTCCCCTAATTAGGGCATCCTTACTTCTTGCTAGAGATTTCTTAAATGGTATTTATTCCTTGTAACCTATTAATTTTCCTTATAAGAATCCTTTATTGTTTAAATTTCTCTAGAGATCTAGATTAAGAACTTTGAAGGTGAGGATCACTCCTTGCTCATAGTCACTCCCTACTTATAGTTAAAAAACTTTGTAGGTAATATTGCTTTCTACTCATACTCAATAAATATTATTTGTATATATGTTCTTGAATGTTAAGGTTCACCCATAGGAGTGGAACTTTGGATTATGCTATGAAACTCGTCACTCCCCATAGTTTATCCCAAAAATATGGGCAACTCTTAATATAATTATTATTGGTTTTATTTTTTCTTTATTGAATATTTTGATTTGGTTATTTGTAAGTATCTATTTCTTGCTTTGGATTCCATACCTTTTATATATGAGAACTTCCATTTTCTTTGTTATTTCTAAATAACTTAGGGCTTGAAGTGGTAGTATCCATGGATCAAAATCCTTATCATAAATCAATTTTATATTTTTTGCTTATTGTACAAGGTTTCAAATGATAATTTAGTTTAATTACCTTAATTTTTATTATAAAGAAATGAGGATGCACTTTATACATGGAAAGATAAACTTTATTATCATATTATGTGCATTTTATACCAAGTCACTTCCTTTTCAAAGTTATTAACAATCCTCAACCAAATTTGTATTTTATGCTTGAGATACTTTTTAAAATCTAAGCTAATCTTTGACCGATCCATATGGAATCCATGACAAGTCACTTGGAAGTATAAGCAGTTGACACAACCTAAGGATAACCAAGTTCTAAAAAGGGTTCCATTATATTTTGGATATATTCCTTAAAATTGACTCAAACTTGAATAAAACTTAATAATGGGGTTATTAACACCAAGAGAAATTTTGAATGTTAATTTGATATCAAAATTCTCATATTTTATGCTTGAAACAAAGTGAAGAGAATTTCATATTAGGAATTCATGTTTTGAGTATAAGTCTACTAAATTATTGTAGATATTCATTTCATATGTATCAATGTTTATGGACCTACAACTCAGTCAAGTAGATTAGAAGTTTGGAGTGGGATTGAAGCCTTTATGAGAAGTAAAATTTAGGAGATTTTAATGCCATAACCAAGTTGGATGAAAAATTTGAGGGAATTAGGAAATTAACCCAAAGTATGAGAGATTTCTCAACTTTTATTCAAAACAATAATCTATGGGAGGTTGAGTTTAGAGAAGACAACTATACTTGGACCAACAATAGGAGAGGCCAAAACCTAATAGTAGAAATATTAGACAAATGCATACTCTCAAATCATTGGCTATATGAAGGGCCTTATACTAAAATTAATACCTTAATAAGGATTGGTTCAAATCACTGGCCAATAAGAGTTAAAATGGTGGTAAGTGAATTCAAAAAATATCATATTTTAAATATGAGCATATGTGGAAATACCATCATCAATTTGTTGATATGATAGCTCAAACATTGAATTCTTTAGGTAATGATGGTGTTGGAATATATTACATTATTTGGTACATGCTAATGTACCACCATGGGTACATGTTTAGATTAGGAGTGTGCATTAGATTAGAGTTTGAGTATTTACTTAATGTAATGTAATAAATGCACAAGTGTTAGAATGTGCAAAGTACTTGATGATGTAAATGTGCATGTTGTCCATGTGCACATGAGTCCATAGAATAGGAAGGTGAAGAGTCATAGGAATATGGAAGGTCAAGAGTCACCTCTCATTATATATATGCTTTTGTATGGACATATGAGAGAGAGAGAGACACAATTTTGGTGTGCACAAGGTAGAGTAGTAGTAGTTGATATGATAGATACAATGTAGAGCATGTATGAAATATGGAGAGTTTGAGACCTCCATTTTATAGCAATATACTATTTTCGTGAGCTTTCATTAATGGCATTTTTATGAGTAGTTGCAGAAGTTTCTCATGATATTTACATGCTTAGTATATTGCCTTTTTCATATATTTAATATTGCATGCTCATTTTATACCTTGTGGTTGCATTTCCTTAAATATATAGCATCAAAAGCTAACAATGGTATCAGAGCACAAGGTAGATTGATAGGAGATAGGGAGAGCCACAAGAGAGATTGAGAGGAGATAGGAAATCTCATTTTCAAAATTTTTGAAATTGCTTTTTGGCTAGAGTCTTTCCATAGGGTTGCAGAAAAACTTGTGAAGACTAGGACTCAACATAGATCTCTTTCCACTAGATTGACAGATAACTAGTGATGTTTATTGATTTTTAGATATGAAGAATTTGCATTATTATCTTCTAATATTTTTTTGTAGAGAAGAGTTGATTCAAATAAATTTGGGAAGCTTCCTACAAGAGATAGGAAGAATATATTCTTTGGAATTAATCCAATACTTGCAACAACAAGTCAAAGATTGAAGAATTTGGAGGCCTAAGGAAAAGGTCCTCATTGTAGAATTTGTAGAATTGAAGATTGAATATTGATAAGAGAGGAAGAGGCTAAAGGAGCCCTATTGAAGATTGGAGATCGAGGAGACCCAAGAAAGAGATCCCCATAGAATATTGAAGACTCCAGATTGAATTGAAGAAAGAAGAAAGCAACTCTAGAAGGAGGAGACCCAAGAAAGAGGTCCCATTGAAGAACTTCTAGATTTGGAAGATAGAATATTGAAGATTGAAGATAGAGGAGGACTAGGAAAAGTCCTATTGAAGATTTGAGAAGTTGCAGAATTTGAAGACCCAAGAGAAGAGGTCTCAAGAAAATTTGGAAGGAGAAATAAGAAGGCTAGAGAAGCCCTATTGAAGGAAGTTGAAGAAGTGGCCATTGGAGGAGATTTGAAGAAAGCTCAAGGTAGAAGATTGCAAGAAGGAGTAGCTCTTGAAAAGAATAATTTGGGACAATTGTCACCATCCAACAACAAGCCCAAAAGGAAGAAGGATTTGGCAAGAAGTTTGCCAAATTTTGGAAGAGATTTTTGAAGACCTCAAGACATTCAGATTCTTGAGGAGAAGGCCAGCAAATAGGCCCAATTTGAAGTCAAAATTCGACAAGGAATATTGAAGGAGAAAGAAGCTAGAAGAGGCCACCAGATTTGAGAGTTTTGAGGACAGCCACAAAGGATTTGAAGGCTGATTTACAAAGGAGAAGATTGCTGATTTTGCAGCAAAATTGAAGAGTCACAAGACAACAAATTCAAGGTGACATAGAGCTACAATTTTGAGAAGATTTGGGCAGATTTTGAAGAGCCCTTGAACAACCAATTGAAGGAAGGCAAAATTTTGAAGAAGTTAGAAGAAATTATTGGAAAAGTTAGAAGAATATTTTGAAAATTAAAGATTTGAGTGAAAATTAGGCAACATTAGAAGGAGAATAGAGAGCTACAATTTGGAGAATTTTGAGATAGATTTGGGAGAAGCATTGGATAACATAGAAGCTGATTTTTAGGCAGCATTGAAAGCTGTAAATTAAAGGAGTTTTGGACAGCAACCTAAAGGTTTTTGGAAAGCAAGATTGAGCAGCAAATTGGAGGAGTTTTAGAGCTATGAATTAGAGGAGTTTCCTAGCATATTTGAGAGAGTTTAGGATAACAAATCAAAGGAGGAATTGGCTGCATTAGAAGCTAAAAAAGTACAAAGTTTAGGACAACAAGAGGGCAGAATTTTGGGTAGCACTAATAGCTGCAAATTTTAGAGTCCAAGAGAACAAATTTGGAGGAGAATTGAAGCCACAATAATCAGATTTTCAAGCAGCAAATTAAAGGCTAAAAAGGCAAAAATTTGGGCAGCAATTAGAGCTGCAAAATTGACAAATTTAAGGCAACATTTGATTAGAAAGGAGAGCTACAAGATTGACAAGTTTAGGGCAGAAAAGAAAAAGGAATTGGAGCTGCAAATTTCACAAAATCGGGGCAGAAAATAGGTGAACCAAATCACCAAAAAGACTAGCTACAAAAGGAGGCCAAAAGGTGTGTAAAAGTGGTGCTATGAAAGTTCATTTTTTAAGTATTAAAACTAGTTCATTTTAAGGTTTTTGAAAGCACCGTATTAAGATTTATTTAAGGAGAAAAATCTAGTTTAAGTTGAGTATCTCCAAGCCAAGGAAGGAGACATTATTATTATCTTGAAATCTACAAAAACACAACAACAAATATAGAAGTTAGAAACTTGCTTGAAAGGGAGTGATAAGTAGAAATAGTATATGTTGTTTTTCTAATTGGAATGCAAATTTTTCTAAGTCCTATTGAGTAAAAAGGAAGAGACTCAATAGAGAACAAAGGCAAGGCATATTTGAGGTGTCTAAAGACACCAAAAATGTGGACTAAGAAGTGCAAATTTTTTGGTGAAGATAAGTCATCAAAGGCATAGAGAACCACCATAGTGAAGAAGCGCCACCATACTAAAGGAGGAGCCACCATAGTAAAGTTAAGCCACCATGGAAAGAAAGAGCCATCATAGCAAGAAAAGCCACAGCGTTAGACAAAGAAAGTAATATAAAATAAGAGGAAGAAAAGCATTATAGGAGGTTGCATTACTTAGGGAAGATGAGACGTTGAAAAGCTTGAGCACCAAAAATCGAAGAGCCACCAAATCTGAGAGCAAGCACCATTACAAAGGATGTTGAAACTACAACTAAAAAGGTGAGAAGAATCACCAAGATCTAACCACCACTGAAGGAGAGCATTGGAGAAGAAGAACAACTTGGGTGAATATTGGAAAACTAAACAACACAAAGGAGTTTCGAATGCTTGAAGGCCAAGCAACAAGAGAACCAAAATTAGGGTGAATAAGGTGCATGATAAGGAAATTCAAGCATTAAAGAAGTCATCTACCACATGGAGGATGTTACATTTTTCATTGGAGGAGAGGAACATTCTACTTACAATGCCTAAGCAACAATAATACATTCAAGCCCATGAAATATAATGCTCTTGCCAAGCGTTAAGCAAGATACAGTTGGGTAGAGCACCACAAGAAATATTCAAAGAAGTGCAAAGACTTTTGGTGCCACTTGGCACTTGAAACTCAGAACACCAGTCATGATTGGAGGAAGGTGCAACGTCTAAAGGGTGCCTATTAATGCATGGGCTAAAAATAGCCTGAGCACAACAGAGAAAGCGCATTGGAATCAGATTTGAGCACCTTGGAGAAGCTTGAAAGAATGAAAAAGGATAGTCAAACCTCACAAGACCAAATTTAGTGAGCATCAAGGAGCATTGAATGCATTGCAATCAAAGAAGAGTGCAAATAAAGCATAGGTTGTAAAGTTACAAGAATCAAGTCGAAGTTTGAAGTGCTATATTAAAGAAGGTATGGAATATTTGAATTAATTTATAACCTTTGCAAAAATTAAAGGAGGTATAAGGTATAGTATTGAGTTAAAGATTAATTATTCTTCTACACTTAAGGTTATTTGGATAAATGGAGCTATAAGGTAATGCATTACTGAATTTAAACCTTAGAAGATTTATTGAATGGTATAGAAGATTTTTGAAGCAAGTGGAATTTAATTGAAAGCATTTGAAATTACTTTATCCTATTTGAAATTCAAATTGCATAGAAATATTTGCAAATAGTTTAACTTGGAGAAATAAGGATTTCCACATTGAAATTGAAATATTGAATTTGCAAATACATTAGTTTTCTAAATTTCCAATTAGGGAGTTATAAGGAGTTCAACACCAATTTAGATTTTTGAAATTTAGAAACTATATTATTGAAAATTGAAAGAAATACAAACATAGAGTTTTTTGAAAAGTTGGAAATTACATTTGGTATTAGTCTCTTGCTCAAATTAATGAGACATAAGGAATCCAACTTAAAGGTTTTGAAAATAGTGAACCTTATCAAACTTGAAATTGCATCAAAAATTATCTTTAGCTTTCTATTCATAAATAGGGAGAAATAAGGTGAAGAATAGAAGTTGAACATTAGGGAGACAAAAGGAATTCAACTCAAAAGAAAGCTAAGTACTTTATCAAAACCATATTACATTCAAAACATTTGGTAGATACAAGGTATTCTACAAAACTTGAGAATTGGAAAGATCTTATCAAATTTGATCTTTCACATTCAAAATACTAGGGAGCTAAAAGGAATTCTACCTAGATATTTGACTATTGTTTGATCATTCTCCAAATATTAAGAAAACAAGGTATACTACAAGATTTGAAAAATTGAAAGTTAGAATTTATACTCAAATTCAACTTAGAATTTAAAAGTTAAAAGATAGGGAGATATAAGGTTTACAAGTGACCTTAGTCTATCAAAACTAAGGAGGAAGAAGGATGTCTACTTCAAAGAATACAATGAATAATGATATGGAAAACATCATTAGAAAGGAAAGGGCAAATGTCATAAAAATTGGAATCAAGAATTTACTTACAAATACTGAAGGAAACTTAGATCTTACTTCAAAATTGATCTATAGTGAAGCCTTAGAAGAAAACTTTAAAACTCTGGAATATTATCTACATGCTAGAATCATTGAAGCAATTGATAATGGAAAAGATGATATTCTAATTCCTTTAGACATTGGTAGCATATTATATATGGCATTACTTACATTCAAATATTACAAAGAAGAAAATATGGAGCAAAAGGAATTGATTGAATCACTTAAAGAGAAAACAAAAATAGATGAATCCTTCTTAGAGAAGATATTTCATTCTTCATGCAGTATTGATACTTCAAGTTCTTCTAACTCAAGATCTTATCATGATGCTTTAAGTGATTGCTCAAAATATTGTATACTAAAGAAGACTTGTGATAAGAAGGACAAAGGCAAAGAGAAAATATTTTTGCAAGAATCTGATGATAGCATGACAATTCATGAAAGCACAAAGACTGACTCTAATGATGAAGATAAAGAAGAAGAAGAGGAACCTGACAAAGGAGGCATACAGTGCAAAGTAAATTGAAGACAAGATGAAGATCCATATTGAAGACTAAAGTCTTCAATAACCAAATAATGTAATACAGGGGGTGTTGGAATATATTACATTATTTGGTACATGCTAATGTACCACCATGGGTACATGTTTAGATTAGGAGTGTGCATTAGATTAGAGTTTGAGTATTTACTTAATGCAATGTAATAAATGCACAAGTGTTAGAATGTGCAAAGTACTTGATGATGTAAATGTGCATGTTGTCCATGTGCACATGAGTCCATAGAATAGGAAGGTGAAGAGTCATAGGAAGATGGAAGGTCAAGAGTCACCTCTCATTATATATATGCTTTTATATGGACATACCCTGCATCTTTAAATTGTATTTTCTAAGATTTATGTCTCTGTTATTTCCTCTTCCTCACCTAGGATATCATTTATGAAAAACATTTCAAACATATTAGTTGATAACTTTGATTGATCCTTCATAACTATTTTTTTAAGTGTTCTTAAGCATTTGGAAACCTGCTAAGTTTGTATCCCCTTTCTTTTGATCTAGAATTTTATTTGGGCAGATACTAGTGAAAAGACCATATTCATGGCAAATTTTGCAATGAAAAGAAATATTCTCATAGTCCACCACTTGCTCCCAAGTGTCATCCCCAAATTGTAATGAGATATTTTCAGGTAGGGGTTTGTCAAAATCCATTAAAACACAAATTCGAGCATAAATAATATGTTAATTTTTTAGTACAATTAATAGTCATCATAAAATTTCTCAAAGAGTTTCCAATTGAAGAAAATCTAGCCGAATTCTAGAATTCAACTAGGAGGCCAAAGAGTCTAACCCACACAGGACCTGTAGAATGCATCTCTTATTTGACTTTAAATTTAGTATACCAAGGCTTCATGAAAATTCCCACCCTTCCAAAGAACTAGGGACCCCCTTGAAATATTTTCTCTATCTTCATTATTAGCAAATAAAATAAGAAAATAACGATTTGTATAAATAGAGATTTGTAACTCACCTTTTGTTTTCCAAATTTTTGTAGCCCAAACTTTGAAAGTAGATAGGCTTGGAATAAAACCCAAGAAATAATAAATTAGTCCTCTTTTTTCTAGATCTTCTATGATAGTCTAAATGATGCTCATATATATCTTAACAATCGGAGTTCCATCAGCTGCCCTAAGACATCCCAACTCAGTTTTCCTAGGATCAATCTTAAGTATTCTCATAGGTTTACAGAAAACCCTAAGATTAATGTAAGCATTAGGCTGAGGTTGTCCATCATGGAGGGCATCCCTAAAATTTATTTTTGGGGCTGAGTATTTGAAATACTTGCCCTTGAAAGGGATTTCCAAGTGGATTTTTTTGGGGGTTCTCCTTAGCATTGGATTCACTTGAGATCTGAACCATTTTTATCAGCTGCTTGAAACTTGTTTCAAGATCTCTTTAATCCATGCCTTGGATGCCGAGAAAAGGTATGCTTTTCACTTCTTTTTTTGTGCAACAAATTGGAAGTCATTATCAATCAAGTTTGTAGCCTGAATATCTATTTAAAGATATATTTATAATCCATTGTGGGTCCCTTGCAACATATCCCACTAAAATATTGAGTAGAAACCACAAAAATATTGGCCTCTAGGGACCGAAGGCCTCGAAAAACAACCTTTGGAGATGCTTGCACTCAACACAAATGAGACCCTCACACAGTCACTTACTTTCAAAAAACAATCTCGAGTGGGAATTGTTTCAAATCACAAAATACTGTGGCATCAGAATGCAATGTTTTTATAATTCACTTTTGATCCCATCCTTTTAATTCATATTTAATATTGATAGATTGTGACAAAGGTTTTGAAATATCCATAGCAACACATATTCGATATATATAGCATGCTTTTGCTCCTTAGTAGTTAGTTCCTTCTTGATGAATTTCCCTAGGGTATTTTCAATATTCCTCAAATATCATTATTGATAAGTTGATATTTAAGTCCAAAAAACCTAACCTAAACTGGAAGATTTTTAATAACTTATGTCTTCACAAAATATTTCTCAATCCATGGTAAATGGCATCTCTCCTCCTAAAGCATGGGCCACTACTTGTTATTTTATCCATGATTTCTGAATTGGAACAGATAAACCTTTAGGAAGAAAAGTTACATAGTAATTTGAATTCAATCTCTACTTCCATTTGATTCAATTTTGCATCTCTGAAAACCTTGGTCAATATCCATGGAACTTACATATTAACCATCTACCTTTAATAATTATGGTTATTATCCATGGAACTTACATATTAACCCTATACTTTTAAGAACCATTATATTGTGTTCAATCATCTCATCCTTGATAATCACTTCTAATATATGTTCCCCAAATCAAAATTTTCATATAATTGCTCTTCCTCTTATCTCCAACTTGGGAATCCATACTTGTAGCTAGGGTGTCTTAACTTCCCATCAGGGATTTCAAATATGATTTTCCTTCCATGCTACCTAATGGGGCTCATTTCTGACTCGAACTCGCTCCAAAGTCATATTTTTGCTTAACTATCATTTTTACACATTATATATTTTTTATGTTTTTAAACACGAAATTTAAACCTATTACCATGATATTTTGATATATATTTATACATGTATCATATGATCATATTTGTACTTGAAATTTACTTATTTTTTAATAAGCTATGTGTGGCTTCTATTGGGGGCCACTCCCATTACAAAAACAAAATATTACATTGCTCTCATTACATTTCTATCAAATTAATTAAATCATATCCAACCTGCCTTTCTATCAAAAATATTCTTCATCTGCCTTTCTTATCAAAGAGATTTTCCATCTTCCTCACTACTAAGTTTTCGCAATCAACTCATTTTTATCATTTCATACAAATGCCTTCCAAAATTTAAATTTTGTCAAGATAAAATTCAACACCATGAATGGCTAAAATATTTGCTGCCCATTTTTCATATCTATAAATATAAATATATTGTCTATAACAATATGAGAGTTTCTTAATACTTTTTTTAGGGTTCTTATTCATGCCCCTAATATTCCAAGATATTATTTTCATTGTTATTTTTTGTTTTTATTTGTGGGTTTAGCCCCACTTCTTGTTAACACTTGTGATATTTGCTTTTGTTTTCCCATATCAATATCCCTCTGGGTTTCTTTTTCTCTTTGTTTTTGCTTCTTGGGTCTTCCTCTCTTTTTTCATTTCCACCAATACTTTCATCTTCATCCATCTCTTCAATCTTCTCACACTGCTCAAAGTAAGACTTATCATCTATAGGTTTGTCTTGTTGTGAAGGATTTGTAGAGCAAGGAATAACCTCAAAAGCACATTCTTCTTTATATTGCCCTAGAAACCCTAAAGTGCAAGGATGCTCTTCCAAAGCAATTACCTTCTTATTCTACCCTAAAAACCCTAAATTGTTATAGATTTCCTCCATCCTCATTTCTTTATTATGTTGCTCTTGAAACCCTAAAGTGCAAGGGATAACCTCTATACCACTTTCACTTTTATTACCAAGAGAGGATTCTATACTACTTGAGGAAAATGAAGATGATTTACCTAGAAAGATCTTGATCTCTTCTGTCGTCTTTGTGTTAGGATTTTCCTCCACATCTTCCTTTACACCTTTAATTCCTTTTGAACTCGAACTTATATATTGTACTTGTTTATCCCTTATGTACTTCTTTGTTTCTTCTAATGGCTGATCCAAGTGAGTTATGGTGGTCTTTACCATAAGATGTTGTAGATAGTATTTATTTACCCCTTCTTTAGGAGTAGAATATTTTTGATCTGATCTACTTTCTAATAATGTATGATTTCCTTGCATTACCTTGAAATTTATCTTATGACCAAAGGTTTTTGTCTCTTTCTTCATAGTTTTTACTTTGCAAATTGTTGCCAAATGGCTAGCTTCATAATAATTATAACAACAACATGCAATATTTTTATAATCTACTTGTTGATCCCATTATCTTAATTTAGATTTGATCTTAATAGATTGTGACAAAGGTTTTAAAATATCCATAGCAACACATATTATAGTATAAATAGCATGCCCCTGCTCGTTAATAGTTAGTCCTTACTTGTTGAATTATTGTGGGGTGTTTCTAATATTCTTCAAAGCATTCTTATTGATAAGATGATATGGAAGTTCAAAAATCCTAACCCAAATCGAAAGATTCTTAACTTTTTTATCTCAAGAAGAAAAATCATTCCATGGTCTTAAATAAAGGGTATCTCTCCTTGTAAACCATGGGTCACCACTCAATATTTCATCCCTATTTTTGGAATTAGAAAATATGACAAGAAAAAATCTTTAGGAAGAAAATCCATAGTGTAATTTGAATTCAATTCCCACTTCTACTTGATCCAATCTTAAAATCCAAAAAACCTGAGTAATGTTTATGAAACTAACCCGTTGCTTTTAAAAACCATTATATCATGCTCAATCATCTCATCCTTGATAGTCACTTCTAGTGTAACATCTTCTACCTAAATTAAACTTACCATATATTTGAGGTTTTGGTTATATTCAGCTTGGGCATCCATACTTTCAACTAGGGAATCCTTACTTTCCAATAGGGTTTTCAAATTTAACTTTCCTTCCAAACTAGCTACTGGGGCTCACTCTTAACATGCACTTCCTCCTAGCTCACACTCCCTCCTAGCTTACACTTGCTCTCAATTCATACTTTCTCCCAGCTCGCACTCCCTCCTGACTCGCACTCGCTTCTATATCTTTTTTCTATCAACATTCCTTTGCTTCGATTTTTTTTAGAAATAATATTCGTCACATTCATGGTAAGGTTTTGAAGCATCGATACACTTTGGATGAACCCATTGGTTTTATCCCATATTTGAAGATCTCAAGATTGCTAAAAGAACTAAATCCTCCTACACTCGAAGTAGCACAAAATTCTTCCATCATACTCTACAACTCCTAGGGTTTACTATTTATAAAGTATTCTTTACTTTTGGATCTTTGCATGATAGTTTAACTTTCTAGGTGACCTCGTTCTCTACCCTGGATAATCAAACTCTTTACTTTGAGCACTATAGCTGATATGGTAAATACACTCGAGAAAAAATGCAAGAATGAGCACGATGAAAAACTGATTTGCATTCACGCCAAAAACTTATTTATAGGTATGTTTGCCTTTACAAAATGGCATTTAATACCCCAACCCGTGCGAGAATTAAATGTGGTATAAAATGATCCGTGTAAATAGGGATAATATTACCTATTAATACTTATCATTCCTCCCCACCCTAGAAGCATTGGCCTCTAATGCGTCCAATAGAGAGGGAAAATCTCGAGCCAGATGTGTTGAAGTGATCCACTTAGCCTGGTGAGGAAGCTCTCTGTGATGTGCAACTAGATATGAAGTGGATGAACCCTGGTGAGTGTGGTGAGTCCTGGTGTCGAACAGATGGTCCTCCTCCAATGGAAGCTAGAAATCTGGAACAACATCGGAAGGATGACTTATGGTCGATGGGCTCTCTAGTGTGGATTCATGATATGGATGGAGTAGATCAACATTGACAACATCATGAATACCCAAGTGTGTTGGAAGGTCCAACCTAAATGTATTCTTGGATAGATATTGAATGATTGTGTAAGGCCCATAGCGGAGAGGTTTGATCTTGCTGTGTGCCTTCTTCTAGAAATCTCTTACGATCAAGGTACAACCAAACTCGATCACCCATCTGAAAGGAGTGTGGAACACGGTGATGATCCATTGCCTATTTTTGCTACTTCTGTATTTGTTGCAGGATGTGTACAACCTTGGACCGTAGCTGCTGTAGGTTTTGGATGAATGATTGTGCTTTATCTTGTTCTTTCTGCATGTGGATTATGACTGGAGATGGAAGAGCCAATGGTAACTCATATGGAGCGACAGGTTGAAACCCTAGACAAACCTCAAAAGGACTATGACCTATGGACATATGGACCGCTCTATTATATGCATGCTCAATATGAGTTAGACTGAGATCCCACTTGGTTGGTGATGCATGGTGGTAGACTCGAAGACTCTGGATAAGTGTACGATTGACGACTTCTGTTTGACCATCAGACTGAGGATGGAATGTTATGGAAAAATTAAGGGACACACCTAATAGTTTCCACAAAGACCTCCAAAAATGACCGACAAAATAGGAATCACGATTGGACACAATACTTGTGGGAAGACCAAAGGATCGCCAGATGACATCAAAGAACAGTTTGGCTAAGTCTGCAACAAAACTTATTTTTCGACATGGAATGAACTTAGCCATCTTATTGAAATGATCGACTATGACAAAGACACAATCATGTTGATGGATAGTCATGGGAAAACCACTAACAAGATCCATAGATATACTTTCCCAAGGATGGGATGCAATGGGTAAAGGTATACTAAGACCAATCCTACGGTTGGACGATTTAGACCGACTACATGGGACACATTGTTTTAAATACTTGAGAACATCTCGTTGCATGTGTGGCCAATAGAAGAATCTTTGCAAATGGTGAAGGGTCTTATGCTTGCCAAAATGACCGCCATAGAGGGTGGAATGAGCCTCTCTTAGAAGGGATGGTCTGCTCTGAGTAGGGACACAAATCTTATCTAGACGGTAAAGCAACCCCTCCTTGAGATGGAAATCCTGAAAGGGACTTAAATTGGAGGAGGATGGATGCTGTAATTTTTGATAAACTATGGCAAAGTCGAGATCATTAGGATACTTAGTAGGCCAATATTGGAAGGCTAAATGAGAGGTAGTGACAATGGTTAAGGCTTTTGCAGATGGAGGACGACTGAGACAATCGACAACAAAATTTTGACTACCCTTCTTGTATTTGATGACTAAATAAAATTGTTGTAGATAGGAGGCCCATTTCATGTGGCGTGCTTCTTGGATTTTTGTTTGGGATTGAAGAAACTACAAGGGCAAATGATCTGTGTGGACAATAGTTTCTTTACCAAGAAGGTAGTGACGCCAATATTTTATAGCTTGGACTAAGGCATAGAGTTCCTTATCATAAGTGGAGTAATTCTATTTTGTTGTGGAAAAGGACTCAGAATGATAAGTGATAGGATGGACATTTTGTTTGAGAACAACTCCGAGAGCAAATTGAGAGGCATCAATTTCTATTTCAAATGGTTGTCGAAGGTCAGGAATGGCCAAGACAGGAGCGGAGCAAAGCTTGTCTTTGAGAGTGGCAAAATCTTGGTTGTGGGTATTTGTCCAATAAAACACAGATTTGGCCTTAGTCAAAGAATGCAATGGAGCAGCAATGGTTGAGTATCCTTGAATGAATTTATGGTAGAAGTTAGCAAGGCCAAGAAAACTTTGTAGTTCAGTGATGTTCATGGGAGAAGGCCAAGTGAGTAGAACTTCTACTTTGACAGGATCCACCTAGATGCCTTCGGCATTGATGATGAAGCCGAGGTATGAAATGGAAGTTTGGGCAAATGAGCACTTGTTCAAGCTAGAAAACAATTGGTTCTTTTGAAGTATGGCAAGGACATTCTCCAGATGCTGCAAGTGTGCTGGCCATGTTTTGGAAAATATCAAGATATCATCCAAATAAATAATGACATATTCATCTAGGCATTCCCGAAATACTTCATTCATGAGCCTCATAAATGTAGTTGGAGCATTAGTGAGGCCAAAGGGCATAACCAACCATTCAAACAAACCCATATTGGTCTTGAAAGTTGTTTTCCAAGTATCCTCTACCTGTATTCTCACCTGATGGTATCCACTTTTAAGATCAAGTTTGCTGAAGAATTTAGCCCCTTGTAGTTGATCTAATAGGTCATCAATTCTTGGAAGGGGATACCTATTTTTGATAGTGATTTTATTGAGTGCCCTAAAATCAATATAGAAATGCCAAGTGCCATATTTTTTTAGAACAAGTAAAATTGGTGAGGCACAAGGGGAAGTGTTGTGTTTGATGAAGCCCTTATCCAACAACTCTTGTAATTGTTTTTTAATCTCATCATATTGAATGATGGATTGCCTGTACATTGGAACATTTGGAAGAGGTGCTACTGGAATGATCTCAATTGTATGATTAATTGCCCTTTCAGGTGGTAAAGAAGTGGGTTCTTGAAACACACTTTCATATTTTTGTAGTATTCTGAGTACTTGGGAATTGGTGACTTGAGAAGTAGTTGTGTGTTTGTGCCCTTTGTCTTGTGCTTGTTGTACTTTGGGATGAATGAAAATTAGTGCAAGTGCTTGAGCATTATTACTGGCTTTTCTAGCTTGGCGGAAAGTAAGCAAAATATTAGTGGATTGCTTTGCTAATATTGGAGTGCTCTTAATGAGAAAATATTTTTGATCTTTTTGTAGTGTGTATGTATTTTTATATGCATCATATGTTGCTCTCCTATCATATTGATATGGTTTACCCAGAAGTAACCCACAACAATCCATTGGTGTGACATCACACATTACTGAATCTCAAAATTTGGGGTCAAATGCAAAAGCCAAGGTGCATGTGTGTGTTATGTGTGATGTGTTTGTGTTGTCCTTCCACCCAAGAGAGTATGGGCGAGGATGTTTTGATGTAGGGAGCTTAAGCTTATCGATAATGGACTACGCAATCAGATTCTTCTATGATCCATTATCGATTATACAATCAACTACAAATTTATGGAGCAAGTGAGCCCGAGTGACAAACAAATGGTCATGGTCACCGGCTCTAGAATGGTGATTCATGAGCATTACATTATTGAGTTGCCCTCTCAACTCTTCATAAATTTCTTCTTCCCCGAAGTCTCAATGGGGTTATCACAAGACCCCTCATTGGACTGTACAAAAATATTCTTCTTCTTTTGTAGTTGTGGGCATTGAGTTTTATCATGACCTTGCCTCTTACAATAGTTACAAAATTTAGTTGTTTGAAGCATGAGAAAATGAAGAAGAAGAAGAATTTTTAGAAGCAAGGGATGCGTAAGAAGTGGGATTAATAGAAGAAGAAAAGTGAGGAGATATCTTTCTATCTATCTGGTTCTTGTACCCATCCTCTATTGATCCACCAGAGTAGCGAGGTTCCCTTTGTTGTGCTATGAGCTTCTCTTCAGCTAATAGTGCATGTTTGAAAACATCGTCCAATGTAGTGCAAGTAGTGTATTTGATTTCTCTATAAAAGTGGGCTAGAAGACCACTTTTAAACTTTGCAATCAAGACCGCATCAGAATATGAGATCCCAAGTAATACTTGAAGGTAGTTGAAGTGATGGATAAAATCTTGGATTGATTCCCTCTTTCCTTGATGGAGTCGTAGCCATTGATTCAGTAAGTCATCCTCATAATTTGATGGATAAAATGAAGCCTTTAAAACTTGTACCATCTCCTCCCACGTACCAATTTTGTGATTGGCTATGAGGACTTTGGCTATGTTAGAAATTCTGCGCTTTGCAATTGGAACTTTCCTTGTATCCAGTGTCTGGTTGTACTCGAACCAAGTCTCCATGTCAAGAATCCAGCTTTGGAGTACATCAGGATCTCATGAGCCTTCATATAATTTCACATCACACTTTGGATGGGAAGAATTGGAAGAACCTTGTATGTTTTGCAATATGGCAGCCATTTTTGCCATTTGTTCTTGTTGTGCTACCAGTTGTTCCTGTTGAGCTGCCCTTTTTTCATCATGAGAAGTCATGAGTTCGGCCAGATTTTCAATAATGGCCATGTTTGTCGCCATTGATGTACTAGGATTGGGAGCTAGGAGGGAAAACTAGAAATTCAACCCTTTGTAACAATAGAGACTTGATGAAAAAAATAAGAGGGTCAAATGGTAGAATAGTGAAATGAAAATGACGTGGATGTATAGAGCTCGAAAAGAGCTTTCCGACGAGTATACACAAGCCTATAATTTTTAGAAAATAAAGTGCATTGAAGATAAAAAAATTTGTCAAACTGTGTTTGAATGGGCCCTCCCCTCCTATTGGTTGACTTGATTTGGTTGGGGTAATTAATTCAGAGAATTAATGAGCAGCACTGACTAGAAGAACCCAATGGGTAGTTTGAGCTAGCCTTGAACTTCCAATCAATGGCTAGTGAGCGCACTTTGACCACAACGACTAGCCTCCAACTTCCAATCAATGGCTAGTGAGCGCCCTTTGACCCCAATGGCTAGGGCACGAAATAATTGAAAGGCAATGACAAGATAGCATGATTACTGACAACCACATCAAGAATATGGATGACACGACACCCAAAGATCAACCACAGCAAGTTGGAAAGCTATGTCAGTGACAGGTAAGACATAAAGGCAATGATACGATAGCCAACGGTCAACCACAACAAGTCAGAATGCTACATCAGCAATAGGTAAGACATCAAGGCGACAAAGCAGACGACTAGAAGTAAGGAAGGAAGAGTTATGTCAGTGGTAGGTTAGACAGGAAGGCGAATAGGAGGGGAGGGTAGTCAGCGTAAGCTAGCTACTCTCCAAGGTGCGTCGTGGGGATTAAAAACAAGGAAATCCCTCGTGCATAGACAATGTGGGATAAACCCACAAAATTTTTTTTTTTGTCATTGGTACCACTAAAACACATCGTTTATCACTGGAGAATATTGTGCCTACCGAAAAACTTTTCTCGATACCGCCAAAACGCATCGTCCGTCACTGGAGAATATTGTGCCTACCAAAAAAACTTTGCCCGTCGTGAAACAAAAAAGTATCACCAAAATTTTTAATAAAAGCTTTAAAAACTTTAGGGAAGGCACAATTTTGATGCTAGAGTTATTTTCCCTCGTCGAAAAATGCAGGTTTTTTGTGACAGTGATATGTTTGCAATCGAAACAATCATTGATGGTGGATGTAGGGTTTGAAATAGAGTGATCTTGGTTTTCAAATGTAGATGAAGGTGATAATCAATGCAAAGACCCCAAATATCTCTCTGTTGCACCGTACACCAAAATTTCTTCATGACACCACAATCATCGAGCACAAACTATCACCCAACGGTGTTTCTCTATGGCTGCAATGCAATCGTTTACGTCGTAGTTGTCCTCCAAGTGGCACAAATCTGCTTCGTGGTAAGGCAAATGCCTCAGTCCTATATTTCCTTCATTATGTGCACCGATGAATATCGTCGAGCATGTTGTAGAAAACAAATTCACCCCAAAATAAACCTCATTCTAAAGTATTTCCTTGATCACCACTGAGGCTTTCGGTATGCCTTATGACGAGTCGAATCAACCACAAATGTCGAATATGAATGGAAAATGCAAAGAAACGAGGATTCAAATAAATGCAAGGGTTTGCTGGGTTGCGTCAAATTGTCAACGAATGACAGATCTAAGCATGAGGATTTGGATCAAAAGTCGAGGGTTGGTGTCTGATGAACCCTGACTAGCTTAAGGTCCACTATCCAAAGAGTCTTCAGTAGATTTTTCATAGGAGTGCTCCAAAATGTGTGTAGAAAAGAAAGAGTGTTTCTCCCAAGCCATATCTACTGGAGGTTTGCTCATTTTCTCTATGAACCAACCTGGCCTAGGGGAAGAGGATACTTGCCAATACAACACTCGACTCTGATACCACTGATATGGGAAATACACTCGAGAACAAACGCAAGAATGACCACGATGAAAAATTGATTTGTATTCACACCAAAAACATATTTATAGGTATGTCTACCTTTACAAAGCGATATTTAATACCCCAATTCATGTGAGCATTAAATGTGGTATAAAGTGATCCATGTAAATAGGGATAATATTACCTATTAATCCCTATTAATAGCTCCAAATTCAACTACAATTATGCTTAATATAATTTCACCATTATCACCAACTTCACCTGTGATACCATAAATCTTGGTAAATACTAGTAAGCCCACTAGTGGATTGGTTGCCCTTATCAATCCTTTGCAGCAAATTTTTGACCTTTTGCTTCCTCTACTTTGAATTCCTTTACCTTGGTTGCCCTCATCGATCCTCTAAAAAAAATTATCCCATGTCGTGCTTCTACACTGTGGTTGCCTCTTCTCGATCAATTATTTCTGTGCAACGCTTCTACACTGTGCTCATCTCTTCTCGATCAATTGTGCCATGGTTCCATGAAAGCGTAGAAAATCTACATTTTTAATCACTTAAACTTATAACATTTAATTAAATTTTAATTTTTGTTTATCATATTTAAACCTACCTAAGAGCTTTACTCCCACCATTATTTAGTCTAATAATATTAAGGTTCACCCATACTTATTTCTCATACTTTAATTCTCTTAAGTTAGGAAATTTTAAGGGTAGATGCGTGATAAACCCTAGAAGGTCTCCACCGATTTTCAAATCATTTGGAGCAACAGAGATCCTAGTGTATCCCTATGTGTGAACAAGATTTTTGGCAAGCGATTATGCGAGGGTTCCATCTGGGTTGAGTGCAAGCAGCTCCAGAGGTTGTTTTTTGAGGCCTTCGGGCCCTAGTGGCCAATTTTTTTGTGGTGTTTGCTCAATATTTTAGCAGGATATATTGTAGGGGACCCAAGATGGGGTAGAATTATCTTTCAATAGATCATACGGTGAACTTTATTAAAAATAGCTTCCAATTTACTGCAAAAAGCAAAAGTGAAAAGCATACCTTTCCACGATGTCTAGGGTATGGATTAAAGATATCACAAAACAAGTTTCAAGCAGCTGATCAAAAAACGATTCAGATCTCAAGCAAATTTGGTGCTAAGGTGCACCTCCAAAATAAATCCACAATGGAAACCCCTTTCAAGGGCAAGGATTTCCAAGAATTGGCCCCAAAAATAAATTTTAGAGATGTCCTCCATGTTGGACAACCTCAGCCTAATTCTAACATTAATCTCAAGGCTTCCCATAAAACTCTAAATATACGTAAGATTGATTGAAGGAAAACTAATTCAGGATGTCTTAGAGAAGTTGATGGAACTCCTATTGTTAAACTTGATATGGGTGACATTCAGACCAACATTGAAGATCTAGAAATAAGAGGACTAATTTGTTGTTTTTTGGGTTTTCGTCTGAGGGGTTGTAAAAAGCTAGAAAACTAAAGGTGAGTTACAAATCTCTATTTATCCAAATGGTTATTTTATTTTTTATTTACCAATAATGAAGATAGAGAGAAAACATTTCAAGGGGGTCCCTAGTTCTTTGGAAGGGCAGGGCTTTTTATGAAGCCTTGACATACTAAATTTAAAGCCAAAGAAGAGATACCTTCTACAGGTCTTGTGCAGGTTAGACTCTTTGGCCTCCAAATTGAATTCTGGAATTCGGCTATTTTTTCTTCAATTGGAAACTCTTTGGGAAATTTTATGATGATTGTTTATTGTACTCTAAAATTTGAACATATTATTTATGATTGGATTTGTGTTTTAATGGATTTTAACAAACCCCTACCTAAAAATATCACATTACAATTTGGGGAGGACACTTGGGAGCAAGTAGTGGACTATGATAACATTCCTTTTTGTTGTAGAATTTACCATGAATATGGTCATTTGGCTAGTGTTTGCCCAAATAAAATTTTAGATCAAAATAAAGAAGATGCAAATTCAATAGGTTTCCAAATGCCTAAGAAGAACACTTAGAAAAAACTAGTTATGAAGGATCAATCAAAGTTATAAGCTAATATGTTTGAAATTCTTTCCACAAATGATGCCCTAGGTGAGGAAGAGGAAATAATGGAAACATAAATCTTAGAAACACAATTTAGAGATGAAAGGAATAACTCAGAGACAAACCAACAAATCAAAAAAATTTAACTAAAAAAAGAGAGAAAATATACACAAGAAAAACAATCTTTTAAATGTTGAGACTTCAAATAATATAGGTCCCAAGATAGACTTTGTTGAACCTTCCAACAACACTTTGGATTTGTACACACATTCTTCAAGGTTAGAAGACATCCCGGATTCAATTGGAGTAAGTCAAGAAATAGAGGAAAAAACTGAAGATGGATTCTAATCAAAAGGCAGGTCGCAAGACCAATCAACATCATATGGTAAAAGAAGATGAAAATCTTGTAGAAAAAGGTAATATTAATTCCCTTGCCAACTATTTTAGTCCTGGTATTAATGAAGATCATCACTTGGAATATTAGAGGACTCAAAGGGAGTCTTTCAAAACAAAAAAAATTAGAAGAATGATTCAGATAAGCCATCCACATCTTGTTTTTGCTTCAAGAAACAAATATGTCAATAGAGGAAATGGATTCTATTACTAATAAAATCTGGCCAATTGGAAAAGTTGTTTCCCTCAATTCCCTGGGGACTTTTGGTGGCATTGCTTACCTTTGAGACCCAAAAGAGGTAGTTATTCACCATATGGTTGGCAGTTGGGGTCTTTTAGCTATAACTATTTAAAGTAGACATTCCAACCAAATTATGCTTTGAATAAATGTTTATGCTTCAACTTCTTTGGAGGAAAAGAGAAGATAGTGGAAGGATATAACTGTTAGAATATTAATGTGCACTATACCTTTAGCTTTTGTTTTGGCACTTGTCATATTCTCCTGATATTTGTCATGTTCTAATATAGGTTTAATGCCTATATATTGTAACCTACTTCTTGTATAATATATCTCATATGTTTCTATTCCTAACATTTGGTATCAGGGCAGGTTCTCTCTCCTGCCTGTGTAAACCCTTAAGGGGGGATTTGCCTCATGGAAATCCCCCCCAATTTTTTTCTTGTTAAACCAGGGAGTATGCTTTCCATTGTATACAATGGATCAGAAACCCTAAGTTTTTAAGAAAATTAATGGATTTTTTTTTCGACATCATGATTTCCAGCTCGACAGCGAATTGGAGTTCAAATCATTTAAATGCCAACATTGGATGACTTTTATGATACCTAAAGAATCTGAGACACTGGATCATGGATGTTATGTAGAGATGTGCCACTTCACACACAGTGAGTTGTAGGGAGGAGCTCACGAGAGTGAAGGCCCACTCCGATGCCGAAATACCGAGAAATTTGTGGTAATATGATCATAAAATTGGAGTGTAGTGTGGAGGCGCTGCGATGATAAACTATTTGACAAAGACGCCCAAATATCACAAAAAAACATCTTTTCTAACGGTGAGATTGGAAGGTGAAATCATCCTGATTAATCCATGGAGATCTTGCATTGTTTCATTATCCAGCGTTGGATATCGTGTTGGCTCAATAGGGGCTATGGTAGAGAATACGCATCGAACTCTTGGAGAAGCGTGATGTATCAGATCTACGCAGGAGGCCACCGAATCTTATACATAGGTGGGAATGCAGCATAGGCGACACGACATCGGTTGAAGCATCACAAGAAGTAAGTTGACAGAAGTGCTTCGTGATTCTTTTATGGGGAATTCGTGGATAGTTATGATATCATGTATTTCTCCAAATGTAGGTTCATATGAACACACACTCAATACTTTGAGATATACAGGAGAGTGAATCCTTTGGGTCGTGAATTAATGATTGATAATGTGTTGGATGCTCTTGTTGGTCTCATGGGACGGAAGGAGTATAAGAATTGTGCATCAACGTCCGTGAAAAAGTTTGATTTGAGCAAGTACTCTGCAAGGTGAAAACCCCACATTTTGTGCATTGCAACAACTAACGAAATTAACAAACTCTTACCATGAATAAAGCCAGACCAGAAGGTGATAGAAATATGCACCCCTTTGTAGCCTCAACCACACACGCATTCCATCACTTGAGCCACAACAGACAAGAATTTGGTGCAGGCATTATATTTTGTGCTCTGTGTAAATTTCCTCCAACATTTGGCTCCTGCGAGTTGCAGATAGATGTTGAAGTTTTTGTTTTTATTTTAGTTTCTCATCCACGCATAATGAAATGCACCATGTTGGCCATGGTAGGCATCCAGAAGCATGAAATGAGTTCGATGCCCTTGGAGGTGTTGGCTAGAAGTTGTGTTTGGCACTCCACATTTTAGTGCTTCATTAATGACAGAAAGAATAATCATCAAAGATGACACCTGTCAAATCTCAGCGATGACACTGAAGACAGACTGGCAAAGCCAATTTTGATGCATTTGAAGACTGATGGTTATTTGCCAGCTCGCGAAGCTTATTTCGTTGCATTCCTTGCCTGCATTCCTGTAAAAGTTTTTTGAAGTCGTGTCATGTGTTTGTTGTCGTACCCGTGTACCAGTTACTATCGGCCACTCTATCGGGCATATTTGGCGCTCTAAATATGCATGGACACATTTTTTTTAAGTGGAACGTAACATAGGAGATAATATTTTTAAAATGTCCAAGCATTTAATGAAGTTATTTAATCAAAATGAGGGGGTTATTTATTTAAATCAAAGAAAGGAGGGGGCTTTGTATCATTTTTTACCATGGTCATTGTATTATTCCAGGCATATTCTAAAATATTCCCATGTGAGGGAAAATTGAAATTTGTTTTTTTTGCCATAGAACGATGCCTTGCTGCCTAGAGAGGCATGTAGTTTTTCTCATAGATGAAGGCCCCATTTAGAATGAAATATAAGGGTATTTATAGTCATTAGAAAGGTTTTCTCGAGAAAAACACATTGGTGGTGTTCGATTTTCATTTTAAGGTTGTTCCAAATGCATTTTTTAGCCTCAAAATATGTTATACCTTGGAGTGCACTCTCGGTTGAACCCAAAACTCCCAAGCAAATTGTATGTGATCCTTCTACCCAATCACCTTCTCTATAGACCTAGAGGATGTAGCGGCTGGTTACCCATGCATTCCGATGGGATGAGGAGGTCACCATAAGGACACCTACTCTAGGGACTACAAACATAGACACCCTAGACTCTATCTGAATATTTTTTCGGATCAAATTATGAAGACTACAGACAAAGACACTTCAAAAGATTCTCTTCTATTCTTATTTCTTCCTCTCCTCCACATTTGGTTTCTATGGCTCATTTTATTTTATTTCATGGCTTTTTTTTGTATTAAGGTGCATTTTTGGCAGAGACTAACACCTTTGAGATTGAGTTCACCATGAGGAAAAATTTGATATTCATGGTGAATCTAGTTAATAACCTACAGAGGCAACATACCTGTAGGATGACCTACAGAGGCAACAAACCCAAAAGTGGCTGACCCTAAGGCACATAAGATGACCCTGAAGCACTGAGATGGCTGACCCAGAGGCAACAAACCTGTGGAAGTGGCTGACCCTGTGGCAATAGACCGAGATGTATACACCATTGATCTAGAATTATTCACAGTTGGAGAGCCAAATGCAAAGAGCACAAGCCTAGACCAAATCTTGTAATAAAGGAGGATGATAAGGTTATGTTAGAGAAGTCAAAATTAAGGGGGAATGTTACCTAATAATGACTTTTTTTTTTTTATAATTAGGATAGTGCACATTAAGGGGGAATGTTAGAATATTAATGTGCACTATGCCTTTAGCTTTTGTTTTGATACTTGTCATATTCTCCTAACATTTGTCATATTCTAATATAGACCTCATGTCTATATATTGTAATCTACTTCTTGTATAATATATCTCATTTGTTTCTATTCCTAATAATAACTTATATTATCTCTCATTTTCCTGAAGCTTGGATCTTGAGAGGAGGAGATTTCAATACCATCCTCTCTCTAGATGAGAAAATGGGGGGAAATAGAAATTTGGACAGGAGCACTGACCTCATGAGTGAATATATTGCAAACCTCCATCTTGTGGACATCCAACCAGATAATGGCCTTATGACTTGGTCTAACATAAGGCAAGGCTTAGCTTGTATAATGGAGAGATTGGATAGGTTCTTGCTCTCTGATAATTTCTTAATCCATGGTCACATTCCTAAAGTGAAGACTCTTAACAATGTTGGTTCGGATCACTGACCAATCATGGTGGAAATGTGGAAAACCAATGTGAATTTCTCTCCTTTTCAATTTTAATTAATGTGGCTTAGAGACAATTCCTTTAGACCTCAAGTGCAACAATGGTGGAAGGAAGGTAAACCTAGGTATGGGACTAAGATGTTCTGTTTTGCCAAAATATTGCAATACATTAAATCCAAAATCAAGACTTGGAATTGGAAGGAGTTTGGGGATGTTCATAAAAAAAACATGAAGTTATTGCTCAACTTGAAATTTTGAATAAGAAAATTCATCTAGATGGCCTCACAAAGAGTAGAAGTGCAGATGAAATTAAACTCAACTCAGTTAGAGGAATGGGAAAAAAGAGGAACTCTTATGGAAGCAAAAATCTAGAATTCAATGGCTCAAAGAAGGAGATTGAAACACAAATTTCTTCCACAAATATCTTTTAGCTCGAAGATCTCACAACTTTATTTCTTCCCTAAATTAAGATTCTAGAGATGTTGTCTACACTTGGGATGGCATGAACTCTATTGTTGTCAATTAATTTTCCAATCTTTTTGCTGCTACTCCTCTTGACTCGACTTCTCAACAAAATTTTCTTCAAGCAATCCCTTCTCTTATCACTTTTGAGGAGAACTCTATTTTGATTGCTCTTGTTACTATCAAGGAGCTTCAACAGGTGGTTTTTAAAATACAAAAAGGGAAAACCCTAGGTCCTGATGGTTTTTCCATTGAGTTCTACCAAGAGTTATGGGATATCCTTCATGCTGATTTATTAGAGGTGGTGGAAGAAGCTAGGAAAGCCAAAGAAATTTTGAAGGTTATCAATAAAACTTATATTACTCTTGTCCCTAAAGCTCAAGAGGATGATCATATCTCAGCTTTTAGACCTATTGCTTTATGTAATGATCTTCTCAAAATCATTACTAAGATCATGGTAGAAAGGTTGAAGCCTCTTTTGCATAAGATTATTTCCCCTGAACAAGGGGATTATGTGGAAGGGCGTCAAATAGTGGATGAGATAGTTCTTGCTCGAGAAGCCATCCATTCCATGGAAATGCAAAAATCTCCTTCCATGTTCATTCGGTTAGACTTATCCAAAGCTTATGACAAAGTGGATTGGCACTTCCTTATCAAAGTTTTGAGGCAATTTGGTTTCTCTTAGGATTGGATGGATTGGATTATGGGATGTATCTCTTCAGTTTCCTACTCAGTTCTTATCAATGGTAGGCCTTCTTAGTTGTTCCCATCTTCCAGAGGTATTAGGCAAGGTGACCCCCTTTCCCCTTATTTATTCATCATTCTTGTTGGTGTTAGGCAAGGTGGTCTTGAACAAATTAACATATAAGAATACCTCCCTTGCCCTTATTTATTCATCATTCTTGATGGTAGGCCGTCACAATAGTTCCCAGCTTCTAGAGGTATTAGGCAAGGTGGTCCTTAAAAAATTAAGATATAAGAAGACCTCCCTTCCGATCACTTATTAGGCATCCCTATCAATTCCTTAAATACAAAAAAATAAAGATTGGAATTGGTTGCTGGACAAAGTTAAGAAATTTTTTGGAAAGTGGACCAATAGGTGGCTTTCTTCTGGGGGCAGAATCACCTTGGTAAAATCTATCCTTCAGCTATTCCTATTTATGTTTCTACCGTGTTGAATATCCCAAAGGTTGTTCTTCAAGAATTGGATCAAATTAGTCATTGGTTCCTTTGGAGTGGTACTAAGGAGAAAAGAAAATGGGCCTTGGTGAAATGGGACACTTTATGTCTTCCTAAGAATGAAGGGGGGTTAGGATTTTGGTCTGCTATTAATAACAACAAAGCTTTAGTTGCTAAATTGTATTGGAGGATTTTGCATAACCCCAATGCTCTTTGGGCCAAAAATCTTTGTGCTAAATATGCTGAGAACAAAAGTCCTGAAGACCTTGTTCACTATCAATTGCCTACCAAAGGTTCTCCCATTTTAGCAGTTCTTAAGACTGGTGAGGATTTGATAAAGAAAAAATTATTTTGGATCATTCATAATGGTCAACAGGTAAATTTTTGGATATATTCTTGGGATGGTCACAAGCCTTTGATAACTCAATTTCCCAATTGGAGGCCTTGGATGGAGGAGCTTCACCGAGCTAACTGGATAAAGATGGCTAATTACTATCGATACCATATTGGTAATTTAGAGGTTGGTAGATATTGGATTCCTATTGAGGACTAGCCTATTCAAATCCTAGAAAGGCAAAGACAAGACATCCAATGCATCCTTCATATGAGATATCTCTCTTGGTCCCATGATAAATATTGTTTTGGATGGAACAACACTACTAAGGGTGAGTATTCAGTTGCTCAAGGTTATTTGGCCTTATGCCATAATAATCCCAACCAATCATATGACATATTTTCTCAGTTGTGGGTTCAAAATCTCTGGCCTAAGGTGAGGTTCTTTACTTGTCTTTTATTGCATCGTAGGGTGCTAACTGGTGAGCAACTTATGAAGCATGGTTTTCATGGCCCTTTTAGATGTGAAATGTGTGGAGAGAATGTGAAACTATTAGCCATATTTTATTGAGTGTACTTAGCCTCCGAGCTATGGAGGAGAATGGCCACCTTACTTGGCTTACAAGGGTCCAATTTTTTTACTTTTGAGCAACTTTGGAGGGATTGGCCTAATCAAGAGAGTGTTGATCATTTTATTAGGCAATTAGTTTGGATGGGTTCTACCATTCTTCCTTGGAATATCTAGAATGAAAGGAACAACCAAATTTTTAATCAAGAAAGTAAGGATATTCACTATATCTAGAAAAAGACCATTGCCAACTTAGTTGAATCAATCCAATAGCTCCTTAATCACCCCCAAAACTCCCACCAAAGATGGGATCAAGTGATGCAAATATTGAAGATTAACTCTTCTAAGGGCAACCGACTTAAAGGGAATGTGAGTAATTGCAATATGGATAGAACAAGGAATTGGCAACCTCCTCCTAAGGATTTTGGAAAAGTCAATATTGATGGAGCCTCTAGGGGGAACCCTGGAAAATCTAGTGTGGGAGGAATTGGTAGACTTTCAAATGGCTCCATGGTTTTCACTTTTGTTGAGAATTTGGGTATTCTATCCAATAACCTTGTTGAGGGGTATGGTATCCTCAAAGGCCTTCAAGAGGCTGCTAAGGTTGGATGGGAAAAGGTGCTAGTTGAGTATGACTCTCAACTCATGATTAATATTTTGAAGACTCCTTCTAAGAATCATAAGGTTGATTGGAGAATAAAAATAATTATTGAGAAGATTCAATTAATCTAGATGGGATTCTTGAAAGTTGATTACAATCATGTGGTCAAAGAACGGAATAAGAGTGTTGATGCTTTAGCTAATTGGGCATTGGACAAAGGTGATCTTACTTGCTATGACCACCCTCCCAGATGGTGGGCTTCTCAAATAAGGGAAGCTCTTCTTTCTATCATTTCTTTGGATGGCTCCAGTACTAGAGGTACCTAGTTCCTTCTTGCTTTGTTTTTGCTTCTCTTTGGTTCGATTAGGGTATTTTAGTTCCCTAGCTCAAACAAATATTTCTTATGTTTCCTTTGTTGATTCTTGCCTTAAAAGTCTTTTGGCCTAGAAAGGTCGTTGTTGTGTTTTGTTTTTCTTTTTTTTTTGTTTTTCTTTTTTTATTTTTCGAGGGGTGTGTGTGTGTTTTGTACTGTTTTGTTTTTGTGTAGTATTTTTGTTGTTTTTTATGTTCTTGTGTTTTTTTTATTTTTTTGTTGTTTTTCATGTTTTTGTTTTTGTGTTTTGTGTTTTTTAAAGTGTTTGTGTGTTGTTTTTATGATTTTATTATGTGTTTTGTGTTTTGTGTTTTATTGTTATTTTTTATTTTATTTTATTTTTATTTATTTTATTATTTTTTGAGTTTTTATGTTGTTTTTATGCTTTTATGTTGTTTTTTTTTTTTTTGTGGTTTTTCTTTTGGTTTGTTTGTATGTTTGTCTTTGTTTTTTGATGTTGTGTATTTTGTGTTTGTTTGTTGTTTTAGGTATGCTCGTTGAGTGTGTCGAAGGGGGCAAACCAAGTGCGAGCCTTGGGCATTTTTGGCATAATAGATACCCCTGCCTCCTTGGGACTTACCCAAAAGTGGCATCCCATTTGGGGTGTTTTCCACAAACAAAAAAATCTCTTAAATTAAATTAAATCAAATAATATTTTTTAATTATTATTTTTTCAATGAGTTTATGTAGGGTCCCCTCATACTGAGTGGGGTTTGAACCTTTGACCTCTCAAATATAAACCAAAACCCTTACCAATATAGTAAACTTGCAAATTTTTTATGTTGGAGATTGATGTTGACTAAGAAAAAGACAAAATCAAAAGTTCTCCCATGAATTTGAAGAAGCCCAAAAGTTTCTATAGGCCTTGAAGAGTCACTGTGACTGTTGGACTTCCAGAATGTGAAATGAAGGGTTGTAACATCATTTTCTCTCTTGTAAATGTACAATAGTGTAAAATAGTTGTAGAAGAATATGGAGAAAGTATTGTAATACTTTTGAGTTCATTTGGAATAAAAAATAACATTCTATTCCATTCATTTTGTGAAATACATGCTTGTTGTCCCTGATTTCTTGAAACCTGTAGTCAACTTGCAGAGCTTATAACTTTTTTTTTATAGCTCTATTTTGTGTGTGTCATACACCATTGGAAAGTTTATTTTGTGTAGAATCTACTCACAAAATTTCATCGAATTTTGAGCAGTTTTGGTCCCTCAAATTTTGACTATCTCACTGCTGTAATTTTTGCTACAATTTTTGTTGTTGCATTTTTTGCTGCACTTTTTTGCTCCTCGGTTTTGGGTCAAATACTTCATTTGGTATCAGAGCTTGGATGGTTTTTGGGTTTGAGTGAACTTGGGTTCGTGGTTCTTGGACAAGTTCATTGAAGAAAAACTTCATTTGTTGTTGCTTGAGTCTAATGGCCAACTTCAACAACTCATTACCCATTCCAGAATTTAATGGGCAAGATTATGATTATTGGAGCATAAATATGAGGACATTGTTAATTGGAAAATATATTTGGGAGGTAGTGGAGAGTGGTTATGAAGAACCACCTGATTGGAACACATTACAAGGGAATGATAGGACAACAAAAAGGGAAACAAAGAAGAAGAATTCATTAGCCCTCTACCATATTCAGTCTACTCTTGACAAGAGTTTATTTCCATGTATTGTTGTTGCTACATCAGCCAAGGAGGCTTGGAAGTCTCTTCAAGAGGCTTACCAAGGAAGTGACCAAGTGAGAATGGTAAAGTTGCAGACCATGAAGAAAGAGTTTGAGAATCTATAGATGAAAGAGGCTGAAAGTGTGGGTGATTATTGTGTTAGAGTGAAGGATGTGGTGAACAAGATGGCCACCCTTGGAGAGACCTTGAAAAAGGAGGTAGTTGTGAAGAAGGTATTGAGATCTCTTACCCCTAAATGGAATCATGTTGCAATAATTTTTTAGGAGAGTAAATATTTGTCTACACTTGAATTTGATTGCCTAGTTGGTTCTCTTATGTCACATGAGGAAAGACTAAGAGAAACTAGTAAAGAAAATGAGGAGAATGCTTTTAATTCTAAATTGAAATTTTTTGAGAATGATGAAGTTGGTCCAAGAATGAGTAAACAAGCATATGGAAGAGGAAGAAATCATAATTACTCAAGAGGTAGAGGAGGAAGAGGAAGAGGAGTTGTTGCTGCTGGAAGAGGACAAGGAAGAGCTGATAAAAAAAGAGTTGAATGCTACAATTGTCATAGAATGGGCCACATTGCATGATATTGTAGAGTGAAGACCACAAATGGAGATAGAAGAGCTCACTATGTATGTGAGGATGAAGTTGCACAAGGTAATTTATTTTTGACTAGTGACATGGCTGAAAAAACTAGTCAAGAAGTTTGGTATCTAGATTCTGGTTGTTCTAACCACATGACTAGAAAGAAAGAGTTGTTTGTTGATGTGAATGAGACTTTCAAGACCAAGATCATTCTTGGGAACAATAATGCTTTGGATGTGGCTACAAAAGGCACCATGGAGGTTGGCACTAAAGAAGGTACAAAGAAAATTCATGATATCTATTATGCTCCCAATTTGAAGAATAATTTGTTAAGTGTTGGACAACTTGTAGAAAAGAACTATAAAGTTGTGTTTGATAACAATGAATGTATCATTTATGATAAGAATAATAGGAACCATGTGGTCACCAATGTTCCTATGTCAAAGAACCAGATGTTTCCTTTGAAGTTTGGAGGGAGTATGAACATGGCACACATGGCACTTGAAGATAAGAATTGGCTTTGGCATCTCAGATTTGGACACTTGAATTTTAGAAGTCTAGAATTTTTGTCTTCACAAGACATGGTAAATGGACTACCTAAGGTTGGAGAGCACAAGGGTGTGTGTGAAGCATGTGTGATTGGAAAGCATGCAAGGAAGGAGTTTCCAAAAGGAAAAGCATGGAGGGCCTCATACCCACTCCAACTTGTACATTCTGATATTTGTGGACCTATGCAAACACAAAGTTTGGGTAAGTCTTCTTATTTTCTCACATTCATTGATGATTTTTCAAGGAAGTGTTGGGTGTATTTTTTGAAACATAAGGATGAAGCTTTTGGCATGTTCAAGAATTTCAAAGCATTGGTTGAGAATGAAAGTGGACATAAAATAAAGTGTTTGAGAACTGACCATGGAGGAGAATTTTGTTCAAATGAGTTCAATAATTTTTGCAAACAATATGGCATCAAGAGGCAGCTCACTACAACCTATACACCACAACAAAATGGGGTAGCTGAGAGAAAAAATAGAACCATTGTAGAAATGGCAAGAAGCATGTTGAAAACAAAAGGTTTGAGCAATTCTTATTGGTCTTATGCAGTTGATACAATAATATACATTCTCAATAGATGCTCCACAAGAGCACTACACAAGAAGACTCCACATGAAGCATGGTATGGCACAAAACCCATTGTAAGTCATTTGAGAGTTTTTGGTTGTCTTGCATATGCACATGTGAATGATGAAGTGAGAAAGAAGTTGGACCCCAAGAGTGAGCCATGCATTCTTGTGGGATATTCTGAAACAAGTAAGGCATATAGACTATATAATCCAAAAACTCACAAGTTTGTAGTCTCTAGAGATGTAATTTTTGATGAAGGGGGAGTGTATAGTCATAAAAAACAATATATGATGTTGAAGAAGATAATACAATTGGGGGACAACCTTCAAATGTTCCCTCTACTTCTCCAAGCCCACCTAGCAGCCCATCAACAAGTTCAAAGGAGACTACACCAAGTTCAAGCACAAGCAACTCATCTACAAGTCCCACCAAGAATACAAATAAAGGAAAGAGAATACTCAAAGCACATCCAACCAACCAAATGATGGACAAGAACTTTCAAAGGAGGTTAACAAGAAGCCAATTGCAAGAGTTGGACCAAGTTGTTTCAAGATTGGAGAAGCTCCAAATGTATGGTGATGATGAAGAAGAACCAAAAGGTGAGTTGGTGAATTATGCTCTATTTTTTGAAGCTGATTTGGAACCTTCATGTTATGAAGATGCTTGTACTAATGATGTTTGGGTGCAAGCAATGAAAGAAGAAATTCAGTCCATTGAAAAAATGACACTTGGGAACTTGTGGAATTGCCCAAGGACAAGAAGATTGTTGGATCCAAGTGGGTCTACAAAACAAAGTTTAACAATGATGGAAGCATAGAAAGATACAAAGCAAGGCTGGTTGCAAAAGGATTCACTCAAAGATATGGTGTGGATTATGAAGAGACATTTGCCCTTGTTGCAAGACAAGAGATAATCTAGATGGTTCTTTCATTGGCAGCCCATAAATAGTGGAAAGTTTATCACATGGATGTGAAAAGTGCATTCTTGAATGGTTATCTAGATGAGGAGGTTTATGTTCAGCAACCTCAAGGCTTTGAAGTGGAAGGAAAGGAAAACCATGTTTACAAATTGAAGAAAGCATTGTATGGACTGAAACAAGCACCTAGAGCATGGTACTCAAGAATTGATGGGTACTTCCAAGATTGTGGTTTCAAGAAAAGTAAGAATGACCCCACACTCTATTTCAAGAATGAAGGTGATGATATTCTTCTTGTGTGCCTATATGTTGATGATTTGATCTACATGGGAAGTAGTTCAAAGATGATGAATGATTTTAAGCATGCTATGATGAAGGAATTTGATATGAAATATTTAGGACTGATGCAATACTTTCTTGGTGTGGAAGTACATCAAGGTGATGGTAAAATTTTCATTTGTCAATCAAAATATGCAAAGGATATGTTGAAGAAATATGGCATGGAAAATTGCAAACCAGTTTGGACACCTGTGGCACATGGAGAAGTGTTGTGTAGAGATGATGGAGAAGAGAAAGTTGATGAAAAATTGTTTAGAAGCATTGTTGGGAGCTTAATGTTCCTTACTACAACAAGGCCTGATATTGCTTTTGCAGTTTCACTTGTATCAAGGTACATGAATGAACCTTCACAAAACCACATGAGAGCAACCAAGAGAATCTTGAGGTATGTCAAAGGAACCTTGAATTTTGGCATACATTATGATGCTAACAACAAAATGGAGCTTGTTGGATACAATGACTCAGATTGGGGAAGTTGCTTGGATGATAGAAAATCAACTTCTGGAAATTGTTTTTCACTTGGTTTAGGAGTGATAACATGGAGCTCAAAGAAGCAAAGTACTATTGCTTTATCTTCTACAGAGGCAGAATATGTTGCAGCTACTACAGCAAGTACACAAGCACTTTGGTTGAGAAAGGTACTTGAAGAGATTGGTGAAGTTCAAAACAGTCCAACAACAATTTTTTGTGACAACACAAGTGCAATCAAGATTGCAAAAAATCCAGTCCATCATAGTAAAACTAAACATATTGATTTGAAGATTCATTTCATAAGAGACATGGTGGAAAAGAAGGTTGTAGATTTGAAATATTGCAGCACCAAACAACAACTTGCAGACTTGTTTACCAAAGGTGTCAATAAAGAACAATTTTTGAGATTGAGAGATAAACTTGTCTCACCACTCAGCATCAAGGGGGAGTATGTTGGAGATTGATGCTGACCAAGAAAAAGACAAAATCAAAAGTTCTCCCATGAATTTGAAGAAGCCCAAAAGTTTCTATAGGCCTTGAAGAGTCACTGTGACTGTTGGACTTCCAGAATGTGAAATGAAGGGTTGTAACATCATTTTCTCTCTTGTAAATGTACAATAGTGTAAAATAGTTGTAGAAGAACGTGGAGAAAGCATTGTAATACTTCTGAGTTCATTTGGAATAAAAAATATTCTTTAAAATTTATATTATATAGATGGTTTTACATTTTGGTAACTTTCTTCAATTTTTCGACTAATTTCTCTAGATATATCATGACACAATGATATCAAAATAATAAATTAGTTATTATGCTTGTTTATTAAGATTGAAATCTATTTTTTTAAGTCTAAAAATTTAATTTTTTAAACTAATATCATTTGATAAATTATATATTATTATTATTTTAAAGTAGTTAGGCTTTGACCTCTCTTTGGGAGGCCCAAGGTTCAAATCCCACTCAGTACGAGGGGACAAAGATCCCTCATAAAAACCAGTGATTTACCCTAAACATTTTCAAGCTGCAATATAATTATAGTGGTAAGGGCTTTGGATTCTCTTTGAGAGGTCCAAGGTTCAAACCCCACTCAATATGAGGGGATCAGGACCCTTCATAAAAACCTGTGTAAACTCATTAAAAAAAATAAGAGTTGAAAGCTTACTGTGGTGGTAAGGTCTTTGGCCTCTTTTTGGAGAGGTCCAAGGTTCCAACCCCACTCAGTATGATGGAACTGGGACCCCTCATAAAAACTCGTGCTTTACCCTAATATTTTAGTTCGCATGGATGGTGTAGTGGTTAGGACTTTGGTCTCTCTTTGGGGAGGTCCAAGGTTCAAACCACTACATACTCAAAAGGGGATAGGTTGGATGGTAGCAACCGAGTGTTTTTCGGTTGGCCACCCCAGTTCAATGCGCTAGAAGATCGGGGTCCCGTTGACTGTACTTTATCCAAAAAGCTTATAGAGATCATCCATTTATGGCATTACCGATTTTCCTAAGAATCTAAAATATATATATATATTAAAGTAGTTACATAAAATTAAAAATAATTTTACTCATATTACATCATCATAATCACGTAACTATAAATAATTGCTACAGTTACTTTTATTCAAAATAATAGTATGTATGGTTAGGGCTTTGATTTTTTGAAAAGTTGGAAGTTCAAAAAAATATATGTGGCTCTCCTTTTTTATGGCTTCATTGTCCGCAGATGTAACAATTTTTACAGCTAGTGGAACTCATGGCACCGAAGCGAGCTCGAAAATTTATTTTGAAAGTGGTGGACGAAGTAATGATTCTTCTCCAGATGTTGTGCTCTCTCTTGATGTTGTTTCTCCAGTTGTAAAATAATATGAGAATCATTTTCTTATAGCTTATTTTGTTGGTCAAATCCTGTCACAAGAATATTTTCAAAATTGATCAAAACTCATTGGGAAGCTTATGGCGTTATGGTTATGGGTATCCACAATTTTACTAAAGTTTTTTTTTGCTTTCCAATAAATAATACTTGCAATTGCAAATTATGGTTGTCAAGTCTAGTTGTTGGTTTCTTTGCAATACTTTGATGGTCCTTTCTTCTTGGATTCCTTTCTGAGTTTCGGAGCAAGTTGCCATGAGAGTGCCAGTTTGGCTTGAATTCCTTGGTCTTATGCTGCCCTTATGGGTGTTTATTGATAATATTGTTAAACCCATTGGTTATTCTTAGCACGACCTAATAAAATAGTTTGTGTTGAGGTTGACCTCACACAAGATCTCAGAGAATTTATGGACATTCAGGTTCATACAGAGTGCTTTATGCAAAAAATTGTTTACTTTAATTTACCTAATACTTGTTTTCCATGCCAATCCACCACTCATCATATCAAGGATTATCCGTTGGTTGCTTGAAAACCTTTGGTAGTTGCCCCTGCTCCTCATAACACGCCTGCACCTCCCAAAACCTCTATTGAGGGTGATTGGATAACAATTTCTAATAAGAAGGGGGCAACCAACCCTAAGTTGATGCTTTCTAACAAATATAATGTTGTAAAGCCACCATCTCAGCCTCTTATTGTTCCTGTTAATCTTGTTTTGGCTCCTCAAGCTTCGCCTGTTGAGAAACCTCTCGAGCATAAATCAACCTCAGAAGAAGGAAATTCATTGCCAATACCTCCATCCTCCAGGCATTCGCGTAGTTCATCTCGGGATGGCTCGTTGTCATCGAGGGGAAGCTAGGAGGCTAAGCGTCATCCTTCGACTATTGTTGACTTATTTTGACCTTCTCAGACCTCTTTATTTAATAGGTTTTCGATGTTTGCCGATAATGTGGGAAGTCTCTCGATTGTTGGTGAATTATTTCAACCTTCTAGACCTATGCATTTAATAATTCTTCTATGTTGGCTGACAGTGGGGGCAGCCCTGTGGGAGACATCTTCATGAATATTCCTCCTCCATGAATTTCATTTTGTGGAATGTTCAGGGACTTACAGAGTCCTCAAGAAATTTTTTTGTTCAATCCGCTTTGCAAAGTATTGGCCATGTTGATTTTATTTGTTTATAAGAAGTTAAGATCTCTGGTTTTTTGTTAGATGTTTCTCTCAACTGTATTGCAGGTTCTTTTATGCAATTTAATACTCACCATGAATATGGTCGGGGTGGTGCTTCTATTTCTATCTCCTCCAAACTTGAGGATTGTCTACTTGGGTCTAGTGAGGATCCTTCTCATCATGTGGTTTGGATTTTACTGAATATTAATGGGAACACCTTAGGCATTGCCAACATTTATGCGCCTAATGACGGGCCTAATCACTTTGCCCTTTGATGGTACCTAGATGATCACTTACCGATGGCATATTGGATTTTTTGTGGTGATTTTAATATGGTTGAGCATGTTGAAGACAAATTTGGTCGCCTCCCGATGTGTTGGTATGCTAGAGAGTGTGAGGCCTAGTTTTTTCTTAAACACAGATGGGGTCTTTTTGATCGCCATTTTTTGCCAGCGCAATTGCATGCCTCCATATTGGTTCACGTGGTCCAATTTTTGTGTGAGTAATGATAGATTCTACAAGAACCTTGATCAAGTTATGATGTCAGAGCAACAATTATTTTTATTCTCCCCCATCAATAATAAGATTGTGATGGTATAGGATCAATTCTTGTTGTCAGATCATTTCTTGATTTTTCTTTCACATTGAGTGGAGTGGTCGCCAATTTAATTTTTTGTGCAATCAATTTTATTTAAATACTTCTTTATTGCAACACCCTAGCATGATTGTTGCGATTGAGAGAATCTGTAATTTATTACTGTGACCTCCTCACTCTATCAGTTGGATTTCTTGGTGGAATGAGGCGATTGTTTCTACTACCTATTTCATGCGGTATTTTGGTAAATAGGTGGTACATGTCAGAAAGTATGCTCATTTGGTTGTATTAAAATGATATGTATGATCAACAATTACAAACCAGGGTTGCTTGTATTCACCACTAGCTTATAGTCCATGAACAACATGAAGCTAGGGGGCTCAGATTCGAGCTCATCTACACTAGCTGAGGGTAGGTGATCGCCCGTCCAAAGCCTTTTTCAAAACTCTTCATTCCAAGAAGACCAAGATCCAAATCAAGGCTATTCAAGTCTCTCATGATAGGTTGACTTCTCTTCCTGATATTGCATCAACCTTTGTGGATCATTATAAGATTATCTTTTAAGCGCAATAGGATTCTCTAGAACGGCAGATGACGCTCCATCAGTTTCTTGATGTTGTTCCTGCTAAGTTGTTTGCTTATGACATACTTCTTTGTGAGGCTCCTCTTTCATTTTTTGAGATTCATAATGCTCTTATGACTATATCGGGACAAGTTCCCTAGTCTTGATGGCTTTTCTTGTGAATTTTATAAAGTCACTTGGAAGTTTCGTGGGTTTGATCTGCTCAATGTATACAATGAAGCATTAGCCAACAATTCTCTAGGCAATAAAATCAATCGTGGAAACATTAAATTTATTCCTAAAGCGGGTAATCATGAGCTTATCACTATTTGGAGACCTATTACTTTGCTTAATGTCTCTTACAAGATTTTGGCTAAAGCTTTAGCTCTCCGTATTCGCAACATTCTCCTTATGATATCAGATCGAAGTAGACGAGTTTTATTAAAGGACGTTACATCTTAGAGTATTATTGCTATCTAGGAATGTTTAGAATAGGCTCATCTCTCTGGTCAAAAGCCCCTTTTACTCAAACTGGACTTTAAGAAAGCTTATGATCATATTGAGTGGCCTTTCTGAAAAACATAATCTTATACTGAGAGGGGGGTGAATAGTATAAGACCATTTTTTACTTTTCTTTCCAAATCAATATTAAGCAATGTGTAGATAGCAATATCAATAGCAATAATTAAAGCAATGCACAAATCACCACACACAATAGAGACACCATAATTTACGTGGTTCACTCAATGTGGGCTACTCCACGAAGAAAATATTTCACTAAAATTTTCTCAATCAATCTCTTGGGAATCCTTCCCAATTATAATGTTTATGGACCTCTATCCAAAGGAGACACCAATCCCCTAAATCAAGTTCGTGGATTTCTATCCACTGGAGAACTCCTCTGCTCTGGCTGGTGATCCTCTAGAAGACTACTGCCTCCATTACACTGGATTGTGGATCTCTCTCCACTGAAGACTCTTGTCCCTACTTAGATGACCTATCCTCACTACCCTGGTTGATGGATCTCTATCCACTAGAGCCTACTATCCTCTCTGCTCTGTCACCTCCAAAGCTCTGTCTCAAATCTGCACTAAACATAGTCCATTTGATCTAGCATAAATTTGCTCAACAAGTCCACTCAGAACTTGCTCAAATCTACTCAACAGGTCCACTTAGAACCTGCTCAAATCTGCTCAATAGATCCACTCAGAACCTGCTCAAATTTGCTCAATAAGTCCACTCAGAACTTGCTCAAATCTGCTTAATAGGTCCACTTAGAACCTGCTCAAATCATCTCAACAAGTCCACTTAGAACTTGCTCAAATCTGCTCAACAAGTCCACACAAAACTTGTTTAAATCTACTCAACAAGTCCAAACAGAACTTGCTCAAATCTGCTCAACAAGCTCACTCAAAACTTGTCCAAATCTGCTCAACAAGCTCACTCATAACTTGTCCAAATTTGTATTGTAAGCTTTCACAAAAGCTCACACAAAATCAGTCCACAAGTCTCCTCAAAGACTTGCCTCAAATCTGCTTAACAAGTCCACACATAACTTGTCCAATCTCATAGAAGCATAAAAATAATTGTTAGAGACTCAATATGTTCTACACTCAATGCTCAATCACTTTTTCAATTCAAATCAGAATATAGAATAGTTTGTTTTAAGGAACTTGAACAATCACTCCACACAACCACTTGACTAGGCTCAACCAACTCTACTCAACCAATCACTCCAAGAAACAACCCTTTCTCATAAACCCTGCTCCAAGCATGTAATTACCAACTCAAAATGTTTCCAACAATGCTCAACAATAAATATCACATAACAATGATACTCATGTTCTTTTCAAACCCTAGTTCAAGTTCTTTGCACAACTCACTTCAACAACAATGCTCATAAAACAATGTTCACATAACAATGATACTCATGTTCTTTTCAAACCCTAGCTCAAGTTCTTCACACAACCAATGGCTTCAACAATAATGCTTATCAAACAAGGTTTTAACAACTCTTTATTCAAGAAAACCTTGAAGCATTAACTCAAACACTCTAAAAAAGGAAACCCTAATCAAGTCCTTTTCACTCAAAACTTATTTTCAGAAAACCAATCAATCAACTCAACTATGGAAGAATGTGCTCATATATTTTTATTGAATATGAAGGGATCTCATAAATATGCCACAATCACATAAACTTCTATGCCTAACTCAAGGAGGTTAGAACAATAATTATCCCTCTCAAAAATCTTACAATAAAAACAATAATAATATCCACATACACCTTATTACTCCAACTTGATATAACCAAACACCAAAACACACATAAAAGTAAAATAACTTAATTGCACCTTATCACTCCACCTTAAGATATTTAATACCTTCACAATAATCTTTTGTAACACAAAAACCCCTTATTAAAATTAAAACAATACTCAAAAGTCTTAATCCTCCAATATGCCAATATAGTAATTTAAGACTTTATTAAAAATTAAAACCAAAAACCTCCTTATTACTCCAAGTGATAATTTTCAACTACCACCACTATCCAATAAGCAACCTTTCTAAACAATTCCACTAACAACCCTTATACCTCCCAACTTAAACAAATAATAAAAATTTAATGCAAAATATCCTCGCCTTCGGAGGGATTCGAACCTTCAACAATGCCCGCAACGAATGCCTTAGTCATGGCTTCAATTGCCACACGAGCTACATGCTCGTTTGAGACTAATGAAGCATCACGTGCTTCAAGTCGTACCTCCCTTCTTGCCCTTTGCAAAAACGTGCACCTTTGGCGCCTTCAACCAACATGACTGCCAAGCACACTGTCGCATTTCGAATGCTAGATCTCTTGCCAAAAAACGCTTTCACACCTGCCCACCCGCCACTAGGCCAATTTTGCCTTTGAACGATCTATGCTTTTTGTTTTGAACTGTTTGCTGCACACGAAATTCATAAAATTCTCATGAGCTCTTCTTTCACTTCGCATCCAAATAATAATCAATCGAGCAAGGATGAAGTTTAATGCCCTTTGAGCATAGGTATATATATTAATTTCCTCCATGCTTGTAAAACATCGGTGCTTCGAATGCTTTCACCACCACGTGACGTCGACGAAGGTTAGAACCTTAATAAAAGTGCTTTGAAAGATTTTAACTCCAAACCCATCTTTGGGTATTGTAAAATATTATTATAAATATTTTACTTTGGGCTTTTAACCATATCACTTAATATTATAAAAACAAATATCCTTTTGAGTTTATTGCTTCCTTCTCATTGCATACCATGGTGTAAATAATATTTATTTATAAAATTTAAATTCTCATTGAATTTAAATAATATATAAAAAATATTATATCTCCTTTTTAAGTTTGCACAAGCCTCCTTGAGATTTTATGAAAACCATTTTGACTTATGCTTTCATATACTATTAAGATATTATGGAGCCCTTTTTCTTTTAACTTTTGCACTGATTCTCTTGACCTTTGGTCTTCTTCCTGGATATCAAATAACAACCTTGACGCCTTTGTTTCTTGACGAAGTCCTTGATATTAATGATGACTTTATCTGGTGACATCAACGACAACTTTGACTTAGGAACTCAAAATGTCCAACACTTTCATTCTCGCCATGTTCCAAGCTTTTGACTTTGACCCCTTTTTTATCAGGGTTGTCAGTATGTTGTTTGTTGATGCTTCAAATTGTCTTACTATTAATGGACATAGGTCAAAGTATTTTGGTTTGTTTCATTCTATTTTCCAAGGCTATCCTTTGGCCCCCTCGCTTTACATCCTTGATGTTGAAGCTTTTGGTTATTATCTTGCCAATCAAGTGTCTAAGGGGTTGATCAAAGGTATTATTTTGTCTGACATGTCCACCCAAGTTATTAATAGGCACTTTGTGAATGATTCTTTTCTCACTATCAATGAGGATGAGGTTTTAGTTTCAACTAATTAGGTTTGTTTGGACACTTTTTGTAAGACCTCGGGTTCCAACATCCAATGGTCTAAGTCTTTTTGTTTCTACCTTGCTTCTTCTTTTGTGCTTGCTTGGATTAGATATTTTTCATGGTATTGGCTTCAAAGGGGTGAGTGTTTTAAGTTCTTAGGAATCCTCTTTGCTTTTGACAACTTGCCCTCTGAACTCTGGTAGTATGTCATTGACAGAATTGAAAATAATATTTTTTTTTGGGCCTCGTGTCCCCTTTCTCTTGTCGGTAAGTTTCAGGTTTGCACAAAGATTCTTGCTGCCACCCATGTGTATTACTCCTCTTGTTGGGCCCCTTCTAAGAATTCTTATAATAAGTTGACCATACTCCTTAGGGATTTTATTTGGGCCAAGGGGAAGAATTTGCATGGTTTTCATTGAGTTACTTGGGATATCTATTGCACACCTACTAATAAGGATGGGATGGGCATCATTGACATTTACAAGTAAAGCATTTATTTGTGTGCTAAGTGGGTGGTTATAGCTATTGAAGGCCCTAAAGCTTGGAATGTTTTGATTTGCCATTGTATTTCTTCAGGGCTACCTTATGGGCACAAAGCTTGGGCTAATATTGGCCTTCATACTCATCATTACTTCTGCTCCAGTTAAGATTCAGGGTTTATTTGTTGTTAAAAGTATTTGGCGGGCTTTTCAGGGTGAAACCTCATCTTCACTAGATTGGTGATGGTTTTCATAATGGTCTTTCATTTAATTCTCAAAATATATGATGGTCTCCTATTATGTCTAAATCTTCAGTTCTTCTTGCTGATACACTTGTGATTAAATATTTGAGGTTGTTTCATAAGGGCATCTACTTTATTAAATATTTAGTGCACTCTTGAGACTGAATTCCTTGGCTTGATCTCAAATGTAAATTTAATCTTCAAAATCCAGATCTTCTTTTTATTCTTAAGATTCAAGAGCTTATGCCTGATGTCATGCTTCATAAGCTTGACCTTCAACCCCCGAGTGCTTGGTGGAGGGATTGGTGTTGGAATGTGGATACTCCTTTCAAGAACTACTCTTCTTCCTTGCTTTATCAGCTTCTTAGTCTTGTTTCCCCTGGTGTTGACAAACTTAATGAGAGATGGTAGACTCACTCTACCTCCTATACTTGGATTGCTCATCTGAACCATATATGGTAATTTAACCTTGAACCCAAGATTACCTTTTTTCTCTAGTCTCTTATTTATCAAGGGCTTCCTATGAGAGAGAGACTTAGTAGGGTTGGTCTTCCTAATCCTAAGTGTTCGGCTTGTGGTCATTTTGAGACTTTTAAACATTTGTTTTGGTTTTGCCCTCGTGCTCAGTTTTCTTGGTCTTGGATTCACTCATTGTTCAAGCCCTTTCATCTTGAATTCTTTAGATGACAAATGATATTTTTTGGAGATAATAGTTGTTGACTTGCTTATATTGCTACTCTGTGGAATTTCTTTCATGCTATTATTTTGTTTCAACTTTGGAAAGCTAGGAATGTTGTTATCTATTCTAGAGATTAAATTTCTAGTGAGTTTTTTTAAGCGAAAAACCCCTTGCGGGGCCGCCTTGGTCTGAGAGACCACGAACAGGGGGTTCTATACCATCAAAGTCACTCGGGAGTCGCACCCAGCCCTGCCCGCACTAACATTATCAATTGGATTTTGGGTACCCAATTCAGCTTTTTGGTAGGGTGGAGATTCGAACCTGGGACCTCTTTTGGAGGATTGCCCTCTCCTCTCCAACTCACCTACAACACCTGGGTATTTCTAGTGAGTTTTTTATGAATGAAAAGATTATAGAGTTTTCTGTTGTTACTGTTCATATCCATTTGTAGGCTTCCAAGTTGACTCATAAGTTGACACATTTGATAAATCTTATCAAGTATTGGCACGAGGCTTCGTGCACTATTAACAGGGTTTTGCCTAACCTCCATCTGCCTCAAGGTCCCTTTGCTTCGACGTAATAGATCGATGGGACAACATTTTCCAGCCTTAGGTCGTTCTGCCAGTGCCCACAACAAGGCTCAACCCTTTGCCTAGTTATGTTGTTTATTCGTCCTTTTAAGGGCTGGTTTTGTTTTTGGCCTCGAACCTCATCTTTACAATATTGATCATTTGGGTAGCCTTATACCCCAAGCTGTGATTTTTCCAACTCCTTTTTATTGTAACCTCTCTTATTTTTATTAAATATAATTGTTAGTTCCAGTTTAAATAAATAAATAAATAAATATATATATATATATATATATATATATTTTGTATTAAAAATAAAAAAGATAAACCAAATAAAAAATAAAAGAGATAGTCAATTATTATTTTTTATCTTATAGATCATAACTTTTTTACTTTAAAGAGATCAATATTTAATTCAAATATTACTCATAAATCAAGCGACTGTATTATGGTTACTGATGAAATATTTTGATTACGTTTGCGAGACCTAAAACATGGTCTATGGGACCTCCAAATATGGAAACACAATTATTCAAATCATATGACCATTAATATTCTTGAGAAGGTTGTTCCTTCTCCTACTGATTTGGGTTAGCAACTCCCCAATTTTATTTTATTTTATTGTCTTCAAATAACTCTGTCATAGACCCTTGTCCAAGCGTTTCTTTGTATTTATCATGGATGTCCGAAAAACTTGGACATTCATAGATGAAATGTTCCTCTGTCTCTATTGTCCTTGTGCTGCATAGAGTACATATCCTTTCTTCCCATTGTTCCTTGGATGTTTTCTATCTCCCTGTTTCACATTTAAGCCTATGAGAGCTAGTCCTTGTCTGAGCAATGAGGATTTTTTCCCTCCACTTAATTTCAACACCTATATATGCTTTTTCCTTGTGGTCATAAGTTGGGTTAAAATTTGCAATATAGTATTGTCTTCTTCGTTTTTGCATTTTTCCACATTCCACTTCTAAACTTTTCGTTCACATAGTTTTTTATGTTTTTATTAAAATTTGGATATTCATTTATGTTGATTTCCCATCGTTTCATCCATTTCTGATTTTATTTCATCCATATGTAGCTCTTCATGCCGGATGGCCCTAAGCCATATGTTGTTTTTAATGTTTTCTATATTTTTCAAGTAACATAACAGCTTGGTCATAGCAATTGCCTCTCTAAAGGAACATTCCAGTTTCAGCTAGAATAATTTCATAAGGGACTGTGGTCTTAATTCTAAGAAAATTTGTAATTAGAAGTTTTTGAATCCTTTCTATTTGCCTCCATTTTGTATTTGTCGTGCCACTGGCCCACACCTTGCAATCATACAACACATTTGGTGTGACAAATAGACCAAATAAGACCTTGGTGGTCTTCAGTCCCACAACTCGGTATTCCTACACCAATTTTGAAGTGCATATAGTGCTCTCCAACCACTTAGAGTTCTTTTCATCCTACATGTATTCCAATCGAGTTTATGAAAGTCTATGCCTAGGTATTTGTATTCTACCACTACCTCAAGAGGTTCTCCTGCAAACTAAAATTCGAGATGTTGCTTCTTCTTTTTTGCTGAAAAATCATAATTGTTGTTTTGCTCGTGTTCACTTGCATCCCAACTTCCTTACAGAAGAGTTCTAGAGCCCGAAGGTGATCTTCTAGATCTTTAACTATTTCGGCCAAGGTGATCTTCTAGATCTTTAACTATTTCGGCCAAGGTGAACTTCTAGATCTTTAGTTGTTTCGACCACAAAAATTACATCATTTGCATACATAAGGAGTTTTACCACATATTTGGCTAAGTGCAGACTCTCTCCCCCAAAATTCTTTATCCATTCTTCTAAGTTATCAATGTACAACCCAAATAATGTCAAAGATAGAGGGCAACCTTGTTTGACGCCTATGTCACTCCTAAAACATTCAGATAACTCTGATTCTAGTCTTTACATGCTCATATAATCTAATCTGTGAACTATTGCTCCGTAGTAAATTGGAACCTCTTGCTCTTCCATAATTTTTTCCTTGCAACTGTGTCAAATGACTTTTTGAAGTCTTAAAAAAAAAAAAAAAAAAAACTCCTATTTTTTGTCCCATATTTTTTTCACTATGTGTTTAAGCGTGATGCAGTGATCAATAGTTGAGTGTTTGGGCCTAAAACCCGCTTGCCCCTTTGTTCTCTTTCCCTTTTCTTTCGCCCATATGACGATCCTACGCTCTATTATATTCCCAAACAACTTTGCAAAAAGAAGATTGATCATAATAGTTCAATAATTTAATGTGAGAGATTATTTACATCTCCACTTTTAAACAAAAGAATGAACAAGCTAAGCTATTGTCCGTTTTGTAGGGAAGCCAATTTGTTATTACCCAGTATAATTAAATTCATTTTAATACCACATTACCGGTTTATATATATAAAACTTACCGAATGATATTAACTTTAACAAATTAAAGTCGAAGACTGTTTGTCTCCCGCAGAATAAACACTTTTGGAAAACAGCGTTTCGATCAGGAGATCTTCAAACCAAGAACTTACAGTAAGATCGCTCTCTTCGTACTTTGCCTCCAAAATATTTACATTTTTTTCTTCTGGAATTTTGGAAGTTTTATCTGAGGCACCAAAACTAAAATTTACCTTAGATTTGAGCAAAATTTTGGAGTAATTTTTCTTATCAGAATTCGTAGCGTCCAAAGAAACCTACGGTAAATTATTATCAGAATTTGGAATATTTTCTTTCGTCTTTGAAGTGAAATTCGAAGCTTCGGAATGCCTGTACATGGGGACTATTAAAATAATTATATCTGTGATATAGTATTTCTGACTATGGTTTAGGTAGTATACTGTTATTTTCAAAATGAGATAACTCTTGGAGAAAATGATGGAAAATTAATGCTAGGAGAAATCTAAACAAAATGCTGTCTGTAGGCAGTTGGGAAATTATTTTGAGTGGCTTCCTGTGCAAACTAGTTCTTAGTGCGATTTATGGAACCTTGGATAAATATCATGGGGTGCACTGCCCTCCACGTATGAGTGAGTGAGGCAACATGCCCGACGATATTTATTCTTGCCTTTTAATGTCAAGTTTATTCTAAAGGTTTACTCTGTATTTTAAATAATATGGTTAGGGTTTATCTGCGTTGGGTTTACCTCCTCAGGTTTACATTGTTTTAATGTTTCAGCTTTTGGCGCTTAGTTGCTTTTTGTCTGCAACTGTTTCCTTTTGTGTTTTCTCCCGGCCAAGTACATATTCATTGTAAAACTTTTGAGCCTGCTGGCTTGGCTTTGACCTAAGTACAATTGATCTTTATGTAATATATATTGGAGAACACAGTCTTATCTGATTTTTTCGGTCCTGTAGGTGAGACACTAACTATGTCTTATATCCTCCACCCATCCACTATGTCTCCCCAAGACACACACAAGCATAATTTCTTTCTTATTATCTATATAAGTGGCACTCTATTACATCAGGCAAATTGTGCACATAATTATTGTATTTTGCTACTGTTTTCATCCAATGAGGACTTTTCCTTATAAATTGGTATCCTTTTGTGGTTTCATTGAAATATGAAGTTTGTATGGTTTACACAAGCATTAACTGGCCAATCATATTGGCAGGCATCCTTGCTGATAATTGGTAAATGACAATTGTTTTGACAACCATGATCATTGTACTCTGGGTAAGATGATTAATGTAACTATCTCAACAATCTTACTCATCCAAACACATGATGGGATTTCCTAAGGAGCAAGCAACAAGAATGGGAGGGGTTAAAGGGATCTTTGCTGTCAATTGGTAAATGGCAATCATTACGACAAAGATGATGATTGCATTCTAAGTAAGATGATTAGCATAACTATCTCTATCAATCTAACTCATCCAAACACGTGATGGGATCCTAAGGAGTGAGCAACAACCATGGGAGTGTTTTAACCAGTATGTAGAGTTGGAGAAAAACAAAAATTTCTGTCCACTAGTACATTCTTGTATGACATATTTCGTAATACTTATGGCTAACCAAGTTATCCTATAGTGGTTGTATATGGTGCAATCCTGAATCTAACAACTATAGCACTTACTAATGATTTGGCACTAGGAAGTTACTAAAATTTTAAGGGAAGCAACAAATCCCAGTATGTAATTTGGTTGTGCTGAAGCCAAATATCTTGTAAAGTAATGGTTTAACGAACTAAATGTATCCAATCAAACATTCAGTTTATACTGTTGTGTCCATGACTCGTTTGTTTTATTTTTTTCCAAACTAAGTTTCTTGGGGGTCCAAAGCTTGGATGTAGATATGTTGTAGGAGACAGAGTTGACATTACGCATATATCACTATTTGAAGTCTTTCAAATCTTGTTTATACATTTCCTACAGGAAGCTGAGTGTCCTTCAGAAGGTCTCTATGCTTTAAACCCCACATTAAAGACAATTCGTGTAAGAATGCATCACGATCAACTTTGTAGTGGTACATATGTGCTCTCGGAGGGCAACGTTTTCAAGATTATGGGAGTCCCTGATGAGACATAATGACTGGAGTATAAAATGAAGATGATAGACAGGGCATGTTTAATGTCTTTGGAGGTGTTTGGATACCCAAGATTTCATTGGAGCTAACCTACAAGGAATCTTCTTGCTCTATTCTTCTTCCATGTATGGCACAATTTTGACCTCATTCACTAAACTTTGGTCAAGCATTGAAGAGAACTGACCAGATTTATGCCAGGAACTTAGTGCTAAGGCTTAAACCTTAGAAAAATTGGCTTGAGATTTGTGGTTTGGACAAAGTTGTAATTTAGCATCTTCCATATATTAAGGTAGCTCCTTCTTTTCTTAATCTTCAGTTTTTTTGGGGACTCTTTCATCATTTAGTCCAACAGGCACTGTGGTTGGCACATACACAAATTGATTTGGAAATTGTGCATCTATGTAAACTTTCTTCTTGTTGAATGTCTTTCAGAAAGCAATAACCATGGATGCATTTGGTCTACTCAAGGACATTTGCCTTTGTTGGAGTAACTTATATCTGGCCTCCCTAGATTGACCATATCTAGTGTCTTTTTACTGACATGTAAGGAACTGCTTACATGACCAGTGGTCAAGGGCAAAACTACACAGTAATATATCTGCATAACTCAACTGCTGACAGCCTGTTTTGCTTTTAACAGAGTTGATAGCTTCAAGCCTTCATTTGGTGAACTCAAAAGGAACCTTTTTTGGCTTATATAGTCTTCCAATTTTGCTTTATTCTTTGTGAAGTACTATTAGTATCTTAAGTATTTGTAGTAACATAGAGTGAATGTATAGCTGGATGAGAACTGTTTTGGGCAATTCACAGTTTAGTTGGTGCAATTATTCAACTCCAAGGAGAACGTTTTGAAATCAGTAAATGTTGAAACCTTTTTCTGTAGAACCATTTACATCATTTATAATTTTATAGTACCAATCACTTGTGACTTATTATTCTCAGAACTACAACAGATAGTTTCATTAATTAAGTTCCTAATACATGTTTTTCTGACTGTTGTGTGTATTCTAGATCATACGTATAAAGTATTTGAATCAGGGAAGTTGCACAAATGGCAGAACTCAGCAGAGAGGTATGTATTGCAATCATGGGCATGTGGTATGTTTCCCGAAAATTTAGGAGCATGTTTGCAATAAGTTGTCTGATGCAATTCAAGCTTATTCACAGTATTGTTAGAGGTTTGAAGATTCTATTTTTCTACCAAGAATAGCTACTTTCATAAATATGAAATAAATGTTTGTGGTTATATTGAACTATTAATTTGGAAAAATTTCTCCAAAGGATGATTATATTGATATTGAAAATAAGATTGATACATAAGATTGTGGGAAGGCCTTTATTAGCAAGAAGAGGGCATAAAACCCTAAGCTCCCAGACTAGTAGGTGAATCCATGACATGTGAGTGGTACCTTTTCATCATAGATGTAACATATCTAAGAATCTAGTAGGTCAACTTGGCATTACCAAATATGAGCTTTATAAGAAATGGTTTAATATCCTAAATAAAAAGATTTATTCCCCCAGGAGCTCAAAAACCCCACTTTTATGATGCATTGGTAAATTTTGCCAGCAGGCCAAAATTAAAATAATAAGTGGCAATATATGACAAACATGCCTCATATAATAGCTCTAAAAATTAATCTCACATCTAAAATATTAAGCTTTCCACAGGCATCAGACATCCATACACTAATTATGTTACAGGATCCTATGTTTAAATTTATTTCTAAATGCAAGATTGAATATTTGAAAGCATAGATAATAAACAAGTACTTTTTGCCATTTACTTCGTCTTTCCTATGTTTGATGGGTTGCAGGTAAGGTTGGAAAGGAAACCTTCTTATCTTTTAAGTTTTGTTTTTGACCATTTTTGTAGAATTGTAAGAGTTGCCTATTGATTCATCATGGAGAAAGATCCTACTTAATATAATCCATAATCAGATCAATGCAATTATATTATTATGGATTTGAAGCTACAGTGTATCATTTTAAGCATAGATGCCCTTCTAGCAATTTCTGTATAGAGCACTATTTTGTTTAGGAAGGTGAAAGTGATTAAAGCCTAGAAGACTTGTCATTAAATTGTTGTATAAGTGGAGTTTTCTACTGATTCATACACATGTAATTTCTAACACATTACTTTGTATGATTCCTTGATTTCATAGGCATTTGTGGAACTTCAAGGACGGATGATTGAAACATCTAGCAAACTTAAACAGGTAAGTTATAGCAATCTAACATTTCCTTTGTGTGGGACTTTACGGAAGCTATATGCTTTTGTTGTCTTCTACTTGAAATTTATTACAAATGTTTTTAATTTTGAATAGTTGACTTCATAATATGCTACTATGCATAGTTGGTGAATGTAGTCGGTCAACTGGTTTTATTATGTTGGAGTTATAGGTTGGGGTTTGGACTACAATAAATGTATGGCTATGATGTGTTCATACAAAATTGATTTTGTTACTTTAAGGGACAGAGCTGTATAATTTTGTCAATTTTTTGATACGACGAAGAATTTTTGGGCCTTTGGTTTTGAATGATGGTTGAAATTTATTTTTAAAAAGGTCATATGGAATTTTTCATTTTTATGATTCAGATGAAGTTTTTCTTCATTTAGTGGTTGGGGTATGGTTACAAATCTCACAAGCTACTTATGAGTACTCACCAGAGAAGAGGCTAGCTGAATGACTCTTGTGTGGGACTTGTGGCAGTGAGTACTCATAGGTTTTCTCTGTAAGCACTGGCAAGGAATCATGTATGATCTTTTAGTTTTAATGTTTATTTACTATATTTTAAAATTCAGGACATAATTAAAAAAAAAATCTGGGCATCCAAAACTTCAAGAAACAATAAAACCGAGTTGCTGCTCTGCATGTTTGAGATGGTATGCAGTTCCATGGGTATGAGGATTTAAGACATGAATAGGACAGGTAGTAACAGGAGAACACACTGGATTTCATGAACAAAGAATTTTCAGTTACATAGGAGAATACATGGCATATCTTGCAAACCAAGATGAGCAAGAAGGGCATGCTGGTCAATGCTGAAGGAGCTGGAGGGATTATCAGAGCATATGATGGCCAAGCAAGAGTACAAATTATTATAGAGACTCCAGGGGTGAGTTTCCTACTCCAGAGGGTTAGAAAACTTGATTAAATTGACTTTTAACTTTTAAGACCTCTAAATTCGTCAATGTGGGAATTTCCATTTTTTACAAGAGACCATCCGAGTAACTCACTTAAAATAGACCTTGAACCTCTCTAAATTTGTGTCTGTGAATCTCAATTTCCACAAGAGTCCAGCTGAGTAGCTTGCTTAAAATCATCTTTGAAGCTCTCTATATATGTATTTAATGCTTTTTAGAAATCTATCTCTATATTTGGGTTATGCATGTAATGAATTTATTTTTGTAATTGGTTATGTGGGAGTGAAATGGGCCTCCATCTCTATTACATCATCACTGTATTACCATGGTATTTCAAAAAACCACATATCACCTGGCAAGATTTTAATCTGGGTCCCCACCTTTGAAATCCATGTTTTTAACGACTTGAACTCATGCCATTTGATAACACACATTATGAATTTATTATTATATATTTTTCACTGTTTTTTATGATTTTGACTGTTTGGGGTACATATGGAGTAGGTTCAGATGGTAATTAGGAATTGGAGTTACAAGTAAATCTTTTGGTGCTGGTATGGGCTTTTCCTAGTGAATGGGAACCTACATGCAATCTTATCGAGTCACCTATAAGCCCTTCGCTTCTCCTCACTTGTTCTGATAGCCTTCATGGTAAACTTTTCTCAGCCTTGCTTTTGTTATAACAATTTGCTTGTATGTAGACTTTTTTAATTTTTTTATACTGGTTATGTAGGATTCAAATGAGGCCCCACCCGTATTACATCAACAAACCACATTATTGTGGCATTACAACAAACCATGGTATCATGGGTTGCCTTATTGTGGTTATGTCCATCACAATGCTGGGATTTTAAATTGGGTTGTTTCCATACGACGGGATCCCATTTAACATTTTTCCACAATGCCTTGGATCATATGTACAAAATATTAGATTCCATGGGCAACTCTTTTATAAATCTTTAAACTTTTTGAATGTTTGACTGGATTCTTCTATATTGGCTTGCTGCTTATCCAAATTAAGTTCTAGATTCATGGCTTTCCATCTACACTTGTTTAGACTCTCTTAATGTTGTTGCGTAAGTAACGTTAGGCTTTGCAACGTATTCTAATCATGCTGAATTTTTAAATAAAATCAGTAGTCTTTTTCAGGTCTTATCTTTTTGCTTCAATTGTCACTCCCATGACTTGGCTTTATTGGAGTCCATGATATTCCAGATATTTGATTCAATTCTCTTTTCCCTTTTAATCAAGCGTTAGGCTTCTTTGTCCGACCTCCAAATATCTTTGCAACCAATTAATATGTCTTGGCTTTATGATTTTGTCTGCAAATAAGCTAAGCTGATTTACCACCATCTGAATATGCTGGTCTTGAACATTCTTTCCAGCAATTTTACAGTCTCGAATCTACCTCCACACATGGATGTCCCAGTATCTACTATTAGGACAATAAGGTTTTTGAAATGATCTGCTTTTTTATTCTTGCAAAAATATCCATCACATTTATCATTTCCATTAATGTAGATGTCTGCTTTAGGCATTTTACCATATTTGTAACATTTATCTTCTAAGCAAGCAATGCTAGCATGAAACCAAGATCATTGATCATGTGTCATTGCTAGTTGGTGCAAAGCTTGACAGTTCCTTTTCTCCTCCATTGAAAAACTAGTAGAAGCTGCTAATTGGTCCACATCTGCAATAGTTATTGTGTCAGGGGTAGACGATAATGACACTGGTTGTCAATGGAATTTTGTGCAGATTGTCATATATGCTCAAGTTGCTTAACAAACTGCTCACGCTGAGCTCATTTAGGCTGTCATTTTAGATAAATAATAATAATTCTATTAATGTCCACAGACAGCCAATGTAGGTCAATGGGATTCTAAAGTGGAACAACTGTATGGTATAAATTATGGGCTTGAGGGTTATTAAAAATGGATAAATCCTAACATGCTAAAAGTAATGATTAAGAGAGAGCTAGAAGTTGAGGTACAACAGAGATAGAAAGGAGCTTCAGTGGATCCAAGTGCCAACATTAATATATAGTTGATGTAAAGTGGAAGCACAATCGTTGTCATTTTGACACCCTAAGCTTAATCTGATAGCTGAGAATATTTTGACACCCTAAGTCTCCGTTTTTACAAAGCAAGTTATGAACTTCTTGACCTGAAACACCCATCAAGTATATGATAAATGTAAAAATGGACTGCATTGCTTCAATAGTTTCTCCATTTTTATGTGATTGTCACTGAAGTTTGCAGTTTATTCTAAACAAAACATAATACTAAAACATTTCCTCTCTTGTCTATATGTTTTCAATGCTAATAGAAGTGAAAATGAAGTACACAAGTGGTGTTTTGAGTAGGATATCTGAGGTATAATTGTTTTAAACGATTTTCATCTTTCTTGTATGATGTTACTTCTTTTCAAATAAACCCATGGACTTCCAACTTCTTAGTGTATACAATATGTGTACTCATTAATTTATGCAGCTGGCAAATAGCAGTGTCTGTCTGACTTGAGCACAATTATATATTAAAAAGCCTTTGTGAATGAATGATGCAACACTGTTTTCTTTCAAACTTTATTAATCCAAAGATTTGTACTCGTTTGAAATTTTGAGTTTGATGTTTCATCTTATCATACATTGCATCTAATGTGTATTATAGCAGTTTATAGATTTATACATATATGCAGTCCTAAGGAGGATAGGTTTTAATATTTTCCAGGTGCAAATGCAAATGCGAAATAAAGAAGCAGAGAAAAAACGTGCTTTTCTGACATTAGAAGAGCTACAACAGTTGCCTGATGATACAAACACATATAAGTCTGTTGGTATTTTTGCAAATCCTCTTCTGTTATCTTGTATTGCACAATATTCTTTGATACTGGAATCTATGAAATGTGATAGGAAGTAGAACTTTGGGGAACTTCTTGAGGACAAGACGAATGCAGTAAACACTTTACTAGTTTCATGTTTGAATTAACTTTCTTTTGTTTTCATTTATCTTTTCTTAGAATTTGTTTTTCCTCTTCTAAAGTGGATAAAAATATTGTCTCTCAAATTAAGTCCCATGCTATTGAGTTCTTAGCAATATTGTAGTCAATCTGCACCTCTAGAAGTAGATACTTTTCCTTTTTTTGTCTGTTGAAACCCCTCATCTCATAGTTTGTTTATATGTATATATATATAATCAACATTATTTCTAGACATAATATTGGCATCTCAGAGACATCCAGATGCACTTTTTTAATGTCATTTTTTTCCCAATCTCTCTGGCTAAGCTCCTCTCTTTTTGGGAGGGCTTGGGATTTTCAGACCTCAAAGTAGATGGATCTTTAGTGCCAAGGCTTGTATGGACTAGTATGCTATGGAAAGTAATTCATTATTAGGAACAATTCATATTTTCAAGAGAGTATAACTCTTCTGCTTCGTTATAGACACTTAATTTTTTGAAATTTTGAAAGGTGTTTTTTCATTTAAGGCATTACTTTTTTTTTTTTGAATATTTAAGGCATTACTTAGCTTCTGCTGCTATTTCTTTGATGAATGAATAATATATCATTTCCAACACTTGGGTTGTTTCAACATTCAAGTCAGTTATTACTAGCTTTGCTGCATAGCTGGGGCTCATTTGTTGCAATTCCTAAACGTGCAATTAGCGTTTGCCATCATGCCCTATTCTTCCTTGGTGCCCTGCTTAGCCAATGCTTAACTTTTGCTACATCTTTAAGGACATTATTCGTTTCTCTCTCTTATGCTGGAGAATTGGTTGCATAATTCATGTTCATGGCGCTATAACTATTTCATAACAGGTTTTTTTTATTTTTTATTTTCCCTTTTTAAACCAATTATATGGGATTGAAATGAGCCGCATATTACATCATGAGCGTATTACCATGATATGTTAAAGAACACATAGTGGTGTTACAACAATCCAAATTATCATTGCACCCATGCAAATTGAACCTTGGTGGTTCTTTGTGAGCCGAATATTCTCACCATTCAGACTTCAACCCATAGGCATAAGAGTGAGATATTTAACCTTTTAATTTTTTCCCCAGCTATCGAGCTTATACATATATGATTTTTTATTGTATGCAGCTGTCACTTGTAAAATAAAAAACTACAATTTTTTAATAATGCTAATCAACCCTATCTGGAGTGGAGGTGGCCAACTTTTTATTGCTGTGTAGTCAACTGAAGTTCTGTCAAAACTAGCCAAGGCTATGAATTAGTTGGCTTCCATGTGACTGCAGGTGTTAATACTCAAATTCTTTGAATCCCAGAGAGATAATTCATCAGTGACACCTGAGATAATTTTCCATTCAAATTTATAATAGTATAGTCTTGGATGAGTTCAATTTTTTTGTGAGTGAAAAGTTTCTCTGTGAACAACTAGATAGGTATTTTTTAGATTCTCTTGTTTTAAGTTCTTTAACTTTTCATAGGTTTGTAGGCATGATGAATGTTTGCTCATAAATAGGTGGATTTAGATAGGTTCTCAACTAGCCACCACTACTTTATGATGTAAGTCCTTAACTTGCGAAAGCTTCTGAATTGTTTTTGAAAATGTGATTTTAATTATGTTTTAGTAGCAATTAATGATGCTCTGGCATCATATGAAATTTTATGCAACTATGGCATGCTGTATGGTAGTGCAGAAATACATAGCTTTCAGCATCTATGACTTTTAGGGCTTTATTTGACTGACAATATGACCTTGATGTAATTATTAATCATGAATATGTCTTTGTGTTATCATCAATTTTGAGTCATTTTCATATCATTTACAGGATCATATTCCATACAATTGAGTGACATACGAGCTTGGTTCATGTCACTCAGAAAAATTGATAGTGACAACCCAAATATGAATATCCAGAGGTTCTTAGTCCAATTTAATTGCATATAAGCAAAGGTAGATAGTTTTGAAATAATCAAATGTCAGGCAACAAACTACAAGTCTTGAACACAGATCTCAATGTGAATGTTTGCATATACATCTAGATTTGAATTTCATAGAGTCCATGTTTGAGTATGAGGTTAAGAACCCATATCCATTAGTGTAGGGATTTGGGTTAAACAGAAGGGATAAATGCCTGGATATAGTGTTTTTCTGGTCCTAACGTTTAAATTTACAGGCTCATATTGTGGATTCTTGTGGTCTATCAATGCTAATTATTCATTTATTAATTTTCCCCCGCTATTTTGATTATAAATTAATGCAGAGAGGGAAACAATTCTGGGATTATAGGTTGTCATTAATATCTTCTAAACAGGTCATCCTTTGTATTAGCCATGCATCCACAGTTGCAGAAACACAGGAAATGGAGGAAGCTGCTCCTGTAGACTGTTATGAATGTTATGTCATGATGACGTAATCATGTAATTGGTTACAAGGATATTGGGTAGTTGTAAATTCAGTTGTAACTGGAGACCTCTCCTTTCTTGATCCCACATGTATATATTCATCTGTCATATCAATGCAAAGTTTTATCACAACTAATATGCATTCCTAACATTTGGTATCAGAGCTTTGACATTGCAAAGGTGAACCAGCATTGCAGAGCAGAGACACCTCACGAAGTTTGTGTGTGCTGCCTTAGCTAATCCAGAAGTTGTAGATGTGACAATTGTTAGATTCAATGCAAAGAGAAAATTCTTGCCAAGAGATTGCATTTGAAGAGGTTTTGCTTTTTTTTTTTTCTTTAATTTGTTATTTCTGCAGATTTGAAGCTGCAGAGATTTGTCCAATTGAGTATGTGAGTGACAAAGGCATTGTACAAGCCGTCCAAGACTGGAGAGCATTTGCAGTAAAGACGAGGAGTTGAAGGAAGCTGTTGGAAGAAATGCTATTTGCCATCTTACCAATGTTGAAGGTCGTCTGAGTTTTAAGAACCGAGCTGTTACATTGATTGGGCCATCCAAGAAGAATATATGGCCCAATTCAAATAGGGTTGTCCAAGAAGAATATATGTCCCAATTCAAATAGGGTCCTCACATGAATGCTAAAGGGCTGTTTGAGATATAATAGGCCATCCGAGAAGTTGGAGAGGCGTCATTTATTGTGAGCCGTCTTGAAATCGAATTTTAAGGTGACAACTATTTCGCATGGAAGTTGAAGTTAAAGATTCACTATGAATTCAAAGATCTGTAGGTAGTGGTATCTGACACTCTGTAACGACATGCCACTAACCTTGACGAACAAAGAAAGTTTGATAAAGCTGACTAGAAAGCCTGATTGATCATAATGTGTCACATGACTGATGAGATTCAACCATACATTGGTGATGCAGTAATTGCCAATGGTGCATGGGACAAACTCAATATAGTGTTCGAATCCAAGAACCAAAACAAAATTTTACACCTATAGAGTCAATTGCATTGCTTGAAGATGAAAATTGGTGAAAAGCTGGAGGGCTTTCCGCGTCAAATTACTGAGTTATGAGCCTTGCTACGAGTGTTAGGCGAAACCGTAAATGGTGATGTGCTTGTTCCATTAGTGTTGTGGGCACCGCCACCTGCGTTTAGTGTTTTGGTAACAACTTTGAACATGACTAATAAGAACCCCACTTTTAAGACTCTTGTGAATTTGCTTCAAGAGGAGGAAGCAATTTGAGAGACGAAAATTGAAGAGGAACATCCTTTAGTCATGCAACAAAAAGGTAAGAAGCCAATGCAGTCGAAGAAAGGTAGCGGACCCCCCAACAAGCACCGACACTAGGAAAAAGGAAAAGGGCACAACGACAAGGACAAGGGAACTATTCATGTTTCAACGTCACAACATGTTTCATTTGTGGGAGACCAAGTCATGTACTTCAGGGGTGCAAGTACAACACATTCTCACAAGTTTCATCGAAGAACCAAAAGAAGAATCCATCAGGAGGCAAGCAAAAGGGTCCACAATGGTAGAAGAGGAATGCACCTCAACACCAACATGGCAATGTAGCAAAGAATGTCGATTCTGACGTTGTAGGACAAAATTGTGTCTGTTCTATTTAATCTCTTGACGTTGCTTTTAAACCTAGCCTAGTTTGGTATGTCAATTCAAGAGCTACCAGTCATATGATAGGACAGAAGGAATGGTTTATCAGCCTTGTCTTATCGTGGGCTGTTTATTGTTTGGCGACAATTCAACATACACTTTTGCTGGTATTAGTGGTTTGCCTTTGCATCTTGAATTGCATGCATGATGCCTGACTCTAGTTCTTTGCGTGCCTAGCCTCACAAAGAACTTACTCTATGAATTAGTTGCTTGATCACAATTTGAGAGTTGAATTTCTCAAAACAGGTGCTAAGAAACTGTCTCATTTGAGAACAATCTAGAGGTTTGACAATTATTGCCCGTCCAACTGGCATAGGCAAGATGTTCCAACTTGCGGTTGTAATGTGAGACATCCAAGCTTTGATAGGCAAGGTAGATGGAGCTGCCACACTTTGGCATTGGTGATTTGGACACCTTAGTTTTGGCTACTTGAAGTCACTCATCAATTATGCCATGGTAAAGGGACTTGCATCACAAATGATGTTCGATGACATTTGTACGAGTTGTTTGGTTGGAAAGCAACATAGAGCTCCACTTGGCTCAAGCAGTTGCAGAGTAGTTGGTCCACTTGACCTAGTGTATACCAATTTGTGCAGACCCATGGATCTATGTTTTAGTGGTCAATATTTCAGTTGTTTGTTGATGATTATACATGACGAATGTGGGTGTATTTCCTAAAGACGAAGGATGATCCTTCCATTATTTTTTGGAGTTTAAAGCTTGTGTGGAAAAGATTACTGGTCGTACCATTCTTGTACTTCGCTCAAATCAAAGGGGAGTACACCAATAATGGATTTTGTGCTTTCCTGAAGAAAGATGGCATTAAACGACAGTTGATGATTGCCTACACACCTCAATAATATGGAGTTGCAGAGAGGTGTAATCGTACTATTATGGAGATGGTGTGGTGCATGTTGAGTGATTCCAAATTGGACCTAGTATTTTGGGTAGAAGCTGCTCGTATTGCAGTTTATTTGTTTAATTGCACACTCACACTTCTATTGAATGGTGTCACCTGAAGAGGCATGGATGGGTATCAAACCTACTATGTCATATATCCATGTGTTTGGATGCACATCATTCATGCACATTTAGAAGTAGAAGCGAAAGAAGTTGGACAAGAAATCCAAGCAATGTATCTTCATTGGATACAAATAGTGAATCGAAGGGATATTGACTCATGGACCTTGACACTTAGAAGTTGTATATCAGACGTTGAGACATCATGTTTGATGAGAAAAACTAGTGTACCTCTTCTCTTAAGCCACATGTTGTTGATACAACACATATTGTTTCACTATCTGATGATGATGATGCCTCCGAGAGAGGATTTTGATTTGGATGAATATGATCTTGTTGGAGTTGATGACCCAAGACCATCCACTTTTAGTACCACATGCAAGCCCGAGTGCTCTCTCAGGACAGTTCATGATGCAGAACTTAGATGGTGTTTAAGACACATCTAGTACAAGGCCAATAACTCAAAATAGAGTTTGAAACAAGGTCAACCTAGCCCTTATGAGCAAGGTGGTGCAAAACTATAAACCTTCAACGCTTCATGAAGCTCTTGCGTTGAAAGAGGGGAAGAATGCCATGACGTTGAATTTAAGGCTCTAATGTAGAACAAGACGTGGCAACTTGTTGATCCTCCACTTGAAAAGAAACCCATTGGTTGCAAGTGGGTATGCATGACTAGATACAAAGTTGATGGGAGCAGTGACAAATACAAGGCAAGGCTTGTTGCAAAGAGCTATGCACAGAAGGAAAAAATTGATTATGATGATACTTTTGCACAAACATCAAAGTTTATGACCATTCGGATGGTTTCTGCAATGGCTGCACAATTTGGTTGGAAGTTGCATCAAATTGACATGGAATTTGCATTTCTCAATGGTGACCTCAATGAAGAAGTCTACATGATGCAATTAGAGGGATTTGTAATACCTAGTTAGGAGAAGGAAGGTATGCAAGCTAGGTGCTCAAAGCCAGCTATGTGAAGATTGATGAGCATCTTCGGCGACATGGATTCCATCACAGACCTTATGATCTGAACCTTTAATTCAAAAGGTAAGAAAGAGAGGTTGCGATGGTAATCGTGTATGTTGACGACTTGGTGATGCTGATTGAAGAGACCAAGAGAGCGTTGGAACGGTAATTTGGCATGACTTATCTCGGGATTATGCATTATTGTCTTGGCTTGGAGGTGTGGCAAATTGAGAACCATGTGTTCATGTCACAAATGAAGTATGCCAAGACATTGCTCGAGAAGTTTCGAATGATAGATTGCAAGACCATGGCTTTTCCAGTGGATATAAGGTTGTAACTATCCCGAAATGATCTATCCCATAGGTGAACGGAACTCTCTATTGGGAGTCTCATTTATTTGACCTACATGAGACAAACATCAAATGTGTTGTCAGCTATCTTTCACAGTTCATGCAAGAACAAAAGGTGTGTCATTGGAAAGCAACAAAGCAAGTACTTGGGTATATTTGTGGTACTATTGAGTATGGTTTGTATTACACAAAGAATGATTAATCTTTCTTGATAGATTTCACGGATGCAAACTACGTAGGATCCATCGTTGACAGGAGATCTACATCTAGATATGTATTCTTTTTGGGATCTGGTCTAATTTCGTGGGGAAGTAAGAAGCAACATGTTGTTGCTTGATCTTCCATTGAGGCTGAATATTGCGTTGCAAGAGTTGTCTATGAGGCAATATGGTTATGTTGCATTATGTTCGAAATGGGCATTCTAGAGAAGCAACCGACAATCGTGAGCTTTGACAACCAAGGAGTTCTCAAACTTGTTTGCAATCCATTTTTTCAGGAGCATAGAATATGCATTAAAGTTTAGTGCCATTTCATTCATGAACATGTTCAAGAACACGACATACACCTTGCATTTTGTTCAACTAAAGAGCAATGTACAAACATTTTGACAAAGTCTCTTGCATGTGTTAAGTTTGAAAAATTTAGAAATTTACTTGTATGTACATTTATTGAGCATTGATATAATAAGGTGGGGAATGTTATGACTGTTATGTCGTGATGATGTAGTCATGTAATTGGTTACAAGGGTTACATATTGTTGCAAATTCAGTTGTAATGGGAGGCCTCTTTGTTTTTGATCTGGCATATATATATATATATATATATATATATATTCATCCATAGTTGAGAAATTCAGAATAGGATTGGAAAAAGAATTGGGAAAAATCTGGAATTGGAAAAAAAGGGGAAAAAATCGGCCAAAAAAAAGCTGAAGAAAATGCAATTTTTCATTGGAAAAAAACTTTTTCATGCATATCACAATTTTTTGGAAAAATTCGGCAAAAACCGGGATTCCAATGTGATTTGAATTGGCAACCCTGCTGAATCCGAAAAATTTGGATTGGATTGGGATTAAATTGGGATGTTCGTAACTATGTATTCATCTATCACATCAATGCAAAAGTTTATCATATATAAACTGCATTTTTAACATAAACAAGGGGGATGAATTAGAATTTAGATAAAATCATAGAGAAGCAAATAAAAAATAAGCTTTCAAAAAATAACTAAAAGCGGAAGCGAGTTAGTTGTGGAAGCCAACGATCTTACTTTTTTAATATTTCCAGCAGAGCACTGAGGACCTTCCTAGAATTTCTTTTGTATCCACAATTTTGTTCAAAATAATTCTTGGTGTGTGTACAGTTACATCCACAAGTAACTAAGGAAATGTGAAAAGCAAACAAGTGAAATAGGACATACACAGTATATTTATCCAGGAAAATTGATCATCAATGAGAGTAAACACATGTAGGAAGATGTTTATATTGACTGACATACTTTTGCATCCTATGGTGTGTTTTTATGTTGAAAAAATAGAATAAGGGCAAATTTAAGCTCATTACCATATCCTTGTTTTTATTATGCAGTGCTTTTTGAGAAGAGGCTTCTGAAATGTTCTGCTATCTAGAATTTCATGTGACTGATTTTTCTATGCATGTTAGTAGGAGTTGTTTGGGTTTACCTATCTCTTATTAAGATCTTTTTCTTCCCGGGTCTAGATCTTGGATTTTTGTTTTCTTTTTTGTTTGTTTTCTTGGGGATATTTGAGTGTTGGAGTCCTATCATACTTGATGAGCTATTATAATTTTATGTGGACATGAATAGAATTTCTTTATTTGTTCTTGAGTTTACTCCTTTATTATGCATGTCTTGGATTAAGCTGATGAGCATACTGTGATTTTGCAGGCAAAGCGTGAGTCTTCCTCCATGTGATCTAGCTGATATCATTATTACTACATTCTGAAACTGGTTTTCCTGTTCCATTAAAATCATATTGCTACATTACATGGATCCACAAATGTTGTTAACATAATTATTAGTTATTGTAGTTAATTTTGTTTTCAATAGAGAGGAGGAATTTGTTTGCAGATCCTCCATCTTTTATTTCTTGCCCCTCGTGATTCTTCTACAAGTACACATGGTGCGGTGCATACGAGTGTTGCTTAAATACTTTTAACTGGCACTCTGTATAATTTTTTGTGGAATTTGCAGGTTTATTTTGGAGCCTAAGTCAGTTTTAGTAAATGAACAACAGGAGAGACTAAAAGAATGTGATAGCAGCATAGCTTCTTTACAGGTAGATGTGATTACAGTTGAAGAAGCGAGTTATTTGAATGTTGCCCTTGCTTTTTGATTTAAATTAATTTCTGCTGTGCAGACCTCAAAGGAATATATAGAGAGGCAGATGACAGAGGTTGAAAGCAATTTGAAAGAGTTACTGCAGCAAGATCCAGGGCTTGCTCGTCAAGTCATGATGATGTCAGTGTCGTAATGGTCTTTGACTCGAGAAGAGTTTTGTTTTGGCTAAAATTGAGTTTAACCTGCTTTTGGTTTTGAAATCTCATATTAGCTTATTTTGTTCAGATAATTTGGCTATGATTTACAGCATCCTGATATAATTTAAGAAATGGTGCAGGTCTTGAGAGATATTATTGTTCTGGTCAAATATAGTTCTAAGTTGCTAAAGTGAAGAATTTAATTGCATTTTGCAAGACAGAATTTACTCAAATAATATCACTTGTGGGATAACTTCATCTATGCCAGCAACTTATCATTGATTTTATCCATTAAAAATTCACATCTCCTGACAGATGATAATCTTTAATGTTGTTCACACCTCCTGACAGATGATAAATCTTTAATGTTGTTCATGGTGTAAGATAGCAGTTGGGATTCAGTTCTTTTCTTTATGAAGCCAAATCAACATCTTTCTTTTTTACTAGGAATACAAACATTAAAAATGAGTGAGTCATAAAGAGCACCTTTAGTGCAATATTCTATTTAGCTTCCAAAGGCATAATTAAAAGTACTTTTAGAATGTACTTATGACTCCTTTTTAAATTTTTGTGTTTAATATTGATTGTTTTATGATTGCAAGTTGACTGTGCAGATACTATGATATTTCAAACTGTCATAGTTGGGTCAATACATTCATAAATCTCCATTTGTCTGAGGCTTGCATATGCTGGAGACTATGCATTTGATAATAACGAACGAATAACCAATTAAATTCTCTTACTTTAATGTCTTTTCGTGTACCAGGCTATGTTTTTTTTAAAGGTAGAATCTTCATTAATTTTTTGACATTACTTCAGTTGGCTTGAATGGGCATATTTGATGTTGAAGTAAACTGATCATACTATTCTCACTGGTCAGTTTATTTGGAGAACAAAAGAATTTGAACTAATAACATGAAGGCACATATCAAAGAATAATAACACATTAAGGACATGGTTTTTTTTTTTTAATAGTGAACAACTAGGCAAGCGGATATTAATGTTGTTTGTTGTCATTGTACAACCAATGGGCAAGAAATTAATTTGAAGCAAGACTATTAAAAAGTTGATGGTGTTTTACCTTTACTTATTAGAAATAACATTTAATTAAACAGGGATGACATGAAAAGAATTATATAGGTAAAATTTTCATAAATATTAGGGAACTATGTTGATTCCCGAAGGATAATTGAAGATTTGAAAAAGAAAAAAATGGGGATAAGACAATTCAAAATTAATATTTATAAAAAAAAAAAAAGCAAACATATGCCAGGGATTATTCAAATTATTGGAATAGGTTGATTTGTTCTAATGTAAAGAAAAGCATCAAGGGAGATATTGCTTGTAATAAAGCTTCTTAATCAATATGCCTATGCTCACGAAGAAATAAATCAATTATTTTGGGGAACCAAAGGGTTAAAGCATCTTTATCAGTCACAACTTTTAGCAATCCAAAATGAAAGTAAAATATCATTGAAAAATCCAGTATTGTTATAAGTCAAATCCTTTGAATGATTTGTGTTACATTAGAAATGTTTTATAGTTGATATATTTGCTTGAAAAGGAATGGATTAACTATTATGTTGCCTCATCTAACAAAGAGAGAATGAAAGGCAATCACCAATTTCCTAAATGCCAAAGGATCCTTTCAATGACTTCTTCACACTCTTATTCATGGAAAATTGTGGACTTAATGTCAAGTAAATTGTGAGGTAATGTTAGGTATGTCATAGTGTTTAAGAACATCAAAAGGCATAAGTAGGTTTTGATTGGTCATAAAAATAGTCTTGAACTATTTGATATGGTTTGGGTGGGATCAGGTTCATATTTATTGACAACATTTTTAATTATAATAGTTGTTATCACCTATGATTCTATGAAACAATGCACTCTTATGAAATTGTCAATTATATAAGATATATAATTATAATACAAAAAATATGAACATCAACTTATTAAAAATTAATATTTAGTCATGGATAGTTTTTCATTTATTTATAGAATGTATAAAGGTAAAAAAAATATTAAAAACCATCAATTATGAATTCCCATACCTTAATCTCTACATTCAACCCTAAAATCTAACCCTTAAACCTTAACTAATATCCTATATTATCCTTATTACATACTCACCATTTTTTAATTCTATCACCTCTTTTGAACACAGGTCTTCTCTTCAACTTATTAAAACTAAAATCACTTAATATAACTTTTTAAGATAAAACTTAAAAAAATAATCTACTGGGTGAAAAAAATATAAAATATATTAAGATACAAATTTAAAAAATTATCTACTGAGTGAAAAAAAAATTAAAATTTAAAATATATTAAAAACGTTAATTGTGAAATCTTATACCTTAATCTCTAAACCCAACCTTAAACATTAACCCCTTTAACTGATATCTTATCTTACCTTTATAACATATCCCTACTATTTTTTTTTCCTACCTTCCTTTTTAACATTTCTCTTCTCTATCTTACCCTTATAACATATCCTTTTTTTTTTTTTTTCCTACCTTCCTTCTTAAGATTTCTCTTCTCCATCTTTTTTTTTTTTGGTAAGTTGGAGTTTTGTTTCAGAGCGTTTTAACTGGGTCCCAATCCCAGATATACAAAAACTTCATCAAGTTGAAGTGCATTCATGTTGCATAATCCTCTGTCATGAGGGATCAGTCTACGCCATTTTAACCAATCCCGCACGGGGGATACTATTGCCAAAATTCCCTCGTAGGGGATATAAATGCCGGTAAACAGGTGGTGCTTGCCCACGCAGGGGCTACTGAAACTAAACAGAAATAACCCATAGATAATCGCTAGGGCCCTCGCAGGGGCTGACACAGGGAGACCCAACCAAGTGGGTAGCCAGACACAAAAATAGACATCACCAAAAATTGCAGCAATAAACCCCATAAAACTCTGAACAAAAATAGACAGACCTAGAGCAGATCAAGGGTCGACCTCCGTGATATCCTCTTCAGCTTGGTCAACACTCTGTTGGAGGGCCTGCTTCAGGGCGGCGCTCGCGCTTTCGAAAGCGATGATGAAGCTCCGAAGAAACATCCGGGTGAGACGATTGGAGATGCCAGATGTGGGGGCCGAGTCCCCGCTAAGGTCTTCAATATCCAGAGGAGAATTTTGATTGGATTCCATTTTGGGCTTCTTGGCCCTAGATGACTTGCGAACAGGGGTGGCCGCCTCTTCAATTTTAGCTTTACGTTTTCCCAAAGAAGGCTTCTTGTTGGTGGAAGGGGTGGGTTTGGATGGGGACGAGATGGGTTTGGATGGGTAAGGGGTGGGTTTGGATGGGGAAGGAGTGGGGACGGGAGGGGAAGGGATGGGCTTGGATGGGGAAGGGGATGGTTTGGATGGGGAAGCTGCAACAGTGCCTTTCCCGGAGGTCGAGGTGCTGGGAACTTCGTCGTTGGCTAAAAGCTCACTAGACATAGAGTGAGCAGGGCTTTGGGGGGGTTGGGAGAAGGGGGAGGATTGCAAGGGGGTAGCCGCAATAGGGGGATTAGCCAGAACGTGATAGTAAATAACAACGAACAGCCCCTGGTGGGCAGGGGGGGCACTTTTCTTGCGAGCAGCGGCTACTGAGAGACACATGGATCGATAAAGGAACCCATGAATGTTCATGGGTTTGTATCCCCGGACATGGTTGACAAGGGCAAGGTGGAAGTTAGCCATAGGCTTGTTGGGATCATCGAAGGCCAAGTACTGAATGAGGGGAATGGCAACAGTGGGGAACGAGGGAGGAAGGGATTTACGGTCCAGGGCATGACCATCCCACAAGAAGTTTTGGTAGTTGGGGAAGCCTTCCAATTCAAGTTCCCAACAGTGTTTGTCACGACGAACAAGACGGCCACCGACCGACAGTTCTGCAATCTAGCCAATCAGCTTCGGAGTGACCTTAAAACGCAGGTTCCTGACACAAACATGGTCGTTCGACCACGTACAAACAAAGTCCTTAGTGATGTCTTCTTCAGCTCCACGAAATTTTGATAACAGGGTGGTGAGTTGGGCGCCTTGCAGGTAAGCAGATGCCAGGGTGTCCAGCTGGAGAGAGCTTGGTTCAAGGTAGGCCATGGTGGCGGTGGTGGGGACAGGAAGAGGGGTTATGGAGGAGGCCCACAGAATAGACTTGCAGAGGGGAGTGTCGCAGACTAGGCTAAAGTGGAGAATTAAATAGATCGGGGGAGGTGAGCAACTCATGCCGAGCCTCGTGGATGGGTGACAGGTGGATGGGGAGATGCCAAGCCGAGGAGGGCGTGGATTGAGGGGAATCCTAGGGACCATATCCGTACGGGTGGAGGTGATTACTTGGGCAAGGTCTGCAGACATGGGTAGGGGCATGGAAGGGAAAGGAGGTGCGATTGAAAACGTGGCAATGGGAGTTGGCAAAAAGCGTTGGGACACTATGGATGGAAACCAACGTCTTGAATTTGCATGATGACTTTGATGGATTACGACGAAGCAGCCAATCACCATGGGGTGTTGGAGCACACATCGCAAGGCTCTCGGACGATGGGACGCCCGAAGCAGATCCTGCATAATATTGAAAAATAAATCATTGGTTAGCATGTATGGATTTGGTGTACCTATCGTGACTGTCCGATGCCACAAATTGGAGGACATTTGGCGGGAATGAGTCGTGCCACACGATGATGGGTGTTTGCCCTAAGCCCTTGTTGGCCAATCTATCTGCAAGACGATTGGCTTCCCTGTACGTATGACTGGCTTCCACTTGGCAATGTTGATTTAACAACTATGAAGACAACTCGAAGACACGGGTTTGAATTCCTTCTCTCCCGGGTGGTATCCATCTCTTCCCTATGATTCAAGATCAGCCAATCTCCGAAACCTAAGATCCTGCTTTCTTGGATAAGGGATCTGATGTTCCACGGAGGGGCTTTGTTGGATATTAGGTAACCAATGATATTAAGAGAGTCCCCTTCAACGTGGATCTTGACACATGACCCCTTGATGAGGTGAAGACTTCGCCATAGGGCCCACGCCTCGACCATATTGTTGGTTTGATGATGAAGATTCTCTGCAAAAGCCATAATCATCTTTCCTCTGTGATCCCTGATCACTCCCCCTGCCCCGGCCATATCGGGATTCCCTTTCGATGCGCCATCGAAGTTCATATTTAACCATCCCTCAGGAGGGGGGATCAAGCATGCTTTGGCCCTGGGATGGGTCGAGGGGGGGGATAAGGTGGGAAGGGGGATGTTGAGGGAATTGATGATGTCAGCCTCACTCTTGCTTAAGGGGGATCTGGGCCACGGGAGAAGATGAGAGTTTTCAGAAGCGTATGAAATGGCTTAAATGGCTATGGAGGTGGAGTTGTAAAAGGCGGTTAAGAAGACCCTACGATTGCGTTCGAGCCAAACCTGCCAAATGAAGTGGTGGAGGCAAATTTTCCAAAGGAAAGCTACTTTGGGATTTCTGAAGGGAGCAGGCCATTGGATGAACATGCCCAAGAGGGAGTTGGGGTGGGCCCAATGGATTTGAAAGGTGGTGAACATGTGATCTAAGCCATCCCTAGTGAACTCACACTCTAAAAGGAGGTGGTCAACGGATTCCCAGTTGGACAGGCAGAGGTGGCATCTGTTAGGGACATGGATCCCTCTTTTCATAAGGGTGAGGACCTTGTTTTGAATGGTTGTCCAGGCAAAGAACCCAATTTTTGAGATAATACGCTTAACCCAAGCTAACTTGAACGGAATAGTGGGAACCCAGGATTTGACTAGCATGGAGTGGGCAGACTTGACTATGAAATCCCCATTGTCAATTTTCACCCAGACTGGGTAATCTGGGGAGACTGTGGTAGGGATAATGGTGGTTCTAAGCATCTTGGACAGAATCTTGCCGGCCCGCAAGAGGTGCTCGTTGTCTTCTGGGGGAATCTTCCATTTGCCTCTATCCATGTAGTTCTCCACTTTGCTTCCCCATCTCCTTTCGAGACTTGGTCTAAGTCTAGACACCTCAGTCAGATCCTTGAGGGGTTTGTCTTTCAACCACGTGTCTTCCCAAAATTTAATAGATGCGCCTGTGCCTAGCTGCCATCGTGTCCCTCTCATGATAATAGGTTTCGCTTGGATTACACCCCGCCAAAAGGCTGATCCATTGGTAGGGATGTTGTTGTCCATTAGGGGTAAGTTTTTGAGATATTTGCTTTGGACAATAGTGACCCAATCTGCTTTATAGTTGGTGAACAACTTCCAGGCCTATTTTGCCAATAAGGCAATGTTTATGTTTGCTGATCTTCTCATACCAAGTCCCCATGGTCCCTGGGCTGGCATACTTTGTCCTAACTGACAAGGTGGATTTTTATCGAGTTTTCTGGGCCAGCCCAAAGAAACATTTTTTGAATTTGCTCGATTTTAGAATGAACAGAGGCAGGATCTTTGAAGAATGGCATGAAATATATTGGGATGCTTTGGAGGACTGCCAAGGTGAGGGTTGCTTTGGCTGCTTGGGAAAGGAGGGAGCCCTTCCAGGCAACAAGCTCACGGTTGATCCTATTAATAACATTATCCCACATAGTTTCCTTAAGGTTCATGGTGAACAGTGGGAGTCCCAAGTAGGAAGTGGGGAGGGCAGCGATGCAATATTGGAGGATTCGAGCAATTTTCCACTGTCTGTTACCTGGTGTGTTCAGGAAATAACACTTACTCTTAAAATAGTTAATTTCTTGCCCTGCAGTAGATGCGTAGCTATCAAGGATCCCTTTGATAGATTTAGCTTGAACAACGGAGGTCGATGTTGCAACAATAGTATCGTCAACAAATTGCTAGTGGGACAGGGAGGAGATTCGAAAGAAGCTTTGATACCTGACATGCATCCCGAAGCCACAACCCGTTTGAAAGCTCTGCCCAGGGACTCTTCCTAGATCTTGATGATGTCCTGAGTGACAAAGCCATCCCTCAAGGTGAGCTCTTTGATTTTTTTTGTGCTTCTATTTTGCAGAGTAGAAGCATGGAAGAATCTAGTATTGGCATCCCCCTCCTTGAGCCAAAGGGCTCGAGATTTTTGGCGCCAGAAGGTCTCTTCCTTGGCTAGGATGTTATGATATTCGGTGAGCAGTTGCCTTTCTTCTTCCCTGAGCTGGTGGGTCCACTGATCATGTTGAGTTTGCTGCTCTAGAGTTTTGAGTTTACTTAATGTTTTTTCCTTGAGATCGAAAATATCCCCAAATACTTCCCTGTTCCAAGTTTTCAGGTTTTCTTTTATGATCTTGAGTTTGTGGGATACATGGAAAATAGTTGAACCAGAGACAGGGGTTTGCCACCAGTCTTCAATCCTTTGTTTCAAATCCGGACGATGGATCCACATGTTCTCGAACCTAAAAGGGGTTGAGAAGGATGGAGCCTTATTTGATTCCAGAAGGAGGGGGGAGTGATCAGAGCCTATTCTGGGAAGGGGGATTAGGGATGTGTCTCCAAACAGGGGAATGACCTGCTGGGAGAGAAAAAACTGGTCCAGCTTAACCTGAATATGCTCAGAGCCCGTCCTATTGTTTCTCCAAGTGAACTGGTGGTCGTGAATTTGAATGTCCATGAGTTCATTTTCGACGACAAAGACCTGGAAGTCTACAATGCTTTTGGAGGGGGAGGATACTCCCCCTTTCTTATCAGAATGGAAGAGAGAAGAATTGAAACCCCCTGATATCATCCACGAGAGGTGGGAAAATGCATCCTTCATGAGGGACAGGGACTTCCACATGTTGAATATTTCCATAGGATTATTTGGGGCGTAGATGTTAGACAACACCCACGTGAATTTGTTTTCTTTGCAATAGAACATTATGTTTAAGGTTCTGCTGGAGCTGGAGATGACCTTGCATTCCACCTTATCAGGGTCCCAAAGACACATTAGACCTCCTACAGATCCCTCCGATGGGGATGAGGCCCATTGTCCAGTCTTCCAAATTTTTTGAACTACGCTGTGAGTTTTGTCAGCATCAGTTTTTGTTTCTTGAAGGATGAGTATAGAGGGTTTGTACTCTTTCCTGGTGGTTCGAGCTAACCTTTGTTTGCTCATGCTATTAAGCCCTCTGATGTTCCAGGAGAGGATCTTCATTTAGATATTTTGGCAGGTTTCTTGCCTCCCTTGCTTGATATAGGGGGAGGTTTGGGATTTTTTGTCTCATACTTTGCCTAAGTGAACAAGTTTGAACTGAGGGTTAGTTGCACTCCATTGGTGACCTGGTCGTCGGTGTCTTTCTTGCTTTGTTCATAGTTGCTGGGTTGACCTCTTTTTCTTTCACCCCTTGTATAAATGGGGCCTCTCCTACTTCTGGTGATGATAGAACTGATGTCCAATCTGGAATGGGTGGGACTGAAAGCATCCTCTTGGGATTCAGGGTTGGATTTAGTTGGGGATAGGGGTTCTTTCAAAGGGCAAGCAACTCCGGAGTGGGGAAGAGGGTTCACCTTTAGCAAGGGTTCCAAAAGGGAATCAGACTAGGAAAGGGGGGGTGGGGAGGAGACATCAGGGGCAGGGATGGAAGGTCCAAACCTAGAGGGAGAGGGATGGGGGTGGGGAAGGATGGAGGGTTGATGCACAGGGATGGATCCAGGGAGAAATTCATCATTAGAACCATTTAAAGGCACAAATATGTTGGGAAAAGCAAACATGGAGCATATATGATCTGCGTCTGAAGAAGAGTTGGTGGACAGAGGGTCCTAGACAACGACTTGCTTTACTTTTCCATTGTTCGATCTACAGTTCCCGGGTCCTCTGTGCTAGGTGCTTCCCGTTGGGGCTTGAGGGATGGACAATGGGCTCGAAGGTGTCCCTGGGTTTTGCATTCGATGTAGAATGGTGGTTTTTTTCATACTCAATAGCTTGAAACCAGTGGAAATCCCCATAGATGAGGTTTAGGCGGGTAGGAAGTTGGGAAGCAAGGTTGGCATTGACACAAATTCGAGCATAGGCCATGCGGGACCGGGCTTTAGTTGCAGGGTCAAGAGCGACAAGGTCCCCAATGTACGTTCCAATCCACCCTAGGATATCTTTGTGGAAAAACTGGATGGGGATATCAGGGAGGCGAACCCATATTGGAGCAATATTGATATCCTGAGTCTGGGGATTGAAATATTGCTTCCATTTTATCACAAACAAACTTTTCCTCCCATAGAACCAGGGTCCCCTGGTGAGGATTCAGGCATAATTATTCTGGTTATTTAAGCATATCAGGAAGAAACCCCTTGAAAGGGCCACAATCTGGAGGCTCCTTGCTGTACGCCATTTGAATTTGGCCCATATTCTTATGGATTCCATGTCAAGTCTCCCTCCCACAAACTTGCCGACCAAGGAGAGGGATTCAGTAGAGAGTTTGTCTGCCATAAGAGAGACTGGAAGGACCATGTTTTCTCCATTAGTGATCACGGGGGGTGGTTAGGGTTACCAGAGGGGCTGGGTTTTGCCGTCCCCATTACCTTCTCCAGGTAGGTCATCCTGCCTGGGTCCAAATCGGGGTTCGTGGGAGCATCCTCCGAGGGGGAATCTCGCCTTGCTCCAAATCCCTAGAGGGGGCCTGGGAAATCTCGCTCGCAGAAACCGTAGTTGCAGAGGAAGCTGTAAACGACATTTTTCCAACCATTTTCGAGTCTGAAACTTATAATATCATTTCTCTTCTCTATCTTATTAGAACTTGTGTCACTTAATATAATTAAAAAAAATAAAACAATTAAAAAAATAAATCTATATTTTTAATTTTACACTATCCACGACGATGTAAGTTTAGGCTATGGTGGGTCTTACACCTTTGGGTCAAAATAACCCTCGTATCCATTTTATTACTTATTTCATTTCTTATTTTTTATTTATTTTATTAGAGATCAAAGGTGTTAATAGACACAAGATTAGGTAAGAGAAAAATATTAGAAGACCAAGGTCTCATTTTATTACTTATTTTGTTTCTTATTTTATTTATTTATTGGAGATTAAAGGTGTTAATAGACACGAGATTAGGGAAGAGAAAACTATTAGAAGACTTGTTAAAAAGTGTAAAGTATATTTTAGTGTGAGGTCATAGGCCATATGAGATGACCCTCATGAAGAATATTGTTTACTCAATATATGGTTATCCAACCATACAACATTGTGTATAAACCTCTCTCGTAGGTTTTGAACCTTGGATCTCTACTTAGATTTTCAAAGTCTCCACCATTAGGCCACTTAGGTTGTACAACAATTATGTGACTATGTTGGAAAAATAAAAATAAAAAGAGGGCATGGAGAAAACAAAATATTAAAAACATCATAAATAAGAAATAAACATCAGAATCAAATCACATAAGCTCATTTGGTTCAATATATTGACTTCCAATGAGGAGATCTAGGTTCAAATCTTACCAAGCATTAAATACATATTTTTCAAGCTATTATAATACTACAATGTGGTCATAACCTAATATAGGTAGGGTCTATTTCAATTCAATATAATTAATATAAAAATAAAAAAAGACAAGAAAATTGAAACTATCATTAAGGTTGAAAATTAATAAAATTGAGGAAGGATTAAACTTTTCAAATTTGACTTAGTTTGTAAGTTATTTTTCTAAATATAATTTATGATTTTGTATATATATAAGACATGCACATAGGGATTTAAGACTTGGATGGTTCAAAACTTAGATATCTTTGTAGCGAGTGCCTTGTACTCCCACTTTACCATGACCTTGTTGTCATGTATAATATATTGACTATTTTAAACTTCAATTTAATATCTTTTGGATATTTGACACAATATCTTAAACCCTAGGGTTTTGAGGTGAATTAAAAAATATTCTTGATTCTTAAGTAAAACTTGTTAGGTTTTCTACTGTAGTGGTAAGGACTTTAGATATGAAGTTATATGGTATAATGAAATAAAGATGATGATTAGGCTAGACTTATTCCCTCTTTTGTTTCCCTCTACATGATGAAAATGATGACAATTCACCTTCTGATTTTAGATGATGATATTTCACCTTCAAATTTGAGAAATGCATAATATATACACATCTTCAATGATAAATTGAACTACCCACTACAACTAAATATATTAGAATTTTTGATAGACAGAAAAACCATATAAGCATTTTGAAGTTTTTAAAGAGTTTTTATAAGATTTAATTTTTTAGTTTCTTGTTATTTTAATATTTTGAAAATTATTGCTAATAATATACAAAATTGGCCTTAAAGCAAAATGCTAGTGCAAAAACTTCTATGATGTGACTTTTAGAGTAAATTCCATAGTTAAAAATTGGATAAATAAGGATATCAAGAAGGATTTTTAGCAAGGATATGATCTTAGGTTAGTTAATATGTTTGCGGAAAAGACCTTTCAATGAGCCAAATGTAATCTTCAAGTAACTATTGAATTAAATTTATTGCAATTTACTTGTGTATTGGTTTTTAAATTTTTAGTTATGTTGCATCTTTTCTTTAATTATTTTATTTAGTTGTTATATTTCAATTAGATGGTATATTTAAAAATATTGAATATCAATAAAAGTAAAGTAACCTTTAAGGTTCATGAGCATTGAGCATATCAGACCACCTTGTACTCACCAAGCCCACTACTCATGGGGGGAGGTAGTCGTATTGTGCTACCACCTATAAGGCATACATACCCTAGCCCCTTCATATTTGAACCTTGGACCTCCTATTTAGAGTACCAAAGCCTTAAAAAAAACTTGATGATTATGAATTTGGGGCTCGGAGAAATTTTTTGGTCAAGTAGGAAAAACAAACAAAAAATCAAATGGTATAGAGAATAGCTAAGATAAGAGATATATTGCAAGGCTATAAAAATGTTCACCAAATCCTCATCAATTGGGAAGAATGTATGGTCAATGCCATTATAAAATGTGTAATTGATTAAAAATCTTCACTTTCTATGTTCATTTTATCAAAGTTATTTAAATAAAATTGGTCTTTACATGTCATATTTACGTCTTAATTATTTTTGATATAAGAGATTGAATTCTATGCAAAGATCTTAAAGGAGTAAAAAACTACTATTAGAGATAGTTATATTTTATTTATATATTTTATTTTTTTGTTTTTATCACATTAGCATAGGATTGGCTCTATAATGATGTAAATCTCCATCAATATATCATTGTAGTGTGGCACTAAAGATAAATGCTCTAACGATGCCAAAAATATTGATAGCTCAACCAAAATAAATTATAATTTAAAAATTATCATTTTTAGCAATAGAGCGACACTATATGCAGTGTTACATCCTTAAAGTATAATAGTGGTAGATAGATCTAAGAAGGGTTAATAACTCAATTTTAGAGAAACCTCAACACACATGGAATGTTCGTCTGTCTTAGGACAACTCTCTCATGAAGAATGAGACCTAGGAGTTGGTGCCTTGCCTTACTTAAGGACATACAAAATTCTAATGCAAATAGGTCCATAAAAATAAGTACATTTTGGATGGTATCATTGAGAGGCACAATGCATAGCTTGTATAAAAAGTGTGCACATGTTGAATCCATGGATTGTATAAATGAAAAATATATAAGAAATTGCATACATATGTTGTATTCAGTCAATTAGCATGAATAGAAATAAAGTAACTAGCTCACATTAAGAATAAACCAAATGATATCTAGTGGTTTGAACCAGTAATGTTTTACTAGAAAATGGAATACGTTATGTTTTAACAAATATTAATAGATAATATGCTAGTAGCCTACATTCTTAATATTTATATTAATGATAGACTAGAGACAATACCTAATTTATTTTAAAACTTTATAATTTTTCTCTTCCATGCAATTTAGCCATTACATATATAACTACTATGAAGTTGGCTAATAATGCAAACACATATTTGTGTTCAATACTAATTACGGCTTTATCCTTTGCTTCTATGGATGATTTGGAATGGTATGTGATAGTTTCCTCTACCATGAAATTATACTTGATCTTAGAGAAACACACAAATTATCACATTACTAAAAAATATATTAAAGAGAAAGATACTATGATATATCTTAAAAATTATTTTACATCTTGTTAATGTTCTATTTATGGCTTTGACATTATAGTGTGGGGTATTGCCTTCAATTGAAATCTTCAATTTGGTGACTAAGCATAAGGTGTGAGGTAGGAGAGAAGGAGGATCTCGACAAATATTGGTTGGAGTTAAAATTTTAGATCCCTAAGAGGATCAAATCACAACCAATTTTGAAGCTCTAGGTTGAAGATAAGTCTATAAAATAGAAAATTTAGCTAAGTATGGAACACCACAATTTGTTAGCACAACTAGTGATTTGTTAACAAGACCAAGAATCCATCAACATATAGGCAATTCATCGACATGATGCTCGATTTACTATGTAATAGGTAAAGTGGGTGTGAGTCAACATATTTTGAAGACATTGATCCCTTTATGGCTTCTAAAAGCAATGTCTTTGTTTTATATTTATAATATTATGTTAATCAATTTTACTTAGGTGAAAAGAATAGTGAAATATCTACTATAAATAAGATTCATGGGTTCGTTTAGAATAATATTTAGGCCATTTTAAAAATACTGGAGCTATGCTTTAAAATCAAGCATTATATTTACTATGTATTGTAAGTAATGGAAAATTATGCATGGTGCTCGTAAATCGACTATATTTTAACCTCTTGGCTTACGAGTTAATAGTGTTTCTGGCATTGCCTTCTCACCTCCTACTAGTCCTCTTTTCATTGATATGTGTTGCATGTATGTTTGATTATGTTGATGTTATTGGGTTATCTCTAGATTGTATAATCGATCACACACTAATCTTGCTACAATCCAAATCGTATTTTATTTTCCTGATCTTTTCTTTAATTTTTTGTAGACTCACCTTACAAGATTTACATTTATACACTTAGATTAGTTTAGTTTAACTAGATTAATGAGAAACAAATCTAAACCTCCTATCTTTTATTAGTCAACATATAATAGTGAGTTAAAATCAAATCAAATGCCTCTATAGATCAATAGTTTCCTGGCATGCCTAGTGAGACTAAGCTTATTTCATACAAAATTAAGCTTACTTGCTTGTATCTTATTTTTTAAATCTACATCAATCTATTGTAAATATTTTTGACCTAAAAAAGGGTTTGTTTAATAGACCAAATCTAATAAAAACAAAAAATTTCCATCAGATCACTGCATATTTTATCTAAATTTAAGAGCTCTACACCTTCATCCTGAACTTATATTTCATTAATATCCTTGTAGGTTAATTTAAATCACATGAAAATGATAACTTTGTTAATGACCAAACCTCATGAACCCATCCAACATCATAAATACTGAATAATTTAACCTCTATATTGAGAATTCACTGATCTACAAGTGTATTTATGAAGAAAATAAAAAACTCAGTATGTTTGGAAATTTCTCCAAGTGTGTTTGCCCGTGTTTTACTAAAAAATTAATTATTTGTTAACACTTTAAAAAACCTATGTAAAATTTTTAATGCAAAGTATTTCACGTTCCCAAGTTAACAATTTTTGATTAAATCAACGATTCTCTTGCTTTTAACCCAATTTTGTTAAATTGGATTAATTTAACTTATTATTTGAGCGATTTTCTTTTTGTATGTACATTGAGCATTAAATTATTGTAGATATTAGTAAGTCGTATCTCTTATGAATACAGGATCCCAATTGCATGACAAAGACAAAGAGATTAAACAAGTAAAACTGATTGAATACCAACAAAAAGGAAATAAAGGAAACCGACTATAGCGATTTGGATTAGAGAATCAAATATGTTGGAAAATATGTCTGATTATCTCACAGGCAAATTTCTTTAGGATCAAATAATCACACACAATAATGCACACACAAAATACTGAAAATATTATTAATAAAGTCTACTATAGCATGCATGAAGCTATGCTAGTTTGATGCTTTTTACAATGCTTTATCATCAATATATAATTACATGTGACTCTCCACATGCATGTCTCTTGACCTTCCCTCTTCTCTCATAATTACATAACTCACACATGACACCTTACATGATTCTTCACTAACACAACTCACACTTGCACACTTGACACCTTGACACATACTATATTAAAATCACTTCTAAATATTAGTCACATTTCCTAAAATATTTATCACCCCCTAAACTATTACATGAACAAATAATGTAATATTGTCAACAAGGTAACCTATTTCAACCACCTCCATAGAGAAAATAATGGTTATCCCTACCAAAACAAATGTAGACACAAACCCTTCTACTTCATCTTCTCCACCAAGCCCTCCATTATGGTCAAATAAAGCAGGGCACATTAGTAACTTTATATTTTCTTTTCAAGCTAACCAAACATGAACTTCGACCAATCCTATGGTTCACACTATATTACTTGATCCCTTGTATGGTACATCTCTCATGGCACAAGCCTCGTCAAATGCTAGTGACCCATAATCCTTTGGGACTGGTCCCACAATGTTGCAACCAAATATGAGCCTATTGATGGTATCTATGCTTAGTAACCACTAAGCATAAATATCTCCCAACATGGCCAAAATTAGCAAATAAATCCTAACTAATAGGTTAGCATGAGCTAATTACAAGTTGGATTGAGCCAACAGGCTAATACTCATAATAAATTTTTACAGCCAATAGGTTGACCGATCTAGTAAATTGCATAAAGCCTACCAAGGAATCAAAGCTTACAATTACCTTCAAGCTTGAGATTGCAACAAAATCCTCAAAATCATCCAAATCCTAGTGCAATACAAGGCTAATTAGTCCAGGTTCCACGAAATTCATAACCAAAATAGGACACTAGATAAAATTGATAGACCCCTCCAATCTCATGAGAAACACAAATGTTCTTGAATATTATCCACAATATGCCATTTCATCTTGGTAGCCATCCTATGTAATACTTACAACCACCACCTCCAAATAAATCAATTTATCATCTCCAATACACTAAGAACCAACAAAATGCACCCAATGTGCATCCATTTCCAAATGCTAATCTTAAGAGACATCCCAACCCACCTTTGGTTCAAACAATGAGCCAAAAATTTATTCCCTAACAACCTTTAGATCCTCAAAATCTATAAGTAGTTCCAAATCAATAAATGATTATATTCATGCAACAACCATAAGAATATATGGGCTCTTTTCAATATTAGATTTTGTATGTGCAATAAATACCATATGGAAAAGTGCCTCAAAATTTTCAAATGCAAACACAAATAAGATTGCAATATTGATTGCCTAATTGGAATTACCAAGGACCCTTAATGATATATTATCCAATTCCTATGTAATTATGAAATATTTATTAATCTTTAATAATAATGGGAATAAAACTTCTATGGATAATTTGAATACATCAAATCCAAGAAAAATATATTGTGATATGGTTTCTATTCTATTAAGAGATAAGGCTACCATGTGATACAAAATACTTCTTGAAAATTCAGTCAATAATTAGGCCTCCATAGACAAACATTTTACAAGAAGATTTGGCAATCATGGGAATGACTACTTTATTTTGGTCTAATTAAATAACATGTATAGGCACCCACACTAGAATATCCATGATTATAATACAAGGTTCATGAGAAAATTGTACTTTATACCACCAAATATTATACTATTAGATGAGCAAGCCTTACGCAACTATTTCAAAGGACTACAACTAGATTTAATTTTTTTTTTTGAGTAATACTTATTTTTTTTCTTAAGTAGCAGATTTATATACATCGAGTTTTTTAAGGATCTCAAAACCTTGTTTACAATATATGTCGCAGCTTTGAATTGAAACAACAAAAAAACATGATAGGCCAGGGGTGTACCCCTAGAACAAAAACCCAGGCCTCGAAATTCAAACCCCTTGCCATCAAACTAGACAAAAATAACCCCATTCCCACCAAAAAAAATAGGTGTGCAAAGACCCCTGCATCCAGACCTGTATAATAAGTACATAGGCCATGTAGAAACCATTAACAAAAAAGCAAACAACCGCCCAGATCAGACTAGAGGCCCTGGGCCCAAAAAGACCAAGCGCTACCCCCGCCCACCCTACAACACAATGTGAACCACCGGGGCTACCCCAGGCTGGGGCCCAGCACCTTGGAGCTACTTCTCGTCCCCATAGGGACCATCCCCCAGCCTGCACCGAAGCTATTTGAAGGCACTGACGATCATAGTGGCCGCATTTGCTGTCGACATGAGTGAGTTTATTGCCATGTCGAGGATACTGGTCAAGAATATCTGGAGCTTGTTCTCAGAATCCAAGCTGATCTCAATGGTTTTCGTGGCCTCGACTCTAGGCCTCTTGAGTCTGGATGAGGACCTGCTGCTATCGGGGGTCGGGCCCCTTTGAATAGAGATTGTGCCAAGGATCAAAATGCCTCCAGGGGCCTGGGACAATGCCCTTATTTTGTGGGTAGGCCTACGTTCTCTAGGAGGAGGGGAATCTTCGTGGTCACTAGGAATGTCCTCCTTGGATTTAGAGGCATCAGGGGAGGTAGCGAGGGAGGTGACAACCTCGGTGGGGAGGACAAAATCCAGGGGGGGATATGCTGGAGTAGGGGTTGGCTGGCCAGGGCGTGACTATAGAGGACGACCATAAGGCCTTGATGGGAAGGGAAAATTTGATTTTTTAGGGCCCTGTATATGGCAAGGCCAAGGGAGTAAAGCAAAAATCGAGGAGTGCTCAGAAGGGTGGCACCATGAAGGTGGTTGACGAAGCTTAAGTGGAAGTTATACAGCTTTTGGTCTAGATCATCACAAGTGATGAATTACATCATAGGCACAATGGATTCGTCAAAAGGTTCGGGTAGGTCAGTCCTGAATAGGACAAACTTGTCCCAATTTTGCTTCAGGAAGCAAGAGAGCTCCTCCTCCCAATTATGTTTATCACAGCAAATGAACCTCCCCTTCTCCTCGTGATGCAAACCAATGACCTCGAACAAAAAATATTTGGTAACTCTGAAGTGCAGTCCTTTCACCTAGACCTCCCCCTCGTTCCAAGTATCCAGGAAGCCCTGAGTGATCTCCTCATCGGGCCCATCAAATTTACGAAGAAAAGGAGTATACTACTTAGCATTTGAGAAGACCATAGCAGACTTGCTCAGAGAGAGGGTCGAGGGCTTGATGAAGATGGTTTTAGGAGAAGATATGGCGAGCTCACAGGTCAACCAAGGTAGAAAGCAACAAAAGGGGGCAAAGCCAAAATGAGAATTCGCTTGCCAAGAAAGGACGAGGGGAAAGGGGCAAGAGGGAATGGAGGCGATAGGACTCAGAGGAAGATAAAGGTGAATGGAGGAAGTCGAAGAGGTAGCGATCGATCCAATACATTGGGAGTCAACATCTAAGGCGTGGGGAGACATGAGTGGAGTGAGACAGGGCTAGCGAGACGGGTGGTAGGCACGGTAGTTAAGAGGTGGAGGCCTGAGGATGATCTCCAAGTAACGCGTCAGCTGAGGTGGCTCTATGGGCTAGCCTCACACAAGAAGTTGCCATGCCCAGGCTGCCAGGTCATAAAGAGAAAAGATGCTAATCCAGTGGCGAGGCACTCATCTTGAGGTGGCACGAGACCAAACATCGATTTGACAATGAGACGAGTGAGGATGCATCCTGTAGGGATTGGGTTCGAGCTACCTCGAACATGGATTTTGGAGAGGAAGACACCTGGCATAGTAGGTTATCGAATGTTCAGACTGATATGGCCACGGTCAGGGAGACCGTGGGAAACTGCCATCATGGAGGAATTCACAAAAAATTTAGCGGCCCACGTGCGATTGGTGCGGGCATGGCGCCAAGTCACCCAGGCCCAAAGACAAGGGAGTCTAGATGTTTGGAGTGTCATCGAGACTAGGGAGGTCTTGGAAAGCTGCTTGTACCAGCTCGACAGGAAAATACTTGGTCTAGATACTGAGCCCTTCCAAAGAGGTTACTAGATTAGCCAGAGAATCGGCCACCCTATTCCTTTCTCTGAAGACATGACAAATGGAATAGTGGGGGAGCCCCTTGAGGATGGATCGAACCTCTTGGATGATATTGGAGATGCGCCACGAGCTCACACCTTGGATGAGGATGGCCTTGATGATGTTGAGGGAGTCACCCTCAATGATCACTTTGTTAGGGGCCTCTTGGAGGGCGAGTAACTGACGGAGTAGTGTTGCTACTTTCATGAAGTTGTTGGTTTACAAACTAAGAAACTCAGCGTAAGCCAAGATCAAGGTCTCATTATGGTCTCGGATGGCCCCACCAGCTCCAGAGGGATCAATATTACCCTTGGAGGCTTTTTCAAAGTTGAGTTTGACCCACCCGAGAGGAGGGGCTGTCCACCTTATCACAGGTCTTAGGGAGGGGACAGGGGGGCCAGGGGGAACTTGAACTTCGAGGGAGGTGAGGAGGGTAGACTCACTCGCCTTCCAGGGAGGACCACCCGAGGGGAGGGAATCAGAGTTATCTAGGGCAAAGACCACCGATTTGGTAGCCACCGACTGGGGGATATGGGTCGGGGAAGAGAAGGCTTTGTCATTGTGCTCAAGCCAGATATTCCAAAGTAGGTAGGAAAGACATAAGGCCTAGAGGGAGTGGATGGTGGGGTGGGTGAAGAGATTGGGCCACTGGGAAAATGGTCGATGATGGAGCTGGGGGAAACCCACTAAATGGAAAATAGGGTGAGGAGGTGACCAAGGGCCTCAGAGGAGAAAGGGCATCTGAGGAAAATATGATTGGTTGACTCCCAGGCAGTGCAACAAAGGTAGCATTTGTTCGGTATTTGAAAGCCCCTCCTAGCTAGGTTCTCAATGGTTAGGATATTATTTTGGGTGGTCATCCAGACGAAGTAACTGATCTTAGGGATCAAATTATTGACCCACACCTGCTTGATCAGGAAGATAGCCTTCGTTGGGTCCCTTTGGAGGACATAGGTAGATTTGATCAAGAAATAATAGTTACTGGTGCCATGCTAGACACATTTGTCCTCCCCCCGCCAGAAGGAATGATGGTAGTCTCAAGGAGGCATTGGATCCTGGAAGCTTGAAGTGGGTGGCATGGGTCCAATATGGGCCCCTAGGTGGCTCTGCCCTGGTCCCTGACCAAGTAGTCCAACGCTTTGGAACCTTTGGAGGCTACCAAGGCCAGTTTAAGGGCTCAAAGGTCACTATTAGAACTCAGATCCTCGTCTTGGATCCACCTATCATCCCATAAATCAATCTTAGCCCCATCACCAAGGATCCATCTGGTCCCTTTATGAATAATGTCTTTTGTGAGGGCCAGGGATTTCCATAAGGTCGATCCATCTCTGGACTGAAAGTCACTGAGGAACGAGTGCTGATGGAGATATTTTTTGTGCACAATGCTGACCCATTCATCCGGGGAATTCGTGAACACCTTCCAAGCATGCTTGGATAGGAGGGATTTGTTCATTAGGGGAACCTGCCTGAGCCCTATCCCTCCCTCCCATTTTTACCGACAGACCAGGGGCCAGGAGACCAAGAGGATCCTCTTCTTGTCTTCAATTCCAGACCACAAAAACCATTTTTGAATTTGCTCGATGTGGGCTGTAATGGAGGTTGGGATTTTGAACACAAATATGAAATACACCATAATGCTTTGGAGAACTACGGATGAGAGAGTGGCTCTACCCGCCTAGGAGAGGAGGTGACCCTTCCAAGAGGCCAATTTCCTCTGGACCCACTCGATCAACCCACTCCATAGGGCCTTGGAGGAAGCCCCCATGAACAGGGGTAGCCCGAGGTAGGTGGAGGGGAGGGTGTCAGGGGTACAACCTAGAATCTGCCCAATCTGGGCTTGCCTTGCTGGGGGGTGTGAATGAAGTAGATTTTGCTTTTTTAGAGATTGATCTACTGCCCGATCGCCTCTTCATACAGACTTAGGATCTTATTTATAACCTTAGCTTGGGGGACCGAAGTGGTAGTGGTAAGAATGATGTCATCCATGAACTACTGGTGGGACACTGGGGGCAGCCCCGAAACTGGCCTGATGCCAGAGATGAGCCTGTAGGAAGTAGAACTCAATATGATATGGCCCAAGGCCTCAACCAGGATAATGAAAAGAATCGGGGACAAGGGGTCACCTTGGCAGAGGCCTCTAGAACTGGGGAAGAAGCCTGCCAAGGAGCCATTAATCAAGATAGAGAACCATGAGGAAGACACATAGTTTTTGATGAGGTTGACCCAAGAGGGGTGGAACCCGAACTTGAGGAGAACCTTGATGAGGAACTCCTAGTTGACTATGTTGAAGGATTTATTCATGTTAAGCTTGAGCAAGAAGGAAGACTTCTTGGATAGGAGGGTAGAATGAAGGACCTCGTGAATGATGATGACCCCATTTGTGATAAGCCTTACTTTGATAGAGCTCCCCTACCAAGGGGCAATGATAAGGGGAAGGATGTATTTAAGTCTTGTTTCTAGGGACTTAGTCAAGATTTTATAGAGGACATTGCACAGAATGATGGGGTGAAATTTGGATAGGGATTTGGTCGCTTGGGACTTGGGGATCAAGGAGATGAAGGTGGAATTGATACCTCTAGGGATGGAGCTGGTGAACTGGAGGTCCCGAATGACCGCACACACTTCCTGGCCAATGAGGTCCCATAAGGACTAGAAAAATCAAGGGGAAACCCGTCCAAGACTAGGGCGACATTTGCTTTCATGGAAAACATAGTTGTGCTTATTTCTTCATCCGAAAGGGGCCGAAGGAGCATCTCATTTGTCTAGGCTGAGACGAAAGAGGGGATGTGCTCTAGCAGGGTCTCCACTGCCAAGGGGGACAACTGAGGGTCATCACCAAGGAGCTCTTGAAAGAAGCCGATGGCTTTGACTCTGATGTCCTCTTCATCTTTGGATACCTTGCCATCACTGTAAATGAGCTCAGGGATTCTGTTTGAGCTCCTATTTTTGAGACTCGACATGTGAAAGAACTTAGTATTGGTGTCGCCATTGTGCAGCTATAGAGACCTCAACTTCTGCCACCAGAAGGTTTCTTCCCTAGCTAAGATGTTGTGATACTTGGCTAGGCTGAGGGCTCCTCTTATCTAGCCCCTGGGTCTTGGCAGCATTCTTGGAACTTGATATCAAGGTCTTCTAGTTTTTTCTTGAGTGTTTCTTTGAGTGTTTTTTCTTAGTAGGGTGCCCTATGATTAGGGAGTCCCACCAACAGCCAACATGGACCCTAAAATTGGGGTGATGCAGCCACATGGACTCAAAACAAAAGGGGCACTTTTTTGAGTTTGGTCTTCTGAAGGAGGAGGATAGATGAGCTATGGTCCTTGTGAAGCTGGGTAAGGATTCATTTCTTAGGGCACCATTGAGCCCCCTGACATTCTAGGTGATGAGCTTCATTTGACACCCTTGGGGAGTCTCTTTCCTCCCTTCCCATGCTAGGCGAGGGGTTTGGATCTCAAGGAATCTACTTTTGAGAAGCTCACAGAGTCATCAAGGAGGGTCACCTGGGAGCCGCTAACTATATCATCCTTTGTGAGATTTTTGTGCTGGTCACCGAGGGTGGGGTACCCTCTCTTATTTTTACTACCAAATTAGGTGGTAAAATTCTTGTTGTGGGTCCTATTAGGGTTAACCTCTTCAGGATCAGACTGGGAACTTCCAACATCGTCATCCATAGACCTCTCGGAGCTACACTCTAAGGGAGGTTGAGAAGGAGGGAATGAAGGGAGGGGGGAAGGGGATAAAGCATGAGAAAATGGGGGGTGGAGGTGGGTGGAGGACACCCCACCCACCAAGGACGAGGAGGAGGGGTCAACTTGAGGAGACGGTAGGGATTTGGGAGGCCTGATGACTCACAGATCTGGGAGGGGGCTTCCTTAAAGCAAGCAAGGGTAGATTCAACCTGCAGGGCTACCTGAGAGCAAGGGTGGCCAGAAGCCATAATGACCTAGGAGGATATTTCCTCTACACACCTCAGAGGCTCTAAAATACTATCGAGAAGAGGTTCAGAGTTACATGTCTAAAGCTGAACAATCGTCAGTTTGGGGTTCACCTGGTTTTCCCTTGCAACAGTAGTTTTTATCTCTTTTTCTTGCCATTCTTGGGATTTGCATTCATCGCAAGGGGGCCCTCTGGAGGGTACCCTACCAGATCGAGTAGGGGGATCCTCGGGGTGGGGTGCTTTAGCATTCTTGGAAGTGGGGCATTTATGGGGAAGGTACCCCTGAGTGCTACATAAAGGGTAGAAGGTGGGTTTATTTTCATAAATCAAGGCTTCATGCTAGAAGAAGGATCCCAAAGAAATGGAGACAGAAGAAGGGATTTTGGATTCAAGGTTCGCATTGACATAAAACCTGGCATGGACCATGTGTGAGCCTACCTTGGTAGCAGGATCAAAGGTAACAAGCTCACCAACAGCTTGCACAATGAGCCTCAGGACGTCCTCTTACTGCAAATGGAAGGGGAGCTCCAGGAGACGAACCTATATTGGGGTGAAGTTAATGCTTTAGGTGCTGGAATTAAAGTCAACTCCATAGTGCCTAAGGAAGAGGCTTTTGTGCCCTAGGAACCATGGCTCACCTATGAGGATCTTGATGGAATCATCGTTGTTGTTGAGATTTATGAGGAAGAAGCCCTTGGTTAGGGCTACAAGCTGCATGTGCCTTGAGATTTTCCATTTGGAAGCTACCCAACGGTGGATGGTTTCCATTTCCGGGTGCCTCCCTATGAATTTCCCAACCAGGGAAAAGGAGGACCCTGACACAAAGGTTGAGTAGACATCGTCTTGGATGGAGATGTGCGTCCCTTTGAGAGAAAGCCCTGAGACTAAGGCCTGGGACTGGCCGCTAGTACCAGACAGGATTTGCTGGAAAGAGGGTTTGGGCCCCCCTAGGGCAGAACCCTAAACTTTGTCAGGCACTTTTTTCCCAATACCTACACTCACATCAACACTATCATGAGGCTTAGCACCCAAGTTCTCATCCCCACCCTAGCCACCTAACTGCCCAGGCCCCATGTCTGCCCTGGATCCTATAACAAAACCTACAGAGCTGGACCTAGAGGTCGTGCCCGCTCCTGCTTCTGCTTTTGTTCTTGCACCTGCGTCTGCTCATGTTCCTGCTCCTGCCATCCTCTCATTTTGAGTAATACTTCTTATACACATCCATTATGGGGATTGAACTTGGTTCACATCACCGATAATCCAAGTTGTGTTCTTGCTGGTAGACCACACTCATGGGGATATATTTGAACTTGATGGTTTAGAATTCTAACTATACCATTTTTTTGGGGGCCTTTCAGGAGGCATATCAAGCAGAGGACATCCTCATTAGAGTTGTAAAGTTACCTCATACTATACCTATGGATTATTTTGCTTATGTAAACCTAACACAAAACTCACAAACACTAGGGCTTCCTCCTAATGATGACATTGATGCCAAATATCCAAAGGTAACCCATTCAAATACCATTTATTTAAATATACAAAATAACCCATCTACAATGACCTTTCTAGACTAAAATATACCAAATACCATTGCCTTTCAACCCCTATTATCAACTTTACAAGCTCTTCATCCACTAGTATCAATACGATATCTACACCACAAAATCAAAGTGATGGAATCTAAGTCTAGGTAAACAAATGAAGGGAAATGGTAAAAATCCTCATGAATCAAACTAGTACAAAAAAATTTAAAACCAGGGTGTTCAATAGGGTAGTGGTCAACAATAGTCAATAAATTGGTGGTAGTGAAGGACTACTTATCTCACAAAAGACTAAGTCCCTTGCCATATTGGGATTCTAATAAATAATTAGGTCCAAGGTAATATAGTGAACGTCAATTAAAAAATAAACACATTGTGGTGCCTCACTTGTAATATTGGACACAAACCTTTAGAGTGTGCCTTAGCTATAAGGAATGCTCAAGTTTCCATACATAATCAACAATATTAAGCATATGAAGAAAAGGTGATGAGTAAAATGGTGGCTACCTTGGTACCAAAAACTAAGAATATCATAATTCAATAGCCTACCATGATGGAACCATAAGGGTTAATGCAACAATGGATCTTAGCCCTGCCTAACCCAAACAATACTATATTGATAAACTTTAGTGTCTTCATAGATCTTAATGGCTTCTTTTAAATATCAAGAAACATTGACCAACCAACAATAAGAGAACATGACGAGAAGTAAGAGAAAGATGAAAAATAGGTAGCTTAGGTAATCACATCCTTAAATGGATTCATCTTAAAATATTGACCTTAGTGCCAATATTATTGTCCTTAGAAGGGGGAATCCCCTATTATATATCAAAGATAGAGGAAAAGTTGTAACTAGTCAAGGGACTACACAAGAAAATATTTAGGAAAATACAGTAATTCAAACCCTATAAGTTGACACTTATAAGATAAATGAGACTATGAAAAAAGTGAACAATTCAAACAGAGAAGAATGAAAAAAGAGAACTTATTAAAAGAACCAAAGAAGAATCTAAGGTACACCCATGATTAGTAAAGATAGGGTGATTGCAACATGGCAAGTTAGTAATTTTGTACCTCACAATAAAAATAACTCATAAAAAAATAAGTTCAATGTTGTAGAGGAACTAAGAAAGATACTAGTTAAAGTGGATATGCTAGAAGCATTGGATTTGTATGAATAAAAATTTCTTACAAGAAGCATTAAAGGATCAAGAACATAGCTATTCCAAAACTAAGGTAATAGTGTCATCACAACACAACCCAATCAAACAAACCAATACAAATTCATAGCCTAAGACCTTTTTGACATTAAAGTGAATTCAAAGAATGTATTATATGCCCTCAAATCTAAGATGATGACTCCCTTTTCTATTACTTTGAAGATTGATAGTTACCTTTTACAAAGTTGCATTTTTGATTCAGGGGCTACCATGATAGTCATGCTAAAATCAATTTACAAAGAGATGGTGTTACCTTAGACACTACCAATAGACCCATTGAAATGGATGGGATAAAAGTTAATCATATTGGTATATTTAAATATAAGGATATTAACAAAACCTATAGAGTTTCTTGTCGTATAAGTGATTGTAGTTATTCTTCCATTGTGTTTTGAAGTGATAACATCCTAGGCATGGATGAAGTAGTTATTAGAGTATGGCTATCTAGTGATGAATTATATGCATATTAATGTTCTATGAGACAAAAGGATAATAAAAGTTGAGAATGAATCACCATGTAATTATATTTTGCACAAATTAGGAAATGATAAAATAACCAATTAGAATGAACTTTCCAAGTTTGTAGATGATGAACTGAAAGAATGTGAACTTATCTCATTAATATATACAATTATTAGGGTCCTATATGATGATAAATGTAATAATGTAGAGAGTTTATATGAGGAAACTGAACTTAGAAACTACTTGATAATAGAAGAATCAACCAAAATCGCAATCTTGACAAACAAACAAGCTCAAGGATTAGAGTTCACATGGATAATGTATTCCACTGCTGCTAGGACTAGAAATGGGGCAGGTGTAGGTATATAACTCACAAGTCTACAAGGAAAATAATTTTTTTTTGTGTGGAAAACATCCCAGAAGGGATGCCACTTTCGGGTAAGACCCAAGGAGGCAGGGGTATCTCTTCCACAAAAATCACCCAAGGCTTGCACCTGGCCTACCACATTTGACATACTCAAGGAGCAAACTTGAAACAACAAAAAATAAGAACACACAAACACAAACACACAAAAATATTAAAAAAACAAAAAATAAAAAACATGCTCCTTGAGTGTGTAAAAAAGATAAAGCACAACCAAACACACACACAATAAGATTAAAAAATAAAAAACACAACACAAACCACACAAAAAAAACACAAGAACAACATAACAAAACACAAACATAACAAAAACAACATAATGCTACAAAGAGACAACCAACAAAAACATGAAAAACAAAAACAACAAAACCTAAAAAATAATAATAAAAAAAACAACCAACAACAGACAACAGAGAAAAATATTAACATAGAGAGAACTCACACACCAAAACACAAAAACACCAATTAACACAAACATACATAAACACAAGCACAAGAACAACAAAAAACAACACAAAAAACACAAATAAAAAAAACACACACACACATAAATAGAAAAGAAAAAAGAAAAAATAGAACACAACAATGACCTTTCTAGACCAAAAGACTATTAAGGCAAGAATCAATAGAGGAAACAAAAGAAATATTAGTTTGAGCTAGGGAACTAAAATACCTTGATCGAACCAAAGAGAAGCAAAAATAAAGCAAGAAGAAACTAGGTACCTCCAGAACTGGATCCATCCAAAGAAATGATAGAGAGAAGAGCTTCCCTTATTTTTGAAGCCCACCATCTAGGAGGGTGGTCGTAGCAAGTAAGATCACCTTTGTCCAAAGTCCAAAAGCATCAACACTCTTGTTTTGATCTCTGACCACATGATTGTAATCAACTTTGAAAAATCCCATATGGATTAACTGAATCTTCTCAATAATTCTTTTTATTCTCCAAAAGACCTTATGATTCTTAGGAGTCTTCAAAAGACTAATCATGAGTTGAGAGTCAGACTCAACTAGTACCTTTTCCCAACCAACCTTAGTAGCCTCTTGAAGGCCTCTATGGATACCATACCCCTTAGCAAGGTTATTGGATAGAATACCTAAATTATCAGAAAAAGTAAAAGCCAGGGAGCCATATGAAGGTGCACCAATTCCTCCCACACTAGCTTTTCCAGGGTTCCCTCTAGAGGATCCATCATTATTGACTTTTCCAAAACCCTTAGGAGGAGGTTGCCAATTTTTTGTTCTATCCATATTGCAATTAGTCACATTTCATTTAAGTTGGTTGCTATTAGAAGAGTTAATATTCAATATTTGCATCACTTGATCCCATATTTATTGGGAGTTTTGGGGGTGATTAAGGAGTTGATGGACTTATTCAACTAAGTTGGCAATGGTATTTTTCCAGATATGATGAATATCCTTCCTTTATTTATTAAAAATTTAGTTGTTCCTTTTATTCCAGATATTCCAAAGAAGAATGGTAGAACCCATCCAAACTAACTGCCTAATAAAATGATCAACACCCTCTTGATTAGGCCAATCCCTCCAAAGTTATTCAAAAATAAAATAATTGGACCATTGTAAACCAAGTAAATTTGCCATTCTCCTCCAAATATCAGAAGCTAAAGTACACTCAATAAAAATATGGTTGAGATTTTCCACATTCTCTCCACACATTTCACATCTAAAAGGGCCATGAAAACCATGCTTCATAAGAAGCTCCGTAGTAAGCACCCTGCGATGCAATAAAAACCAAGTAAAGAACCTCACCTTAGGCCAGAGATTTTGAGCCCATAACTGAGAAAATATGTCAGATGAGTGGTTGGGAAAATTATGGCATAAGGTCAAATAACCTTGAGCAATTAAATACTCACCCTTAGTAGTGTTGTTCCATCCAAAACAATCTTTATCATGGGACCAAGAGAGATATCTCATAAAAAGGATGCACTGAATATCTTGTCTTTATATTTTTGGAATTTGAATAGGCTAGTCCTTAATAGGGATCCAATATCTACCAACCTCTAAATTACCAGTATGGTATCGATAGTAATTAGCCACCTTTATCTAGTTAGCTCGGTGAAGCTCCTCCATCCAAGGCCTCCAATCGGGAAATTGAGTTATCAAAGGCTTGTGACCATATCAAGAATATGTGCAAAAAATTACCTATTGACTATTATGAATGATCCAAAATAATTTTTTCTTTATCAAATCCTCACCAGTCTTAAGAACTGCTAAAATGGGAGAACCTTTGGAAGGTAATTGATAGCGAACAAGGTCTTCAGGACTTTTGTTCTCAGCATATTTAGCACGAAGATTCTTGGTCCAAAGAGCATTGGGGTTATGCAAAATCCTCCAATATAATTTAGCTGCTAAATATTTATTTTTATTAATAGCAGACCGAAATCCTAACCCCCCTTCATTCTTAGGAAGACATAAAGTGTCCTATTTCACCAAGGCCCATTTTCTTTTCTCCTTAGTACCACTCTAGAGGAACCAATGACTGATTTGATCCAGTTCTCAAAGAACAACCTTTGGGATATTCAACATGGTAGAAATATAAATAGGAATATCCTGAAGGACTGATTTTACCAAGGTGATTCTACCCCCAGAAGAAAGCCACCTATTGGTCCACTTTCCAATTTTCTTCTTGACTTTGTCCAACAACCAATTCCAATATTTTTTTTTTGTCTTTGAATATTGATGGGAATACCTAAATAAGTGATTGGAAGGGAGGTCTTCTTATATCTCAATTTATCTAAGACCATGGATTCCTGTATGGTAGAGTAGTGAAAGAAAATGATTTTAGATTTTTCTTCATTGATCAATTGCCCGGTAGCCTTAGAAAAACAACTAATGATTTTCTTAATAGTAGAAGCTTCTTTAATTGTAGCTTTACCTAAAAGAGTAGAGTCATCAAAAATTGAAGATGAGAGATAGGTCTAGCTCCGTGAGCAATGGTATCTCCCTCAAGGGTTTAGTCTTCTCTATTTTTGGTTATAGCCCTACCTAAACATTTAGAAATAATGAGAATAAATAAGGGGATAGGGGGTCACCTTGCCTAATACCTCTAGAAGTTGGGAACAACTGAGAAGGCCTACCATTGATAAGAACTAAGTAGGAAACCGAAGAGATACATCCCATAATCCAATCCATCCAATCCCGAGAGAAATCAAATTGCCTCAAAACTTTGATAAGGAAGTGCCAATCCACTCTATCATAAGCTTTGGATAAGTCTAACCGAATTAACATAGATGAATATTTTTGCATATCCATGGAATGGATGGCTTCTTGAGCAAGAACTATCTCATAAACTATTTGACGCCCTTCCACATAACCCCCTTGTTCAATGAAAATAATCTTATGCAAAAGAGGCTTCAACCTTTCTGCCATGATCTTAGTAATGATTTTGAGAAGAACATTACATAAAGCAATAGGTCTAAAAGCTGAGATATGTTCAACCTCTTGAGCTTTTGGAACAAGAGTTATATAAGTTTTATTGATAACCTTCAAAATTTCTTTGGCTTTCTTGGCTTCTTACACCACCTCTAATAAATCAGCATGAAGGATATCCCAACACTCTTGGTAGAACTCAATGGGAAAACCATTAGGACCTGGGGTTTTCCCTTTTTGCATTTTAAAAACTACTTGTTGAAGCTCATTGATAGTAACAGGAGTAGTCAAAATAGAGTTCTCCTCAAAAGTGATAAGAGAAGGGATTGCTTGAAGAACATTTTGTTGAGAAGTCGAGTCAAGAGGAGTAGCAGTAAAAATATTGGAAAAGTAATTGAAAACAATAGAGTTCATGCCATCCCAAGTGTAGACAACATCTCCATAATCTGATTTCAGGGAAGAAATAAAGTTGTGAGATCTTTGAGCTAGAAGAGATTTGTGGAAGAAATTTATGTTTCGATCACCTTCTTTGAGCCATTGAATTCTATATTTTTGCTTCCATAAGAGTTCTTATCTTTTTTCCCATTCCTCTAACTGAGTTGTGAGTTTAATTTCATATGCACTTGTACTCTCTGTGAGACCATCTAAATGGATTTTCTTATTCAAATTTTCAAGCTAAGCAATAACTTCATATTTTTTTATGAACATCCCCAAACTCCTTCTAGTTCCAAGTCTTGATTTTGGATTTAATGTATTACAATATTTTGGCAAAACATAACATCTTAGTCCCATATCTAGGTTTACCTTCCTTCCACCATTGTTGCACTAGGTTTAAAGGAACTATCTCTAAGCCACATAAACTGAAATTGAAAAGGAGAGAAACTCACATTGGTTTTCCACATTTCCACCATGACAGACCAATGATTACAAGGAAAACAAATGAATTATGCTTGTTGGCTACTATTTAATTGTACAAACAACATAACTGAATATGAATCCCTATACATAGAATTGAAGAAAGCAAAAAAATTGGGGTTTAAAAATATCAAATTCTTTGGTGATTCAAAGCTAGTAATAAATTAGGTCAATTCAATTTGTACCACTAAGAATAAACACTTTAATTCATATAAGCATCAAGTTTAGGATTTGCTAGAGAGACAAACATTTATGAAATAATAATGATACCTAGGGATATGAATGCAAAAACAAATGGATTAGAATCCTTAAATGCTAAGTTTGATTGTGTCACAAACATGTGGAATAAACCAGATAATTGGAAGTGGTATTCAAGCTTTTAGTTCCTAATAATGTTAATCATTGGCAAGTGTTTCATAATAATAACTACATTATTGAATTTCCAATTAGGAAAGCACAACATGCAAAATATAAAAATAAATATGATAATGTTATCAAATATGGGATTAATAAACTAAAAATAAATCAATTGCCCAAGGTATTTATCATACTAACAAGCCTATTAAATCCTATTAACAATGCTAGAAAGTTGGCTTTAAGTTAAAGCCATCCTCTTACCAATTGATTTAGATTGTTGAAGGCAATAATTTATTCATGGGAAAAGAGTGTACAAAAGAAAAGATTCACTTGTTCAAGGAGCTATGTGGAAGATATATTAATATTATTACCTATATTTATGAATATTTTAAACTTTATGGCAGAATATCATTGGGCATAGGATTGATGTTAAACCCAAAACTAGGCCCTTTAGGAAAAAATAGAGGCTATTGGTACAAAAAATAGAAGCAATGATGAAAAAAACTTCTAAAATTATTATAGGCTTAGATCATCTTATTTATAAAACACTTAACATGGGTTGTAAACTTAGTGCCTATCCACACAAAAATTAAGACATAAGGTTGTGCATCAATTTTAGAAATCTAAATGGGGCATCCCTAGAGTATCATTATCCATTACCATCTATGGAATACATTTTATGAAATGTGGTAAGGTCACAATTATTATCATTACTAGGCAATTTATTAGGGTACAACTAGATCTGGGTGAAATATGATGACCAATATAAAATTACATTCACAAAAAAGTCAAGAACCATTACCTATCAAATAATACCTTGTGGATTATGAAATGCAAGTATCACTTTTCAAAGGGCTATGTATATTACCTTTGTAGATATATACATTAAAATTATCCCCATTTATCTTGATGACCTATCATTTTGTATAAAGACAAAACCAAATAAATTGAGCTTTTAGAAATAATCTTCAAGAGATGTAAGGAATATATAATTTTTTTAAATCCTAAGATCTATATTCTTTATAGAAGAGAGAAAGATATTGGGCCACAAAAGACAACCTTGTTATTGATCCATATCACATTAAAGTGAATTAGGAATTTCCATTGCCATTTTTAGAGGCATCAAACTATTTATGGGTGAGATTAAGTTTATCTCCAAGTTATCACTAATTTTGGACAATTAGTCATACCTATTACCAAGATGGTGAAGAAGGATGTTACTTTTACATGGAAAATAGAGGGTCATAAATCCTTCTAGGAAATTAAAGAGACAATAACCAAGACACCTATTCTAATTAACCTAGATTTCTCAAAGAATTTTTGGTCATTTATTTTTTGTCTTGATGAGAGTGTAGTAGCTATATTAACTCAAAAGGATGATAAAGAAGAACACCCTGTTAGAGAATATTACATTATTTGATAGAAATGATTGTAACCCACGGTACCATTGTAAATATTAGATTAGTGTGTGAGTCAATAGTTTAGGTGTGTGATTTATATTTCCCCTAAAGTAAGTGTCTATGTGTAGGATGTGTGCAAGTATCATAAAGTTAGAAAGTGCGCGAGTACCATATAGTAAAATGTGCAGAATGTAAGAGTGTGCAAGTGCCATATGCTAAAGTGTGCAAGTATGTAGAATATAAAGAGTTTACAAGTGAAAATATGTAAAGCCAAGGGACATGATAGGTTTATCTTATGTATGGAATATGAAAGGATGCATCTCCCGGATATGTGAGGAGAGCAATAGTCAAGTATTGAAGAGTCACCTTCTAAGGTTATATTATGGAGATAAAGCTCCATGTATTGTATCTAAGTATCAAAGAGAGTTCAAAATTACTAAGGATAGTTGAATGAATAATAAGAAGCTTGTATACATATTATAAGTATATTTATGCATATTGTTGTTGATATTGGGCTGATTATGCATAATATTATTTTTATTTCATGAATATTATTTTTATTTACATTGGCCAATTATATTGATTGCTCTAATGTTAATTTTATTTAAGATCTTGGTATATTGGAACCTATGTTTAATCTAGATAAAAATCCATCACATCCTATATAATTTATGATCCAAACACTACTCAACTATGAAGAGTGTTAATCCATTGAAAAATAGGTGTTTGCAATAATTAAAGTACTAAGGGAATATAGATAGTATCTATCTTGAAGTATGGTCTACAATCCTGCATGGGGAATTGGATGAAAAGAGGGTTTGTTGGAATAATAAAATATATGATTTTGTCATAGAGATAAATCTTATAAAGTTGGTAAGAGAATGAACTCTTTGTGAAAATTTAGTTGTCTTTCTTTAATGAACAAGTGACCCTGGTAGAAGAAATTAAGTAGGATGATCAAGCTAGATGGATGAATGATATATGGATATATATGTTGATTAGGAATATATCAAGGAATTTGACAACTAAAGAGTGAGATAGATGTATAAAAAAAACTATGAATTACACTAACTTAATGGCATTCTTTTTCACAAAGGGTATGGTGGAGTGATTTTAAGATGTCAAAGAAGGAAGAGTGAAAAGATTATTGAGGGAATATAATGGCAAGGGTGGTCATTATTTAGCTTAGATGACTATTCATAAGATCCTAAGGGTAGGATACTATTGGCCCACCATATTTGCTAATAGTTTTCAATGGGTGGAGTGTAAAACATTTATGGGACATAGAAGGAAGGCACCTATACCCGTAAAACTCATATTCATGATAAATCCATTTCAATATTGGGACCTAAATTTTATAGGGAAGATATATACTCTATCTAGTGTTAGACATGGCTAGATTTTGATCACCATAAGTTATTTTACCAATGGATTGAAATGATTTCAGTGAAGTTTGTAAATAAAAAAACTAGTCATCTAGTTACTAGAGGATATTATCACGAGGTATAAAACACCTTTAGTCATGATCATAGATAAATATAATGAGGATATTAAAAAGAAAAATGTTGAATCTTAGAGAGACTTGTTGTGGAGTTTCCACAACCACCCCAAAATTCTTGGGGACCCACTTGTCATATTTTGATATGAAAGGTTTTTGGTTTTCTTTGGTTTGTAAGAATAGGGATGTTTGACTGTTTTGTTTTAATTATTTAAATTGCTTTGGTTATTTGATATTTAATGATTAATTAATATAGGCATTAATGCTTAGATTAATTAAAATCCATTTTTATGAATAAGAGTTTAATGTTCTTCATACTATCTAAGGTGATGGAATGTGTTTAACAAAGCCAGGCCTGACCTAAAACAAAAAGAGGATACAAAAGGTACAAATAAATTGAGATAGAAGTCAATATGCTATTATCTACCTAATATAATTGTATTAACTATATTATGTACATAATAGTAATATTTTTAAGATTATGTTATAAGGTTCTAAAATGTTATCATTATAATAATATTATTATGATTATATTATAATGTTATTATTATAATAATATTTTTGTGATTATATTCTTCTAAAATGTTATTATTATAATAATACTATTATTGTATATGATAATATTATTATAATGTGCTTTATAAAAGACGTGATAATAATATTTATGATAAGGTAAAGTTTAACGTCATTTCGTTTGATTGCAGATAAGGCGATGGTGGCTATTTGAAAACATTCGAAGACATGAGTGGCTAGTCCAAGAATGTTTAGCGCTATGGCAGCGAAGCTTCGCGGAGCAATGTTGACAAAGAAGAGGCGGTCCAAGATGGCATTAGGGTTTCAGAAGAAAAACATGAAAGGTGTCGAAGTTGTCAGTGAAATAACTGAGAGGTAGAGGCATGCCATCGAACAAGGAAGGAAGAAGCATTTAGGGCAACCTGTGACGCTAATTGACAGAGTTAAAGGCCAACCTCGAAGAGAATGGAAGGTTTTAGTGTTGCATCTATTTCATTACGCTATGGCAGCATGAGTGTGAGAGTAGGAAGTTGAACAACACCATGGCTGCATAGGTTTCATAGCACCACAACGTTGATGGCAGCATCGATGGCTGTGTAGGTTTGGCAGCATCACGACGTCGATGGTAGCATCGATGGCTATGTAGGTTTGGCAACACCACGATGATGATGGCAATGCTATGTCTACGTAGTATTGGTAGTTCCATGGCTGCGTAAGTTTGGCAGTGGCACAACATCGATGGCAGTGCTATGGCTACGTAGTCTTAGTAGTTCCATAGTTGCGTAGGTTGGGCAACACCACAACAACGATGGCAGCGCTATGGCTATGTATTCTTGGCAGTGCCATGGCTGCATTGTTGGCAGCGCTATGGTTGCGTAAGTTGGACAGTGCCATGGCTACGTAGGAAGTGTGATGGTTTCGTTTGGTTACGTGGAAACCAAAATGCTCAAGATGGGGGAATGCCATCCCAATCATTGGGCACATTGGTATGGCTTAAGAGAAATACCATCGAGTCTCGGCCTCAAAAAGTGATAACAAAAGTTTCACTAAATAAGATTGGCCTGTATTATTTTAGTTAATGTGAATGTGGTTTGATCATGTTCAATGTTTTAAATGAGGTCTAAAATTATAGGGGTTATAAGGTATAGTTAATGCTTTTATCATTCGTTTGATGGATGTAAAGGGGTATTCTTGGGTAGAATACTTATAAGAGAAAGGGGAGATATAAGGAGTCATGCAGGTTATGTTTTTGTTGTTAGTTTTTTAAACAATAAATAACATTTAGAAGTGTTATGTTTATTAAATCATAGAAAATGATGAGGGATTATTTTCTTATATCCATTAATTATTTTGGTTGTGAGAGAAGATGAAGTGAAAGGACTTACAAGCATTATTTATACCTTGCAATCCTACATTTTTCAAGGGGGGCTGGAAATGATGTAACATTCCAAGAAAGCAATAAAGAAAGAGCATTTTTTAGATTTTGAGAGGGTAGCAAACTTCTGTGAGCAAAATCAAAATGAGGGTTTTTATCATAAAACTAACGTTTTTAGTGTCTTATCATTTCTTCATTTTAGTGACTTCTACCCATTTTCTTATGCCATGAAATGGGTTGCAATAGGCGAAGGTCAATATTATGCAGTTTCTTTATGTTTCCTTTAAGTCTCGCACTTGATTTAATGGTATTGTGCTCATGTTGTAGGTCCATTAATTTAGGTCGTTTTATGATTACCTCATAACTTGGGATTTTGTAGGGAGGAGCTTGCTAAACTAATTTAGAATTTGACTTTTTCAGCTAACCAAAGTTACATGTTTATTTCATTTACTGTTATCAAAGTTTATTTTATTTCAAGCAATCAAGCATTCCACTCTGGTCCATCCAGAATTTTAGTTTCTTTCATTTCCATTATGGTCCTTTTCCAGAATTTATGCTAATTTCCTGTTAGTTTCATTTTTTTTGGTCCATTTCCAAAAATTTTAAGCTTTCAAGTTATTTCCATTCTAGTCATTTTCCATAATTTTTGCACCTCCAAGTTTCATTAATCTAAAACTTTCAAATAAAACACATGGTTTAGGAGGGATACTAACCTACTATTTCACATTAAACTAAGATAAGAAATGAAAGCTAACTTTGCTAACATGCTAACTTCTACTAACCACTATTAGGGTAGTGACATCAACATAAGGAAGATAAAATGAACCCAACTATCTAAAATTTACTTCATCTTAAAGGTATGAGCATTAAAATGAGGTGGAAAATTCCACATTTTGTCATTTGAAACCTTTTAAATGAAGATAAAATACTCTACTAACGAGGATTCGGGGTAGCACCAATTTAAAAAACCCTAAAAAGAGTTGCTTTTATTTTTAGTTAGATCTTTCAAATCACTAAGCATTGTTTAGAACCAGTAAATGCCCCTTGTTCATGGTCACATGCATTATTGAATTATTTTTGGAACTATTGTAATCTTTTAGATATTTTACCAGAACCTTGGAGAAGTTGAATGTTTGTCATTTGGTTTCTTTTCAAGAGAGAGTTTTTTGTTCAATACTCTACATGTGGTGGTATTTTGCAATTGGGAAAAATATACACTCAACATCTTTGGCACTAGAAGGAGGGCCTTCTTTTATGCTTTGTGATTTAGTTTTTTGCTAATGTTAACGTGGTCAGTTTTGGTTCAACAGTATTGTGTTTGCAGGTGCAACATTTTACTCTTAACTAGTTTGTGAGAAGCCTTAATAAAATAGACTTGAGTTTTCCTAAGCTGGACCCACCTAGACGCATTACTACTAGGTCTAAAACCACTGAGAAAACCATTTTTCAAAGTCTTTCTCCCAAAACTAGGAAACTAAGGTACAAAATCCAGGAGATCAAAATCCTGTCCAAGCTTTCTGATATGTTAGGTTTAGAGATGCTTTGCCAAGATTTGGAAAGGTTAGCTCTCAGACCTCTGAATCAGAATACCTTCAGTGGATGTGCACCCATTATTTTAACCGCAAGATCTACATCAAGTGTACCCATATCCGTCATCCCGAGTGTATCAAATGCTTTAGTAGGGTCATTACCTTTGGTTAATATGGCCCAACAACAACAGCAACAACAACTAGTTTCCTCGTTTGGTACCCAAAGTTCTTCGTTAAGTATACCTGGGGATGTCCATGACATACCTAGCCATCTTGAGAGGTATATCCCTAAGTTTTTCCATGATGGTCCCATTTCAGCTGAAGAGCACCTTCAAATTTACAAGGACCATATGATTAGGCAGGGAGTCAGTCATGAAGATGTCGTTTGTTGACTCTTCCCTAATATCTTTGACCAAATGGCTCATGAATGGTACACGAATCTTCTTGTAGGGTCCATTACATCTTGAGCCCAGTTGGAAGCTGTATTTATTAATCAATTTAGGTCATTGCTAGATCCTACCATCATGTATAACCAATTTGTGTCATGCAAGAGGTATCCTAATGAACCTATCAGAACATTTAATGCTAGATTCCAAAAGCTTTACACAAACGTGACTCGTCACTTTACAATAGATGTTGTTGTGGCATTGCAATTATACCTCATAGCCTTAGATCCAATGACAACCATGTTTACCAGGAGAAATCCTCAAGTTACAACGCTGGCCTTAGCCTATGCTAAAGCCATGACTATTGAGCAACAAATGACACCGCAAGGTGGCACTATGCCTCAATTTCCCATGTTAGGGTAATATGGCCCTTACAATCAATTTGCCATGATGAATCAAGCTATGACACCTCATATGCCCATGATGAATGCTTTGCCATATCATTAGTCATACCCATTTGCTCCCATGCTTCCATATTTTTTGACATACCCTAGTGCTGCCATTCCACCCACTCCAAAAATGATGGTTGCTAATCAGATAACCTTGCCAATATTTGAGGCGAGTAGTACTCAAGCCTCAAATGCCTATCCCATGGTTGTGCCTCTTTAGGCCAAGGGTCCATGGTGGACCCAAAACACCCAAAGTCAAACCTTAGTGCCTAATCCAGAGGTTGCTAATTTTGGAAATATCAGTGGATCTGGGGCTATCATGCCCCAGCCACAAGGACCCAATTCTGAGCTGGAAGAGCTCAAGAGAATGACCATCAAACAGGGCAATGACATCATTTAGTTATAGAAACAAGTTGCTCAAAATCATATGCCCAATAGAAACCATGGCCATAGGAGAACATGATCGTACAATACGTAACCTAATAATGGACATGTACCTAATCCGATAGCCAATAAGGCTGATGCATTAGAAGATTGTGATGAGTTAGAGTCATGTGATGAGGAAATGCATCATTGTTGCCATATAAAGTTAGACTCTTTGGTGTCTGAAGTCATTCATTATTTAGAAAATGATGAGATGGAGGAAGATATGAATGTGTTAGGAGAGGAAGAGGATGAATCTTTGGAAGCCCAGGTCGCTAAAATTTTTGGGAAAGCTAATCACAAGTATTTTACTAGGAGTTCTAAGGATACCAAAACCTCCTCTACTCCCCCAAACAACCCTTTAGTTCCCCCTGATACAAAAGGTGATGTGAATCCACCACCTCCATTTTTGGAAGCACCTAGGATAATGCCAAAAGTGTCAAATATTGGAACATCCACTTATGACTTGGAAGAAGATATGAAAAGGACCAAGGCCAATATCTCAATGTATGAGGTCTCTCTATTGTTGGGGTAGGATAAAATCATGGGGAAGAGATTAAATTCCCCGAGTCAAATTCATGAGGTTAAATTTGTAGAACCCCAACTTGCTATGATGAAAGAGAAACCAGAGGTACCTCCTTTTCTCATAACTGTTAGGATCGCAGACAAGAATTTACACAACTATTTGATTGATTCTGGTGCCTTTGCCAACATCATGCCTCTTGAGATAAGCCAAAAGCTAGGACTTAAGCCTGTTCATTCGAATAGCAAAGTGGTCTAATTAGAAAGATCTATGGTGGATGTAATAGGTGTTGTAAAATATTTCCTAGTTCATATCAACTTAGAGCCTAGTGTCCAACATTACACGAATATCCTTGTGCTAAATATTGCTACCAAGTATGGCATGGTGTTGGGCGGGGATTAGAGCAGAAATATCAATGGTTATGTGGTGATTTATTCCTCCCATATGTGGTTGCCATGGAGAGGAGTTGCAAACCAAATCTGGGTAGACAAAGAGCCCAGACTTAGGGAAATGATTACATAATATAATAAACCCAATGAGATTTAGTTTACTGAAACATAATTAGGGGTTTACAATTTTGACATAGAGGACATAGCCGAAGGGCTCCAAAACGATAATCTTTACCATTGTACTTTGAAAGAAAAAAAGAGGGTGTGGACCCTAAAGTTTGATGGGTCCAAATAAAAACAAGGTGTGGGAGCTGGGGTAGAGCTCACATGTCCTGGTAGTAATCCTTTGCTTGCTGCCTATATATTATAGTTCTCGACCACCAATAATGTGGTGGAGTATGAAGCCCTAATTTTTGGACTTTAGTTGGCCCTAAGAGAAAAGGTAAAATGCCTTAAGGCATCGGGAGACTCAGAGTTAGTAGTCAAATAGGTCAAGGAGCAATATACCTGTAGAGACAAGAGGTTGAATCTCTATAAAACTAGAGTGAGGGAATTAATTAATGAGTTTGATGCTTTCAATATTTCCCTCATCTCAAGAAAAAATAATAAAATGGCTGATTCGTTAGCCGTAGTGGCCAGCATGCTTTCGCCTGTTGACCATAAAAAATGTAAAAAATATTCCATTGAGTTAGTGCCTTGCCCCTTCATACCAGACAATGTCATGAACTTACAGGTCTTTGATAGTGATAGACATTTTTAGTTTTGTCACTAATTCTGGTATATTTGAAAATCAGGTTATAGACGAAGAAGAGAGGAGGCAAGTAGAAGTAGGAACAACCAGAGTATGGAATGAGATGCCAAGTGATAGGGCCTCTCTAGAAAAGTTGTTTGATATTGGATATCCAAAGAAAAAAGAAAGAAAAATGCCATCCCCCAAGGAATCATGCAATTCAATCAATTTAGGGAGTGCAGTAGATCCACATGAAGTGTTCATTGCAAAGGCATGCACACAATGAGAGAAGGAATCAATAGCTCAGGTTTTAGGAGAATACATTGATTGCATATATTGGAGCTATGAAGAGCTGAAAACTTATGAACCGAATGTAATCATGCATACTATTCCCCTAAAGCCTGATTCCAAGCCTTTTAGACAGAGGTAAAGAACGATTAACCCAATCCTAGAGCCCCTGATAGAGAAGGAAGTGAAGAGGTTGCTGGAAGCCAAAATCATCTTCCCTATTAGGCAGTCCACATGGGTGGCTAATCTTGTCCCTATTAGGAAGAAGAATCGAGATATTCGATTGTGCATAGATTTTAGAAATCTAAACAAAGCTTGCCAAAAATACAATCACCCATTACCCACCATTGACGAGATACTCCAAAAGGTAAATGGGTCTAAAATGATGTCATTATTGGATGGATACTTGAGATATAATCAAATTATCATACATCTAAAAGATACGATGAATATGGTCTTCACCACGAAGTGGGGAACATTTGCCTACCGGAGGATGCCGTTTGGTTTGTTGAAAGTTGGAGCCACTTTCCAAAGAGCCATGGATTTTGCATTCAAGGGGCTCAATGGTAAGTGCATTATTTTCTATGTGGATGATATTCCTGTCTTCTCCAAGAAGAGGGAAGATCATGTTAGAGACTTGAGGAAAGTGCTCCAAAGGTGTAGGGAACATGGAATTTCCCTAAATCCAAAAAAGTGCATCTTTGGGGTAATGGAGGGTAAGCTGTTAGGACATGTCATTTCAAAATATGGAATTGCTATAGACCCAGAGCGGATAGCCACTATCCGAGATATTCCTCATCCCAATAGCAAAAAGGAGCTTAGGTCCTTTTTTGATAAGATTAACTTTGTGAGAAAATTCATTTTAGGCTTTGTTGAAATCGCCAAGCCCCTAAATGACATGCTGAAAAAATATTTTCAGATAAAGTGGACCAGTGAGAATAGGGATGCCTTCACAAGTATCAAGGATGCTATTTCCAAAGCCCTTGATCTCATTAGTCCATACTATGCTAAACCATTTTATATTTAAACATTTGCTTTAGATCATTCTTTTGCAAGTGTGTTAACTCAGAAAAGTGAAGACAACATTGAAAATCCTATAGCCTTTCTGAGTTCTCCTTTGAAGGGCACGAAACTGAGGTATTCTGTCCTAGACAAGAAAATATATGCCTTGTATAAAATTGTAAAAAAATTCAGGCATTACGTTGTGCATAGTAAATTTTTTGCTATAGTTCCTGACCTAGCAGTAAAGTCCATGTTCTTACAGAGTGAGCTAGATGAAAGAAGGGGAAAATAGCTTTCCACCCTTCAAGAATTTGACTTAGAGATAAAGCCCATGAAGATAGTGCATGGACAAGGTTTGGTCAAGGCTATCGTAGAAATTGACCCTTTAATAATGTGCCAAAACTACGAGGTTAATGATATCACTATAGAGGAATGGTACGTAGATATTGTATATTTTTTGTTGCATGGTAAGTGCCCTTCTCATTTGAATTCCACTCAGTGTAGGGCACTACATTTAAAATCAGCTAGATTTCTAATTAAATCTGGTGTGTTGTATAGGAAGAATCACGAAGGAATTTTCCTTCGTTGCATTACTCAAGAGGAAGCAATCCAAGTACTCAAAGACTTCCATGGTAAGTATGGAATTGGACATGGGTCAGCAAATGCGACAACACACCAAATTCTTAGAGCTGGGTATTATTGTTCCCACTTTTTTAAAGATGCACATGCACATGTAAGAACATGTCACATATGCCAAGTGGCAGCCAACAGAGATTGAAATGCAACAATGCCATTACAGTCAATGGTAGAGATGAGACCATTTGCACAATGGGGATTAGACTTTGTTGGGGTGATAAATCCTAACTCGTTTGATTCCCATAAGTTCATCCTCACCGCTACTTATTACTGCACAAGGTGGACAGAGGCTATACCTACTAAGAATGCCACCTCCAAGGTTGTGATTAGATTTCTAGAGGAAAACATAGTCACTTATTTTGGAATGCCTAACTCCATAGTAAGTGACAACGGTTTTGCATTTTCCTCTTTAGAATTTGCAAATTGGGCGTACGACAACAAAATGAGTCTAAAATTCTCTTCCAATTATTACCCCCAAGACAATGGTTTGGCAGAATCATCAAATAAAATTTTATTATGCATAATCCCCCCCCCCCCCTCCCCCCCCTCCCCCCCCCCCCCCCCCCCCCCCCCCCCCCCGCCCCCCCCCCCCCCCCCCCCCCTCCCCTCCCCCGTCCCCCCCTCCCCCCCTCCCCCCCCCCCCCCCCCCCGCCCCCCCCCCCCCCGGCCCCCCCCCCCCCCCCCGCCCGCCCCCCCCCCCCTCCCCGCTCCCCCCCGCTTCGGCCCCCCTCCCCCCGCCCGGGCCCCCCCCCCCCCGCGCCCCCCCCCTCCCCCCCCGGGGCCTTCTCCCTCTCCCCCCCCCCCCCCCCCCCGCGGGCCCCCCCCCCCCGCCCCCGCTCCCCTCCCCCTTTCCCCCGTCCTCTTCTCCGTTTTCCCCCCCCCCCCCCCCCCCCCCCCCCCCGCCCCCCCCCCCCCCCCCCACTTCACAGTCCCCACTCCCCTCCTCTTCTCCTGCCGTCTCGTCCGCGCTCCCCTCCCCCCTTCCCTCTTTCCCGGCGGCGCCACCCGGCTGGCCACCCCGTCGGGTCGGTCCCGCCCCCCGGCGAGCGTCCGCCGCCCCCCCTCCTCTCTCCCCTTCGCCCCCCCCCGCGCCGGGGGGTTTTTGTAAATATTTTTAGGGGGAGGGGGGGGGCCCCCCCCCCCCCCCCCCCCCCCAAAAAAAAAAAATTACTTGAAAAGAACCCTAGAGATTGGCATAGTAAGTTAAAATTTGTCCTTTGGGCAGATAGGACCAGAAGAAAGGAGTCAATTGGGACATCTCCTTATAACTTAGTCTATGGGCAAGACCCTATTTTTCCTACTAATCTAAAATTTCAAAATTTACATTTTATAAAAGACTATGTTGGGACTGATGATAAACTTGAAACTAGATTAACCCAATTAATGCATCTTGATGAGAAAATAGAGGAAGCCATGCTTCAATTCAGCAAACATCAAGACATAATCAAAAGATGGTTTGATAAATGGTCCAAAATTAAGGTCTTTAAAGTTTCAGATTTAGTTTTGTTGTGGGATAAAAGGCATGAAAAAAAAGGAAAACATGAAAAGTTTGATTGCTTGTGGCTGGGACCCTATCTAATATCCAAAGTCCCTGGTGAAAATAGTTTCAGATTAAAAACCTTGGATGGAAAATATTTGGCCTTACCCATCAATGGCCTTCATTTAAAGCATTATTTTCAGGCCTAAGGGTAGAGTCATTGTATTATATGTACACTAATCAGATTGCTTAATTGTTTGTCTTATCAGTTTTATTTCTTGTTTATTTGATCTTGTTTCTTTGATTTCAAAAGTCTCTAGTATGTCAAAGTGGTCTAGTTTTGGATTTGATTGTAGGAGTAAGAGGTCAGCCTATGTGTATACAAATGCCAACCAAGACTAAAAGGATGTAAAAAATTGGAATCATATGGCAAAAGGCTTGAACATGTGAAATATTATTTGCAACTCATGAAGCATGAAGTCGTGATCTTGTATATCATCCACCCATGTCTCAAAGGCACATTATTATTACATAAACATCATATGCTAAACCCAAACACTAAAAGTGATTTCCAATTATCTTGGGATCAAAGGCACAAAGAACACTAAGAAGATCTTAGGTTTTGAAGTTGTTGTCGAAGTTGTCGTAGATCTATCACATTTTTGTCCATGTCCAACATCTTGGGTAAAATAATATGAAACCATACTTGGATGGGGATTTGAGGTGAAAAGATAATTCTGGTCTCTCCCGCCCTGCACATAGTCCATAAAACAATGGTTTTTACCACTTTCGCAATACTTAAAAGCCCAAAATTAGATTAGTAAGGATAGGGTCAAATTCTCATCATGCTTAGGTTGAGAATCCGATTCCCCAAAGCTTTGATTTTGCCTCCATCACACCATGGATCATTGGGTTGTAAGGATCATACTACGTGTCCCTCGGAAGGATGGGTAGTCATCCCAAGATTCAAGAAATCCAAAGCAAAATTTTCACCACTCCGTTTCCATCACACCATTGACTATTGGGTTGTAAGGACCATATGTGTCCCTCAGAAGGATGGGTAGTCATCCCAAGATTCAAGAAGTCAAGAGCAAAATCATGGACTATGGAGTTAACCTCCACCAAGGCTATAAACGCTTGACTGGTAATGGAGTACACTCATTCCTGGTGACATGACTCTCGTAAGGTTGAGATTTATGGCCACCATGAGGATAGACTAGTCTGATGACCTCATCCATAATCATTTTAATTATTTTTGTCAAATATGAGAGCAATAAAGGATAGGGCTATATTCTCATCACACCTTGGTTGAGAATCGATTCCCCAAAGCTCTAAGGTACACTTGCACACACTAGTCCTTGATGATGACGACTCATAACCAAGCCCTAGATCTAGTCAATAAATTCATCGCACACACAGTTGATCCTAATATGGTTAGACATTTTTGAGGTGTTTGCTCAAGCCACCATAGAATGTGCTGCTCATGCTATAAAATTTTTTACCCTCAAAGCTCTCCATATCCATTGCCATAATTCTAGTCAGGTAAAATTGATGATGCAATGCGAAAAAGTTACAAAAAAAATATGGTGTGGAGTGCTACACACACCCAGAGCTAATATTGCATGATTCTAATATTTTATTGTTCTTATAAGCCTATTGACGTTATTCATGCATTTGTTGATGCTTGCTGCTTTCTGGTTTGGAGTGTGTTTTTAGATTTTCTTTTTGGGTTCTCACCGAAATGCTCAGGAGCATTTCCTAGCAGAGTCGCCATTTGTTGTGGAGTTTCCACAACCACCCCAAAATTCTTGGGGACCCACTTGTCATATTTTGATATGAAAGGTTTTTGGTTTTCTTTGGTTTGTAAGAATAGGGATGTTTGATCGTTTTGTTTTAATGATTTTAATTGCTTTGGTTATTTGATATTTAATGATTAATTAATATAGGCATTAATGCTTAGATTAATTAAAATCCATTTTGATGAATAAGAGTTTAATGTTATTCATACTATCTAAGGTGATGGAATGTGTTTAACAAAGCCAGGCCTGACGTAAAACAAAAAGAGGATACAAAAGGTACAAAGAAATTGAGATAGAAGTCAATATGCTATTATATACCTAATATAATTGCATTAACTATATTATGTACATAATAGTAATATTTTTAAGATTATGTTATAAGGTTCTAAAATGTTATCATTATAATAATATTTCTTTTTGATATATAGAAGCAATGGTTACAATCACAATTTTTAGTAACTACCAGCACAGCTGGTAGGGTTCAAACTATCTACGAAGGCTCCCAAGACTTCCATTGTCTCGGTACATGGTAACCCGACGTGAGATGGGGACCGCCGGACACACAGGGGTTGCACCGTCGTCATCAATCTGGCGCACCACTCAAAGGAATCGAATTTGGGCTACTGTCTATGCATGGGCAAGCGTGGGATTGGAACCTAGGTCTCCTCTCGGTAAGCGCCCAACTTACCAATCCACCTAGACCCACAGACTATCATTATAATAATATTATTATGATTATATTATAATGTTATTATTATAATAATATTTTTGTGATTATATTCTTCTAAAATGTTATTATTATAATAATATTATTATTGTATATAATAATATTATTATAATGTACTTTATAAAATATGTGATAATAATATTTACGATAAGGTAAAGTTTAACGTCGTTTCCTTGATTACAGATAAGGCAATGGTGGCTATTCGAAAACATTCAAAGACATGATTGGCTAGTCCAATAACGTTCAGTGCTATGGTAGCAAAGCTTCATGGAGCAATGCTGACAAAGAAGAGGCAGTCCAAGATGGCGTTAGGGTTTCAGAAGAATAGCATGAAAGGCATCCGAGTTGTTAGTGAAATGACCGAGAGGCATAAGCATACCATCGAACAAGGAAGGAAGAAGCATTATTAGCGAAACCTGTGATGCCAATTGATGGAGTTAAAGGTCGACCTTGAAGAGCATGGAAGGTTTTAGTGTTGCATCTATTTCATTATGCTATGGCAACGTGAGTGTGAGAGTAGGGAGTTGAACAACGTCATGGATGCATAGGTTTGGCAACACCACGACATCGATGGTAGCGTCGATGGCTACGTAGGTTTGGCAACACCACAATGTTGATGGCAGCATCGATGGCTGTGTAGGTTTGGCAGCACCACGATGATGATGGCAATGTTATGGCTACGTAGTATTGGCAGGGCCATGGCTACATAGGTTTGGCAGCGCCACGATATCGATGGTAGTGTTATGGCTGCGTAGTCTTGGAAACGTCATGGTTACGTAGGTTGGGCAATGCCATGACGACGATGGTAGCACTATGGTTGCGTAGTCTTGGTAGCATCATGGCTACGTCGTTGGCAGCACTATGGTTGCATAAGTTGGACAGTGCCATGGCTACGTAGGTAGTGTGATGGTTTCATTTGGTTACATGGAAACCAAAGTGCCTAGGATGGGGGAATGCCATCCCAGTTCTTGGGCACATTGGTATGTCTTAGGACAAATACCATCGGGTCTCGACCTCAAAAAGTGACAATGAAAGTTTCGCTGAATAATATTGGCCTGTATTATTTTAGTTAATGTGAATGTGGTTTGATCACGTTCAATGTTTTAAAGGAGGTCTAAAATCGTAGGGGTTATAAGGTATATTTAATGCTTTTATCATTCGTTTAATGGATGTAAAGGGGTATTCTTGGGTAGAATGCTTATAAGAGAAAGGGGAGATATAAGGAGTCATGCAGGGTTATGTTTTTGTTGTTAGTTTTTAAAAAATAAATAACGTTTAGAAGTGTTATGTTTATTAAATCATAGAAAATGATGATGGATTATTTTCTTATATCCATTCATTATTTTGGTTGTGAGAGAAGATGAAGCGAAAGGACTTCTAAGCATTATTTATACCTTGTTATCCTACCTTTTTCAAGGGGGTTGGAAATGATGTAACATTCCGAGAAAGCAAGAGGGTAGCAAACTTCTGTGAGAAAAATCAAAAGGAGGGTTTTTATCATAAAACTAACATTTTTAGTGTCTTATCATTTATGCATTTTAGTGACTTCTAGCCATTGTATTATGCCATGAAATGGGTTGCAATAGGCGAAGGTCAAGATTATGCAGTTTCTTTATGTTTAGTTTGAGTCTCACACTTGATTTAATGGTATTATGCTTATGTTGTAGGTCCATTGATTCAGGTTGTTTTATGATTACCTCATAACTTAGGATTTTATAGGGAGGAGCTTGCTAAACTAATTTAGAATTTGATTTTTTTAGCTAACCAAATTTACATGTTTATTTCATTTACTGTTCTCAAAGTTTAATTTATTTCAAGCATTCAAGCATTCCATTCTGGTCCATTCATAATTTTAGTTTCTTTCATTTCCATTACGGTCCTTTTCCAGAATTTCTGCTAATTTCCTGTTAGTTTCATTTTTTCTGGTACATTTCCAGAATTGTTAAGCTTTCAAGTTATTTCCATTCTGGTCATTTTCCAAAATTTTTGCACCTCCAAGTTTCATTAATCTAAAGCTTTCAGATAAAACACATGGTTTAAGAGGGATACTAACCTACTATTTCACATTAAACTAAGATAAGAAATGAAATCTAACTTTGCTAACTTTGCTAACATTGCTAACATGCTAACTTCTACTAACCACTATTAGGGTAGTGACATCAACATAAGGAAGATAAAATGAACCCAACTATCTAAAATTTACTTCATCTTAAAGGCACGGGCATTAAAATGAGGTGGAAAATTCCACATTTTGTCATTTGAAACCTTTTAAATGAAGATAAAATACTCTACTAACAGGGATTCAGGGTAGCACCAATTTAAAAAAACCCTAAAAAGAACTACTTTTATTTTTAGTTAGATATTTCAAATCACTAAGCATTTTTTAGAACCAGTAAAGGCCCCTTGTTTATGGTCACATGCCTTATTGAATTATTTCTGGCACTATTGTAATCTTTTAGATATTTTACCAGAACCTTGGAGAAGTTGAATGTTTGTCATTTGATGTTTCTTTTCAAGAGAGAGTTTTCTATTCAATACTCTGCATGTGGTGGTATTTTACAATTGGGAAAAATATACACTCAACAAGACTAACATACCAAAATAAATAAATCCTTATTAGTGGATAGGATCACTCCTAATATTTTATTGGGGACCTCACCCTACAAGTTGGTATTTGGTAAAGATGTGGCATTGTTAATAAATATAGGACTCCCTTCAATCCAAATATCCCAACAATTGAAGATAGAAGACATTAACATTACTCTAGTGAAAACTAGGTCGAATGTCTTATTATAGATAGGGGAAGACATGGAGAAAACCTTTGGAAGGATTAGTTAGCATTAGATGACCATCAAACGGTGGTTCTACAAGAAAATAAATAACATGGATTTCAAGGGATACCTACTGCTAAAATAGGATGAAGATAGGGCCAAACTAGGAAATACAAGAAGTTTGAATCCCTATAGAGTATATCATACCAAGTAGGCAATGTTGTAGGGGTTAATGCCTATAAATTAGTCATGATAGATGAGATACCACTACCCATATTATTGAATGGGGCAACATTTAAGGCCCCTCTAAGTTCTAAAAGATAAAAACTTTGTAAATATGTATATAATAAATGTTCTTTTCACTTTTTTTTGCTTTTTTATTTCTATCATTCCCTTTATTTAAAAAAAACATGCCCCTCCATACTCTAGTGAAAATATTGAAAAGGACAATTACGTTCCCTCCTTATTCTAGTCCTTTTTCTTACAAGAAATAGTCTATTCAATAGGAAAACATGGAAAGAAGATAATTTCTAACAATTTTCTAGCATAAGTGGGTAATGCAATGCTGATGCAACTAGTTATCGAGGAAAATATTCACAAAATACTTCAAGCCTCAAGGCCATAAATTTACTAACATGAGGTGTGATTTATCAACAAGTTTGATGATGTAAAATTGATATAAGCAAAATCATATACAAGAAGAGTAAAAAAGTAAGTCTAGATGCACATGATTTGCTGATACATGACATGACTCACCATGTTTCTGTAAGTAATAGTGCTGGTATAAAGGAATAAGAGTGGAAGGAGGACATACCATGATGATGTCAACAATTTTTTTTTATGATTCATTGAAACATGTAAAAAAACATAAAGGAAGTGATGATGCCATGCTAAGATCATCAAATAAAGGTGTCAATTTATTGACACAATGTGTTATTATGGATTTATTTTACACACATGAGGGTAGTTAAAGAAAAACTATAAATACCACCTTCAAAACCTCATTTGAACTTTTCAAATTTATGTGCATTCCAATTCTCCTATAAATTTAGAGCTAGATGCCTATATATATATATATATATATATATATATATATATATATATATATATCCAAGCTATTGATGCTCGCAAAACCCCTACTATAGAAATAAGACAATATTAAGAACTCCTAACTACTATCCTTGTCATTTCCATAGTAGTGATTGATTCACATGTTTAAACCCTCATGCTTGTTGCTACTTTGCTATTAAATAGTCATGACTATTTCTACTTCTAATGCCATATTTCCACACAAGTTCACTATGTCAAGAATTCAAATAGAGTAAATAACTATTGACATCTCATTCTAAGTGCATGCACTATTTTATCCCTAAAATTCTATCTCCACACCATTGCATTCACCACATCACTATACTCTCTACTCGTAGAGACCCTAAGAAAGGAAAAGTTAATAAATCAAAGGTATTTTAATGCCACACAAGGTCCAAGAATAAAATAAAAATTTTCAACTTAAAATATCAACAACCCATCAACGCTGCTCTAATTCATTGACTCTCAACCATGGCAATTCATCCACACAATTGACCTACAAGAAAAGAAGAAATACATACAAGTTCAAAAGTAAGCAATTCATTGATAGTTTTTTTATTTTTTTGATAAAATACCACAATGAACCACAATAAAGGGTTAAAATTTTCCAATCCTGCTTATTAGCAAATCACTAACAACACTCTATAATCACTAACAACACTCTATATTCACTAACAAAGTCAACAAAGTGCACAAAATTTGGAGTTCATCAAGTTTCATCATACTAAAAATGGTTAGTCATGATTCCCACCAAGGTAAAGTAGAATTATAGGAAGAATGTGAGGAATATCCTAAAATATTCATATAGGAAGCCATCAACAACCCTCCACTTGAGGGAGGTAGATAAATCCCCGATGTAATACTAAAAAATTGGTAGGTATTCCAAAGTAACCAAAAGAGAAGGGTTTGTTCAAACATTCTAGATAGTCTATGACCTAGTACAAGAAGGAAGTTTTAAATTCAGCCTATATTTCGATTGGGTCAAATATATTAGAAGGTACAACATGAACCTGAGTTATTCTTAGATTGTGACCAGATGGTTGAGTTTAGGGCTAGGCCAATTTTTGGTGCCATGTATCTAGAATTATCTAGAGCTTGTACATGCTTATGTTGTAAGATAAAAAAACCCTATCATGGAGATATAGGTTGGAGGTAGCCATAAGCTAATCCATGGAGAACCTGTGGTTATAAATGAATTATTATAAAAAAAAAAATATATATATATATATATATATATATCCAAGCTATTGATGCTCGCAAAACCCCTACTATAGAAATAAGACAATATTAAGAACTCCTAACTACTATCCTTGTCATTTCCATAGTAGTGATTGATTCACATGTTTAAACCCTCATGCTTGTTGCTGCTTTGCTATTAAATAGTCATGACTATTTCTACTTCTAATGCCATATTTCCACACAAGTTCACTATGCCAAGAATTCAAATAGAGTAAATAACTATTGGCATCTCATTCTAAGTGCATGCACTATTTTATCCCTAAAATTCTATCTCCACACCATTGCATTCACCACATCACTATACTCTCTACTCGTAGAGACCCTAAGAAAGGAAAAGTTAATAAATCAAAGATATTTTAATGCCACACAAGGTCCAAGAATAAAATAAAAATTTTCAAGTTAAAATATCAACAACCCATCAACACTGCTCTAATTCATTGACTCTCAACCATGGCAATTCATCCACACAACTGACCTACAAGAAAAGAAGAAATACATACAAGTTCAAAAGTAAGCAATTCATTGATAGTTTTTTTATTTTTTTGATAAAATACCACAATGAACCACAATAAAGGGTTAAAATTTTCCAATCCTGCTTATTAGCAAATCACTAACAACACTCTATAATCACTAACAACACTCTATATTCACTAACAAAGTCAACAAAGTCCACAAAATTTGGAGTTCATAAAGTTTCATCATACTAAAAATGGTTAGTCATGATTCCCACCAAGGTAAAGTAGAATTATAGGAAGAATGCGAGGAATATCCTAAAATATTCATATAGGAAGCCATCAACAACCCTCCACTTGAGGGAGGTAGATAAATCCCCGATGTAATACTAAAAAATTGGTAGGTATTCCAAAGTAACCAAAAGAGAAGGGTTTGTTCAAACATTCTAGATAGTCTATGACCTAGTACAAGAAGGAAGTTTTAAATTCAGCCCATATTTCGATTGGGTCAAATATATTAGAAGGTACAACATGAACCTGAGTTATTCTTAGATTGTGACCAGATGGTTGAGTTTAGGGCTAGGCCAATTTTTGGTGCCATGTATCTAGAATTATCTAGAGCTTGTACATGCTTATGTTGTAAGATAAAAAAACCCTATCATGAAGATATAGGTTGGAGGTAGCCATAAGCTAATCCATGGAGAACCTGTGGTTATAAATGAATTATTATAGAAAAAATATATATATATATACATATCCAAGCTATTGATGCTCGCAAAACCCCTACTATAGAAATAAGATAATATTAAGAACTCCTAACTACTATCCTTGTCATTTCCATAGGAGTGATTGATTCACATGTTTAAACCCTCATGCTTGTTGTTGCTTTGCTATTAAATAGTCATGACTATTTATACTTCTAATGCCATATTTCCACACAAGTTCACTATGCCAAGAATTCAAATAGAGTAAATAACTATTGGCATCTCATTCTAAGTGCATGCACTATTTTATCCCTAAACTTCTATCTCCACACCATTGCATTCACCACATCACTATACTCTCTACTCGTAGAGACCCTAAGAAAGGAAAAGTTAATAAATCAAAGGTATTTTAATGCCACACAAGGTCCAAGAATAAAATAAAAATTTTCAAGTTAAAATATCAACAACCCATCAACACTGCTCTAATTCATTGACTCTCAACCATGGCAATTCATCCACACAACTGACCTACAAGAAAAGAAGAAATACATACAAGTTCAAAAGTAAGCAATTCATTGATAGTTTTTTTATTTTTTTGATAAAATACCACAATGAACCACAATAAAGGGTTAAAATTTTCCAATCCTGCTTATTAGAAAATCATTAACAACACTTTATAATCACTAAAAACACTCTATATTCACTAACAAAGTCAACAAAGTGCACAAAATTTGTAGTTCATCAAGTTTCATCATACTAAAAATGGTTAGTCATGATTCCCACCAAGGTAAAGTAGAATTATAGGAAGAATGCGAGGAATATCCTAAAATATTCATATAAGAACCCATCAACAACCCTCCACTTGAGGGAGGTAGATAAATCCCCGATGTAATACTAAAAAATTGGTAGGTATTCCAAAGTAACCAAAAGAGAAGGGTTTGTTCAAACATTCTAGATAGTCTATGACCTAGTACAAGAAGGAAGTTTTAAATTCAGCCTAGATGCCGATTGGGTCAAATATATTAGAAGGTACAACATGAACCTAAGTTATTCTTAGATTGTGACCAGATGGTTGAGTTTAGGGCTAGGCCAAATTTTGGTGCCATGTATCTAGAATTATCTAGAGCTTGTACATGCTTATGTTGTAAGATAAAAAAACCCTATCATGGAGATATAGGTTGGAGGTAGCCATAAGCTAATCCATGGAGAACCTGTGGTTATAAATGAATTATTATAGAAAATAACAACCAACCCCATCAAGGATGATTTGGCACATGGAAAATCTATCATTTAGGAGGCTCTTCAAGCTTTATAATCATTTTTTCCACCAATGCTTCTCCATATTATATTTTTAGTACCATATTTTCTCTCCATTCAATTATTTATTAAAAGCATCCATATTCTATTATTTCCACTTCTTCTATTACATATCCATCATCCTAAATAGGTGCAACCATGATCATAAAAAAAAGGAGGTAGTTCTTTGCTATAACACTTAGAGAAAAATGGTTTCCATTGTCACATCACCCACTTCCATAACTGTCTCTGCCCCCATAGTATCTACCTCCACTATACCATCAAGACATATTATATAATTCATCCCCAGATCACCCACATCTCCACCTATATTTCCACTCAAACTACATTAATTATGGATTTCCACATATGGCTTACCCAATTCATATCAAAACACTGTGTTGGGGAAGCTGAAACACCTAGAAGTCACCAAATCTTCGAAGGAGGCAAAGCTACTCATTGATACAAAATTTTTACTAGACCAAACAACTAAGTAGTTAGTAAAAAAATTATAAGCACGACTCCTAAATGAGGCTCCAAATTACCACTCATCCTAGCATAGTTCCAAGCCCTGCACATATATTCATAAGGATGTATCGCAGGGCCAATGTAGTACAAACCATAACTTGACTTATATTATAGAATATCACACCACTATCACTCAAAGGTGTGGATATCATGGATAAACACCTTTTTAAAGAATAAGAGACAATTAATAAAATAATCATGGATGACTTCATGACCATGGAGCTACTGTTGGTCATCAAATCCGCACAGGAAAGGACTTTCGATGGGTTTGCGCGCCCTGGACCTACGACCAACATTGAAAGGCCGAGAGGAAGAGATGCCCCTCGTGCCGATCTCCGGAGAAAGGCCGGCTCCTATACTAATCTACTTTTGGGGTTTGAGATAAGAGTGCAGGAAAGAGATAAAAGGAGTTCGGGTTAGAGAAAGAAATAAAAAGGGGTAAGGGTTAGAGATTGATGATTCAAGGTGGGGAAGAACAGGAAGCACGATCACTCACTAATAACTCGAATAGCAGTAGGAAATACCAAGAATAGATGAAAGAAACGCAGTGTCGACCTTCCTATGTATCCTCTGGACGGGTTCGCAGGGTTCTCCTCTCTCTCGCTGGAATTCAGGGTTCAGAGTAACAGCGATTAAGACGAGGGAATAACAGAAACCTCGATCCACCAGGCAGCATAAAAGAAGGCAACAGGGACGTTTTTCCTCTCCTATGTATCCTTCAGGGCGAATTTTAGGGGTTCGGTCCCCAATCGCACACCGGATTCAGGATTCAGAGTCTCGGTATGCAAACGAGAAAAGACAAAAGAATTAAGCACAGAAGGTAGCATAAAAGAGAGAAATGGAGTACAAAAATCTTTAGTATTAGACGCAGGACATCAAGTTACAACAACTTTCTAGCAGAAAGTTCCCCCCCTTTTTACATTGCAAAGCCTGGGTTTTTATAGAGGACCCGACCCTCTGAATCATTATTACAAAAACGACGGAGTACACCCTCGGGCCCTGAGAAATCGGCTCCTCATGGCTGCTGCGACTGAGTTTTCAAATCGGTTGCCAAAACTGGCAACTGTGATCGGGTCAACCATGGAAATATTCATTTAATGCGCCGCCCGAGTGTCCCTGGCTTCTGGATGCTGTGCTTGAGTGATCGTTACGCCCGTCGGTTTTTACTTCGAGGACTGTTACGTCCCTTTCGTTTGCCAAGAATGGTCAGCGGACTTATCGGGAAAGAAAGGGGTACTTATAAGGGGCTTTTGATTACCTTGGGAAGCTGCCCGCCTTGGAACGTGGGCCCAAAAAGTGCTTCGCTACATACCCGCCTCGCCAAAGCCTTGGGCCGAAGTAGTTTCTCCTTGATTTGTTCTTCGCAAAATAATGCTTCGCAGGAACTACTTCGGGGATGTTGACTGCCGAGTGGGTTTCATCTTTGAAATGAGGCTCTTTATCCTTTTGCTGGGAAAAACTGCTTCGGTTGGAAAATGTTTCGGCCCGACTCTTTCTCAAAACTGCGGTTCGGGGAATATCCTCCCGAGGCATTTCTCTGTTTTCGACACATTGTCATTTTGCTTCGGGCACCACTGCTTCGGGTGAAAACTGGCCGAAGTAGGTGTCGAAAATACTTCGGGCCCGAAGTAGTTTCCTTACCTTGGCTGATTTGGATTATGCTCTCCTCCTTCGACGAAGTCGTTTGGATACTGCTTCGCAAAACTTTCGCCCGAAGCGGCTGCCGAAAACGTCTCGGGTGCGAAGCATCATCTTTGTATTTTCTTCGACGAAATTACTTCGCAAGTTTTTCGCCCGAAGTAGTGATTTGAAGTGCTTCGGGCCCGAAGCTCTTTTCACATTCTCCTTCTTTTCTTTCGACGAAGCTATTTTCCTCGTTTTTTTTTTTTTTTTTTGGGTTTGGGATTTCTGGGGGGGGTTTTTTTTTTTTTTTTTTTTTTGGGGGGGGGGGTAAAAATTTTGTTAATTAAAAAAAAACTTTCAATAAAAAAGAAAGAATATTATACGAAAATTCTACTATTCTTCTACCCCTTGTATAATGTGACAAAAAGTGTCAACATTCTTGGCGGCTCGTGGGGTGACGAGCTTGTCTTGGCAAAAGAACCCTTTAGTCCTGATTCATTGGGCTACGGAGTCACTGGTCTTCCCCAGACCCTGCTTCTGCGGTCTGTTCCTCTTCTTGTTCTTCTCCTTCTTCTTCTTCGGGTGCGGCCTCTGGCTGTGGAGATGGTTCGAGGCGCTCACGGATGCGTTTCATTATTCTTCGGACATGAGTCCAGGCACCCTTTTGGAATGGTTCTTGATCCTGTAATGCCTTTACCAAAACTCGAAACCGATCAATTTGCCCGATGTCAGCATGTTTGGCCCTGGTGGACAGATCGTCTAGGCAAGCCTTGATCTTACAGTATCTCAAGATGAAATCTGTCACCTGCCCTTCTGTGATTGGTTCTTCCCAGCCATCGATCTCCGAGACATCATTCTCGAACTGCAGCCAGACTGGTTTGAGGTCATCCTTGCTGAGAAGATTTTCGTCATCATCCGTGAAACTCGGGAAACCCAAGGAAGAAAGGTCCTAAAAATAATTCATTGAGGTGCATTGCTCATTGTCAAAAATGTCCTGGAGGCTTCTGGCTTTCTGAGCTTTTCGCACCTTGGAGAAAAAGGTGCGAACCGTGGCCTGGGTCGTGGACCAGTCCCTAGCTATCCGGGTCATTGCAGTGACCTGCAGGTCTTGATATCTAGCATTCTAGACGTCGAACGCTAGCTTGAGTCGGCTCTTGGCTTTCTGTGTGACCTCGTCTATGACTGACCCTCCCTCGGCAATAGCCTGCCGTGCTTCGGTGACATACGCCAAAATTGAAAAAGCACTGGCGCACCGAGGCCAAAAATTTTTTAGCAGGTGTGCACGAATCTCCTTAATTCTGGCCCTGTCAAACAACGTTAGATCCTCTTTTGCATACAGCGGAGCTTGCATCTGCATGATTTCATCCTCAAGCTTCCTGGCCTTCAGATCACTCTCGGTCTGCTTCTGCGCTTGGCTTTCGGCTGTAGACTGGAGCTGTTGAACCTGCTGCTTTAGGTCGAACGTCTCCTTCTTCATGGCCTTGCACTGCTCCTCGGCCTCTGCCAACTTGGAGCGGACCCTTGCCAAATCTTCCTCCAGCTTAACATTGGCGGCCTCGGCCTCAATCCTGCGTTGGTTGGCGATAACTGCATGAGCCCTAAAGGTCTCAATTCGGACATGCATGGATGCCGATTCATTATCAACATTCAGGTGTTCCAGGTCCTTAGGTGTCTCTTGGTAATCGTAGTCTGCTGGAGTCATTTCATCCAGAGGCTTTTGTACCTTGGGGACCTTCTTGATTTTATGCACCTTTTCGGCCTCTAAATAAAAAACGATGCATTTTTCAACTGATGTCGTCGAGCGCCCTCGTCTTTTCCTTGCCTCCTTTAGTATTTGCTCAGTGTTTTGCCATGCTTGGAATAGCTTCTCAGCAAGGGGGCGGTCCTTAATTAAGGACATCTCTGATTTAGAAAAGGCTAGATCTCCAGCCGAGGGAGTAAATAAATATAAAGAATGTGCGGGGGATGCCTCACCAGAAGGCTCGACGATGGATGTGGTGGGAATTTTGGCAATCGGGGCTTCCTCACATGAAACAAGGGATTGGGGGGTGGGACTCGGCGTTGAAATGGTCTTACCCTCGTCACGATCGTGAGGTGAGGCCGGACCAGTGGTAGGTGACGTGTGATGGAGCGATGGGCTAGGCAGGGGAGACTGGTGAGAACTCTCAGCTATGGTTATGGCAAAAATGTGTGAGGCTAGGGCAAGGGGTGGAGAATGCGTACCTGCGTGCCCTCCTGGCATTGTGGCAGTGGTGACTTCTGGTGCAGCCGCATCTTGTTCTTTCTTGGTTTCGGCGCTTGGCAGGGCTGCGACCTCGGCACTTGCTTTGGATGGGTCTGATATTAGTCACCCAGTGGAGGGGCTTACAAGTCCTGTGCGAGGTCGCTTTGGGTGCTTTGGGGGTGCCAGGGTCTATTCTTGCTTCTTCCTTTTCCTCCTTACCAGCGGTTGTTTCGACCCTTCAGTGCCCGAGTCGTGGCCTCCTACAGGCCCCTGAGGTGATCTTGGAGGTGAAGCTTGGGCCCTTTCCTCTTTTTCCTTCCCCGAAGTAGTATCATCTCTTTTTGGGCTTTCGCCCGAACCTGGGATAGCTGGAGGGATGAGGGTGGCGAAGGACGAAGGCTTCCATTTTCCAACGTTGGCTTCATAAATTTCTGTGAAGTCCTTGTCCGTTGCCAAGAATCCATAAGAGCTCGTTTTCTGCCGGTGGACCCTCATTATCCACCATTCTCTCAGTTGAGCCACGTCCCAATCTTTTACTCCCTCCTTCAAGTCATCTTTCGCTTTCCTCCAGAAGGTGGAGTTGGGGCTCGGGAGTGAATGCCGATCTGGGTCATATGCGACCTCCATTGGGTAGAATTCGTGCCAGGGAGGTAAGGCTTCCATCCTCTCCAGATGCCATTCCAGATCCTTTCCCCGAGGATTATTCCTTTGTTTCACAATTTCTGGATAGGGGCAAACATGGAAGCTCTTGACCCGTATATGGTCCCTCATTACTCCCAAAGGATCATAAAGCCATTGCTGGGGAATTTGGAGAAGGCCGAACTTGGCAAGCTTTTCTTCCAAGAAGACGTTCTGATTCAGGGCGAACACTTCGATAACTCCTATCCTGAGAGGGAAGTCACAAGTGTGAGCCCATTTCCGACCCTTACCATAGATGGCATTAGTCGCATCGCTCTGCCTAGCGACTTCCAACATGAATTGATACTCAGAGGGGTAAACTGGCAGTAAGAAGGGCTTCCCTATGAAGCCGAAGATGCGAATCACCAGCCCCTGCGTTAGTCGGAAAATATCTCCCCTTTTCTCCCGGACCACTTTGTTTCTCAAGCCAAGGGGAACTCGCGGGGAGGATCCTGTCAACATGTGCATGGCAGGTCCCAAGAATTGTTGATTAAAGGAATAGTAGGACTCCGATCTCCACAGTAGGGGAGTCCACTGATATACGGGCAAAGGACTTCCATCCTTGCCACTTGCCACAATGGCAACATGAGGAAAATTATTATGTACATGAAAGAAAAGTAACCAAACAAGAAAGGAGCAGGGCGCGAAGCGCTGGCTGGTCCCAGCATTCTTCATGCTGGTGAGTTGCGCATGCAAGCTCCTGGCCACCCATTCTGCCCAGTCGACAAAGACTGGGTTGGAACCGGGTCTCGAATTATCGGGGGCATTGAACTCCCCTCTGGAAATGCATTCGGCCAGGGACACCTGCCATGGGTATACCGAAGCGTCGGTAGATAGGCCTGCCACCCATGCAATGATGGAGAAGAGGTCGACATTTTTAAAAGCTTCCAAGGGAAGGGGCATTTGGGGCAGTTTGCCCGAAGGAAGCCCGCTTTTGAGGCTCTGCTACAAAAAATTGATCATGTAGCCAGCAGACGTGAACCTCTCCATTTGTTCGCTCAAAACGATGTTGCGAACCATACATCCTTCGGGTGGGCCCTGTTGTGGCGCAAAAGCTGCCTGTACATCTTCTTTCAAAATTGAAAATAACTTTTGGCCAGATGCGTCTAACACCTGTCTGGTGGTGGGCTAGTAATTCTGCGCGATGGCATGGATCAACTCAGGGCAATGGTGCGTGGGGGGCACCAGATACCAGTAGATCTGGGAGTAGTACATGGCAGCTTTTGCGCTTTCTATCGGGAGCCTACTTCTCATGAGCTCGATGGTGCTCCTGAGTTCGGCTACGCTCCTGGACAGCTCTGTATCCCTGATTCTTTCCCACCTGTCGACTGGTGGTTCTAGAGGTTGCTCGTCCTCAGGATCCCCCCTTTCTTCCAAGATGCGCTTATCTGGGCGGAGGCCCGAATCAACGGGCTTTGGCTTCGGCCTCTTCTCATGGCCTTTTACCCTTAGCTTCTCGGGGGCCACTACTTTCGGCTCTTTTCCCTTTTCCTTGGAACTTTCCTTGCCCATTGTTGATGCTTAGGGCGACGGGATTTGCAGTATGGAGAAAACTTGGCGCTGAAGCTTCAGAGTGCGAAGTGGAAAAAAATTTGCAGGTTGGCAGTGGGGTCTGTATGAGTCGTTGAATGGGTAATCCTCTCGGTTGCTTGGAGTCTACGTTATATAGCCGCCAAAGACAACTACCCGCATTTATGGCTTATGCCACAATTAATCCTGCACTTCTCACCTGAGAGATCATCGGTTCGTCGGATTGGCCCCACGGTGGCGTAGTACACAGGGCCATGCGTTATGACGATTGTGGCTGCTTTGGGAACGCAGCCGACCGCCACCTGGTACCTGAGGGCAAACTTTTCTCTCAGTCGAATCCCCTGAGGATGTACCCGATGCCTTTTTCATTTACTTTACCTATTTTGGATGCCTTTTATGGGCGGCTGTCGGCACGCTCCTCTAGGCACGCAATAAATGCTTCTGCCTTGTGCATCTTTGGGTCAGCGAAGCCGAAATCGGAGCTGACATACTTCGCGGTGAACCCTTTTATGCTTCGGGCCCGAAGCTTGTTTCCCTTTTAAAAAGCAGCTCGCTCAGATTTTCCTTAGGCGAGCATCTTTCATACCTTAGTCGGGACCCTGCTCGGCTAATTGTACTTCGTTGCGAACCACTTTGCATCCACTACTTCACGAACCAAGTTCCCGAAGGAGTTTTTTTTTTTTGGATATAGTTGCCGAGGTAAAACTCGACCTGAGTCCCTAGGCAACATTTTATTTATCAGCCGAACTATTTACACTATTCACAAGCTTGCGGCATAATTGGCATGCCGCTACTATAGGTTCACTTCAGGCGATTATCCGATAAACCTGCAGTGACCCGACCAGATCAGGTTAAACTTTAGCTGACCCTCGGAGCTCGGATCATTTCTGCCTGAAGTTGCCCATGCTGTGAATAGGAAGCAACACAGCCGATTTTCATTTTCGCCAGTGCCCAGATTATTAGCGAAGAAGTTTGCCACTTGAAAGCCTTCTTGGGGCATTGGTCTTAGGGATAGCCGGAACCAATACCAGACCCAATGCTAGAATTCTCTGGATTCTTCGAAATGAAGGTCGGGTACAGGTTCTTCCACCCCACTGATATGGTAACAAGGTTCCTCCGTCGAAGAGTAGTCCTCCAGAGTCCCTTCGGACTCATCCTCTGAATCGGACAGGCTTGATGAGCTTTGGCTGAACACTTGCATGCCATCTCTTGGGATACAAAAAGGGTGCAAAAATGTGCCCTCTTTGTTCTCGGGTTCTACCACTCGAGTCTGCTTCTCTCCTCGGTTCACCTCTTGATGGAGATCGCGAGCCGCCATGTTGTTCATTAGGTGGGCCGTGCTCGCGTACTCCCATTGTTGGGCTAGTATGAGGTCCGCCTCCTGAGCTCCAAATGATTGCATCTCAGGCCTCGGCTCAGCGTGAGGAATGCCCCATGATGAGTACTGCGTTGGCGGGACAGGAGCCGTAATTATCGAGGGAAGCGACGGAGTTTCTTTCCACTGCCACTTTCTCGATAGGAGCAGAAGTTGTTTCGCTCGTATTGCCTCCTCAAATATTTGAGGGAACCTTCGTTCCCCTGATTGCAGTAGAATGAGGCTTACGTCCGGGTGGAAGGCCCGAACATAGAAGAGATGGGCTTGGGCGGGTGTCGGTTGGATCTCCAGCGGGATTCTCTTCCAACTTCTGTAGAATCGAACATTGAAGTCCGTGATACCTTCCGAAGGTGCTCTCTTGATGGTGGAGAGGTATGCGAAGAGATGGAAGGGGTCCTGAGAGCCATCGAACGTTTCGATCAATGCCCCCGCTAAGTCATCCCATGAGCAGATGCTCTTGGGCTCGAGCAATCTGTACCACCGCAGTGCCCTTCCTTCCAGAGATAGAACAAGAAGTCTGATCATGACATCTTCATGGATAATGTCATGGAGGGTCGCTAAATCGACAACATCTTCAAGGTGCTCTCGGGCCATTCCCGCGATGCCGCTGTATTTCGTTAATGATTTCAAGGCGCTTTTGGGAATCTCGTGGTAGCTTTGGATATTCAGGGGGCTTGGATCATTCCAGCTAGGAAAGCTTCTCCTAGCCATTACGACAGCAGCCAGTGGAAATCGCGGTTGTCGTCGCTGAGTCGGAGTTGTTAGGTGGACATTCTTTCTCTGCTTATGAGGTCAAGGCTGCTCACCGAACCTTGATTCCTCCGGGATATCTTCTTTCAGATTTGAAAGGCGCCTACGACCAGGAAATCTGGATCTTCAGCTCAATCGAGTCGCCAGGTGATTTTATCGGATGAAGACGAGCCGAGAGATTCACCGAACTCAGACCTTCTCAAAACATGGGGGCTCTTGGTTACGAAAACCATGTTTAGGTACTGGTCTCCACGACTTCAGAGATTCTTGAGTAAAACAAAATCGCCGGATGCTAAGAGTATTTCGGTAATGAGGGCATCGATTCTCACTACTACTCAGAAGATGAGACTGACCGGATCTCACCGGGAACTTGTTAGAACTACTGGCTCCGGTGAAGACGGGCTAGAAATTTTCTCAAATATGGGACCTTGGGTCCCATCGGGCGTGCCAAAAACTGTTGGTCATCAAATCCACACAGGAAAGGACTTTCGGTGGGTTTGCGTGCCCTGGACCTACGACCAACATTGAAAGGCCGAGAGGAAGAGATGCCCCTCGTGCCGATCTCCGGAGAAAGGCCGGCTCCTATACTAATCTACTTTTGGGGTTTGAGATAAGAGTGCAGGAAAGAGATAAAAGGAGTTCGGGTTAGAGAAAGAAATAAAAAGGGGTAAGGGTTAGAGATTGATGATTCAAGGTGGGGAAGAACAAGAAGCACGATCACTCACTAATAACTCGAATAGCAACAGGAAATACCAAGAATGGAATGAAAGAAACGCAGTGCCGACCTTCCTATGTATCCTCTGGACGGGTTCGCAGGGTTCTCCTCTCTCTCTCGCTGGAATTCAGGGTTCAAAGTAACAACGATTAAGACGAGGGAATAACAGAAACCTCGATCCACCAGGCAACATAAAAGAAGGCAACAGGGACGTTTTTCCTCTCCTATGTATCCTTCAGGGCGAATTTTAGGGTTCAGTCCCCAATCGCACACCGGATTCAGGATTCAGAGTCTCAGTATGCAAACGAGAAAAGACAAAAGAATTAAGCACAAAAGGCAGCATAAAAGAGAGAAATGGAGTACAAAAGATCTTTAGTATTAGACGCAGGACATCAAGTTACAGCAGCTTTCTAGCAGAAAGTTCCCCCCCTTTTACATTGCAAAGCCTAGGTTTTTATAGAGGACCCGACCCTCTGAATCATTATTACAAAAATGATGGAGTACACCCTCGGGCCCTGAGAAATCGGCTCCTCGCGGCTGCTGCAGCTGAGTTTTCAAATCGGTTGCCGAAACTGGCAACTGTGATCGGGTCAACCATGGAAATATTCATTTAATGCGCCACCCGAGTGTCCCTGGCTTCTGGATGTTGTGCTTGAGTGATCGTTACGCCCACCGATTTTTACTTCGAGGACTGTTACGTCCCTTTCGTTTGCCAAGAATGGTCAGCGGACTTATCGGGCAAGAAAGGGGTACTTATAAGGGGCTTTTGATTACCTTGGGAAGCTGCCCGCCTTGGAACGTGGGCCCAAAAAGTGCTTCGCTACATACCCGCCTCGCCAAAGCCTTGGGCCGAAGTAGTTTCTCCTTGATTTGTTCTTCGCAAAATAATGCTTCGCAGGAACTACTTCGGGGATGTTGACTGCCGAGCGGGTTTCATCTTTGAAATGAGGCTCTTTATCCTTTTGCTGGCAAAACTGCTTCGGTTGGAAAATGTTTCGGCCCGACTCTTTCTCAAAACTGCGGTTCGGGGAATATCCTCCCGAGGCATTTCTCTGTTTCTGACACATTGTCATTTTGCTTCGGGCACCACTGCTTCGGGTGAAAACTGGCCGAAGTAGGTGTCGAAAATACTTCGGGCCCGAAGTAGTTTCCTTACCTTGGCTGATTTGGATTATGCTCTCCTCCTTCGACGAAGTCGTTTGGATACTGCTTCGCAAAACTTTCGCCCGAAGCGGCTGCCAAAAATGTCTCGGGTGCGAAGCATCATCTTTGTATTTTCTTCGACGAAATTACTTCGCAAGTTTTTCGCCCGAAGTAGTGATTTGAAGTGCTTCGGGCCCGAAGCTCTTTTCACATTCTCCTTCTTTTCTTTCGATGAAGCTATTTTCCTCGGCCCCTTGTATAATGTGACAAAAAGTGTCAACAGCTACCACCTACACTTCAAACACCGATAACAAAAATGAAAGATGAGTACTATTCATAAAAGCACATCCATTGGATGCTAGCTAACTAACCATGTTGACATTAAATTTTGTCATTTGACTATCTTCATTGGATCAACATGTGAGATGCCTTGTGCTTATGCAATTCTCTAAAAATAGGCCAACCTAGCCATGCCACTAAACTATAATTAGTTGGATAGGGAGAACTAAACTTATAAATGTAAAATCAAGAGCTAGTAGTAGCACTAAAGAGAAATAAAATGAAATCTTAGAAGAATGATGAAGATATTTCTAAATTGGAAGAACAATTAAAGACCTTGAGAATAAAGTGACAAATTGAAGTGACAAGTAGAACAAGATAAGTAGGGGCAACAACAATTGGAGCAAGAAAATAACAACCTCGTAGAGGAACTAGTCTAAAAAAAGATAATCATGATTTTGATGCAAAAGTATGATAAAATTGATAATAATTTTTTTTGTACATAGGTGAATTGGGTACAATTACAATTTGTAGTAATTGCCAAGGCAGGGTTCCAACCATCATCAACTGCATTCAACAAACCCTTCCATCTCGTTGATGGTAACCCAGCATGAGATGGGGACCGCCAAACACATAGGTTTTGTATCGTTGTTGTCAATCTGGTTCAACACGCAGTAGGAGATGGGGGCTACAGGGAACGGATCACCATCGTTAGTCGGGTGCAACACGTAGAGGATTTGGATCATACTACTGGCTATGCATGGGCACACCCATGATATTGGAACCTAGGTATCCTCTTGGTAAGTGCCCTATCTTACCAATCCACCTAGCCTCATGAACTTGATAAAATTGATAATATTAAGTAGCTAAAGAAGAATCTCAAGAAGGATATGGAGTATATAAAGGTGAAAGCCTTAGTTGTAGACATAATTAAGGCTCTCTTGGATTAAATATTGGATGAGATAAAATAAGCTAATTTGTACCTCTATCATTTCTAGGGTTGTGAAAAACTACTTGACAAAACCCAAGCTGCCATTAGTAGTGATCAATCTAATTTAGTCTTGAAGATCAATTACATACAAATGATGAGGTGATCTCACAACATCACAAATCAACAACTCTAGAAACTAGGTCTACCAAATAAATAGACATTGTAGGTTTGGTTAATGAATACTCCACTCAAACAACAAATCTTGGAAACCCACAAGGCCTTCCACAAGAGTCTTAAGAGTATAGTGGAGTTTCTAAAGGATGTTATTTCTCAATTGGTCCAAGAAGGTCTTCCAAACTCCCTTTTGTATCAAGGATATATTATGCCTAAATATTAGTATACAAGCCTAACTACGAAAGGAAAGAAAAAGGTCATATAGGTAGATAAATCTTCTCCAAAAAATGTAATAACTAATGCTTCAAATTAATTTTCAAACCTAGAGTTAGTACTAGAAGGGACCAAATCAAATCCTAAGGTAGAGGATGACCTATCAAAATAGGAATATGATGACTTTGTTACAATAAGGACTCAAATCAATAACATCAAAATACTTTCTAATGATGAGTGGAAGGTGTTATAGCCTATAGGATTTGTTGTAGAAGTGAAAAAGTTACTTCCACAATTTTTGAAATTTTGCTCAATTTTAATGACTTCACAACATAATAAATCAAAATTAGTCTAAAGTACATCATTAATTAGGCTTGAATTTCCATAAATATCCAAAAATGTAGTACCGATTAGTACCTTCAATTTTAATTCTTAAAATTAATGACTAAGCATAAGGTGTGAGGTAGGAGGGAAGGAGGATATAGATAAATACTGGCCAAACTTAAAATTTTGGATCTTTTAAAGCCCTTGATTACAACCAATTTTAAACTTTAAGCTCTAAACAAGGAAATAAAAATGGAAAACTTGGATAAGTATGGAATATTGTGATCCACCATCACAATCAACTATTTTTCGACAAGACCAGTGATCCATAAACAGATCAATAAATCATTGACATGATGTTTGATTCACTGCACATCAAGCAATGGGAGTGTAAGTAGATTTTAAAGATAAAAATACCAACATGGCTTTTGAGAATGATGTCTTTGTTTTATAGTTGTATATGTAAAAGTTAATCAATTTTTTTTTTTAAGAGAAAAACCCCTTGCGGAGCTACCTTGGTCTGAGAAACCACGAACAGGGGGTTCTACACCGTCAAAGTCACCCGGGGGTCGCACCCGACCTTGCTTGCACCAACATTATCAATTGGATTTTGGATACCCAATTCAGCTTTTTGGTAGGGTGGAGATTTGAACCTAGGACCTCCCTTTGAGGATTGTCCTCTCCTCTCCAACTCAGCTACAACACCTGGGTAAAAGTTAATCAGTTTTACTTAGGTGAAAAGAAGGATGAAATATATACTATAAATCAGAGCCATGGGTTGATTTGTACGGATCCTTTGGCCATTTTAAATATATCAAACCTATATTTTTTAATCAAATATTGTATCTACTATATATTGTAATTTATGGAAAATTGTGCATGTTGCATATGAATCAACTTTATTTTGACCTTTTGGCTCACAAATTAGTTATTTTTTTGGTATTTTCTTCTTGCCTCTTATTAGTCATGTTTTCATCAATATGTGTTATACGGGTGTTTTATTATACTAATATTATTTGGTTATCTCCAAGTGGTTGAATTAATCACACATTAATCTTGCTATGGTCCCAGTCGTACTTTATTTCCTTCATATTTGATTTTTTTCTCATCATATTACCTTATTATATTTATATTTTTTACTTATGTTAGTTTAGTTTAGCTAGATTAATGGGGGATTTGACCTAAATCCAGAAGTCTAGGGGAATTATACCTTTTCTCCATCAATTGCCATGGAATCATGGGCCTAAATCCTATTAGATGCTTTTATGGATCAATAGACATAAATGATGAGAAACAACATAATACATAACACAAATATAGTCTTATGTCATCATATAGATTGAAATGCTCCTTATTTATTCATCATTCTTGCTTTGAATGCTTGGGTAGGACTATAACCAAAAAGAGGGAAAAAAAACCCTTGAGGGAGTTACCATTGCTCATGGAGCTAGACCTATCTCTCATCTTCAATTTGTGGATGACTCTACTCTTTTAGGTAAAGCTACAATTAAGGAAGCTTCTAATATTAAGCAAATCATTAGTTGTTTTTCTAAGGCTACTAGGCAGTTGATCAATGAAGACAAATCTAAAGTTATTTTCTTTCACTGCTCTGCTAGAGAGGAATCCATGGTCTTGGATAAACTAAGACATAAGAAGACATCTCTTCCAATCACTCATTTAGGTATTCCCATAAATATTCAAAGGCAAAAAAATAAAGATTGGAATTGGTTGTTGGACAAAGTCAACACAAAAATTGGAAAGTGGACCAACAAGTGGCTTTCTTCTGGGGGTAGAATCACCTTGGTAAAATCAGTCCTTCAAGCTATTCCTATTTATGTTTCTTCTATTTTGAATATCCCAAAGGTTGTTCTTCGAGAATTGGATCATATCAGTCATCGTTTCCTTTGGAGTGGTACTAAGGAGAAAAGAAAATGGGCCTTGGTGAAATGGGATACTTTATGTCTTCCTAAGAATGAAGGTTAGGATTACGGTCTTCAATTAATAACAACAAAGATTTAGATGCTAAATTATATTGGAGGATGTTGCATAACCCCAATGCTCTTTGGGCCAATAATCTCCGTGCTAAATATGCTGAGAACAAAAGTCTTGAAGACCTTGTTCGCTATCAACTTCCTACCAAAGGTTCTCCCATTTTAGCAGTTCTTAAGACTGGTGAGGATTTTATAAAGAAAAAATTATTTTGGATCATTCATAATGGTCAACATGCAAAGTTTTGGACAGATTCTTGAGATGGTCACAAGCTTTTGATAACTCAGTTTCTCGATTAGAGGCCTTGGATGGAGGAGCTTCATCGAGCTAATTGGATAAATGTGGCTAATTACTGTCGGTACCATATTGGTAATTCAAATTTTGGTAGATATTGGATCCCTATTGAGGACTGGCCTATTCAAATCCCAGAAAGGCAAAGACAAGATATCCAAGGCATCCTTCATATGAGATCCCTCTCTTTGTCCCATGAAAAATATTGTTTTGGATGGAACAACACTACTAAGGGTGAGTATTCAGTTGCTCAAGGTTATTTGACCTTATGCCCTAATAATCCTAACCATTCTTCTGACATATTTTCTCGATTGTGGGCTCAAAAGCTCTGGCCTAAGGTGAGGTTCTTTAATTGGCTTTTATTGCATCGTAGGGTGCTTACTGGTGAGCAACTTATGAAGCATGGTTTTCATGGCCATTTTAGATGTGAAATGTGTGAAGAGAGTGCAAAAAATATCAACCATATTTTTATTGAGTGTACTTTAGCCTTTGAGCTATGGAGGAGAATGGCCACTTTACTTGGCTTACAATGGTCCAATTTTTTTACTTTTGAATAACTTTGGAGGGATTGGCCTAACCAAGAGGGTGTTGATCATTTTATTAGGCAGTTAGTTTGGATGGGTTCTACCATTTTTCTTTGAAATATTTGGAATGAAAAGAACAACCAAATTTTTAATCAAGATAGGAAGGATATTCACTATATTTGGTAAAAGACCATAGCCAACTTAGTTGAATCAGTCCATCATCTCCTTAATCACCCCCAAAACTCCCACCAAATATGGGATCAAGTGATGCAAATATTGAATATTAAACCTTCTAAGGGCAACCAACTTAAAGGGAATGTGAGTATTAGTAAGACGGATAGGAATAGAAATTGGCAACCTCCTCCTAAGGATTTTGGAAAAGTCAATACCGATGGAGCCTCTAGAGGGAACCCCGGAAAATCCAAGTGTGGGAGGAATTGGTAGACTTTCAGATGGCTCCCTGGTTTTTACTTTTGCTAAGAATTTGGGTATTCTTTCCAATAACCTTGCTGAGGGGTATGGTATCCTCAAAGGCCTTCAGGAGGCTACTAAGGTTGGATGGGAAAAGGTGTTAGTTGATTTTGACTCTCAACTTATGATTAATCTCTTGAAGAATCCTTCTAAGAATCATAAGGTGGATTGGAGAATAAAAAGAATTATTGAGAAGATTCAGTTAATCCATATGGGATTTTTGAAAGTTGATTACAATCATGTGGTCAGAGATCAAAACAAGATTGCTGATGCTTTAGCTAATTGGGCTTTGGACAAAGGTGATCTTACTTGTTATGGTCACCCTCCTATATGGTGGGCTTCTCAAATTAGGGAAGCTCTTCTTTCTATAATTTCTTTGGGTGGCTCTAGTTCTGAAGGTACCTAGTTTCTTCTTATTTTTTTTTCTTGCTTCTCTTTGGTTCATTCAGTTTTTTTTAGTTCCCTAGCTCATTTTATTCTTTATTTTGTTTTTTGTTTTGATTCTTGCCTTAATAGTCTTCTGGTCTAGATAGGTCATTGTTTTGTTCATTTTTTATTTCTTTTTTCTTTTTTGTTTTTTTGTTTAGTATTTTAAGGTGGGTGGGTTTTTTTATTTTGTTTTGTTTTTGTGTTCTTTGTGTTTTTTTTGTTGTTCTTGTGTTTTTGTTGTTTTGTTTTTTTTTAATGTTTTTTGTTATTGTTCTTGTGTTTTTTTTCGTTCTTGTTCTTGGGTTTCTCTTTGTTTGTGTTATTTCGTGTTTTTATGTGTGAGTGTTTTCTATGTTTTTTTGTTTTTGTTTATTGTCTGTTGTTGGTTGTTGGTTGTTTTTTATTTTTATTTTTATTTTATTTTTTAATTTTTTAGGTTTTGGTTGTGTTTATTTTTCATGTTTTTTTTGGGTTATGTCTTTGTAGTGTTCTGTTGTTTTTGTCTTGTTTGTGTTTTGTTATGTGGTTCTTGTGTTTTTCTATGTGGTTTGTGTTGTGGTTTCTTTTATCTTATTGTGCATGTTTGGTTGTGCTTTTGTTTTTGACACACTCAAGGAGCATGTTTTTTATTTTATTTTATTATTTTTGTTGTTATTTACTTATTTTTAAATTGGTTTTGTGTTTTTGTTTGCTCCTTGAGTATGTCAAAGGTGGTAGGCCAGGTCCGAGTCTTGGGCATTTTTGGCGGAATGGATACCCCTTCCTCCTTGGGTCTTACCCGAAAGTGGCATCCCTTTTGGGATGTTTTCCACAAATAAAAAAAAAAATCATATACAAGAAGAGTAAAAAAGTAAGTCTAGATGCACATGATTTGCTAATACATGACATGACTCATCATGTTTCTATAAGTAATAGTGCTGGTATAAAGTAATAAGAGTGGAAGGAGGACATACCATGATGATGTCAACAATTTTTTTTTATGATTCATTGAAACATGTAAAAAAACATAAAGGAAGTGATGATGCCATGCTAAGATCATCAAATAAAATACATGAGGGTAGTTAAAGAAAAACTATAAATACCACGTTCAAAACCTCATTTGAACTTTTCAAATTTATGTGCATTCCAATTCTCCTATAAATTTAGAGCTAGATGCCTATATATATATATATATATATATATATATATCCAAGCTATTGATGCTCGCAAAACCCCTACTATAGAAATAAGACAATATTAAGAACTCCTAACTACTATCCTTGTCATTTCCATAGTAGTGATTGATTCACATGTTTAAACCCTCATGCTTATTGTTGCTTTGCTATTAAATAGTCATGACTATTTCTACTTCTAATGCCATATTTCCACACAAGTTCACTATGCCAAGAATTCAAATAGAGTAAATAACTATTGGCATCTCATTCTAAGTGCATGCACTATTTTATCCCTAAACTTCTATCTCCACGCCATTGCATTCACCACATCACTATACTCTCTACTCGTAGAGACCCTAAGAAAGGAAAAGTTAATAAATCAAAGGTATTTTAATGCCACAAAAGGTCCAAGAATAAAATAAAAAATTTCAAGTTAAAATATCAACAACCCATCAACACTGCTCTAATTCATTGACTCTCAACCATGGCAATTCATACACACAACTGACCTACAAGAAAAGAAGAAATACATACAAGTTCAAAAGTAAGCAATTCATTGATAGTTTTTTATTTTTTTGATAAATCACCACAATAAAGGGTTAAAATTTTCCAATCCTGCTTATTAGCAAATCACTAACAACACTCTATATTCACTAACAAAGTCAACAAAGTGCACAAAATTTGGAGTTCATCAAGTTTCATCATACTAAAAATGGTTAGTCATGATTCCCACCAAGGTAAAGTAGAATTATAGGAAGAATGCAAGGAAGATCCTAAAATATTCATATAGGAAGCCATCAACAACCCTCCACTTGAGGGAGGTAGATAAATCCCCGATGTAATACTAAAAAATTGGTAGGTATTCCAAAGTAACCAAAAGAGAAGGGCTTGTTCAAACATTCTAGATAGTCTATGACCTAGTACAAGAAGGAAGTTTTAAATTCAGCCTAGATGTCGATTGGGTCAAATATATTAGAAGGTACAACATGAACCTGAGTTATTCTTATATTGTGACCATATGGTTGATTTTAGGGCTAGGCAAATTTTTGGTGCCATGTATCTAGAATTATCTAGAGCTTGTACATGCTTATGTTGTAAGATAAAAAAAATCCTATCATGGAGATATAGGTTGGAGGTAGCCATAAGCTAATCCATGGAGAACCTGTGGTTATAAATGAATTATTATAGAAAATAACAGCCAACCCCACCAAGGATGATTTGGCACATGGAAAATCTATCATTTAGGAGGCTTTTCAAGCTTTATAATCATTTTTTCCACTAATGCTTCTCCATATTATATTTTTAGTACCATATTTTCTCTCCATTCAATTATTTATTAAAAGCATTCCTCTTCTATTATTTCCACTTCTTCTATTACATCTCCATCATCCTAAATAGGTGCAACCATGATCATCAAACAAAGGAGGTAGTTCTTTGCTATAACACTTAGGGAAAAATGGTTTCCATTGTCACATCACCCACTTCCACAACTGTCTCTGCCCCCATAGTATCTACCTCCATTATACCATCAAGACATATTATATAATTCATCCCCAGATCACCCACATCTCCACCTATATTTCCACCCAAACTACATTAATTATGGCTTTCCACATATGGCTTACCCAATTCATATCAAAACACTGTGTTGGGGAAGCTGAAACACCTAGAAGTCACCAAATCTTCGAAGGAGGCAAAGCTACTTATGGATACAAAATTTTTACTAGACCAAACAACTAAGTAGTTAGTAAAAAAATTATAAGAATGACTCCTAAATGAGGCTCCAAATTACCACTCATCCTAGCATAGTTCCAAGCCTTGCACATATATTCATAAGGATGTATCGCAAGGCCAATGTGGTACAAACCATAACTTGACTTCTATTATAGAATATCACACCACTAGCACTCAAAGGCGTGGATATCATGGATAAGCACCTTTGTAAAGAATAAGAGACAATTAATAAAATAATCATGGATGACTTCATTACCATGGTGCTACCACCTGCACTTTAAACACTGATAACAAAAATAAAAGATGAGTACTAGTCATAAAAGCACATCCATTGGATGCTAGCTAACTAACCATGTTGACATTAAATTTCGTCATTTGACTATATTCATTAGATCTACATGTGATATGCCTTGTGCTTATGCAATTCTCTAAATATAGGCCAACCTAGCTATGCCACTAAACTATCATTAGTTGGATAGGGAGAACTAAACTTATAAATGTAAAATCAAGAGCTACTAGTAGCACTAAAGAGAAATAAAATGAAATCTTAGAAGAATGATGAAGATATTTCTAAATTGGAAGAACAATTAAATCTGAAAATTGGATCAGGTGACTATAGAATAAGTTGAAACTAATAGTTCTTTATTAATTTCTACGCAGAGCCAATACAACCATTAACATAACATAGGATAGAATTACTAATTTATATGAAGAGGGAAGGGAGGAAGTTGGCGGAGAGAAAAATAAGGGAGGTTGGAGGAGAAGAGGGAAGGAAGGTGGAGTGATAAGGTAGAAGAGGGAATATAGGAGAGAATGGAGGGATAAGGGGAAGAAGAGATATCCAACTAAACTATATTGCCGACAATAAAAGAATTTGCCGACAACTAACCTAGCCTAGCCACTAAATTAACTAGGACTTAGAAGAGATGTTCACACTTGCTACATTCTCCCCCTTAAAGTTGAGAGGACTGACGAGAAAGTCTCTCAGCTTTACAAATTGAGCTTTATCCAGCGCCTTGGTGAAGATGTCCGCAACATTCTCCAAAGTGTGGCAATAGTGAAGCTCAACAGTATTAGTTTCCACCATATCTCTGATGAAGTGGTACTTCATATCAAAATGCTTTGATCTACTATGGTGGACAGGATTGTACACCAACTGAATGGCACTAATGTTGTCATAGAATATCCTTGTTGGACCACTTTGTTGTTCTCCAATTTCTTCTAATACCTTTCGTAGCCATAGAGCTTGAGTACTAGCATGAGTGACCGCTATATACTCAGCTTCTGTTGAAGATAGTGCTACTACTATCTGCTTCTTGGAACTCCAAGTTATTAGTCCCGATCCCAGACTAAAACAGTTCCCTTAAGTTGATTTCCTGTCATCAATGTTGCTACCCCAATCACTATCATTGAAGCCTACAAGCTTGATAGTGTTACATTTATGGTAATGGATTCCAAAATCCCATGTACCCTTTACATATCTGAGAATTCTCTTAGCTGCTTGCAAATGCAACTCAAAAGGGTTAGACATAAATCGAGAGACAAGAGAAACAGCATATTGAATATCAGGTCTGGTGTTGGCGAGAAACATCAAAATCCCAACCATGCTTCTGAAAGTGGTCATGTCAACTTTTGATGCTCCATCATCTTTGCTTAATTGGATCCCATGTCCAACTGGAGTTCCAACTGGTTTGCAATGCTCCATAGAAAACTTCTTGATCATGTCTCGAGCATACTTATGTTGACAAATGAAGATCCCTATATCTGACTAATGAACCTCCATTCCAAGGAAGTAGTGCATTAAGCCAAGATCCTTCATCTCAAACTGCTTCATCATGGAGTGTTTGAACTTCATATTCATTTTTTCATTACTACCCATGAATATGAGATCATCCACATACAAGCAAACTATGAGGATGTCATTTCCTTGCTGGAGGTAGTAAAAGGTGGGTTCATTTCTACTTCTGGTGAACCCGAATTCTTTGAAGTACCCATCAATGCGTGAGTACCAAGCTCGTGGTGCTTGTTTGAGGCCATAAAGTGTCTTCTTCAGTTTGTAAACAAGATGTTCCTTGTCTTTCTCTTAAAATCCTTGTGGTTGCTCAACATACACTTCTTCTGTCAAGTAACCATTTAGAAATGCACTTTTCACATCCATGTGTTGGACTTTCCATCCCTTATGTGCAGCTAAGGCAAGAACTATTCTAATAGTCTCCTGTCTGGCTACAGGAGCAAAAGTCTCTTCATAATCAACTCCATATTTCTGAGTGAATTCCTTTGCAACTAGTCTTGCCTTGTGCCTCTCAATGCTACCATCAGCATTAAACTTGGTCTTGTAGACCCACTTACATCCAACACATTTCTTGCCTTTAGGAAGCTTTACCAGCTCCCAAGTGTCGTTGCTTTTTATAGAGGTTATCTCCTCTTTCATGGCATCTTGCCAAATTTTTTGAGTATGCCTTCTCATAACTAGAAGGTTCAAGCTGTGCACTAGTTAACAAAGCATAGTTAACTTGATCTCCCCTAGGTTCTTGTTGGGAGACATCATCACCATACAGGTGCATACTTTCTAATCTGTGTAAAACAGAATCCATTTCACTAGCTTGACTCCTAGTGTATCTTCTTGAAGAAAATTTATCCATCTGATATGATGGATGATACTATAGAGTTCTCTTACCTCTGGATGGAGAATCAATGTCCATTGGTGAGGAAATTACGGATCACTGTAGAGAAGGACTTGATGAAGAAGTGGAATCAAAAGATGAACTTGGATCAGGAGGAGACTACTTTCCTTTCTGTGGTGTCTGTTGGTGCACCTGCTTAGAAACTACATCAGTGGATTCAACATCACTAAATATTTTGGGCTAACCCCATTCTCCCCCTTCATCAAAAATCACATCCCTGGAAATCACAAACTTTCTAGTCCGAGGATTATAGTCTGTAAGCTTTTGCATTCTCACAATATCCTACAAAGATACATGCCTGACTCTTTGGATCGAGATTTTTCCTAAGCTCATCAAGAATGTGAGAATAGGCCAGCAAGCCAAATACTCTGAAATGCTTAACATTTGACTTTTTACCATACCAAGCTTGGTAAGGTGTCAGCCCTTTCAAACTTGAAGTAGGACTTCTGTTTAAGATATATACACTGGTCCTGGCTGCATCTGCCCAATATGAATTAATCAAATGCTTCGTCTGAAGCATAGACCTTGCCATCTCCACAATGGTGCGATTCTTCCTCTCTGTGACACCATTCTACTATGGAGTGTAGGCAGCAGTGAACTGCCTATTAATGCCATGTTGCTTACAAAAATTCACAAACTCATTAGAGGAGTATTCTCCTCCCCTATCTGATCGAAGACATTTTACAAAATATCTACTCTCACTTTCAACTCTTGTTTTGAAATCGATAAAGCATTCATATGCTTCATCCTTATGTTTCAAAAAATATATCCAGCACATTCTAGTATAATCATCAATAAAGAGTAGAAAGTAAGAGTTGTTACCCAGACTATGTGTCTACATCGGACCACAGATGTCGGTATGCACTAGCTGGAGTGGATAGCTGGCCCGCCATGCTTGTCCATGAGGAAACTTTGATCTGGCATGCTTCCCAAGAGCACACCCTTCACAGAATTCTTTACTATCCTAAACTTTAGGAAGTCCAATCACCATTGCTTGGAAAGTTAGCATTTTCAAACTAGCAAAATTCAAATGGCCATATCTCAAGTGCCATAGAACACTTAGATTGGAAATAGCAACACTTGCTAACTTATCTCCCCCTAGCTGGCCAAAATTTAAAGGAAACAATCTATTCTTTGTCATTGGCACTTGAGTAATGATTATATTATTGTTAATTTTATCAAAAATAGTGCATTTACCCTCATCAAAAAGCAACTTGTAGTTCTTTTTAACATTTGACCAACTCTTAAAATATTATGTTGGAGATGGGGTGTATAATAGATATCACTTACTTTTTTGACTCCTTCTTTAGTTGGAACTGCCATAGCTCCAATACCTTCAACTGCCAATGATTTATCATCTCCCAATTTGATGCTGGATTTGTAGGAGTTTAGAGTAGCAAAGAGCTCTTCTTTGCCACTCATATGGTTTGAACACCCAGTGTCCAAGATCCATGTATCATTCATGTTCTGATCTGCCTGAATATATGAGAGAGAGATTTGTGGCCTCTTCCTCTTTGCCAAAGTTTCCAAACTAACTGCTCTGGCTGCTTCTAGCTCCTTATGAAGTCTTAGTCCAACAGTCACGAGCATAATGGCCAAGTTTGCCACAATTGTAGCAAGATTGTTTTGACTTATCTCCTCATTTGCCTCTGCCTAATTATTTCCCTCTATTTTGCTATCCTCCTCTATTCGGTTGTTCACTATTGTTTGAAAATCCTCCTCTGTTCTGATTTCCTCCTCTGTTAGGAGTTCCACCTCTCTGATTATTTTTTCCTCTTCCTCTATACCTTCCTCTGCCACGACCTCTACCTCTACCTTCTTGAGAAGCAAAGGCTTTATCATCTCCTCCATAACTTGTGGAAGGAGTTGGCTGTAATCTCTCCTCATGTGAGAGAAGTGAGCCAATGAGGGTTTCAAAATACAGAAAAGTTAGGTCTTTAGATTCCTCTATAATTATTGCAACTGAATCCCACTTAGGAAGAAGTGTCCTCAACACTTTCTTCACTATAGCTTCAGGCTTTACATCATCTCCTAAAGTGACCATCTTATCTACTACGGCTTTCACTCGCATGCAGTAATCACCAACCTTTTCATTTTCTTGCATTTTAAGAGTTTCAAACTCTCTTTTCAAGGTTTGGAGTTTAACTTGTTTGACTTGGTCACTACCCCTATAACTTTCTTTTAAAGCATTCCAAGCAGATTCAGTTGTTGTAAAAGAAGCTATTCTAGGGAAAATACTTCTATCAAGGGCGGCTTGAATGTGATAAAGGGCAGAAGAATTATTCTTCTGAGCTTCATTTTTAGCCCTTTTATCAGCAACACTCAAAACTATCCACTCAGCAGCAGTAGGTTCAGTATATCCCTCTTCAATCACATCCCAAAGACCTTTGCCTATCAAAAGAGTTTTCATTTTAATTGACCAATACTCGTAATCACTGATTTAAATCAAATCTAGCTTTCTTAAAATGCTCACTAATTTGGCGTTCTTCTTCTTGAGGATTTCCCAAGACTGGAAAGGTGAAATTGTCTGCTTTGTCGTCACTGATTATAATGACTTCTTTTGTTGCTATTGCTGGCTCAAGATGCCTTTTGAGAACAACTCGTTCTTCAATTGCAGGTTTCACCTCCACTGGTTCTTTTTCCTCTCGCTTCCCTTCGTCGCTTCTTCGGTTCTCGAATCAGGAGAGCGAGGTGTATAGCTCTCACTCATTTCAACTTCATGCACTGCAAGAGTATAACTATCACTTGATTGTCCTTCAGGTACTATTTCAACCATCTCGGATTCAACTACTCTTCGCCCAAAGATATTATCTTCAGAATCTGCCTCGTATCTAGAATCTGGTTTTCTTTGATGTGCTATCACTTGGTTTTCCAACTGAAAAAACACTGTATGAAGTCCACTCTGCTAGACTTTCCTGTCAAAGGAATCAGGAGTCTCTCTTCTCAACAGAGAGAGCAATGCATAATAGCATCCAGTTGATCTGATCATCTTATTTTTTTGTGTGAAATCCCCGACAAGATTCGATCTAAGGACCTCCGCTTCCTATCGGCATGGTCTAGTCACTGCACCACGCGGCTCCGGTGGAAAAAAGGCTGACCTTCGCATTCTTAAACCTTTTTACTTTCGACGATTACAAAAAAAAATAAAAAACTTGTATTTTTTTTACCCCGATGGGATTCGACCCCGGGACCTCGCTTTCGCCAGCAATAGACTCACCCAACTGCGCTACGCGCTTCGACAGATAGAGGAAGAAACCGCCTGTTCCTTATACCATCTATCGAGTCAGCTCTCAGCTCCGCCTGCCATGTGTCACCTCAAAATTTGTGTCCATATCTGCGCTCTGCCACCTCCTCGATCCGCTTGCCCAGCTCCTCGATCACGATGCGCCCTCGAGATTTGTGCCCAACACGCTCACCCGGCCAAGCTCTGATACCAAATATGAAAATCGAATCAGGTGACTATAGAATAAGTTGAAACTAATAGTTCTTTATTAATTTCTATGTAGAGCCAATACAACCATTAACATAACATAGGATAGAATTACTAATTTATATGAAGAGGGAAGGGAGGAAATCGGCGAAGAGAAAAAGAAGGGAGGTTGGAGGAGAAGAGGGAAGGAAGGTGGAGTGATAAGGTAGAAGAGGGAATATAGGAGAGAATGGAGGGATAAGGGGAAGAAGAGATATCCAACTAAACTATATTGCCGACAATAAAAGAATTTGCCGACAACTAACCTAGCCTAGCCACTAAATTAACTAGGACTTAGAAGAGATGTTCACACTTGCTACATTAAAGACCTTGAGAATAAAGTGACAAATTGAATTCATAAGTAGAACAAGATAAGTAGGGGCAACAACAATTGGAGCAAGAAAATAACAACCTCGTAGAGGAACTAGTCTAAAAAAAGATAATCATGATTTTGATGCAAAAGAATGATAAAATTGATAATATTGTTTTTTGTACATAGGTGAATTGGGTACAATTACAATTTGTAGTAATTGCCAAGGCAAGATTACAACCATCATCAATTGCATCCAACAAACCCATCCATCTCATTTATGGTAACCCAGCGTGATATGGGGACCGCCAAACACATAAGGTTTGTACCGTCATTGTCAATCAGGTTCAACACGTGGTAGGAGATGGGGGCTACAAGGAACGGATCACCATCGTTAGTCGGGTGCAACATGTAGAGGATTTGGATCAGACTACTGGCTATGCATGGGCACACCCATGATATTGGAACCTAGGTATCCTCTCGATAAGTGCCCTATCTTACCAATCTACCTAGCCTCATGGACTTGATAAAATTGATAATATTAAGTATCTAAAGAAGAATCTCAAGAAGGATATGGAGTCTATAAAGGTGAATGCCTTAGTTTTAGACATAATTAAGGCTCTCTTGGATTGAATATTGGACGAGATAAAATAAGCTAATTTGCACCTCTATCATTTCTAAGGTTGTGAAGAACTACTTGACAAAACCCAAGCTGCCATTAGTAGTGATCAATATAATTTAGTCTTGAAGATCAATTACATGCAATTGATGAGGTGATCTCACAACATCACAAATCAACAACTCTAGAAACTAGGTCTACCAAATAAATAGACATTGTAGGTTTGGTTAATGAATCCTCCACTCAAACAACAAATCTTGGAAACCCACAAAGCCTTCTACAAGAGTCTTAAGAGTATAGTGGAGTTTCTAAAGGTTGTTATTTCTCAATTGGTCCAAGAAGGCCTTCCAAACTCCCTTTTGTATCAAGGATATATTATGCCTAAATATTAGTATACAAGCCTAACTACGAAAGGAAAGAAAAAGGTCATATAGGTAGCTAAATCTTCTCCAAAAAATGTAATAACTAATGCTCCAAATTAATTTTCAAACCTAGAGTTAGTACTAGAAAGGAACAAATCAAATGCTAGGTAGAGGATGACCTACCAAAATAGGAATATAAAGACTTTGTTACAATAATTACTCAAATCAATAACATCAAAATACTTTCTAATGATGAGTGGAAGGTGCTATAGCCTATAGGATTTGTTGTAGAAGTGAAAAAGTTACTTCCACAAATTTTGAAATTTTGCTCAATTTTAATGACTTCACAACTTAATAAATCAAAATTATTCTAGAGTACATCATTAAGTAGGCTTGACTTTCCATAAATATCCAAAAATGTAGTACCGATTAGTACCTTCAATTTTAATTCTTAAAATTAATGACTAAGCATAAGGTGTGAGGTAGGAGGGAAGGAGGATATAGATAAATAATGGCCAAACTTAAAAATTTTGGATCTTTTAAAGCCCTTGATTACAACCAATTTTAAACTTTAAGCTCTAAACAAGGAAATAAAAATGGAAAACTTGGATAAGTATGGAATATTGTGATCCATCATCACAATCAACTATTTTTCGACAAGACCAGTGATCCATAAATAGATCAATAAATCATTGACATGATGTTTGATTCACTGCACATCAAGCAATGGGAGTGTAAGTAGATTTTAAAGATAAAAATACCAACATGGCTTTTGAGAATGATGTCTTTGTTTTATAGTTGTATATGTAAAAGTTAATCAGTTTTACTTAGGTGAAAAGAATGATGAAATATATACTATAAATCAGAGCCATGGGTTGATTTGTAAGGATCCTTTGGCCATTTTAAATATATCAAACCTATATTTTTTAATCAAATATTGTATTTACTATATATTGTAATTTATGGAAAATTGTGCATGTTGCATATGGATCAACTTTATTTTGACCTCTTGGCTCACAAATTAGTTATTTTTTGGTATTTTCTTCTTGCTCTTATTAGTCATGTTTTCATCAATATGTGTTATACGGGTGTTTTATTATACTAATATTATTTGGTTATCTCCAGGTGGTTGAATTAATCACACATTAATCTTGCTATGGTCCCAGTCGTACTTTATTTCCTTCATATTTGATTTTTTTCTCATCATCTTACCTTATTATATTTATATTTTGTACTTATGTTAGTCTAGTTTAGGTAGATTAATGGGGGATTTGACCTAAATCCAGAAGTCTAGGAGAATTATACTTTTCTCCATCAATTGCCATGGAATCATGGGCTTAAATCCTATTAGATGCTTTTATGGATCAATAGACATAAATGATGAGAAACAACATAATACATAACACAAATATAGTCTTATGTCATTATATAGATTGAAATGCTCATTAATTAAAGATACATTGATTCATTGACCTAAGGATGAATCATTATGAGTTGCTAATTTTATCTCAAGTTCTAGAAGTGTAATGGATGAATTATAAATAGGCACCCTAGAAGTATTTTGCCATACTTATGTTGAGATATAAAATAACATGACCAATATCCAAGACTTTACACCTTGAGAGTAATTTCGAAACCCTAAATATGTTATGTCAAGTATGAAAAAAAAAATAAGAACTTACCTCCTAGATTATAATATCATCACTCATAGTTTTAACATAGATATTTGGACCAGATAAGATATTTGCAGATCTTGAGTTTATTAGATGTTGATTAATTTTAATGTACTAAGATTGAGGATCCTATTTAAGTCAGTATATGGATTTGATCTACGTAAAAACTAGATGTTCATTGTTTGTTACCTATAATCCATGTGGCTACACCCTTTATACTTCCTCTTCCAATTACTATTGGGATGTTACTCTTCATATCCATTTGATACATACTGTAACCAAATTATGTTACCATAGAAATAACTAGTTTTTTAAATCATTTTTGCAATGAGGAGAACATTTCTTCATTATTAATAACTTGTTTTTGGAATTTGCTTTTAGGAATGAAAAAAAATAGTATATTACAACAAAATTAATTCATATAAATAAGAATATAGATATAAAATGTTTCTTTAGACGCCAATACTCTCACTAATAAATAAAGAATCATCATCAATCCATGAGAAATTGCTTAGACAAGATGGAGTATAAATGCCACCATAATACAAGTTACTCAATATTGAGGTTAAAGAGTCAACTGATAAATAATAGTAAAATAAAACAATTAAGTCAATTGACAACATGCTCATGAGCTCATAATACAAGGTCGATCATGACCTTAAGTGAAGATTAAGATTTATTTCAAAATGCCTCTTAAGCTATGTTTAAATACGTGTTGTTAAGCTTCACTTGAGGCCATATTTGACTTGTATATTATATTTAATGTATAGCCCTTTGGACCCTTGTACACCTGCTATAAGTAGGTTTATTATAATATTTTATTATTTAACCTAAAGGTCTTTTGTAATTGGGTATTTAAACCATTTTATATAAACCATTTATTCATTGTTTGGAGTGTTATTCTTTCCCTTTAGTGATATTATTTTGGTGTCTATGGACACCCTCCATATTGTGCATATTATTTCTATAATCTAATTATGCTTTTCTAGGTAATGTGTTGATTCCATTCATTTTTGGAAAGTAGTATCAAATCCAAGATGGCATTAGAGTGGGTATGTATCTCCAATATTCAATTGCTTTCCTTTGATGATTTCTCTTCTATGGTCATTTTAAGGAGTAGTGTATTTTTTGGAGGTAGTTTACATAAGCTTTATGTTCCATTAGTAATTTCTTTTAGTTTTTTTTTTTAAACCCTATGTGGACTTCGATCATAATAATTTCACTATGTTACAATAGATTTATTGCCCTACGAGAAACATTCACCTACAAATTCTTTTTGCTCCTATTAGCATTTAATTTATTTTTCATTTTTCTTGACTAGATGGGTGCCCTAACCATTGGATTAAATTTTTTGAAGTTATTTAAAAATCTCATTTCCTTTTATATGTTTTTCAAAAAGGTCCATTTCCTTTTTCCTTTTGTTTTTTTCTATGATAATGTAGCACATATGAAAGGACAGTCTACATGATTGCCAAAGAAAGGAAGAAATTTTAAACATTGTTTAAAACCCCTATATTCTAGAGAAGTCATGGGAAATATTCTATATGAAAAACACCTCCAAGTTGCTTGAAAATTTGTTAAAATAGTTAGATATTTTTTTGTGTGGCATTAGTGGGAGAATATGGCTTGACTAGTTATGTTCAAGAAAATTATTGTATGGAAAAACCATAGTAGATACTGATAAACTATCAATATTTCTAGATTCTTTATAAAATTTTAGAGGAATGGCACTTTTCATCATTTTTCCTCAAGGTACAATTTTTTTTTGGTAATTATTTTAATATATTAACAGTGGGTTTTTATAGAGGATCCCAAAACCTTATGTACAAAATTAGCCAAATTTCTAATGATGCATCATACCTCTTGGCTGTAACAATAAGTCTAATTGTAAGTAAAGCCATCCTAATGCTAAAGACTTGGAAACAACAAAAAGGGCTTTTAGGCCTGGAAACCCAACAACAAAAAAAGAAACAGGACAAACCCGAGAGAAACCCAAATAGAGGCCAAAAACAAAAAGACAAACACCATGGACAGCTAATCACGATCCTCCTGTCCTTCCGAATTTGGGCGCTTCTGGTTCTGCTTCAGGATTGTAATCATGGAGTTAACAGTAGTAATAATGGAAACAACCAGGTCCAGGAGAGAATTGCCATGACTCTCCTTGTCGCTCTCCATGTCCGATGGGATGTGCTACGAAAGGACATCCTTCTCAACCTTTATGGCTTTCCGCGAGCACTGATAAGATCTGCCAGGAATGGGGCTTTCCCAAAACACGTCGAAAGGGGCTTTCCAAAAACTATGCAAGGAAAACATCAGGAAGGGATGTCTGCTCTGGCCAACCTTTCCACCTCGGATGGGAAGCGAGACCGCCACACAACCGGGCACATGGTCGCGAGCCCTTTGTTGGCCATGTGGTCAGCCACGCGATTTCCTTCTCTCAAAATATGATTTGCTTTCCACCTACCACGATAGGAGAGAAGAGATCTAGCCTCGAGGATGATGTTGTAGACTTTCCAAGATGGATTTTTGGTGCCAAGAAGGTAATTCACGATGTTGAGCGAGTCACCCTCAATGATTAGAGGCCGAGGATCCTCAGAGAGAATCCGAATACCATTTAGAGCGCCTCGGGCTTCGACATAGTGATTCGTCTGGGAGCCCAAATCTTCACAATAGGCCATCATAATATTCCCATCATGATCTCGGACAACCCCCCCAGTGCCAGCGGGCCCAGGATTCCCCTTAGCCACTCCATCAAAGTTTAATTTAATCCACCCCATGGGGGGTTTGGTCCAAACAACATTCCTTCGACAGGGCTCTTTAACAACCTCCAAAAACGGCCAGAGATTCATCATTTTGAGAATCGCTTCTTCGCTCGAAAGGTGGGGACGAGGACTGGGAACAACAATAGAATTCTCAATGGCGTAAGATAACGCCCTTTGAGCAATAGAAGGGGGCCCTCTAGGAGCTCTGCCAAAGATTCTGGCATTCCTCTCTAACCAAATTTGCCAAATTGAATGGTGGAAGGAGGCCTCGAGGAGGAAGCGAAGTTTGGGATTCTTGAAAGGATTAGGCCATTGGTGAAAAGCATCTCTAAGGGAACGGGGAGAGCACCAAAGGATTTGGAAGGAGGATAGGACAATACTAAGAACAGAGTGGGAAAACGAGCAATGCAAGAATAAATGATCCCTCGTCTCACAATCTGCTAGACACAAGTAACACCTATTGGGGAAGGCAAAACCTCTCTTGTGAAGGTTGTCAATAGTTAAGGCTTTGTTGTGGAAAGCAATCCATGTGAAGAAGTTGATTTTAGGGACAACTCCTTTCCTCCAAATAGTATTCCACCTGTAGTCCAGAGCAGTCTTGGTGGTGAGAAACTCATAAGCTGATTTAACAGAAAAATGCCCATCCTCTGTACCACTCCAGATGATCCTATCATTCCTCCTGGTAGAAGGAATTAAAACCGACTGTAGGATATTAGCAAGAAAGGTAACCTCATTATTAAACCCCTCCACAACAGGAAGCTTCCACCGAGGAAAACGGGTGCTCCGGTCTATGAAATCTGCCACCCTGAGTTGGGAGTTAGGGTCGATCAAACTTCTCAGCCCAGCAAGGTCCGCCCTCGACCCAAGGGCTTCTTCAGTCACCCACCTATCCTTCCAAAAGGAAATGAAGTTGCCATCACCCAAAATCCAATGGGCTCCTAGACTGATCAAATGCCGGGTTTGGAGCACAGATTTCCAAAAGGTTGACGCCACGGAGGATGTTTCAACATCCAAGAAGGAAGTGGGGCCAAGATACTTCATTTTAACCAGCTTAACCCACTCCATCGGGTCGCTAGATAGAATCCTCCAAGCGTGCTTCATGATCAGAGCCAAATTCATAAGTCTTGATCTTCTCAACCCCAGACCACCTTGATCTATCCTCGAACACACCTTGTCCCAGGCAACAAGGGGAAGTCTAGATTTCTCTTCGTTGCTAGACCAAAGAAAGGTCCTCTGAATCTTCTCAATTTTGGAGTGGACTGCACTCGAAAGCATGAACACCGACATGAAGTAGGTCGGGATCCCTTGAAGACAAGCTTTGGTAAGGGTGGCTTTCCCAGCTTGCGATAGGAGTTTGCCCTTCCAAGTGTCGAGTTTCCTATGAAGGCGCTCAAGAATCGTGTTCCACATGTCCCCACTGGCCCGCCCGCTATAAGATAGAGGCAACCCCAGATAGGACGTAGGCAAGGAATCAATAGTGCATTCAAGAATTCTAGCAATCCAAAGTTGCCTACGTAGGGGAGTGTTAATAAAGTAGATTTTGCTCTTGATGTAATTGACCTTTTGCCTTGCAGCTTGCTCATAACGGGACAAGCGATTTGGCTTGTGCAACAGACGCCCCAGTGGAGATGAGGGTGTCATCCACAAATTGCTGATGAGTGACAGGATTAATTCTAGAAGTCGGCAAGATGCCAAAAATCTTGTTCTGACGAAGAGCCTCTTTCATGGACCAACTCAGAACCTCTGCTAGAAGAATGAAAAGGATGGGAGATAGAGGATCGCCCTGTCTGAGGCCTCTGGCGCTTTGGAAATACCCAAATGGGGACCCATTGACCAAGAAGAAAAAAGGGAGTGGATATACAATTGTAGACAAGGTCAATCCAGTGGGGATGAAAGCCGAACTTGAGGAGGACTGCACACAAAAAATTTGATCGACTCGGTCAAAGGCTTTGTTCATGTCGAGCTTAAGAAAAAGAGCAACATTCTTGGAGCGGTAAGTGGAGTGAAGGGTCTCATGGACAGTGATAACACCATCAAGAATGTTTCTGCCTTTAACAGTGCTTCCCTGACAAGGATCAATCAAGAGGGGGAGGACTTTTGAGTCTATTGGCTATAGACTTGGTGAGAATCTTGTAAAAAACATTGCACAAGCTGATGGTCCGATAGTCAGAGAAACTTTTGCAGGAAGGAGACTTAGGAATGAGGGCAAGAAAGGTGGAATTGAGTTTCGGGTGGATGGATCTGGAAGCTTGGATAACCCGAATAGCATCGCACACATCCGGGCCCACGACCTCCCACATGACTTGGAAGAATCGAGGGGGAAACCATCGGGCCCAGGGGCCTTATCTGGTTGCATGGAGAACAATGCTTCCTTAATCTCGGATGAGGAAAAAGGTTCCAGAAGCTTAATGCTTACCTCATGGGGAACTTTAGTCGAAAAATTGGTGAGCATAGATTTTTGGACCTGAAGGTTGCTGTCCGGAGGAGTGCCAAGCAAATCTTGAAAGAAATCAACCGCTTCGCTCCTGATTTCCTCAATCTCCCTGGTAATGCGCCCATCCTTACAAGCCACTTCTCTGATCTTGTTTGCCCCCCTGTGCCTCATAGTAGATGCATGAAAAAACCTCGTGTTGGAGTCTCCATTCTTCAACCAAAGGTCACGAGATTTCTGGCGCTAGAACGTTTCCTCCCTAGCGAGAATAGAATGAAAGTCCACCAAAAGGCTTCGCTCTTCCTCCCTGAGACCCTCAGTGTAACCTTCGAGTTCCATCCTTTCCTCCAAAACCTTCAGGTTCTCAGAGATGGATTTTTTGGACTCAAAAATGTTGTCAAAAACCTCTTTGTTCCAAACCTTCAGCTTTTCTTTGACCATTTTGAGCTTTAAAGCCACCCTCTTAGGAGCGCTTCCTTCCACCTTCAATTGCCACCACGTTGAAACCAATCCTTTGAAGTCTTTGTGAGAAATCCACATGGATTCGAATCTAAAAGGGGTCTTAAAAATAGGCCCATCGTCCGCCTCCAAGAAAATAGGGTTATGGTCAGACCCAATCCTTGGAAGAGCCGAAAGGATAGCCCCGCCAAGGATGGGAATGGCTTCTGGGGAAATGAAGAATCTGTCGAGCTTGACTTGAATCAAACCGCTCCCAATCCTTCTATTACTCCATGTGAAGGAAGCCCCTTTGAGTTCGATGTCGAGCAGGCCATTAGTAGAGACAAAATCTCTGAAGTCTTCCAAGCTACGGCTGGAGTGGTCGGACCCTCCTTTTTTCTCCGAAGGATGAAGGGGACAATTGAAGTCACCCCCTAAAACCCAAGGAAAATTACTAAAATTCTCCCTCATCTGAGAGATAGCTTTCCACATTTCTGCTCTCTTTGTGGCAGAATTTGAAGCATAAACGTTGGACAGAATCGAAGAAAAATTGGTGGTTTTGGACTAGAACAAGACATTGATGATTTTGTTGGAAGTTGACAGTGAGCTGCCCTCAAACCTCGAAGGGTCCCATAGAACCATGAGTCCTCCCATTGTTCCCACTGTAGGGCTGGACAGACAATTTGCCTTGGCCCAAATGGCCTTCGCAACTTTATCAGAGGAGATAGCATCGAGCTTGGTCTCTTGCAAAATAAGGATGGAAGGATTAGTCCTCCTACGGAGATCAACCACTAACCTTCGTTTGGTTGCACCGTTCAGTCCTCTCACATTCCATGAGAGGACTTTCATCTGGACAGTTTGAGGTTTTTCTTGCATCCCCTTCCTTGTTGAGGGGGAGGTTTTGATGCATGCACTTCGTCCGACTGAGCATCACAGTCATCCAAAACCAGCAAACGTTGGGTTCCATTTGCAACGTCAGTTGTAGTCTCTTTGTCTCGCCTGTCCTTGTTAGGAGGACGACCCTGCTTCCTCTCACTACCAAAATCCACACTTTGCTTTCGGCTCCTCATGTTTCGGGGGCTAATGTGACCGGACTATTCACCCCTCCTTCCTAAGAGGTAATCTTCTAGCAGCGTCTACGACTGATTGAAATCGGGATGACCCGTATCTTGGAGCAGAGAAACAACCTGAGTCATAATTTGGGATGGGGTCCGTTCCTTCTCTTCCTATGATTCACTTTCCAAGTGGGAGTCTGCTCCTTGTTGGTTGTCAGCCTCAAGTTGCTCGAGGTCCGATTGGAGAGTGGGATTCTCTTCAGGCTGAGAGATTCCGACGTAGTCTCTAGAGGGGCCTGGGGATCCATGGCCCTTCGCATCTGGAAGATTTGGTTGCTTCGACTGACCTTCCTTGTGCTCCAGGGGGTTGCCATTTTCACATTTTTGTTTTCTCGATTTTTGAAGAGGACACTGGGATTGGAGGTGCCCTTGGGACCGACACTGGGGGCAGAAAGTTGGTCTATTTTCATAGACAATAGCTTGTTTATGAAGAATGGTACCTCCAGACCGAAGAGTGATGGAAGTTGGGAGTTTCGCCTCCAAATCTGCTAGAACACAAAAACGGGCTTGGACGAACCTTGTTCGAGCTCGGGTGGGAGGGTCAATGGTGACCAACTCCCCAATGGAGCGTGCAATACCCCTTATGACATTTTCATGCCAGCCAAAGAGGGGAAGATTCGGGAGCCTAACCCATATTGGGGCAATGTTGATGTTCTGGGTATCAGGACTGAAATCCATGTCCCACTTCCTAAGAAATAAACTTCTGCGGCCCAGAAACCATGGCCCGCCAGCCATAATTTTACAGTAATCCTCCTTATTGTTCAGTCTAATGGCAAAAAAACCTCGGGATAGGGCCACCAGCTCCAAATGACTAGAAGTCCTCCATTTGCTTGCTGCCCACTTTCGGATAGTTTCCATGTCGGGACGGCCTCCAATGAATTTTCCTATTAGGGTAAATTTCTCAAACTCCATGAAGCTTGAAAGCACTTCCGTCGGGATGTCCAGCTCATCCCCAACCGAAAACAACTCTTTGGTAAAAAACCCATTTAGGGTTTCTGAGGCCACTGCCTGGGCATAAGACTTTTGAGCCCCACCACCCCCTTTGTCAGGTGGGTCCTTACCTCGACCAACACCGTTGTCAACTCGGTCATCTTCAATGGGCCCAGGCGCTTCCGCACCACCGGATTCCTGGTGCCCTCCGATTGCTCCGCTGCATCCAAGAATCGAACCATAGCCGCTCCCGAGCTCCCCTATAGACGACTTCCCGCCCATCGACATCCTTCCAAATTCAAAGCCGGTATGGTTGGAATTTAAATTCAGTAACTACGTCTTTGATGTAAAGATGGAGTAGACTTTTTTAAAGTTAATCACTTGAGGTACAATTTTATTTAAGTTAAAAATATGTGTTTTACCTTCCTTAAAATTTTAATTTTAAACATGGAATACTCCCTTGACTGTTCCAATGGAAGGCATAAAAAATTATAATGACACAAAAATATGTGTTTCTTGTGCTTTACTTGGCATAAAAGGGTCTAGTGACATGGCTAGCTATCTCTTGGCCAAGGTGCTTAGGATGCTTTGATCAAGGTTTGAGCAACTTTGTAGGTGTGATGACACATTAAAAAATGGTATTCATGCATTTTTTAAAGGGAAGGAGACATAGATCATAGAGCATGGTGGAGATATTACAATAATAGCTAGCATGCCTTTATCTAAAGCACTTTAATATCTAGTTGGTTAAGCATTTGAATCCCTTCCTGACACACTAGAAGGCAAAAATAATAATCATGGACACATCCCCATTTTTAAGCGGTACATGCTTCTTTATTTTGGTTGCATTAACACCTTTGGCATGTTGGCTAAAGAGGGAAGCTTTAGCACTTGGACCTCAAGAGGTCTAAGGTTCTATCCTCTCACCCATAACATTTTCATGAGTAGTGATGATGTGGAACATAATTTTTGCTTATAAATATTATATGAGCAAGGCAATACTTATTTCCAACTGAGGCATCGTGCAACAAGATGCGTGAAGAAGGGACTTCTAACTCAAAAGGAAATACAACCTCAGTCCCATAGACTAGAACATGCAGAATTGTGCCTGTAGGTATACATGTGCTGGTACAATAAGCCCACAAAGCAAGGTAAAGCTAAAGTACCAATCATGACCAATCTTACTCACCAACTTCTTAAGGATCTTGATTAAATATTTATTAGAGGCTTTTGCTTGGCCATTTCCTTGAGGATAATAAGGAGTAGACCATTTATGTTGAATTTTATATTTAGCATAAATATTATTAACATATTTATTCTTAAAAGGGGTTCCATTATCTGAAATGATGATAAATAGAATTCTATATTCACAAAGGATTTGATTAAAAATTAGTTTAGAAACTTGAACTCTAGTGATCGTGGATAGCAACATGGGTTTTACCCATTTTGTGAAGTACTTTATGGCTGTAATAATAAATTTATGGTCATCAAATATTTCCAATGATGTTGAGACCCCCATATAAAGAAGGTCCATGGAGAAGAAATGGCTTGAAGGTTTTGCAAAGGTGCATGAATAAGATTATCATGATGTTGACACTTATCACAGTGTCGAACATAGTCACATGCATCCTTTTCCATAGAAGGGCAATAATACCCTATGCAAAGAAGGTTCTTGGTAATAGCATTACCACTAAAATTTCCTCCACATGATCCTTTATGAGCTTCATGAAAGGATTCCTTAGCTTCATCAAGAGCAAGGCATCACAAAAGGATGCCATCGAAATATCATCGATATAATATATCATTGATGATCATAAATTTACATGCTCTTTTATGCAAAAGATTTTGCTTGTTGTGGTTTGATCCTTTAAACATTATTCCATATTTTAAGAAGGTAAATATGTCCTTATACCAAGGCTCAAATGAAAAAGCTCTTATGGTCAAGACATCTAAAGGCAACTGACTAGAATTATGAGTTGCGGGTTCTTAAAGTTGGTGGATGATGATGGTAGCATGATCATCCTCTAACTCTAAAGGAATCAAGGATGTGACTACAACTATTGCATCCACATGGAAATTGGAGGATCTAGGAATGGGTTCTACGATTACCTTAAAGATCAACATGAGCTTTACAATAATGTCTTTGTATGGCTTCAAATTTTCATCTTTGGTATGATATTGTAGACACCAAAATCAAGCACATTAAATACTAATTAATTAATCAAAATTAATTATTATTTTTAATATTAATTAATTAATTAATTAATATTAAATTAAATATACATTCACCTAAGTATTAATTAATTAATTAGGTTAATTAATACCTAGGCCACCCATCCACCCCATCCTTATGGGAACATTATTCCTTTCCATTCCCCTTTCACATCATCTCTACTTCACTTCAGTTCCAGCTCACATCCCTCATTCCAGTTACATGCAAGAAAGGATTACCCTTATCAAAAAATGAACTCTAGTTTAAGGGACTTGCCACATCTCGTAGTTGCACCTCCACTCTCACCCTGGATATTTTAGTACGCATGAGGATTCTAGATTGCACACTCAGTTCAACATTGCACACTCAGTTCCAATGTGCACACTCAGTTCTGCACACTCAATCCAATGTGCACACTCAGTTTAGATTGCACACTCAGTTCAATGTACACATCCAGTTTACTATGCATACATGTTTGGTGAAGATTTCAAGTAGATCTATTTCAATTTGCACACACGTCCTTGGTGATAATTCCAAGGTGTGCACATCTGGTGATAATTATGAGGTAAGCTTATCCACCTTTGCAAGCATACATCCTCTATGATAATATCAATGTAAAGGAAAACTTCCAGTTACACCACTTAACTGGTTGAGTCACCACCTCATCCATTCCTCTCTAAATTTTTTATAAATGCACCCCCTCTGTCCCCATTAAGTATGAGAATGGTATAGTTAAATAAATGCTATCAAAACTTCAAGCTAAATTCACATTTGAATGCGAGAGTAATCACATGCAACCATCCCCGTCATATGCCAAACAATGATCACAATATTCTGTAGGCTTAGATCATGCTTTCAAAAACTATAGGATACCATAGTCTACAATCATCTGACCTCAAATGATTTTAGGTTGCGGTCATTCAAACCCACACAGTTAACATCCAACGCATGCATAGATTTCCAAAAGTAGCACAACACAACACCACCACAACAACAGTCACAACGAAGGTAATATCAGTCTATATTTGCTTTTTGTTTACACAATCACACTTATTTACTACATTTTAGTTTATTATTTTGAATCTGAGCCTCACTTTGAGAGGACCAACATATATTAATAACACTTTGTTGTGAATGTGTGTGTAGGTACATAGATATGGAGCTAAAAAATATAGACAATGATCCAAAGCAAGCAGATCCATTGGATTCGAACGTAGATCCATCAATTTTAGCTTTCCATAGCGATTGGATACCCCAGCTCTTGACCGTCTAACCTCATATAGTCATAGACTACAACTGTCCTTCCATCAGACAATAAATAGATAAAGTTGTCAGTCCCCCTAACGGTCAGCATCCAAATATCACCTATATGTAGATCTAGCAAATTCAGACTCAAACCCAGATTCATTAGACCCAACAGACTCAGATCCAATGAAGTGACGATCATGAAAAACCCATCCATCTAGTGTTATAGTGATAGAAGACACACACACCCTTGCATCTTGTAAAAGGGATCTATCCTTTTCATATACTTGTACAACCCTACGAGGGTTTGATTGTAATCAAAAGAGGACAAAGGCATATATAATACATATATTTCTTGTTTTATTTATTTTATGGTATGTCTTTTTATTGTCTACGAGATGTCCCACGGTGATCACCTCGGTTAAGACTCTCATGGAGATACATTGTAAAATAAATTTCTAATCATAATGTCATTGTCTACTACTTTTATCTTTAGAGCTTGATCATATGTAAGAATTAATTGTATAATCACTTCATCATTTCCATCCTATTCAACCTATGTGGAATTTTTTATTTCTAGAGTTGGTTTAATAGGTGGATATAGGATCAAGATTTTAATTGTAGACTCATTCAAGATGGTTATGTTTCTTGATTGGTAATTGATATAGGCATCAATTGTAGCTAACCAAGGCCTGCCCAAAATTAATAGATATCCTCTTAGGCTAGTTTATGGTTTCGCTACCATGAAATTGATATGCTATTTCCAATAATCTACAAGACAACCACACCCTTGACTATTCTTTTGGGAGTCATAGTTAAGCAATTAGCCATATATAGGATTGTGTGTGTAGGCCTAAGGTCTAGGAGGCACAAATTTTCCATATTTTATTTTGTCATAACATTAATTGCTACTCCTAAGTCAATCAAGACATTCTTAATTGACATATTCCCTATGTGAACATTGATAATAGGACTTTCAAAGATCAAAATACTTTAAAGTGATAACTTTTACAAACATAAGGTCAAAAAATCGTTCTACAACTTGAATAGTTTTACGGTCCTTTTTTTACAAGGTATTTTCAAGCATAGTTCTCTAACAATTTTACCATAGATCAAGACATCTTTGATGGCTTGAAAAAGAGTCATGCAAACACAAACATTCTATAGTTTTCCTAGAAAATCAAATTATGGTAGTAGGGGTTCTTTATTTTGGTTTCATCATTTAGGGAAAGGAGGGATTTCCACATGCTTGTTGTTAGCATTAGATTCACTAGCAGGGTCATGTTCTTAGGGATCCTCTTGAGGAGAAATCTCTTCCTTTGGTTCAATGATAATAAGGGGTGTGGGATCCCTAAGTATTTTTCCTAATCATAAATGTAACTAAATGCAATCAATAGTATTTATAGAATAATTATAATATCATATTAACTCTTGATTATACATTTTTTATCCTTCTTTATTGTTAAGATTCAATGTTAATCATGTAGGTAGTTATGGTTGTTGTTTTGGAAGTTGCAAGTTGGAAGTATTTGGTGTAAGCAAGCAAGCTTATTGTGGTTGGGATGGTTGGTGATATTGATTGTTTGATAGATAATGCCACATTTAATGTAGGTTTTCCCATGATTGACAAGAATACTATTATTATTGTTAGGGCCAAGGATTATGTTGAATTGCCCAAGGGCTTTGATTTCTAAGGGTGACCATTTCCTCCTTTATGGAGACAAAACATTTGAGAAATTAAAAGGAGAAAATGATTAGGCTTTAGGATTCATTCCTTCAACATTTAGTTAATGATTTCATGATTACTTTGATTGGTATAACAAACCTCCTATGCTCCTTGAGTTTTTATGTTGCAATTTTTCTTGATTTCATGTAACATGGAATAATTGCTTGGATTATGATCTTGCAAGTAGAGGCTACAAAATTTAAATTTATCTAAAGGGAATTCATGTTTTGCATGCTTCTTTGTACACTTTGAACAATAGACTATTAAAACATTTTCCACCTCTTTCTGATTCTTTTTGGCTTAAAATGTGACCAATTAAGAAGCCAAAAAAGAAAGGATATCTATCTTGATATCTTTAAGTATATTTCCAATTTCAGCTCTAGTGACACCAATTAAAGTTTTTGCTACTTAAACAGTGTCTCCACTTGCTCCTTTACCTTTCCTCATGGTAGATCTTAAATAATTTCAACAAAGGGTCTTGATATCCCAAAACTAATGTGATAAATATCTCCTCCAACCATTAGGTTCAAAGCTTCTATGCACTTTTTTAAATCCCCCACAAAAATATCATCTTTAAGGTCTCTACATCTAGACTTGAATGTTTAGACCTTTGATTATTAACTAAAATCTCTCAATGTAATCTTCCAAGGTTTCCTCTTTTGTTTGTGTTATTTAGAGGAATTTATCTCTTACTTCTTTAGCTTTGTAACAATCTTGATATTTTTTTAAAAAGTCTATCCTCATGGTGTCCCACATGTTGATATTCCTACCACCTAGTTGCTAAACTACTAAAGTTACATCCTTGAGTTTGGATGGAAAAAGATCTTTTAGGCATCTATATTGTAGTTGTAACTCTTGTACAACACATCGAGTTTGAAGAGAATAATATACAATTTTTTTGTTATCAACCCATGAAAAGTAAGAAACATAGATGGTATGATGTTCTTCATATTGGCCTCCTAATATTCTTCGATAGAAAACTCAAAGGTTACTCTAGTGTGCATATTTTGTACCATCTCCGTTAAAATCTACATGGCCTAAGGAATTCAATACATACTCCCTGATGGTAGATTTGCTTCGAAAGGTTGGTCTGATGATCTAATAGGTTGTTGAGTTACCTTGGGAGGTGAATTTAACGTATTGGATCCTCCAAACTATCCAACTATGGAATGATTATCCACTTCAAGAGGGACAATACCTTCAAGTATAAATTTAGAAAGAATCCTAAATTCAAGTGGAGATCCTTCAAACAATCTATAGGATTTGCAAATCTCATAGGTTGGTCTATAGTTTCTCTAGGCTACTATAATACTTCATTATTTTTCTTCTTTTGATTAAGCCATTTATATGATTTGGTTACCATTTTAGCTCTTTGTCCTATGCCTATATTTGTGTTACTTGGAAAAAATATTCCTTTGTTATCCCTTGGTCAAGACATGCAATGCTACATGGGTCAAAGTACAACTAGAAATTAAAAAAGAAAACACCTTGTAAAGAATCATGTGGATTGAATGTTGACCTTCAATCCAACCTATCCATAAAATGTATAAAAAAAGACAAGCTCTAAAAAGAAATGTAATCTTCAACACCTCAACAATGATGCCAAAAATGATGATCACTAAGTATGTCAATCTATGTAAGTACACTTGTGAGTCACTTGGCACTATATATGTAATTACAAAACTAGTTATAGGATCTAATCTACATGTTCCTATAGGTCAAATCTAGTTAATGCTATGAGTTGATCATTATTCATTACTCATCCCAAAGAGTATGCAAATCTATTTCATATTATGGGTTGATCATTATTCATTACTCATCCCAAAGATTATGCAGGTAGGAAGTAACGTAGATATATATACATAATTACAAAGTCTAGAAGTAAAACTATAAACTACACAAAATAAAATGAAAAAGTAAACTAAAAAACTAGAAAGGAAATATATAACATGATTGGAAAAAGGATGATGATAGAAATTAATTACACTTACACAACTAACTAAAAAAAACTCGAAAGAGCATATATAAGGGGGTTTATTTAAAACTATAAATGGGTAACTATCTATTGAACAAAAAAAGATAAAATTCTCATGGAAATTCTTGCAAACCACACATTATAGTGGGATCAAACTCCAAGGATAGGCACAATTCCACCATGGTAGGAAAATAAGACTCTACATGCTCAAAATTTGATTTAAATTTAAAAATCTACTTTTAATACTACTAAATAAAATAAATAGAATGAAATTGTTTGTCTACTACCTAGCATTGATTCTAACTATAGAACTACCCTTTGACTTGACTAACTCACTAACTTCAATTATGAACTACATGCAAAATTTAAAGGGACCATGAAACTTTCCTAAACTATTTACCAACTCTTAGGGGATTGTAGTTGAACTATCATGGTCATAGTAACTACAAAACATAAAAAACACAAAATATAATTACATTTTTGGAATTCCCTATAGTTTGAGAAACAATGTCCTAATTTTAAGTGGTCAAGACAACTTATGGAGGAACACAAATATTCAAGGTGAATTCTAGCTAGCATCACTCTCTAGTTCATATTCTTAACTAACTACCTGATTTGCCAAAAAAAGGCATTTGTTTTAGATGGTTATAACTCACAATGAATTGATAATATCATAGGCAACAATTAGAATACCTCTTCTTCTTAATATAACTAATGTGTGTGGGATTGTATAGCTAGCAGTCACCACATAAATTTCATAGTGCTCTTGACAACTACATTCTTGTAGTCTAGCAATTATTTATTCCCGTAGTTTAATAGGGGTGACTTCAAAATATTGTTGTGTCATATTTTTTGTTTTCCCTTAGTGACTTCATATATGTCTATGACACAAGAAGAATGTTGGATTACTTAGAGTGAGATAGGTTAGTATTTTGCACACACCAAATTGTAGGAAAACTCAGGTTAAACAAACCCAAAATTCCATATAGACTGTTAATTTATATTATCCTATACAAAATACAAAAGTAGCTTCAATTTGGATAAAAATAAGGGATTAAATATCATTAGATACAAAAAGGTTGGGGGTTTAGAGATAAAAAGAGTCATGTAGATGAGTCGTTTGAGTGACTCGTCACTATTATACCCTAAATATTGGTGATGTGAACAATCGTTTATTATCAAAACTATTATAACCTATTTGAAGTTATTCAAAAACATAGTTGACCATAGCATTAGTAAGAGTGTAGAAGAACAATGAAATAAGGTGAAACAACAAGTGTATTTTAGTAGTAAAATAATGCATCGTGTAAAGGCATCTTGTTGAAAAACATGGAATGAATAAGGGGAGGTCTACTATTGGTTTGTTGTCTTTAATAATGATTTTGACATAGTGCCTACTAGTAAATATTTAAAAATAACAGGCATACCATAGGAAAATAGGGTAATATTCCATAATCTAAATATGTAAAAGTTTGATCTATAATCAAAACACAAGACAGATTGTCATAATACTTTGAAAATGACAGAACTTGAACAAGGATACTTATTTTCCCCTAACTTATTTGTCGTATATATTGACAAACTAGAAGAATGGTTAAAAATTTAAGGGAGGTAATGATGTCCAATTGGGCATATATAAGATGAAGCTTCTTTTGTATGTAGGCATATGATTTCATTTGTGTAAGGACAACACATGGGTTAAGAGAGAATTTAAAGTCCTTATAGGATTCCATTATATTATGATGTATTGTTTTGTAATTTTGATATTTAAAAGGGTTTTTTTTTTTTTTTTTTTGGTGGTGGCCACAAGGGGTAAACAGACTGTGACCACGAGGGAACCATTACATAACATATCCGCAACATGTGAGGCGAGAGATTTGAACCTAGACCTCTCAGCAACTAGAGAGGTTTAACTACCCACTTGCTCTCCAACTCCTCTACATGGGCGGATAATATTTAAAAGGGTTTTTGCTTTTGCATGGTTGGTTGAATTTTTATATAGGCTTCTACATAAGTTAAAAAAATAACAATCACTACTATATTGAAACACCCCGCCTCCCTCAATTTCTTGAGATTTCCCTTTAAAATAATCTAATCTACTTCTACATTTATGTTCTTATAGTTGTTTGTATTATTTATTTATTTTTGGTAACAAGCTTTCACATGCACACACCCTATGTGGTTTGAACCTGGGTCTTTGGGAAGATATCCCAAATATCAAACCACTACGGTATCCACAAGGACTGTTGTTTGTATTTTCACCTTATGCTTTTGTATAACTTAAAATAATTTGGTCATTTTTATGGGAGAAAGACCCCACCTTCACTTAATTTTGTAAGGTTTTCCTTGAAAGTTCCATCTGTATATTTTTTATTAAAGGATGAAACTAAGGGGGTTTTTAAAGGGTCCCAACCCTTATTTAGGATTTGAGTCTCTTGGACAAATATGAACATGTAACGGCATCATGAAACAAACAAAAAAAAAATAGCCAAAATGTTATACTACTTCAATTAATGACCTAGACAATAAAGCTATATAAAAGCATCTACAATGTACTCTAAATAGAAAGCACCCAAAATAGGGCTATAATATTTAGCCCTCCTCTTGTTCATTTGGACCAAAGCAACACATTTGCAACATGCCAATATTAATATAGGACATCCAAACGATATTTCATATTGTCCACAATATTATTCAAGTCCTCTCTAGATGATTAATCTCAATTTCAATTTACTTGCAACTTTGAAATGGAGCTGAAGTTGATTTCTAGGACTAGTTTTACTATTCATTACTCTTTTCACAATTATCAACAACATGATATTTCTCCTTATTAATAATATAATTCAAGGAATCAAGAAGATCTTCCCTCTGGATAATCAGATGAGGACTCTCAACTCCCTTCTGTGCTATCCGGTTTGTTTTCCCATTGCCTTCCCTAAAAATATGATTAATTTCCACTCCTTCAAGTGAGGATAGACTAGTATTAGCATCATCAATGATTTCCCTGATGTTCCAACTAGTTGCATTCCTATTATGTAGGTAGTTTAGAATATTTATAGAATCACCCTCAATAATTATTTTCTTAATATTCAATTCTTTAATGAATTTGATGCCTTTATACAAAGCTTTCGTTTCTACGAAGTGGTTAGTCTAGATCCCATAAGGTTCCACATAGGAAACAACAACATATCTCAAGTGGTCCATTATAATTCCACGTCCTCCTACCTTGCCTGGGTTGCCTTTTGTAGAACCATCAAAATTAAGTTTAAATCAACCAAATCTAGGGGAACACATAAAGGTATTTTTTTAGCAATAATTTTTTGATCTATTTATTGATTATGAAGAGGTGTAATATCCCACAAAGAGGCTATCCTAGCCTTCTGAATATTCTCCCACTCTTCAAGATATTTTACAATGGAAAAGTTATCTTTAACAACTGATTTTATTCTATGGAAAGTAACCATCTCATTCATGGAAAATTTCTTAAAGATTATATTGTTTTTCTCAAACCAAATACACCAAATTAAATGAGGTAATAACATTTTCTATAAAGTTGGTTCAAACGTTGGGGGAAGCCTATTGCAAAGGTAGTAGTTTGATCTGAATCCTCTGAGTGCGTGCCAAACTGACGACGATGGTATGAATCCCGAGCACCTGGTGTTCATTTCACATCGGGATATAAAATAATGAGGTGGAATATGTTTGGTGGATGCATCCCCTATGGTTTGAACCCTGCACTTGTCAGCTACTAAAAATAGTGTGGTTGTAACCAACTCTCCTATCAAGCAAAAACAAAAAAAAAAATATTTTCTATAAAGTTGTCAACTTGCTACTAAGAAAGGGGGAATTTCATTGTTCAAAGATCTTAGCAAAACTGTCTAGACTAACCCGACATAAAGATAAAGTCCTTAACAACAATAAAAAAACTTTAGAAGAAAAAGGATAGTGCACAAATATGTGATCCACTAATTCTTCATTGGACTTACATAACACACATATTTGGAAAATGAAAACCTTTCTTATTCAAATTATCAATAGTTAGAATCTTGTTCTGCACAACTAACCAAGAGAAAAAGGATATTTTAGGAGTCAAATGCTTCAACCAAATTCTAGATGTTGGAAAATCCATACCAAAAGGAGAAGATAAACTTTCATATCTTGATTTAATTGAGTAAATTCTAAAAGAGTTAAAAGCCCAAATAAGGACATCATGGTGAAAGGATTGAATTAAAAGATAAAGTTGTAATAGTCTGTTGAGTTTCATCATATCTTGCTCAATTATCTACTCATTTGATTGTAAATAAATAATTTTCCTTCTCTTGAAGTTGTTATCCATCTCAATGTAGTCATTAAATTTTCTTCCATACAACCTTACCAAGGGTTCTCTAATGATAAACAAGTCATCAAAGGAGATGAGAGGTTTGTCCACTAACCAAGTATCTTCCAAAAACTCAAATTTGTCTCCATTTCCCACTCTCCATATAAGGACCTTCCATAACATAGGCCTGATTTTCAAAAGGTAGAACCTATAGGGGGATTTTCACATCTCACAAACAAATTATTACAGTCCAAGTATTTAGTCTTAATATTTTTTTTCCCAAAGAGAATCATTATCTTGAATTAGACCCCATCTCACTTTACTTAAAAGAGCTCGATTATTTATCTTTCTTAACACCAAACCTCCCTCATTCTTGGAAGTACAAATTAATCTAATGCAAAAAAGAGTATTCTTTGTTTCTCTTCTACTCCTATCCATAAAAATTTACATTGATTATGTTCTATTATTTATGTAACTTTAGCAAGGAATTTGAAAATAGATAAAAAATAGATTGACAAAATTTGTAAACTAGATTTAACCAGCTAAAGCTTACCTGCTTGGCTCAACAAAATCCTTTCCACCTTGTTAGTTTATTTTGAAATGTATCTAGGATCAGATTCCACAAATCCTCTTTCATCTTGCCTTTAAAGAGTGGCATACCAAGATAGGTGGTTGGAAAGTTATCAATGCTACAACTAAAAATCCTTGAAATTTTTTGTTGCCTTTCAACTAGAGTATTGATATAAAAAATTATGCTCTTTGTATAATTTATTTTTTGGTTTGAAGCCTTCTCATAAGATTCCAATATATTCTTAATCTCTTTTGCTTCCTTGACCAAAGCTTGACCCATTGTGATAGTGTCATAAACAAACTGTTGATGAGTAATAACATATATTGTTGTCTGACAAGGATAGTGTAGTGGTTAGGTCCTTGGCATTTATTTGGGGAGATCCAAGATTCAAACCATGACATACCCAAAAGGGGATAGGCTAGATGGTAGCGATCGAGTGTTTATCGATTGGTTGTCCTAGTTCAGTGCCTTAGAGGTTTGAGGGTCCCATTGACTTTGTCTAACCCAATAGGTAGGGTTTATAGTGGTAGCATCCAATGGTGTTAATTAATTCCCCTATGTATAAAACATATCATCTATTGTTAGTTCAGTTTAATACCTTTGATGTTTGCTGCATTTTTATCACATTTAATGCTCTTCATAGTGCTTCTGCCATAAGAATAAATAGATAAGGGGATATGGGGTCCCCTTGTCTTATCCCTCTTTCACCTGGAAAAAACCTATAGGTAAGCCATTAATAATAACATAAAACATAGGAGAAGAAATACATAATTGGATCCAAGATCTCCATTGAAGGTGGAAACCAATTTTTTCTAAAACTTTGTCCAAAAAAGACCATGAAACTGTCAGAGGCCTTATATATGTAGATTGAGAATCATCCCTATGAAACAATTTTTTTTAGTTGAGTGGATAGATTCGTGGATTGAGACAATGCCATATAGAATATGTCTACCCTATACAAAGCCTCCTTGCTGATTGAAAATAATTATAGGAATAATTATTTTCAATCTATTGGCCAATAGTTAGTTAAAATTTTATTAATAGTACTGCATAAACTAATTGGTCAAAAGTCTTTACAATCCTTTTCACCCTGCTTTTTTGGAATGCGAACCAAATAGGTGGAATTATAATCTCTTAAAAGGCTATTAACAACTTGAAATTCTCTAATTGTTGCTAAAATATCACCATGAACTATGTGCCAAAAATAGTGAAAGAAACCAACTGGACTTGAGACCTTATTTTTTTGCGTACTGAAAACAATCTCTTTGACTTCATCCTCTAAGAAGGGTTTCATTGGAGATTCATTCATATCATCTGACACCATGTTTGGGATTTAACTAAACATGAAATTTATTGCCTCCTCTTCTATATCATTATTATTTGAAAATAACTATTTAAAGAAACTCACTATTGCATATTTAATTTCCTTCTTAATTTATTTTACTACTTCTATAATTTTTAATAATCTCTCTGATTTTGTTGGTGCTTGTATGTCTTAAGGTAGATAAATAAATAAAACTTAGAGTTTTTGTCACCTTCTTTCAACCACAAGGCTCTAGATTTTTGCCTCCAAAAGGTTTCCTCCTTAGCCAGAATTGAATGAAATTCACTAAGTAAAGATTTTTCTTGTCTGGCTATATCTTCTAACATTCCTTGAGATTGAATTTGCTCTTCAATAACCTATAAATTCTTAATCAAAGACTCATTTTGCTGCAAAATATTACCAAAAACATTATTGTTCCATATTTTAAAATTATTTTTAACATTTCTCAACTTTTTTACGACTTTGTACATACATGTTCCAAATTTATATTTCCACCATTCCTTAATTTTTTCCTCTAATATCGAGTGAAAAAAGCCACGTGATTTCAAAACAGAAAGGACTTCTTACCCATTTTTTCTTTCTTTTATGTTAAAAATCAACAAATTGTGATCATATCCAATTTTTGGAAGAGTAAAGAGAGAAGAATTACTATTCCTCGTAAACTAGTAACGAGACACCAAAATTCTATCCAATCTAATATGAATCATGTTGTCCTCCATCCTCCTATTAGACCAATTGTATTTAGTCCCTCTTACTTCCATATCCATGAGACCATAATGGCCAATGAAATTACCAAATTCTTCCATACTATCATTTAAAATTTGCTTTCTTTCTTTTTTATCACTTGGAGAAATGACAATGTTACAATCCCCCACTAGCACCCATAAGAGAACACTGGTATTTTACCTTATATATTTTAACTATTCCCACAGAGCTCTCCTGCCTATGAGAGAATTATGAGCATAAACATTAGTTAAAAACCAACTAAAGTTTGATAATTTAGAGAAGAAAAAAATTGATATATGCCTTTCAGTATTTTGAATACAACTCCCAACAATTGAATTCGATTTTGTAAAATCCAGAGGCCTCTTGAGGCTCCATTCGTTGCTCTAGCTACATAGTTTATATTTTTCCATATATTATTCTTGACTGCTAAAATATTCTTGCTATCAATATTAGTCTCTTGTAAAGCTTCAAGCTTACTGCAGTGGTAAGGACTTTGGCCTCTCTTTGGAAGGTCCAAGGTTCAAACCCCACTCAATATGAGGGGACCAGGGCCCCTCATAAAAACCTGTGTAAACTCAATTTTTACCTCTGCCTCCTTGGGACTTACCCAAAAGTGGCATCCCATTTGGGGTGTTTTTCGCAAACAAAAAAAATATTAGTCTCTTGTAGATGAATAATGTTTGTGTAATTATTCTTCCTAAGATTTTAAATTACCCATTGTTTGGAAGGGGAATTCATACCCCTTACATTCCAAGGTATGAACTTAATTTCTTACCATAAGTGGAGGGTTTTCCTCTACTTAGATCTAAAATACTTTGTGTTCTAATTGTTATGTCCTTAGCAATTTCTTTACTTCTAACTTTAGTTATTTAGATATTCCTACTCTGGTCTCACTTCCTACATCTATTGTTCTTCTTGAGTTTCTAGTGGGATTCATAGAAGGGATTTCCTCTTTTTTGTTACCCAAAGGTTTAACTAGAGACTTTGCCAGGGAAATATGAAGAACATCAAAAGAACAAGGGACCATCTCTTTAGAGTCAAACAATGTGTTTATACCTTGTTTTGATCGATCTGGATCCTAGAAAGGGGTGCTTTCCATTTGCCAATTTCATCATGTGCTAACTTTCTCCTGAATTGCTATTTGCTTAGGTTTTTCTGTATAATTAACCTTATCTTCCTAATATTGGAATCTTTTATTTGGTTTTGCTCCTGGGCTTTAGTTTTTATCGGACCATCGATTTGACTAATTATTTCTTTTTTCATATTTGGTTCGTTCTCCACTTTTGGTGCTATTTCTTGTTCCTCCTACTCCTCATATGGAGAAAAATTCTTAGTATCTTCCATATAAGGGGTTTTACCCACACCTTCCTCATCCTTATCTTTCTCTTTGTCCACCTTTTATTTCTTTCTCCAAAATTTATTTAAGGATTTCTTTGAATGATGAATTTTAGCTAAATATATATATTTATCACACACTCTGCATAGATCCGAGAAGTTTCATATTCAATTTGTTGCTCCTATAACCTAAATTTAGACATAAGCCTTATAGACGTCAATACATTTTCCCCATGTTAGCATTGACACAAAATCTAGAGAAAATTATCCTAGTTCAAGTTTTAATTGTTGAGCCAAAGGCTAAAAGCTGACCTATTGATTTCGTGGTTCCTACAATTATATCTTCATCCCATAATTCTATAGACAATCTTGGAAGTCTTACCCAGACTGGGGCAACATTTTTGTTTTCCATTTTTGGATTGAAACCTGGTTTCCACTTGGATTGAAACCTGGTTTCCACCTTATTAAAAAAGACCCATTTCCCCAAAAAACCAGGATCCTCCCAACAAAGTTTTAACACAGTCCTCATAGTTGGAGAAAGTGATAACGAAAAAACCTATAGGGATAGTTGCTATCCTCATGTATCCTCGAGGTTTCCATTTCCTTTCCACCCACTTTCTTATGGAGTCCAAATCCAAGCGAGATCCTATAAATTTTCCAACTAGACTATTAGCTCTTTGAGAAACTAGTCTTTTTGTAGGCTTATCTAGAACTTGCAAACAAAAAATCCCTTCTCCATAAAAAGGAGATATATCATATCTTTCTATAGAAACCAAAGCTTTCCATTTGAGCTTATTAGCCCAACTAATAAAATATTTACCCTTGTCATAGGATGTTCTTAAGTCAAATTTTCGGGTTCGTTCACCATCAGCATCCCCTTCACCATCCCGTAGACCAAATCCCAAAGATCCTGCCTCATTTGTGAAATTTTCTTCCCCTACCACTTCTAAACTAGCCATTCTTGATATTTAAACATCTACTTTTACTAAAATATATTGAAATCTTCATATGTTTTGTCCCATCTATATTTTCACACTATGCTTTTGTATATATTAAAATAATTTGATCAATTTTATGAGAGAAATACCCCACCTTCACTTCATTTTTTAAAGGTTCCCTTTAAATCTCTATCTAAGTTAGATTTATTATCTAACTTTTGATTTTTTACTTCACTTTGTTCTAAAATAAAGATTCTAATATTAAATGCATTATTTATTAGATTCTCATACATATATAGTAATTGTAATAATATATTTTTTAATTGGTTGTATGAGATTAAAATGATCAACACTTGTATTACATCATTAATCACATAATAATATTACAACAACTTGGCAGGAACACTGTAACGACAAAAAACATTGGAATATCTTAATGGAGACCCAAGTTCAAGTCACAAAAAGTGTAACCCTTAATATACCCTAACTTTTCAACCTCTTCCAAAAAAAACAAAAAAACTTGGCTATTATGTATAGATACTTTAACCAATTAAACTAATGCTATTTAATATAACCAATTAACCTAATTTCTTTTTTAACCAATTAAACTAATGCTATTTAATATAACCAATTAAACTAATGCTATTTAATATATATAGTAATAATTACTTTAAACGATTGAATTAATTTTTTTTCTTTTTTGGTTTTTGTGAGAAACCTTTATGATGACACATGGGGCTGAGCAGTCTCCTCCCAACCATGATCCCTCGTGAAACCGAGAACTATACTTATGAATAAAGAATTTAGCACAAAGCCACCCCACACCCACCCCCTCACACACTCGCCATGGTTTGAACCTTGGACCTCCCAAAGAAGAGCCAAAGCTCGAACCGTTGCGCTGCACCCCAAGTGCATGATTGAATTAATTTATCATCAATGCAAAGACAAACAATTACGATCATGAGTTTTGTTCTTCAATAATCAATTTTGGTAAAGAAGTTTTTGAATGGTTACATGGATTCAAATTATCTCACCTATATTATATGTTGACCACATCATAATTTGTATTTCAACACGGGTAGAGGCGTACACCATACTTCAGGAACTTTAGTTTGGTTGGATATACACAATGGATAAATAATATTCTATATGAAGATCGTGTTATATGGCATATGGTCTCTTGGATGTTAAAAACTACTTCATCTTTATTAACAATTCAAATCATTATAGACAATAACAACAAATCATATCCTTTAAAAATCGTACAAATCAAATACTATTGAGTTTTTTTATAAATTATTTATATTTATATTTTAAAAAACTCAACCAACAAACACACTAATACCATCTTTATCGACAAATCAAATCATTATGCACAATAACAACAAATCGTATCCGTACAAATCCAAATATTTTTGAGTTCTTTATAATTATATATATTTATATTTTAACACATTCAACCATGCACAACAAACTAATGCCTATAAAAATCAAACATATCCGTACAAATCCAAATATTTTTGAGTTCTTTATAATTATATATATTTATATTTTAACACATTCAACCATGCACAACAAACTAATGCCTATAAAAATCAAACATTGTTTTTTTTGGTTACATAGATGAATTGGTTACAATCACACAATTTTTAGTAATTGGCGGGGTTCAAACTATTAGAGAAAGCTTTCAACACACCTAATGTCTCGTTAATGATAATCCGACGTGAGATGGGGAGCGCTGGACACACAAGGTTCGCACCGTCTTCATGAGTCTGGTTCAACACGTGGCATGAAGGGGACTGCCGAACAAATAGGGAACAAATAGGGAACGAATCACCGTCATCAATCAGGTGTAACATGCAGAAGAGTTAGATCGAGCTACTGGCTATGCATAGGCACACTCATGGAATTGGAACCTAAGTCTCCTCTCGATAAACACCCCAACTTACCAATCCACCTAGACCCACGAAATCTTATTTTTTTTTTCCTGATAAATACTTTTTATATACATCCGCCATAAAAATAAAATCAACCAGTGTTACACTCTTCAAACATTCTCATCAACCATATTTCAACCCACGCTTAATATGCTAAAATCCACACACAAGATTAAAACCTCAGCTTGCAACCATAACTCTCCAAACCCTTTTAAGTGCCACGATATTCAATTTTTAAGATCCTATAAAATTGAAACCTTTATTGAAGATGTAAAACTCTTCGATTATATGCTTTATTTGAACCCATTAGATTGTTTTGTAAACATTCATATATTATTCTAAATCTAGCATCCCATTAACATTGCATCTAAAATTAATAGCAATAATTAATATAAAGTTCTAATTAAATGTTTACTAGTTTGAGGTTGGTGGTATCAGTTCTCAGCCCTTTCAAGTCCTCCTCACCTTCATTAAAGTAAATGTTTACTAAGGTACGACGGATGGTTATAGTAGTAGCTTTTTGTTGGAAACGTTACCAATTCCATCTATTATGATTTGAATCCTCTGGAAGGTGGTTATAGTAGTAGCTTTCTATTAGAAACGTTGCCAATTCCTTGTATTCTGATTTGAGTGCGCACAAGATTGATGACGATAGTACGAATTTCAAGCACCAGGTGGTCCATTTTACAACGAACTATAAAACAACGAGGTGGAATAGGTTTGATGGATGCAGACCTATGTGATTTGAACCCTACACTAAAAATAATGTAGTTGTAACCAACTCTCCTTAAAAAAATAATATAAATAAATAAAGTTTTCCATTAAAAATATTTATTTATATTAATTTTATATTTTATATTTAATCATATAAAAATAATTAAATATATTTATTTACATTATATAAGTGATACTTTATATAAAAGGTTAATGTTGTGAAGGGATAAGATTGAAGGGATAAGATACTTAAAAATACAAATACCTTTTTCTACATCCTTGGATATTATATAATTGAAAAATCTTCTTAAAAAAAATTGCTTTACATCATAACATTTTATAAATTATTTCAACAATCCATATATGGATATGATTTCCATTGCATTGATTTAAGAAAAGTGAGTTTAACAATGTTCAAAAATATACAATATAAAAATCATCTATCACAATCTGAATTCTAACAGCATGGAATATACCTTTTAAATTACGTGGAATATACCTACCAAATTAATATTGGATTGCGAATTAAAAACCTTAGGTTTGAAATATATGGATATGGAAATCATATATGGATATGATTTCCATTGCATTGATTTAAGAAAAGTGAGTTTAACAATGTTCAAAAATATACAATATAAAAATCATCTATCACGATCTGAATTCTAACAGCATGGAATATACCTTTTAAATTACGTGGAATATACCTACCAAATTAATATTGGATTGCGAATTAAAAACCTTAGGTTTGAAATTTTCACATTAAAATTAAAATTAAAATATTCCTTACTATTTTTATTTTTTTAAATGTAAATTGTAAACTTTAGGTACAGTAACGAAAGGAATATTAGGGTTTAACTTTTTTCCACGCGACGTGCCATGGACATTCAAGACAAGTCCAGGTACATTTTGCCTGGTGTGATTTTTAGAATGTTCTGACTCGGATGAGATGCGCACGGCTTAAGCCAGCTTAGCTTGCATCCGATTAAATTAGGAAAATGACGCCCTTTCTGTAGGGTTTTTAAAGGTATTTTTAATTCCAGATACAGATAAGGCTTGCTGCATGTTTAACAAATTCTATCAAAATAGTACACGGAGGATTTCGAGATATATCGGATGGAATTGTCAACAAATTAAATCCCACCGTTCATCTCTGAAAGGAACGTGGAATTTATCTGTCGAGGGTTCGACGGGGCTGTCGCTTAGCAAATGAAAAGTTGCCGTGTACGTTTCTGGTTTTCGGCGCGTCTTCGCCACCGCTGGATTCGAAGTTGCCACGTCATTTAAAAAAAATATATATCTAAGAAGCTCGTATGTAATGCCCTGCTATTTCAGAGCATATCTCCGCAGAAGAAGAAAGATCGATTTCTGTGATTGACGAGAACTCTTTCGGCATATTTTGAGGTAAAATTGATTCCTTACCTTAATTTTTTCCTGAATTTCATGCATTTTTGCGCTAGCTGAGTTGAGAGCTTTGTGTGCTTGAAATTTGCGAGTATGCAGTTTTTTTAAGGGAAGGATCACTGAGTTCTTTTGATTGAATTTTTATTTTTATTTTTCGGTAATGAGCGTGTAAAATCCTATATATTTTGTTGATCGTCTCGTGTCATTTTCGCCGTATAATATAAATATTCATGTTATTATGGAAATCTTGCTTTGATAAAATAGAGACTCTGTCTGAATCTGTGCAGTTTTTTTTTATTAAAAGGAAGAATGATTGAGCTCTTTTGCTTGAATTTATATTTTTATTCGGCGATGAGCGTGTAAAATTTTATAGATATAGCATTTGTTGATCATCTCTTGTTATTTTCGCCGTAGGATTTAGATATTCATTTTGTCATGGAAATCTTGCTCTGATAAAATTGAGACTCTGTGTGAATCTGTGCATTTAGGCCTTGCAAATGTAAAAGTTGAAATTATCCTTCTTTATTAGAATTCTCTCTCCCGCTCTCAAGAAATAGATGCTGCTGCTGCTCTGTATATCAGATGTAATGAGAGCAAGTCGTCGTTTGAGTTTGTAGGTTTTGAGTAGCTTACAGTTTACTTTCTAAAAAATCAACTGTTATTATTATATTATTTTGCAAGTTTCGGGATCTTTCGTGTCATAGAAAGTGACGGCGTTTAAACGGTTTTTTTTTTTTTTTTTTGGCAATATACAGCCGTCATTACGGTGTTCTGCCGTTTTACTTTCTTCGGATTTTTTTTTTTCTTTTCCATTTGACGGTATGCATTTTAAACGTGAGGAAGTTTACTTTCTAAAAAATCAATTGTTATTATCATATTAGTTTGCATATTTCGGGATCTTTCGTGGCATAGTAAGCGACGGAGTTTGAACGTTTTTCTAATGTAATCTTTCTTCGGATTTTCTTTTGTCTTTTCCATTTGACGGTATGCATTTTAAACGTGAGGAAGTTGACTTCCTGTAATTGAATTTGTGTCTTTTTTTAACTTTGAGCCTCTGCAGTTCGTAATATGAGCGATTTTGACGATCAGACGTTTCTATCTTTAAATATAAGCCTTTTCATTCTATTCCGAAAACTAAGGATATCTTTTCCGTTACAGTTTAGGGTTTCGCTGCGGCAGTAGCGTCAATGGGATGGTTTTAGCCGCCAGTGCCTCACTTTTACTGTTTGCAGGTCTTTGGAGACTAGGCATTTCAGCGGTAAGTGTAGTCTTGTTTTGTTTGGATCATTTTCCAGTTTGTTCCTTATTTATTAGGGAATAGAAGGATTTGGCAATTTTTTGTTTTTTATAAATTGGTCCTTCCATATTACATCACGACCATATGGTCGTAGTAAAACAGTATTAAATTGTTTCATATAGAAACAGTATTAAATTGGTCATATAGGATCGGAACAGCCCACCCATATTACATTATCATGACCATATGGTGGTAGTAAAACAGTATTTTTGACAGTATTATTTGTAAGATTGGAACCTGGGTCTCCTCCTTAAAGTCAACATGCCATTTGATGAAGGATTTGGCATTTTGAGCAAATTTGTCTGTCCTCTTTTCCATTGTATTTGAGATCAGGGAGAACATATTTGGTCCCTTGTGTTTGCAAAGGCCAGGACAGGCTCGTGGGTGATTCAATAGCGTGGATTGAGCGTATATCATTTCCTTTGATAGACATGTCTGGTCATTTTTCCTTATAAAAAGGAACTTTTGGGGTTTAGTGTCCTGAAAACAGTAGGTTTATATCAGGAAGCACTGACCATTTCTGCCCGTAGGATTATGCCTCCTTTTGTTTCAACTCTTAGTGTTCTGATCCTAAACAAGGTATATGGACTGATGGCTGAATCTAAGCGCCCAACCCTGGATATCATACAACTTTACCATGGTATAGTTCCTGTGTTCCAGGGTTGTTTGATAAGAATTTTCTGGTGGATGGTATAATGTGCTGGGAATTTTCAGAGACCTCCCATGTGGAAAAATGTTAGGAAATTAAATGGGTAAGTTTCTTTTGTTAATGTGATATTGACATAAAAATATTAGACAATTCCAACCTGATAATAAGATGAAGCCAGCCTGTAACGGTCTGTAGAAACAGCTATGACAGAATCTATGAAACATGAAGCAGTATATCCTAGTACCAAATAAAAACTGATATGCAACCCAGTTTATTTATCCCCACCCCCAATAAAAGGGGGAAGAAAAAAAAATATTACTCCTTATTTGATCCTTCTTGGCATCTTGAACCAGGGACATATCTTCTTCCTCATAAGCGACAGCATCATTTGCTTTCTCCATTTTGGGAATGATCTTCATATAGTCCTAAATCATCAACTGTTTCTCTTGGGAGAAGATTGGGAACTTCCAATATTGTATCCACCAACCTTTTATTTCAAAAACTGATCTATCCCCATAATATTAGCACAATAACTTTCTTGATGCCCATCTCATAATGCGACATTAGACACCGCATTTGTGGACAATAGAAGAGGTAATGATAGACTTCTCTATAGGACAAGGACTATTCTCAAGGAAGGACTAACAGGCATCTGATTATGAGTGACTTTCATTGTAACAGTTTTTATAGCTAATGTGATCATGGCTTTCATGTTCTACCTCATCAACAAGCAAAACAGATCCATTATGGACATTTTTTTTATTGTTTATATGGGATTGAAACAGGCCCCACCCATATTATCATGAACACATAGTGGTATTAAAACAGCTTGGTTAATATGCATGTATCGCTTGGCAAGATTCGAACTTAGGTCTCCTCCTTGAAAGTCGAGGAATAACCGGTTGAGCTAACGCCATTGGATTCAATTATGGTCATTTTTATCCGAGAAGGAGACAAGAACTTCATATATAATGTCATATACTGAGAATTTATGAACTATGACCTTCCTGGACACTTTTGTCAAAATAAAAATCAGTTTCATTGCTGTCATTTTTATCTTTTTCCATGCCATTTTCTATTGATTCGTCTGTGAATCTGTCCTGAGGAGTAACCATGTGAAGAAAACTCTTATTGTTACCGGTGTTAGAGCATTCTTGGATAAAGCACAATGTTCCAGATTTACTCGAACAAAGCTAACAAAATATAAGATATCATCTCCAGGTAGGCTAAGATTGTTCCTTACAACTAGGATTTTCTTAAATTGGCAAGGGGCGAATTAACAAACTGTATATCCTTCTTCTAAGACTGACCACCCTTATGAACCTTGTCCTGCTTCAGTCCATCAAGAGACAGCCCATCAAGAGAAGAGTAGTTGTATCTTTCGATTGATCATATTTTCTACAGTTTTTCTAGCTGTGAGTATCTTTCAACAGATCATTTTTCTACGGTCTTTTGGTATGAGTTTCAAACTCTGTTAAGACATTGGTATTAACATCAACCATTCCACCCTTTATAGTCATTATCCCTACTTTGGGTGGAATCCAGGGAGAGCCTCAGGCGTTAAAATCCCTACTAGAGAGAAATGAGATCCATCCTGCCCAAACTATTGAGGATGAGGATGAGTGTTGGTTCTGTTTCCCCTTAAACTCAGAGCACCGTTTCACCACCTACATGTCGTAAGAAATGCCTCTCTCCAACATCATGGAAACCTGAAAAGGATTGACAACATGGTGACGTTTTTGGAGAAGTTACTGCTTAGACCTTGAAATACATGCTTATTTCTATTTTCCAACGATCACTGCAACATTTCAGTCAGAAACATAGCTGACACATTCTCAAACGTTAGAAAATTTCCATAATCTAGAAACCCAGTCCATATATCTCTTCTTGCTACATCTTTATTTGAAAATTAAAACTATCCATAAATAGGGCATTGCCATACTTTCAAAGCATACTAAAAATAAAATGTTTAACAATCTCAGGGTTACTGTAGAGTAAACCAGGTGTAGCATCTATCTTTGATCTCCTTAGGGCCTTGCTAACTGCTGATTTGTTATACAAAGACCACCTTCATCAGCATTTTCCATGTTATGTCTGTTTGTTTTCCTCTCATGGAAGGAACTTCATGGCCATTTTTTTTTTTTTTAAAGAAAAGATTTATTTACTTAATCAAAAAAGTACAAAACTCTTTAATCAGAGTTCAAAGTGAACAGAGCATTCTAAAAAACAGAACATGAAGACAAAAAAGAACCTCATTATTGGAGCCTTTGTCATCCTCGCATACCACCCCTGCCCTTCTGCTTCTTGATGATTTGGTGGCAATAACCAGGGGCTATATTTATTGCCTGATTCGCTAGTGTGTCAGCCTCTTTGTTGAATTCCCGCCTTATGTGTTGATAGGATATTTTGCCAATGATCGTGCCTAGTTGTCTAATCCTGTCTTGAATAATCTTCAATTGTAAAGATCTAAAATCTTTATTTTTGGCAAGAGCTGTTATTATCAGTTTAGAATCCCCGTAAACTGTGACCTGAGTGATTCCTTGCTTTGCCACCAATTTTAAGCCGATTTCACATCCAATAGCCTCTGCCACATTGTTAGATGTTGTTCCCAAGTTGATCATGTATTTGAGTAGGATCTCACAAGGTCCTGTAAGAATCAGTCCCCCTGCTGCTGCTTTACCGGGGTTGGACTTGGAGGCACCATCAAAGAAGAGTGCTGAAAAACATATGTCAGGCAAAGAATTGTTTGCTTTGCATCCTCCCTGTGTCAGGAAAGCTTGGAGATTAAGTTGGTAGATAATTCTTCTTTCTGTGGGTGACAGATATTCTTCATACTGCTGTTGACAAAAACTAGATTTGACATTTAGGACTAATTCTTCTTTTATCCTTCGTATTAGAATTTTATTGTCCTTACCTTTTCCTTCAAAAATCCTCTGATTTCTATCCAACCAGATGTGCCAGATGACAAAATATGGTATAGAGCTCCACAAATATTTTAGGAGGGGCTTACCTGCCAGTTTACCTTTATATTCTTTGTTCCACTTGGTAAAACATGTGTCTATGGTTAACCTTCCAGAGTAGGAAATGCCAAGAATTTTGGTTATTCCTAACCAAATTGAAATTGCCTTTGGGCATTCAAACAAAAGATGGAAAACTGTTTCACTGTTCTGCCTGCACCTGTAACAAACATGAGGCCCTGCTATACTCCTCTTTTGTAGATTATCACCTGTTAAGATTTTATTTTGAGAAACTAGCCAGCTGAATACTTGCAGTTTAGGTGGTGCTCTAGCTTTCCACAATATCGATAGTTTTTTGTTGGCAGGCCCAATTTGCTGATGTTGGACTCCTAGATGCACTGAGTATTCCCCATTACTGTTGATGCTACCCCAAATAAGTTTGTCTGGCATTGTGGGATGAAGAGGTCTAATGCTCACCACGTGGGACTTAAAATAATCCCAATCTCCTTGAAGCTGAGATGGAATGGGAGGGGAGATCCAGTTCAAAGTTTTTGAGGTCCAATAAAACAAGTCACTTAATTTGAGTATTCTTTGGCTTTCCAAGTGATTCTGCAATTCGATTGGAGTTCTCTCTCTTAATGGTGGATTTCCTAGGATCGGGTCCTCCCATAGATTAATTGACTTACCATCTCCCGGTAGCCAAGAAATTTTATCCTCTATTATGCTCTTTGCAACCACTATATGTTTCCAAACCAACGAGGCTCTGGGAAGTTTGTCTATATGTTTGAGCATTTGAATACCTGTTTGATTATTTACATACTTGCTGACTAGTATGCGCTGCCATGCTCGATTGTGTTTAAGCATGTTCCAGAGAAGTTTTTCTCCCAGTGCTTTCGAAACTATCTCCATTTTTTTTATTCCCAGTCCTCCTTGAATTTTACTTTTGGTGACCATCTCCCAATTGACCAAGTGGAACTTTTTTCTTTTTGATTGCCTACCTCCTTGCCATAGGAAGTTGCGTATGATTCCATCTGCCTTTTGCAAAATAAACTTGGGAGCATGATATACTAATAGTTGGTAGACTGGAAGAGAAGCTAACACTGATTTGATCAGTACTACCCTTCCTGCAAGACTGAGCCAACTATTACTGTAACTTTGTATCCTCCTAACCATCTTGTCCAATATTGGGGTCCAACAGTCTGAGGCTTTGAGGTGGAAGCTCATGGGCACTCCTAGATATCTGAAGTATTTTTCTATGCCAGACTGAAATCCTAGGATAGTGCAAAAGAGTTTGACTCTTATTGCTGCAATATTTTGTGTATAGAACTGACTCTTTTGAGTGTTTATATGAGCCCCGGTAGCTTGTGTGAACCAATCCAGACATTGCTTGAATTGTCTAACATTTTGCTTGGTGGCTTCACCTAGAAGAATGATATCATCTACAAATTGGCCATGTGTTACAACTTTGCATCCTGCTGCAGCCTCTATCCCTGTTATTTTTTTTTCTCTTCGAAGATGGTTGATTAATCTTCCAAGAGTCTCAGCTAAAATGATGTAAAGGTATGGTGATAGTGGACACCCTTGTCTAATTCCCCTTGTAGCCTGAAAGAAATTTGTTGGTTCTCCATTTATTAAGGGGGCTATCCATGGGTTTTTTATGCATGCTCCGATCCACTTGATGACCTGATGTGGGAATCCAAACTTTTGAAGGACCTGTTCTACAAATTGTATATTAACTCTATCAAAGGCGTTTGCCATATCAAGTTTTATAACAATTTGTTTCTTTTTTTATTTTCTACTACTGTGGAGGGCTTCATGCACTGTTATGATATTATCATATATTTGTTTTCCAGGCATGAACCCTCCTTGCTCTTCTGATATTAGTTTGTCAAGTTTTTTCTTTATTCTATTTGCCAACAACTTGGTAATAATTTTATAGGAAGAGTTACATAGAGAAATTGGTCTGAATCTAGAGAAAGTAGTGGCATTTTTTTCTTTAGGAATTAATGCTAGAAAGGTGGAGTTGATGGCTCCAAGAAGCTTACCTTTCACCCTAACATCCTCAATCATGCGTAGCAAATCTTCTCCAATGATGTGTAAGTATTGCTGGTAAAAGTTGTTTGTGAATCCATCAGGTCCAGGAGCTTTATCCTTTGGTAGAGCTGCTATAATCTCCTTAAGTTCCTCCATAGTGATTGGCTGACTGAGATCTTGTTTGTCTTCCAAACTTAATACTGTTGGTATATGTTGCAGTAGTATTTCCTGGGAATGAGGGTTACCATTTTCTCTGGAGAGCAAAGTTGAGTAATGTTGCTTGGCAAGTTCCTTAATTTTCTCCCTGTCTGTATAAGTGGTTCCTTCATGCTCTATCTCCTTGATTGTGTTTCTTTGGTAGCGTTGCATGGTTTTTAGATGAAAATATTTGGTGTTTCTATCCCCCTTGCTTAGCCAAACCATTCGGGATCTAAGCCTCCAATGTGTTTCTTCTTCAGTGCTTAATTTATTGAGCTTCTGAATCAGGTCATTTCTTGCATCTTCTTGCCATGGTTGAGGAGGATGATCCCCAATTTCTGTTTCTAGCTGCTCTAGTTGTTGCATCAACTACTTCTTGTCTGGTTTGACTCTCGCTTTTTTTGCCAACCATTTTTTTATCATGTGCTTCAATTTTTGAATTTTGATTTTCCACTTTTCTTGGGGGTTGGTGGATTGGACCTGTTGGTTCCAAGTGCTTTCCACAAGTTCACTGAAATCTTCTTCTGCTGCCCATTCAGAGTTGTATTTAAAAGGAATTTTTTGGGGTTGTAGGCTTTGGCCGCTATCCAAGAGAATTGGCTTATGATATGAGATAGAGTTTTGAATGATGTGACTGGAAGTGAGGGGAAAGTGTGTTAGGAGATTTTCACTGATAAAAAATCTATCCAATATTTTTGCAATATAGTTTACCCCTGCTCTTCTATTGCTCCAAGTGTACTTTCCTTTGGTCGGTCAAATGTCTTGTAAGATTTCATCTGCCATAATTTGATTGAGTATATCTCTATTTGGATCCCTTGCTAAACTTCCCCCAACCTTCTCCCAATGGTAGAGAATCATGTTGAGATCTCCTCCTAGTATTATGTTGTCAAAATTCTCATTGTCTAGAAGTTTTGCCATGCTTCTCTTTTCTGGATAGGATGATTTGGACCATAAAAATTTATTACTGCTACACTAGTTCCATCTGGTAAGACAAATTTTGTACCTATCCAGTTATTATGCTTATGTTGTAAGCTACAAACTAATTGTTGTGGGTCCCAAGCCAAAGCTAGTCCCCCTGAAGCTCCCACAGAATCAACAATTATCAGTTCTGATTGTGCCCATATCTTCTGCCATTCTGTAATCAGTGTTGCCTCTACTGTTTTTGTTTCCTGAATACAAACTATTGTTGGCTTTTGCTCTTGTATTAGAACTTTGAGATAGTTTTTTTTCAGAGGACTTCCCAGTCCCCTACAGTTCCATGACATAATCTTCATTTTTTGGATTGCTTCTTATTTTTTACGAAGCTCTCCTCAATTCTGACCTGCGTTTTGGATTGCAAGTCTTTTTGTGCTTGCTCATTTCTGAGTTGTTGGTTCGATTTTCTTCCCTTAGCTGCAGATCGTGTGGTCAGCAAGCCCCCAGGAATCACTATTTCCTCCACTTGTGTTTCTTCTACCTCTTCCTCTGAGTTCCCATCAGTTTCTTCTCCAGCTGTTGTGTTCTCTGGTGTATCTCCTAAGATCTCTGGTGACTTGTCAACTTCAGTTGTAGGTATCTTCTCTTTATCTTTAGGAGCCATCACATCTAGAGAGGTGATTTCCTTTTCTCCTTCATTAAGACTTGCAAATTTATTTTTGTGTTGGAAGCTTTTTTGATCCTGTGGTTGAGGTTGTTGATTCTTGCTTCTTGATATGCGCGGTCTCCTTTTGACTTCCTGGAATCCTAGTTCTTCCTTTTTTGTTTCTTGTGCTTGTTTAATTGGGCAGTTTCGGGAGAAATGCCCATGCTCATGGCATGTTATACACTTGAATGATATATGCTCATAGTCCAAGGGTTGGTTATGTATCCAATCAAACACCTTTATTCCAATATGCTCGAGCAAACCCTTTTTCAGATTAACTTGCACACAGATGTGTGCGCATATAGCATTATTGGCCTTTAGAGAAGCCCAGTCAATGAATGTTCCAATAGTGTTTCCTATTAATTCCATCGAAGGTTTGTTCCATAGGTGCAATGGCAAAAATGACAACCTCACCCAAACAAAAACTTCTTCAGGCTCCTCTTAAGGATCAAATGCCATGCTCCACGGGGTCATGTAAAGTGGGCTGGATCCCGGAAACCAAGGACCTCCATGAAAGATAGTGCTCTTGTCCTCCACGGAGGCAAATGTAACGACAAAGTATCCCCTACCTGTCATCATAAATTCATTAGAGGAGACTTTACTCCCCCAATGTGTGTTAATCCATTTCTGGATTGTGATTGGAATAGGCCATATTCCCACTAATTTGCATGCAAGGGCTTGTGTGGAAAGCGTGGGAAAAGGTTGCTGAATGTAAGTTGGAGGCACCTGTTAGGTGTGAAGTCGGTATGGTCAGACGTTCTGGGCTGCTAGACATCTGGGTTGCTAGACGTCTGGTCTGGCAGATGTCTAGGCCATACGTCTGGGCTGCTAGACATCTGGGTTGCTAGACGTCTGGTCTGGCAGATGTCTAGGCCATACGTCTGGGCTGCCAGACATTTGGTATGGCAGACGTCTAGGCCAGACGTCTGGGATGGCAAACGTCTAGGCCAGTTGTGATGTCTGTCAGACGTCTAGGTAGACGTCAGTACGCGGAAGACGAACAGTCTTGGGAGCGGAAGACGAACAATCTTTGGAGGCTTGCGTTGGAAGATGAAACGAACAGTTTTGGAGTCTTCCTTCTGCTCTATAAAAGGGATGTGATCCCTTGCATAACGTTGGATGGGTTGTTGAAAACGTCGAAGGACGTGAATGTAAACTTTGCTGAAAATAATAAGAAGGAGAAGTTGCCATTGCCCCGTGGTTTTTCCTGCACATTGCAGGTTTCCACGTAAAATCTCTGTGTCACTTGTGTTACTGTTTCCGTGTTCTATATTTTTGTTATTGTGCTTCCTCTTGCAGGTGATAAATCTTGGAGTTTTTCCTAACATCTGGTATCATAGCTAAGGTTTTGTGCGAGTGGGAGCTGCAACAATGACAAAAGGTGTAACCAAGTTCGAGATTGAGAAATTTGATGGCAGGAACTTCGCTCTATGGAAGATGAAGGTGGAGGATTTGCTGGTTCAGAATGACCAAGCGCAAGCCTTGAAAGGGGTCGCGAGTAAACCGAGCAGCATGAAAGATGAGGAGTGGGTAACGCTTGACCAGAAGGCGGTTTCTACAATCCGTCTCTGCCTAGCGGACTCCGTCTTGTTCAATGTAGTTGAAGAGAAGACCGCGGAAGCCCTTTGGCAAAAGCTTGAAAAGTTGTATGAAACAAAATCAGCAACTAACAAGGTTTTTCTGAAAAAGCAGCTTTATAGCTTGAGGATGAAGGAAAGTTCATCCGTGGTAGATCATTTGAATGAGTTTAATACTCTGATCAATAACCGGTTTCAGCTTAATGTGAAGATGGAGGATGAAGATAGAGCTATCACCCTACTTTGTTCCCTTCCCGACACTTGGGATCATATGGTGATGACCATCGCAATTCATCATCGAGAACTCTCAATTTTGATGATGTGGTAGCCGCTTTGTTGGCGTAAGAGTTGAGGCGAAAAACGTCTCTCGGAACCCTCAACCAATGAAGCCCTATCTCGTGAGAGGTTGATCGTTCAAGGGGAGTAAACAAGGTAGAAAGCAGTCCAGATCTAAGTCTAAAGGACATAAGCAGAAAGGGAAGTGCTGGCATTGTGGGAAGCCAGGACACTCCAAGAAGGACTGGTGGCAATTAAAGAATGGTGAAAAGCAAAATCAGCCATCAACTGAAGCCAGTGCAGCAGATTCAGGAGAGACGGCAACATGTGAAGCCTTCTGTATCAAGAATAACAGATCGGTTGTTATATACCCGGGTTTTGGACTCAGGTGCATCCTTCCACATGTCTCCCCACAGAGACCGGTTTGACAAATATCAGCCATACTGTGGTGGAAAGGTCTATTTGGGTGATGATCATCCTTTAGAAATTGTGGGAAGAGGGGATATAAGGATCAAGTTGGACGATGGTAGAGAAAGGATGCTATGTGATGTGCGACATGTGCCCGATTTGAGGAAGAATTTGCTATCAATCAAAATGATGGATAAGCTAGGGTATTCTGTCACCTTTTGTAACAACTACTGCAAGATTACCAGAGGAGCTCTTGTAGTAGCAAAGGGAGAATCTTATGGGACCTTATACCGTTTATGCGGTGATACGGTGACAAACCATGCAACAACAACAACTTCTGTTCAGGATGCAGTAATGCTATGGCATCAACGCCTAGGCCATATGAGTGAAAAAGGCCTGAAAATTCTGCATGACAGAGGTATGCTTTCTGGGATTAAGTCTTGCAATTTAGACTTATGTGAGCACTGTATTTTTGGTAAACAGAAGAGGGTTCGGTTTACTGCAAGTCCTGGTAAGAGTTCTGATTTTCTGCAACTTATACATTCGGATATATTTGGACCTGTCCCCACTCAGTCCTTGAATGGCGCCATCTATTTTCTGACTTTTATAGATGATTATTCTAGGAGAGTGTGGGTTTATTTTCTGAAGAAGAAGTCGGAAGCTTTGCAGAAATTTAAGGAGTTCAAAGCACGGGTAGAAAAGAGTTTGGGCAAGTCAATTTTGTGTCTCAGGTCAGATAATGGGGGTGAATATTGCTCCAAGGAATTTGATAAATTTTGTATGCAGGAAGGTATTAAGCACCATAAGACTGTACCATACACTCCACAACAAAATGGTGTGGCTGAGCGGATGAATCGCACAATCATGGAACGTGCAAGAAGCATGCTTAGCGCAGCCATGTTGGAGAAAAAGTTCTGGGCGGAGGCTGTTAATACAATTGTTTATCTTATTAACATGTCACCTACAACTGCATTGGATGGACAGATTCCGGAGGAGGTTTGGTGTTGTAAGCCAGTTGATTACTCTCATTTGCGCACTTTTGGCTGTGACGCGTTTGCCCATGTACCCAAAGAAAAAAGGTCCAAGCTTGACCCGAAGTCAAGCAAATGTGTTTTTCTCGGCTATGGAGATATAGTGAAGGGGTATAGACCGTGGGATCCTACTGCCCACAAGGTAATTATTAGCCGGGATGTAATTGTTGATGAAAAATCCATGCAAAGGAAGGAGGTACAACAAAATCCTAATGTTGTACCTGTTGAAGTAGAATTTAGTGAAGATGAACATGCTGAAGTTTTTGATCAGCATGTAGAACAGCAAGTAGAACAGAAGTAGAGCAGCCACAACGGTCACAAGACCAAGAGCCAGAACCGACGGATCATTGGGTTAGAAGATCTACACGTCCACAAAAGTGTCCGGAAAGGTATTCTCATGTGTATCAGTCCTCTTTTGCTTTGTTAACCGATGATGGTGAACCTAGTTCATTTCAGGAAGCTAGAGAGTCCGAGAATGCAGGAAAGTGGAGGAAATCCATGGAGGAGGAAATCGAGGCACTTCGAAAGAATAAAACTTGGGAACTTGTGGATCTCCCACCTGGAAGAAAGATCGTTGGAAACAAGTGGGTGTACAAAGTGAAGAAGAACAACAACGGGCTGTTGGAACGCTATAAAGCTCGCTTGGTGGCAAAGGGCTATGTGCAGAAGTCAGGTGTTGACTTTAATGAAATTTTCTCTCCAGTTGTGAAGATGACTACTATCGGAGTTCTACTTGCACTTGTAGCTGCACAGATTTGGAACTGGAGCAGCTTGATGTAAAGACTGCTTTCTTGCATGGTGATCTCGAGGAAGAGATATATATGGATCAGCCCGAGGGCTATGAAGAAAGAGGCAAAGAGCATTTGGTTTGCAGATTGAAGAAATCACTGTACGGGTTGAAACAGGCGCCAAGGATGTGGTACAGGAAATTTGACACCTTCATGAAGAGCCAAGGTTTCAGCAGGAGTGAAGCTGACCATTGTGCATACTACAAGAGGTTTGACGATGGCAGTTTTATTATTTTGTTGTTGTATGTTGATGATATGTTGGTTGCAGGCCCCAACATGAAGAAAATCATTGATCTTAAGGCTCAGTTGGCTAGGACATTTGAAATGAAGGATTTAGGAGCAGCAAACCAAATTTTAGGGATGAAGATACACAGGGACAGAAAAGGAAGAAAGATCCGGTTAAGTCAAAAGTCATATGTGGAAAAGATTCTGCAGCGCTTCAATATGCAGAATGCTAAACCACTTAGTACCCCACTTCTTCCACACTTAAAGTTGTCTTCCAACCAGTGTCCTAGAACGGAAGCAGAGAAGACAAGCATGTCTCGTGTACCGTATTCATCAGCAGTAGGAAGCCTCATGTATGCCATGGTGAGCATCCGATCGGATATTGCCCAAGCAGTGGGAGTAGTCACGGTACATGGCAAATCCTGGTAAGGAGCATTGGAATGCAGTGAAGTGGATATTCATATATTTAAGAGCCACTTTAGATGTTGCCATTTACTTTGGATCGGCAGATTTGCAAGTTACAAGTTTTGTGGATTCTGATTATGGTGGAGATAGAGATGGGAGAAAATCCACTACAGGATATACCTTCACTCTTGCAGGAGGAGCAGTGAGTTGGGCTTCTAAGTTGCATTCTGTTGTGGCTTTATCAACCACTGAAGCAGAATACATTGCAACAACTCATGCCAACAAAGAGGCAATTTGGCTAGAGCGATTGTTGGGTGACTTCAAGGTAATGCAGGAGAAAATTACGTTGCATTGTGATAGCCAGAGTGCTATTCAGTTAGTGAAGAATCCAACATTCCATGATCGCACGAAACACATTGATGTCAAGTACCACTTTATCAGAAATGTGGTGGAAGAAGGTAGGATCCCGTTGCAGAAAATCGACACTGAAGTGAATCCTGCAGATATGCTTACAAAGCCGGTCAAGGTAGAGAAGTTTGAATGGTGCAGAACTTCTCTGGGCTTGCTGAAAAAGTAACAAGGGCAGCATTGGGCAATTGGCACCGGATGAAAATTTTTGGCAGAAGAATTCCCGAATACTGACTTCAAGTGGGAGAATGTTAGGTGTGAAGTCAGTATGGTCAGACGTCCTGGCTGCCAGACGTCTAGTCCGGCGGACGTCCGGGTTGCCGGATACGTCGGGCGTGCGTACGTCTAGGCCGACGTTGTGACGTCTAGGTAGACGCCAAAACGCGGAAGACGAATAGTCTTGGGAGCGGAAGACGAACAGTCTTGGGAGCGGAAACGAACAGTCTTTGGAGGCTTGCGTTGGAAGATGAAACGAACAGTTTTGGAGTCTTCCTTCTGCTCTATAAAAGGGATGTGATCCCTTGCATAATGTTGGATGGGTTGTTGAAAACGTTGAAAGACGTGAATGTAAATTTTGCTGAAAATAATAAAAGGAGAAGTTGCCATTGCCCCGTGGTTTTTCCTGCACATTGCAGGTTTCCACGTAAATCTCTGTGTCACTTGTGTTACTGTTTCCATGTTCTATATTTTTGTTATTGGGCTTCCTCTTGCAGCTGATAAATCTTGGAGTTTTTCCTAACAACACCTCAATCATAGGAGACTCATCTAACTTGGGCACAAAGGTACCATTGTTAGAGCGAGCAGGTGGTTTTGGATGGGATGCTTTTCTCGCTTTAAGCACTTGACGCATATGATCCAACTTCTCCTCATCAAAGGGAAACTGAATTGATACTCACGATCTCTCTAGGGTTTTTTGTCTTCCCCCAAATTCATTCCTCCTCCAACAAATAAAATATTTCTCCAAAAAAATAAATTATTGTAACTTTGCAAACCCTAGCTTTGCTGCATGCACTCCACGATTCTAGCCAAACAAACTTCTTCAAACTGTTGTTCAGATGCACAGAAAATTTGTAGATGGATCTTCAGTTGTCACCATGGCACAAATCTCCATATATTCCCTTAACAAAATAATATTAATAAAGATTCCATGGCCATTTATGCTGGTAAAAGATGCCTTTTTTAGTTTTAACCTTTAGCTTTTTGCTCTCAAATGATCAATCAATAGGAGGAGATATATAGTGTTGAACCCTGACTTGTTGGCTTCAGACAATTTCTTGGGTGCATCCTCTGTCCCTAGTTTTTTTTTTTTTTTTTGATAAGATTTTCTAGTAGTCACAACAAACAACCATGCAACTGATTATACAAATGTTTATTTTTAAAAGCTACATACTGTCTTTATTATTGGGCCAAGTTTAACTAGCTACAATTTGTTGCTTTAGAAATTAGCAATTTTATTTTTAATTAAGTCAATCACATCGATAAAAAGCATGAAACATAGATACTTTCCACAATAGAATATTTTTTTAAAAGGATCAATGACCTTAAAAAAAAATTGCCCATTGATAAAGTTCTTACAAGACATTTATGGGTACATAGTTTCATGAAAATTCAGTGTTCCACGGGGACGTGTCCCCCCCCCTCGAGGGGCGCGTCCCCCGTCCCCCGCATCCCCCAGCACGGGGGACGGCATTGGGGACGTTTCCCCCCGTCCCCCTTTTGGGGGACGGCTGGGAAACGTCCCCGAGGACGCCTGAGGCCTACGACCTCCCGTACCCTATTTTGGGGCGTCTCTGGGGACGACCAACCATCCTCGGGGACGACCAGCCGTCCCCGAGGATGGTTGGGTCCCTTTGGGGACGCTCAGGCCGTCCCCGGGGACCCGGGACGGCCTGAGAGTCCCCAAAGAGACTCAGCCATCCCCTACGGCTGGGCATCCTCAGCCAAAAGAAAAACTGAAAAAAAAAAATTAAAAATGAAAATTTAATCTGTTCTTTAGTGCATTGTAAGACATTTGTGTTATTCAATCTGTTCTTTAGTACATTGTTGAAAATGATGACTTTGAATTTCCACAAATGAAGATTAAAGCAAAAATTACAGTATTCTAAAGCAAGTCCTCAGCCAATCTGTTCTATGAAGCTTACGGCAAAAGTTACAGTATTCTAAAATTTCAAGTGAGGGATAAATATTGTTGATATAATAAGCGGAGATCACTGAATAACGTAAAGAGTAACAAAGAGAGACCCTACTCATACTAGTGAAAATTACTTAGAAAGAAAGGAAGTTTCTTAATGTCCGCAAATGATCAAAACAGTTATTTGGTCTCAAATACTACATTGTGTAACAGCAGTTTGGAGAGAGCTGGAAATAGTGTTCCAAAGAAAAACCAAGAATACAAAATTAATAAGCATAAATTTACAAAATCCCTTTAAACAAGGTTAATCAAAATATTTTGAGAAGGAAGCTGACAAGGAAAAAAATAGTTAAATTGTAGGATGTTAAAAAGTGAAACAAGCAAGTTTTACAGGACTTAGAACAGCGTGCCTCTTGACTGCATTTTTGAAAACATTTTTAGATCATGGCTTTGCATGTCTTAATTCAGGTTCATGATGATGAAGCTGTTGGCTAGTAAAAGCAGCGTGATAACTCTTACTGGAATGGCACTTTATTTGGTGGGGACAAGACCCTGGTCCAAAATGCTTCTATTGCTGATTTATCTAATGTTCAAGAATGAAGTTTTTGTAAAACAGATGGCATCCAATTAGATTCATGTTCACTGTTTGCTTTTAAGTGTGTTCCTTTGTTGCTATAAATGGTTATTGATTTGCTGCAAAGTGGCCTAAATTGTTTGCTTTGCATACACTTCCATTGAGAAAATACAGATGAGGAATGCTTGGCATCAACTTGTCTTATTCTTACAAAGAGACAAATCCCATTGAGTTTAGGACATTGACTTCAATGAGAAAATTGTAACTTTTGCTTTAGGACATTGACTTCAATGACAAATCCGCTTATTTTAGAATACTGTAACTTTTGCTTTAATCTTCATAGAATACTGTAACTTTTGCTTTAATCTGTTCTTTATGTTCTTTAGTACATTGTTGAAAATTATGTGTAAAAGCTGAATAATGTGGCATTAATTACTTGAGCAATAGCAACTAATTTGGTTAACTGTTAGAGATTGGCAGATTGCACTTGATATCCTTGGCTGAACCTTCAAGTTATATTTGTTGAAACAATTAAATGGCTGCACTTAGTAACTAATATCAATATGAATATCCTAATATCATTTTTGTTGTGTAGAATTCTGAATGTGTAGATTATTCTAAATTTCTAAAAAATTTCAATTTTCATAGTATTATACCAGCCGTCCCCGAGCCATCCCCTAAAATCGGCCTGCCGTCCCCCCGTCCCCCAAGTTCGTGGAACCTTGTGAAAATTCAAAAAGTGAAGTCATGTGAGCTTTTTGGGTTGTTGATGACATTAACATCGTGCAGTTAGCTGTACATTTCAGACATCAAAACTATCAGGCAATTATGTAGTTTTAGCATTTCAGGAAGTCTAATAGTAACAATTCAAATATGAGCATTCGGATATATTTCAAAAGATTTTTTCAGTTTGCACAAATACATAACAAAGTGAGATTCATAAAAGTAAAAAATACTATTCAAATATATGGGATTCTTTTTACTTGAATTGCTTTACCCTTGCAGTATTATCTGTTTTGCATTTTCTTCTTCTTTGTTCAGCTCTTCTGTTGGTCAGGACCTCCGCTTTGAAGAGCCTCTAGTTCACAATAGCACTCTTTCTGTTGCTGTTCAAGAGTTTCTCTTCTCTACGCCTCTTCAATTTTATGTCTATTCTCCTCTAAAATTCAACCTAGGTGTCTTTCTTAATTAGAGAAATATGCTAGCAATAATTTAAAAAGCATTCAGAAAATCAGGCAATTCATGATAGCACTCTTTTTGCCGTTGCTCAAGAGCTTCTCTTCTCTGTGTTTGTTCTTCTCTAGCATTCTACCTATGTCTCTTTCTTATTTAGAGAAATATTATAGCAATAGTTTCAAATATCATTAAGAAAACCAGGCAATTCCTTAAGTAACAATTTAGGAGGAATTAATCGTTACATGCAATTACTTTCTTACTTCATTTGGTGCTTCTTCCTTTTTCTCAAGCTCGACAGCACCCCTTTTATTCTTATTTGCATTTCTTGTTTTACATCATCAGAGTCTAGTGCTTTTTCAACTCTCTTCTGACTAATTTCTTCAACTTTTTGAGTTGTTTCTTCTTCTAAAATCTTCAAGTCTGGCTTATGTTAACATTTAAAAAAATAAATAGCATGCAGAATGGGGGATATCTCATTGTTGAATTTAACCATATATTTCTCTGTGGACTCCCTTTCAACATATTTGAATACTTAAATTGAATTCCAGTAAGCCTTACACAGGCTTTACAATTGGATCTATAGCCAGCATAAAACCAGACCTTTGCCAACTGCTAATCTGATTACTTTGTTCCATGGTGATTTTTCCTGGGATTTGGGAGCCATCTCAAAGACGTGCCCCAACATATGTTCCAATGTCCTGGGAACATGTCTTGCCATCCCAAAATGTTGTTCCACTGACCCCGTCCCGGAACTTCTTGGAACATAGTAGTGAATACATGCTTATGCTTTTAACGCATAGCTCTACCAGATTCCAGAGCCAAACAAATGGTCTTTCAAACTCATGAATAGAAGATAAATGGGCAGTAATTGGGTCATCAAATTTAACAACTTGGAACTTGAGCAGTACCTTTCTTAAGGAAATTGCCTGCGGAGAACCATGTCAAATAAATTTTCAGAGGATTTTAAATGAAAGCAGGAAACATTCCCAATTCTGATATTCACAGACTGGTGTGACAATTAATATTCATACACAATGAAACATAAAACAAAATGTGGTTGTAGAGGTCATAAAAGGGGATATTGATTGGTTGAACTGTTCCCAATTTCTGGTAGACCAAAATTTCAAGCTCAAAATCATTCCTTGAAGTACAAGCTAGTTAATTACACCCAAAAGCATTCCGCTGAACCCTGTAATGCAAGGGGACTTCCACTAACAGCAGTAATTGTGTCATCAAATATAACACCTAGGAACTTGAGCAGTAGCTTTCTCATGAAAAAGGCCTGTGGAGAACCATTTCAAGTAAGTTGTCAGACATTTTTAAATGTTAAGCGAAATGTTTTCAATTCTGATATTCACAGACTGGAATGCTGCTAAATATTCTTACACAATGGAACATAAAACAAAATGTTGCTACCATAGGTCATAAAAGGGAATATTGATTGGTTGAACTGCTCCCAACTTTTGGTAAATTGAAATTTAAGCCTAAGAGCATTCTTAAAAGCATACCAATTACACCCAAAGGCATTCTGCAGGAAACTGTGATGCAAGGGGGCTTTCACTAATAGCACTTGACTCGCTCTTTGTTGTGTTAGAACTTTTCGTATAAAAAAAAAATACTGAGCAGATAAAGTCACCAGAAGATTTTTTTTTTCTTTTGGCTTACATGTTGCCTGGTTCTTTTGTCTTAAACTTTACTACTCTGTATACAACAACGTTATGAATTTTTTCTGCATAGGAGTACTATGGGCGCTTTTCACCTTTTATCCATTAAAAATGATGAATAACAGTTTTTTTGGTTTAATTTAATATCCTCTTCAAGAAACTGGAGAAAAAAATCAAGTGAAATTACTACTCAGATTAACGAGTAGGTATCTGTGTTGAAGGGCTTACTAGAAAAGAAAATCTTATACCACTTAAAAGTAGAATCCTGTAATCAGCAATACTACACCAATAGATTCTGTCTGCAGCATGCCCAAAGAGTATGGACTATAATGTCAACATGTATAAGCTACAGCATGGTCAAAGAGCAGGGACTATAATCTCAACATGTATAAGCTACACACAGACTCCAGGTTAGAGAATGATAAAAAATATTGAAGACCTTGAACATCTAAGAAAAACAGTTAATCAAATTAGTGTGATGGAAAGCAATGTGTTGAGAGTTCACTCTAAATCTTAAAGCATAGCCTTACTAGTAGCCCAACAAAACACCATCAATCAGATTGTGGTAGACCTTTTGAGGTTGAAGATCAAGTGGCATGCTTATCACAAAAATTCATCTCATGGTGTAAATGTTTATATAGGGAAATGTGAAATTAATTATTTTTCCATGAGAGAGTAGAAAAGTTATTCAATTTAAACACCAAAAAGCATTTTCTACAAATTCATCTCATGGTGAAAATGTTTATAGAGAAATGTGAAATTAATTATTTTTCCATGCGAGCATAGAAACGTTATTCAATTTAAACACCAAAAAGCATTTTCTACAAATATTTATTGCAGGTTACATCTAATTGAAATAACATTAAATAAAAAGATATTTCTGATGCTAAAGACACACAAGTAGGGGAGGAATGATATACACATGCACTTATTTCAAATACCCAAATTTTATGACACCTCTGCACTACATGGACACCACTTTTTCTCATATTTTCACATCTGCCCATTTTGAGTTCCCAAATGTATTTTGTTCAACTGAAATCAGTATTTTCTTGCAATTTCATGTCCTCGTATAGAAAAGGAGGTTCCCTTAATGATCTACAGTAAATGCGGGAATTTGGATAGCAGATTCAAGATATGTAGAGCTAAGTGGTGATGCTATTCATCAAATAAAGAATTTTCTGTTCCATGTTATAAATTACTTATGTATCAGACTTGGTAGTTCCTAGTATGTGTCTTCTTTTTAAAATTCTACAAGTAACAATACTGAAATGCTGAGCCTCAGAAAGCATTAGATATGATGCATTTTTTTGAGGATCGGCATGAATGCAAGCATTGTTGGAAATGATGCTAAATTCCTTAACCTGCAAATGATTTTTTATCACATATTTCAGAGAATCAAGTCTGTAGTGTCTGGATGATACTTCCTTGGACCATTGCTAGAAACTCAGATCCCCCTAACATTGGAGCCATCGAAGGTTATATTCAAACTATTCCTTGGGCTCCAGTATCTTTATTGATTGTGATTCCATTTATTAAAAATTTAGTGCTCCACTCTAGCGATGCACTTTGGGAATGATCAACACATTTGGAATATTTTGAGGTTTTGAATTTCATTAGTAATTCAATAGCCATATACCCCATGGTAGATTAAAACTAGCAAGAGCGCAAGGAAGCGATATTAAAACCTGATAAGAGAGAAAAATCTAGGATATAAATGCATATTTATATGAAAATAAAACCAGGAGTGAATGAAAAAATAGGATACAAAGTATTAATTATCTAAATATGAAAGAGAATAAGATGGAGGATATGTTGTGAATTTGAAATTGCTTTAAATATGATTTATAGGTCCTTTGAGTTTCCAAGGACAAGTGTCAAAATTTTATCGGTTGATAGCTTTGTGACACCTGCTGGTCATGTTTTTATTATCAATATAAATTTTTCACTTTTTTGGCAATTCACTGTTTATACTTGGCCTCATAGTAGAAGCCTATCCTCTAATAGAATACACATTTTCAAAAAGAGCAACAATCAATAGCCTTGGGTGAGGGAGGCATAAATTACTTTAAAAAGTAGAAATCAATCAGCAGTAAAACTAATATCTGAATGTAATTACTCCATATAACCATTTGTATTAAACTTAATGACATATTTCAAGAAATGGAAACACCTGTTTACTATATTTACCCTCTGGGAATCATGTTTTTTAATGGTGTTCATTTCTGGAGTATTTTTGGGAAAGTTTGTGCACTTTTCAACATCTGAAGGTTTGCTCTTGTCAATTTTTTTGCAGATTGCTCTTATAAGTGCTAGAAGAGGGGAGCACTTTATCCCTTTTCTCACAGAGGGTTTTGCTGTTGGATGCCCATGGTTTCATTAGATCAGTTGTCAATGAAGAATCAAACACTTTGGTGGCAATTGAGACTATAGTTTTCTGCTTAGCCAATTTAACAATCTTGATCTTTGATGTGATCCCAAAGAGTAAGCTATTCTAGCAGTAGGTGCAATATTGCATTTATACCTATATGGTTAACTAAGTATTCCAGCCGTTGATATTCTCATTCCCTAAAGCACAGAAAAAGCTTGGAGATGTCTTCTTCAATCAAGCTTTCAACTATTTCCTTTCAGTCCTTGCAGTCTAGTTCTGGTAAGAAAAAGCCTTTAAAGCTAGCAAAATTAGGAAACCAAAAATCAATCTCTTTATTTTCTCACAGAAAGAAACAAAATGGAAAAGAGAGTTGTCTTCCAAGGGATCTGAAAATTAAAGCTTTGGATGCCGCACAGCCGTTTGATTATGAATCCAAGAAAATCAAAGAAATGGAGAAGAAAAATAAGTTAAAGATTGGCATAGTGGGGTTTGGCAATTTTGGTCAGTTTCTTGCAAAGACCATTGTCAAGCAAGGCCATACAGTATTGGCTCATTCAGTGACGGATTATAGTGAGGTTGCACGAAGGATGGGAGTTTCATTTTTCAAGGATCCTGATGATTTTTGTGAAGAACATCCTGAGGTTATATTGCTGTGTACATCCATCATATCAACCGGGTCTGTGTTGAGATCATTTCCATCTCAAAGATTAAAGAGGAGTACATTATTTGCAGATGTCCTTTCGGTCAAAGAATTTCCACGCAATTTACTTTTACAGGTGCTTCCCCCAGAATTTGACATATTGTGCACCCATCCTATGTTTGGGCCTGAGAGTGGGAAAGCTGGGTGGAGTGGTCTTCCTTTTGTCTATGATAAGGTTAGGATTGGAGAAGGATCTAGAGCCGAGCGTTGCGAACATTTTTTGAATATATTTGCAAAAGAAGGCTGCAGAATGGTAGAGATGTCTTGTGCTGAACATGATCGTCATGCTGCCGAAAGTCAATTCATTACACACACTGTTGGAAGGATGTTAGGAAAATTGAACTTGGAATCCACCCCAATCAACACCAAGGGATATGAGACATTGCTTCGAATCGTTGAAAACACTGCTGGAGATAGCTTTGATCTTTATTATGGTCTATTTATGTACAATGTAAATGCAACAGAGCAGTTGGAGAGATTGGAGATGGCTTTTGATGCTTTAAAGAAACAACTTGTGGGGCGGTTGCACACCATTCTAAGAACACAAATATTTGAGGGGGTTCCTAGCGGAGAAGTTTCAGAACAAGTTTCAAGTTTTGCAGATGTGCAAACCTCTAGCCCTTTGCAGCGAAGTCCTAGCTCTTTGGAACAAAAATCTCTCCCCTCCCAATCAAACTCTAGCTCTTCCAACACTCTTCCATTGAACACAAAATGAGTTATCTGATTTTTATTGATGAAGTAGCAAAATTAGATTCCTAGTAACTTTTGAAGTAGTTTAGAACAATGGGTTGAGATATATATTAATCTGACCTATTAAAATTAGCACTGTCAAACATTTTAAAATTATTATATTGTGTGAAGGTTAAATATCCTTATGGGAGGGAGTGAAAATTTCAATTCTGCACTATTGTCGATTTTGTTTGACAATTACATGGCAGAATTGGATTTGCGAACTGGCTCTTAAGCAGAAGCAGGAATTCATGCTTTTCTTTTTCTTTTGAATATATTATATAGCGTGCAACGTAGAACTAGGTGGCACAACAGGGGTGACCTTCCCTGTGACTTTGTGGGCCTTCTGAATGGGAGGCCAAAGCCATACCAAAATGTTCTGTTCATATTGGTTTTTTAAAGATTGTTTATATTATTTTATTTAAATTACTTAAAATTTTATGACAATTATGTATGTGTGAACCGTCTAGTTTTGAAGCTGAGTGTTCCCATTGAAAGTCTTATATATCTAATCACTTGAGCTTGTCCATTTGATAGGTTTTTATTTATAATTAGAATACCATTTTTTAAAGATCATTTATCATCTTATTTGACATTTTACTATTTAATTATTTTATATATTTTTTAAATATGTTATATGTTATGTGACTACGGTTGGCTCTGGCTTTGGCTCTGTCACTATGATTGGATGGGGCAACACAATAGAGCCTATGCAGATGAAGCAAGATGACCAAGTTGAAGCTCGTTTCAAAGCACCAGAAATTGTATGTCTTTGCATGTGAGATTGCATGAAGGAGGAACCGCTAAGTACAAACCAGAAACAAGCTATCATAGCTACGTAAGCGAGATTTTGATTATCACAAATTAAACAACAGATGTCTTGCACAGATTTTTTAATATTATCATTTAATTATTATTATATTATATAATATTGGCAGCCTTAACATATTAAGATCTTTAATTAACACGTAAGATAAAAATGTACAAGGTCATAAAAGCACGGACTACGGAACCGTGAATGTGTGTTGTAACTGTCTTAATAGTCCTTTGTTATATTATGCCACATATTTCGTGTGTTATAATATAAGACAACGATGGAGTTTCTTATATTAAGCCTTTTATTACATATTATAAATGTAGAATAATAATGTATCTGAACTTTTAGGTAGTTCGTGATTTTTTTTCTTCAAATTTTCGAATTTTAACACAAACACGTGGTTATATAGTTTAAATTAAACCACATTTGTGTTACTTCTTCTTATTTTAAGAATTTCTATTATGCAAGGATTTAGTCATGTTTATATACCAATTTCTCGAATTTGAACATAAACAGAGGGTTATATAGGTTAAAGTATGTTACATTAACAGATGGTTATGTTATATAGGTTGAAGTAAACTACATTTGTAAGAATTTAAATTTAGCTCATGTTTATATATTTGGTATTTATTTACTTTTTATTAGATTCATTTTCTTCAAAATAATAAAATATTATTTTTGTTATAAAGTTAATTAAATCAGATTAAAAGGAAGAATATTTTTCATTTTCTTTCTAATTAAATATATTTCTCATCTTCTTCAAATTATTATGTTTTCATAATCAAATCCTTGACTTCACTTTTTTAGTAGTTAAAATTTCATTTAGCTAGTTGCTTCTAAAATTTGAATTTTATCAAGGCAATCATCAATGTCATGATTGGCTTAATTATCTACTCTTCTTGGCATAATTTTGTTTTTACAGGTTGCTTTTCTTTTTGATATTTCAACTCAAATATAGGTAAATATTTTCTTAATTATCCTGTTTTGGTTTTTGCCTACTTGTGAAAACTTTCAATATAACTTGAGTAGGCTTAATAGTAAAAACTTGACAACTCCAAATGAGAGGTTTAGGGTATGAACACCAAACAAGTAGTGTTATACATTGCAATTGGCTAAATTATCTACTACTTGATTTTTATTTTATTTTATAGATATGTTTACCTTTCCAAGAGAGTGTTTCCAATAATAAGTGATGAACATCAATAATAGAGTTGTTTTTTTTTATCTAATCCATGCATCCATTTTTGTTAATGGCATTAATATAATATGTGAATCCCCCTTAGTTAAAATATATTGCCTTTTTTAAATTGCAATTTTGATACTTGTAAGAAGTGCCCTAGCCTCTGTATAGTTGTTAGTTGAAATTCCAAATGATTATGAGGAAATGAGGAGAATTTTGCCTTTATTATTTTGAAAGACACCACCTTTATTAGCTTTTCTTGGATTTAGCACCATTAAAATTGATATTAATAAACTCAATTGATATTTTTGTTTTACCATTTGTCAAAGCAAATCCTTTGTTTTAAAGTCATTGTCATAGATGACCCTTCCATATATATTCAAACCTTGTAACTAAATGCCTAACACATCTTTCTTCACATTTGAGTCGTCCCATGATGAAACCATATTTCTAAATATTTCGTAAGAGATACAAAAATACACTTCAAATCTTGGATATGTTTTTAAGATTAATTTTTTAAAATTCTTTTATTCCTTTCTTCTACTTCAATAAACTGTCGTAGGACGAATCCTCCATAGAATACATGATGCTTTAGCTTTGAAATAATTAATCCAATATTTCATCAACGCTTTTAATATTGATGAAGCTACTTAGTATATTCCCATATTTTTGAAAAACAACCTCAAATGGTGTGAACAAAGGGACAACAAAGAATTAATTTGTTTGGTGTTTTAAAATGCTTCTTACATAAGGCACATCTGAAAAGTCCATGGTACCCTCTCCTTTGTAGAATCTCTTGTAATAAATTTCCTTTTGACTGCTAACAAAGGATTATTGAGGTCTTAGGGAGAGCCTCTAGTAGACAAACATTCTTCCAAGGGAAATCTTTGGGAATTGGAAATTTTGATTGCTCTAAATCCTCAAACTTGACCAAGCATACACCATTTTATGATAGATTGCAAACCAACTCGTCGTTTTTGTAAAAATAGGCAAATGAAACTCTTAAGCATATTTTGAATCTCATTTGCTATTTGTTCAAGTTCCTCTCCTTCAAATAGATTACTAATAAAATCCATGATCTAGAGTTGTTGCTCTTATTAATGTAATCTTTGATCTTTGGACCTTTACAAACTAGACATGTCCGAGCCAATGGTTTCCATTTTGAATCCTAGATATAGAGGATAAGGCTTCAACCAACCATCAAATAAAAAATTTGCATAATCCCCCTTACTCCATGACCATATAATATGTTTCTTGATCAATTGTAAACTATACAATATGAAGTTCCATGTCGACAATCCTTTGGGTAGGGTTTACTCGGGTATGCCACCCTTGAAAAATTACAACTCTCTTTTATAGAGCTCGAGAGTTTACAAACATATATAAATCTCATCTCAATTGAGTTGCTATAGCTAGAAACCTACATCATTTTACATAAAATGTTTGAATTCTTGATTTTCATTTTTTGGATATTTTTCAAATTTTTGTGTGAATACAAATATTTTAGAATTCAACATCTTTCTTGACATTTAACTACAACAACGTTCACAATACTAAAACTTCACCTTTACTATCTATGCATTGCATCTTACTAGAGTAATACAAAACATCGCATTATCATAGTTTGCTTTACCATATTTGGATTACTAGTTTTTTTTTTCTGAAGCACATATGCAACCACAAAAATTATAATAAATAGTTTATATGAAAACACATTAATGTTATAAAATAAAGCAAAAATTACCAATGGAAAACATTAAAGTAAATGTTAATCATTATTTGAATCAAACAGTTAACATTTTCTTGTCGACTTCAGCTAAACTTTCTACTCCCTCTAACCATAGAAAAGATAATTTAACTTCATGATTTGTTGGTCAGAGATCTGCCTTAGGTAAGGGTTTGTCTAGTTATGCGCCCTAGACCCGGCCAACATTGAAAGGCCGAGAGGAAGAAATGCCTCCCGTGCCAATCTCCAGAGATGGGCTGGTTCCCTTGCTATTCTATCTGGGGGGTTGAGATAAGAGAACTGGAAAGAAATGTAAATGATTGAAAGGAATGGGAAATATGGCCACAGGTTGGATAGAACAGGGGTGATGGGCTAACAACACGATAACTTAACTGTACGTTGAATCAAATAGCCATTTAATACAAATGCTAACAGAAATTAAAACTGAACATCTAACATGCATAATCTCCAGGACTACTCCAGAGGTTCACGTTTTATCAGAAGCTAAATCCAGATATTAGAATTCAAGCCTACAGACAAACCAAAGAACTTAATAGAAGATAAGCAATAGAAGACATACACACAATCAGAAGTCCAGAGTTAGAGCCAGACACTATTTGTATTTATAGCAGAATCCGAGTTACAACAAGCTTCTAGCAAACACCCATCCATTTTACAATAAAATAGCAGGCTTATATAGAGAATTTTGTCGCTTGAAAATTAAATGCACACCCACTAAACATCGTGGTGGCAGAGAAGATAAGATTTACAAGGAGAAACAATTATGAAATAGTAGGCGAGCACGAACCGGAACTGATGACTCCTCAGAACGTAACTGAATATCTTCAATGTTCTGACAGGTCCATTTGGTGGTGCGATCTCATTGCTTGCTAGAGCCGCCCTGGTAAAAGATAAGGCTCTGCATCTTCAGAATGTCAGGTCTGGAAGCTTCCTACTGACTGCACATCGTACGACTGAGAAAAAGCGCCCGAATGGATAAGGATGAGGAAACTGAACTGATCCACTTGCCGCCTTGGGAGTAGAGCAGAGTTTGAAAATTCAACCGGTCCAGTGCATTCCAAACATTGCGCCCAAGTTTTGCGCACTTCAAACATTGCACCCAAGTCTGGCGCACTTCAAGCATTGCGCCCAAGTCTGGTGCACTCTAAGCATTGTGCCCAAGTCTGCCTATACTTAGTCATTTTTCGTGCCGAAGTTGCGGGCTGCGCTCTTCCTTCTCCATGGGGCCAAATTGCATCAGGGGACTTGGCACGAAACACCATCGCCATCGGAAGGAGGATTTTCCTGCATGGTCAGTAGACAGAAACAACTGCACACTGTTTTAGGCTTGTAGAAAGGGTTTGATAGCAAAGCTCAGGAGAGAGAAAAATGCATTCGAAATATGAGAACAGAGTTTCTGAGGAGCAAAAATTACTGGAAAGCTAAATATACACCATGTTGCAAAAATGACATCTCTGGCGGCTCGCGGGGAAATTGAGCTCGCCTCAATGTCGAAATCCCAGGCCTTATTCATTGGGCTCAGAGTCATCATCGTTATCACTTTCTGAATATTCACTGGTAGCAACAGACTCTTCACCCGATTCTTCTTTTCCTGTTTCCTCTTCTTCTTGGGGCTCACTGAGCTGCACTTGATCGCGCCCTGGTACCTCGTCTAGGCGCTCATCTTCCTCATTCTAAGGCTCTTGGCCTGCGTCTTGTTGGGGCTCAAGGCTTTCACCCTGGCCCTCCTCCTGAGCGTGAACTTCTTCCTTAGCATGAACTTCTTCACCCTGAGGCTCTTGGCCTACGTCCTGTTGGAGTTCAAGGCTTTCGCCTTGGCCTTCTTGCTGAGCGAGGGCCTCCTCCTCTACATTAATTTCGCCCTGCGTGGGGATTTCCCTTGCGCTTGGACTTCTCCTTGCGCTTGGATTTCTCCTTGCGCTTGGACTTCTCCCTGCGCTTGGGTTTTTGCTTCTTGTTGGGGAGGCTCGGATGACGCGAGCTCATCAACAATGCGGCTACAGGTTGCTTGAACCAGGCCCCAGTCATCCTCATGTATTATCTCGCGCTTCTGGATTTCCCGAATCAGGTACCTGAACCTTTCAAGCTGGCGAACATCAGCGTAATTAAACCTCTCATTGAGGTCGACAAGGCAAGCTTCCATCAGCGCGAACCTGGCCGTACATTGCATGACCTGAAGCTCAGTAATGGGCTCCTCCCAACTGTCAATTTCTGAAGTATCGCTTTCAAAGGAGTCCCAGACTGACTGCAGCTCTTCTTCTGTTAAAATGCGGTCCGTTTCGTAAGTGAAGCTCGGGAAACCGTTCTGCGCCAAAGTCTCAAAGTACATTAGACAAAGCTTTCTTTCCCTCTCAAACCTGTCTATCAGATCTCGGGCCTTTCGGGCTGCCTTGACCCTCTTGAAGAAAGACCTCAACGTTATGCATGCGGTTGCCCATGACCGAGCAAGGTCACTCATCGGGGCGAGCTGGATGCCCGATCTGTCTAGGGTTTGCGCTTTCATGGCTACCTCCAGCCATTGGTCAACGTCCGCCTCGGCCTCCTCCACAATGGAAATGTCGTGGGAAACCGTGTGCTGGGCCTCCCTGATGAATGCCAGGACCGCAGCTGCCCTTCGCGCTCTGTTTTTGAAGTTGCTTAGGAAGCGGCTGCGCACCTCCTTGACACGACCCTTTGACAGGGCTTCCGTGGGATCTGGTTTATTAGCCAATTTAGCCTGTAGCTCCTGAATCTGAGCATCTAACACTTGCAGCTGGTCCTTTGCCTCTCCCTGAACCCTGAGGTGTTCTTGGAAATATTTCTTGGTGTCCTCCAGCTCTTGCTCCAGATCGATCACTCGCTACTGCAACTGCTTCACTTTGGATTGCTCGTCTTCGAGCTGCCCCCTCGTGAGTGCCAAGGTTTCTTCAAACTACGTATTTTTGGCCTCAACGTCGTAGCAGCGATCCTTAAAATGCTCCACCTGGAGGTAGAGGGATGTCGCCTCAACATGAATATTCCCAGCTTTCTCTGCGGGGTCGGCAGTCTTCAGATCTTCCATCGTTTGTCGATAAGAATAGTTCGCTGGCGTCATCTCATTCAATGGTTTCTGTACCTTGGGCGCCTTCTCCATTCTATGGAGCTGCATGTTCTAAGGATCAAATACTGCCCTTTTCTCTGGTCGGGCCAGTGCCTGCGCACTTTTTCTTTTCTGGCCTTTCAGCCAAGTTGAGGAATTTTGTTGCGCCTTGCGAATGCTCTCAGCCATTGGGCCTTCTTCACAGAAATCCAGCTCTGCAGGCTCCTGCACTCCAAAGAACGGGGTAAAGGGAAACAAAGCCCGCTGAGGGCTTGATCCGACAGGTGTTTCTGGGATAGCTGGAGTGATGACTGTAGTGACCATGGGGGGCGTTGGGGTTTGCACGGCTGAAGCCGGAATGCTAGGTTTCGGGGAGGAGTCCCCATGGAGGATACTGTCGGAATAACTGAGGAAGCTGGGACAGGCGAGGGTTGGCCAAGACTTACTGTGGCAGCAGATGCTGCAGCTGAAAATATTGAACTCTAGGGAGTAAGGACGGAAGTCACCGGGAAGGTGAAGGCATTGGAAACTTTTGCAAACGTTTCGAATGACTTAGAAACTGTGGGCAGGGGAGGATGAGACTTCGCCTGGAGCAGGGGGTTCGAAAAGACTTCAGTAGGGGCGCCGAATGGAATGTGGGCAGACACTAGGGTTTCGGCGCCAAGAAGTGGGGTTTCTAAAGGGGCGGATGAGAGAAAGAGAGGAAAAGAAGACGCACCTGCGGGCTCGGACGTCTCCAGAGCCGACGTGGTGAACTGTTGCGTTATCGGGTTGGCTTCTCTCTCTCCGCCCGATGCCTCATCCTCCAGGTTAATAAATGGCACTTCGGGCTGCGCTTGCAGTGCCGACTGGGTATGCCGCACCTGCTGGGCTGGAACAGAAACCCCTGAAGTGCTCCCTTCTATGACTGTTGCTGCCGTCGGAGGGCCTGCGCCAGTGAGCTTGATTTTAACAGTACGAGTCCTCTTCGCGGCGCTCTGGGGCGCAGGTGCATCGGGTGCACTCCTCTTCTTTGGAGCTACCTTTTCTTTGTGAAGCGGTTGCTTACCCTTGCCCTCGACAGGTGGCGGCTGACTAGCTCGCTGCTCTCGTGTCGACGTGTCTTCCACTCTGCTGGGACTCTCCGTACTCCTGGGCACAAGGTTGCCGAAGAAGACGGGTTGGTAGGAGTCATGATATTTGTCAAATATGTCAGAAAATTTCTGATCTATCTGCAGCGTTGGGTCAGATACTCCTTTTCTGTGGTGGCACCTCATGATCCACCAGTTCGCAATCTTCTCCTCCGACCAATGGGGCACTTTTTCTTTTATCGATTTGAACACTCGGTCGTCGGGGTCCTGCTTCGGATACCGCCTAGGGTTGTACTCAGCCTCCATGATGTAAAAGTCATGCCACGGGGGGAAGGAGACCATCCTTTCAATGTGCCATTCGAGATCCAGCCCGGAAGGGTTATTACGTTGCTTCTCGATGTCCGGGCAAGGACAACGGTGGAATTTGTCCCTTGCAATTTTTTCCTTAAAGACACCTTTTGGGTCATACTTCCACCGTTGGGGTAGGTCAATCAGACCAAACTCGTACAGAGTAACTGCCAAATGGACGTTTTGCTTATTTTTTGTCACTTTGATGGCGCCAAGCTCGATAGGCCAGGGGCAGGTGTGTTGTCTTTTCTGCCCCTTGCCGTACATATCATCTGCGAAGTCGCACTGGCGAGCAACTTCGAGGGCAAACAGGTACTCGGTAGTGTAGTACGACAATAGGAAGGGTTTGCCAGAAAACCCAAAGATCCGTACCACAAGCCCCTGTGTCAGTCGAAAAACATCTCCGAGCTGCTGTTGTATCACATATTCCCTCATAGCTCTTGGCACCCGCTCACAGACACCATAAATGATCTCCAGCGCCGGGCCCAGAAAGACTCGGTTAAAATTGTAGTAGGACTCGCGCCTCGACAGGCTCGAAGTCCACTGGTACACCGGGAGCGCCTCGCCCTTCTCATTCGTGCAACTCTTGTCAATGAAGGCAAAACAACGGTGCGAATGCAGCTGATGGAAGAAATACCACACCAGGAATGAGCAGCTCTGGAACGCCATGTTTCCGTCCTGCATCCCGCATAACTGGAGGTGCAGCTGCCGAGACACCCAATCTGCCCAGTCGAAAAAGATGGGCTTTATCCCCCGTGACGCAGCATCGGAAGCATAGAATTCCCCGTGGGACACGCATTCGGCAACGGCCGCCTGCCAGGCATTTACTTGGGCGTCTGAGGCTAGACCAGTAATCCACGCCAGCATGGAGAAGAGCTCGGAGTTCTTGAATCTCCTCAAGGACATGGGGAGTTGCGGCAAGGTCCCGGGTGCGAGTGTCTCTGTGAAATGGGACTCCATGAATCGCCTCATCGGCGGCGTGTTGGTGTATCTCTCCCCCTGCTCCTTGGTGTTAATTCTCCTGACGATAACTTGACCAGAAGGTTCCCGCCCACAGGCGAAGGCTGCGCGGATTTTGTCAGCAGAGATGGAGAACAACCTCTTTCCCTCTGCATCCTTCACCGACCTAGTCTGAGGGTCGTAAAATTGGGCAATTGCGCAAACCAACTCCGGGCAGGGGTGCACAGGTGTGCACAGGTACCAGTACAAGAGGGAGTGGTAGGCAACTGCCCGATTATTCACTTCAGACACCTTAGTTATCATCTGATCAACATCTTGGCGCAACTTCTCTATACTGGTCCTAGTGAGGACACAGTCCCGAATTTTACTCAGTTTGTCTTCAGGCGGAGGCGGCAGGGGTTTTTCCTTTTTTTCTTTTGTCTGCTCCTGCTCACCCTCCGTCGACTTTGGGACCTTCTCCTTTTTCTTCTTGGGCTCTCCTTTCTTGCCCATCTCCACCGGTAAATCGTCCAAGTGCACTGGGAATGACAACGCCTAAGCACAGTCCGCCCGGATTGCGTCTGAGCAATATTTTGCTTGTGCCAGAACAACACGACGCTCTGCTAATGCTTTCCGCTCTTACCCACGACAATCGTCCTCTGGAACTCAGCAATGGTGGATGGCGCAACAACTTAAGAATTTTAAAAGGCATAACTGGTGTCCAATGCACCTTCTTATAGTTCTGGTCTACACCCACCTGCATTAATGTTGCTTAAGCGGAGTAAATGCCAGGAGCGATTTGGGGGCATTGTGGAAGATCTCCTGCGCGGCAACCGATGGAGGAGTGCATCCCAATGCTAACTAACGAAGTGGGGTGCAATCTTCCTTGGAGGACGTGAAGCGCCGCCTCTGTTGCATTTATTTCTTGATGTGTCTTGCTTTGGACAATGCATTGAAGGTATTTAGAGAAAAGTGCCTTGCGCATGAAAAACTGAAAACTAGGTTGCGCTCGCATACCGGAGCGCAACGGCCTCCTTGGAATGTGCACCTGCCTTGGGCGTACTTGAGATGTGCGCTCGGCCTTGGCGCACCATTGGACGTGCGCCCGCCTTGGGCGCACCTTGGATGTGCGCTTGGCCTTGGTGCACCGTTGGACGTGCACCTGCCTTGGGCACACCTTGTGATGTGCACTCGATCTTGACACATAGTTGGATGTGCGCCTGCCTTGGGTGCACCTACGATGTGCGCTCGATCTTGGCACACAGTTGGACGTGCGCCCGCCTTGGGTGCACCTGCGATGTGCACTCAGTCTTGGTGCACCGTTGGACGTGCACCTGCCTTGGATGCACCTATGATGTGCGCTCGACCTTGGTGCATCGTTGGGCGTGCACCCACCTTGGATGCACCTGAGATGTGCGCTCGGTCTTGGTGCACCGTTGGATGTGTGCCCACCTTAGGCACACCTGAGATGTGCGCTCGATATTGGTGCACCGTTGGACGTGCACCCGCCTTGGGCACACCTGAGATGTGGCTCGGTCTTGGTGCACTGTTGGAGTGCGCCGCTGGGCGCAGTTGGTGTGCGGTTGGTGGTTGGCTTTTTTTGTTTGGGAATGTAATCCTTTCCCTGCGAGAGAGAGATATTGCATTGTTGGAAAGTGGGGTGCTTTATTGCTCACGGAGTTCTCCTTTACCCGAAACTTCAAGACATTCGAAACTGCTATTTGCTTTTCTGCACACGGCTCAACAGAATAAAATAAAAGAACTGCACTCCTCGGCATCCTCCTGCCAGTTGGGATTCTGGCCCAAAAACTGCGCTATCGCTAGCGCGGGAGGAGGCGAAGAGATACTCCGAAAAGCAAACTGAAATGCATAAGGAAAACACAAAAAATATGTACAATTGTACAAGAAACTCTTGTACTACCCCTCACTGGTAGTACGCCTTCAGGTGAATGCCATTAATTGATAGTGGCAGAGTAAACCCATTCAGGTCTTGCAGTGTGAAAGAGTTTACCGGATGGACCTGAGAAACCTGAAACGGGCCCTCCCAGAATGCGTCAAATTTGTCGTGGTATCCGGGCTTGGACTTCTTCTCGTTCCATTTAAGCACCAAGTCGCCGACCTGGAAAGTGCGATCAGAGGTCTTTTTGCCGAACCAGTTTTTTGTGGTAACGACATGCTTCATGAAAGCCACATAGGCTTTCTCCCTTTCCTCTTCCAACTGCAGCAGTTGGGCAATTCTGACGCTGACAGGGTCAAACCCTTCATCCTCGCCATCCAATGACCGGAGAGACTGTAGTGCCGGCAACTCGATATGCGCTGGAAGCACCGCTTCCTTCCCGTACACCAGGGAATATGGGGACGTCTTAATGGATTTCTTGATGGAAATTTTGTCCGCCCATAACGCAAAATCTAAAAGCAGATGCCAGGTCCGCTTGTTGTCTTCCAGCGTCCTCTTCAGGATCCGAAGCAAGTTTTTATTGGTAGACTCCGCCAAACCGTTGCCCTACGGGTAATAGTTTGACGAAGTTTTCAAGTAAATATCGTACTTGCTGGCGAATGCGCACATCTTGGCCCCAATGAAATGGGAACCATTATCTGTCACTATGGCATCCGGTATTCCGAAACGGGTTATTAGCCCTTCCAGAAAAGCGATGACGACATCCTGATTAGCTCGCTTGGTGGGCACTGCCTCTGTCCACCGGGTGAAATAGTCCGTAGCTGTCAAAATGTACTTGTGCCCTGCAGAAGAATTAGGCTCAATTATTCCGATGAAGTCCAAACCCCATTGCTGAAATGGAGCCTCAACCTGAATCGGGTGTAGAGGCAGAGAAGCATTCTTGATGCGGCCAACATATCTTTGACACTTATCGCACTTTTGGCTCACACTGAAGGAATCAGCAAAAATGGTGGGCCAATAATAGCCCGCCCTTATTATTTTTAAAGCCATCGGCCTTCCGGCGAGATGGCCCCGGACATTCCAAAATGGAACTCATCCAGGATTTTCTATTTTTTTGTCCTCCTGACACATCTCAGGAGGACACCGTCGATATTTTGATGAAACAACCCCTCGGGTAGCAATACGTATCTGCAGGCCTGAAGCCTGAAACGCCTCCTCTGCGAAGAGTTGAGGCCGGTAGGGCACTGTCCAGTGCTGAAGTACTCCACCAAGTCTTCAGTCCAATCCCTGTCTTCCGCTGACTGATTCGCCAGATTGCTCCACGACGGTGAATCTTCCCATTGGCAAGTTGTTACCTCAGCTACGACGCTCTTGGCAAGCTCCAGGCATAGAGCCCGACCACGGACCAACTTGGTGGGCCGGACCTCTATATCATATTCTTGGATCTTGGTGATCCAGCCTGCCCTCTTGTTACCAAGCTCACCCTGACTGATGAAGTTTCGGACGTCCGGGTGTACCACGTACACTATCGTCTTGCTCTGCGAGACGAAATGACAAAACTTCTTCAGCGCCCTCATTACCGCATGCACTTGACTCTCAATAAAATTGTGCTTTTCCTCATGCGGGAGGATGACTTGACTGAGGAATGCTATGGGTCGTTCATCCCCGTCTTCATTTTTTTGGGTTAGTACAGCCGCATAGCTTTCTGGCTCCCCGACCGCATATAGAATGAAGTCTTTGGAATAATCGGGGTTTACTAGAACGGGAGCCTGGGCGATCCGATGCTTGATCTCCTTGAACGCCTGCCTTCTCTCTTCTGTCCATAGGAACTCCGCATCTTTTTTGAGGAGCTCAGTCATAGGCTTCACTACCTGGGCGAAGTCAGAAATAAACTTCCTGACAAAATTTATCTGTCCGAAGAAGGATTGGAGGCCCTTCTTGTTCGTCGACAGAGGTAGCTTGAGCAGGGCTTCGGCCCTAGTGGGATCAATAGCAAGACCCTTCTCTGATATGAGGTGCCCTAGGAGTTTGCCTTCCTTAACCGCGAAAATTGATTTTTTTGGGTTTATTGATATTCCGAACTCCCGACACTTCTCGAAAACTTGCCGCAAATGTAAACCGTGCTCCTCCCTCCTGTGGGAGAAAATAGTCATATCATCTAGATATATTACAATGACACGGTTGAGCAACTCACCAAAGGCTAAGTCCATTGCTCTCTGGAAGGTTGCTCCGACATTGGAGAGGCCGAACGACATGCGTTGATACGCGAAGGTGCCCCACTTGGTGGTGAAAGCAGTCTTATACTGGTCCTCATCTTTGACCCAAATTTGGTTATACCCTGAGAAACCGTCCAGAAGGGAAAACCTCTGGGCGCCTGCCACTACGTGAAGAATCTGATCAATTTGGGGCAGCGGGTAGTGATCTTTCAGGGATGCCTGATTAAGATTTCGGAAGTCCACGCAAAGGCGAATATCTCCGTTCTTTTTCCGAACCGGGACTAGGTTCGCTACCCAGGATGAATGCTTGATGGGGTAGATTATCTTTGCTTCCAGCATTTTTAGAAGCTCGGCCTTCATCAGTATTTCAATCTTTGGATTCACAGGCCTTTGCTTCTGTCGGACAGGCTTAACTCCCTCCTGGAGCTCAATTGTATGCTGGAAGACGTCTCTGTCGTACCCCTTTAGGTCGCGGTAGCTCCAGGCGACGATGTCCGGATATTCTCTACAGAGGGTCCTGATCTGTTCAATTTCTTGTGGCGTGCAATCAGTCCCCACCTTGATCATTTTCCCGGACTCTAGCTCTAGCTCTTGGTACTCCCTCGCATCCACTTTGATTTTGTGGGGAAGAGCCCTGTCATCTTGATCGAACAGGCTTTCAAGGGTGATCAAACCCTTGGGGAGGTGGTTGTTCTTCAGCTGGATTAGGCCCTCATATTCTTCATCATTGAGAGCTCTATCTTCGATGCTTCCAGCTTCATCAATCAAAAAATTGATGATCTGCTCGTCGTTGTCAAAGACCTGCCAGTGAATATTCTTATCTGGCACCGAGGGCCTGTAGATAACCCTTACTGTTTTTGGCCTTTGCATCAGATTCTCGACTGGGGAGCATCTTGCTCCGATGGACGCCAAAACGTCAGCATGTTTATTCCGCTCTCACGAAATAAATTGAATGTTAAGAGCCGAGAAGGACTCGAGCAGATCCCATACCTTATTACGGTATGCCTTGAGATAGTGTTGTTTGGCAACACATTTATTTGTGACTTGGTTACAGATCAATTCGGAGTCCCCGAATATCTGTAACTATTTTATTCCTAACTTTTCCGCCTTTCGTAACCCCAAACACAGGGCTTCATACTCAGCGACATTATTAGTACAGCTCCAAGCGAGCCTGTACGAGTATGTCTTTTGATTTCCAGAGGGAGAGATGAGGACAACTCCAGCTCCAACACCATTTTTGCATCGGGCGCCGTAAAAAAAGCTTCCATAATTGGTCATCCATAGGGTCAGCGTCACTCGGCACTTTAGCCTTTTCAGGCTTGGTAATCGAGTAACACCCGATGTCCGATTCTATCATAGCATTGAAATCACGCATGGAGAACTCATCCTCTATGCGCAGCTCATCAAGAGCTTCCTCCATCAGCTCCACTTTTTCCTCCACTTCTTCTACTCTGTCAATGATGTTGACTGAGTCCATGGGTTTCTCCGCATCCTGGATTTTTTCAATGAGAAAGGTGGAGGGCTTCTCATTAAAAATTTTGACACTCTTCCCCTTGAAGGGGACCTCCAGATGCGAATAATCGAGAGACAAATAGCCTCCAAGCTTGGCAGTGAATTCCCTTGACAAGCACATGCTGAAATAGGGCTCCAAGTCAACTACCACAACTTCTTGGATTACTGTGATCTGCGGCATCTTGTGCAGCACGATCGGGATGTCCTTGATGACCCCCACTGTCCTGACCGGAGTCCCATCCAACTGAAGCACTCCAGGACTGCTCCTGGTGTACTCCATGCCCATGAATTCGCATACAACTTTGGGCATTACAGTGGTGGCAACGCCAGAATCAACCATGCAATTATGCACGACCCATCCTTCCATCCTGAGGGATAGATAAAATGGGGGCGACCTGTTCTTTCCCGTAGCGGAGGTGGTCAGCGGCTACGTTAGAACGGTCTGAGTTGGTCTCCCCTTGCCCTTGATGGACTTGAGGGATTCCTGCAGTAGGTCAACTTGACCAGGCAATTGGAGCGCGTCAAAGAGGCTTACCTTAGCCGGAGTCTTCCTTAACTCTTCGACGACATTGTATGCTCCAGCACTAGACTGACCTCCCTCTTTAGCGGTCTCGTACCGGGTGCGGTACTGTTGCGTTGCTTCCACTCTCTGATGCTTGGTGATCGAGGGGTACCGCAACTTTTCCCTCGCTTGATCTCTTGCTTCCGCTAGGGGCTGAGAGGTGGAAGCTTACGGCTGAGGGGTCCTCTCTCTTGCCCTTTGGGGCAGATAGTCTCTCAACCGAGCATTGTCCGCAGGTTCTGGTACCTGTGTTGGTTCTCTTTCTGGTGGCATGGCTGCCTTTTCTCTTGGCAGCTTAGGATCAGCAGGTACCTTGAGTGGTTCCATCTGAACCGGATCGACCTCAATTGGCTTCTTTCCTGTTCGCATCAGAACGGAGACCTGTTCGATAGGGGGGATCATGCAATTATGATCAGCTTCCCTTATCATATTTACTTGTCCGCCAGGTGTATCATCTGCAAGTGTCTGCATATAGTTCAGATGAACCATGCAAGTTTCCTCGCCATGTGGGTCGTTGCAGGTGGAGCACCAGTAGGTCCTGCCGGATGAACTAGCTTCATCGCACTCCAACATCGCGGAGTTCCTGTCATGAGGTCTTCCGGTATGGGCGGCTTGATCCTTCGTGATCGTGGGTGAAAACCTCCTTGGCGGATAGTTCTGATCCCTGAACTGGCTTTTCTTCATGATAGCCATATCGTTCGCCATGGTCTTCATGAACCCATACACATCCCGCAACTCCTTGGCCTGATCTGCATTTAGAGATGTCGTAGCTGCGGGCGCGGGTAATGGTAACGGCGCCAACGGTGCTGGTAATGTTGGGTACTGAGGAGGAGCCGAAAGTTGAGGAACCATGGGGTTTGGATATTGAGGAGTCGGTACCTGAAATTGAGGAGTGGGTACCGCCTGATTTTGTGGGTTAGGAGCCCACGGCTGATTGGGGTACATTTGAGGTGCAGAGGAAGCGGATGCACATGGGTACATATTCTGCGGGAAATCCGGGTAAATCGGTGTAGTTGCTTTTGGAGGCAACTTCCCGATGGCTACCAGGTCGGCTTCCGCCTTCTGCGCCTGTTGGTACAATTCTAGAAATGTGTTAACATTAGCATACCGGATATTCATGCTAATATCAGAGTGGAACGCTCTTAGGTAATAGAACGTCGCTTGCTCATATGTGGGCCGAAGGCCGGGAGTGACTCTCTGCCAGGTTCGAGCGAACCTAACATTGAAGTCAGCTATCTCCTCCTGAGGGTGCCTCTGGATAGAGGTGAACTGGTGTAGGAGAGAGAAGGGGTCTGCTTGCTCGTTGAAGCCCCTTATGAGTTGCCCTGCCAGGTGGTCCCACGAAGTTATGGTGTCGGTCGGGAGCGACCGGTACCAGTAGAGGAGCTTACCTCTTAATGAAAGTACCAACAACTTCACCATTACGTCTTCTTCTATAATTTGGTGAATAGTTGCCAGTCTTACGACGTCTTGAATGTGCTCATGTGCCGTCTTTCCCGTGTCGTCGTAAGTAGGTAAAGCTTTCAGGGCGACAGGAGACACAATGTGTTGAGCTTGTAGGGCAAGAGGTCCGGTGTGGTTCCAGGCTGGGAACAGCTTGGGCGGAGTCGATTGCGCAATGGCTGCAATGGTTGAGCCAGAACAATGGGAACACTCGGAGCACCCGGATCAACGTTAGGTGGAACTGGAGTATTCTGATGATCCGGAGAATTCGGCGGAACTGGGGGCAAGCTAGTTGTTGTGCTGTCGGGAGTTGGATTCCGCGTAGCAACAGTAGCTTCCTGCGAAGAAGTCCCGTCTATCGGGATATTTGGCCTGACCACTCTGGGGTGCTCTCCCAGAACGTCGATGTCAAGCTCGAGGAACTCAACTTCTTCTGTATTTCTAATCTGCCACCTCGTTCGCATGAAGGCGTGATCTTTTAAGCTGGTCTGCGAGGTTCAGAGGTGTCTGAGTTCGTATGAGTCGCCAGATGTTCGGATTTGTCAGCAATAAGACGAACATCAACTTCTTAGTACTGCTTTTGCAGTGGAACGTTAGGTCCCACCGGGCGTGCCAGAAACTGTTGGTCAAAGATCTGCCTTAGGTAAGGGTTTGTCTAGTTATGCGCCCTAGACCCGACCAACATTGAAAGGCCGAGAGGAAGAAATGCCTCCCGTGCCAATCTCCAGAGATGGGCTGGTTCCCTTGCTATTCTATCTAGGGGGTTGAGATAAGAGAACTGGAAAGAAATGTAAATGACTGAAAGGAATGGGAAATATGGCCACAGGCCGGATAGAACAGGGGTGATGGGCTAACAACACGATAACTTAACTGTACGTCGAATCAAATAGCCATTTAATACAAATGCTAACAGAAATTAAAACTGAACATCTAACATGCATAATCTCCAAGGCTACTCCAAAATTCACGTTTTATCAGAAGCTAAATCCAGATACTAGAATTCAAGCCTACAGATAAACCAGAGAATTTTAATAGAAGATAAGCAATAGAAGACATACACACAATCAGAAGTCCAGAGTTAGAGCCAGACACTATTTGTATTTATAGCAGAATTCGAGTTACAACAAGCTTCTAGCAAACACCCATCGTTTTACAATAAAATAGCAGGCTTATATAGAGAATTTTGCCGCTTGAAAATTAAATGCACACCCACTAAACATCGTGGTGGCAGAGAAGATAAGATTTACAAGGAGAAACAGTTATGAAATAGTAGGCGGGCACGAACCGGAACTGATGACTCCTCGAAACGTAACTGAATATCTTCAATGTTCTGACAGGTCCATTTGGTGGCGCGGTCTCATTGCTTGCTGGAGCCGCCCTGGTAAAAGATAAGGCTCTGCATCTTCAGAATGTCAGGTCTGGAAGCTTCCTACTGACTGCACATCGTACGGCTGAGGAGAAGCACCCAAATGGATAAGGATGAGGAAACTGAACTAATCCACTTGTCGCCTCGGGAGTAGAGCAGAGTTTGAAAAGTCAAAAGGTCCAGCACATTCCAAACATTGCACCCAAGTATAGCGCACTTCAAACATTGCACCCAAGTTTTGCGCACTCTAAGCATTGCGCCAAAGTCTGGCGCACTTTAAAAATTGCACCCAAGCCTGGCGCACTCTAAGCATTGCACCCAAGTTTGACGCACTTCAAGCATTGCGCCCAAGTTTGATGCACTTTAAGCATTGTATCCAAGTCTAGCGCACTCTAAGCATTGCGCCCAAGTCTGCCTATACTTAGTCATTTTTTGTGTTGAAGTTACGGGTTGCACTCTTTCTTCTTCATGGGGCCAAATTGCATCCGGGGACTTGGCACAAAACACCATCGCCATCAGAAGAAGGGTTTCCCTGTATGGTCAGTAGACAGAAACAACTGCACAATGTTTCAAGCACTGTAGAAAGGGTTTGATAGCAAAGCTCAAGAGAGATAAAATGCATTCCAAATATGAGAACAGAGTTTATGAGGAGCAAAAATTTCTAGAAAGCCAAATATACACCATGTTGCATAAATAACAACATGATCCTCAATTAAAACCCCTCTATTGGCTAGCTTATTTGCATATTTATTGCCTTCCCTTAAAGTATATGCAAATTTAACTTTTTCAAATTCTATAGCAAGGTATTGAATTTCCACAATTGTTTCTTGTATTTTCTAAGGAGCCTTTGCTTTCCTCAAAATTGCATTTATTACTATAAGTGAATCACCTTCCATCCATACTCTGTTCCATTTCATTTGTTTATATATTTTTAACCCTTCCAAATCCACCCAAGCTTCAACTTCATTATTTGTCTTAAATCTACTATTGAAAGTGTAATGAGACAAAATATCTTCTCTATTATTTCTAATTATTCCTCCTCCTCTTAATGGTCTTAGATTTCATTTATATGCTCCATAAAAATTCATTGACCAACTCCACATGTGGTGGTTTCCACTTTATATTCTTTGCCTTTTTTTGTTAATCATGCACCAACATCATAATTTCATTTAATAACTTGACTATATCTATCAAGGCTCTCTGCTTCTAGATTAGGGATTGGGTGAGTTGATAGGGTTGGTTTAGACTCCATTATGGCTAAAAAAATATCCCTTTTCATTACATTTAAACTGCTTTCATTTCCTTTAAATATTCTTCTATTCCTTTATAGCCATACAATCCAAAGAAGTGTATCTTTTGATATATCCCAAATTGTCTATAAAGCCTCATTTTTTAAAATTATTTATCATTGCTTTAACCATTCTTCAATTTTTCCATTCATCACTATGCATTTACCAAACATATTAAGAACCCATTGTCATGGTTTCTAGACTATTGAGCAATCTCCCAAGAGATGGTCTTTGCTCTCCTCCTTTTTAGAAAAACACATTGTGAGGGGCTATGAAAATCCGTTTTCATTAGGTTATCCTAGGATAAAATTCTTCTATGACCTACTAGCCAAACAAACATTTTGACTTTAGGAATGCTTAGGCTATCCCAAATATCTCTCCATATTATTGTGATACTCCTATTTTTTTAGTGTTTTACATTATATCCACTTCTTGTTGTGTATTCTCTTGAGCTATTCAACTTCCAAATCAACTTATTCTTGGCTCCCCTTGAAATTATCATTGTTATATTTCTATTGAAATGCCTCCTAACATTAATGTCTTGTATACTTTAAAAATTCTTTCCATTTGTATCTTCCTTATGATCCTTGTACAAAATGTTAGAAACCCTATCACCATGTTTATCTTGAAGAAATATCATTTGTGATTTCAAAATAGGATCTAGATTGAGTGTTTTTTTATCACACCAAGTATCCATACTTAGAAGAATTATTTCCCATTGTCTTTGACTCTCTTTGTATAGTCTCCAAATTACTTTTCTCCTATGATCTAATTTTGCATCCATAAGAACTCTTAAACTAAGACCTCCCCTAGTTTTATCATCACACACCTTGCTCCATTTCACCAAAGGAATTTTCCTTTTATCATGTAATCCTAACCACATAAATGATCACAAAATATAGATTAATTTTTTTTCTAGTGATTTTGGTATAGTATAGAAGGACATATAATATATTGGAATGGCTTGTAAGACTTATTTAATTATTTGCATCCTTCCTGCTAACGATAACCATCTACCTTTCCATGCTAGTAGTTTATTCTAAATTGATAAGTCGAATTCTATCCTCATTCTCCCATCAAATAAGGACATCCCTAGATAAGTTTTTAGCAAATTTGTCTCCTTCATTTGAAGTAACCTGCATATCCATGGTTTGATTTTAGCTAGGGTGTTTAGGAAGTAAATTTTGGATTGTTCTATAAATTTTTTTCCTAATGCTCTTTTGTATTCCTTTATTAAGTTATTCAAAGCTTTAGCCTTGTTTATCCTTGCCCTCTCAAAAAGGGCAGTATCATCTACAAATTTTTTATGGGTGATGGTGTTGATGTTATTACTAGCCTTAAGTCCATTTATAAGCCCATCTTTGTTAGCCTTCTTCAAGTTTCTACCCAAAATATTTGCCATAATAATGAACAAATATGGTGATAAAGGATATTTCTACCTCTCTTGGATTTAAATGATTTTGTTACTAATCCATTAACCAACACTGAATATGAAACTGTAGAGACACAAGCTTTAATCCATCTAACCCATTTCTTCCCAAATTCAAACTTTTCTAATACTACAAAAATAAAATACCATTTAACCCTATCATAGGCTTTACTCATCAAGTTTTAAGATCATTGCTTTCTCTTTTCTTGAAGTTGTTGAATGGATAACTTCATGAGCTACTATGATCCCGTCTAGAATTTGTCTCCCTCTCACAAATCCTCACTCTTTTGAAATGATTTTATCAAACAATGGTCTTAATTGATTTTCCATCACTTTGGAGATAATCTTATATGGAATATTACATATGCTTATGGTTCTAAATGAATCAAACAATTATGCATCATTTTTTTTGGAATCAAGGTAAGATATGTTGCATTTATTTTGTAAGGTATGTATCATTTTACCCTAGACTGATCCACTACCACCAATAAGGAATCCTTCACTACATCCCAATTATGTTGATAGAATGTTGTAGAAAGCCCATCCAGACCTAAGGATTTATCCTTATTAAAAGAGAAAACAACTAAATGAACTTTTAAAGTAATAGGCTCCATTTGTTTCCTATTGTCTTCATCTATTTTAATTGAAGGGACCTATTGTCGAAGTTTGTCATTAAGAATTTCAAACACCTATGATCCTAGAATTTTTTGATAAAATTATCTTGCCTCATTTCTTATTTCACTCTGGTCTTCCATCCAAATATCTTCTACTGATTTAATTATACTAATTCTAGATGTTGATCTTTGTACTGTAGCCATCCTATGAAAATAATTGTATTTTTATCTCCTTTTAACCAAGTATGTTTTGATGTTAATCTCCAAAATTTCTCTTCCTTAAAATATTAATATATTCACTACGCAACTCCCTTTCCTCCAATATTGGGTTATTATTGTAGACACCTAAAACGTGTCATGTCGAGGGTGACTACTCATATGGACATGCTACAAGACCATATGGAAGATCTTTGACAGACTCCAAGATAGAGTTGTGGTTCTAACCACTCAATTTGGGCTCCTTGGCCTAATCAGTCTGAACCGCAGCCCAGACCTATGGTTTACAGCTGAACTGCGGCTGAGACCTGCGGTTTGCAGTCTAGACCACAGCTATGACCTACAGTCTTAACTAAAGTTTAGTTGGCATTCAATCCAATCCAAATCAGTTGAAACAACCATTAGATCTAGAAGAATGTGGTTAGAGGGCGGAAGCTTCCGTTCCAACTATTGTAACCACCCCTTATTTATCTTGGCTTCTCCAAGAAGCCACCCCTAGCCTTGGGACATCCTATAAGTACCCCTGCAAATGAGGGCAATGAGATAGAGGATTTTGATAGCGAAGCGCTGTCGAAATATGATCAAAGAGAGCATTGTATATTTGAATAGCAGAGCCTGTCGAATTGTACACTCAACCGAGCATACTAAGAGATAGTTATTGCACTTATACCCTACCTACTTGCCAAGATTCATGATGAATTGCATTATGGATACCCTAGGAGTCTAGGAGGATCAAGAAACGCAAATTCGGGCAAATGAAGACCCATCACAATGATTTGATCGCCAAACCTGTCAAAAGGACATCGAAGGCGACCCTTGAACATCAATTAGACAAGGAGGTTAAGCCCACTGCCCTTGGAATTGAGGGTAAGCCTATTAGAGTGCTAACCATGGCTGTCAGCCACGGTTTACAGTGCAGACTGTGCATCAGAGCTGCGATTTGCAACAAAGGTATAACCGCATTCCTATTTCTATTTTTGTTCGGATAATTAGGGTAGATTAGTTATTTTTATGGTTTAATAGCATTTTAGAAGACTTCTGACCATAGAACTAGGTTAGATTTACATTTTATGCTTATGCTTCAATTAGGACTTAAATGCTTTCTTCATGCATTTTTATGCTTCACTTTTCATATCTGATACATGCATAGTGTGGCTGCTACTTTCCTTTATGCTATTACATGAATCTTGATTCACTTTGCATAGCTTAGAAGCATTATTTATGTTTTCTTGATTATACATGTTAATGGTGTCATTATGCAGTTTACCTAAAAGGGCCTCATCATGAGAGGCTGCCTATATTTTTTGACATTCTTGTTGTTTCTTGACCGCAGGGAACAATTTCAAAGGACAACAAACCATCAAGTTCCTTCCCCATTGCGAAGAAGAGGGCACCTCCACCCTAGAGTAGTTCGTGCCATTCTGAAAGGCATTTGGAAATCACACCTACCCTTAAGAGGGAAGATAATTGTGCACTCCTATTGTAATATTGTATCAAAATGAATATCCCTAAGAGGGACATACTTGTAATTGAGTTTTGACTTCAAATATAATGGAATAAAGCATTTATTTATTGTTTTATTTGTTTTCAATTTCATTTACTTGTATGCATGTTATACTTTTATAAATTATTGCAATAGGATATGCCTTAGGTGTGAGCCTTTTTTGTGGTTACAGAGGCGATCACGGTGGAAAATCCAAAAATTGCGTGATCACTGATGTTTTTCTCTATTTTTTTGTTGTAGGTGCTAATCGTGGGTAACAACTGTGGTTCACAGTGTTAACCATGGGTCAGACCTTCAGTTCATAGTGCTAACCGCGGTTCACACCTGTGGTTCATAGTCGCAGCCATGCCTGACAGATGCGGTCAACCAAAAACAAAAAAATAACAAAATCAGACATCACCAACAGACTTGGACCTGAGGTAGGCGCATTTTTCCCTCTCTATATTTTTTTGTCTATGTTTTTACAAAATCAGAATACAATAGATGGATGCTAATTAGGAAAACATAGCAAAAAGTAAAATGGTAAAATCCTAGATGCTTTTTAGTTTTCCACTAGTCGCTGCTAGGAATAATGGATCTCTGATTGCAGTCCGCCCTAGTATCCAACGGTCTAGGATATTTATTGTTTAGAGTTTGCATGTATGAGGTCCAATCAGTGGCCATTTTCATCATAGATAGTTGCATTCTCTGAATATCATCTAGCATAATTGTGCATTCTCTGAAAAGCAAATTTTCTTTTGAAAAGCATGTAGAAGAATCATGTGAATTTTGTTTTATGCATTTTATTTTCATGCAGTGTAAAAAGAACCCCACACACCACGTTTCATTTAAACATCAGTGGCGTTGGGCTCTCACATCCAACCCATTTGATTGAGACCAATAGTGGATGTCATTACCACTTGGTTGGCTCATTTAAAATTATATTATCGGGACCCGCTCGTGGCCAAGGTCAACCCAAGAACTGTCCTATCCGTACAAAATAGCACGCACTCATCTTCGAAAGAGTGTATCGTTGTGCACGGTGTGCTAGGTGAGGGTTGGTAGTACCTATGTTACCTCGTTGAGTATGGAATTCACTCCCATATTCGGCGTGTGCGAGTATATAGGTGAAAACCTTTGAACAAATTGAGTATAACATAAAATTTTGAAAAATACGATAAGATTTCAGAGTATATTCACAACAAATCAAATACACTAAACCAGTTTTAGGACACACAATTAATCCTTAAAAGAGATAATCATATTGTCTACTTTGTGTGTTGTAGGGTAATAAACATAAGATCCTTGATAATCTATTTTTTGATTATGCATCCAATGGGTTCGAGAATCATGTAAATCGGAGCTAAAACAAATATTTTATTTTGGTTTTATGATTACTCTATTTTTGACCCCAAAAATAGCAAAAAACTGCACTAAAATGGCCATAAAATGGTCTAGACAACTTCAAAACTTGTCAAATTTCTTTTTTTGTCTTAGTTTTACCATTGTACACCTCTCACATAAATTTTGGATCCTAACTCTTCATGGTTCAAAATACCCCAAAAATTCCTAAAAGTGGTCATTTCCCCACGAGCCCCGATTGGCCAATTATTCAAAAAATACAAAATTTTGACCCGAAAATCATATTTTTGTGTTGTAGCTCATTTTTATCAGCTCATCGCACTGATCATTTTGATATATAACGCAATTTTTTTTCGGAAGCCAAAAAAATTTATATGGCTAGGGGACCTCCCATGGTGAGCAAGACCTCCAATCTAGAGAGGTAAGTAGGTTCCATGACCACTGAACATATTAAAATCAGTCCAGAAGACATGGCCATCCTTGAATGGCATCCCAGGTCTTATCATAACATCAATACCATCCATAGGGGGTCTAACCTTCGAGATAGCCTTATTAGAGAGGCACCCAGAGGTCCTCCGGGAGGCCTTCCTAACTGGAACACCTTGATATAATTCTATATAAGGAACAATCCACCAAATGAGGAGCCTAGTAGGTCAATTTCACAGGTTCACATCCCAGCTTGCTCTATACATCAATCAGAAAGTGATCATGAACATACACCATGGCCTAGCTTGGGTGAGCAAACCACCCCATCTGGTCAAGCAAGTCACCCCCCTACTCCTCATAGGGAGCATTATGTGCAACCTAAATATATAGAGATTACATTTGAGCCTGAGTATGCATCATTTATCATAGATGAGGAAGAGGACCCAAGTCATCCTCCTATTCCTTGTGAAGAGTACGTGGGGCAACCATGTTGTGGCTCTACATCGTCAAACTATACAAAGCCCACTCATGACTCAAAATATCAGGTCAATGCAACCTTTAAGGAGTGTGGAAAACAACTAATAGATCCTACTAGGGGGAAAATACATGATAAACCCATCCGTATTTCAAATACAAGGATACATAGCCCCCATACAACTGAACAATGAGATCATGCACATCAGGCATTGAGACCACAACTTGAGCAACAACAAACGGATCAAATCCTGTTGGATCAAAAACAAATAAATCAACAACGGGTGGACTCACCACGAGCACACCTGAAAAATTTGTATCAACAAAAGATACAAGAACAACAAGAGATACAACAAGAGCAAGTGCAAAATACATTGCGTAAAGTGGCACTTACGCCTAGCAACTAGAGGATGCAACAACGCATAAGACGCCCAGTGCAATCTCAGAATATTTCACTGAGGCCATGCAAAAATCATGTTCAACATCATAGGTTGGTATCTGATTATCATCATGAACCTCATACTCCTCAACAGTACCAAGATCAATATGATGAGGAATCATATGTAAAGTCCCAATGGGAACATCAGGATGAAGTGGATTCTTACCTTGAATCCAATTATGATGAGGTGCCTAATGATTATACTTATCATCCACCTCAACATCAAAAGCGACCTCCTCTACCTAATCAAGGGTGACGAAATGAAGATCATATCATTTCATTAGGGCGATACAAAGTGCTAGCTGATCGGATAAATGCATTCAAAAAACAAAATCAAAGAGGGGTTTATCAAAAACCCACATTGAAGCAACTTAGAAATCAACCTTTGCATCCATCAGTGTCTTCACTGACATACCCATCGAATTTCAAGATGCCTCAACTTGAAAAGCAAAGATGATGAAGATGCACAAGAGCACATGACAAGCTTCATCCATATGTGCTTTTATTTTCAAGACAATGATTCTTTTATGTTGAGAATCTTCATGATAACATTAGTTGGGGATGTTTTATAATGGTATAATCATTTACCACATCATAGCATAAACACCTTTGAGCAATTGGCTGATGCATTCCTACAACATTTTGCCTCTAGTGCTAAGGAAACAACAAACTTGACTGACTTGGTTAGTCTTTGTCAATTGGACGATGAGCCAGTCATTGAGTATGGCAATAAGTGGAGGAAGCTGATGTCAAAACTACCTTTCACCCTACCACAACAGAGCTCATTTGAATGTTTATGAGAAGCTGTTCAAAACAAATTTCACTTCTCTTGCAATTGCAACAATATCAAATATTTGAGGAAGCCTTAGCACAGGCCCAGGTCATTGAAGACATCAAGATACAAGAGGGTGATATTCCATGCCAAAAAAAGGAATGGCCAAACAAGAATATTATAGATGGCAACACGCAACAAAAGGTGACCCCAGTCAATCAAGTTATTTTGAGTATTCTTGAATCCTCAAAGTAGGGTGCACTGCCTCCACCAGTGCAGCATAATTACCAAGCTCGACCTCCTCTGGTCCAAAATCATATGCAAAAGAATCAGATACAGGGCCAAAAACATCGGCCACAACGACAATATACTGATTTTCCAGAGACATTAGCATCGCTCTTTGATTGATTATATGAGGCAGGAAGGATCAATCTTCCAAAGTTATGTCCTTTGAAACCTAATAAGCATAGATCAGAGTCACATAGAGAAAATCTATATTGTGTTTACCATCGACAAAGAGGTCACGACATACATAAAAGTATCCCTTTAGAGATGTAGTGCAGGATATGATCGAGAGGCAAGAGCTTCAGATAGGAGTCTTCCAAGACCCCTTGCATGCACACAAAGTAAACATAGCACCTGTCAATCAAGTTGAACAATCTAATCAGGCGCATATCAATCAACCTCCCCAATATTTTATGGGAATGATCAGTGTTGTAACAAAGAAACAAGATTGTCAAAATCGATCTTTGCAATCGATGGCATATTCCAATGTTTCACCTTCGTTTGTCTCGTCTCAGTGGGACATTGGCACTGCATAAAATTGCACATTATAGCAGGGGGAATCAGTTTCTACTATTCCTCCTAGTCAAGCCAATCATGGCACATCAAACACAATGCACATTGGGGGTCTTCAAGGTGTCACACCTTCCTCATCATCCACATCATGATCAATGAAGCAAAGTGAGACTTCTAAAGGTATCACACCTTCCTCACTTTCATTGAGTGGCACACACACTAGGGGGTACTTAAGGTAGCGTACCTTTCCCCTTTAAAAACAAACAAAAAAAATCATAAAATATCAAAATTTCAAAAACAAATAAAACATTTAAATTTCAAAAACAATTGAAAAATCATAAACTTAAAAATCAAAACAAAAATATTTGCAAACATCAACTGGGGCATTATCAATATCGATCCCCAAAAGCTCCAAAGACGTCTGTAAGCCCTTTGGTCAACCCCAAAAGCCTCGAGGATTTATATAATCGCTCGGTCATCCCAAAAGGATCCAAGGGTTCATGAAACCACTTGGTCGTGTCAGTTAAAAGCCCCAAGGATTTGCTTATAATCGCTTGGTCAATCTAAAGGCTCTAGAGATATGTACTTGCTATTTGGTCATTTATGAGGCTCAAAACCCATAAAAATTATATCTAAAATATATTTGTAAAACATAAAATTCAAAAACATTTGCATTTGCATTTGAATTTTACATTTTCATTTTGTATTCACTCATGCATTTGCTACATTACTACATTTCATATAGGCATTCATCATCCGATGCATTTTGTAATAGAAGGCATTGTGTCTGTCAGTCTTACAAATGACCCCACATTTGTGTTTAAACCATGTATCTCTGCATTTATCATGATCCATCATTCATGAGAGTAATTGTGTTTTTTAACACAACCTATAATGTTGCTATGGAGATATACTATGGTTTTTCGGTCACTCAGCCATACCTAGTAGTCTTATCAAGAGTTGGTAGAAAACTTGCTTTGCTTTTGTAGCTAAGGTTCAGTTAATATAGCCCTTAGCATATCATAAACCTGTCACTAATCAAAAAATTTAAACAATCCTAAAAAGGACTTGGGGAAGATGAAATCCATGAAGCAGGACTAGGTATCCTGAAGCGAAAAGAGTTATTCTTGCTTAACCCTCTGTGCGGATGGTATGGGAAATGTTGGCAATTGGCAAAAGGATAGGTTAGTTCCTTATTAATAATTCCTTTCTTACGACAAAATGAGCATATCCCAAAGAGATATCCCATATCAATCCTCATGATTGATAGCCTAGATCGATATCATAGATCGACTCCCCAAAGTGACATCCCATATTGATATCACAAGATCGATATTCTCAATCGATATACCAGAAACAATTTTTCCAAGTAAGTCTCCCCAAAGGAAATTTTCTGAAGAAGATTACCAAATGTAAATGTAGAAAAGTAAAGATCAAGTGAATATCATAAAACAAACTTAAATCAAAGATTCAAAGTAAAGTTCAAAGTGAAGATCAAATGAAGATCATAAATCAAAAGTTCGAGCAAAGATCAAATGAAGATCCAAAATCCAGTTCGAAGAGATATCAAATGAAGATCCAAAGACAGTTCAAAAATAATATGGAATCGACTCCCTTGCATCACTACATATGACCAAGTACCCCAAAAATTGAAGGATAGAAAGGAATGATCTTGAATCCTTGGAATTGTCAGCACTACTGTACCTTACGCATGACAATATGTCTGATGCATTAGCATCTCGCTTATGAACAAGACCAATGTTTGAATGTGGAAGAGCTAGCTTCAGGTGTCCTGCATTTCCTAGTGGCTTAGTCCAACTAAAATCTAAACTTGATATTGGATAAGACATTTGTGGAACCCCTATCTTAGCAATGGGCTGAAAGAATCCCACCTAACATCGAGGAACGCTTGTGTCTTGTCTTAAATAATCATTTGCACATAGAGGGATAATGAACATTTAGGGTCTATCTTAACAAAAGTCTTTTATCTCAGAAGTCTAGTGTGGTTAGTATGCAAATTTTGATAAGTCTATTAGGGTGTTTGAGTCTCATGGAAAACCTCAAAAATTTCTCCCATAGCAACAAAGTGTCAAAAATTGCAACCATATAAATCATCAAATTGCAAAGTATCAAACCCATGATACATCATTATATAAAGCACAATCAACATATAATATAGATACCGGATGGATATTAGCAATAATATTTAGATGACCACTGACTGTATCGTGCACATTTTTCAAAATTGCAAAAAAAAAAGGAATGACACATTATATCATTCGCATCATAAAACATTGCATACCATTGCATTTCATATATAGGTGATTAATTGATTAAATTCTTATCTTAAGGATTTTCAATTACATTCATGATTTTTATACATTTTGTGGCATCATCCATTATATTGATAAACATATTTGCATTCATTTCATCTGTTTTAAGTGATTAAAGCATACAGGTTCATTTACATTAGATTAACATCATGTAAATAAAGCATTACATACATTAATGCATGAAAAGAAAGCAATATCAAATATGCGTTAAGAGAAAAACATCGCATCCATATGCATCCATCAAAAAGCACATCTAAGCATCTAATATCACTGCATATCATCATCATAAATCAAAGAGCTATCTAGTGCATGTCATACATACATCACATCATATAGCATCAACATAACGTAAGCATTGCATCCATGTGCATCACATAAACATAAAATTAAAAATAAATGAGTACACAATAAATGAGCCATAATAATGATCATATCATATATATAATGTGTGTCTCAGAGTACATCAGAAGTACAAAAATACCTGCAAGCTACAAATGTGTAGGTCCTCGACCTTACACCAAAAATGTATCCTATGATAGTAGAGCTCTAGCTCTGATCTGCTCCCCTTGTACCAGAGCTCTCGCTGCCTCCCTCAATGTTGTGCTCAGGAGACTGCTCTGTATGTTGCCCTGTTGACTGTCGTGGATCTTGCTGTGAGCCCTGAGTATCGCCTAGCCCGAAGAGGCCTAGCACTCGTCCAACTGCCCCCTATGCTATGGGCACCTCTGTGCGCTAGGACCTATAATTGGACGTTGTAGTAGACCATCCTGCCTCCCTAGTCCTAGTATGACTACTGTCACCATGCGTACTGGAGGACTTGTGTGTCTTCTTGCTCTAATGGGTGTGATGGCTAGAGCTAGCAGTGGACTGTCCTATAGTCCGAGATCTAGTCCGTTGGGACTCTAAAGCATATGGATCCTCGGGAACCTCTATGTCCAACATATGAATGTATCCAACCAGCTAGTCTACCCGAGCAACCCTGGATGTGTACCTCTCATTGGCATTCATAAGTAAACCCTATAGGCGCTAAATATCTGCCATAGGATCCCGACCACCTAGTAGTAATACTGCTGGTGCCGCCAGAGGCCCCATAATCATCTAAGAGGATAAAGGATTTTGATAGCGAAGTGCTTTTGAAATGAGACTTGAGCAGTGGAGCCTTGTCGAATTGTACACTTAACCGAGTATACTAAGAGAGAGCTATTGCACTTCTCCCCTACCTACTTGCCAATATTCAGGATGAATTATGTTATGGATGCCCTAGGAGTCTAGGAGGATCAAGAAACATAAATTTGGGTAAACGAAGGCCCATCACAGTGATTTGACCACCAAACCTGTTAGAAGGACATTGAAGGCGATCCTTGAATATCAATTGGATAAGGAGCTTAAGCCCAATGCCCTTGGAATTGAGGGTAAGCCTATCATAGTGCTAACTGTAGATGTCAACCACGATTTATATTGCAGATCGCGCATCAGAGTTGCGGTTTGCAGCAGAGGTATAACCGCCTTCCTATTTCTATTTCTATTTCTATTTCTATTTCTATTCAGATAATTAGGGTAGATTAGTTGTTTTTATGGTTTAATAACATTTTAGAAGACTTATGACCGTAGAACTAGATTAGATTTACATTTTATGCTTATGCTTAAATTAGGACTTAAATGCTTTCTTCATGCATGTTTATGCTTCACTTTTCATATCTGATACATGCATAGTGTAGCTGCAACTTTCCTTTACGCTATTACATGAATCTTGATTCACTTTGCATAGCTTAGAAGCATTATTTACGTTTTATTGATTATACATGTTAATGGTGTCATTATGCAGTTTATCTAAAAGGGCCTCATCATGAGAGGTTGCCTATCTTTTTTGACATTCTTGTTGTTTCTTGACCACGGGGAACAGTCTCAAAGGAGGTCAAACCATCAAGTTCCTTTTCCATTGTGAAGAAGAGGGCACATCCACCCTAGAGTAGTTCGTACCATTTTGAAAGGCATTTGGAAATCACACCTACCCTTAAGAGGGAAAATAATTGTGCACTCCTATTGTAATATTGTATCAAAATGAATATCCCTAAGAGGGACGCAATTGTAATTGGGTTTTGACTTCAAATATAATTTAATAAAGCGTTTCTTTCTTGTTTCATTTGTTTTCAATTTCGTTTACTTGTATGCATGTTATATATTTACCATTTAACGCAATAGGAGATGCAGTATGGGTGTGAATAGCCTCTGTAACCACCAAAAAGGCTCACACCTAAGGCGTATCCTATTGCAATAATTGATAAAAGTATAACATGCATACAAGAACAAGAAATTGACAACAAATGAATCAAGAAGAAAAACACTTTATTCCATTGTATTCGAAGTCAAAATAAAATTATAGGTACATCCCTCTTAGGGATAATCACTTTGATAAAATATTACAATAGGAGTGTGTAATTTTTTCCCTCTCAAAGGTAGGTGTGATTTCCAAGTGCCTTTCAGGGTGACACGAATTGTTGTAGGGTGTCGATGACCCTCTTCTTCGCGTTGAGAAAGTAATTGTATGCTTTGTATCTTTCAATACTTGTTCCCTGCGATCAAAAAACAACAAGAAGCAATTAGTAACAAAGGAGGCCTCTCTTGATGAGGCTTTGAAAGGAATCTTGCATAAAGAATATCATGAAATCAAGAAAGCATGTAAAACTATCAATCTATGCAATAAATGAGGAAATTGTAATATAGCATGTAAAGAAGCATGAATCTAGCTAATAAACATCCTAATTAACCATTAGAAAACTTGAATTGCATGAAACTAATCTAGATTAACAAATGCAAGGAAATGTGAAGCAAATCTACCTCTAATTCCTAAATTAATCGATCAAATATCTGCTAAAATGTAGATCTATGCTAGATTAAGCTAATTGCATGACTGAAAATAGAAAACTACTGCTAAAATGGAGGAAAGAGAGCATCAAACCCTAGCTGCAAGTCTGAGGTGCGGTTGGCACTGTTAAGCGTGGCTCACAGCTGCAGTTAAGATGAAAGTGTCCTTTCTCTTACAACCAAGGCCATAAACTCTCAAATCCTCCAAGAAATTGATGGTCACACCCGACTGCGACTCCTATTGCATTATAATTATTATGACTCAGTAGAGGGAGCGGGACACTACTATCGCTACTCTACAGGCACAGCTGACAGAGAGAGATCATCGATTGACGTAGGCAGAGCAAGAGATTGCTATCCTGACAGCATGGGCGACCACAACAGAGACCCAGGTTAGCGAGCTCACTCATGCTCGTGACTTGGAAGAGGTATAGAGGGATGCGACCATAGTAGAGTGGGATCTACTCAGGGCATAAAGGGGGGTCCTCCATACTAGCAAAATAGAGACCACCATCTGTCGTACTCTGGAGTGGTCACCATTATGTCAACCCTAGTCTCCTAAAAGTCATCTGGAGCATCACCTAGAGTCGGAGGCTGGATCTATGGTAGATATCTCTCCAAAGCCATGCGCTTGTAAGTGAATGGGATCTCCGGGATGTCCTATACCATGTCAAACTACCGTAGGACGCAAGATACAAATCGAAACTCTTTAATCTTGGCCTTTCAATTGAGTAGCCATCTGTCTCGGTGAGCACGTTGAAATCTCTCACCGACCTCAAGCCAGTCAGGATAATCCATGTAGGGCCACCACTGGATATCATCTGCCCCAAGTGCTAAAAACTGGGTAATGTAATGTTGGGTCTCGCCAACATGAGTCCTGCTACGAAAACCCTCCTCCTCTTAAGTCTAGTAGGCAACATAACACTGATGCTCATCAATGTATGTAATGAGTAGGGGCAGCTCCCTAGGATGCTCTACCCTGATATGCTGCTAGCCCTAGATCTGTAAAAGTAGACTGTAGCTGATGCCATTACAACTACGCTCAGTGATCTGATACAACTCTCGATACAGATGAGCCAATAGAGTGCTCCCCTAGGCTAGGAGTAGTGTCTGGCGGATAGAGCTCTGGATAAATCTACGCACAATAGCTAGAAGGTTCCAAGGAATCCTCGTGCCTGAGGAGTCTGGAAGCACATATTGCACCACCAAGTGCATAAAAATGACCTCGCACACAAAGAAGATGTTCTTCTCCTGCCAATAGTCGATGTGGACCCCTTTGTGGTCAATGGTGCCCTAAGCCTCCTCGCTCCGAGCATCGAAGATAGCATCAAAGATAGACTCCTTAGCCCCAGAAGTAGAGCATGTGATGGCCTCGCCATAAATGGGGATCCTGAAGATCCTATAGACGTCCTCTAGTGTAACTATCATTTCACCTATAGGTAGGTGAAATGTGTTGGTCCACATATTTTAGCGTCGGGCCAACACAGTTAAATAGGATTGATCTACCCTAATGGTGGGTAGATCCAGAACGTAGCCGAAGCCAACAACTTCAAACCACTATCGCTCACCATCAATGAGCTCTCCGTTGAGAGTCTTCAAAATGTTAGGCTCTCGCGCTCTAGAGGTCAATATCTAAAATAAATAAGCATAATATAAGGAAAAATCTAACTAAAACAAGCAAAAATATTTAAAAATTGACCTAAAAATCATAAAAAACTGATAAAATGGCAAAAACATGTCATCATGTAGGCCTAAAAATTAAATTTATCAATCATACAAGTCAAAAATGCATTAAATGATATTAATTGCCTCTAAAAATTCAAAAAATTTAAAAATTCTGCAAAATTTTCCTAAAGTTGGCGAATCGCGGGTCAACCCTGCGGTCTGCATGCAATCCGAATTTGAACGTTGGGATTTTGAATGCTGACCGTATCTGGAAGCTACGGTCCCCACTTGACCAATTGGGAACCGCAGCTGGTACCTACGGTCTCCGATTGAAGTTCGATTGGGTGCGATACCGCGACCAAAAATGCAAAAAAAATTAATCTAAGCTACCCTAGCCTAAGATGAGGTTCATTGTTAGCAGTTTAGTGAAATTGATTTAACGATTACTTAATTGGGTTCATTTTACTAGTAATGGATGTGAAGTCTTGGTTTTTGAGTTACCTTGCCCTCCCCTCATCCCCTGTAGTTAGAAGACGCTTGTCTGCGCCCTGCCATCCTGTTGTAAGTCAGTGTGTGGGTAAGGTGTGATAGGTTGCAGGTTAGTTTTGTCAGTTGTCACTATCAGAGCTCCAGTTGCAAGTCACTATCAAGGAATAATGAGAGATATTTGAAATTTAGAATTTTTATAGACTTCATATTCAGCGCGGATTGCAGGCCCTAGCCGCAGTTCCCAAATTTGTAAATGGGAACCACAGACCCTAGCCATGGTTTGCAACTGGTAGAAAATCCCACCATGGGAAGGGCAAAAAAGATCAATTAATGTCTCCCATTGGGTCATAACTCAATAAAAGCAAGCTAATTCGAAAATTTGGTGATAATCAAGCACCAAGATCCAATAAAAAATTAAAAATCTAGCTGAGATTATAAAGTACAATAGAAGTCGTCGCTATGACAATCCTTTCATGGAACGACACACCTCTCAAAAAAATAAATAAGCTCAACGCATAATTCAAAACATTCAAAAAATCAAATAATTAAAACACCAAATGCACCTCGTATTCGATAATTTACCCTATACACTTGACAGTTGTAGCGACTTGCAATCCATGCAATCCGACAGGATGAGTAAATTACCATAAGGACATTTGGGGTAAAAATTGTCATCGTTGATCTGCTATGCCTCTTTTCAATCCCTAAGAAGGCCTTCATGGCTAGACTGCTCCACAAAAACAAGGCGTTGCATGCCATTTCTTCTATGACCTCTTTTTTAGCTAATCATCGATAATTTGATTCAACACAAATCTGATTGGATTTATATCAATTTTATTCCCTAAGATGGCTATTGTAGCCCGATTGCTCCATGGGATAGAAGAGTGCAAATACTATTAATAGTTGGAATCAAAAGTTGAACTAGGCCTAGTCAAGACATTAATTTAACTCAAATCTAAATTTGTTCAGATCATCCATGGTGGTCAAGCGACATCGTCGCTTCATACATTGTCATTACCCTCATCGACTCATCACTTGATGGGGTAGTCATGATATCAAATCATAATCAAAATTAAAAATATATCCCTGAGAATTGTAGATCCTTTGATCTTGTCAAAATTGCATCCGTCCTTGCGAATCATTATCAACAACTATCATAAGCTTACCCCTTTGCTTGGGGCAAATAGCAAATATGATGTTGCTTGTTGTTCTCCACCTTTTGGATCTATGGGTCAGAAGATACCTATGGAATGCATAGCTGCATCAAATGAGATGATAAGGGCACAAGATTTTCAATTTTAAGCCTCCAAAGAGTTGGAAGCAATGATTCCAATATGCGCATCCTTTTGCTGGACCTAGGGCATCTAATGTTGATCTAACTAATGATCATCATAAGAACCTTCGGCATCATTTTAGGAGGTCTATTTTTTCTCAGCATTGTTCGATCTCACAATGCATCTCAAAAGAGGCATCTGTAGATACCTAAAATGCGTCATATCGAGGGTGACTACTCATATGGACATGCTACAAGACCATATGGAAGAACTTGGACAGACTCCAAGATAGAGCAGTGGTTCTAACCACTCAATTTGAGCTCCTTAACTTAATTAGTCTGAACCACAACCCAGACCTACGGTTTATTGCTGAACCACAGCTGAGACTTGTGATTTGCAGTCTAGACCACAGCTGTGACCTACGGTCTTAACTAAAGTTTAGTTGGCCTTCAATCCGAGCCAAATCGGTTGAAACAACCATTGTATCTAGAAGAAGGTGGTTATAGGGCGAAATATTCCATTCCAACTATCCTAACCACCCCTTCTTGATATTGGCTTCTCTAGGAAGCCACCCCTAGCCCTGGGACATCCTATAAGTACCCTTGCAAATGAGGGCAATGAGATAGAGGATTTTGATAGCGAAGCGCTGTCGAAATATGATCAGAGAGAGCATTGGAGATTTTAGCAACGGAGCCCTATCGAATTGTACACTCAACCGAGTATACTAAGAGAGAGCTATTGCACTTATCCCCTACCTACTTGCCAAGATTAATGATGAATTGCATTATGGATGCCCTAGGAGTCTAGGAGGATCAAGAAACACAAATTCGGGTAAACAAAGGCCCATCACAGTGATTTGACCGCCAAACCTATCAGAAGGACATCGAAGGCGACCCTTGAACATCAATTGGACAAGGAGGTTAATCCCACTATCCTTGGAATTAAGGGCAAGCCTATCAGAGTGCTAACTATGGTTGTCAACCACAGTTTACAGTGCAGACCGCGCATCAGAGTTGCGGTTTGTAGCAGAGATATAACTGCCTTCCTATTTTTATTTTTGTCTAGATAATTAGGGTAGATTAGTTGTTTTTATGGTTTAATAGCATTTTAGAAGACTTCTGACCGTAGAACTAGGTTAGATTTACATTTTATGCTTATGCTTCAATTATGACTTAAATGCTTTCTTCATGGATGTTTATGCTTCACTTTTCATATCTGATACATGGATAGTGTAGTTGCTACTTTCCTTTATGCTATTACATGAATCTTGATTTACTTTGCATAGCTTAGAAGTATTCTTTACGTTTTCTTGATTATACATGTTAATGGTGTCATTATGCAGTTTACCTAAAAGGGCCTCATCATGAGAGGCTGCCTATATTTTTTGACATTCTTGTTGTTTCTTGACCGCAGGGAAAAGTTTCAAAGGAAAGCAAACCATCAAGTTCCTTCCCCATTGCGAAGAAGAGGGCACCTCCACCCTAGAGCAGTTCGTGCCATTTTGAAAGGCATTTGGAAATCACACCTACCCTTAAGAGGGAAAATAATTGTGCACTCCTATTGTAATATTGTATCAAAATGAATATCCCTAAGAGGGACGTACTTGTAATTGGGTTTTGACTTCAAATATAATGGAATAAAGTATTTATTTCTTGTTTCATTTGTTGTCAATTTCGTTTACTTGTATGCATGTTATATATTTACCATTTAACACAATAGGAGCCGCAGTTGGGTGTGAGCCTTTATGGTGGTTACAATTATGATCACCTTTTTGGAATTTTGAAAGTTTATCTTTTAGTTCTTTCTTCTCAAAAATAATTTGAAAAGTTTTCTTGTTCCATTCTTTTAAACTAGATGTCATGGATTTAACTTTTTTTGGAAGTGTATACATCCTACTATTTTCTAAAGAATTTCATATTTGTGTTATCATATCAACAAATTGAGGATGGTCTTCTCAAATATGCTCATATTTAAAATATGATCTTTTTTAATTCACTTACCACCATTTTTACTCGTATTGGCCAGTGATCTAAACCAATCCTTGTCAAGGTATTAATTTTAGCACAAGCCCCTTCATCTAGCCAATGATATCATAGTATGCATCAGTCTATTTTTTTCATGATTAGGTTTTAGCCTCTCATGTTGTTGGTCCATGTATAGTTATCTTATTCAAACTCAACCTCCCATAGATTATTGTTATGAATAAAAGTTGAGAAATATCTCATACATTGGTTTAATTTCTTAATTCCCCCAAATTTTTCATCCAGATTAGTTATGGCTTTAAAATCTCCTATGATCATGAATTGGGTTTCTTGGTCTTTACTTCTCATAAAGATTTCAATCCACTCCAAACTTCTAATCTTCTTGACTCAGTTGTAAGTCCATAAACATTGATAAGGATGAAACGAATATTTGTAAAGTACTAAAGAGGTTGTCTAAGGCCTAGTTTTATGAATGGTTACACAAGAGGTTCTAATAGGATTCCAACAAGTTAGAATTCCCCCTACCACTCCTTTAGAATTCATAGTATCCCATTCACATCTTGCCCATACTACTTTCATAGTTTTGGAAACTTCTTTTGTCATTTTAGTTTCTTGGATACAAAGAATATCAAGCTTATTACTTAAACAGAGGTCCCTCATACACCTCTGCTTTGAGGGGGCATTAGCACCTCTTATATTCCATGAGATAATAATCATGTCTCATTAGGGGCTACTGGACCCTCCTGTGAATTACCAATATCATTTTGTTGTTTCAGAAAGAGATGTTCAACCAGCTTAGTTTGTTTTCCTTCTCTATGTTTGCTCTTGCTTCCCTGGATCTCACTTGATAATTTGGGAGATTTCCTCTTTTTGCCTTGTTTGTATCAAGAGTAGGTCTTATTATTCTATTCCTCAAAAATATTTCACAACTTTTTTCATCATATTTATCTTCTCCTTGCTCTACTATAGAAGATTGTTACTTGTCCTCATTTTCTGGTATTTCCTTATTAATGGTAGAGGTGTTAACATCTAACACTGCATTTTATTTACCAAATTTTTCTCTTGAATGGTGTATGGTACTTCAAGAGAGTCTTCAAATATGATGAGACACATTCCTTAGGTTCATCAAGAATCTTCTTCCCTAAATTAGGATCATACTAAATAGACAATTTCTTGTTAATACGTTGAACTTGTTGTACAGTGTGCTCTAAGCTTTGATCTACTTTTTTTTTATAGGCTAAAGCCTCAAAAGAGTTGGTATTTCTTCCAATATCCTTCCTTATTGGTCTCCATTGATTATTTGCTTTCACTTGTCTAGATCTATTTTTTGGAAGTTGAAAACCATCCTTTATCCATATCCATTTGTATGTTTCTACTGTGGTTTTCTACATATGATTATATTGGACTCTTCTTAGGGCATGATCTCTCAATATGCCCCACCTCATGATATCTTCTACATATAAAAGATATGTTTTCATAATCTATGGTTTGGGTCCACATCTTATCCCCATACTTAAGAATGATTGATTATGGTAAAGCTTTACTTATATCAATCATGACCAATATCTGAGTATAAATAACCAAGAATCCATATTTAGTGGTTTCTTAAATCTCAAAAAATTTTCCTAGAGTGTTGTATCTTGCATTAAAGGTATCCATATCCAAAAATTCAATAGGAAACCCATACATCCTAACCCAGACTAGTACTAGGGATAGATTTACTTTTTTAGGTAAAAAATCTCCATACCAACAAGTAAGGAAGAGTCTTGCTCTTCCCATAAAACAAGGATCCCCTTTTAGGATTCTCTCTTTCTTAGAACAAAAAATGGCTAGGAAGAAATCTTTGGGAAGAAAGGATAGACTCACTCCTTGAGACTTCCAACTCCTATCAATTCATTTTCTCAAGGTTGAAGCCCTTGATCAATACCCATTAAATTTACCAAAAACCATCCTATATTTGGGCAACAAGGATCAATCCTCTGTGGTGCATTCACTAACCTCTTACTAGAATATCCTATAGCAAATATAATATTTCACAAAAAATTATAATAATTTGCATGTAAAATTTTCTAAGATAAATAAGGGAAAAATAAACTTAACTGAAAAATTATATGCCTAGACAAAATATCTTGCCTCACTGAATCCCTAGCTCTCTATTGCTCCTCCCGTCATCCAGACCTTGGCTAACAAATATTTTCAATTTCAATTTTTGTGACTTGAAAAATCATTACTGCCTTTGTTCTAGATGGTTGATTTCTCAAGTTTGTTTCTCCCTCAATATTGATCGAATTCCTTCATGTGATCACTCATTTTAAAGTTGTTCATTTTTGTACAAATTGGTCCAAGAATCAACTTAATCGGACAACCCTTCACGAAGATATGGCTCTTAAAAGATGAGATATTTTTTTGAAAAATTACCCTAATCCTTTGCGAAGTATCTTAAACAATTTTATTGCATCAAAAGAACTTATATATTTTTAAGGTAACATTTTTTCCCCATCTATCCTTGATCTTTGAATAATTTCCAATCAAGTTTTTGCCCTAAGGGTAAACCCATAATTCTGTAATTCCACAAGCCTACCCCACCAATATTATTTCCTTTGCAAAACCTATCCCACTTACAGAGAGGAAACCTAATTTTTTCTCACATCCTTTCCAAAGAAAGTCTCTTTAAATTTAATCATTTTTTTTATGTTATAGCTATTGGAATCTTGAAAGTGATATCATATAAGTAGGGATGGATTGCAATGTAGCCTTTCTAGGTCGTAGTCTTCCCGCCATGTTTAATAACTTACCCTTTTAACCTATCAAACAAGCTTTCATTTTATAAAAATATGAGTCACAAAGCTCATTTTTGTTTCCTTTGGGAGACAAAGGAATACCTAAGTAGTTTGGTGGAAATATTTAAATTTCAAATACTAAAATATCAACAATAATCCAACAAGGGAACAATTGATCAAAATAGAATATTTCAAAGTGCTATAACATCTAATCCATTCACACCTTCAAAATCAAATATTTTGAGAATGTCATATAGGAAATTCCAGGAAGCCCTCTCATATGCTTTGTTCATATGTAATTTCATAAACATTATACCTAGTTTTTTCATGGAATGAAGAGAATGTATGGCATCATGTACAATGATTATACCATCAAGAATTTGTTTAGCACGAAAAAAACTATATTATTCCTTAGAGATAACACAATTTAGAATGCTTTTCAACATGTTTGTTATAATTTTGAACTAATCTTGTAAGTCATATTACAAAGGCTCATTGGAAAAAAAATATCAAAATATTTTGTCTCACCTTTCTTAGGAATAAATATAATAAATGTGACATTGATCTCATTTAGTGTAGCCTTCCTTCTTTGAGGCCTCTTAGACTACAACCAAAATATTACTCTTCAATAAATCCTAAATTTTTTGAAAGAAAATTGTAAGAAATCAATAGGGGCTAGCACCTCTTAAGATGGAAAGAGAAAATTGTTTCGTGTAGCTCCTCTATAGATATATTCTTCATCAAGCTTTTATTTTGTCCTTGTGATAATGGATGGAATGTTATGGCAAAGCTTACCTTGTGCCTCAAAAACAAAATTTTATTTTTGTTGTAGCATGTAATCTTTTGGTATTTCTATCACCTTCCTTGAGCCATTTCTCCTTAGATTTTTGGAACCAATATAACTCATCCATTTTCATTGCATTATTATAATTAGAAAGTGTTTTTTCTTGCACATAAGAATACTAATAAATTCCATTAAACTATCTTATATAAAATTTTGAGCTTGGATTCAATTTCCTTCTTTAAATATGTTACCAAAATATTTAATATTCCAAATCTCAATTTGCCTCTTTAGATATTCATCTTTTTAATAAACCTATACATACATGATTCTTCAAAATTTGCTTCATCCCCTAACCATATGGAAGAAATTAAAGTCTTGAAGCCACATAGGGTAGAAGCAAAATGGATTTAGATGACCATTATTAAGTAAATCACAAATCAAAGCAATGGGTTTTTGATCTAATCCTACTCATAATAAAATATCTTGAGAGATTGTATACTCTATTTATAACCATGTTTTGGATAAACAAAACCTATCTAATTTGTATGCTATGTGAGTTTGTCCAATGCATCTATTAGCCCATGTATATTAAAAACTTGAAGGAATAACATCCCCAAGGTCATTGAATTGAAAAATGAAGCAAAATATTGCATTACTTTAGACTCATCCAAGAATATCATTTTTTTTTTCTGAAGGATATAGAATTGTGTCAAAGTCACACCTAAGAATTCATACATCACAATTATGAGTCATCATTGTGTTTGAGAAAAATATACTAAGATCCTTCTGAGATATTCCACAAGAAGTAACTATAGATAGAGCATATATATTTATTACCCCAACTTTGATGTTATTCTCTTTCCTACAAAGTAGTTCAACAACCCAGTTACTTATTACTTCTAGCAATTGCCTATCCTTGTGTTTGTCCCATATTATAACAATACCATTGGAAACCCAATTACTTATTACTTTTAGCAATTTTCTATCCTTGTGTTTGTCCCATATTGTCGCAATACCATTGGAAGTTCCTATAGAAGAAACTAGAAGAGACTGCCCGACAATCCCTCATCTTCCAAATCTTTTTAAAAGCATCCTTACGTTCCTCACTACTTAATGTATTTCTTATATTAAAATAAACTCAAGATTATAGAAATATTTTTTTAAATTGGTTGAATGGGATTGAGACGGACCCCACCCGTATTACATCATGATCACACAATGGTATTATAATAATTTGACAATTATGCATTTATCACTTGGCAAGATTCAAACCTGAGTCTCGTCATTGAAAGTTTAGGAATACAACTAGTTGAGGTTATGCCATTTGATAAAATTTTAGTCGGATATTGGGATTTATATGGGCCCCACCCATATCATATCATGACCACATAGTGGTATTACAACAATTTCACAATTATGTGGGTATCACTTGGTAAGATTAAACCTGGATTGCCTTCAAAGTTGAGGAATATAACCAGTTGAGCTAATGTTATATGATGGATTATAAAACCTATTAATTCATTTATAAATATTTTTTTAGGGATCTTATTCATACCCTTAATATTCCACTATATCATTTTGATAATCACTTCTTATTTATATTATTGGGCTTAACACCACTTCTTGTTTCATCATCACTTTTTATTTTTAATACTGGGCTTAGCCCCACTTCTTGTTAACATGTGATATTTGTTATGTCTTCCCAAATTGATATTCCTTTGAGTTTCATTTTTATTTTGTTCTTGCTATGACAAAATTCCTCTACTTTTTCCATTCACACCAACACTTTCATCTCCATCATTGTCTTCTATTTTTCCATAATATTCATTCTATGACTTATCTTCTAAAGGTTTATGCTACTCTAGAGAATTTGGAATGAAAGGAATAGCCACATAAACACTTCCTTCTTTATGTTGGCTTAGAAAACCTAAAGCGCAAGGATGATCCTTCATATTAATTACCTTCTTTCTTTATTATGTTGCTTGTAAAACCCTAAAGTGCAACAAAAATACTTTGTACTACTATTTTTATTACAAGAAGAGGACTTTATGCTACTTGAGAAAAATTAAGATGATTTATCTAGATTAGCCTTGACCTCCTTGACCTCATTTGCTTTAAAAATTTCCTCCTCATCTTTCATTGTACCTTTATCTCCTTTTGAACTTGAACTTGCACATTCTACTTCTTTGTATCTTGTATCAATTTTTATTTTAATGGTTGATTTAAGTATATTGTAATGGCCTTTGCCATTTGATGATGGAGAAGGGATTTTTTTACCACTTTCTCAGGAGTGGAAAATCCTTGATATAATGTATATTCTACTATGATATGATCTCCTTGCTTCATATTGAAGTTTATCTCATGCCCAAAATTTTCCATCTCTTTCTCCATTATTTTCACTTTGCAATCTCTTATCATGTGTCAAGTTTCATAACATTGACAACGTTGGAATGCAATATCTTTTATAATCCACTTGTTGATTCCATTCTCTTGATTTAGATTTAATCCTAAAAAACTATGGTAAAGGTTTTGAAATATCCATGGAAACACATATTCAAGTATGTACATCATGCCTTCTCTTCTTAGTAGTGGTGGTCAAATATCTATCTCACTGCATTTATGCACCCTAGATACGGCCAACATTGAAAGGCCAGAGGAAAGAGATGTCCTCCGTACCAATCTCTAGAGAGGGTTGGTTCCCGAACTAAAGCCTAAAATGGTAAAATACTAGGGATACAGGAAAGAAATTGGAAATAATAGAAAGAGATGGGAAATATGGCCACAGGCCGAAGTGCAGGACTGGTTTTAGACTAACTATCGGGAAAAAACCCAAGCACAAATTAGCATTTATGAAAGCAAACAGAATAGAATAGGCTCATAATCTTGCCTTAGCAACTATCAAAATGGTGCTCCAGCATTCACCTTCTCATTAGCAACTTTAAATCCAATGATAGAATTTAAATATATAATAGCAAACTAGATAGACCAATGGAAATAGAAGCACAATGTACAGAAAGTAATCACACACAAGAACACTCGCAAATTTAGAAGTTTAATGCCTTCTATTAATGCAAAGAGCTTAAAGAAATTTCTTGCAAAATGTCTAACCCTCCTTTACAATGAAATTTGCCTAGTATTTATAGAGCTTTTCGCCTCTTTTATTTAATACATATGAGAGAAGAATGTCCCAGGATCAAAGACATAATCAGCGAAATCCTCCTCGAATTAGTGGAAAATCCATTCACCCTGGAAATAAATTCCTGAAAAATCTAAACTTCGGACGGAGGTGCGCATGTTAGGAGAAAACATTAAATTCTTTGGATCGCTTTTGATACATTGGAAATCATGAAAGCCCATTTCTCTTTGCCTTCCTCTTCGTGATCCACAAAATAGAGTAACTACAGGTGTCCTTTATTAAATACAAAATTCAGCGTCTTGACCAAATTCTTATTTGCTCAATTTATCTTCGCCCCAACATCAGCTTCGCCCCTTCGCAACTCAACAGGCGTGCGCGATCTTAATAAAAAACGTGTTCACCCCTAGGAAATGCGAACGACACGTTCACCCCTAGGGAAGGTTGAACATGATATTTCATTGTCACAAGGTGGTTCGCCCATGGGAGGGGCGAACGTGATGTTCGTTTGGGTGCGTGGGCCATCAAATATTTCCAAGGTGCGTTCGCCCCTAAAAAGGGTGAATGACACGTTCACCCCTAATAAAGGGCGAACGCGATTCTATGATTAGGTAATTTCGTATTTATACATTAAAAATAGATTCACCCCAAGAAAGTGTGAATGGGGTGTTCGCCCCACCTCAAGGGCGAACATAAATATATATGAATATTTTTGCCAAATTTTCTCCAAAACTTATTTTCTTTACTCCTTTCGGATTTCGATGGATATTTTTTCTTGATTTTTACAAAGGATAAATTCAAAGAATAATTCCTTCAAAATACATCATATTTTTACAAACCGAATATTATTCAAAGTATTACATATGAAAGTTAAAATATATACTATCACTTTGTACAAAAATTGAATTTTAGGACTTAAACAAAAATTTCCCAATGAATACAAAATGGCCAACATTTCTTGGCAACTCATGGGGTATCCAGCTCGCATGGATGCAAGTGATCCCAGGATTTTATCCATTGGGTGCATATTCTCTACAGTAGATGCGATCATTATGGCTACAAACATCTCATTTTCTAGTGGCTACCTATGCGCGCTCTTGTCTCTCTGCCTCCGCTGCAACTCTAAGCACTTCAGCATGTTCAACTTCCTCTGCCACTTTCGCCGATGCTTCACGATCTGCCACCACTTTCTCTTCTTGCTTTGCAATAATCTTCGAAAGGGCCTTGTAAGTACGAATAGCATCATGCCAAGCTTCAGTGGTAAATAAGCAACGAATGCTGAGAGATTCATAAATGAAGCGAAGACTTTGCACATCTGTCAAACTAAGGTGCTTTGAATGCTGGGCCAATTCATAAAAAGACAACTCCAAGTGCATATACTTATCCATCAAAGGTAACACTTGCACTTCAGTAAGGGTTGTAGGCCTAAAATTTTTGCACTCCTTTCCTCTAGGCTGATGGATCCGTGCCTCGGAGGGGAATGGAAAATGATAGAGCTACACCTCGAAAGAGAGGCACTTGATCGTGCCTTCTTGTGGTGATTTTTTGACGAATTGTGGGTTCACCAGGAAACTTTTGATGGCAGTTTCCGCACCTAGGTTGAGAATGAGGTTTAATATGTTCATTTTTGGATCACTCATACAAACACCTAAGGTTGGCCTTTGAAATGCAACTAACCTATCTATGATGCGATTTTTTTTACTTTTTTGATGAAAACAACGACAAGAATAGAAATGACAAATGCAGTTGCTAATTCTATGCTTAAAAGAAATTCAAAACATACCTGAATCGAGATGTCTGATGAAGATTCTGATTTTTTTGATGCAGAGCAGGATCGCTGCTATTTTGGCAGAATCGTTGTTGTTCCAGGAAAAATCGCTCAACAATTTGCTGAAATCGCAAGCGATTTCGCTGCAATTTTGTAGCAACAAAACACAAGACACAAAATGGTTTTCTGGCACAAATATGATTCAAACTTTGATATGTTTCCTATTTAAGCATTCCTTTTCAACTAAATGAAAGATAGAAAAGGTTTGTAATAGATGTAAGTACAAGAGTCTAAATGTTCATGAATTTTATGTAAGCAAAATGCAGATTTAAATTAAAAATTGATTAACATGATGGTGAATACCCGAGATGCATTGCTTGAATTAATGAAAATATAATTAAATAACTAAATAAAATGGAAGAGAAGGAAGAAGAACAAATAGAATAAAGGTTTTTACCCCCAGATGATCTATGAGAAAAATCGCTGCCAAGTCAACAGGATCGTTGCTATTTTCTGCGAAATCGCACACCTACTCCGCCTGCTCATAGCACGATTCTGTCGATTGTTCTACGATTTCGTCGTTCGTTGTGCGATTTTGACTGCAACCTGCAAGTGAAAATTTGCTAAAGAGGGTAATGGGACAATGATGGATTTTAGGCAAATACGGGCAAATTGAAGATGGGAAGATTATACTAATGGCTTCTCAATTCTGCTATCTGCTCAGGGGATCACTTAGCACGCTTTGCAATCAGGGAGTCAGCCCAAAAAATGAATTAGAGGGGGGATTAAATAGGATTAGGGGTAAATATAGGAAATCAGGAGGTTAGGCCAAAACAGGGAGGGAGTTGGGATCCCTCCTATGTTTTCCCCTGCCTAATCTCGCCAGAATCCGTCGTTACAACCTCTTTCCAAACTCAGAAACACGGTTTGAAATGAATTTTTGGCATTTTGCAAACTTGGGAAAATTCTATTTTTGAGCAAAATCGCTTGACGATTTTGCTAGCCGCTCAAGCGATTTTGCTGAAATTCAAGCGATTTTGCCCAACGGTCAAAACAACATTGGTTTGAGGGCACAAAAATCGAGGCAAATGGATTTTTGCTAATTTTGAATGATTTTCGGGTAGACTTAGGTAAATTTGATGTTTTTATCAATTTTAATGTTTTTACTGAGTTAATCAATTTAAGTGCATCAAATTTAAGGTGCTACATTTTGCCCCCTCTTTAGCGACTTTTTGAAAAAGTCGTTAAAGATGAAATGGCACGTTTTTTGAGGTAGCAAAAAAAAATTGTATGCATTTTTAGTTCATTGTTTTAACTTTGTTATTTTGACGTCTTATTATGCTGCCCCCTTCGATTTTTGCATTAATTCGACAAATTAATGAAAATTCAAAAAAAAGGAAATTTTCAGGTTGACTTAAATAGAGAAACAAAATAAGAAATTTCATTTTCATTTTAGTCATTTAGAGAAAAAGAGGAGTGCAGAGGGGAACATAGAGAGTACTCTCCAGGGAGGCCGCTTCCACTCGAGAGACTCAGGCTTAGGCTCCTCCACCTCCTGGAGGTGATGATGCACATAGCACCAGGGGTGTTGGACAGTCGTGAGGATTGGACTTTTGATGATGTATTTTTGGATGACTGAGTATGTCGATGATGGCTATTGTGGCATACCAATCTACTATTGTATATATATACTTTTTCGATGATATATATAGATTTTGATCTTTTGCCTTATGTGTCAATGTGTTTGATGATTAATTTTGCATTTTGATTTTAAAGAGTTGTATTTTAAATTTGATAAAATGATTTGATGTAAAATTGCATTAAGATGTGTAAAATGGTTTTGTTGTTTCTGAAAATAGGAAATGTGAATTTAGCAATAAACCTCGAAGGATGTGGCGTTGTTATGTGATTGTTGTGGAGATCTAAGCTCGTTAAGTCATGAAGTTGATCCTGTTATGAGGTGTATTTTGATATTGCTAAATGAAATGGTTGGGTGCTTAAGAAAATTCTTAAGGCTTTTTGATAGGATGAGATGTATTGATTGTTGATCAAAAATATGTAAGTTTGGGCATACAAACGTCGAACGATGGCTTTTGCTAAGCAAGGAATCACTAATTACTTAGGAATAATACTATCATCGCAAAAAGTCATCATGAAAATGCAGGATAAAAAATATTTTTGTAAAATGCAAAATTAATGTTGTGTAAATCATTGTATCACATATGCAAAAGGTTTTATAGATGCTTACGATGAATTTTTGGGCATGAAAAATTAGAAGGATGGTTTTCGCTAGGTAAGGAATTCCTAATCGCTTAGGAATAATACCATCATCGCAGTAAAACCAAAATGCAATGCAGGATGAATATGTAACTTTAGATATAATATTTTTGAGTTATTTGGAATATTTTGTTAACATGACAAATTTATGAAGATGGTTTTCGCTAGGCAAGGAATCCCTAATTGCTTAGGAATAATACCATCATTGCGAAAAAGATATATTTTTTTGAATTTTTGTAATTTTAAGTTTGATATGTAGAAATTTAATAAAATATCAATGCAATATTTTAATTTATCTCAAAAAAAATAAATTCAAATTTATCTAGAACCCTTGTGTGTGAAGTGCATTTATTTCCATTTTGATGCTATCATAATGATACAAAATCTCTCAAATAGCAAATGTGTGTGCCTTTTGTAAAGTTCGTTTACTGATTTTAAGTAGATAAATGATGGAGCAAACTTAATGAAACCAATGTGTGTGCAAGTGAAATGTTCTTTAACCATGATTTTGTGCATGCATTAGGAATGAACTGCTATGTGAGTCAAATTACCATAAAGCTAGCTAATCCACAAGCGGACATTGGTCTGTACAAAAGAAGGTCGCTAATGTGACAGACATGTCGCCACGCGAAAAGGAATTACCCAATGTCAAGCAAGTTGGGCACAAATCACCTGTTATGGGGCTTACCTTCATGATTTTTGACTGAATGAGAAATTCCAGGGATTCAAGTTCCGTATTCCTTCTTTTCTTCACTTTCGGGGGGTAGGGATTTTGTTCATTTTGTTTTGAACAAGGGGATTTTATTACTTTTTTTTTCTCTTTTCATTCTCTTTTTGATTTTTCTTTCTTTCTTTTTCTTTTGATTTTTGACTTTTTTTTTTGGGATACTTGCTCAGCTTAGATGTGGAGCAAGGGATTTTTATTTGGGTAGGATGGAATCTTGTCCTTTTGCCAATTTCTCATTCATTCTAGATCATGCACATGAGAGGATAGCAGGGAAAACTTTTCGCTTAAAGCATTAAAACTCACTATGCAGTACCATTATTCGAAGATTGCAATAAATCATCTTTAATGTGTAACGTGTGGGTCTTGGTTCCAAAAAGTAGCAACATCATTCATAAATAAAAAATTTATTTAGTGAAAATAGTGTTCTTTGATATAAGAGAGATTTATAATCAAAATAACAGATATCAAAAATTATTTAATTTTACGAATTTCTAAGTGCGTGGTTCAAGATAACTTCTGAATTTAATCCTAGATAAAGGAAAATATTACTTGCTATTTTAGCAAAATTTGATTAAAGCTTTTGGGAATATTTTTGTATTTTTCTTATTTTGTAATTTGTTTGGCTATTTTGAGGAACATTTTTGAAAGTGCATGACAAACCTATTTACAAATATGTACAAAGATGAAGATTTGGATCTATGCATAATATCGTTTGAGGTGCATAATATTCATGGGTTCCTTGAGATATTTTCCTTCCAAGGTAGCCAATCTATATGCACCTGACCCAAATTTAGCAATGATGATAAATGGTCCCAACCGGATTGGGCTAGAATTTTCCTTTAAGGTCTTTTCTTGCATTAGTATTCCTCTTGATTTTCTTTTAAAACTAAATCTCCAATTTCAAATGATCTGTTATGAAATTTTTTAGCATATGATCTTTTAAGTTTGTCTTGGTAAGCACGAAGGTGCTCTAAAGCATGAATGCATTTTTCATCCAGAAGTTCTAGCTGATTGAGTCTGCTAGCACGATATTCATCTCCTACTTCAGCATCTTGAAGTAAAAGTGATAGGGATGGAACTTCTAATTGAAAGGGAAAAACTGCTTCAGCACCATATACCAAGACAAAAGGTGTAGCACCAGTGGGAGTACGAACGCTAGTTCGATAAGCCCACAAAGCGAGGATATAATTGGATGTGCCAATCACGACCTATTTTATTAACCATTATTTTTAAGATTTTGATTAAGGTTTTGTTAGATGCTTCGGCTTGGCCATTTCCTTGTGGATAGTAAGGAGTGGACCATCTATGTTGGATTTTATACTTTTGACACAATTTCTTAATATCTTTATTTTTAAAACATGTTCCATTATCATAAATAAGATTAGATGGAATTCCAAATCTGTAGATGATTTGATTAAATATGAATTTTGAGACTTGGATTCCTGTGCAAGAAGCTAAAGGCATAGCTTCGACCCACTTTGTAAAATATTCGATTGCATTTATGATGAACTTGTGACCATCAGATGAAACAGGGTTGATTTTACCAATAATGTCTAAACCCCATTTAGAGAAAGGCCAAGGGGATGCTATGGTTTGGAGTTCTTGGGCAGGAGCATGGACAAGGTCAGAATGCCTTTGGCATTTGTCACATTGATGCACATAATCATTTGCGTCTTTCTCCATTGAAGGCCATAAATAACCTATTCTAAGAAGTTTTCTAGAAATAGCACTTCCACTAAAATGTCCTCCACAAGACCCATCATGAGCTTCACTTAGGGCTTTCTTAGACTCTTCAAAATTTAGACACCTTAATAAGATACCTTCGAAGGATCTCCTATAAAGGGTATTACCAATTATTACGAAGCGAACAACTCGCTTGCGTAACAATCTACGTTGGTTTCTATCAAATCCTTCAGGGAAGGTTCCATTTTGTAAGAAATTAAAAATGTCTATGTACCACGGTTTTGGGGTAACTTCATTAATCAAAAAAACATCTAATGGTTCCATACACGACTTAGTAGAAGCAGGTTCCTGGAGTTTTTTGATGATAATAGTAGCATATTCATCGTCCAACTCCAAAGGCAACAAAGAAGCCACCGCAGCCATAGCATCGACAGTGCGGTTACTAGTTCTAGGAACAACTTCTAAAGTTACTTTATTAAACAATGATATAAGTTTTAACACATATTCCTTATAAGGATGAAGTTTCTCATCTCGTGTTTGATAAAATTCATTAATTTGATTTATGACGAGCTGAGAATCTCCAAAAACTAATAATGTTTTTACCTTTAGTGCTAAAGCGGCTCGTAATCCAAGGATTAGAGCTTCATATTCTGTAGTGTTATTAGTACAAGCAAATTGTAATTTAAAGGATAAAGGGATTAGGTGCTTTTGAGGAGATTTTAATATAATACCTGCACCTGCTCCACTCATACATCTAGCTCCATCAAAAAATAATGTCCAAGTTTTCGAGTGATCCTCTTCCAAGTTGAGGCATTCATCAAGAAATTCGATGCTCATAGGTTGAGTAGATTCCATAGGAGCAGCAACTAATTGATCTGCTATAACTTGGCCTTTTATAGATTTTTGGCCGATAAATATGAGTTCAAACTCACTAAGAGCAAGAACCCATTTAGTTGTGCGTCCTGACAGATATGGTCTACTCATTAAATATCTTAATGGATCAGATTTAGCAATGACATATGTCGTTTGACTTAACATATAATGGCACAATTTTTGCATTGAAAATACTACTGCTAAACATAATTTTTCCAATGGAGTATACCTTGTCTCATAATTTATTAAAGTCCTACTTATATAATATGTTGCTCGTTCTTTCTTTTCTTTATCAATTTGAGCTAACATAGCTCCAAGTGCAAGTTCTGAAGCCGAAATATACAAAATAAAAGGTTGGTCTGGTTTAGGCGGAACAAGCACTTGGAGGATTAAGAAGGTATTGCTTAATGTTGTCAAAAGCTTCTTGACACTCTTTATCCCACTGAAAGGATACATTCTTCTTAAGCAATTTAAGGAAAGGTTATGTCCTATCCGCCAACTTATCTATGAAGCGACGAATAGCTTGTAATTTTCCTTGCAAACTTCTTAATTCTGATATATTCTTAGGAGATGGCATATCATGAATAGCTTTAATTTTTAGAGGGTCTATTTCTATACCTCTTATAGAAATGATAACTCCTAATAACTTGCCATATTTCACCCCAAATACACATTTATCTGGATTTAAGCGTATTAGATACTTTCTTAGTCTATCAAATACTTTCCTTAAATCTCTAATGTGATCATCTTCTTCATTGGATCTAGCTATGATGTCATCAACATAATCATGTAGAATATCATACATCATATCATGAAAGATATACGTCATGGCTCTTTGATATGTTGCTCCAACATTCTTTAAACCAAAAGGCATAACTTTCCAACAGAAAGTTCCCCAAGGTGTGATGAAAGCCATTTTTGCTTGGTCTTCAGGAGCAATTCTGATTTGGTTGTATCCTGAAAAACCATCCATAAGAGATAACATTCCACTCCCAGCTGTAAATTCTATGATTTGATCCATATTAGGGAGAGGAAAATCATCTTTAGGGCATGCCGCATTAATATCTCTAAAGTCTGTGCAAACCCTAATTTTTGTGGCTTCTTTCTTAGTGACTGGAACAACATTAGAAATCCATTCTGCATAATCAATTGCTTGTATGAAAATGACGTTTAAGAGCTTTTCTAATTCACCTTTGACTAATAGTGCGACTTTAGGATGCATCTTTCTTAATTTTTGCTTTACTGGTTTAGCATCAGGGTGCACTACTAGATGATGCATGACTACAGAAGGATCTAAGCCAGGCATATCTGCATATGTCCATGCAAAGACATCTGAATATTCTATGAGAAATTCTATGTATAATATTTGTTTTTCTTCACTCAATTCGGATCCAGTTTTGACCATATGAGGATTTTCTTCTGTACCAATGTTAACTTTTAGAAAATTGTCTACAACAATGTTCAAGTCTCTTTCAAAATTTGGTGGTGCAGGAGATACACCCATTTCTTGTAATTCTTCCAAAGTGCATTTAGCTAATTCCTCTTGAGGATTACATTCTTCTATATGGGCTATGCATGGCATGGATCCATCAAAGAAATATTGGTTTTGAAAAATTTCTTCTAAAGACACATCATGATATATGTCCCCTTCTAAACATTCATCCATAGAAGCAATCATGTCTGGATATACTAATGTTAACATGTTACATGTATGCACTTTTCTAGACATTGCTTTTAATTCTATGTATTCTTGATATGTCATGAGATTGTCATCATCCTTGTATGGAAATGGCTCAGTTTTTGTGGGGATGAGTCCAAGACCACATCGGGATGGCCATTCAATAACTTCTAAAGGTTCTCTTATACCCTTTTGATAAGGTCCTAAGCCTTTACCTCTATATCCCAAATTGCACATTATTTCTTTTGGTATTACATATTTATCAGAAAAATAGCATTTGGCAAATTCATTTTGATCAATTGAAATTTGTAATATTGAATACTTTCCAAAATCATATCCTACGAGATATAAATATAGAGCTCCCAATATGACAAATGCTCCCTTTCTTAGGTACTCCAAAGGTGCGGGGAGATGAGGAAGACTCGGATAATATCTTAGAATCTTGCGTAGCTAGATTAACTTCTTCAATTGGTGCCAAAATTGAGGATAAATCCGCTAATCCTTCATCTGAAACTGCATATGAGGTAGATGGCTTATGTTCTTTATCATTTTCCTTAGATGTTGAAAATTTAAACTCTGTAGGGTCTATAGGTAATTCAGTCACTACAGGTTTAGGAAAAGGATTAGATATTCCTTTAGAAGGGGATGGTTCTTTTATTTTTATTGATACTTTATCACATGCTTTAGGTGATGGTGATTTAGAATGTGATTTAGGCTTATAGTGCTTTATGGGTGTATTTGGATTCTGAGGGATAGAAGTCATGGCTGGACAAAATGGAACTCCTATGGGTTCTACTAGAGCACACATGTCAAAAGGTCTAGGGTCTCCATGGATGATAACCAATTGATTTTTAAATTCAAATTTTACACATTGATGTAATGTGGAAGGAACTGCTCTCATTGCATTGATCCAAGGTCGACCCAAAAGAATGTTGTATGATGCAAAGCAAGGTACAACAAACACAGTCGTATCCAAAATCCGTGGACCAACTTGCAATGGGATTTTCATTACTCCACACGTTTCTTGAGTCTCATCATTAAATGCCTTAATAAGCATCTCAGTTTTTTGCATGTCTTCTTTCTTAAACCCAAATATTTGAAAAAAATCATAAGTGCATATATTCAGTGAAGATCCATTGTCTATTAGAACTCTTTTAACTCCTACATCTCCAATCATTGTTGTAATATATAAAGGATTATCTCCAAACATACTTTGAGGAGGTATTTCCTTATCTTTGAAATCTATGAAGTTTACTTCATTTAAAGTTACAACATTTACTATAGCGTTTGGTTCAATATCTTCTGGAACCATCATTTTGTTTAGAGTTTTCATTAATTCATCTCTATGAGTGGGAGAAGTTCTCAAAAGGTCTAGAAGAGAAATTCTCATTGTAATGGTAGATAATTGTTCATTAATATCATAGGGTGTTCTCTGTTGCGAACCAAACACATTATTTCCTTTGTTAGGAGTTTTTAGAATAAATGGGTTTGCTTTATCACTTTGGTCTTGTGAATTCGGGTTTTGGTCTTGTTGCCTTGTAACCACTCCTATAGTCCCCACAAAATTGCTACGAGGTCTTGCATTTTGTGCTTGTTCATTTGAGAGCCACTGTTGTGACGATGGTCTAGTGGTCACTCTTCTTGGAAATGGTTCTTCTGGAACCATCTGATCTGTAATAGGAGTGATTGCTTCAGATTCATCTTCTGAACTATTTGAATTATTTGAAGTGATATCCATTTCACTTTCATCATCACTTCCTTCACTATTCCCTTCATTACTCTCTATAGTTGTTATTTGACAATCTCTTAAGGGTCTGACAGTCATCTGAGATGTCGTAGTAGCATATGGCTTTTGTAAATTTTGATGAGGCATAAAACCACTAATAGTTCCCACATATCTAGTTGGATGGGGAACATTATGTTGTTCTACTTGATTTATAGCTTCTTTACCGTGTTTTGGTAAAGGATGTTGAAAAATATCCAGATTTTGATTTGCATTCTATTTTTGGGGTTGTTTTTTAGCATCATTTTGGACATTTCTAGGAGGAAATTTCTCTACCTCCATATCTCCTTTATCAATTAAATCTTGAATCATATGCTTTAACCTTTTACATGAATTTGTTGAATGTCCATCAACTCTATGAAAATTACAAGTGCAAATCAGCTCTAAACCCCGCTACGGTTGTATCGGGTTGTCTTATTTCAGGCAACCGAATTAAGCCTTGTTCTAATAACTGAGGTAAAATCATATGTAATGGTTGATTTAATCTGGTAAACTCTCTTGGAGGTTTATCAGGAGATTTTAGTATGAACTTCTTCACAACTTCAGTAAGGTTGATATTCTGATTATTCCTACTATCGGTAACTCCGTCACCGACTACTTGCTTGTTCTTATACTGATTTTTAGAATTCTTATCTTCATATTTCTTTTTATATTGACCTCTTCTAATAAGGGCGCTCTCTACCCTTCTCCCTAGGTCAATAGCTTGGTCAAAATATGTTATAGTAGCCGTGGAAAGTTCATAGGACAATTGTTCTTGCAAATTATTTATGAATATGTCTAGCATTTCTCTTTGTGGTAATGCAAAATGCAACTTGCTTAAAAGTTGTCTCCACTTAGTTAGGAATTCTGCAAAACTTTCATCTTTACCTTGCTTAAGATTGTACAAATATTTAATAGTCACATGCCTCTCTATGTAGGCACTAAATTGATGTACAAACATCTCAGTTGTTTCTTCAAAATTCCTTAAGGAGTTGTTAGGAATTTGATAGTACCATTCCAAGGCTATGCCTCCTAAAATTTTAGGAAACATCTTAAGCATCAGTAAATCATCATGCGAGACATCATGACATGCTATTCTAAACATGCGTAAATGCTCGATGGGATCTTCAGTTCCCTTATATATAGTGAACACTGGCATAGGGAAATGCTTAGGGTAAGGTTGAGCTATTACGATGGGATCCAAGGGTTGACTACACATCTCTTGATAGTTGTATGAGGGACGGTAAGGATCTATTTGGTCTAAGCGGGAAGCCAATTGCTTTACCATTGCTTCCAACCCTTGATGTCCACCAAACTGGTTTGGTTGCATCGTATCATTATATCCTTGATAATAATTAGGTGCAAGCTGTATTAGGATTTCCCATTGAGACAAGTGTTATGCAAAGTATTTCTTGGTGGAACTATCTTTTGATAATTATTCTTTTGCACTTGTTTGCCCTTCCGTTGTTGATTAAGGGCTTGGGAAAGTATAGAAGCAAAGGTCTGTTGCTTAGCATTTGTTCTAACATTATTAAGAGGAATCTTAGAGGCTTGAGTTGTTTGTTTTCGAGGCCTCTGATTTATATGTATCATATTTTGTCTTGGTGTTTCATCTTGATCCTCACTAGATTCTATGTAATGTAAGGGGTTGGTATGCACTTTAAGTGCGGCTGTAAAAGCATCTGCTAGGTTTCCTTTTCCTTGCTTCTCTACTTCTATTGCTTGATTAAGATCATCCATATTATCTCTCATAAAAGATATAAAATTTTCAACGGATTCAAACTTAAGATTACCTTTAGAATTTAATTTAGGTTGATTAAGTTCTACATCCTCACTTGTCATTGTCATGATCCGAAGAAACATATTCTTCTTCGGACCGAGTTTCTTCATTATTATTTTGTTCTCGGTATGGTTCTCGTTCTTGCTCTAGTTTTTGATCTTCTATTTCATTCTCAGTTTCTTTACCATTCCTTAATTTAGGCATTTTGACTTAAGTTGATTTCATAGATATATATGTTATATATATGTGCTAGGTTTTGGGGTATATATATATTATTTATATATACCTAACTAATTAAATTAAATTACTATTTTTAGATTGATTTTTTTTTGTTTATCTAGGACACGTAGAGCAAGCAATTAAACACACAAATAATCACACGCTAGGTAATAGTAGATTTTAATCTTCTTGAAATAATTTATGTATATCATTAATGGGCTCCAATTGATCAGGTGTCATGTAATGCTCTTCTTCAAATGTGAAGTTGTCTTGTAGGAACCTTATGAATTGTGCTAAGGTAATGCAATCTACTTCTAGGTTAGACCTATAAAAATATAGCTCGTGACAATACTCTCTATAGAATACAGCTCTAGGGATGGTATTAAGCCTTCTCTTATCATCTAGGATTATTTCTTGACTTTCTACGTGAGCTAAAAACTTATGTGTCGCTACGACGTCGTCTAGGTAGGTTTCAAAGGAGTAGAAATTAGGTGAAATCAAGGCTCTCTTATTAGTCAACCACCTTTCGCAAGATCTTTGAAGGTCAAAATAGGCAGGTTCTCTATAAGGATCCAGGATTCTAGCCAAGTCTATCCTACGGATTTGTTTAAGTTCTTCTTGTCTACTTTCAATAATGTCTAGTCTTCTATCTAATTCAATCCAGGACTCTCCGGATGTTATATTTTCACTTTCATTAAAGTATGAGACTTCTTGAATTGCTAATATTGTAGTAACATTAAGACGAATAGCTCTCCTATAATTATAATCTACCATCTAAAATGCAAATGCAATTTAACTATTGTTTTTTTGTTTTGATTTTGGTTTTTGTTTTGATTTTGATTTTAATATTTAATTTAAGAATCAGAAGATAATCTAATGTTTCACGTCGGGTTCACCAAAGAATGTAGGCCTAAAATTTTTGCACTCCTTTCCTCTAGGCTGATGGATCCGTGCCTCATAGGGGAATGGAAAATGATAGAGCTACACCTCGAAAGAGAGGCACTTGATCGTGCCTTCTTGTGGTGATTTTTTGACGAATTGTGGGTTCACCAGGAAACTTTTGATGGTAGTTTCCACACCTAGGTTGAGAATGAGGTTTAATATGTTCATTTTTGGATCACTCATACAAACACCTAAGGTTGGCCTTTGAAATGCAACTAACCTATCTATGATGCGATTTTTTTTTACTTTTTTGATGAAAACAACAGACAGGAATAGAAATGACAAATGCAATTGCTAATTCTATGCTTAAAAGAAATTCAAAACATACCTGAATCGAGATGTCTGATGAAGATTCTGATTTTTTGATGCAGAGCAGGATCACTGCTATTTTGGCAGAATCGTTGTTGTTCCAAGCAAAATCGCTCAACAATTTGCTTGAAATCGCAAGCGATTTCTCTGCAATTTTGTAGCAACAAAACACAAGACACAAAATGGTTTTCTGGCACAAATATGATTCAAACTTTGATATGTTTCCTATTTAAGCATTCCTTTTCAACTAAATGAAAGATAGAAAAGGTTTGTAATAGATGTAAGTACAAGAGTCTAAATGTTCATGAATTTTATGTAAGCAAAATGCAGATTTAAATTAAAAATTGATTAACATGATGGTGAATACCCGAGATGCATTGCTGAATTAATGAAAATATAATTAAATAACTAAATAAAATGGAAGAGAAGGAAGAAGAACAAACAGAATAAAGGTTTTTGCCCCCAGATGATCTATGAGCAAAATCGCTACCAAGTCAGCAGGATCGTTGCCAAGTCAGCAGGATCACTGCTATTTTCTGTGAAATCGCACACCTACTCCGCCTGCTCGCAACATGATTCTGTCGATTGTTCTATGATTTCGCCATTCGTTGTGCGATTTTGACTGCAACTTGCAAGTGAAAATTTGCTAAAGAGGGTAATGGGACAATGATGGATTTTAGGCAAATACGAGAAAATTGAAGATGGGAAGATTATACTAATGGCTTCTCAATTCTGCTATCTGCTCAGGGGATCACTTAGCACGCTTTGCAATCAGGGAGTCAGCCTCAAAAAATGAATTAGAGGGGGGATTAAATAGGATTAGGGGTAAATATGGGAAATCAGGAGGTTAGGCCAAAATAGGGAGGGAGTTGGGATCCCTCCTATGTTTGCCCCCTGCCTAATCTCGCCAGAATCCATCGTTACAACCTCTTTCCAAACTCAAAAACGCGGTTTGAAATGGATTTTTGGCATTTTGCAAACTTGGGAAAATTTTATTTTTGAGCAAAATCGCTTGACGATTTTGCTAGCCGCTCAAGCGATTTTGTTGAAAGTCAAGCGATTTTGCCCAACGGTCAAAACAACATTGGTTTGAGGGCACAAAAATTGAGGCAAATGGATTTTTGCTAATTTTGAATGATTTTCGGGTAGACTTAGGTAAATTTGATGTTTTTATCAATTTTAATGTTTTTACTGAGTTAATCAATTTAAGTGCATCAAATTTAAGGTGCTACAGGGGCTCATCCAAGGCGTTAATGTTTGTAGTATCTTCAATGAATGCACTCCAGAGCTCTTGCAATTGCTCCATCGGAAGAGGCTCGCCCCATTCATCTAGGAAGGTAGTGAAGCCTAGTCGATCAATAGTCTCAAAATGAGACATCAAAATATTATGCTCCCGCTCAATAGTATTGAGGACAGCCCACCCTTCATTTACAAGGTCCATGCACTAAAAATAGCTTCGTAGGGTTACTCGCGCTCGGGACCAGGCATAATCCATCTCATTGAGAGGGCGAATATGCAAAGGCGTATTCAACAAAGCTTGTATCTTCACAATTGTCTCCATATAGGGCAAAAGCAACTCCTCCATAGAATCAATCATTTGTTGCCCAAGATGGATCTGTATCTGCGCTTCCCATAAATACTACAACACCTTGACGGCATGTGCGGCCAACTTCATAGAATTTTGGATGGAGCGAAGGCGAATGTCTCTTACACTATCATGCAAAAATCCCGCAACAGGCATGGCCTTGGCTTCAAGCTACTTCTTGAGTTCTTCTACCTGTTGTTGAAGGTTATGCATTTCAATTCGAGCAGCATCATGCTCCTTCAAGTGCACCTTGACTTGATTGCACAAATATTCATTTTTAGTGGCCATTTTTTCTTCTGTCACCTTGCTCTTGGCTAGTGCGCTCTCAAACTCTAGCACTTTATCTTGCACCTCAAAATATTTTTCTTTATAGTGCTCCCCGTGCAAATACAACGAGCTCATATCTACTTGCATGTTACCCATTTTTTCAATGGGATCAATCCACGTCAGATCTTCAGTGATAGTCTCAGAAACATAATCTTCAAGTCGCAACTCGCCTTGGGGTTTCTGAACTAGCGGAGTGAATGTTGTCACATGAGCCTCCTTGGCAATTGGATCGAAAGCCACCTTCTTGATCGGTCGCACCAGTGCCAAAGCTTCCTTTCATCGCATACTCTTCAACCATTGGGAAGAGCTCAAGTGCGCTCGATTTAATTTTTCAATGTCTGGCTGCTTGCGGGCTACCTGCACATCTGGAACAGTCTGCAGCTCCAAAAATGGTGTAAATGGGACAAAAACTTCTGAGCGACTAGGCCCAGTGGACACGGATGACACGGATTGAAGTGGAGGAATGGATACGAGAATGGTGGAAGGGAGAGAAAGGGTGGATGAAGTGGTAGACACAGGTGTGGCTACAGTTATGCTAATCCTAGATGGAACTTGCGTACTAACAACCGTAATGGTAGAAGAAGTGATGATCGAGGGAAGGGGATGAAAAAAGGATTTGTCCCCGATGCATACGAACTAAAAGAAACAGAGGACAAAGGAGCGGGAATGAAAGAAGGAGCAATAGTGATTTTAGAAATAGAAGAAGTAGAAGTGGAAGAGGGAACCATGGAAAATGAAATGGAAGGAATACCAAAGGATGGAGAGATAGAAAGTGGAGGGGACAAAAATGTAATAGATGGGACCGAAGAAGAAATCACTGCGTGCTCGATGAGAGAAAGGGAAGAAGAGGGAAAAGATGACGTACCTTGGGGCGCAAGCGCCACTTGTTCTATGGATGGGGGAGGTTGCGCAACTGCCTCCTCTTCTTGATTTACCTCTTGTTCACCAACATTGAGGGCTATTTCCTCATTCAGAATCTCAACATGAGAATTTTTAGAAAGTTGCTCCTCCTCCTCTTGTTGCGCCATCGAAAACATTTGTGCTACTGAAGTAGGGAGCTCAACATTGGGTGAAGGGTTCACTACCGGTATAGAGGCGACTATGGAACTTGATGTAGTAGGAATCATAGTACCCAAAGACATGGGCATTGTAATAGTGAATGTAGTGGTCGCGCCAGTGCGAGGCCATTTAGCTACTTTAGGAAATGGAGGTGCCATCGGTTATCTCTGTTGCTTGGGCATGGGAGCCTCCTCCTGAGGGTGCTTCATTCTTTGAGACCACCTTTGGAAGACATATTGTTGTTCTTCTTCTTCTTCATCCTTGGCTTCATCCTCAACCATAGGACTCTCCTCCTCAGGTTCACTTTCGCCACTTTCGGACTGCTAAAAACTTTACGGTAAAATAGTGGCAAAAGCAATGGGTTGATAGGACTCCATGAACCTATCGTAAACTTTAGAAAATTGGGTATCAAGCTTCAACCCATAAGCAACATACGACTTCCTCCGATGAATGTGCATCACCCACCAGTTCATAATTTTCTCCTCCTTCCAATCAGGATTTGCTTCTTTGATAGTTGTGAACAGAACCGGAGGAGGAATATGTGTTGTATTCTTCTCTGGATTATACTCCGCTTCCTGCTCATAGTAATCATGCCATGGAGGAAGGGAGGACATCTTCTCTATATGCCAGTTCATGTCTGGCCCATCAAAATTATTTCATCGCTTCTGAATATCCGAGTGCGGGCAGCAATGAAAGGTCTTCGCCTTAATAAATTCCAAAAAAATTTGAGTGGGTCGTATCGCCAATGCTGCGACAACTCAATTAGTCCCAGGTCCTGAAGCGCCACCATCAAAAGGTGATTTTTCCCAACCTGGTTCACTTCTATACTTCCAAACTTAAAAGGCATAGTACAAGTTGTCCTTTTTCCTCGTCCAGAGCCATATATGTCATTGATATAATCCATCTAGCGCACAACTTCCATTGCAAAAACGTGCGCAATAGCAAAATAAGGCAACAAAAATGGTTTACCTGTATATCCAAAAATTTGAACAACCACGCCCTAAGTGAGCAAAAATACGTCACCCTTCTCCTTTGAAACAATAACATCTCTCAAGTCGCACGGCACTCGATCACAACTACCACAAAGCAATTCAATGGCAGGGCCCAAAAACCAACTATTAAAGTTGTAGACAGACTCTTTCTTCGTTAACACCTGAGTCCACTTATAAACCGGTAGGGGCTCATTCTTTTCGCCCATCTGTGTAACAACAATAAAAGAAAAACATCACTGCATCTGGAAGAAGAAGAACCATACCAGCAACGAAGTGTACCGAAATGATCTGGACTTTCCTTCTTGTAATTTCTGCAACTACGAATTGATTCTTCAAGAAATAAATTCGGCCCAATCAAAATAAATCAGATTTCCACCCTGCCTCATAGCAACGGGAGAATAAAATTCCACCTTGCAAATACATTGAGCCATAGCTGCCTACCATTTATGCATCATTTCATCTGAGGGTAACCCAACAATCCAGGCAAGCATGGAATAGATGTCCTGGCACTTGAACTCTGAAAGAGGTTTAGGCAAATTTGGCAGCTGCCCCATCTGTGGCTCCTTGACGAGCTGAGTTTCCATGAATTGTCTCATAGTAACTATGGAAACATACCTATCCTCTTGCTCATCCGTATGAATTTTCTTGCTTACTGCATAACTCGGCACGCTCACCCCATAGGCAAAAGCCTCTCGGACCTCGTCCGGTGTAATCGTAAATAGAATCTCTTTCCTGGCATTTTGGATGGCCCTAGTAGAGGAGTCATAAAATTGTGCAATTAACTAAATAAGCTCGGGGCATGGGTGCACGGGTGAACAAAGATACCATGAAAGCTATGAATTGTGAGGCATTGTGAGCCAACTATTGTAGGAAACCCCCTGACTCACTGCAACTTCGACCTCTTGCCTCAACCGGTCAACTCCCTTATGCGTGATCAAACAATCACCAATTTTGGCCATTTTATCTTCATAGGGATCCAGGTCAACATAATCATTCTATCGAGCTTTCTTAGCCCTCGAACTCCTTTCTCATTTCTTAGCTGGCTTCGCTTCTACAACTTCCTGCACCTCTTTTGGTTCTTTACTGCGTCTACCCATCTTGCCAGATAAAAATTTGTGACACTTCTGCAATTTCCTACTCCGAGACTTCGAAAACTCCTCTGCACTTTGAAACGTAGGATACAAAGAAGCAAAAATTTTAAAAAATAAGGAAAAACAAAATTTGCCCTTTACCTCCCAAAATTTATAGAGGCGCTATCAACTACTGCAGTAATTATAGAATTAAATGCAATGCATGTCTTCGGAGAGAAATATTCTTCAAAAAACTGCTCAAACGTCCTTTCCAAGGCGCAAAAATCCTCTTCTCTGATTCACCACCGGATTCTCCTGAAAAATCGTGCCCTCTGCGCTGCGCAATCTTATAGAAAAATGTGCCCTGGCGCCAGAAGCTTGTTAGGGAAACCAACCCAGCCGTTAATTACCCAATCATCAATTCTGACTGTTGCCTTGAAAAGCTCAATCCGAGGGCCTCCCACGTTGGAAATTTATTACTTGAATTCGGTGCCCACTACTTTCGATTATCGCCACGTAACCCTGGGGTGAATTAGTTTTCCAAATACGCCATTGACAACACCTTCTTCGACAAATCCTTTCGAGCGCTTATAATTCCATGGGCGATTCTTGTCTTCGCACGAAAAGTATTTCCTTCCATGGGCGAATGAGTTTTTTTTTTTCTTGATGACGTCATCAAAGCGCGTTCGCCCTAAATATAGGTGAACATGGCGTTCACCCCTTGCATAAGGTGCACGCGAAGCTTTTAAACATCACCACTCAAGAAACTTTAACGGTCATTTCTTTCTTAAATCTAGAAAGATATATATTTACACATGTAAAATTGTTCAAAACACGAAAATATTTACATATATACAAGATGTTACCTTTGATTTGAAATTATGAAATGTAGGCCTTCAAATGAAGGCCATTCACTGGAATAGGAAGCTCGTACCCTTCCATGTCACAAAGTCGGAATGCATTAGAAGAGGTGACAACAGAAATCCGAAAAGGTCCTTCCCATATTGCATCAAACTTATGATGTTTTCCAGGCTTAGATTTCTTTTCATTCCATTTTAATACCAAATCGTCTGCCTGGAAGCTTCGATCAGATGTTCTTTTCCCGAACCACTTCCTCATCTCCGCAGCATGTTCTATGAAAGCATGGTAAGCTAGCTCCCTTTCTTCTTCTAATTGCAGCAACTACGCCAGTCTTGCCTCCATAGGATTATTTTCTTCATTTTCATCTTGGAACATCTGCAACGTTTGGAGCACAGGAAGCTCAATGTGAGTAGGAAGGATAGCTTCTTTCCCATAAACCAAAGCATACGGGGAGGTTTTTATAGACTTCTTCACTAAAATGTGGTCAGCCCAAAGCGCCTGATTTAATAACAAATGCCAACTTCTCTTATTGTCGCCCATTATTCTTTTCAAAATACGAAGCAAATTTTTGTTGGTAGACTCAGCCAATCCATTCCCCTGTGGGTAATAATTGGAAGATGTCTTCAAGTAAATACCATATCTGCTAGCGAATTCTATAATTTTAGCTCCAATGAAGGGAGTACCATTGTCAGTGACTAAAGAATCTGGTATACCAAAATGGGTGATGAGGCTTTCCATAAAAGAAATAACAGTCGCCTGATCTACTTTCTTGGTGGGTATAGCTTCCACCCATCTGGTGAAGTAGTCTATCATGGTCAAAATATATTTATGTTCCACAGAGGAGTGTGGATCAATAACTCCTATAAAATCGAGACCCCACTATTGAAAGGGTGCTTCCACCTGGATCGGATGCAGCGGTGATGCTCCTTTCCTAACTCGACCCACATATCTTTGACAATTGTCACACTACTGGCTTATCTTGTGTGAATCGGTGAACATAGTGGGCCAATAATACCCCGCCCGAATAATTTTTAGAGCCATAGGTCTGCCTGCATAATGCCCTCCTGATAGCCCGAAATGGAACTCTTCCAAAATATTTTCCTTCTCAGAATATTTTACACATCTAAGGAGTATACCATCAATATTCTTATAATATAGTCCATTGGGCAACAGTACATACCTGAGCACCTGCAATCTGAACCTTCAGTGTTGTGAAGGGTTAAGGTGGCTAGGACACCTTCCAGAAGTAAAATACTCAATGAGTTCCTCGGTCCACTCTTTGTCGCCTGCTGCACTATTCACACAAATCACATCTTCACGACTTGTCTCAACAACAACGCTTTTGGCCAACTCTTGACACAGAGCGCGCCCACGAACCAATTTCATCGGCTTGATCTCTACATCATACTCCTGGATCTTCGAGACCCATCCGACCCTCTTATCACCCAGTTCTCCTTGAATTATAAAATTTTGAACGTCAGGATGAATGACGTAAACCACAGTCTTACTCTGAGAAACAAAGTGGTGAAACTTCTTCAATGCTTTCATAACTGCATAAACCTGCTTCTCTATAAAGTTGTACTTTTCCTGGTGTGGTGCTATAACCTGGCTTAGAAAAGCGATAGGCTTTTCTTCGCCATCATCTTGTTTTTGTGTTAGCACGACAGCATAGCTCTCCTGCTCACCTACTGCATAAAGTATAAAGTCTTTGGAGTAGTCAGGGTTGATCAACACTGGCGCTTGAGTAATCCTCTCTTTGATTTCTTGAAAAGCTCGCTTCCTGGCTTCTGTCCACTTAAACTCAACATTCTTCTTCAAGAGCTCAGTCATGGGCTTGACGACTTGGGCAAAATCGACAATAAACTTACGAATGAAGTTTATCTATCCAAAGAAGGACTACAAGTCTTTCTTATTAGCTAGTAATGGCAATTTCATGAGCGCTTCGGCTCGTGCAGGGTCTATGGCCAATCCTTCCTATGAAATCACATGGCCCAACAACTTCCCTTCCTTGACCACAAAAATTGACTTCTTCGGATTTATGGAAATCCCAAATTCTTGACACTTCTCGAATATTTGCCTCAGATGGAAAACATGATCTGTTCTGCAATGTGAAAACACCGTCATATCATCAAGATAAATCACAATGATTTTATTTAGCAACTCACCAAAGGCGACGTCCATGGCTCTCTAAAAAGTAGCACCAACATTTGAAAGTCCAAAGGGCATCCGTTGGTAAGCGAATGTGCCCCACTTAGTTGTAAACATCATCTTGTATTGATCTTCATCCTTAACCCAAATTTGATTGTACCCAAAGAAGCCATCCAACAAGGAAAATATCTGAGCACCAGCCACAACATGAAGAATATGGTCTATCTGAGGTAGAGGATAATGGTCCTTGAGTGATGCCTGATTTAAATTTTGAAAATCAATGCACAGACGTATGTCCCCATTCTTCTTTCTTACAGGAACCAGGTTTGCCACCCAGGTGGAATGCTTAATAGGGTAAATGATCTTCGCCTCAAGCATCTTTAGTAACTCTGCTTTCATGAGGACTTCGATCTTGGGATTAACAGGGTGTTGCTTCTATCGAAAAGGCTTAACTCCTTCTTGTAGCTCAATAGTGTGTTGAATCACGTTCTTGTCATATCCTTTCAAGTCCTGATAACTCCATGCTACAATATCTGGATATTCGTAGCACAAATTTCTAATGCCTTCAATCTCATCTGATTCGCAATCGGTACCAATCTTGATGATCTTTCCTGGCTCCAACTGCAATTCTCTGTATTCCTTGGCATCCACCTTAATCCTATGTTTATCAGCCCTATCACTTTGATCAAATAAACTTTCTAGTGAAATCAAACCTCTAGGAATATGATTATTCCTTAACTGAATCATTCCTTCCTTTTCTTCCTCCACAAGAATTCTATCTTCTACGCTGGCAACTTCTTTGAGCAAAAAATTCACTATTTTCTCATCATTATCAAACACCTACCAATAGAGGCCCTTATCTAGAATGGAAGGTCTGTAAATCACCCTCACCATCTTGGGCTTTCGGACCACTTGCTCAGCAGGAGAATAATTAGCACCCAGGGAAGCTAAAATGTCGGCATGTCTATTTTGTTCTCGAGGAATCGCCTGAATATTCAAAGCTTTAAATGCTTCCAAAATATCCCACACTCTATTGTGATAAGCCTTCAAGTAATGTTGCTTTGACACACATCTATTTGTAACTTGATTGACTATAAGCTCGAAATCGCCAAAAATCTGTAGTTGTTCAATTCCCAACTTTTTGGCCTTTTTCAAGCCAAGGCATAATGCTTCGTATTCAACTGCGTTATTTGTACAGCTCCAGGTCAATCTGTAGGAGTAAGTTTTTTGTATGCCTTCAGGGAGACCAACACAACACCTGCTCCCGCACCATTCTTACATCGAGCGCCATCAAAGAACAACTTCCATAACTGATGCAAAATAGGTTATGGGGGCTCAAGGACTTGCTCTTGGGACTTCTCTGTCTTCTAAATTGAATAACAACCAATATCCATTCCAATCATAGCATTGAAATCTGTCAGCAGAAACTCATCTTCCAAGTGAAGCTCCTCAGGTGCTTCTTCAACCAGACCAACCTCTTCCAATTCTTCGGTCATCATGTTCACCGTGCCTGGGACTTGTTCTGCCTCCTCTATCTTTTCAATATGAAAAGGGGAGGGCTTCTCATTATGAATGCGAATTCGCCTACCCTTGAATGGAATCTCCAAATGTGAATAATCTAGGGAAAGATAACCTCCCAACTTAGCTGTGAATTCTCTTGAAAGGCACATGCTAAAGTAGGGCTCTAAATCAACAACCACAACTTCTTGGATGACAATAATCTATGGCATGCTATGGAGCACAATTGGAATGTCCTTGATTACTCCAATAGTCTTAACTGGCGTACCATCCAACTGTAATACTCCTGGACTGCTCCTCGTATACTCCATTCCCATTACCTCGCATACTGCCTTCGGCATGACAGTAGTGGCAGCACCAGAGTCGATCATACAATTATGCACGATCCACCCTTCCATTCTCAAAGATAAGTAAAATGGGGGAGGCCAATTTTTACCTATCATCGAAGTGGGGAGCGCTTGAGCCAAGACTATTTGCAAATGATCTTTCTTTTGGTCTTTGGTGGTCTTCAGATATTCTTGCAACAAATCAATCTGCCTAGGTAATTGCAATGCATCATACAAGCTAATCCTTGTTGGGATTTTCTTCATTTCTTCCATGATACTGTAGCCACGAGCAGGTGAGACCTTTTCTTCTAGGGGCCGCTCATACTTATCTCGATACTGTTGCGTAGCCTCTACTCTTTGCCTTTTTGTCAATGAAGGATACTTGAGTCTTTCCTTAGCTTGCTCTTTTGTCTCACTAGGAACTGGAGCAGTGGCGATGCGTTGCGAAGTCAAAGGTTGAGCTTGCACTTTATCTTGTGCTTGCCTAGGTGATGAATTTTTTGACTTGTCAGCATCAGGAATCTTTACCGGGGATGCCCGCTTCTCTTCCTGCGCTTTTGGAGCCGCAGGTACTTTCAAAGGTTGCAAGTCTATAGGATCAACAGTCACTGGCCTCTTTCTAGACCTAGTGAGGACTAAAACTTGCTCTGGAGATGACACCATACAATTATGCTCCACTTCTCGAATCATATTAACTTGCCCACCCGAAGAACTTTTTGCTAATGTCTGAACATAGTTCAGATGCACCATACATGTATCTTCACCATGAGGATCATTACATGTAGAACACCAATATGTCCTTTTGGACACATTAACCTCATCATTTGCTTGCATCATGGTGTTTTTCTCGGGTCCCCTACTGGTAGATGCTTGCTCTCGGGTGATTGGTGGAGTCTAAAACCTTCTTGATCGGAACTCAGCCTCGGCTTGCTTCTTCCTCATAGTGGTAAGCTCATTGGATATCATCCTCAAAGCCGCATTATTGGATTTTACTTCTTGTAACAAGGTCGTGAGGGGATCTGTATTGGGTGATGGAGTTGGCGCTAGCAATGGCAAGGGTGCTTGCGATGCGGGTAAGGGTAAAGGGGTTGGAGGTACTGGCAATGTTGGAAAAGAAATGGATGAAGGTTGTGATGGTACTGACAGAATGGGAAATTATGGGAAGCTCATAGCAGATGACTGTGGGACAGGGATAGGAGCTACTTGAGGGGAGCCCAAATTCCATGAAGGGACAGGATACATCGATGACATAGGCTGCAAAAATGCATTAGAGTAAAGATATTATGGCAGATCAGGGAGAATAGGCATCGTTGCCTTCGGAGGAAGCCTACCTACAACAATCAAATCTGATTCGGCCTTTTGAGCTTGTGTATAGAGATCCAGGAATGTGGTCACATTGGCCTAGCGCACCGCCATACCAATATCGGTACTGAGCACTCGAAGATAATAAAATGTTGCTTGCTCATGGGTTGGCCACAAACCATCTGGAACCCTCTGCCAGCTTCACGCAAATCGAACGTTAAAATCTACAAGTTCCTCTTACGGATGTCTTTGAATCGAGGTGAACTGGTGCAATAGAGAATATGGATCAGCTTGCTCATGGAAATTCTTAATCAACAATTCTTCCAATTGATCCCATGAGGTAATGGTACCAGGCTGCAAATATCGGTACCAATACAACAATTTCCCTCTTAATGACAAAACCAAAAGTTTTATCATCACATCCTCATCAGTTATATCATGAATAGTTGCAAGAGAGGCCACGTCTTGGATATGCTCATATGCAGTTTTTCTAGTACCATCATATGTGGGTAAAGCCTTCAGAGCAGCTTGAGGTACGAGATTTTGTGCCTACAAATTCAGTGCTCTTGAGCTATTCCAAGCCAAAAACTGCCTTGGAAGTTGTTGTTGATGTGGTGGAGGATTCTGAGCCATGTGAATAGGAATATGGGGAGTAGGCTACGGGGCGCTAGTGGTTGTACTAGGCGAAGGCTGAGGAAAACTGGTGGCAGTACTTATAGGACTTACAGGAGCGAAAAACACACCAGCTAACCGGGAAGATGAAATGGATGGTATGGATGGGATATGAGGAAGTGAAGACGTCCATCGAAAAGTGGCTATTTGAGGATGCTCTCCTAGCCTTTGAATGTCTAGTTCATAAAATCTAATCTGATTATCAGGATTCTTGGCTTTTGATCTTGTATTCATGAGAAACAACTTTCACCGTCCTCACGCTTATGGAGTTCTGGGTAAAAATTGAGTCGCCAGATGTTCTAATCTCAAGCAAGAAGGCGAACACCAAACCTAGCACTGCTGAAAGTGGAACCTTGAAAGTCCCACCAGGCGTGCCAAAAATTGTTGGTCAAATATCTGCCTAATCAATAAACACTGCGTTTATGCACCCTAGATACGGCCAACATTGAAAGGCCAGAGGAAAGAGATGTCCTCCATGCCAATCTCTAGAGAGGGCTGGTTCTCGAACTAAATCCTACAATGGTAAAAGACTAGGGATGCAGGAAAGAAATTGGAAATAATAGAAAGAGATGGGAAATATGGCCACAAGCCGAAGTGCAAGACTGGTGTTAGACTAACTAGCAAGAAAAAACCCAAGCACAAATTAGCATTTATGAAAGCAAACAGAATAGAATAGGCTCATAATATTGCCATAGCAACTATCAAAATGGTACTCCAACATTCACCTTCTCATTAGCAACTTTAAATCCAATGACAAAATTTAAATACAACAACAAACCAGATAGACGAATGGAAATAGAAGCACAATGTACAGAAAGTAATCACACACAAGACCACTCATGAATTCAGAAGTCTGATGCCTTCTATTAATGCAGAGAGCTTAAAGAAATCTCTCGCAAAATGTCTAACTCCTCCTTTACAATGAAATTTGCCTAGTATTTATAGAGGTTTTCGCCTCTTTCATTTAATACATATGAGAGAAGAATGTCCCAGGATCAAAGACATAATCAGCGAAATCCTCCTCGAATTCTTGGAAAATCCATTCGCCTGGGGAACAAATTCTTGAAAATCTAAACTTCGGATGGAGGTGCGCATGTTAGGAGAAAACATTAAATTCTTTGGATCGCTTCTGATACATTGGAAATCATGAAAGCCCATTTCTCTTTGCCTTCCTCTTCGTGATCCACAAAATGGAGTAACTAAAGGCGCCCTTTATTAAATACAAAATTCAGCGTCTTGACCAAATTCCTGTTCGCTCAATTTATCTTCGCCCCAGCATCAGCTTCGCCCCTTTGCAACTTAGCAGGTGCGCGCGATCTTAATAAACAACGTGTTCACCCCTAGGAAAGGCGAACGACACGTTCACCCCTAGGGAAGGGCGAACGTGATCTTTCATTGTCACAAGGTGGTTCACCCATGGGAGGGGCGAACGTGATGTTCGTTCGGGCGCGTGGGCCATCAAATATTTCCAAGGCGCGTTCACCCCTAAAAAGGGCGAATGACACGTTCACCCCTAAGAAAGGGCGAACGCGATTCTATGCTTAGATAATTTTGCCTTTATGCATTAAAAATAGATTCGCCCCAAGAAAGGGCGAATGGGGCGTTCGCCCCACCTCAAGGGCGAACATAAATATATATGAAGATTTTTGCCAAATTTTCTCCGAAACTTATTTTCTTCACTCCTTTCGGATTTCAATGGATATTTCTTCTTGATTTTTACAAAGGATAAATTCAAAGAAGAATTCCTTCAAAATACATCAGATTTCTACAGACCGAATATTATTCAAAGTATTACATATGAAAGTTAAAATATATACTATCGCTTCGTACAAAAATTGAATTTTAGGACTTAAACAAAAATTTCCCAATGAATACAAAATGGCCAACAAGTAGTTGGTTCCTCCTAGATGAATTCCCCTAGAGTATTGCCTATATTCTTCAAACCCTCCTTATTGATAAGTTTATGAGGATGTCCAAAAAGTCTAATCCATATTGAAAGTTTTTTAATAGTCTTTTTCTCCACATAAAATTTCTCACTCCATGGTCTCAAATATAATGCATCTTTGCCCCTAAACCAAGGGTCACCGTTCTTATTTTATCCCTTGTTTCCAAATTGAAGAAGATGAAAAACTCTTTCTAAAGAAAATTCATGGCACAATTAAAATTCAACTTCCACTTCCATTTGATCCAATTTTGAATCTCTGGTAAATTTGGCTAATACCCATGGAACTTAGATATTAACCCCCTCCTTTTAAAAATCATTATATCGTGCTCGATCATCCCATCCTTCATAATCTCTTAAAGTGTAGTATGCTACGTGGATAGGGTTTGTCATAGATTTATTCTTCCTCTTATTCCTAACTATGGTATCTATACTTATAATTAGGGCATCCTTAGTTTTAGTAAGGACTTCCAAAAATGATTTTCTTACCTTGTTACCTAGATTTTTTTCAAAAGAATCTCCTAGTTACATAGTTCCACTTAAGATCTAGAACAAAAATAAGCGACTCTCTCTTCTTAGTTACACTTTGCTTAATACTCGCACTTATTTACTGCTCACAATTTCAACACTTGCTTTCTAAAACTAGAAAGGGATAAGGCTCCCCCTACTCATAAGTTATTACTTTCACTTATAAATAAACTTAGTATGTCTAATTAAATTAATATTCCTTATACTAATTAATTATATTTTATATCTTTGTCCTATGAGAGATATTGTAGTGGTTTGGTTTTGGGTTTTCATCTCGAAAACCCAAGTTCACACCTCGATATAAGAGGAATTGGGATCCTTTCAAAAACACATGTTTTAAATTAAAATTTAAGTTTAACCAACCTCATGAGGGATATCATAGTCATATGTTTTTGTATTTTCATCCATAGGAGACCTAAGTTCAAACATTGGTAAAGGGAACTGGGCCTCTTTCAAAAATCCATGCATTACCCTGATTAAATCAAATGCCATTAGCTCAACTTGATATATTCCTTGTTATTCAAAGGAGAGACTCGTGTTCGAAGCTTACCATAGGATACATGGATAATATCTAAATACCACATGGTGGTTACCATGTAATACATGGATACTATTCAAATTGTTGTGATACCATCTAATAAGAATGATGTAATATAAATGAGATCTATTTCAATTGAAATTATTATTATTATTTACAATTATAAACACACTGGATGCCTCAATTTTCAAGAAAATCTGGCGAACTGGCAGAGAAAATTTTTCGAGCTCTGGCGAACTGGCGGGAAAATTTTTGTGCAGGCGACAGGCGATGCTCTAGGGTTTGTGGAGTGAAGGAAAAGCCAGGGCAATTGGTGGGTTGACGTAGTGTTACTCTGGTTACTGTGGATCTGAAGGAACGTCTGCTGCCCCAGGAGGGCCCAATGGGGTCTCCTCCAGATCCTCTCTCTGGGAGAAAGAGCTCATATGCTGATTTGCTAAAAGAAAATTCTTCGTCTGCCAATGATGAAGCTCAGAGGAATGCTCTTCATACGCTCTTCAAGAATGCTGGAAAGAGCTCAACAGCACATCGAGTTAATGGATGCCTCCCACAATCCGCCTCAAGACCCAAGATTGTCATCGAACCAAAGATGGTCGAAGACACAATCATATACAGAGCTAACCATGATCTGATTTGTAAATTCATGGGTATCCGACCTACCCTGAATTTCTTGCATACCTGGGTCAGACAGAACTGGGAGCCTCATGGTGAGTACTCCTTATGGTTTATCAGCAATGGGTATTTCATTGTGAGTTTTTCTTCTCTAGCCGATAGAAACAGGGCGTTTGAATCAGAAAAGAGGAACCACGGTCCGGCAGGGTTATTTGTTCAACCCTGGAGAGTGGGTTTCGATCCTCGTATTGAACCCACGGCTGTCCCGGTTTGGATCCGGTTGTACGCTCTTTCGATGGAGTTTTGGGGTGAGCAGGTTCTGGAAATGATCGGTAACTCCCTCGGTAGACATCTGGGCGTCTCCAAGGACACCATAGAAGGTAACACAGCTGTCTTTGCAAGAATTTGCATGGAAATGGATATTAGCCAGCCTCTACCGACAGAGGTGGAACTTGAACTGGCAGGACTATCTTGGATCCAACAGTTAGATTATGAGGCTCTGCCCTTCAGATGCAGAGTTTGCCATAAACATGGCCATTTGGCACGGTTTTGTCCAAATATTGTGAACACAAAAGCGGAGGCTCCGCTTGGAATGCCAAATCGCCCCAGAGAGGGTAAGTCTACTCTTGTCAAAGAACCATCCAATACTCCTCAGGGTAATGATGTCCAGAAAGATGGCTTTGAACAGGCCAAAAGAAGGAGAAAGCAAAAGAAAAATGGTAAGGAGCAATCACAACTCAAGCCAGCAAATAGGTATGAAATTTTTAAGACACTAGTGGATCAAGAGGATCAAGTCATGGAAGGAGTGGATGGGAATATTGAGGATAATAACATCCACACTCATGCTTCTCCTTCATCCCCCCTGTCTTAGAACAGGTGATTGAGTCCACTGAGTTACCGCAGCCAGAGAATGTAGGGGCACTGATAGTGCACTCCCAAGCGCAGCCAGTAATTAAGGATGTCAGCATGGGAACTGCAAAAAAGAACAGAGAAAGGCCAGCCCTAGGGATAACTCAGGTGGAAAAGAGATCCAAAAATAGTAACTCTCAAGGAGCGGGCAGAAAGTCTAATAAGGACCTGCTAGCAGTTCAAGGAGACAAGTTGATCACTGGAGGATCGGTGAGGACAATTGATTCTTACTGCTCTCAAGGTTTTCAATGATTATTCAATCTTGGAATGTTAGGGGTTTAAACAGTAGAACCCATCAATCTGTTGTTCAAAGACTCTTAGGAAAATGTAAAACAGACTTTTTGCTCCTCCAGGAGACAAAAATGTCTTTAGATCTTATGTGTAAAACAGTTAGTAGAATCTGGAGGGGCGCTGGCCATATGGATGTGGCTGCCCAAGGTGCCTCAGGGGGATTGTTACTCTTTGGAACCCTCTGGAATGGACTGCAATAGAACATATAGCTTGGAGGGGTGTTCTCACATCTCATTTTAGGAATAATGTCACAGCTGAACATGTTTTAATTACAAATTTTTATGGGGCTCAAAACCTTGAAGGCCAGAGGCTCCAATGGAAAGTTGTACACAACATGAGGTCCTCAAGGGAAGATTTAGACTGGATTATTGCTGGGGATTTTAATGCTAAATTATCTGCTCGTGATCAGGAAGGTGGAACCCCAGTTTTGGATCCAGGGGACCGGCTTCTGATTGCCCAAGTCCAGGCCTTTCACCTAGTGGATATCAAAGGCCCTGGAACCTACTTTACTTGGACTAACAAGAGGAGGGAGCCACACAAGCAGGAAGGTAAAGCTAGACCATTTTCTGGTCTCAGAGGAGGCATTTGTAAAGTGGAATATTAAATTTCAGATTTTGGAGGGCCCAGTTTCAGATCACTTTCCCATTTTGTTGGAGGGAGGGACTATGACAGGGCAGCATCACAAACCGTTTAAATTTGAGAATTTTTGGTTACAAAAGGAGGATCTTCGAAAGAAAATTCCGTAGTGGTGGGAAGAAGGTCGTCTACCTTTTGGGACAGCAATGTTTCGATTCCACAAACAGCTTCATTTTGTCAAAGTTAAACTGAAACAGTGGAGGCAAGCTAATAAGTCAGATTTCCAGCTCCAAAGAGCTCCCTTGGTGGCCAGATGGGAAGAGGTTCAAAAACACTTCAGGGAAGGAACAATTATTGAGCAGCTCAAAACCGAGGATGATGCCTTGCGCAAAGCGGTTGAGGACATTGATAACCAAGAGGAGACTTACTGGAAACAGAGAGCAAGAAACACTTGGTTATTAGAAGGAGATAGAAATACAAAATTTTTCCATCGATCAACCTGCGCTAGGAGACAGATGAATAACATGGAAGTCCTTCAAGATGAGAATGGACACTCCTTTGATACTCTTCCTGGTATGCATTCCCATTCAATGGATTACTTTTCTAAACTTTTTAAGGAAAGTATGGAGCAAGATGTAGAGGCTCAAAATGAAGTAATTGATGTCATACCCTCTGTTATCTCTGAAGAAGAAAATCAGGCCCTTCTTAGACCCATTGATAGAGATGAACTGAAGAATGTGGTCTTTGGAATGAGCACTGGCAAATCTCCAGGTCCAGATGGTTTTCCTATTGAGTTTTTTTAGGCCTTTTGGGATACCTTGGAGGAGGATGTTTTGGCTGTCACAGAGGAGTCCAGAACTAATAAAAGAATGCTTAAGGCAATAAATCATACCTTCATCACTTTAATTCCAAAAGGGGAGGAGGGGACTCATATCTCTGATTTCAGACCTATTGCCTTATGCAACGTGATTTATAAAATAATCACAAAGATAATGGCTGAACGGCTAAAACCTCTCCTTCATAACATCATTTCCTCAGAGCAAGGGGGTTTTGTAGAGGGTAGACAGATCTTGGATGGGGTGGTTCTCGCCCAGGAGGCAATACATTCAATGCAAAAATCTGGTAATAAAGGAATGTTCATTAAACTGGATATGTCCAAGGCTTATGATAGGGTGGAGTGGGGTTTCTTGTCAAAGATGTTGGCTGCCTTTGGTTTCTCTCAGGACTGGATAGATTGGGTCATGAGTTGTGTTTCTACGCCTTCTTATTCTGTTCTAATCAAAGGTCTTCCTTCGCAACCTTTTGGAGCCACACGTGGTCTTCGTCAAGGGGATCCTTGCTCTCCCTATCTTTTCCTCATTTTGGTTGAAGGATTAGGTAGACTCTTCTTGAGGAGAAGACATCAAGGCCTGATAACAGGTATCAAGGTGGGTGAGGAAATTTTGACTCACCTACAGTTTGTGGATGATACTGGACTGGTTGGAGTGGCCAGCTTCAGGGAAGCTAGAGGAATCAGAGATACTCTTAATGTCTACCTTAGGGCCTCAAACCAAGTCATCAATGATAAAAAATCCAAAGTGGTCTTCTTCAATCTTGACCAAAGGCTACGGAGAAGAGTTATAGAGATCTTGGGATTCACTAGGACCTCTCTTCCAGTAGTTTACTTGGGGGTTCCTTTGCATTTCAAAAAATTAAAAATAGATATCTGGAAGGATCTTTTGGATGGTATCAAAGATAGAATGAATCATTGGTCTCATAAATGGTTAAGCTATGGGGGCAGATTAACTTTCTTACAGTCAGTTATTCAGGCCATGCCTATTTATAAATTTTCTATCTTGGCTGCCCCACATACTATTTGGAAAGAGCTGGACAAAATGGCCAGAAGATTTTTATGGGAAGGAGCAAAAGGGGAGAAGAAATGGGCCTTGGTTGGTTGGGATAAAGTTACCCAGCCCAAGGAAAAAGGAGGGCTGGGATTGAGAAGCTCCAAGCTTAATAACAAAGCTTTGGCTGGAAAACTGTACTGGAGGTGGATTTCCCAACCAACATCCTTATTCAGTAGAATCCTAACCAGTAAATACTTGGGTCATGTTCACCCCAATGAAGTGGGCCGTTTCCTCTTGGATGGTACTGGATCCTTAGTGTGGCAGGCTCTCAAGCTTGGATCTCAGGTTATTAAAGACCAATTGTTTTGGAAAGTGGGGAGAGGGGAGAAGGCACGTTTCTGGACTGATTCATGGGACCAGTACCCACCCATCATTGCTGAGTTTCCCGAATTGCAACCAATTAAATCTGCCATAGAAGCCAAGGGCTGGGTCCAAATTGAAAGTTATTTCAACACTAGCCAAATGGGGGAGTATAAGTTCAAGAAGTTTAAGAGGTTGGAGGAGTGGCCAATTACAATCCCTCCGGAGCTGGCACCCATCTTGACCAAAATCTTGACAGAAAGGTTTCTCACAGGGAGAGACGAGGAGGATGAATTAGCTTGGGGCTATGGGAACCTTGGGGTATATACAGTGAAGGACGGATATGATAAGATCCTCCCAGAGCCTCCCCCACATTCATTTTTGGTTCAAGATTGGAGGAAGATATGGCATTCCAAGGGCTGGCCGAAAGTGAATTTCTTTGCCTGGCAGTTTATGCACAATGGAATTCTCACTTTTGATAATCTCAGAAGTAGAGGAATCATCGGTCCATCTCAGTGTGTATTATGCCACAAGAACGAGGAAACAACTGATCATCTGATGTTTGAATGCCATTTCACGCGCCAGATTTGGAAGCGTTGGTTCTCTCACTATAAACTCCAGGCTAATGGTGATCTGACTCGGACCAATATTTGGGAAAGATGGAAGAGAGGTAGATTTAAATCTAAAGCTCTTCGAATTGGTTGGGAGCTTGGCTTACTTTTCATCTGGTGGCAGGTGTGGTTGGAGAGAAATGCTCGTATTTTTAGAGAAACTTTCTCCTCGCTAGATGGAGTTTGGCAGGTCATCTGGAGCAAAGTCACAGAAACGGTTGCCATCTATGCTGAAGAGGAAAATCAGGTTGGTCCTGGGCCACTGGAAGAGGGAGCTGAAGAGCAAGAGAGACAGGACAGAGCTAACTGGAAACCTCCCCCAGAAGGTTGGATCAAAATCAATACTGATGGAGCTGCAAAAGGCAATCCGGGTAGTGCCGAAATTGGTGTAGTCTGCCGGGATCATGCTGGTTCAGTGCTCTATTGGGAACTGCAAGGTCTGGGAAGAGCCACAAACAATGAAGCAGAAGCCATTGCTATCAAATCTGCTTCCATCTGGGCTGTTAATCAGGGGCCACAGGAGGATAATTCTCGAGTCTGATTCTCAAATTCTGGTTGGCGCTCTAGACTGCATGAGGAACTTTGCTTCGAAAGCATGGAGGTTGCGGATTCTGGTCTCTCAAATTAAGGAACTCTGGAGGGAATTAGATGATGTGATCCCTGTCTATGTGAGTAGAGAATTAAATAAAGCGATCGATTTCCTTGCGAAGATGGGTGCTGAGAAAGAGGTAGGGGTGCAGCTGCACAGTGACATGCCTTTGGAGGATGAAGTGATTAGGCAGGGTCTTGAACGATCCTTGAGACAATGAGCAAAGATAATGCTAAGGGTGGTTTTTGTCACGATATCGTGACCTGTTGCGCCATCACGGCTTTTGGAGGGAAGCTGTCGCGATATCGCGACATGCTGCACCGTCGCGGCCTTTGGAGGGAAGCTGTCGCGACATCGCGACATGTCGCGCCATCGCGGCCCTTGGAGAGAAGCTGTCACGATTTCGTGACCTGGTGCGCCGTCGCGGCCTTTGGAGGGAAGCTGTCACGATTTCGTGACCTGGTGCGTCGTCGCGGCCTTTGGCTGGAAGCTATCGCGATTTCGTGACACTTTTGGAGAATGGGCGCCAAGGGGGATAATCGTCGCGATATCGCGACGTTTTTGGAGAATAGGAGCCAAGGGGATAAGCCATCGTGATTTCGTGACACTTTTGAAGAATGGGCGCCAAAGGGAAAAATCGTCGCGATATCGCGACACTTTTGGAGTATTAGCGCCTTGGGGAACAGACGTCGCGATATCGCGACACTTTTGGAGAATGAGCGCCAAGGGGAAAAGTCGTCGCGATTTCGCGACACTTTTGGTGACTGGGCGCCAAGGGGAAAAGTTGTCGCGATATCGCGACATTTTTGGAGAATTGGCACCAAGGGGAAAAGCCGTCGCGATATCGCGACACTTTTGAAGAACGGACACCAAGGGGATAACTCGTCGCGATTTCGCGACACTTTTGAAGAATGGGCGCCAAGGGGAAAACTCGTCGCGATATCGCGACATTTTTGGCGAATAGGCGCCATGGGGAAAAATCGTCGCGATATCGCGACACTTTTGAAGAATGGGCGCCAAGTGGAAAACTCGTCGCGATATCGCGACACTTTTGAAGAATGGCTGTCGAGGGGAAAACTCGTCGCGATTTCGCGACACTTCTGGAGAATAAGCGCCATTTGGAAAAGTCGTCGCGATATCGCGACACTTTTGAAGAATGGGCGCCAAGGGGAAAACTCGTCGCGATATCGCGACACTTTTGGAGAATAGGCGCCATTGGGAAAACTCGTCGCGATATCGCGACACTTTTGGTGTTTGGGCGCCAAGGGGAAAAGCCGTCGCGATTTCGCGACACTTTTGGTGAATAGGCGCCGCGGGGACAGGCTGTCGCGATATCGCGACATGTCGCGATTTCGCGGCTTGTTGCTCTGGCGCGGCCATGGATGGTTTGCTTGTCGCGATATCGCGACATGTCGCGTTTTCGCGCCTTGTTGACTTTTTGCGGTCTGCGGTGGAAAGTGCCGCGTTTTCGTGCCTTGTAATCATGCTTCTTTGTTCTCGGCTGGGATGTGTTTACTCCCATTTGTAACTGATCTTTGTTTTAATACAAGTTTTTTCAATTTTTTCAAAAAAAAACAATTATAAACACACTCACCCCCTCACACACTCACCCATACTATTATTTATAATAGATTATTTTAATATTTAATAATCTATTATTTTATAAAGTTTTCATTTTTTAAATAGTTAGTTCTAAAAATATTATTAACTAAAACATTGAAAGTTCTAAAAATTTCAATGTTTTAAATAGTTAGTTCTAAAAATATTATTAACTAAAACATTCAAAGTTTTCATTTTTTTTTAATTTTAAAAATAATATTTTTAATAATTATAATTTTTTTATACATTCTTACAATATTTTTTTTTTATTTGGTTACTGTGAAAAACCTCTATAACCGAGGCACAGGGTTGAGCAGGCTTCTCCCAACCATGACCCCTCGTAAAGCTAAGAGCTATAATTATCAATAGAGAATTTAACACAAAGCCACCACACACCCACCCCCTCACACACTCGCCCACCCTGCACATTCTTACAATATTTTTCACCCAAAGTTCGATTTAGACAATTCCTATTATTAGAAAGATACATTCAAATTTTTAAATTTTCTTGGAATCGTTTTAAAATTCACTCGTCATTAAAACGATTTGTAATCAGTAGATACTTTTAGTTTCCCAAGGGGATAGCTCAACAGTTTGGGTTTTGGATTTTTTGGGAGGTCGAAGGTTTAAACCAATATAAGCGAGTGTGTGAGGGGTGGGTGTGTGGTGGTTGTGTGTTAAATTTCCAAGCGAGTGTGTGAGGGGTGGGTGTGTGGTGGTTGTGTGTTAAATTCCATATTGATAAACACAACTCTCAACTTTACAGGGATCATGGTTGAGAGGAGACTGCTCAACCCTGTGCGTCAATAGTAGGGTTTCTCACACTAACCAAATAAAATAAATAAATACTTTTAAATATTATTTTATTTTTGTTTGAAAAACCCTTTTATATTATAAATTTATTTTTTTATAAAATTTACTATTTAGCAGAGAGTTATTTTTCCTCATTTAGATGAAAAACTAGAGTACAAATCATTTTGCAAATTCTAGTAAGTTATAAACATAGTTGAGTTGTATTTGAAAATTATATTATTTAGTTTTCTTTCTTTTCAAATTAATTAATATTTACATTTTATTATGATTAATATCATAAATAATATTAATAAAAAATTAGTATTCGATATTGTTAGTTTTAGGAAGGCTAAAAAAATATATCAAATCTAAAGTTTTTATAATGTTAAATAAATATCTTAAATAAAAATATTAAAAGAAAGTTTTTTTGGGGGTGCGATAGTAGTATGTCTTTGGTTTTTAATGGTAAATTATTATCTCAATTAAAAAATCAATAGAAAATCTTTGTTGGGACACGGTAGTGGTATGTCTTTGGGTTTTCATTCACGAGACCCTAGTTCAAACCACACAAGGGACCGAGAACCTTTCAAAACTTGTGTTTTACCCTAAGAAATTTATCCTTGTTGGGATACCATAGTGGTATGTATTTGGGTTCTCATCAAGGAGACCCAAGTTCAAACCATTGTACAAGGGATCAAGACCCTTTCAAAAACCCATCCTTCACCCTAAAATTTGACCTTGTTGGGACAGCATATTGGTATGTCTTTGGGTTCTCAATCCATCCTTTACCCTAAAATTTGACCCTGTTGGGACACCATATTGGTATATCTTTGGGTTCTCATCTAGGAGACCCAGGTTTAAACCACTGCACAAGGGACTGAAACTCTTTCAATAAAAACTCGTACTTTAACCTAAAATGTTACCCCTATTATGACATCGTAGTGGTATGTCTTTGGTTTTCATCTAGAAGCATAGATTCAAGACACTATAGAAGGAACCGAGACCCTTTCAAAAACCCATGCTTTAGCCTAAAATAAGACAAGACCAGACTCAAACCACTGTGCAAGGGACTAGGACACTTTCAAAAACCTGGAATTTACTCTAAAATTTAATTATTGGAATACCATAGTTGGGTTCTCATCTAGGAGGTCTAGGTTCAAACCACTACACAATGGACAATAACCATTTTAAAAAAACACGCACTTTACCCCTTAAGTTTGTGTCCCTATTAGGACACCATAGCGGTATCTCTTTGGGTTTTCATTTAGGAGACCCAAGTTCAAACCACACAAGGGACCAGGACCAGGACCCTTTCAAAACCCATGTTTTACACTATTTTGGCTCGAGATGAAACTTATTGGAGTTGAAAATAAAGGAATAAATGGGTTATAAAAACAGATATAAACACTAAATTCTTTCATGTCTTGACAATAAAAAATAAAAGTGTTGTAAGGATTTTAGAAATTCTATGTGAGGATGGTGAAATAGTCAAAGGTGAAGAAAGGATTAGGCAAGAGGTAGTTGACTTCTTCAATTCATTGATATTTAAGGAAAGGAGGGAATATTAGGAAGCTATAGAAAAAAATCAATATGTACCAATGATAATGTCTAGCAAAATAAATGAAGATTTGGTGAGAGATTTTAGTGAAGAGGAGGTGAAGGAAGTAATCTTCTCCTAGGGGAAGAACGAAGCTCTAGGTCTAGATGGTTTCTAGGTGTTGGAGTATATTACATTATTTGGTACATGTCTTAGATTGGGCTTTACTTTATGAAATGTAATAAATGCACAAGTGTGTATAATATTCAATAATGTAAATGTGCCCATTAGTCCATGTGTATATGAGTCCATAGAATAGGGAGTTGAATAGTCTAGAAGTGGAAGTCCAAGAGTGCACCTTATGAAGAGTCACATACTATTATATATGTGTGACAAAGCATTGTAATATGTATCGAAGGTGCATTGCTCATAGAATGAATTAGTAGAGTAGCTCTATATTTTCATGAGTTTTTATTAATAACATATTTTAGAGTTATTGCAGAAGTATGTTATCTTTCTACTTTACATCTTGTGGTTGTTTTACATATTAAACATTATCAAAAGCTAACAGTGGTATCAAACCCACAAGGGACTTTGATAGGAGATAGGAAGAACTATTGCAAGGATTGGACTTGCACAAATTTTTGAAGTTGCAAAGGAGAAACCAGTGAAGGAGAGGAGATTATCTCTAGAAGGTGAAACTAGAGAAGATTGGAGAATTCCTATTCCAAGAACAAATTTGAAATAGGATATTTCAGGTCTTGAAGTGAGACCTTGATATTTTGGAGATTGAGGAGATTAAGAGACCTAAGAAGGAGGTCCTATTGGAGAAATTTGATATATTGAAGGAGACTGTAAATTGCATATTGGCTAGAGTATTTCCACAATATTGTGAAGACTAGGACTCAACACAGAATTTGTTCCACTAGTTTTGAGAATAACTAGTGAAGTTTATTTATTTTAGAATTCTAGAAATTCTAATATATTTGGTTATGTTATCTAAGTTTTTGGTTGAAAAAAATTAACACCCAGAAGTTGAGAAGCTTCATACAACAGATAGAGAAGAATTTCACCTTCGTTGCTTGAAATTCTATGTGCTTTCCTCATGCATGGATTAATTCTTTTTTGTATAAAACTAGAGATTGAAGAGTGAGGAGATCTAAGGCAAAAACCCTATTGGATATTGAATATTAAGGAGACTCGAGAAGGAAGTCCCCATAGAAGATTGCAGATTTAATATAGTTGCATATTGAAGAAGATGAAGAGACCCTAAAGAGGTTAGATTGAAAAACTTCCAGTTTTGGAAGATAAAATATTGGATATTGAAGATTACAGGTAGAAGTCTGCATATTGGAGATTAAAGAGACCCATGCAAAAGGTTCTTGTTACATATTAGAGATTGGAGTTAGAGAAGACCTAAGAATAGGTCCTATTGCAAATTTGAAGAGCTGAAGACTTTGAAGATTGAGGAGATTTGAATAGTAGAATATTTTAGAGATCCAATAAAGATATCTCATTGTAGAATTTCCATAGTTGGGAGATTGAGGAAACCAGAAAAATGTTTCAGTAAAGATTCGAGAAGAGAAGTTGAAGAGTTGCGAAGATAAGTTGAAGAATTGCATAATTAGTAGACCCAAGCGAAGTGGTCTCAAGATATTTTGGAGAAAAATAAGGTTAAAGAAAGCCTTATTACAGAAGTGGCTATTGAAGACATCTTGGAGAGAGTGAGAAGCAGGATATTGCAAGCAAATACGAGTAAATTTGTAGATTTGGAAAAGTATCCAGTGAAGGAGATTTGGAGAAAATTTTTGATAGTAAATTAGAAGCAAGGAGAAGTTTTTGATAAATAGGTCTTTGGGATAATTGTCACCATCCAACAACAAGCCCAAAAGGAAGAAGTGTTTGGCAAGAAGTTTGCCAAATCTTGGAGAAGGGATTTGAAGATCTCAAGATATTTAGATTCTTGAGAAAACAGATAGCATAGGAGATCATTTTTTAAGTCAGAATTTGACCAAGATATTGCAGGAGAAGAGGATATTGAAGAACCCAAGGTTTTGGAAAATCTAAGGATAGCCACAAAGTTTTGAAGGCTGATTTTATAGAGAGAATATTGTAGGTTGTGAAGCAGAGATTGAAGGGTTGCAGGAGAACATATTGAAGGAGACCTAGAGCTACAATTTGGAGAAGACTTGGGCAGATCTTGGAGTACCCATGGATAGGAGATTGAAGGTGTTGAGAGAACAACAAAAGACAACATTTCGGAGACTTTTGTTGCAGGTTTTGGACAGCAAAAGAAGGAAGGAGTTGACTGTAGAGTTGCAGTTTATGAACACCATTTGGGGAAGCATTAATAGCTACTAAGTTTTAGCATTTACGAGGACATATTTGGAGTATAATCAAAGCCACAAAAAATATATTTTGTGGACAGCATTGGAGAAGGACAAGGAGTTACAAGCTTTGAGAACTATAGAGCGGATTTGGAGAAATTATTAGATAGTGAACCTAGAAGAAGTTGAGCAGCAAATACGGCTACAAATTTGGTAAGATTTGGAGAAGAAGAGTGAATGATAATAGATTTGCATGTTTGAGACAACGAGTTGGTATGAATCAAATCACCAAGAAAATTAGAAAATAGAAAACTAAGAAGGTATGTAGTATTGGTGCAATATAAGTTTGTTATCTATACATTGAAATAAGCTTTACATAAAGGAGTTAAGAGCACCATATTATTATTTGAGATTTGCATTATAGTGTTATCATTTGGAGTTTGAAAATAAGAGCTTAAAAGAGTTCTTTAATCAAGGTGATATTAGTGCTTACACCTTATAATTTGCAAAGACAAAATAGGAAGAGTTTAAGCTAACTGCTAAAGGAGAAATAAGAAGAAAGTATAATATTATGAGTGCTATTCTATAGTGATTACGAACTACAAATTTGTCTACGTAAGTGCAATAGTGCAAACGTACGAAATATTAGACAAAGGGTTGAAAAATTAAGGCAGAGTATTTTAGTGTCGAAAGACACTAGCTAAAGAGCAAACGTAGAAGAGTTGAGCACCATCATTTCTCAAGGAAGAGCAAATATTTGTCGAAGAATACTCGCTCCCATTGGATGGAGCAACATCACGATATAGAAATGCTCTCACAACGCTTTAAACACCATCACAACAGAAGATAGAAGTTGTCACCGTGTAGTAGAGCGTCACTACGACATAGAAGAGCTTGCATAGAGTTCAATGAAGTTGCCATAACACCAAAGCCATCGAGATATCATCAGGAAGGACAAAGCGAAAATGTGTTAGAATAAGTAATTATTCTCTTAAGTTCTACTAGGATAGACTTACTTGAGTTTCCACTCCTTCATGAGTCAGGTGAACTCTCAGTTATAGTCTACATCATATTTGATGAGTTGTTGTAATCCAACGGCTCTCAATGATCAACTTTGTTATTTATACAAAGTTGATCCATGGAATAATCAATCAGTTCTATTTTGTTTCTTCAAATCTTGTAATGCTTTGTAGTTCTACTCTTGGGAAATTCTAACATGGTACCAGAGCAGGATAGATTCTGCTAGGCATTCTCTCTTGAAGGCAACCTCTCGAACTGGTTCTTACTCTCTTATCTTTTGTTTTTTTTAAAAAAAGAGGTTTTATATCTATTGTAGATTGTTTTTTATATATCTACAATTTTTTTTTGAGGAATCTGCTTATGGTAATATCTAGATAAATATTGTTTTACCTTGTTATGCAAATACTCTCCTCATTTTTTTCTGCAATTTTATGTGTCCTCCTCGTATGCCTATGTTTTAAAAAAAAATTCTCCATCTCGAACGCAGCTCGCTTCGGCTCCATTTAGCCATCACTGCGTATCACTCAAAAGTGGAGACTAAAGATTCGTAGGCATTAATATTTTGGTGGGCAATATAATTTTTTTTTAACTGAAGTTTGGATTTCATTATATCTTCGTGATATCTTTAATTAGAGGAAGCAACGCTCCTCGCGTCAAAATAGAATGGACTTTTGGTCTAACTTTGAATAGACCAAAGTCCATTTATTTTTTTAGAAACGTGGCTTTTGGCCACCGCTTATATTGGCACGCATAGAGACTACATCTCATAAAATGGGTATTTTCCTAATTAAATATCAATCGTTCGAAGATCTTGTGATTTCCAAATCTTCATTCAACTCGAACTTCTTCCATTTTTTTTGTCCTTCGGCGCTCAGGAAGAACTTCAATTTTTTTGTTATATAATCATCTTAACAATGTTTGAATAATATTATTCTCTTGTTTTGAATAGTGTTTCTTCGTTTAAGCATTATACTGATGATTTTTTAGTGGTGCCTATCATCTTCTATCCTTTGAGGATCTCTACAAGTGCGCCATAGATGGATATTCAACAGAACTCGTTCTGTGCTTTGTGTTAGGTTTTTTTGATGCCTAACGTCTTCTATTTTTAAGGAATATCTCTGTGTGTGTGGCGTCATTGCCTTCCTCTCATCTTCCGGGAAGCCTCTCTTCTCACCGCCTTCTCTGCTACTTCGGGCGCCTTCCCTACGTTTTGCAATTGCAACAAGAGGTGGTATTCAATTATTTAATTTTTTATAAAGTTCACTTCCTTTATTAACCTTTCAGGTGCAGTGATAAAAAGCAAACCTTTAAAATTTTACATTTTTTGAAGCTCCAATCCAACTTATCGTGGACATCGACCCTTCAGGTATCGTTATAATATTTTATGTTTCTGCCCTACTCAACTCTCAGTGCAACGAATCGTAGCCTTTCAAAGCTCCTTCCTCACTGCCCATTGGCATCGCTTGTTCATTGACAGACGCAGCATCAACGTTTCTTCGCTGCCTCTTGTCCTCTATCTGACGTCAATTAAATTTCAGCTCAGATCTACTAAGTTTTTAAAGATAAAAATATACATCTGATCTCTGTTTAAATTTGTAGCCTTCAAAAGTTTCTATCCTTTTCTTTCCGGCCTCTCCTTGGCCCGAAGATATAAAGGACAGTTGTAATCTCTATAATATAATTTTTTGGGGGGTTTATAGGTGCCTTTTTTGCACCTATCATAGCATCGAGGGGGTTGTTATTGCATCAATTTTTGCCTCTTTTATTTTTGCCTCATTACCTTTGTTATAAGTCATTTGTTTATATATCTTGGTAATGAAATATAAGTGAGGATAATTGATTTCAAATTACATTCCTTAATACATTAGAGATCTTAAATAAAAATATTTTATTCTTTCTTTAATTCCTTCTTAAAGCAAATCTCTATATTAAACAACTTACTTTGTTCTAATTAATTTTCTTTCCAAAGTTCTTTAATATTATATAGAGATTTTTTTAGTGGATGAAAGTGAGGATATATCATTAATATATATTATTTCATTATTTCCTTTCTTGCAATAGGTCTCTATATTAATGAACTTATTTTGATTAATTTTTTACAAAGAGTTTCTTAATTTATATAAAAAAAAATTGATAAAGGAATTTAAGTGAGGATATCTCTTTAATTAACCTTGTTAATCTATTTTATTCTCAATTCATTATTCCTTTCTTAAAAATTTCTAAAGAGCAAATATATTAAATCAACTATGCACCTATATTGGAAATTCTAAATAACTTATAGTTTCCCTCACGTAAGGGCGGGTTATTAAGATAACCAATATAGGAGTCTGGCTGATTAAAAGCCTATGTTCCAAGTATCAAATCTACTCAATACTTATAGTTTCCCTCTCGTAAGGGCGGGTATTTGAGGAGAAAAGATATATAGGCCTGGCATATTTGTTCTCATTAGCCTAAGATTAATATCAAATCTCCTCAAAATTACTTATAGTTTCCCTCTCGTTAGGGTGGGTATTTTGAGATATTTGGTGTTTCTTAAAGGCTTATGTTCACTAATATCCATTGCATTCTCTAAATTAAAGTTAAAGGGGGGAATTTTGGGTTCACTTCAATTTTCTTTGGCAAAATGAATTCAATGAATACAATTGATCCTCTCACTCCTCATAACTACCATACATGGAAACCCAAAATATTAAATCTCATTTCTCAAAAAGGGCTCACACACCTATTAGAAGAAAAGCAACCTGAGTTTGAAAAAGAATATGAAAAATTTATTCATAAAGGGAAGATGTATGAAACAATGGGTATTATAAGCTCTAATGTAAATGAAAGCTTATGGTTTCACATTACATATTGTAAAACTCCTTATGAAAGTTGGGAGAAACTAAAGAACTTGTTTGGGAAAGTAGATCAAATAAGATCAATGCAGCTAGAAGCAGAATTAACAACATTATCTCCTGAAGACTTCAACAATATTGTTGACTTTCTCACCAAATTCAAAGAAGTCCTCACTCAATACAAAGGCAGTGGGAAGAATAAAACTGAAGAAGAATGCATTTATCTAATTCTTTCTAAACTAAATGGTGTATTTCAAATCTTTGCAACCACCTTTCTATCTACAAAAGATGCTCTTGGTGCAACTTTTAAAATGCCCTCCTTAGAAGAATTTTGTGATAGACTAACTAGGGAAGAAACAAAACTTGCAAAATATGAGATCTCTTCCTCTTCCTCAAAAGCCTTAGTAGCCTCCACCTCTACTAAAGAAAAATTCAAAAATAAATAAAGGAATCCCATAACTTGTACTCACTGCAAAAAGAATGGTCATTCTGCAAATAAATGCTGGAAAATATTACAACAACTAGAGGCAACTATGAAGGATCAAAATATAGACAATAAAAAGCAGATAGGAAAAGCCCTAAATGTTCAAGGGAAGACCACCAATACTTCATCTAATTACTGGGTCCTAGATTCTGGAGCAACTCATCACATGACTGCTTTAGATGAGTCATTCTCTTCTATCTCCTCAAGTTCAACATGTAGCATAGAAGTTGGTGACTCTTCCTTTATCCCAGTCAAAGGAAAGGGTGACATATCCATTGATGGTGGCTCTATCAATAATGTTCTCTATGTTCCAAACATTGCAACAAACCTCCTCTCCGTCTATCATATTTGTACTTTTGGAAAGGGGAAAATTGTTCTCTTCTCTCCAACAGGAGTTGAGATAAGAGACTTTCAAGACCCCCACTCTCTTATAGCCAAAGGAGATATTGATCACAACACTCACCTATTTCACTTCAAAGGATTCAAAAATCCAGAAGGGGCCTCCTATTTTGTGGCTCATGGAGATCTTGAAAGCAAAATTTGGCATGAAAGGTTTGGTCATCTCAGTTATAACTACCTAAAGGAATTGAACACCCATGAAATGGTAACAGGTTTACCTCAAGTCTCTTCTATTGATGGAGTATGTCCTGGATGTGCTCTTGGAAAGCAACATCAAGATCCTTTCCACCCAAGTGGTTCTCTAAAAGCCTCATCCCCTCTAGAGTTAATCCATAGTGACTTAATGTTTTTCCCGAGCCTTCTTTCAAAGGAGAAAAATATGCTCTAACCTTCATTGATGACTTTTCCAGAAGAACTTGGGTCTACTTCCTAAAATACAAAAGTGATGTTCTATCCCACTTCAAAATCTTCAAAGCCTTAGTTGAAAATCAGGCCTCTTGCAACATCAAGCAAATTCGCACAGATAATGGGGGGAATACTACAGTAATGAGTTCTCAATATTTCTATCAAGTCATGGCATCATTCATCAACATTCTGTCTCCCATAATCCATAGCAAAATGGCATTGCAGAGAGGAAAAACAGAACATTGAAGGAAATGGCAAACTGTATGCTCCATTCAAGAGATCTTCCAAAAGTTTTTTGGGCAGAAGCTATTAACTGTGCAAACTATATTCAAAACCGCACACCTCATAAAGCTCTTGACCATTTAACTCCTGAAGAAGCATGGACTGGCTCAAAATCGGATGTCTCCTTCTTCAAGATTTTTGGGTGTACTTCTTGGGCGCACATCCCAAAGAAGAAAAGGAAGGCTCTAGATAAGAAAAGCAAAAAGCTCATATTTGTTGGTTATTGTGAGGAAATGAAAGCATACAGGCTCCTTGATCCCACAACTCATGAGGTCTTTTTTCATAGGAATGTCCAATTTGATGAAACATTCCCTCAAAAATATCCTCAACCATCCTCTTCCTCTATTGAGCCTTCTCCTATAGTAGAACCTCAATATAATGAAGAACCAACTTTAGAGATTAATTTAGAGATTGATGATCAAGATGAGGATCCTATAACTCCAACTCAAAGTCTTTCCACTCCTTCCACTATGCCAAAATGGGCCCACACCATTGTTAAAGAAGCTACTCCTTACATCCAAAATCTTCCATCATCCAGATTAACCAACTCCATAGGCACTGGTCTTGTCTGTCAGTCTATTTCCTCTGATCCTCAATCCTTCAAAGAAGCAACTGGTATTAAAGAATGGGATGATGCCATGGAAAATGAATTCTCTTCCTTAATCAAAAATGAAACTTGGGATTTAGTTCCCCTACCTAAAGGAAGGAAATTAGTTCATTGTAAATGGATTTACAAACAAAATATGGGCCTAATGGAGAAATTGACAAACACAAAGCTCGCCTAGTAGCCAAAGGTTTCTCTCAAATTGAAGGAATTGATTATGCTGAAACCTTTGCACCAGTTGCCAAAATGGATTCTGTTAGACTGGTTCTTGCTCTAGTTGCTTCCCAAAAGTGGCCTGTCTTTCAAATGGATGTAAAAAGTGCTTTCTTACATGGGGACTTAAAGGAAGAGATATTCATGGAACAACCTGTTGGTTTCACTCAAGACTCCTCTCTTGTTTGTAGGCTAAATAAGTCTCTCTATGGCCTCAAACAAGCTCCTAGAGCTTGGTATGAAAAAATGGACTCCTTCCTTCTTTCCTCAGGTTTTTCTCATTGTGAGTCTGATAACACAGTCTACATTTGGAGAGATGAAGGAAAAATCACCATACTTGTTCTATATGTTGATGATCTACTACTCACTGGTAGTGACTTCGCTCACATTCAGACTATAAAAGACTCCCTCTCTAAAAAATTTGATATGGTTGATCTGGGTCTAGCTCATTACTTTCTTGGGATCCAAATAAATCAAACAGATGTAGGAATTTCATTGTGTCAATAAAAATACACTCTAGATCTTCTTCAAAGGTTTAAAATGATAGATTGCAAACCTTCTCCTACACCTTTTCAATCTGGAGTCAATCTAAGTACTTCCTGCACATCCCCTCTATGTGATGCAACTCTATACCATCAGCTTGTAGGGAGTCTGTTATACCTTACTCATACTCATCCAGATATCTCATATGTTGTTGGCTTAATATCCATATTCTCACATCAACCTCATTTCAATCACTAGCAAGCAACAAAAAGAATCCTCCGCTACTTGCAAGGAACTACTCACTTTGGGCTCTTATATGAGGGAAAATCCATGGATATCATTGGCTACACGGATTCAGATTGGGCAAGTTCAGTAGAAGATAGATGTTCAACTTCTGGCTATGTCTTTTGTCTTGGTTCTTCGCCAATTGCTTGGTTATGCAAAAAACAACAAGCAGTGGCCTTATCATCTACAGAGGCAGAATACAGGGCAACAGTTTTAGCAAGTCAGGAAGCTCTTTGGCTTCGTCAGATTCTAAGAGAATTTAGTTTTTCCCATGACAAACCTATTACTCTTTGGTGTGACAATCAGAGCACAATTCATATTGCACGCAATCCAGTTGAGCATCAACGCACCAAGCACATTGAGATACACATGCACTTCATTCGACAACATATTCATAATGGGGACATATACTTGGACTATATTCCAACTAAAAATCAAGTTGCAGACATCTTCACCAAGTCATTTCCTTCTCCGCGTTACATACAATTGCGAGAGAAACTTGGAGTATTACAGCTACATTGAAACAGAGGTCTTTCACCTCTCCTTTTATTATTGTATTCTTTGGAGGATGGTTTTTTCCCATGTGGTTTTTTTATCATCTCTCCCTTACATATTATACATGAGTACCTCATCAGGCCATGTTTTTGGGACTCATTTTTTTGTTATTAAGGACAATCTTCGCCATCCGAAGACATGCCTCTTTATTTCATAGCAGATGGTTTTTCCCATGTGGTTTTTTCACCATCTCTCATATATATTGTAAATGAGTACCTCATCAGGCCATGTTGTTGGGACTCACCTTTTTTTTGTATTAAGAGGACAATCTTCACAATCCGAAGACATGCCTCTTCCTTTTTTCTTTTTTGATAGATGGTTTTTCCCATGGGGTTTTTACCATCTCTTCAAAAAAGAAACCATTGTACATGAGTACCTCATCAGGCTCTATTGTCGGGACTCATTTGCACAATACACCCCTAGTATCACTTAAGGGGGGGTGTTAGAATAAGTAATTATTCTCTTAAGTTCTACTAGGATAGACTTACTTGAGTTTCCACTCCTTCATGAGTCAGGTGAACTCTCAGTTATAGTCTACATCAGATTTGATGAGTTGTTGTAATCCAACGACTCTCAATGCACAATTTGTTATTTATACAAAGTTGATCCATGGAATAATCAATCAGTTCTATTTTATTTCTTCAAATCTTGTAATGCTTTGTAGTTCTCCTCTTGGGAAATTCTAACAAAATATTCCTGTGTAAGCTAGCAAACTGCATTCAAATTTTTGTGTGAAGGAGCATAGGAATACATTGGATAAAGGAATATTTAGGGTTCAAAGGAAGTCACAAGTGTCATCAGATGTAGAGCATGCATATGCCACATGGAGGAAGAAATTAAAGCTATTGTTTGCATGTAGGAGAAGCACGAATCCAAAACCAAAGCACCTACAAAAGTAACATTCGACACACAAGAAGAAGTGTTTCAAAGAGCAATGAATACGTTGAGTACCAAGTGGCACTTGTAAGGAGTAAGGTCAAACGTCTTTTGGTACCAGTTCAAAGGAAGACATATTCTAGACGTTGGATAAAGGAATATCAGAGTAATGGCAATACAGTGAATGCATAGATGATCAACGAGCGTGCAGAATTATCGATTGGACATAGTGAAAGGGAATATTACACTTGGTAGGTTGAGGTAGAAAATTCAAGGTACTAGTGTGGAGGTTAAAGTCAGATTTTGTAGCGAGCATTGAGGTGTAGAGACGTTGAGGCTAGAGTGGAGGCAATAAACACTCTAAATAGATCAACATACACCAAAGGCAAGAAAGCATCATTCGACGATGTACGTAGAGGAGAGAAGACGCATAAATGTTCAAACATTTTTGACCAATGGATTCTCAATTTCAAGGTGAAGGTAATCCACTTTATTTCGAGTTGCTTATACATCTAAGATAGGAGAAATAAGGGTGATAATATTATATAAGGTTGGAAGTGAAATTATCTTTGAAAAGAAAATATTTAAATTAAATATATTTAAATATTTATACTAAGGATTGAAATTTAGGTTGAAAGGAATTAAGGGAGTAATCCTAAGGTTTTGTAATCTAATTATTTGAAGTTACAAAACAATTTTGGGATATTTACAATTTAATTAAAGAGGGAGTGATAAGGTTTTCTACGTCGAATTAGAACCATACAATTACAAATATAATTTATCTAAATTTCTAAGCTTGGAGTTATAAGGTATTCTACATCAACATAGGAATTAATAAATTTAGAGTTTATATTTTTGTGACTAAGGTTGAACAAAAGTAAAGTGATTTAGAGTTGTCTTTCATTTACTATTTGGGACCTATAAAAAAATCAACTTAAGAGAAAATTGTAAAAGGAAACTAAGTAATTCTATTAAACAATTATGGATAAAATAGTCAAAGTATTTAATGAAGATAGTGAAGAAATGCTACATGCATTTAGATTTTATGCACATGGGTTAATACCCAATATTGATGGAGCTCAAATATTCAATGTTCTAAAGGAAAGACTAAGTTTATTTCTCAAAGAAGCTAAGGAAGGGGAATTTATTTCCTTTATAGAGTATCTTCATGAAAAACTCTTTAAATCCTGTTGGGAATCTCAAGACATCATAGTATTTAGTACAGGAGAATGTTTGATGATGTATATATCATTAATTACTTTTGAACTCTTTCAAAGGAAGATACAGAGAGTAAGAAATGTATCACATAATAGTCTTAAGGAATACTATTCAAATCCAAGTGAGTATCACTATGATTTATAAACTTATCATGTTGGAAAAGAAACATTAACATCAATGCAGGAAGCAAGAAAAAGGCCAAGTCGAGAAAGAGGATATGCCATCAAAAAGGATACAAAAGAAAAGGAAGAGGAGGAACAGACGAGGATACCTCAAAAAGGCAAAGCAGGAATCACTTCATGAAAATTCAAGAATCAATCATAGATTGAAGAATCAAGTTGAAGATCCATATTGAAGACTAAAGTCTTCAATAACCAAATAATGTAATACGGAGGGGTGTTGGAGTATATTATATTATTTGGTACATGTCTTAGATTAGGCTTTACTTTATGTAATGTAATAAATGCACAAGTGTGCATAATATTCAATAATGTAAATGTGCACATTAGTCCATGTGTACATGAGTCCATAGAATAGGGAGCTGAATAGTCTAGAAGTGTGAAGGCCAAGAGTGCACCATATGAAGAGTCACATACTATTATATATGTGTGACAAAGCATTGTAATATGTATCGAAGGTGCATTGCTCATAGCATGCATTAGTAGAGTAGTTTCATATTTTCGTGAGTTTCTATTAATAGCATATTTCAGAGTTATTGCAGAAGTCTATTATCTTTCTACTTTACATCTTGTGGTTGTTTTACATATTAAACATTATCAAAAGCTAACACTAGGTAGGTTTCTTCCAAGTCTTTTGGAATATAGTAAAGGAGGATTTAATAGAAGTAGTTCAAGAGTCTCACCATTCAAGAAAAATTCTAAGAGAATTTAACACCTTTTTAGTGCTCATCCCAAAGAAATAGGGGCAAAAGGGATTTAAGGACTATAGGCCAATAAGCCTATGTAATGTAGTATATAATATCATCACTAAAGTGTTAGCAATCCTCCCCAATATTATAGTAGACCAAAGGAGGGTTTTTTGAAAGGAAGAAAAATATTGGATGGTGTCATCTCTCTCTATGGAACATTGTACTTGGTAATGCAGATTAGGAGGGAAGGAATGTTGCTAAATCTAGATATGAATAAAGCTTATGATAGGGTCTCCTGGAGCTTCTTGGAAAAATTTCTTGCTAAGTTTGGATTTAGTAGGAGATGGAGAATATGGGTGAGAAATTGCTATGGTGGACCAAGGTTCTCGATTATCATAAACAATTCCTCAATGGGTTTCTTTGAGAGCAACAAGGGCTTAAGGCAAGGGGATCCACTTTCTCCTTACCTCTTTATTATCATGGCAAAATACCTTGGGAGATGTATAGATGCAGCCCAAATTATGGGAGCATTAAATGGGTTGAAACCTTATGTGTCTATGAGAGGTATCACTTACTAATAGTTTGTGGATGATACAATATTCCTTGGAAAACCTTTGGTGGATGAAGCCAAGAAGTTCAAACAATCCCTAAATCTTACAATAGGGCCTCCCAATAGATGATTACCTTGAAAAAGAATAAGGTGTTCTTTATCAACACTTTAGAGAAGTGGTTAAGAAGGATAATAGATGCAATAGGTTGTAATATATCATGTCCTCCATCCACTTATCTGGGAATGCCTTTGTTTATAGGTGTGTATAAGGACTAGGTACGGGATATGTTGATAAATAAGTTTCAATGTAAGCTAAGATTGGAAAGGAAATTTACTAAGTTAGGCAATAAAGCTTCAACTACTAAAGAGTATCCTTCAGTCCATGTTGATCTATCTCCTATCTGTGTTTAAGATATCAATAAAAACTACAAATCGTGTAAAAAGTATGCAAAAGAATTTTGTGTGGTCAGGTGTAAAGAAAAAGAGGAGAATCCCCCTTGTGGAATGGGAAAAAGTTTGCAAACCAAAATCTAAAGAAGATTGGGATTAAGGAGTATTAGAGTGTGAATAAGATCTTAGTTACTAAATTAGGATGGATGCTAATGAAGAAAGGTCATTCTTTATGGGCCAAAATTTTAGATAACAAGTACTTAGACAGCCAAGAAGATATGAGATTTTTAACCATTTTAAAATCCCTATATAGGCTCATCTATATGGAACCATATGGTGTAATGAATAAAGTTACTATGAAAAGGAGCTCAGTGGAAAATTAGGAATGGCAAGTCGATTCACTTCTAGGAGGATGCATGGCTGGAGAACCAACCCTTAAGCTTGGATGAGGAGTTAGTTGAAGTATGGATGGTTCTAAAACAAAGGTATGGGAGTAGGGTTGTAGACTATCTAGCGTAGGAAGAGGAAGTGGAAAGTTGGAAGTACCTATGTGGCAATAAACATAGTGAGGAATGTTTAAATAAGTTCAAAATTAAACTAAGAGCCTTACATGTAGTTGTAAAAATAGGTGAAGACTATAGTTTGGGGAGCTACTCTTGATGGATCCTTTAGTGTAAAATCAGCCTATGATATTCTATCAATTGAGTTGAAAGATAGGTTTAAATGGAGGAGGCTCTAGGAAAGAAATGCAATGCCAAAGATAGCAATATTCCTTTGGCTATTTGTGCATAATAAGATCCTAACAACAGATAACTTACACAAAAGAGGGTTTCAATTTCCTAATAGATGTCATCTATTTGAATAACAGGAAGATTCAGTGGAAAAATTAATGTTAGGATGTAGTTATTCCCTTTTAATTATTCAAGGTTTAATTAAGGATATGGGGTTATTTGGGTATTGCCAAATAGAATGGTGGATTAAAAATAATAATGGGAAAAACCCTTTAGGAGTGCAAGGTTAAATAATATATGGGATCTATTTCCTTTCCACTATGCTTGGGGGGTTTGGTTGGAGCATAATAAAATAATATTTGAGAGAAAGAGAGTCTCTTTAAAAATTAGTTATTCAATCCAACGACTATAGTGGAAAATATTAAAGTCTTGAATATGATAGATATTAGGGAATCAATAGAGGTGGAAACGATTATTACACACTGGGACCTTAGCCCAATTGAGATGGAGAAAGCCACCCAAGAAAATCCAAGAAGTGTAAAATGGCATCCACCTAGGGAGGGATGGCTAAAGCTCAATTTTCATGGAGCTTCTAAAGAGAAACATGGGAAGGCAAGGGGGAAGCGGTGATAAGGGATAGCAAAGGGATCCTAATTGGTGCTCTTAGTAAGTTTCTAGGCTCTATGATGAGACATTAAGCAAAATCCAGAGCAGCTTTGATTGGAGTAAAACTGGCAAGGTAGTTGGGAGTAAGCAAACTGATATTAGAGGGATATTCTCTCAACATTATGAATTACCTTAATAAGAGGGTTATAGAGAGCTAACAAGTATCAAGTATAATAACAAAAATTCTAAGGATCCTTAACTCACTAGAGCATGTGGAGATAAATCATGTTTGTAGATAAGGCAATAGGGTGGTAGACTAGCTGGCTAATTGGGGGGTTCTTCGTGAAGAGGACTAGAGGTGGATTCCCTAGAAAAATGTTCACCTAGATGTACAATAATTAGTAGAAAGGGAAGGGGAATAAACATGTTGTTTATGATTCGATCAAAGGTTATTCCAATGGCCTCTACTTTTTCACAAGCCAAAGAAGTAAAATCCTGAGAATAAGCCCCATCATTGGCAGATATGAGGTCACGTGGCAATGCATCAGGACTTTTTTTTTATCCAGTTGATTTGTGGTCTATGCAACTATGAAATCCTAGTGATAAATTTGCTAACACAAAGTCCCATCATTGGCTATCATTTGTAACATGGCATATGTAGTGGTAGTTTACTTAAGGTGTCCTTCGATTGATAGTAGGCCCACAAACTATCCCATCTAAACACTTGGTAAGCGTATCAAATACTAGGAAGATAGTTTGAGTGCAATGATAAATGATATATAGGAATAAGGTATTTTGAGGGAATAATGTTTCCAACAATTAACTAGTCAAGGGAAGTCCCTACAAACTTTCAAACTTAGGAACAATATTAAGGGTTAGTAGCTAGTGTGGTCCAGTGATGGTTTGGATCAGGAGGTAAATTAATAGTTTGTGGATGAGAGTTGCAACCCTTTTGACCTTTGGGTAAGGCTCAAGAGTCATCTCGGTATGTTTTCAAAGTTAGGATGGTAATCTGGAATCAATTGAAAATATTTAAAAACTGATGGAAATAACCCAAAAGTTTGTAGGACAGGAGCTACCAATTGAAAAATGTAAAATGGTCTAAGGCCCTTTTAAAAACCTAGTTTTTAATTTAAAAAAATCAAGAGAAAGATCTTATTATTATTTTAAATTAGCATGACGATGAAATAAGAAAATTGTAAAATAAAATTAGTAATTCAAATGTTAAAATAAATTTTATTCAAAACATAGTTAAAGGGCATGAGTATTATATATGTTTTACCCATTTTATACCATGCAAAATCAATGGATATGGTTTTGGAGAACCTCACTAGCCCTAATATGATATTAGTGGAAAAAATGGACATAAAGGTGGAAATATTGGATAAAATAATAAATAAGTTGATTGAATCTCTTATTCCAACTCGTTTTAAATATGAAGGACTTGTTTTTTCAAAGTGGAATATTGGTAGTTAATTTTAGGGACTCACTCAATTAAAGTCGTTAAAGATGTCGATGCACAAATATTGGAAAATAAGTGGGATTTTGAACAAATATGGGTTAAAGGATAAACCCAAATGCCAACATCTTCATGCATTTATGAAGTTAAGAGACCTATTTACATAATGTTGATAACAAAGAAAAAGATATCAATATGCGCATTGTTGTCAAAAAATTCATACAGTTGAAAGATGTTGGAATTTGAATCCATGCAAATGTTGTGGTGGAACAAAACATAGGTTTTCTTGTTGTTGGCATCGCCATTAGCATTCTAATTCATTTCATTATAGAAATGAACATATGATAGCTTGGGATTCTAAATTACCTTCAAATTCTAGTGTTTCAAAAAGCAAGTATCCTCCATTTTAATCTTGTTTATGTAAGGTATAAGATAAATTATTATTGGTACTTCTCAAACTATTCATAGCATTTTTGGAATCCTTTATGCATATTCATTAGTTAAGTTTCATTTTATTACTTTAATTATCATTATTTTATTCATTTGATTATAGAATTGATTAAAATTTGAGATATTTTTGTCTTACAATATATATATTGTTTATTAGTAATACTTCTTGCACACATCCACCATGGGGATTTAACCTGGGTCACATCACCAATAATGCAAGTGGCGTCCTTTCCGGTAGACCACACTCACGAGGATGTCTTACAATATTTAATATCATCCTTATCAATATTTTATTTTCTTTACATATCTATGGACATTGTTATTCTTCATATTAAATCAAATGATATTTTTTCAACCTTTGATTTTATTTCAAATAATAAATTACTTCATTTATCTTGGTTAATATTTAATTCATAATTTTATTTCAAGCAATAAATTACTCCATTTAGTAGTTGTAAGCTTATTGTAGTGGGAAGGGCTTTGGCCTCTCTTTGAGAGGTTCAAGGTTCAAACCCCACACCAGGAGCCCTCATAAAAACCTATGTAAACTCATTGAAAAAATAAATTACTTCATTTATCTTGACTAATTATTAATCATTTTATCTTGATTATTTCAAGCAGTAATATTTTTAATCATGAATAATATTTCTTTACTTTCATAGTTAAAGATCTATTTAATGTATTTACCACTCTCACATCATTTATTGTGGTTTAATCATGTTATTTAAACATCTTAATATCTAAATATCTATCTAATTATTCATGACTATTATTTGAATCTTGATATTTTAGACAATGGATAATATTTATATAACATTATTTTTAAAATTGGTTATATGGTATTGTAGCAATCCCACCCATATTACACCATGATCACATGGTGATACTACAACAACTTGACAATTATGGATATATCACTTGACAAGACTCGAACATGGATCTCCTCGTTAAAAGTTGAAGAATTTAAATGGTTGAACTCATGCCATTTAATATATTTCTTTACTATCATTTTTTTGCTTAAGAAAAAGGGGTTGTACTTAGGTCTACCACCCTTGACAAATCACAACTCTCTCCTTTAAAGCATAAGATTTTATAAACATATTCAATTCTTATTTCAATCGAGTTGCTATAGCTAGATACTTGCATCTTTTTTCATAAAAAGTTTGAATTCTTGATTTTCATCTTCTCGATCTTCTTTAATTTTCTTTGTAAATACAAATATTCCAAAATTCATTATCCTTCTTGACATTTTCCTACAATAGCCTTCACAATACTAAAACTCCACCTCTATTTTCTATGCACTACATATTAGTAGAGTAATATTTTAAAAATTGTGTTATCATAGTCTGCTTTACCAACTCTAGACTATTAGTTTTCTTATTGAAGCATAAGTGCAACCACAAGAACTGTAATAAATAGTTTAGCAATCTCAAAAAGTTTAAAGTTCGTGATCAAATCTTATCAAGGAATATATGCATTATAACTAAATTATGGGTCATTATATAATACAAGTGGAATTTATTTTAATCCTAAATAACCAATTAAAAAATGTTTTATTATTTTAATAAGTTATGAAATGAATCTCATTCATATTATAATGATATTTTAACAAATAGCAATGGCATTATTTTAATAAATAGTTTAGTAGTCTCAAAAAGTTTAAAGTTCCAACCATACTTTGTTCCATAATCCAACCAACAACTCAAATAATCCATTTAGCCATGAAGTCCATTGGATATCACCTTATACTTCAGCATACAAAACTTCTACTTGCTTCACAAAATCATAGTCCACTTTACCAAAACTAGACTATTAGTTTCATCCAATGCATTGATCTATAAATGGATCCCTTGAAATATTTTATCATCCTCCGGAACATTATTTTAAATTTGCTCCTTTCAAAATTTTCTTGCTAGCTTTAGCTAAACTTACTACTTTATCTACCTATGAAAAGAGAATTTAACTTCATGATCCTCTATTAAAACCTCTGTATTGGCTAGCCTATTTGCACATTTGTTCCCTTCCCTTAACATAGGTGTAAATCTGATTTCTTCAAACTTTGTAGCAAAGTTTTATATTTTCACAATGATCTCTTGTATGTTCCATGGAGCCTTTGCTTTCCTAAAAATTGTATTATTATTATTAATGAATCGCCTTCCATCCATACTCTGTTCCATTTCATTTGTTTGCATATTTTTAATCCTTACAAAGCTACCCAAGATTTAACACCATTATTTGTCTTAAATCAACTACTAAAAGCATAATGTGACAAAATATTACCTGTATTAATTCTTATTATTCCTTCTACTATTGATGCTAGATTTCCTTTAGAAACTCCACCAAAATTCAATTTGACCAACTTTGCTTTTGGTGGTTTCCACTTTATATTTTTTTCCTTCCTTTTGCTTCACCTTTACCCACCATCATAATTCCAATTGATGATATGACTCCATCTATCAAGACTCTCTGCTTCAAGATTAGGGATTGTGTGAGTTGATAGGGTTGATTTAGACTCCTCCATTGCTAAACAAATCTTTCTTTTCATTACCTTTAAATTGCTTTCATTTCCTTTAAATGTTTTTGGTTCCTTTCTAACCATATAGTCCAAAGTATTGTATCTTTTGATGTATCCTAAATTGTGTGTAACACCTCACTTTTAAAAGTGCTTTGTCAGTGCTTTAACCATTCTTCAATTTTTCATTCATCACCATGCATTTACCAAACATATTAAGAATGCATTACCATAGTTCCCATACTATTGAGTAGTGTCCCAAGAGATGTTTTATACTCTCCATATCCTTTTTACATAGAACATATTGTGAGGTGCTATGAAAACCTTTTAAATTAGGTTATCCCATGATAAATTTTTCCTATGACCTACTAGCCATACAAACATTTTGACTTTTGGAATGCTTGGTCTATCCCAAATATCTCTCCATATTCTTGTGGTATTCCTATTTTATTGGTTCTTACATTATATCCTTTTCTTGTGTATTCTCCTAAGCTATTAAACTCCCAAATCAACTTATCTTCATCCCCCCTCAAAAAAATCACTATTGTTATCTTTTTGCTCAACTCCCTCCTAGCAACAATGTCTGGTATAGTTTTAAAAAAGTCTTCTTTCCATTTGTATCTCCCTTTCTAATCCTTGTACATAATGTTTGAAATCTAATCACCATATTTATCTTGAAGTGATCTCATTCATGGTTTCAAAATTGAATCTATATTGAGTGGTCTTTTATCACACCAAGTATCCGTCCAAATATAATTTTTTTCTCAAGTTTCCACCACTCATCTTAGATCTTTAATCATTAGATCAATTATTTTTTAAATTGTTCCATAGTGCTTAAGCATTTGGTAGTGAGAATGCAATAAATACTAATATTGATTCATTGGGATCAATGTACTTAGAATAATTCTTGTCCATTGTCTTTGACTCTCTTTGTACAATCTCTAAATTACTTTTCCCCTTAGAGCTAAGTTTGCATCCATAAGAACTCTTAAACTGAGACCTCCCCTAATTTTATCATCACACACCTTGCCTCATTTCACAAAAGAAATTTCCTTTTATCATGTAGTCCTGACCACAAAAATGACTACATAACATAGATTAAACTTTTTTCTAACGATTTTGGCATAATATACAAGGACATATGGTGAAATAGGATCTCCTTGTCTAAGACCCCTTTTGGATTTAAATGGTTTTGTTGCTATCCCATTGACTAACACTAAATATGATATTGTAGAGACAAAGCTTTAATCCATCTGATATATTTCTTCCCAAATCCAAACTTTCTAATACTACAGAAATAAAATCCTATTTAACCTATCATAGACTTTATTCATATCAAGTTTTAATATCATTGCTCTTTTTTTTCTAGAAGTTGGTGAATGCATTACTACATGAGCTACAATGATCCCATCCAAAATATACCTCCCTTTCACAAATCCTCCTTGCTCTTCTGAAATAATTTTTTCTAATAGTCATCTTAACGAATTTTCCATCACTTTGGAGATTATCTTATAAACCATATCACATAGGCTTATGGGCCTAAATGAATCAAATGATTCTAAATCCTTATTTTTTGAAATTAGGATAAGATATGTTGCATTTATTTTATAAGGTATGTATTTTTTTACACTAGATTGTTCCACTTCCACCAATAAATAATCTTTCACTATTTCCAAGTTATGTTGATAAAATATTGTAGAGAGTCCATTCAGGCTTGGGGATTTATCCTTATCAAAATAAAAAATAGCTAAATGAACTTCTTCTAGAGTAATAGGCTCCATCAGTTTGCTATCATCTTTATCTATTATAATTGAAGGTACTTCTTGTAGTATCTTATTATTAAGAACTTCAATGTCTTTCTATCCTCGAATATTTTGGTAAAAAAGCCTTGCCTCCTTTTTTATTTTGCTTTGGTCTTAAATCCAAACCCCTTCTACTGACTTAATTCTAAAAATTCTACATGTTGATCTTTATACGATTGTCATACTATGAAAAAGCATGTTTTTATCCCCTTAATTTAACCAAGTTTGTCTCAATTTTAATCTCCAAAATTTCTCTTCCTTATTCAAAATATTATGATATTCACTAAGCAACTCCCTTTCCTCCAAGTTTGGATTATTGTGATCAACTTTTTGGAATTTTGGAAGTTTCTCTTTTAGTTCTTCTTTCTTCTCAAAATTTTTTCCAAGAGTGTTCTTGTTCCATTCTTTTAATCTAGATGTGATTGATTTAATTTGTTTTGGAAGTGTATACAACCCATCGTTTCCTGAAAATTTGCATGCTTGTGCTATCATCTCAACAAATTGAGGATTGTATTCCCACATCTATTCATATTTAAAATATGAACTTTTTTAATTCACTTACTACCATTTTAACTCTTATTGGCCAGTGATATGAACCAATCCTTATCGATGTATTAATTTTAGCATAAGTCTATTCATCTAGCCAATGATCTGAGAGTATGCATCTATCCTCTCTTTTTTTTTCAAGTTCTAGCCTATCCTATTTTTGGTCCATGTATAGTTGTCCTCTTCAAACTCAATCTCTCATAGGTTATTGTTTTAAATGAAATCTTAGAAATCTCTCATAAATTGTTATTTTCTACTTTTTCCAAATTTTTCATCTAGCTTGGTTATGCCATTAAAATATCTTATGATCATAAATCGAGTTTCTAGGTCTTTACTTCTCATAAAGGCTTCAATCTCACTCCATACTTTTAATCTACCTAACTGAGTTGTAGGTCCATATACATTGATATGGACGAAATAATGTAGCATGTAACTAATGAGGCTATCCAATGCCTAGTTTTATGAATGGTTAGAAGGTTCTAACTAGATTCCAACATGTTAGATTTTCCCATGTCGTTCCTTTTGAATTATTGCATCCAATTCACATCTTACCCATATTACTTTCATAATTTTAGAAACTTCTTCAATTGTCATTTTAGTTTCCTGGATACAAAGAATATCAAGCTTATTACTTAAATAAAGGTCCTTGATACACCTTTATTTTGAGAGGGCATTAGCACCCTCTATATTCCATGATATGATAACCATGTCTCATTAGGGGCTATTGGCCTCTCCTATGGATTACCGATGTCATTTTTCTATTTGGTAAAGAGAAGTTCAACCAATTTCAATTGTGTTCCTTTCTCTATGTTTGCTCTTGCTTCCCTAGATCTCACTTGATAATTTGAAGGTTTTCCTCTTTTTGCCTTACCAATATTGGGGTAGGTCTTATTATTCTATTCCTCGATATTCTTTCACAACTTTCCTTTTCATTAGATATATTTTCTCTTGGATATGTTAAGAAGGCTTTTGACATATCCTCCTTAACGATAGAGGTATTAACATTTACCACTACATTTTCTCTACCATATTTCTTCTATTTAATGGTGCATGGTACTTCAAGAGAGTCTTCAAAATTTGATGAGGCACATTCCTTAGGTTTAGTAGGAATGTTCATTCCTAAATTGGTTTTAGACTAAGTATATGGTTCCTTTTTAATATTTTGATCCTATTGTACATATCGTCTAAGCTCTAATATACTTTTTCTTATAGGCTAAAGCTTGAAAATAATTAGTGTTTCTTCCAATATCCTTATTTAGTGGTTTCCATTGTTTATTTATTTTCATATTTCTCGACCTATTTTTAATAAATTGAAAAGCATCCTCGTCCATATCCATTTGTAAGTTTCTATTGTGGTTTTCTACATATGTTTATGTTGGACTCTTCTCTGGATATCGTCTCTCAATATACCTCACCTCATGACATCTTCTACATAGGAAAGATATGTTTTTACAATCCATGGTTTGGGTTCACAACTTACGCCCATACTTAAGAATGATTAGTTCTGGTAAAGGTTTACTAATATCAATCATATTGAGGAATATTACATTATTTGGTACATGCAAATGTACCCCCGTGGTACCTTTATGGTAAAATTGGAAATATGCAATAGATTAGGGTTGAGTTTATAATTTAGATGAGTGGTTTATATTTTTCCTTTTATATAAATATCAATGTGCAGGAAATGCACAAGTGTCATGTATGTAAGTGTGCAAATATGTAAAGAGAGGATGTGCACAAGTGTCTTGTATTAGGAGTGCATGTAGGAGAGTAAGATTCATGTAGAAGTGTGCAAGTATCGTAGAGTCAAGTATGCATATAAGAAGAGAGTGAAGAGTCTCATATACAAGTGGAAATATGATAAGCCAAAGGTCATGGAAGCTATCATATGGAGAGCAATAGTCAATTATGTAAAGATTCATATTACTATGTATATATTATGGACACAAAGCTCCGTATAATGAAAAACATAAGAACATACATACCAGGAGGTGTGAAATAAGCATTGATAATAAAGCTTGTATACATATTTTGAGCAATTAATATTGTAAGTTTTTTTCATGCTTGTACATGAATTATTTTGGTCATTTTACATTCATATTTGATATTATAAGTGAATGTTATTTTATTATTATATTGGCCTAGATATACATTTAATTACTCACATATATTATTCTACTCTTCATTATTATTATTTCAACCTTTAATATTATGGCTTCTTTATAATGGGACATGTGATATTCTATGGTAGTAAGGCTTAAAAATCCAAAAATGGTATCATAGATACCACCTAACTCTGTATATATTTTATATAGTTATATTTTGAGCCACCATCATTTAACTTTGTTCATTCTTGAGAGAGTTAATTTAGAGTTTGTCCACTTTGAAAGTAGTGAAGACTTGGACTCTATTTTTGAAGGTCTAATTGAGTAGAGATTGAGGGGACAAGGATTAGTCACCCTGATTTGGATGCTAGGGTCTTTCCACTTGGTTGAAGGAAAACCAGTGAAGACTAGGACTCAGCTAAGATTGATTGAGGGCCAACTTAGGAGAAAGTTGGACATTGATAGAGAGATCCAACTTAGGAGAAAATCGGTCATTCAGGGTTATTCATAGTCACCTTAACGTTGTGGGTTCTCTAGAAGGGAGGAGAATCATATTTTGTTCTTAGGTGCAACCTAAGACACTAGAGATCAATTCTAGATATTGCAAAAATATTTCAGATAGAAAAAAAGCATCATTGCTACCAGAGATTTAGAAGCATCATAGCTTCTAGATATAGAGAAGCATCTTAGCTTTCAAGGATAAATGATCATCTAAGCTTCTTGGAGATAGTGTAGAAGTTAAGATTTCAGGTAAGAGAAGCAACATATAATGGAGAAGAGAATAAGGAAGCATTATAAGTTTTCCAAGATATAGTGAAGAACCGGGCTGACTAAAGATATATTTATATCAATTCAGTCTTGGTTGTCGATCAATTTTTTTCAACAAGCAGAGAATAGCACTAGAACGCACTCTAAAGACAGCAAGAAGCATCTAGACATATTTAGTGGAGCCATCATCCACCACACAAGCAAATTTTGGCCAGCATTCAAGCAGCCAATATAGAAGTTGAAGAGACCAGCACCAAAGTAGCCAACATAAGTTAAAGAGGCCAAAGCAGCCAACATAAAGGAATAGATCAGCATTCAAGGGCCTATATACAAAGGAATTCAAAGCACCAACACAAATAATACTATGCAAATATTAAAACAACAAGTTTTGAGAACCTAAGTGGTCAATTTTGGAATAGAAAGAGACCAACTAGGTATCTAAATAGAGTGATCAAACTAGGAACAAAGAGTGTTGAAGCAATGCTATAATAGCAAAGTGTTGAAGCAACACTACTATCATAATAGAACATGCAAGTTGAACATGCACTAGTAGAACCAAGACACGAGAGTACTAAAAAGGACATGGTCTAAAGTAAGGAGTGCTAACAAAGAGCATTGTTACTAAAGAAAAAATGTGTGGTTTAGAGTAAAAAGTGCTAACAAAGAGCACTGTTATAGGAGAAAGGGTGAATCGCATGTTGAAGGAGTCATCTAAGGCTTCATCGCACGCCTAAGAAGGATTGAAAGGCTTCAAGCCTGCCTAAAGGATATCGGGAAGACATTGCATGCCTAAGGAAATTAAGAAGACGCCAAGCATGTTGAAGGAGATTGAAAAGACTTTGTTACTATTGGAGGAGATTGCATGCCAGAGGATATTAGGAAGAATTCAAGTGCTCAAAAAGTAAGAAATCAAGCCTCGAGTTCATTGACAAGAGAAGTCTCTAAGCAAAGGTGAACATAAATTTTCCAACTAACCCTAAGTTGCCTTCGTGATAGATCCCTAGAATAGAGGGATAGTAAGCGTCAATTCTAGAAATTCAAACACCTAAGCATAGCAGTCAAAGTAAGCACAATAGAAGGAAGATAATCTATAAACGTTATAAAAGCTTTATTCTTGGTACGTTATAAATTTCCTTCATTATCTTATTGCTTGGAGGGAAAGCAAAAATATTTAAATTTGAATTTTATCAAATTATTTAAGTAGGGAGTTATAAGGTTTTCTACCTTATTTAAAAGTTTATTTATTTTGAAAAGTTTTAGCAATTATTTAAATATTTGGAGATAAAATGTTTTCTACTAGTTTTTAAGAGTTTTTTATTTGAAGATTAAAAGACTTCGATTTTTTTAAGTATTGAAGTTATTTTTGAATAAATTTTAAAGTCTTTAAGAATTTAGAAAAGACTTCGAAATTTTACAAATTTTGCAAATTTTATTCAATAGGGAGTTAAAAGGATTACTACATCAAAGGTTTAGAAAACAAAGAATTTGCAAATCTCTTATTTGAGCTATTATTTGAATTTTGGAGATATCTTCTTCAAAGGAATTGGATCATTGAATTGCATATCATAGAAAAATTTGTTAGAAATGCATTTAGTGAGGATGGTGGAGAAATAGTGAACAAGTTAAAGTTTTATCCTCAAAACTTAATATATGAATTTGATGGAAAGAAGCAAATATCAAGTGTTTTAAAAGGTAAATTATATTTATTTATCAAAGAAAAGATGAAAATTTCACAACACTCATTTGTTATCTATATTAAAAACATTTTTGAGCATGGTGGAATTCACAAAACACCATTATATTTTCTTCAAAATGCTTGATGATGTATTTATCATTACTTACCTTTGATATCTTTCAATAAAAAGGTCAAGAGAAGAAATATGACAATGATGACTCATATAATTTGAATGAAGCCTATGTAAGCTTTAATGAGGAATCATTGAAATCTAGAATGTATTATTGTGATGATTTACTAACCCAATATATAGAAAGCATACCATTACACACATCACAAATAAATATGAAAAAATAAAAGCAAAGAAGAATGGAGGAAAACACAAAAGGAAGGAGAACATAAGACTTGAATCAAAAGCCAAAAAATGATTGTATATTGAAGATTTAGATAAAGACCTAAAGGAAGTAGATTGAAGCATAAAGCTGAAGATGGATCTCAAGTAGAGGTTCATGAACAATGTAAGGTCACATGAAGATTGAAGATTGAAGATTGAAAACTAAAGTCTTTAATAATCAAATAATGTAATACAAAAGGGTGTTGAGGAATATTACATTATTTGGTACATGCAAATGTACCCCCATGGTACCTTCATGGTTCAATTGTAAATATGTAAAATATTAGGGTTGAGTCTATAGTTTAGATGAGTGATTTATATTTCTCCTTTTATGTAAGTGTCAATGTGCAGGAAATATGTGTGTCATGTATGTAAGTGTGCAAATATGTAAAGAGAGGATGTGCACAAGTGTCTTGTATTAGGAGTGCATGTAGGAGAGTAAGAGTCATGTAGAAGTGTGCAAGTGTCATAGAGTCAAGTGTGCATGTAAGAAGAGAGTGAAGAGTCTAGTATACAAGTGGCAAGATGATAAGCCAAAGGTCATGGGAGTTGTCATATGGAGAGCAATAGTCAAGTATGTAAAGAGTCACATTACTATGTCTATATTATGGAGATAAAGCTCCATGTAATGAAAACATGAGAAGATATATACCAGGTGGGGTGAAATAAGCATTGATAATAAAGCTTGTTTACAAATTTTGAGTAGTTAAAATTATAATTTTTCTTCATGCTTGTACATGAATGATTTTGGCCATTTTATATTTATATTGATATTATAAGTGAATGTTATTTCATTATTATATTGGCCTAGATATACATTTAATTGCTCACATATATTATTCTACTTTTCATTATTATTATTTTGACCTTTAATATTATGGCTTCTTTATATTCAGACCTATGATATTCTATGGTAGTAAAGGCTTAAAAAGCCAACAAATCATGACCAATATTTGGGCATAAATACCCAAGAATCTATTTTTTGTAGTTTCTAAAATCTCAAAAAATTCTCCTAGAGTGTTTTCTATTGTCTTAGAGGTATCCATTTCCTAGAATTTAATGGGCAACCAATACATCCTAACGCATATTGGTACTAGGGATAGATTTACATTTTTAGGTGCAAAGTTGTCAAACCAACAAGGAAGAGTCCAACTCTTCCCATAAACCAAGGACATCCTCTAGGATTCTATCTGTTTTCTCCTTGGAACATAAAATGGATGGGAAGAAACCTTTGTTGGAAAGAAAGGATAGACTCCCTCCTAGAGATTTACATCTCCTATCAAACCATTTTCTTAGAGTCAAAACCCTTGGCTAAGACCCATTAAATTTACCAATGATTGCCTTATCTTTGAGCAAGGATTATTGCTCTATGAGATCCTCCCTAACCTCTACTACTAGGAATTATTGTAAGGATTTAGGTGTAAATTGATCCATGCAAAGGACATTATAACTCAATATCTACTAAAATTTACCAATATATCCTATAACGGTTATATTATTTGAAAATAAACCTACAATAATCTACATGTAAAACTTCAAAGAAAATGAAGAGATAAATGAAACTTGTTTAGACAATTCTACACCCATATGGAATATCCTACCACGTTGATGCCCTAGCACTTCATTGCTCCTCCAATCATTCAAACCCTAGCTGACAAATATCTACAATTTTGTTTTCCCGTGACTTGAAATATTATTATTGCCCTTGTTTTGGATGGCTAATTTCATAGGATCGTATATCCCTCAATAATGCTTGAATTCCTTCATATGACCACTCATTTTAAATCTCTTCAAATTTGACATAAATTGGTCTAATAAGCATCTCAACCATACAACCCTTCGCAAAGATGTGGCTCCTAAAAGTTGAGGTATTTTTCTTACAAAGTTTGCCCTAATATTACCCTTGTTTGAAATGGTTGTCTTCACATTGATGTACCTCCCTCAATACTGCTTGGATTCTTTTGTATGGCCATTTATTTCAAAGTTCTTCAAATTCCACACAAATTGGCGTAAGAATCCTCTAAGTTGGACAACTCTATGCAAAGATATGGCTCCTAAAATATGAGATATTGTTTAGGATAAAATTGCCCTAATTGCAACATCCAGTAACTATCGTATTATTAAAGTGAACTAATTATATTTCGTTACTATCATTGCTAAAGATTTTTTTTTAATTATGAGATTTCACTTGATCCTAAATAATGATTGAATTTGGTGTTTTATTGTGATATGGTATGGTGCTTCATTTTTTATGCATATTCATTAGAAATTTATTATTTTTGAATTTTATGCATTATTTCTTTGAAGTATTTTATATTTTATAGTAATTTTAACTTTGTAAAAAATCTTATATAATAGCATTTTCAAGGAGGAGGGGAAGGTTAGAATATTGCTAAAAGATATATGCATGATTGCCAAGCTTTTGTAATACCTTTTTTTAGTCTTTATGTAATATGGATGGGACACATTTCAATCTCATAAACAATTAATAATAATAAATCAATTAATTAAACAAAGAACTTTGTAAAAGATCTTATCCTCCGTTGTGGTTTTTAAATTTTCTTAAAATACCATCAACTTTGAATTTGTTTGCGAGGCTATGAAGCACTAACAATTTTAATTTCAATTACACTTTATAAAAAATAATTAATTAATTAAATTAAGTGTTTTTTTGGGATATATCAAAAGATACAATACTTAGGATTGTATGGCTAGAAAGGAATAGAAGAATATTTAAAGGAAAGTAAAACAATTTAGAGGTAATTAAAAGGAAGAATTGTTTAGCCATATAGGAGTCGAAACCAACCCTATCAACTCACCTAATCCCTAATATGAAAGCAGAGAGCCTTGATAGATGGAGTCAAGTCATCAAATGGAATTATGATGTTGGGGACGGGAGAAGCAAAAAGAAGGCAAAGAATATAAAGTGGAAACCACCAAATGTGGAGTTGGTCAAATTGAATTTTGATGGAGCATCTAAAGGAAATCCAAGAACAATAGGAGGTGAAGCAATAATTAGAATTATTATGAGAGAGATTTTCTCATTACGCTTTCAATAGAGGATTTAAGACAAATAATGAAGTTGAAGCTTAGACAACTTTGGAAGGGTTAAAAATATGCAAACAAATGAAAAGGTGATTCACTTAGTAATAAATGCAATTTTGAGGAAAACAAAGGCTTTATAAAACATACAAGAGATAATTGTGAAAATTCAATACCTTGCTATAGAGTTTGAAGAAATCAGGTTTACACATACATTAAGGGAAGGAAACAAATGTGCAAATAGGCTAGCCAATAGAGGGGTTTTAATTGAGGATCATGAAGTTAAATTCTTTTTTCCTTGGTTAGAAGAAGAAGTAATTTTAGCTAAAGCTGACAAGAAAATGTTGACTGTCTGAATCAAATAATGATTAAGATTTACTTTAATATTTTCCATTGGTAATATTTGATTTATTTTATAACATTAATGTGCTTTCATATAAACTATGTATTACAATTTTTGTGGTTGCACTTGTGCTTCAGGAAGGAAACTAACAATATAGATCTAGTAAAGCGAGCTATGATAGTGCAATGTTTTGGAAATATTACTCTACTAAGATACAATGCATATATAGTAGAGGTGAATTTTTGATATTGTGAAGGTTGTTGTAGGAAAATGTCAAGAAGGATGTTGAACTCTAAAATATTTGTATTCACATAGAAATTTGAAAAAGTTCCAAAAAATGAAAATCAAGAATTCAAACATTTTATGTAAAATGATGTAGGTTTCTAGCTATAGCAACTCAATTGAGATGAGAATTGAATTTGTTTGTAAAATTTCATGCTCTAAAGAAGAGAGTTGTAATTTTTCAAGGGTAGGGGACCCAAGTACAATCCCTTGTGCTCTAGCAAAAATTTAAAAAAAATAAAATAAGTATTTTGCATGACTTTGTATTTCTTAAATATTATTTGAAATTGAATTTTTTATCAATCTTATTACATATCATTTGTTCATGATTACCATAAAGGTTCAAAGAAAATATTTAAGTTTTAATTCTTCTATGGAAGGATTATTTAATGGTAACCTTTATAACACATAAGAATTGTCATTTCCTTAAAAATATATGAATAATTTCATATTTCAAATGAAAAATGAAATTGACTTGCCATTATAAATAAGTTGCTATAAGGATTGTACTCAGGAGGACATGAGGATTAAAAGAAGTGAAAGGGGTGCAAACCCTAGGTGTAGTCAAGCATTGTAGGAAGAGGGTTGTTTGCAGCCCGCTTGTTGTACTCAAGAGGACATGAGGATGGAACAGAGCGAAAGGGGTGCAAACCCTAGGTACAATCAAACATTGCAGAAAGAGGGTTGTTCGTAGCTCGCTCGTTGTACTAAGGAGGATATTAGTCCCTCTTCAATTTATGATAAAGCCTCTTCGGTTAGAAGAAATGTCTCTCAAGGATCTTTGGGTTTGCGGGTGGATATTTCTGATGAACCTCTACCCTCTATCAGGATTTTGGAGGATGAATTTGGGTTGGATCTTATTGATCATGAAGCCCAAACAAGTTATCTGCAAACTCAGGGGCAAAAGACCAGGCCTGGAGGAGCTCAAAGGATACATTAAACTTTGGTGGTCCAATAAATTCCAAGTAACTCTGCTACCAAAAAAAAGAATATATATATATATATATATATATATATATATATATATATATATATATATTAGGGTAACCTATTATAGATACAATTGGTTTTTCATACAAAGGGTTGTTTATAGACGACCTTGGACTCCTCGGTTTCAACCCCCTTACAAAAGAAGTTGATGGCTTCCTAGTCTGGGTGAATCTATATGCTCTCCCTATGGAGTTTTAGGGAGAGAAGATATTCACCAAATTGGTAACGCCATTGGTGCATTCCAATATATGGATGCCCAAACAAAGGAAAAAAATTTCAATAAAAATTAATATGAGTAAAGCAAGATTGGTTGTTTGGATGAAAGTTTCAATTTCTTAGTCTCAATTTGTTACTATCTCTAGCAAAGGGGAATGGACCCAAAATATTGAATATGAAAACTTATCCCTGAGATGTTATGGTTGTCAACAATATGGCCACTTGAAGAAGATATGCTCAATCATTAGATCATGTTCTAATTTTTCCTTGGTGGAGGAGAAGGCCATGCATGTGAATGATCTTGAACCTTCAAACATCCCAGTTCATGAGGAAGAAGCTCATCCTCCAACTATGTCAATTGTCCAACAAGAATCAAGCGAGCAATAGAAGACTCAACCCCAAAAAGAGAATTTGAATCAAATCGTTGATAAAAAACAAATGGTTCTAAATACTATCTAGTCAGTTCCATGGAAAATATTAACAACACAGATAGTATTCTTGAAGCTAATTATGATATAATTGGTGACAGTCAATTTTCTAAAAATGAAGATCATATAGAATGTGTTACAACTAGATATTACCTCAAGAGCTTGAAGTGCAAAAATGCATTCTCAGATCTTGCCACTTTGAAGGAGGAAGAACCTATGCTACAAAATAAAAACAATCAAAAGACCCATCGGCTATGAACTCCGTAACATCCCCAATGGTTCTAGACTGTTGTTTTTGTTATGATTGGCTGGTAACTACAATTTTTTTTTAATTTATGTTTTAGAAGTGGTCTACTAATTTGTCATGTTTTGGAATTTGTTTTGTTGATATGTGGTATTCTAAGGTTTAGCCATAGTAGTAAGTGGATGATAGTATTTTGTGAGGTTGTTGCAACATATTTTACTATCTTACACAGTTTGATGTACGGATTTGGGGTTACCCTAATAATAATAATAAGTTAATGTTTTTGTTTTGGAAGTTGTTTTTTCGATATGCGGTATTCTAAGGTTTATCCATAGTAGTAAGTGGATGATAGTATTTTGTGAGGTTGTTGCAACATATTTTACTATATTACACAGTTTGATGTATGGGTTTGGGGTTACCCTAATAATAATAATAAGTTAATGTTTTTGTTTTTGAAGTTGTTTTGTCGATATGCGGTATTCTAAGGTTTATCCATAGTAGTAAGTGGATGATAGTATTTTGTGAGGTTGTTGCAACATATTTTACTATCTTACACAGATTGATGTACGGGTTTGGGGTTACCCTAATAATAATAAAAAGTTAATGTTTTGTATAGTTCTGATAGGGATACCGCAATGGCAAAAGGTATTTGGATCTCCTAGCAGAGACCCAAGTTCAATTCATGGAGAGGGTGGACCCTGATGTGCCCCCAAATTTTCAACCTATTCAAAAAAAAAGAATTGTCATTTCCTTATGTTTCACAAATCTTTATTATTGATGCTTATTACATAAGAACTTTATGTTTCTTTTATGAGAGGTTTTTCATGTATTTTTATTTTAACTATTATAAGAATATTTGCATATGCTTAGAGACTTGTGAAATAAGTTCACATGGGAATAAAAATGTAAACAATTATTTTATCTTTCTTTTTATTGGCACATATTTAACTTTGCTTAACATAATATGATTGGGGAAGTGTTTGTCCTCATCTTCTATTACCACTATTTTATTCAAAAATTAATCTATATTTTTTTTTAGATTTGATTCAAGATTTGGATAAATGGTTTTTTAATGGGTTATATGAGATTGAAATAGGTTCCATCTTATTACATTATAACCATTGAGTGGAATTTGCATTAGTTTGGCAATATATTAGAATGTTGGTCTCCTTGAAAGTCAAGAAATTTAACTAGTTAAACTAATACCATTTGATTGGATAAATATTTATTATTCTTGTTTGTAAGAATAATATTTATATCAAAAGGTGATAGTTCAACCAATTAGATTCCTTAAGATTCAAGGAGGAGACTTGGGTTCAAATCTTGTCAAGCAATACATGAATAATATCTAGGTTGTGTAATACCACTATGTGGTAATGATATAATGTGGGTAGGGATCATTCTAATCTAATATAACCAATTGAAAATTATTATTATTATTATTATTATTGCTTGATAAAAATGGGTTGTACTCGGGTCCCCCAACCTTAAAAAATTACATCTCTCTTATTTAGAGCTTGAGAGTTTACAAATAGATACACTTATCATCTCAATTGAGATGTTATAGTTAGAAACCTACATCATTTTACATAAAATGTCCGAATTCTTGATTTTCATTTTCTGGATCTTTTCAAATCTTTGTATGAATACAATTACTCCAGAATTTAGCATCTTTCTTGACATTTTCCTATAGCAACCTTCACAATGCCAAAACTTCACCTCTACTATCTATGTCTTGCATCTTAGTAGAGTAATATTTCCAAAACATCGCACTAACATAGTCCGCTTTACCAAATTTGGATTGCTAGTTTCCTTCCTGAAACATAAGTGTGACCAAAAAAATTATAATAAATAGTCCAAATGAACACACATTATTGTTACAAAATAAAACAAATATTACCAATGGAAACATTAAAGTAAATCTTAAACACTAATTGATTTAGGCAATCAACAATTTTTGTCAGCTTCAACTAAACTTTCTACTTCCTCTAACCATGGAAAGGAGATGTTAACTTCACGATCCTCAACCCAAACCCCTCTATTGGCTAGCTTATTTGCACATTTGTTTCCTTCCCTTAATATATGTGTAAACCTAATTTCTTCAAACTATTTAGCAAGATCTTGAATTTCCACAATTATCTCTTATATGTTCCATGGAGCCTTTGCTTTCTTCAAAATTGCATTTATTACTATGAGAGAATCACCTTCCATCCAAACTCTATTCCATTTCATTTGTTTACATATTTTTAACCCTTCTAAAGCTTCCCAAGCTTTAGCTTCATTATTTGTCTTAAATCCACAATTGAAAGCATAATGAGACAAAATCTCTCCTCTATTATTTCTAATTATTCCTCCTCCTCCTGCTGGTCCTGGGTTTCCTTTAGATGCTCCATAAAAATTCAACTTAACCCACTCCACATCTGGTGGTTTCCACTTTATATTCTTTACCTTATTTTTGCTTCTCTTGTACCCAACATCATAATTTCATTTAATGACTTGACTCCATCTATCAAGACTCTTTGCTTCCAAATTAGGGATTGGGTGAGTTGATATGGTTGGTTTAGACTCCTCTATGGCTAAACATATCTTCTTTTTCATTACCTCTAAATTGCTTTCCTTTCCTTTAAATATTCTTCTATTCCTTTCTAGCCATATAGTCCAAAGTATTGTATCTTTTGATATATACCATATTGTCTGTAAAGCCTCACTTTTATAAGTGCTCTACCATTACTTTAACCAATCTTCAATTCTATTATTCATCACCATGCATTTACATTGCCATAGATTCCAGAAAATTGAGCAATGTCCCAAGATATTATCAATACTCTCCTCCTTATTACAAAAAAAATATTTAGAGGGGCCATGAAAACCCCTTTTCATAAGATTATCCCGGGATAAAATTATTCTATGACCTACTAGCCAAACAAACATTTTGACTTTAGGAATGCTTGGACTATCCCAAATATCTCTCCAAATTCTAGTTATATTATTATGTTGGTGTTGAATATTATATCCACTTCTTTTTGTGTATTCTTCTGAGCTATTCAACTCCCAAATCAATTTATCCTTGGCACCCCTCGAAATAATTACAATTGTTATATTTCTACTCAATTGCCTCCTAGCATCAATGTCTTGTATACTTGTAAAAAAATCTTCTTTCCATTTGTATCTTCCTTCTTGATCCTTGTACAAAATATTTTAAACCCTATCACCGTATTTATCTTGAAGCAATCTCATCCAAGGTTTCAAAACTGGATCTAAATTGAGTGGTTTTTTTATCACACCAAGTATCCATCCAAATAGAAATTTTTCCTCCAGTTCCCACCACCCATATTAAACCTTTAATCATAAGATCAATAGATTTTTTAAACCATTCCAAAGAGCAGAACCATTTGGAAGAGAGAATGTAGTAAATATTAAACTTTGGTCATTGGGATCAACATACTTAGAAGAATTCTTGCCCATTGTCTTTGACTCTCTTTGTATAATCTCCAGATAAATTTTCCCCTAAGAGCTAAGTTTGCATCTGTAAGAGCTCTTAAACCAAGACCTCCCCTAGTTTTTTCATCACACAACTTGCTCCATTTCACCAAAGAAATTTTCCTTTTATCATGTAAACCTAACCATAAAAAGGATCGCATAATAAAGATTAAACATTTTTCAACTGATTTTGGCATAGAATACAAAGACATATAATATGTTGGAATGGCTTGTAAGACTGACTTGATTAACTGCACTCTTCTTGCTAAAGATAACCATCTACCTTTCCAAGCTAGAAGGTTATTTTAAACTTTATTAATAATTGGATTTCATAAATCTATCCTCATTCTCCCCTCAAATAAAGGCATCCCTAGATAAGTTGTTGGCAAATTTGCCTCCTCCATTTGAAGCAACCTACAAATTCTTGCTTTGATATTAGCAAGAGTGTTAAGAAAGTAAATTTTGGATTTAGTCCTATTAATTTTTTGCCCTGAAGCTCTTTCATACTCTTTTAAAAATTTATTCAAATCTCTGGCCTCATTTATCCTTGCCCTTTCAAAAAGGGTTGTATCATCTACAAATTTTTGATGGGTGATGTTATCGATGCTATTACTAACCTTAAGTCCACTTATAAACCCATATTTGTAAGCCTTCTTTAAGTTCCTACTCAAAACTTCTGCCATAATAATGAACAAATAAGAAGATAGAGGATCTCCTTGTCTAAGGCCTCTCTTGACTTTAAAAGATTTTGTCACTAACCCATTTACCAACACTGAATAAGAAATTGTAGAGACACAAGCTTTAATCCAAACCAAACTTATCTAAAACTGCAAAAAGAAAATTCCATTTAACCCTATCATAGGCTTTACTCATATCAAGTTTTAATATCATAGCTTTCTCTTTTCTTGAAATTGTTGAATTTATAACTTCATGAGCTACTATGATCCCATCCATAATTTGTCTCCCTTTCACAAAACCTCCTTGCTCTTTTGAAATGATTTTGTCTAACAATGGCCTTAATCTATTCACCATCACTTTGGAAATAATCTTATAAGCCATATTACATAGGCTTATGGGTCTAAAAGAATCAAACAATTTATCATCCTTCTTTTTAGGAATTAGGGTAAGATAAGTTGCATTTATTTTATAAGGAATATATTGTTTTACCCTAGACTGTTCCACTGCCACCAATAAAGAATCCTTCACTATATCCCAATTATGTTGGTAAAAAGTTGTAGAGAGCCCATTTGGACCAGGGCATTTATCCTTATTAAAAGATAAAAGAGGTAAATGAACTTCTATAGAAATAGGCTCCATTAGTTTCCTATTGTCTTCATTTGTTATAACTGAAGGAACATCTTGAAGAAGTTTATCATTAAGAACTTCGGTCTCCTCTGAACCTAGAATATTCTGGTAAAACGACTTAGCCTCTTTTCTAAATTCACTCTGATCTTCAATCCAAACCCCTTCTATTGATTTAATTCTACCAATTCTAGAAGATCTTTGTACTATAGCCATCCTATGAAAAACTTTGTATTTTTATCTCCTTTTAACCAAGTATGTCTTGATTTTAATCTCTAGAATTTCTCTTCCTTACTCAAAATATTATGATATTCACTAAGCAACTCTCTTTCCTCCGAGATTGTATTATTTTCGTCACCTTTTTGGAATTTTGAAAGTTTATATTTTAGTTCTTTCTTCTCAAAAATGTTTCCAAAGGTGTTCTTGTTCCATTCTTTTAATCTAGATGTCATAGCTTTAATTTGGTTTGGAAGAGCATACAACCCACCATTATCTAAATAATTTCATGTTTGAGCTATCATATCAACAAATTGAGGATGGTCTTCCCACATCTGCTCATATTTAAAATATGATATTTTTTTGAATTCACTAACCACCATTTTAACTCTTATTGGCCAGTGATCTGAACCAATCCTTGTTAAGGTATTAATTTTAGCACAAGTTCCTTCATCTAGCCAATGATCTAAGAGAATGCATCTATCTATTTTTTTTGCTATTAGGTTCTGGTCTCTCCTGTTGTTGGTCCAAGTATAGTTATCTTCTTCAAACTCAACTTCCCATAGATTGTTGTTTTGAATAAAAGCTGAGAAATCTTTCATACTTTGGGTCAATTTCCTAATTCCCACAAATTTTTCATTCAGCTTGGTAATGGCATTAAAATCTCCAATGAACATGAAACGGGTTTCTTGGTCTTTACTTCTCATAAAGGTCGCAATCCCACTCCAAACTTCTAATTTACCTGACTAAGTTGTAGGACCATACACATTGATAAGGATGAAGTGAATATCAGCAAAGTAGCAAGTGACTAAAGAGGCTATCCAATGCCTAGTTTTATGAATGGTTACACAAGAGGTTCTAGAAGGATTCCAACAAGTTAGAATTCCCCCTGTTGCTCCTTTAGAATCCATAACATCCCATTCACATCTTGCCCAAACCGCTTTCATAGTTTTTGAAACTTCTTCTTTTGTCATTTTGGTTTCCTGGATACAGATAATATCAGGTTTATTACTTAAACATAGGTCTCTTGTAGAACTGTATTTTCTTTCCCAATTATTTCCTCTTGAATGGTGCATGGTACTTCAAGAGAGTCTTCAAAATCTGATGAAACACATTCCTTGGGTCAATCGAGAATGTTCTTCCTTAAATTAGGATCATATTGAATAGACGGATCCTTGTTAATATGTTGAAATTGTTGTCCTGTGTCCTCTAAGTTTGATCTACTTTTTCTTCATAGGCTAAAGCCTCAAAAGAATTGGAATTTCTTCCAATATCCTTTTTTATTGGTCTCCACTGTTCATTTTCTTTTATTTTTCTAGATCTATTTTTTGGAAGTTGAAAACCATCTTTATCCATAACCATTTGTAAATTTCTCTTACGATTTTCTACAAATGATTTTGTTGGGCTCTTCTTAGGGCATGATCTCTCAATATGCCCCACCTTATGACATCTTCTACATCTAAAAGATATGTTTTCATAATTTATAGATTGGATCCACATCTTATCCCATACTTAAGAATGATTTTGGTAAAGCTTTACTTATATCAATCAGGACCAATATTTGAGCATAAATAGCCAAAAATACATCTTTTTTTGTATCTGAAATCTTAAGGAATTCTCCTAGAGTGTTGCCTATTGCCTTGAAGGTATATGTTTCCCAAAATTCAATGGGCGATCCAAACATCCTAACCCAAACTGGTACTAGGGATATATTTACTTTTTCAAGTGAAAAGCCTTCATACCAACAGGTAAGAAAGAGCCCTACTCTTCCCATAAACCAAGGACCCCCTTTTAAGATTCTTTCTCTTTCTTCCCTAGAACAGAAAATGGATAGGAAGAAACCTTTTGGAAGATATGATAGAATCACTCCTTGAGACTTCCAACTCCTAATAATCCGTTTTCTCAAGGCTGAAGCCCCTAGCCAATACCCATTAAATTTACCAAAAATTGCCCTATCTTAGAGCAATGAGGATCTCTCTGAGGTGCGCTCACTAACCTCTACCACTAGGGATGATTCTAAATATTTAACTATAAATCGATGCATCGAAAGGAAACTAAAACTCAAAATCTAATGAAATTATCTTAAAGTTCTATAACAAATATAATATTTGATAAAAACTTTATAAAATTTTCATGCACAATTTCTAAGATAAAGAAAGGGAAAAAATAACTTAGCTAAAAAATTATTTGTCCAAATAGAATGTCTTGCCTCGCTAAAGTCCTAGCCCTTCAATGCTCTTCGAACCCCAGTTGGCAAATAATTGCAATTTCGTTTTTTGCGACTTGAAAAATCGTCATTACCCTTGTTTCGAATGGTTGACTTCACAAGGTTGTATCTCCCTCAATATTGCTCAGATTTTTGCATATGACCACTCATTTTAAAGCTATTCAAATTCTGCATAAGTTGGTCCAAGAATCAGCTGAATCGGATAACTCTTCGTGAAGATATAGCTCCTAAAAGATTATATGTTTTTCAAGAAAAAATCCTTCACACTTTTCAATTTTTGTTTTTTGCGATTTAAAAAACGTCACTACCCTTGTTTCGATTATTATTATTATTATTATTATTATTATTATTATTATTATTATTAGTGACAAGTTTAATAGCTCAAGAAAATACACACCAAGAAGTGGATATAATATAAAGCACCAACAAAGTAAGAATACCCTAGGAATATGGAGAGATATTAAGGATGGCCCAAGCATTTTAAAAGTCAAAATGTTTGTATGGCTAGTAGATTTAGAAAAAAATTATCCTCGGATAACCTAATGAAATAGGGTTTTTATGGCCCCTCACAATGTGTTCTATGTAAAAAGGAGGAGAGTATAGACCATCTCTTGGGACACTACTCAATAGTTTGGGAACTATGGCAATGGATTCTTAATATGTTTGGTAAATGCATGGTGATGAATGATAGAATTGAAAATGGTTAAAGCAATGGTAGAGCACTTTTAAAAGTGAGGCATTATAGACAATTTGGGATACATCGAAAAATACATTAATTTGGACTAAATGGCTCGAAAGGAATAGAAGAATATTTAAATGAAAGAACAATAGTTTAGAGGTAATGAAAAGGAAGATTTTTTTAGCCATAGACGAGTCTGAATGAGCCCTATCGACTCACTCAATCCCTAATCTTGAAGCATAGAGCCTATAGATAAATTCAAGTTATCAATTGGAATTATGATGTTGGATACATGAGAAACAAAAGAAAGGCAAAAAAACATGGTGGAAACCACTAGAAGCAGAGTTGTTCAAAACAAATTTTGATGGAGCTTCTAAAGGAAATCCAAGACTAGGAGGAAGAGGAATAAAAGGAAATAATAGGGATGATATTTTGTCCCATTACGTTTTCAGTAGCGGATTTAAGACAAATAATGAAGCTAAAGATTAGGCAGCTTTGGAAGGATTAAGAATATACACACAAATGAAATGGTAGAGTATGAATGGAAGGCAATTCACTAGTAGTAATAAATGCAATTTTGAGGAATGCAAAGGCTCCATGGAACATACAAGAGTTTATTAGGAAATAAAGGACTTTGCTACAAATTTTGAAGAAATAAGGTTTACACATGCATTAAGAGAAGGGAACATATGTGTAGATAGACTAGCCAAGAGAGGGGTTTTAATAAAGGATCGTGACGTCAAATTCTCTTTTCCATGGTTAGAGGAGATAAAATTTGAAAAGAGCAAATTCAAATAATGTTTCAAAGGATTACAAAATGATTAAGGGATTCATTTATAGATCATTGGAGGAAACTAACAGTCTAGATTTAGTAAAGTGGACTTTAATTTCATGAAGCAAGTGTAATTCTTGTATGTTAAAGTTGAAGAAGATGATATTAGATGAACTTCGTGGTTGAATGGATTAATTGAGTTATTGGTTGTTGGTTGGATTATGGTAACTTTCAACTTTTTGTGACTACTAAACTATTTATTAAAATAATGTCATTATGATTTGTTAAAATGTCATTATAATATAAATGAGATTCATTTCATAACTCATCAAAATGATAAAAAAAAATTATTAGTTATTTAAGATTAAAATGAATTCAAATTATATTTTATAATGACCCATAGTTTAGTTATTATGCATATATTCTTTGATAAGATTTGATCATGGACTTTCAACTTTTTGAGAATGTTAAACTATTTATTATAGTTTTCATTGTTGCACTTATGCTTTAAAAAGGAAATTAACAATCTAGAGCTAGTAAAATGGATTATAATAACCAAAGTTTTGAAAATATTATTCTACTAAGATACAATGCGTAGATAGTAGAGGTAGAGTTTTGGTATTGTAAAGGTTATTACAAGAAAATGTCAAGAAGAAAGATGTTGAATTTTGAAATATTTGCATTTATAAAAAAAATTGAAGAGGATCCAAAAGATAAACATAAGAATTCATATTTTTTTATGAAAATAGATGTAGATATCTAGCTATAGCAACTCAATTGAGATGAGAATCAAATTTGTTTGTAAACTCTCAAGCTTTAAAAAGGAGTTGTGATTTGTTAAGGTTGAGGGACCCATATACAACCCTTTTTTCTCAATAAAACTATATATATATATATATATATATATATATATATATATATATATATATATATATCCCCTATGCTAAGTTCGTCTTTTAGTGAGTATCAAGTGTCACATTACTAAAAAAAAAAAATATTAGATATGGCCAAGCCTAAAATTTTGCATGTGGCATTGAACACCATCTAAAATCTAATTGTTGTTCTTATTTTAATAGTGCCCTTCAACATATATTTAAATTTTATTTACTTAAGAATTAAAATTAATAAAAAAAATTCCAAGCTTTGCTTCAACTCTAATTTATTATCCACTTCAATTTTACTTTATTAAAATTGTAAAACAAGTCTAAAAATAACATTAATAAAGGTTTTATTTTAATGTACTTTTAAAAACAAAGCCTTTCACTAATTATTTGTAAAAAATTAATACTGTAATTGAAGATATTAGAAACCTTTCTATATATGAACTTTTTATAATGTAGTAGGTTATACAAATGATTGAATGTGCTAGAAACCTGTCCATATATAAATATAACAAAGTCTTTCACTGAGTATAATTTTCATAGTGTAACAGGTTATACAAATGATTGAAGGTACTAGAAACCTGTCTATGTATTTCACTTCTAATAGTGCTAATATTAAGGCTATTTAGTCGTCATATTTCCAGCCTAAAAGTAGCACATATGTATAACTCTCCATACTTGTTACTTAGATTCCTCGTCATAGGATATATGACAGGTTTACGCTGTCCTCTCATCTACTTAAGAAGGCTCGTATCGTAGGTTTAAACATGGATTGTTCTTTTTTTTTACGCTTGCTTATATCTCATTTCTCATAAATATTTTAGCAATAAGAGGTTTTCTTCCCATCAGGATTTCCTCCTAAAATATTGTTATATTTTTTTAGTTAAAGAAAATTGAAACAAACCTCAATCATATTCATTATGACCACATGGTTTTACAACAGTTTGACAATGATGCATGTATTGTTTGGCAAGATTTGAACCTAGGTCTCCTTCAAAATTAAGGAATTTAACAGACTAAACCACCAATTTAACAATAATGCATGTATTGCTTGGCAAGATTTGAACTAGGTCTCTTTCAAAATTAAGGAATTTAACAAATTAAATTATGCTATTTGATCAAAATATTGTCTCTATTAATTTATTTTGTTTTGTATTTATTTTGAGTTAAACTCAGTGGAAATCCAAAGATGACAATTTTGTCCAAGGGAAAGAATTTTAAAAATAATGCAACATACGCAGATTTCCTTTACTATGCCACTTTTCTCACTTTCTGCAAGTTTCAAGTTATATGGAGAAAAGAACAAGTACACGCATTTATCTAAGTTCTATTTGAACATGGCAGAAGAATTGAGTTTTAGCTCAAAGGGACCTTGAGGTTTGAAAGCACTGTAACCAGCTTTAAGCAGCAAATTCAGACTGAAATAGGATATGGAAAAGTTGACAGATAAGTTTGATGACGTCAAATATCACTTTTAACAATTTAAAAATCAAGAACCTATAGATCCAGACCGGCAAGCAAAAGGACACTGAGAATCTGAGGGATAGAGGTGGGAGCCTGAATAATCACACAGAAAGGTTGAATATGCAAAATAACTGTTTTAAGGACACTGACAACAAAGCCAAAGACCATGAGGCAATTGGCTCAGATCTCGTTGTGATGCGAAGTTGTTTGTGACAAGTCTACGGAAAAAATTGGTCCAAGAAAGTACCCTAATTTTGACAATTTGGCGGTTGATTTGTACTCTATCAAATACAAAAATTCATAACTTTGATTTAGTTGAGAATTTTTCAATTATATATTTCAACTCTGGACATTGATTTTTTTCCATATGAGTGGCTGTCTGTAGCAGCATGCACAACTGCAAAACAATGTGCTCCATTGCTATTTTAATATAGATCTCTGTTTTTTAGATGAAGAGAATCTTTTTCCATGCAGATTCAAAAAACCATATTAGACTGTGTTCATTATATTTGGACATAAACCTACAAGTGGCATTCCCTCTGTAATCAATATCTCATTGAGCGTTGCCCATCTAGACCTTTCCTAAAATAATTTGCAGATGTTTGTGACCAAAATCCATGAAATCTATCAAACTGAACCCTTAACCTTCCAAAATTGAACTGCAATCTGATTTGAAGATACTGAATACATTTTTTTTAAACAATGCTTAAAGCTCAATAATCTTCACCTTATAAACTAAACCAAAATAGATTACAAGGCCGGCCCAATTTTCCACACATGTCAAAATATTGTATGACTGAAAACTTTATAGAACAATACAAGAAAGACAAAAAAAAAAATTAATCATTAAGTAAATCTATAATAAGGGCAAACATATTTGTAAAAACGATCAAATGACTCAACACGCAACATAAAACAAGCGACTCTTGCATATAGTATATGAAATGTCTTCGAATATATTTTAAGCATTATTTGCTAGTAGGACTTAGTCCAACGCTCTGTTGGGAAGAATAATAAATGTGTATTTCCATTTTTGCGCAATACAGAAAATCATGTTGCACTCAACTCTTTGGAAGAGTGGAATCAAATCCCAAGGAAAATGTTAAATTCATCGGACAAGACAATTTTTAGACATCTCACTACTTTGGATGAATGTCCATTTAAACCATATTCAACGCGATATTAGAAGACCAGAAACAGTTGAAACCCCTAATGACCTAAGAAAAATTACATATTAGGAGGAAGGCATATCTCTTCTGACATTTCTGACCTTAACCTTCACTGGAAGGAGAGGGACAGACATTTCCAAACAGTAAATGACCATCCCAAGCACAAGAACAGAAAGGCCACCTTTTTTAAAGGTAAGACACATCTTCTAAAGTTGTTTATATCCTTTACTTCCCAGCCATGGATGATACAATTCTATGAATACACTAAGCCAGATCTGTGAAGATTTCACTACAGTTGGAAGGAATGACATACCTTAGAATCTCCCCTCACTGGATAAACAGCAGTTGTACACCCATTTCTGGCTCAGTTTTGAAGAAGCAGCTAGACCTTGTACAGAATCTTCTACCTCAAGGAAATTATTTCTAAGCCCCATTTACCTGGACAAATTTATCATATTTACTTGGTTTAGTTTATTTTCATAACCAAGAAACATGCTTTTTAAGCTTATAAATTCTGAAATATTAACCAGGGCTATGCTTTAAATATTCCGTTATAGACTACACTGCACCTACTCATACTTTTCAGTTCCATTGAATACCTCTGGCAACTTGCAAGGTCTATGTTTCAATTTCAATGGTCTATGTTCATATTGCATTTTGAAAAGAGGCTTATCTTGAATATCTATCTAGTTTAATAGCCATGTTTTCAGTCCTTTTTCATCAGGCCTTTTGCAAAACCAAAATTGTCCGTAGGGCATTATCTTTTTTGAGCACAAGTGCTTGTATCAAAGCTAAACTAATGTCGATTAATTTCTTATAGCCTTTGACTTATGAAGTAATGGATTACTGAATTCGTACACTAGCAAGAGGATGATTTTATGAACGAACAGAGTATACAGACAAATAATAATACCATGCACAAAAGGCAGCCACTACATATGGGAACAAAAATACCCCATCCATTCTTCTTAGTATCACGACCATCTCCAAAGGTCCAATTGTGTGCCAGTAGAGACACATTCAAAACCAATCACTCAGCTCTTCAGAGTTCAATATTAAGCTGCAGACTCTCAAATGTTGGCAATCATGTATTCCTATGCATCTGGTAGGAATAAACAAATGCAGCCAGCCACATTCAACAAAACTTACTCTATGATTATTTGAAATTTGAACATGCCCAATAGAAAACAGACTGAGAAGCTGATTTTGCTTCAAAATCTGTTCAGACATGACAATTCTTCATTCTTTGGACAAAAAGGAGTACCAGATCTAGCTTTGATAACAAATCATCACTGCATAAAATGGAAGGCCTTATAAACCATTAAACATCTCATGCATTTTATGACAAAGTGTTCCTTGATTGAACATGAGAATATGCACATGAAAACAATTCTTCAGCTTAAACTAATAGAGAATTGTAATAAAACCCCCACTCGTGAGGATGTTGGGCTCACAAAGAACCCATCAGGGTTGAATTCCCATGCATACCATGATAATACAGTTTGTTGCAATACCTTGTTGATGTGATTTGTTAAAATAATACAATCATTATATAATACAAGTTGGACCCATTGTCATCCGCTATAACCAATTTAAAAAGTAAGAAAATTGTAAGATGACAAAGAATGGCATTTATCATAAAAATACAATTTACTAGATTGTCTAGACAACCTTTCTTAAACTACAGTTTCTATAAAATATAGTTTGTGATTTTCCTCCTCATATATTTATATATTCTTATAAAGTCGCATTTGCACATGATATGATAGTAGATTTTCTCATGAGTATCTGGTTTATGCCACAATATTGTAACCATCAAAATGATCCATTTGGCACATAGGATATTGTAAACCTTACCTTAGACAACTTTATAATTTCTCTTTGTTAGCTGATGTAAAATAACAAAGAGAAACCAAGCCCAGATAACGCTTTGCCTCAATCAAAGCAGTTCAATTTACTCGCAAGAACTGCAAGATCTTTGATAGAACAATTTCATAACTAAGTTCCTCATTTCTAAAGCTCTAATGCAAAATACCTTCTAGCCTTATTCTAGATAAAATGGCAAATCACTATAAGTGATGCAACCTCAAACTAAAGCTGCATCAATCTTAGATGAACAAAGCTTGGTATTCTGAATTTGCCAACTGGCACAACTGATTGTAAGAAGCCATGTCTGCACAAAAAAATTGAAATCAACATTTTAATAAGGTGAATTATAAATTTCTAATATATAAAGAAAAACAATACTACTCAGGAAGACTGGATTTACTTCAAATATGCAATATGGTCATCTTTTTAGAAAATCAGATTACAGCATGCTGTAAGAGAATAAGAATTGCTTCCAAGTGGCAAGCAGATGATAAACTGTAACTCCTCCTACTACCTAAAAAGATAATTTAAAAAATATAAATATAAATTCTTTGCAGAAGAGGCAGAGTTGTTCTGCTATGGCATATGGAAGCATGTCAAAGCCCCTGCATAGAACGTATCTAACTTCAAAGCTTTAAGAGCAAAATCTAAGATATATTAACAACCCTTACTCAATATAAATGTTTTGGTATACTACAAGGCATTACCCTACATATAACATCTCAAAAAAAAATGTCCTAAGTTCAAATCTAAGCAACCTTATGTACCCCACGCTTTAATATACCTCCTCAGATAATCAAACGGGAACTTATCTTGTACAAACAAAGGTTAAAAATAAAACGCAAAAGAAGAGTCAAGAAACCATTATACTAAAGAGATAGTCCATTATCTGCTTGGATAACATTTAGCATTTTATTATTTATATTTTAACATATATTATTACAAAAAAAAGTCGATCAATAAAGCGCATTCACTATTTTAAAAATCAAGCTCTTGAAGTTTGATTATTAAGTATGTTTGGTTCACAAATATTCAGCATTTTCTTGTCTCCCACAACTTGTAATATTATGAAATCGATAAAAATCCTATCCTGACAAAGTTACAGACAGCACAAAGCCCTAAACATGCACATTTTTTAGCCACACAAAATTTACAATTAAAGAACCTTAAAAAACTGTATATTGTAAAAATAAAATTTAAAATTAAAATAAGATTAAAAAACAATAAAATTAAAGTCTGAGAAGGTTTGGCTCACATAAACCCTATCAGGTTTCAATTTCCATAGTAATGTCACTGTATGTTTCAAATGGTTCATTAAATATCACATTTATCATATTTAATAGCGTGAATTCAATTGATTAAAAAAATTTATTTTATAGCATGAACTTAATTGATTAAAAAAAATTATTTTAAGAAGATCCACATTTTAATCAGAGATTTGGATTTGAATCTTGCCAAAATTGAGGATGTTTTGATTCCATGTAACCAATTTCATATTATTAAATAGTATGAACTCAACTAGTTAAGTACCTTTGAGCTGAAAGCTTACTACAGTGTAACGGCTTTGACTTCTCTTTGAGAGGTCCAAGGTTCAAACCCTACTCGTTATGAGGGGACCAAGACCCCCTCATAAAAACCTGTGTAAACTCATTGAAAAATATTGATTAAGTACCCACTGGAACCTTGGTTCAATGGTTGAGACAAATAGGTAACATAAGCGACACCAAGGTTAAAACCCAGGCAGCACCAAAAAGACTATAACTTGATGTAACTAATTGATATAATGACACCCAATCCAGTAACTAGTTTGACAATCCAATCAAACCCTTATTATAACAAAGGGTGAGGACCTAAGTCCAACCCCTCTACACCATTTATAAAAAAAAAAAAAAAACTAGCAAGTCCCTCCACTTTCAAGAAGGAAACAAGGTTGCCTAGAGATATATGCATCTTGCAATACCAATATGTGATCAAAGATTAAATCAGTTAAAATCACTTCAACCTTATATTATCAATTAAAAACAATAATAAACTTATGATGATTATGCAATCCTTTAAAGGTATAATTGTACACCATACTGCCATAACCTATAATTTATAATCACACTTCGGAAATTATTATTTTTTTCTACAACCAATTTTTAAAGAAAATAAAATTGACACGTTTCAGCGAAAAACCTTACCAAAACTGTCGCCAAAGTTAGTGCAAATTTCTGCACGGACTGCGCTGTCACTTTCGGCAATGCCGATGACTTCGACGAACTGAGACAAAGAGATGGCAGGAGGCGCCTGTTTCACCGATATTTGGTGGCCGTCGGAAGTGTGAGCGACGAGAATTCCAGCGTCGCTGCGCAGCACTCTGAGCACGCACCGGACTTTCCTTCCTACGTACCTCCTCATAACCTCCCCGTTTACTATTACCGCAGGACTCGACGTATCCATCACTTCAGTGCAACGTTAAGTGTTCAAATGTCCAACCAAACCCTAGCCCTAAAAGCTATCCCTCGCCGTTTTTTCTTCCAACAAGATATGGATTTTATTTTCAAGCATGGAATTTTAGGCGCTTGAATGGGGTTTGAATTATTTGCGACTAAATATGAGGTGGCATTCGGAGATTTTGAGCAGGGTTTGGGAGTTATAGTCCGGGTCTCTGTGCAGCGCGGGAACGGACGCCTTAAAGTATTAAACCGATTTAAGATGAATCTTGTTAGATTTCATTTTCAATTTTTGGCGCCAAAAACTTTGTTTTTAACTTTTTTTTTCTCCAATTTTTTTTGGCCACATGCGAATTGTAACACCTTTTGTTTGAGGCGGGGTATGACTCAAGATCCAACTGTGCCGTCATTAGTATAAACTTTAGTTCCTGATCCAATAGGTTATCGATTATTTAGAGAATTTAACTCGAGCAGCCGACTTAAAGCATTCCACTCCTACTAATTTTATTAAGTCATAACTACATAGTGATATTATAACAGATTGGTAATTATATATAATTATATATATATATAACTTTACAAGATTCAAACCTTTGTTTATTTTTAAGTTGAAGATTATAGCAGGTTAAGCCAATGTCATTTGTTTTTTTAATACATAGAAGAATTGGTAACATCATTGGGTGTTGTAATTTAAGACCTTAGCCTGTAAGGTTAAATGAAGTCAACAAGAACAACCAACTCGTAAACATTCAACCATTATCATTCAACCTATTCCCTATCATTCAACATATCCTCTTCCAACTTATTCCCTGTCATTCAATGTATCCCTTCCAGGTATGTCATGGTTTGAACCTCGAGCCTCCCTAAATAAAAGCCAAAATCAATACCATTTATTTTTTTTAACACATAAAAGAATAGGTAACACCATTCGGTGTTGTCACTATATACCTTAGAACGCTAGGTTAGATAAAGTCAACGAGACCTCAACTCTATAAGGCATCGAATTGAACAGCCAACAAGAAAACACTCGACAGTTACCATACCATTCAACTTATCTCCTATCATTCAACCTATCCTTTTTGCATATGTCATAGTTTGAACCTTAAACCTTCCTAAAAAACCAAAACCAATATCATTTATTTATTTTTATTTTTTATATAACTCATCCTTCCACATGTATACACCTTACTATTATTTAAACCTAAATCATTCTTTATTTTATTTTAGTAACACAATAACTCTATAACTCAAATTAAGTTTGAAATTCCAAAATCTATTGAGCATTTTAGCCATGCAAATTTATTATTCAGAGTATCTACATATATTTGTATTTACTTTTATCTTATGTTTTTTAAAATTTATCTCTTATGATATTAAATTTTATTTGCAAATAATTCACTAGCTGCTCCTTGATAGTTATTATAGAATATTAAAATTAAATTAAATATTTTAAGTTTTTTTTTAAATGAACACATTCATCCTTTCACACATTCATTCACGTTAGGATTTGAATTTTGGACCTCCCAAAAATATTTTAAGTTTTGTTGACATGTATAAATAAAAATTTGGTTTTTTATTTATTAAGTCCGTTGAGTGTGAGCAAGCTTGATGACGGTGGTACTAACCCCGAACCATCAGGGTCTCCCTCATTGTGGGTCGTGTTTACGAGGCGAGATAGGGGTTATAGTGGTAGTACCATTCATGATTTGACACTACGATCAGAGGCAATGAGACCCTGTAACCAGTGTTTCAAAAAGGTAGTTGTTAATTCCTCTATGTATAAAAAAAAATTATATTTTTTATAGTATTTTTTTAATTTAACATGATTAATAAATTTTAGGTGATATATAATACCACAAATTAAATTTTAGACATGATTTTACCGATTTTTAACAAAAACATGCTATTAATATGAAACAATCACCTAATCTTTCAAAGGGATTCAATGTAAGGTGGGTCCCCTGTGGTTTGAACACTGCACTTGACAGTTACTAAAAGTAGTGTAGATGTAACTATGTATCCAAAAGAAAAAAGTAAGGTGGGTCATCAAGGATGCATGATGGCTCACAATCAAGCAACTTCCAACATCCTTTTAAGGTTAAATATGACATAATGCTAATTGTTAGAATAGGGTAAAAGCATTTTTCTAATTATCCTTAGAAATTAACCAAGTTCTATGAACTTATGTGGTTAAACACACTTTCAAGAAAATATTGAAGTAAAAATTAAACTATGTATGCATAATCATTAAATATTGGTGTAATACTACTATATGGTTTGTTCAAAGTAACTTGTGTGGCATGGTGGATTGTAAATGACTTGCGAAGAATATCATTTAGTATAACTTGAGTGGACCTCTAATGGTAAGACTATGGAATTTCTAACAAGAGGTTAAAGATTTAAATCCAATAGGGTGCAATTGTAAGCCATACTTTTGTAACCAAAGTTTGGTAGTATAAACACAAGGGTCATCCCATATAACCTATGGTGTTGTAAACGTCAAAAACTACTTAACATGATCATATAATATGATTTATGGTTTTGTAGACATCAAAAACTATTCTACTTTTATTTAACACAATTGTGATGTAATGGGGTGAGTTGTTTCAATTTCATATAATTAAATTATTAAAAAATTAAAATACTATGGTAATGTGATCATAATGTAATAAGGGTAGGTTTTTTCAATTTCACATAACTAAATTACTAAAAAAAAATATAGATAATATTGTTAGAAACTGGTCTTGAAATCTTGTTTTTAGAGGTTACTCTTCTTAATGATATTTCAACTCAAAAGTATTATAGGTATATAAATTTTCTCTTAATTATCCTCGTTTTGGTTTGTTGCCTAATTGTGAAAACTATAAATATAGCTTGAGTGGATCTAATGCTGAAAACTTGCAACTCCATATGGGAGGTTTAGGGTTTTAATCTCGAATGTGTAGGGTTATACATTGCAATTGGCTAGATTATTTACTACTTGTATTTCTTCTTTATATATTTGATCACATCTCCAAGAGTAGATCTAATGGTGAAAACTTGCAACTCCATATGGGAGGTTTAGGATTTGAATCTTAAATGTGTAGGGTTATACATTGCAATTGGCTAAATTATCTACTACTTGAATTCCTTCTTTATATATTTGCTCATATCTCCAAGAGAATACCTCCAACAATAATCAATTAACATTAATAATAGATTTGTTTTTTATCGAGTACCCACATCCATTTTTGTTGATAACCTTAATGAGAATTTTTGAATCCCCTCATTTGAAATATATTTCCATCCCTTTTCAATTTCAATTTTGATCCTTGAAGAAGTGTTCAAGCCTCTATATAATTATTAGTTGAAGTTCCGTATGATTATGAGTAAGGGGGACCCAGGTGTTGTAGGTGAGTTGGAGAGGAGAGGGAAATCCTCCAAGAGAGGTCCCAGGTTCAAATCTCCACCCTACCAAAAAGCTGAATTGGGTATCCAAAAATCCAATTGATAATGTTGGTGCGGGCAGGGTCGAGTGCGACTCCCGGGTGAATTTGAAGGTGTAGAACACCCTGTTCGTGGTCTCTCAGACCAAGGCGGCCCGCAAGGGGTTTTTCGCTTAAAAAAATATATTATGAGTAAGGGAAGATAAATTTGCCTTTGCTTCAAATAATATCACCTCCACTAAATTTTCCTATATTTTCTATGGAAGCACTATTAAAAAAATTGATAAACTCATATTTTGGACATTTTTATTTTACCATAGAATGAAGCAAAACCTTTGTGTTAACTCTTATGTCATAAACAACCCTTCCATGTATATTCAAATCCTATAACCAAGACGCTAGCACATCTTGTTTTTAAATTGATACTTCCTATGATGAGCCCCATGTCTATAAACATTCTACAAGAGAGGCAATGATACGATTTTAAAATTTGGGCATGGTTATGAGATTTATTTTTTAAATTTGTGTTATTCCTTTCAAGCAATAAATTCCAGTAGGTAGTAGCAAGACCAATCCTCCATCGAATATACAATGCTTTAGCTTTGAAACAATTAGTCCAACATTTTTTCAACTCTTTCAATATTGATAGAGCTACACAATATATTCTCATATTTTTTAAAAGGTGGCCCCAAATGGTATAAGCAAAGGGAAAATGAAGAAGTAAATGATCTCATGCTTCTAAATACTTCTTTGCAAACTCTCTTATGTAAGAATCTTTCTTTGGACTATTAACCAAGGAATGTTGAGACCTCAAGGAGGGCCTCTAGTGACCAAACATTATTCCAAGGGAAGTCATTAAGAGTATGAAAAATTGATTGCCCTAAATCCTCATATTCCAACTTTATTGAGCATCCACCATCTTTTGATAGATTTCAAATCATTTTATCATTCTATGTAAAACAATAGACAAATATAACTCTTGAAGCACTTTTTAATGCTCATAAGCTATTTGTTTGAGTTTATCTCCTTCAACCAGGTTACCAAAATAAATCCATGACCTAGAATTGTTACTCACATTAATTAATCTCTAATCTTTGGATCTCTATAAGCTATACATGCCCAAGCTTTTGGATTAGAAATAAGAGGATAAGTTTGTTGGAGTATATTACATTATTTGATAAATGTTAATGTACCCCCATGGTACCTTTATGGGCCATATGTAAATATTATATTAGGGTTGAGTCATAGTTTAGAGTGTGAGTTATATTTTCCTTTATGTAAGTGTGAATGTGCAGGATATGCACAAGTGTCATGTGAATAAGTGTGCAAGTGTAAGTTGAGTATATGTGCACAAGTGTCTTGTATGTACGAGATCAAATATGTATTTTAAAAATGTGCACAAGTGTCTTAGATTAGAGCATGCAAAGTGAAGGTCAAGAGTCACGTCTAGGTGTGCATACGATATAGAGTAATGTGTTCATCAAGTATGCAAGTGTCAAGTAGAGTGGCCAAGAGTCATGAGACTTGGACTATGGAAAGGAATAGTCAAGTATCGAAAGAGTCATTCTACTATGGCTATATAGTACTCCATAGAGAAGCATACGATCATTTGATTATCCAATTATCAATATCACATTATAGAGAAATAGGAGTAATAAAGATTGCATACATTTTGAGCAATTAATATTGTAAGTTGTGCTACATGCTTTGTACATGTATGATTCAGGCTATTTATGTTCATATTGTAAATTATTATTGAATTTTAGTTGATATATTAAAAGCCTTGATATAAATATAAATTTGTTCATATCATTATATTGATATTACTGTATTGTGGCTATATCATATTTGATCTTGTGCTATTTAACTTTTGAGATTTGTAATAGTATTAAGGCTTAAAAAAAATCATCAGTGGTATCAGAGCTACTATGAGTAGTTTCTATCAGAGCTATCACCTACATGCGCTGGTCGAATTTATTTAGATACATACAAAAATCGATTTTGTCCAATTTGATAAAATTGATTTAGAGTCTGTCCACTTTAAAGGCGGTGTGACTCAAAATTTACTATAAGGTCATAGTAAGTAGAAAGTCGAGTCTTTCCACAATTGAAAAATTATGAATGAAGACCAAGACTCGACTATAATTATTTTCATGGTTGAATAAGAACCAGTGAAGACTAGGACTCACCTATATTGGAAGGCAAAATTAACTTCAAGATAGTTGATCATTTAGGTTCATTGTCAACCCTTGACATTGATAAGAATTCATAAACATTAAATCCATCTTGACATTGAGAAGGATTCAAGGACATTCAAAGTCACCTGGATATAATAGTAACTTATATAGCAAGGAGAATAATATTACTAAGTTCCTAGAGTTGTAAAAATTATTCGTTAGAAGTGTGATAAGCTTCCTACAACAAATGTATAAGAATTTCATCTACTAAGTGCAAGAGAATGCAAAATAGGAGAAAGTTTTGGGTCACAGAGAATTTGACCTTGACATTGAAGAATCAAGTTTCAAAAACTTTCACATTGAAGTTTTAGGTCACAAAGAAATTAGTCTTGACATAAAGGATTCAGGTCTTGAATACAGACCTTGAAATAAGGGATTTAGGTCTTGAAGATAGACCTTGACATAAGAGATTCAGGTCTTGAAATTAGACCTTGAAATAAAAAAGTTTCAGATAGAAAGGCAACAAGATACAATGGGAGAGATTTAGCCCTAGAAAAGATCCTATAGTACAACCATTAGAAGAAAGCAAGCATTGTGAGAAAACGTTTGAAGTTTGAATCATCTTCAACTCAAGGTGTAGCCATTCAATTCAAAGTAGGATAAAAATAAATCTATTAAGTTATGAGCAAAGCAAAATAGCATAGTGCAAAGCAATAGAAGGCAACCTCATTCAACTTAAGAAAGACAACCTCATTTGGCTCAAGAAAGGTAGCATTATATGACTCTAGAAGGCAACATCATTCTGCTTTAGAAGACAACATAATACGACTCTAGTAGACAACAACATGCAACTCTAGAAGAAAGCATTATTTTATTCAACATAGAGTTAAAGAGAAGCATAAAAGTGTGAATATAACTAGTCTTAGAGTCCTAGAACGTTGAGCTAAGAGCAAGAAAGAACATTAAGAAAATATTTGAATAATAAGCTAGAGTAATGTAGGGTGAATAGCATTCAAAGGTAAATTTATATAGTGTCCAAGATATTGGATAGCGCTTGGAGTATTGGATAGCACCCAAACTATTGGACAACACCTAAGGTATTGGATAACACCCATATCAAGGGTATTAGATAACACCCTAATCAGTGGATATTTGAGAGCACCCGAGATATTGATAATGATATGGACAAAGGATGGTGAGCAACGGATAATTCCTAGGATAGTGGATAGTGTGTAGTGTCCTGGATATCCAAGCATTAAATAGTAACATCCTTTGACGTCCTATGTCAAGCAACATTAAAGTAGCATTGGGCAACATTATGGAACAAAGCATAGATCCAACAGAGAGCAACATATTGTGGAATATAAAGCATCTAGTCTCCAAGGGAAGGCAATACATTGAACATTGGTCTAAGGAATGTGAAACAATAGAGAATGAAACATCTGGTTGGTGAGAATAAGCACCATAATTGAACTCAAATGTCAAACATATTTTTGTTACAATTATAATGTCCCAAAGCGTAGTTTTATGGTTCAAAAAAATGACACAAAAAGTTATGAGAAGAATGTCATCTCAAATATAACACCACCTCTACATGCGTGAAGCTAAAACATTCCAAACCAAATCACCCCAGAGACATGCATCATTCCAACTAGATCATTAAGAGCCTTCGTACGTACCTAGATAAGCATTTGCATCGAAGTCTCACAACATAATGTGAATTTGCAAGAGGTTGATAGAGGTATTATCGATGTTTAGGTTTTGCAAAGTAAAGTTAATTTTATAATTTTATATGATTTATTTATTAATGGAGTGATAAGTAGTGTTTAATAATTTGATTAAATTTAAGTAGTGATAAGGTTTGTTTAGAGTAATTTAATGTTTTGGTAGATTAAAGTTGGAGTAATAAGTTGTATAATTTGAAATTTTACTTTTTGAAGTCTTTGATTAAGAATGGAGTGATAAGGAATGAAATTAGTTTATTTTGTTTTCAAGTTTTTTGAAATATATTTGGTTTTCTATTTTTGAAAAGATTTAAAAATAAATAATTGAAAATTTTCAAATTTAGTTATTTGGGATACAAAAGGATTTCTACGCTGAAACCTTAGAAAAACATGAATTTGCAAAATTCATTCTTAGTTTCTAAAACTAGGGAGACATAAGGATTACTACTTTATAGGAATTAAATTAGAAACTTTGATTTATTATCTAAACCTAGGATCTTTAAGGATGTCTAATTCAAAGGAATTAAAATCTATAAATTTTATGGATAACAATATGGAGTCTATGATAAGAAAAGAAAAAGTAAATATCATAAAATTTAGAATTAAAATTTTGATTGAAAAATCTAGAGGAAAAATAGATTTAGTTTCAAAACTAATCTATAGTGAAGCCATAGAAGAAAATTTTGAAACACTTGAATACTATTTACATGCAAGAATTGTTGAAGCAATTGATGATGAAAAATATAGTATTATGATACCTCTAGATATTGGTAGCATAATGTATATGGCATTGCTTACACATAAGTTTCATAAAGAATAAAATGTGAAAAAAGGAATTGATTAAATCTCTCAAGAAGAAAACAAAAGTAGATGAATCATTCTTAGAAATGATATTTGATTCTTCATGCAATTTTGGTAAATCAAGTTCATCTAACTCAATAATCTATTATGATGCTTTAAGTGAATGTTCGTAAGTCTCTATACAGGAAAAGAAAGAATCATATGATTCTAAGGATAAAGGAAAAGGAAAGATTCTTATGCAAGAATCTAATGACAATGAGAGAGTTCAAGAGACTTGTAATATTGAAGCTACAAATACTGAAGAACATGAAGTTGAATCCAAAGGTAAAGTCAAGAAAGAACTTGATGGAGACCAAGCGAAAGATCACATGCATTGCAAGGTCACTTGAAGAATGAAGATCAAGATGATTGAAGACTAAAGTCTTCAATAACAAAATAATATAATACAAGGGGTGTTCGAGTATATTATATTATTTGGTACATGTTAATGTACCTCCATGGTACCTTCATGGTACATATACAAATATTAGATTAGATTTGAGTCATAGTTTAGAGTGTGAGTTATACTTTCCTTTATGTAAGTATGAATGTGCATAATATGCACAAGTGTCATGTAAGTGTGAATGTGCAGGATATGCACAAGTGTCATGTAAATAAGTGTGCAAGTGTAAGTTAAGTATATGTGCATAAGTGTCTTAGATTAGAGTGTGCAAAGTGAAGGTCAAGAGTCATGTCTAGGTATGCATACAATAAAGAGTCATGTGTTCATCAAGTATGCAAATGTCAAGTAGAGTAGCCAAGAGTAATTAGACTTGGCATATGGAAAGGAATAGTCAAGTATCCAGAGTCATTATACTATGGTTATATAGTACTTCATAGAAAAGCATCCAATAATCCGATTATATGGTTATCAATATTGCATTACAAAGAAATAAGAGTAATAAAGATTGCATACATTTTGAGCAATTAATATTGTAAGTTGTGCTACATGCTTTGTACATGTATGATTCAGGCTATTTATGTTCATATTGCATATTATTATCTAATGTTAGTTGATTATTATCAAATCCTCAACCAAGTACTAGACCAAAAATAATAAAATCCCCCTCGTTGTCTCACCATATAATGAATTTTTTTTATTAATTACAAACTAATTGATATGAAGTTCCATGTTGGTGATGTAACAACCCATCTAAAACCAACCCAAGACAGAGATGTAATTTTTTTCAAGTAAGGTTCACCAAAGGAACCCCAAAATTTTCTTAGCATTATCAAGGCTTCATCATATTTGAGTTCTATGTTGTTGCAGATGACACTCAAAGGACAGGAGTGGCCAACTTCCCATAGTTTTTGAGATTCATCTTACTAAACCTCCTCATTTAGAAGGATACCAAAGTGGTCCCCCCAATTTTTCTATACCCTCATTAGTATAGGACAATCTAACCGTAGTGTAGGGATTATCCTTTAAGTCCCATACACTTAAATGGGAATGCATATTCCCTAACCTTACCCTAAGTCCATCTAGGTAGGTTAATAAGGTGTAAAGCCTTGGTGTTCAGTTACTGCACCTTCGTGGGCTAACTAAGGTCATCACTACTCATTGGCAATGAACATGATCACCCAAACCTTCTTGTTCAAGGGACCACCATTGTTGTCTTGTGCATTATTTCCATTAACTTCCCATATAGGAAACACCAAATCCTTATGTTCAAGGTGTATCATTTCATAAGAATTTGGCTATTGCATTCATGCAACTCCTTCCATATTTGTGAGTTCCTAGCTATTGCATCCTTGCAACTCCTTCTAGGAACCACTTCTACTTGGTTATTGCATTCATTCAACTCCTCCCAGGATTGGGCTATTTTCATTGACTCATGTCCTAAAAGAAGATTTTAGTTTCATCCCACGAACTCTTCCCTAACTTGAGATAACATTCAAGCGAAGAAAACAACTCTCTTTCTAAATATAAATGCTTTACTTAAAAATAGCATTGTAGGCCCAAAATAGCCACATCCTTAGAAAAATTTTCAAAATATTTTCTAAGGCAAAGAAGGATGTTCTATCCCATGCGAGATCTAGTGTATTTTACAGTGGCGCAGGACAGGATGTTCTATCCCATGGTCAAAATGGTCAAAATTCACTTAGCCACTTTTGAAATCATGGATCACAACATATTTTTGATTAAGTCTAAAAGCTCAGTGGATTGCAACATGTTCTAGTTCATGCAACATCCAACATGGTTCCAATCCATGGTCAAAGCAGTCAAAGTTTGCACTTGCTTATTTTCGAACCATGACACAACACATATTGTTCTAGCTCGCGCAAGCTAAAGGTTATTTCAAGCTTGTTCTACCTCATGAGAGTTCAAGAGTATTTTGTAGCGGCATAATGCACATGTTCTAGCCCATGAGTCAAAATGGTCAAACATCACAAAAGTAAATAATGAAGTCATGAACTAGCGCAAGTTTTTATATAGCATGTCTTATGTTATATCCCGTACGGGCCAGAGCGATGCTCTACCCCACGGTCAGCCATAGTCAAACTGGGAGGCACGAATTTTGAGGTATGGATTACAACACATTTTAGACCATGTTCTACATCATGGACGTGAATGAACTCTAAAGCAGATTGAAGAATAAGAGTCGTGGCCTAGTGCAATGTTCCATCTCGTGCACCTCCAAGTATATTTTCATGTTAAAGCCTAACCTGCTCCAACCCATGGTCAAAGTGGTCAAAGGAAGTGATAAGCTGTTAAAAGGAAGTGGGCTACGACATGTTCCACGCTATGAAGCTATCAAAGAATTTCAAGTTTTGATCTTGGTCATTCATGAATAGATCAATGGTTGGGTTATTCTAATGAGATCTCAGATGCATAAAAGTAGAGTCTTTGTGACATAAACTGGTTGAGCAAGAAAGCTAGCAGATGAAGCATCAACAAAGCCAAAGAACCAAGAAAATGTAGTTGCAATCAGTTGCAGATCTATGATAGATAGTGTCTACAAGAATGAAATATGGCCTAGATCATGGCTTTGACAGCCTGGAGCCAAACCACCATGAAGAACCAACAAGTTGTAGAGGCCGAGTTGCAAAGGAACGCAAGATCACATAGTTTTTCCTATTCTCAAATACAAATCAGAGGCTGCCACCTCAACATCTGGCTGATCTGGCATTTCATTTTCCTTGTAATGTTCCATTTCTTTCAATTTATTTTAAAACATGTAAAAACTATAAAAGGAGGTCAAACCCTCATTTTGAAGGGTCAGCTCTAGAGTGTTTGCTTACCCTATTGTGTAATATTTATCTACAAATCAATAGAAGGAACACTACTTGGAATGTTTACCTCAAACTAGTGTCTTCTATAATTTTGGAGAGATTCAAGTTGTGGATTGCTTTTTTGCTACTACTGCTATGGTTAGTCTATTCTGCTGATATTGGATTGCTAACTTAGAGCAATTGAAATATTTTCATGATTGAATCTGTGCTTGCAAGAAGTTATTTTCTGTTAAATATTGATACTGATCTTATTCTTCTAATTTGGATTATTAGTATCTTGATATTGAAATAGCTTCCTTGAAGTATAACTCTATTTTGTCTATGATATTGAAGATTACTTGTTTTGAATGTTGTTAATTCTAAGTGTGGGACACTAGAAATTGTTATGTAAGATGGGTCTTTCCTGTAGATGCCTATGCTGTTAGCTCTATCCATCCATTATTTGATTACTATTTCCTAACCCTTACTCATTTCTATCCCTACCCTTTAAACATTTAACTGAGCTTAAATGAGTCAACATCTTATTAGTTGACAAGGAATACTAGCCTACTCTGGAGGTTGGATTAGAGCAATATTTAATCCATCCAATGTTGCGAGCTTTAACTATGTGATTAGTGGGTGCATGCCTAATCAGAGAATTGGAAGATAATAATCATAGTATCAAGCTTTTGCTTGATGGCAATTTGGATCCCAATAGTTTTTGGCATGCTCGGTGGGACCTGTTAACAAGAACACTAGTTAACCCACTTTTTCTACCTTTACCTTTTCTCGGAGGAATCAAGATTTGGTGAATTATCGTGACCTTAAAATCGATGATCAGTAAATTCACCTAGTGACTCCCTGATTTCAAGAATCTAGAAAAGGCCTTTTGATAGCTCATAGTTTTCATGAATACTAGGTCATCTGCAAAGAATAACCTAGAGTCTTTCATCTATTATGAGCTCCCTTTGAGAGGATCTACTATCTTAAGGAATTTGAACCCAGATTTCTAGTCAGATGAAACTCCTCTAGAAATTCAACCCGAGGTGCCTCCAAGACCACCTCCAACAAGAGCAATGACTGGAAACATGGCTCAAAACAATAATGTGGCCCCAAACCTACCCCTATAGAAGTATCCTAGTTGGAATACAACTAGCCCCTTGAGGCTTGCTCATATGCATGATATTCCCCAAGTTGTATCCAAAGCCATCCCTACCTATGATGGATCAGGAAAAACCACCTATGAGCACTGCCAAGATATTCTAAATCTAGTAGTAATTCATAATATAAAGAATGAAGATGTCATTGTTAGAATCCTAGCCCTATCCTTTAGAGGGAAAATCTTACACTGTTTCAGGACTTTGGAGGACAATAGCATTACTTCATGGGCTAAGTTAGCAGAGCCTTTCGTAGAAGAATTCAACGAGTCTGCTGATCCCTTCTCCCTTCTAAATCAGTTTACATCCATGCAAAAACATTAGCAAGAATCAATTTTAGACTTTAATCTAAGATTTAGTAGAACTTGAAAGAGAATTCCACCTGAAGCCAAGCTAGCTACAACCCTTGCTTTTATGTATTATATCAGAGCCCTTGGGTCAGAATTGGGCTTACAAACTCAATAGGTAGGGATATATACTTTTCCCCAGGTTTATACTATAGTTGTCTAGGCTGAAAATATTCTTATCAATGTGGGGAGGTTACCCCCAAATACTGTAATGCCTTACTATTCTAAAATTCCTAATACCCAAGGTCAGGAAAATACATCTTCTTACATGGACCCTCCTCCTCTTTCATCACCAGCTCCAAATATGACTCCAATTCCCTTCCCCAAATCATCTTCTGCTCCAGTTTCTTTCCCTCCTCTTCCATCTCAAGCATCCCAAGAATCTTCTGTGCTTCTTGATATTCAAAACACTTTGAAAACTCTCAGTAACAAGATGAATTCAATGGAGAAGAGAGATATAGAGAGATCACAACAAATAAGGTTTCCCTATGTTAATAGAGATCAGAATCCTGGTACCAGCAATAGTACTAGAATCAAAGTCAACACCATTCAAGAAGATCTAGAATACTCCTTAGAAACTAGCCTTGTGAATGTATGGTGCCTTGTGTGTAATGATCCCCATGACTCAGAGTCATGTGTAATGTATCAGCATCATGTGCAACAAGCCATGGAAAAGGTAGAGAGAAATCAGAAAGGCAGAGTCAATATGCTCTGGCAACCAGACCAGATCATGGTTGGGCAAGATCCTGATGAAGAGGGACCTATTGCTATCATGACAAGATCTAGAAAGAAGACATTGCAGGTTGATCCACAGAAGATGGGGCAATTTCAAGTCCCTTATCAGAAGAAGAAAGATCCTCCTCTGCAAAATAATGACCAATTTCCTATCCCTCAAGCCACTAAAAGAGAGGGATATGGTACCTAAAGGCCAAGAAAATGAGGTCAGTTTCCCTAGGTAGTTTGACAAGGAAAATGACAAAGAGAGGATGAGATCCAAAAGTGAAGCACAAGAAAAGCTTTGATTCCCCTCTATAACTAAGAGGCAAAGGATTGAAGCCACACAACAATACAAGAGGAAGTATGGTGAGCCAGAGAGAAATCCTGAGAATCCCACTTCAACAAAATCAGAATATAACATTGTAGAAGAGATGAAAAGGATTCCCTCCAAAGCTAGCCTCTATGATACCCTCTTTATTCCTGGTCAAATTGATCTGCTGAAAGCTTCTTTGAGTAAGAATCCTCAAGAAAAGTAGGCCACTACCATCCTCACTGTATCTTTTGGAAAATATAAGATGTCTCCTATTGTTTTAAAGAATAAACCCCCCATTCTATATTTCTTTGCGGATGGAGGGTTGGATAGTTCATAACTGTATGATTGATTCAGGGGCCTCCACCATAGTTATGCCCAAGGCAATCTATGAGGAGATGGGTATGGAGTATACCAGATCCTATCCTAGAGTTCTACAGTTGGATGGGACACCAGTAAAGATAGTTGGGGTAATAAAATATGTACTGATGTGTTTGCATAGAGCCCTAGAGGTGACCATTGTACAAGAGATTGTGGTTGTAGACCTAGAGCCCTATTTTGGTCTATGCCTTTCTAGAGAGTTCACTGCCAAATTGGGAGGATGTATGTATTTGGATTATTCTAGTATGGTGATTCCCTTCAAAGGAAAGAGAATAAGGATCATGCTTGAGAAGCCTGTATCATATCACATTGAGAAAATTGAAGAGGACATGTGTAACCTCACACCTCTGGATGATTTTGAAATAGTGGAAAGTTTTGAAGAACTAGAGGTTGAGGATGAGCTACCATTCAGAGAATATTATAGCCAGTTTGGAATAGGAATGGGTACATACATCTCCCTAGAAGTAGAGAAAAATATCCCTGCCATATCCAATCAGTCTTTGAGAGAAATAAAGGCTTGGACCATGCACTTTGATGGTGCAAGATGCAAAAATGGGGTTGGTGTTGGTGTAGTTTTGTAGTCTCCATCAGAAGGTGTAAAGAGCTTTGCATATAGGCTGACATGGTCCTGTACCAATAATGTTGTAGAGTATGAAGCTTTATGCTTAGGGCTGATGCAAGCTGAGAGCATGGGTATCAAGATATTGAATATATATGGTGACTCTAAGCTAATAGTAAATCAGGTAAGAGAGAGGTGCAATAGTAAGCACCATTACCTAAAAGCATACAAAAATAGGGTATGGGATTTGATGGAATCCTTTGATACCCTCAATATTCATTTTATCCCCAGAAGGTAGAATATGTTGGCTGACTCTTTGGTAGTAAGGGGATCTAATTTTAACCCTTCTACAGATATAGGAGTTGCTAAGGACAAAAGAATCAAAATGGTTTTCAGACCTATGGTCCTAGATAGATAAATTTTTTGGTAGGTCTTTGAGAGTGATGAATAGATCATCGACTTCCTAGTAAGAGAGGCTTGTTTATCCACTATCTAGGAAGAAGTTCTAGATGAAGTTGACCAACAAGATGTTATCCAATTAAAAAACAATCATATCCCAAGAGGGTTGGTCACACTTGAAAGCCTCTTTGATAATGAAGATAGGAATAAAATCAAAGCTATGGAGATCAATGAGAAAATCTATAAGGAGATCGAGATTGAGAAGGAAAAGAAGCTCAAAGTTGGTATCCATTATTCTCTAGAAGAGGTAGAGGATATTAAAGCCCTGTGCCTAAAATACCAAGACATTGTGGCCTGGTCATACGAAGATCTTAAGGTATATGACAAAAGGGTGATCCAACATACAATTGAGCTAGAACCAGATGCAAAGCCTTTCAGACAAAAGTAGAGGCCTGTGAACCCTAGGATTGAATCTATAATGAGAGAAGAGCTACTTAAACTACTTAAGGCTAAAATTATATATCCAATTAAGCACTCTACATGGGTAGCTAACTTGGTTCTTGTGAGGAAGAAGAATGGAGACATCCACCTATGTGTAGATTTTAGGAATCTCAATCAGGCATCATTGAAGGATCACTACCCTCTCCCTCAGATTGACCAAATTCTACATATTGTTGTAGGGGTAGAGAGGTTCTCACTACTAGATGGCTTCTCTAGTTATAACCAGATCTAGGTGAAAGATGAGGATCAATTCAAGATAACATTTACTACAAAATGGGGTACTTTCACTTATCAGAGAATGCCTTTTGGTCTATCCAATGCAGGGGCTACATTCTAGAGAGCTATGGATTATGCCTTTGGAGATCTTATTAATAAAGTCATTCTGATCTACTTGGATGATATGACTATGTTCTCTCATGAGAAACAAGATCACCTGATGCACTTAGAGAAAGTATTTGAGAAATACAGAGAATTTGGTATCTCTCTTAATCCAAAGAAGTCATTCTTTGCAGTTCATGAAGGGAAGTTGTTGGGCCATGTGGTCTCTAAAGAAGGGATGTCTATTGATCTAGACAAATTTAAATCAATTCTTACCCTTCCCTTTCCCATGAACAAGAAAGCTCTATAGTCCTTCTTTGGATAGATCAACTTTTTCAGGAAGTTCATCTCAGATTTTTCTCAAAAGGTGAAGCCCATCTCAGAGTTGCTAAAGAAAAATGCAGATTTCAAATGGACTGAAGTAAGGAAATAAGCTTTTGAGATCATTAAACAATCCATTGCCACTGCTCTAGTTCTGGTGAATCCTGATTTTAGTAAGAATTTCATCTTGTATGCTTATGGAGCTGAAGAGAGCTATGCATCTATGCTTACTCATAAGAATGATGATGGGGAAGAACACCCTATATTTTTCTAGAGCCAAACTCTCCATGAGTATCATATTAAATACAACTTCATCGAAAGACAAGTCTTCACAGTGATGAAGTCATTGAAGAAATTTAGGCAATACTTGGCTCAAAGTAAAACCCTGGTGTATGTAGTTCACCCAGATGTAAGAAGTTTCATTTTACAAGGTGAGTTGGGAGACAAAAGAGCAAGTTGGATTACCAAGATCTAGGAGTATGATGTGGAAATTCATCCTACCAAGTTGGTCAGAGGTAGAGCATTGTGCCAAGGGTTAATAGAGAAGATGTCTATTGAACAAATGATAGCTTGTCAATCAACATCAGAAGATCAAGCCAGAGAGCCTCAATCAAGAGATTCAAATTGGGTTGATCAGATGACCAGATATTTCTAGATAGGGATTTATCCTCAGGATCTTAACCCATCACAAAGGAGGAGATATAGGCTTCAAGCCTTAAAGTATGTCTTACTACCAGAAGGACTATATAGGAGAAATCTGGATGGAGTCCTCCTAAGATACTTGAAGGACGATCAGAAGTAGAAGGTTATTAAAGAATTCCATGGAGGATTATTTGGAGGACATTTTTTAGGAAGGGTCACAACTTTAAAAATTATTAGAGCAGGCTATTATTGGCCTACCATTTTTGCTGACACCTTCAAAGTAACAAGAGCTTATGATGAATGTCAGAGGTATGTGGGAAGAACTAAAAATGCATCATTTCCCCTCAAGCCTATCCAAGTAGAAGAGCCATTTCAATAATGGGGTTTGGATTTCATTGGAACAATTAACCCAAATTCCTCAGTAGGACATAAATACATTTTGACTACCACATATTACCTTACCAGATGGGTAGAAGCCATCCCCACAAAGAAATCAGATCAAGAAGTGGTAATTGACTTCATGGAAAGCTTGATTGCAAGATTTGGCATTCCCGAAGCTATAGTAAGTGATAATGGTCCATCCTTCATAGGAGCTAAGTACATTGAGTTTTCTAGCAATTATGGTATCACCATAAAGAATTCTTCCAATTACTATCCTCAAGGGAATGGATTAGCAGATTCAACTAATAAGAATCTGCTGAGAATTCTGAAGAGATCATTAGAAGATAACAAAAGGAGTTGGCACCTATTGTTAGAGTAGGCTCTATGGGTAGATAGGATCACCATCAAGAAGTCTATTAAGACCTCCCCTTATGCTTTGGTGTATGGTAAAGAAGTAGTCCTACCTATTCATTTGGAAATACCGGCTCTCAAGCTGGTAGACTCAGAAGAAGAATCTGATCAGGGTCTAGTCGAGACTAGATTGACACATCTACTCCAGCTAGAAGAGAAGAGGACTCAAGCGTATGAAGATTTCTAGAAGCATTCATCTGATATTAAGGGATGGTTTGATAAGAAGGCCAGATTCAGAAAATTCAAAGTAGGGGACTCTATTTTGAAGTGGAATGTGGAGAGAGCTAAGCCAGGACATCATCAAAAGTTTGACTCTTTCTGGGATGGCCCTTTCAAAGTAGTTGAGGTTAAAGAAAGCAACTCTTTCTAGCTTGAAGATTTAGAGGGAAACATTCAACCTATTCTGGTTAATGGTTTCCATCTCAAACTCTACTTTGATTAAGAATAAATATTCTCTTGTAACATATGTATATATTTGTATTATACTTTTGTTTTCTGTTCTAAAAAGTTTTGTACAGAGAAATAAAAAATATATATATATATATAAATATAAGAAAAAAATGGGGGCTACAAGGCAAGATCGTGAAAAAGTGCTAAGGGTGGCAGCGGGACACGACATGTGCTCCACGCCACACTCAATATGCTAAAAGTGTCCATGGGCTACAACATATGTTCCATGCCACTCTTGGAAGGCAAAGGGATAGAAAAGCACCGCAATTGAAAACATGTTCTAGGCCATGACCAATCATTGGATAACATGATATCTCCCACCGCCAAGTCACCCATATTTTGATTTGAGAAGTGTGCAATGGGTAGTTGTTCAATGTCCACATTAATGGTGGAAGGTATGCATGCAGGAGGATTTAAAGCTCAAATGTTGGTTGCCATCCATTTTACAAGCTACATTCATCTACTAGAGAGAGCATAGCAAAGCAATGAGGCACAATTTGTAAAAAATAGAAGAGAGTGAACACTCATTGAAGTTTCGTAGAAAATGGCCTCTAAAAGAGCTCAGGAAGAGAGACAACCAACAATTGCCAAATCAGAACACTATATTGATAAAGCGGAGGTAGTGGTCGATACTAGACTAACCCTTTTAGGGAGGACTAAGCTCAGAAAAGATATCAATGACAAATATCGAAGGGGTGAATCTATGACTGCCCAAGGTATTTGTGTTGTCTGCTCCTTTTTGTCTTTCTACATCTGTGATTCAGTGCTCCCTTGTCCTGAATTAATTTTTATAATTGTTAAATATTATGACCCGAAGACCAAAGTAGTTAAGATAGCTAATGGTGAAACCCTATTTAATATCATAGCTAAAGCCTATCATGATTTGTTTGCTATTGGAATAGAACCCTCTGTAAAGCCTAAATTCTTTGATATAGCAGAGCAAGCCGAATATTATTCCTTGCAGTTACATACTCAAGATGAAGAGCCTGAACCTCAGTTTAGGAAATGACTTTTAGTCAATTCAAAAGGTTTAAGACCGAGAATACCTTGCCTAAGGCCTCGATTGCCATTGAACAATTTGCCAATCCTGAGTTGTTCTCCATGTTAGCCTGCTTAGAGGGTTTAGATTCTGATCGGTATGTGAGAGACTGGAAGATAGCCATTGTGTATTGTATTTTGAATGAGAAAATGTATAGGCCCAAAGTAGAGGAAGAGGGGGTCAAGCCAATTTATTTTGATTGGCCCACCTTTCTCTCCAAACGAATGCATGAGCAACTAGTTAGGATGAAGAAAGATTCAGAGAACCCTTCCTTCCAGCATTATTCAAATTTGGTATGGATGTTCTTTGCTATCATAAGGCATATGATGCCCTGGATCCTAGTGAAAGACAAGAATGATAAAGGAGATCCTATCCCTATTTATTATTGGACCAACCATCTGAGGAGCTTAGAATCCTACTACAGGTTCAACTTGGAATTTCTAGGGCCAGTCTAGAAAATCATGTATGAGAAATGCCCTAGGTTTCCAAGGTTGGCTAAAGAATTGTTACAAGTAGAGGACAATGAAGAAGGGGATTGGTATATTATTACAGAGGGCACTATCATCAGACTCTATGGTTTTACTGGTAAACCATTTCTGTTGCCTCATTTTGTAACTAGTAGGTTATTGGCCCTGGAGTACTTAAGGTAGGCAAACTTTATCAACATAAATTTTGGCTCTAGAAAAGGGAGGAAGAGTTTGTTGACTTACTCTCACAATGTGGATGATATAACGATAACCAGAAGGGGTCAAGGTGAACAAATTACCCAATATTTGGAAAGGTTAGGACTGTTATACATCCCACAAAGATGGAGATATGACCCTGATGACAAGTTCTTGAAGAGGAACATCACCCTAAACAAGGAAAAGGCTCTCAAGTTTGAAAAGACTTCAAGGCCTCATTTTTAAGAGGGTAGGAATAATAAATAAAATGCTCCTTTGGAGTGGAATGTCGCTAAAATGGAGCAACTGCCCCCTTGGAGAGACTTTTATGAACATATAGTCAATTTTGACCCTACAAAGAACAAAGACCATTGTCTAAAAGAGTCTAAGATTAAGGAAATCGAAAGAAAAAAGGGATGGGATGAAGGTAAAATTATAGATTGGTGGATAATGAGAGTGGAAATAGGTACAGACAAGGCTAGAGTGGGCCGACAGGCTGATGATGAGTTCTCTGATCGATATGAAAAATATATTAAAACCTGGAAGGCCAAAGATACCAAGAATTTGGTATTAAGCTACATGAGGGCTGAAACAAAAGAAAAAGAGAAAGTTCAAGTAACATCAGACTCTCTTTCCCCACCTTCCTAGGAAGAAATTTAGGAGGTAGAGGGCAATGCCCCATCAATGGCTGAAGAAGCCCCAAAAGCATTCGAACCTTCACAGGAGAAATTAGAGAAGTATTCTGTAGGGGCTCAAATTATGAGCAAAATGCATTACTCTGGTGATAAGGCAACAAATATGGAAATCATCCAGATAGCTAACAAGCCTAAATGCCTAGCCTTGGGTGGAGAACCTCCTATGACTGAGATAAATTGGAAAAAGAAATATGAGGATTTTGTCTTCACTCCTGTGAGTTTCACCACTACAGCTACAACTAAGCCAACTTCGACCACCGAAGTTGCATTGCAAGAAGAACAATCTGAGGAAGATATAGAGAGTGATAAGCCTATGGTGTTTCAAGTTTGCAAGAGAAAGGCAAAATATTTAGTAGAGGAAGCTCAGAAAGAGGTCTACAAGAAATTGAAAATGGATCAGGGGCAGAGTGTTGAACAAGTCCCTGTTATAGTTGCAGAGCTATCAATACAATAGGCACAACACCAAAGTGTGGAGGAGATTCTCGAGCATCCTACTCCTATATGTGAAGGTATTATTTCTATCCCTTCTTCTCCTTCTCTTTCCCCAAAGGAATCCCCTTCCCATTCTCAAGAAAATTTAGAGCAAAAGGTACCCTCTCCCCCTCATGAGTCATTACCCAATCCATCAACTACCATAGAGGGTTAAACCAATCCATCTCCTCCACCTTCATCTAAAATACCAATCACATCATCTCCTAACATTTCATATTTGCTTTCAAATCCATTACCTTCAGTAACATTAGAAGGGCAAAATATTTCATCCTTTCCAACTCATTCCATGATTTCAACTTCCATCCCTATGTCTTCCCCAATTGCAACCCCTACAATCAGTACAGATTCAACTATCATCACTACTACCCCATTCTCATCAACTTTTGAGTCTATTCTCCCTTATCTTATAGCTTCTCCTCCCCTTATAAGTCATTCTACATTAGCTTCTTTACATAAGGGAAAGGAGGTTTCACAAAATATTCAAGATTTTTGGGCTGAGAAACTTTCTAAGCCTTCAAAGAAGATGGCTATAAAGAGAAAGATAATGATCGTTGATCCAGTGACAAGGCAAAGGACTAGCAGATCCATCACACCTCTAGTGAGAAAACCTGAAGAAGATATGACTATACAAGATTATCATCTGGAAGAATATACAAAATATATTGAGCAGTTACTAGTGGAAGATGAGTTGGTCATAGCAAAATCTCACCTTGAAACTTTCTATGTTAAGATCGACATCTATAAGGAGCAGGTTGGAAATCTGGAAGAAAATATAGAAAAGTTGGAGAAAATAGTCAACAATCAGAAGAAGGTGGAAAATGTTATAAGGAATGAAGTCAAAAGTTGGTAAAATAGGTATCGCAGAGAGGCTATCAAGCTTAAGGGACAAGTTGAAGAGCAGAAGAAAAATAATGAAGACCAAGCTAAAGAAATTCAAGATTTGAAGCATCAACTTCAGATTGAGAAGGCCAAAGCCTCAAGCTTCTTGAAAGGAGTAAAGAAGGTGAGGAGAGAGCTATGGTCTAAAATCCTTGAGAAGTGCTCAGGAATCCAACTTATAATTGACTACATGGATGATGCCAACCATTTATTACAAAATACCAAGGAAGACTTGGATAAATTCATGGAGGAACTACAACCTATGGTGATACCAGTAGAGCAGATATACAAGCTATCTGAGAGTAGATTTAGTGAAGCTACAAAGTCGATTCCCAATAAGGCATGGAGCACTTCCAGATTAGCTGCTAAGGTTGTGGTTGAGAAGAATAGATTGCTCTAGAAGGGTTGGTTATTATCTGATAAAATTGAAGACACAATTCAAGATATTATGGATATCAATAATGAAATGACACAGTATGGTTTTGGAGGACTGTGGATTGAAAGCAACACCTTGTTGTCAGAAGCAGAGATAAAAAATAGTATAGCTTCAATCATTCAAGATGAATCTGAGATAGATAGTTGGGAGGATCCGATTGATCAAGAGCAGGTCTCTCAAATGATAAAAGACTTAACTAGGCTCAAAGATCTGATGGAAGACCTAGTAAACAAAGGTAACTCTATGACTTATGAAGAGACCTCCAAGTTGGAATATGTCCATAAGTGACTTAAAGAAACCTCCAACCCTACTAATGTTGTTTGGAATCAAGCTTTGCAAACTCTGAAAATGATGGTTCAGTTGTTTGGGATAGATCCGAACCCCAAAGATAAGCACGAGACTTCTCAAGAAGAAGAAGTTGAGGAAGATCAGGCTGAAGAACAATTAGAGAAGGATGTTGAGGATATAGAGAAGGTACAGGATGAGTAGCTCCAAGAGAAAAACCAAGAGGAGAATAAAGAATAATAAAGTAGCCTTGTGGCTAAAGTAGACTTTAACATTTTTGCATTCATGTATATATTGTGTATTTTGTTTTTGTTCTGATATTGTCAGAAGAAATAGTAATAAAAGCATGAGGCCTATGGTAGGAAATGAAAAATACATGAAGGCATTTTGCCCAAACTGACTGAAGTTATAAAAGGGGATATAAGTCCATATTGCCAGGCTAAGGCGATGCTCATGGTGAGAGTTTTGAAGTATATTATTTCTAACATGGTTTCCATGTGAACCGTTACTCTCTGAGTATCTTCATAAATGTTCTAGAGAGTAATAGTCACATAGAAGCTATTCTATGAAGCATAGTCTACAGATTTCATCATTTTTGACTCTTGATGCCCAATGGATAAGACTTTGAGTTCTCAGGCTTTGCGAGCAAAACCCCCCGAGAGGCGCCAAAATGGCCACATCCTTAGAAAACTTTTCAAAATATTTTCTAAGGCAAAGAAGGATGTTCTATCCCACGTGAGATCCAGTGTATTTTATAGTGGTATGGGATAGGATGTTCTATCTCATGGTCAAAATGATCAAAATTCACTTTGCCACTTTTGAAATCATGGATCACAATATATTTTTTATTAAGTCTAAAAGCTCAGCAGATTGCAACATGTTCTAGTCCATGCGACATCCGACATGGTTCCAATCCACGGTCAAAGTAGTCAAAGTTTGCACTTGCTTATTTTTGAATCATGGCACAATGCATATTGTTCTAGCCCATGCAAGCTAAAGGCTATTTCAAGCTTGTTCTACCCTATGAGAGTTCAAGAGTATTTTGTAGCGGCACAACGCACATGTTCTAGCCCATGGTCAAAATGGTCAAACATCACAAAAGTGAATAATGAAGTTGAGGACTAGCGCAAGTTTTATATAGCATATCTTATATTGTATCCTGCACCGGCCAGAGCGATGCTCTACCCCATGATCAGCCATAGTCAAACTAGGAGGCACAAATTTTGAGGTGCAGATTACAACACATTTTAGACCATGTTCTACACCATGGATACGAATGAACTCTAAAGCATATTGAAGAATAAGAGCCATGACCTAGCGCAATGTTCCATCCCATGCACCTCGTAGTACATTTTCATGTTAAAGCCTAACATGCTCCAGCCTACGGTCAAAGTGGTCAAAGGAAGTGATAAGCTGTTAAAAGGAAGTGGGCTACGACATGTTCCACGCTATGAAGCTATCAAAGACTTTCAAGTTTTGATCTTGGCCATTCATGAATAGATCAATGGCTGGGTTATTCTGACAAGATCTCAGACGTATAAAAGCAGAGTCTTTGCAACATAAACTGTTTGAGCAAGAAAGCTAGCAGATGAAGCATCAACAAAGCCAAAGAACCAAGAAAATGTGTAGTCAGTTGCAGATCTACGGAAGATAGCGTCTACAAGAATGAAAGATGGCCTAGATCATGGATTCGATAGCCTAGAGCTAAACCACCATGAAGAACCAACAAGTTGCAGAGGCCGAGTTGTAGAGGAGCGCAAGATCACGAATTTATTCTATTCTCAAATGTAAATCAGAGGCTACCACCTCAGCATCTGGCTGATCTGGCATTTCATTTTCCTTGTAATGTTCCATTTCTTTCAATTTATTTTCAAAGCATGTAAAAACTATAAAAGGAGGTTGAACCCTCATTTTGAAGGGTCGGCTCTAGAGTGTTTTCTTGCCCTACTATGTAATATTTGTCTGCAAATCAATAGAAGGAACACTACTTGGAATGTTTGCCTCAAACTAGTGTCTTCTATAATTTTGGAGAGATTCAAGCTGTGGATTGCTTTTCTGCTACTACTGTTATGGTTAGTCTATTCTATTGATATTGGATTGCTAACTTAGAGCAATTGAAATATTTTCATGATTGAATCTGTGCTTGCAAGAAGTTATTTTCTGTTAAATCTTGATACTGATCTTATTCTGCTAATTTGGATTATTAGTATCTTGATATTGAAATAGCTTTCTTGAAGTATAACTCTGTTTTGTCTATGATATTGAAGATTACTTGTTTTGAATGTTGTTAATTCTAAGTGTGGGACACTGGAAATTGTTATGTAAGATGGGTCTTTCCTGTAGATGCCTATGTTGTTAGCTCTATCCATCCATTGTTTGATTACTATTTCTTAACCCTTACTCATTTCTATCCCTACCTTTTAAAAATTTAATTGAGCTTAAATGAGTCAACATCTTATTAGTTGACAAGGAATACCAACCTACTCTAGAGGTTGGATTAGAGCAATCTTTAATCCATCCAATGTTGTGGTCTGAACTATGATTAGCGGGTGCATGCCTAATCAGAGAATTGGAAGATAACAATCACAGTATCGAGCTTTTTCTTGATGGCAATTTGGATCCCAACAAGCATGTTTAATATAAACCTCAAATTTTTTTTTGGTAATTATTATAATAGATTAACAGTGGGTTTTTATAGAGGATCCCAAAACCTTATATACAAAATCAGCCTTGCTAAATAGTGCTTCATGCCTCTTGGTCGGAAGAATAAACTCCGTATACAAAAAAAACAAAAAGTCGCTAATTGCCCGAGGGCTACAAGTAAGGCATTTTTGCCTGATTATCCTGGAAACCATGGCCATTATAATTGGGAAAACAAAAACTAGCCGGAGAAGCTGGACCATTGGAAAGCAGAAGAAGACAGCCAAGAAAAATACAAAAAATTCTCCCATACCTAGGAAATAACTTTCCACATTTCTGCTTTCCCGGAGGTAGAATTCGAAGCATACATGTTGGATAGGATCCAAGAAAAATGACTGGACTGAAAAAAATCATTGAAAATCCTGCTGGAAAATTTTACCTTGGCCCAAATGGCCACTCCGTTTAGTCTTCTCACATCCAGGATTTCATCCGTGCGATTTGAGGTTCTTCTTACTTCCCTTTCCTTGCTGAAAGGGAGGTTTTGGGATAAGCACATCACCCATCAAAGAATCGGAGTCATCCTGAAACAACAACCGTTGGGTTCCATTTGCAACATTAGCCGCATTTTCTGTCTCTCTTTTCCTTGTTGGGGGGACGACCCTGCTTCCTTTCACTACCAAAATCCACCCCTCGCTTTTGACTCCTCGTAATCCGAGGGCTAATATTACCAGGCTGGTAACCTCTTCTTCCCAGCAGGTAGTCTTCCAATATCTTTTGTGCCTCGGGAGAGTTTCGGTCATAAATTTTGGATGAATCTGCCTGTGTGGTGATAAGGGGGGGCCTCGTTCATTTTCCTCCTGTGGTCCTAGTTGGGGGCGCCCACCACACTGCTCGGAGTCCGGATGGGTGGTGATTTCCTCTTCTGGTAAGGAGGATTCGAGATGGTCCCTGGATGGACCTGGAGATTCATGGCCTTTCGCAAAAGGGTGTTTCGTCTGACCTTCACCATGCTCTAGAGGGTTGCAGGGATCTCGCTCCTTCTTCCTCGGCTTTTGGAGAGGACAATTGGACTGAAGATGCCCTTGAGAACTACACTGAGGGTAGAAAGCTGGCCTGTTCTCATAAACAATAGCTTGCTTGTGTAGAAAAGTACCCCCAGACCGCAGAGTAATGGAGGATGGGAGGTCCGTCTCCAAGTCCGCCAAAACACAGAACCGAGCTTGGACAAATCTAGTTCGAGCTCTGGTGGGAGAGTCTAAAGTGATCAGCTCCCCGATGGACCGAGCAATACCTTTGATTACATTTTCATGCCAGCAGAAAAGGGGAAGACTCGGGAGCCTAACCCATATTGGAGCAATGTTGATATTCTGGGTATCGGGGTTAAAGTCCAAACCCCACTTCCTTAGAAAGAGACTCCTACGACCCAAGAACCAAGGCCCTCCAGCCAAGATTTTACAAGTAGTCCTCCTTGTTGCTCAGCCCTAATCGCGAAAAAACCTCGGGTTAGGGCAGCCAGCTCTAAGTGACCAGAGGTCCGCCATTTGCCAGACGCCCACTTGCGAATGGTCTCCATGTCGGGACGACCACCAATAAACTTACCGATGAGGGTAAATTTTTCGAAATCCACAAAGCTTGAGAGAATTTCCGTCGGGATGTCCAACTCGTCCCCGGATGGAAATAACTCCTTGGAGAAGAGCCCGCTTAGGGTTTCAGAGGCCACTGCAAAAGCATATGACTTTCGAGGTCCATCTCCCCGTTTGTCTGGTGGATCCTTGCCGCGACTTGGCAAGGACTTCTCGGCGTCCCCAGACTCTGTTTGCCCTCCCTCCACCCTGCCGACGCTCCCGTGCTCTCCCAGAACAACCTTCTCGCCCACCGTCATCCCCACCCTCCCAAGAAACCCTAATTTCATCGCTCCCTAATCAGGAAACATTTTTCTTGGCTCTTTTCAATATAAACCTCAAAATTAAACATTACAACATAAATCTAGCATGAGCTTCAAATAAAAAACCATCACTATAAAGCATTCATAACCATTAGTCCAAGAGCTAGAACAAACAATGTAAAAGAAGCATTCTTCTCAATTATATATTATGCTAGCATCATCATAAATACATACATAAAACTCAAAGCTCACCTCAAGGACAAGAAAACTCAAGAGAATGAGGGGATTCCCATACCAAAAAAGTTAGGACCATGGTAGCTCCCTCCCCAAGTTGGAAAAATATTAATTCTAATGGTGCGGCTAAGGATAACCTAGGGGCTATAGGCATTGGTTTTCTCATAAGATATTTCAAGGGGAATATCCTCTATTGGGAGTTAGAGGGTCTTGAAAGGGCTACTAACAATTAATTTGAAGGACTAGCTATCAAACAAGGTTCTCTCAATGCTTGGGAGAATGGGGTTAGAAATATCATAGTTGAGTTTGACTCACAAATTATGGTGAGGCTTCTAGATGTTATTAGAAATTTTAGACCAAAGGCTTGGAGGACAAGGAACATCGTGAGCCAAATTAAGTCTATTTGGTAGCAGTTCAAGGATGCCATATCGGTCTATGTTGATAGATAAAATAATGCATCAACTAGGTTTTTGGCTAAACATGGTAGTGAAAGTTTGGTTGGATACATGCTAAATTCTAATCAAGATAGGGACACTTTTGAATGGATGGAGGTGAACCAAATGGTTCTTAGTTTGGCCAAAAAAGACTTAGGTAAGGATGAGGATAAGTCTAGAGTCCAGTGAGCCTTGTGGATCAATGGATGATGAACAATTAATTATTGGGTTTTTGGTACCTCTTGCAACACTCTTTAGCCCTTTTGGGATAGCACTAGTAATGTTCACAAGACTGTCAAGCCTGCTAGGTTACTTAGGATAAACATAAAGCAAAGATGAGACCAGGTTAAAAGTATTTTCTCTTTAGATGGTACTCAATTTTTATTATTTTTAAAGATGTTAATCCAAGTTTTATTCGGATTTTAGGGCTTGCAAAAAATGGCAAACCCATGACTGTAATTTTTTTCTTGTTCTATCAATATAATTGTTTTTACCTTTTCAAAAAATATACATACATAAAACTTTTCCAACATAAAAAGATCCTCATAATCATTTATTTCTCTCCATAGTAAAAAATGTTTTTCAAGACAAAGGTCGCAAACCAAATCATTTATTGTATAAGCTTGAACCCAATCTACATTACAAAACTATTATATTCACTCTCTTTTGGAGAGAAGATACTTGGAAAAGCTATCTAAGGAACACAAAGCAATTTCTTGTTTACATAACAACTTTTCAATCTAAGAAACATCAAGACCATTCCTTCTAAATTCTTCCTACATCATCTTATTTTCACAATCATCTTCATTACAAAGTTCTCTCATGAACTTGAGAAACATTAAGGGATCAAGATAACTCTTTTATGCAATGCAAATTAATATGCTCTAGGTATGATGCAAGTAGCTATGAAATCAAACATTGGAAACAAGCAACAAGAAGAGAATCCCATACTTCTCTCTATAGTAGCCCCTTTACCTATTCAAGTCTTAGGATTCCACTATAATATTTCCAACTTAAACACACTACAAGCATCCAAATAATATAAGGAAAGAATCCCATACTTCTCTCTTACAATGGCTCCCTTTACTTACTCAGGTATTAGAAGACCACTGCAATCTTTCCAACTTAAACATACTACAAGTATCCAAAGATACAAGGAGATAATCCCATACTTCTCTCTTATAATGGTCCCCTTTACCTACTCAAGTCTCAGGAGACCACTATAATATTTCCAACTTAAACACACTATAATAATCCAAATATACAAGGAGAGAATCTCATACTTATCTCTTATAATGACCCCTTTACCTACTCAAGTCTCAGGAGACCACTATAATTTTACATCCAAAATAAACATTCACAACAAAGAACCCATTTATATTTTACTTTGGAAAACATCCAAAAAGAAGATAAGGCACTAGCTTCTCTAACCAAACAAAACTTTAATAATTCTTTAGGCCCCATACTTAATTATTTTCTTATGAATCCAAAAAGAACCTTTAAACAACTTTTACTAACCATTTTTCCAAAGAAAAATTTTTCTCCAAAAGAATACAACTATAACACCCTTCACTTTTCATTATCCACAACAATGATTCCCAAGAGAGCATTATATCTAAATCATATTTAAGAAACTAAAACCTTTTATAATAATGAAATACATAAAGGCATTAACTAAAGCATCTGCACATTCCAAAAACCTTTAACCTAATACAAACATGAGCCCAAAAAGGAACATTAAACACAATTTTCCCAAACTCATAGGAGATAGTGATTGGTTGAGGATAAGAACCTCTCCCAAAGTGCCTGAATCAAGCAGTAAGATCAAACTAACAACATGTGCCAAGCATAGGTTTAAACGAACAACTCAGAACACCATGCACCAAAGGATAACAAGCACTAATCAAACACCAACCTCAAACAAGCAACCAAGAGAGGTACAATGCAAACAGAAGCCCCTACAGGAGTAACTAAAGATTTATAAGGTAGCTCCAATGTTACCCGAGCCAACTCATGATCCACTACACAAGGACAAAGCAGTTTTTGTGCTCATAAATAATGAGGGAAAATAGAATTCCAAAGCAACATGCCAACACACCGTACGTTAACCAACATCTGCCCAAAAACAAGATAAATATACCTTATCGCTAGAAGAGCTCACCAACAACTCCATTCGAACCCAAAGACTAGATTAGGCAACACAAAACAAACTAACACATACAAATGGTAGAAAGCTCGTATGACATGTATCTCAAGGCATAAAAAATCACAATACAGTCCACGAATACACCCAATGCCACAACCCACACGGTTACAATGCCACCAAACTACCTAACTAGAATCCAATGGACAAACTCAATAAGAAACACATATATTTATGTCTAACCAACTAAGAAAAAAACAACAAAAGAACATACATAAACTTAGCACTACAAGAAGGTAAACTAGAGCCTACCTCTTATCACCAAGCTTCCAAAACTAGTCCCTTGCATCCTCCAAGCTCCTTGCTTTCCTTCACTTCCTAGTTACCCTCAAAACAACCCATCGAGCCTCTCAAATAACAATCCAAATCCTTGTAATAGGTGGGAGTCCCTTCCCATTCCTTCTTGGATTCGATGGCCACCATTGCCAATGTGCTCCAACTCGATGGTACATTTTGGAGAGCACCACCAAGACTCATTGAGGCCAAGCAAGGAAGTTATGGATCATGCAATTTAATGAAGCCAAAATAACTTCCTCATGCAAATATAATAATTAAGTTTCCAATCTTAGAAAATTTTGGATTAATTTATCCTTTAATACCTTTTCTTTAGTTATTAAGCATGGCTTATAAAAGTAAACCAAATAATTAATTACAACAATTAATCCAAGATAGAATTGCTCTTTAACATTGTGGAAGGACCGATTACTTGTTAATTAATACCATAAGTCAATATGAATTATCAACATTGGCATTAATATTAAGCATTAATGATATTATCCATATTAATGCTTTTATTGACCAACCACTTAATCCAAAATTTCCAATATAATCAAGACAAATATTTACCATTCCAAATTGTACAATGTTGCTAAATCTTTAAGTAGATGGATTTTTAAGACAACTAAAACATTATCCCCATAATATGAAGTGAAACAACTTCCCTTCTCTAAAGTATTCAATTCTAATCACAAACTCTTAACAGTAAATATGCATAATGCTAAGAGATAAATAACTGTTTACTCAGCATCCAACGAACTCAAAATATTTATCAAATCATGAAGTAAGGAAATTAAACAAATAAATGCCTCTTTGAGGAGGGCAGATCCCCGCTAAAATCGAGAAATTACTAATGCGAATACGCAAATGAATATATGATGATAGATGAAAATAAAAATACTTGGATACTACTATAAATAATAATCAAATAAATCATTTTGTAATATAGCCATCAAGTATATTAAATTTGGAATGTAGCATGACTCCCCTCCTCGGAAAGCTTTGTCCTCAAAGCTGGAAATATCTGGAAAATACTTTTAGGTTCCCATGTAGCATCTTCTTCGGGTAGGTCCTACCATTTGATGAGAAATTCTTGGATGTGATGAGATCTCAGTATGCGTGTTCTGCTTTGTAGAATTGCTTTAGGCTGGAGATATATACGCCCTTCTTCATCGAGTATTGGTAATTCTGACTGAGATTGCACTTTCTGGTCGATCACCTTCTTGATACAAGAAACATGAAATACTGGATGTATACGTGATGAGGGAGGCAACTCTAGTTGATATGCTACTTCTCCAATGCGACGCACAATTTTGTAAGGACCATAAAATCATGGAGCCAACTTCTGACTGGACTTGATCTTCAATGATAATTGTTTGTAGGGTTGCAAACGCAGGAACACCATATCACCAATACTAAATTCTCTTTTTGAATGGTGTGTGTCTTGTTGCTGCTTCATACGATTTTGTGCTTGGACCAAATTGTCTTTGAGAATGGTGAGCATTGACTATCGTTGCTGAAACCAATCATCTACTTGGGCCACTTTGGAGGATCTTGGTACATAATCTGCTACTATTGGTGGCTTAGTTCCATACAATGCTTCAAAAGGAGACATCTTGATGGAGTAATGGTAAGAAGTGTTGTACCACCATTCTACCAATGATAGCCACTAACTCCATTGATATTGTTTATCCTGAACAAAACATCTTAGGTAGGTACCCAAACATTTGTTAACTACCTCCGTTTGGCCATCTGTTTGTGGATGGTATGCAAAGACATATTTAATTTGGTACCACTAAGTCAAAATAATTCCTTCCAAAAATTGCTAGTAAATATGGGATCTCGATCACTTACAATATTTTTGGGTATTCCATGCAATTTGAAAATTGAGTCCATAAATACCTTAGCCACTTTGCTTGCTAAAAATGGATGTTGTAGAGCCTGAAAGTGAGCATATTTGGAGAGGCAATCAACTACCATGAAAATTATTGTTTTGCCTTATGACTTAGGAAGACCTTCAATAAAATCCATGGAAATGTGTTCCCACTAATGATCTGGAATGGGTAATGGTTGAAGCAACCCTGGTGATTTGACTATTTTGCCCTTATTGCGTTGGCATACTTCACATTCAGCTACCCATTGTTTGACCTCTGCTTTTAATCCTTTCCAACAAAAATATTGTTTAACCCGCATATAAGTTTTCAAAAAACTTGAATGACCTGCTAATGGAGAAGCATGTGACTCATCTAGAATCCTTGATTTGATTGTCGAAGTGTGTGGAATGTAGATGCGATTCTTCTTTCTTAATATCTTGTCTTCATAGGAGAAAAGAGGGTGCTTGGATGACCCCAATGACAATTCCTGAATTATTTGAGCAGTTTCACTATTGGACAACCATTCTTCCTGTAACTGAGACACCCATTGAGAACAAGGACCTAAAATAGCATTAATAACCACTTCATCTTCATATTTTTTGGATAATGCATCTACTGCTACGTTTTCTTTCCCTTTCTTGTATTCAATAACGAAATCATATCCCAACAATTTAGTTAACCACTTTTTTTGTTCTGGATAAGAAAACCGTTGTTCTAGAAAGTGCTTGAGACTACTATGATCGGTTTTTATAATGAAACGACTACTGATTAAGTAGTGTCTCCATTTCTCCACTGCATGTAGAATAGCCAACATTTCTTTTTCATATGTAGATCTTCCCAAATTATTTTCCAAAAGTTGTTTACTTTTGAATGCCAAGGGATGACCTTCCTACATTAATACTGCCCCAATACCTGTTCCTAAAGCATCACATTCGATGACGAATGGTTTGTGAAAATCTGGAGTTGCCAAAACTGGAGTAGTACACATGGCTTCTTTGAGAGCCTCGAAGGCTTGAGTGGCTACTTTCGACCAATGGAAAGCATCCTTTTTTGTTAGAGTTGTGAGAGGAGCTGCAATTTTACCATAGTTACGCATAAATTTGTGATAGTAGCCAATGAGACCCAAAAAACCATGAAGTTTCTTGATGGTTTTAGGTAAAGGCCAATCCTGAATTGCCTTAATCTTATTGGGATCCACTTTAACACCTTCCTGAGATACTATATGACCCAGGTACTCAACTTATTGAACACCAAAAGAGCATTTAGAGTGTTTGACAAACAACTTTTCCCTATGTAGGATATGAAGAACCCTTTCCACATGCAACAAATGATCCTTCCATGATTTACTATATATGAGTATGTCATCGAAGAAGACTAGGACAAATTTGTGGAGGAATGGATGAAACACATGGTTCATGAGACTTTGGAATGTATATGGGGCATTAGTGAGACCAAAGGGCATGACCAGGAATTCATAATGACCTTCATGGGTTCGAAAAGTTGTTTTGGGAATATCTTCTTCCCTAACTCTAATTTGGTGAAACCCTGAACGTAAGTCCAATTTGGTAAAAAAAATTGCACCATGTAGTTCATCTAATAGATCATCAATGACCGGTATAGGGAATTTATCTTTGATGGTGATTTTGTTAAGAGGACGAAAATCCAGACACATACACCAAGAATTGTCTTTACAATGGGCCAAAACTACTGGTGAAGAATAGGGACTAGTACTGTGACGGATGACTCCATGTTCTAATAGTTCTTGGACAATTTTCTCAATTTCTATTTTTTGAGGTTGGGGATATCGATAAGGACGACCATTAGGAGGAAGACTTCCTGGAACAAGGTGTATGGCATGGTCATGGGATATTTTGGGAGGTAGTCCCTTTGGTTCTTGGAAGACCTCATCATAGTTGGCCACAATGTTTTGTAGATCTTCGATTGGATTTATGGCATATCTTGTGCTTGCATTTCCATACAATTAATTTGAGCAATGAATCCATAACTACCTTTTCTTAATATTTTTTCCATGTTGTGTGAACTTACTATCTTTGATGGAGGTGTTGGAATTCCTTGGAGGCGAATGGTCTTCCCATTTTCTTTCCATTCAACAAAGCGTTGCTTGTAATTAAAATCGACCGTGGTTTCCATTTGTTCTAGCCATGCGACTCCCAAGATAACTTTTGAATTCCCTAAATTCATAACAAAAAGAGGACCCTGCCAAGTATAACTTCCCATTTGTAATGAAATTGAAGATGTTTTACCTATACATTGAGCACTACTCCCACTTGCAGTTCTAACTTGAAATTTATCTTGATTGGAGGAGTGGATGTGCAAGTTTAATGCCTTGGCAAGCCTTGTGTCAATAAAGTTGTGAGTACTTCCTAAATCAATTAATACAGTTACCTTCCTTTGTCGAATGAATCTTGCTACTTTGATTGTATGGTGTGTTGATAACCCCATAAGAGCATGTACTAAAATTGCCATAGTATCTTCCTCAGCTACAACCTCCTCGTGTTCAATTTGGTCTTCATCTATGGGATCATCAAGAGAGTTGTTCTCCTCTATTTCTTCATCTTCCTTATCAGCATATTCAATTTGAAAGTTCTATCATGGTACACATGCCTGATCTTTTGGATGGTGATTGCGACATTTATAGCAAAAATATCTTGATGGTTGATCATTTCTACGAAAAGAGTTGTTGCGGTATTGAGGTCGACCATATGAATCATGTCATATGGATGTCACCATTTGCACCTTCTTCTTAGCCAACTTGGCAATCCGTATACAGGCATCTACAATGGATGGATCTTGTAGATCCACTTCGACTTTAATATTCTCTTTCAACCCATTTCTAAAAGCAGCTATCACTACATCGGTTTCTAAATTTCTTGCATAGGAAAGCAGGCTAGTGAATTCTGATATATAATCCATTATTGATCCTGTTTTCTTAAGTGATAACAACCACACCATGTAAGAAGATGAGGATCCTTCATCAAATCTGTTAAGAAAGTATTTGGTGAAATCATTCCAGAAAATGGTTTTTCCCTTCTCGTGTTTGAGCCATACAAACCATTGATAAGCTTCAGTACCTAGTTTGGAAGTAGCAAAAGGAACTTTATCTGAATCTCAAATTTGGTATAATTCTAAAATGCCTTCCATTTTGGCTATCCACCCACGTGGATCATGACCCTCAAAGGTGGGAATATCAATGCATGGAAAATTGACCCCACTAGGACCTCTAGGTTGTTGGTAAACTTCATCTCTATCTTGGTCTTCATTGTGCCTATATCGATGGAAGCGATTTTGGGTAGGACCTCTTTGTTGTTCAAAAATATCTTCGTTGTTGATATCCTCATCATTTCGCTGTCCATTGAAGTGATTTTGGGGACTACCATTATGACCTCTTTGTTGTGCATAAACTTCTTCATACTGATCCTCAGTGTTCCAGTGTCTTTGGGGGTGATTTGGGCTAGGAGGATTTGGTTGGCTTTGTCTTTCCAATAGTTGGGTCATCTTGTCATTCAGAGTGTTTATACTAGCCAATAACGATGTTAAGGCCTTGTCAGTGGTAATGGGGCTTCCTGTTTCCTCTTGTGTGAGGTTCTCATGGGAAGAGTTTGGGGAGGGATTGGATGCCATATTGTTAAGCAATGGATGACCAGGGTTAAAACTAGTAATTCCTAAAGGAGAAGAATTATGTGTACCTTTGCTTCTAGGAGGTCTTCTTGGTGATTTTGGGATCCCTTCGGTTGAATTCTTCGAGCCTCGCCGGTCCTTTTGTCCACCTTCCACTCATGCACTTATCACTAAGACCTGCTTAACAAATTATGCCTTTGATTTTTGCAAAAAAAATTAGTTAATTTTGGTAAAAATTTGTGTAGTTTTTCGCTCCAACTGTGACGTGGAATTTGAATCAGCTTGTCAACAACTAGTTTCTTTCAACGACTATATTTCAACTAGATTTGGGATTCTAATGGCTACTTGGACTTTGAAATTTACCAACAGCTAGTTAATGCAGTAGACTATATGCAATGGAACGAAAGATGTCACGTAAGGATGCGAACAACACAACATCGATACGACCATCGAAGCGACACGACCCAAAATGCAACCACCGATGTGACACGACATGATATGATGCCCTATCGACACGAGGGATAGGACACGACGACTACGATAGGACGCGAGAAGAATGAGATGAAGATGTAATAGACGATCGACTCCTGGACATCCGACACGACATGAACCTTGGACACACTAGATGACAATGATGACGTACGACATGATAGCGAGTAATATGATGCGATGGGACTCGAGAAGAGGATAAAACCCAAAAATCAACGACTCATGGATAAGATAAAACTGAAACAGACACCAAACCACAACTCTTGGATGACACGCAGGACCCACTTAAACGAGGTGACACATACAAGGGACACAAAACCCGAAGATGACACGTAGGCAACTAGACACGGCTGGAGAGGATACAAAACTCGAAGATGACATGTAGGCAACTAGACATGATGGACTAGCTTTCGTACGAGGAGAAGTGGGGCTCGTGTGACCGAAGTCACACCTACCTAATTATGAGAACCTGTAATTAAACTCCCTTGCACCCACAACACAACGGATGTGGGATAAATCCCCCGCCAAAAAAAAAAAAAAAATTCTCCACTAACCTTATGTTTTCCCTATAAATTAATTAAAATTCTTTGCCCTGATTGGCTCACATTTTCTAGCCTGGCTACACACATTTCAGTTGTTTTCGTGATGGAGTGGAATGTGAATGGGTGTTTTGTCTTCTGGGACTGCGCCAGATGAAATACTTTGTTACACATTGTGCCTTATTGGTGATTTTGTTGTCGTATTTTACCCCTGAGATGCAGATTCCCACATATGTGACAGGTATGATTCTGCTATGCCATATCGTTGTAGACTGCTTCCCTTGGAATAAGTGTAACGTATGGATTTATTTATTTGGAACATGTGTAGTGCTTATTTTCTCTAAAACCTCCTTGAATGCTACGAACATCATGCTTTATCTGACCACCACTGTAATTGGAAGAGCATGTAACGAAGCTTCAGGATCGTGATTCCTGATACCACATGAAGTGAAACAACTTCCCTTCTCTAAAGTCTTCAATTCTAATCACAAACTCTTAACAGTAAATATGCATAACGCTCAGAGATAAATAAATATTTACTCAACATCCAATGAACTCATAATATTTATCAAATCACGAAGTAAGGAAATTAAACAAATCAATACCTCTTTGAGGAGGGCATATCCCTGCCGCAATCGGGTAATTACTAATGTGAATACACAAATGAATATATGATGATAGATGAAAATAAAAACACTTGGATACTACTATAAATAATAATCAAATAAATTATTTTGTAATATAGTCGTCGGCTATATTAAAATTGGAATGTAACATCATACTAAAGATGACTCCTCTGCTAAAGTGATCTCTCGACCCAATGTTGTATTTATCAAATCAAGCACACATGCAATGCATCTACATGAAGGTAATATTTACCTTAGAGTTGTCAATGAATAATTTATCACCATCATTTCTCAAAATATCTCCCAAATCAGGTGGTTCATCCATATTGATCTACTAGTGAGAGTACATGGTCCTACACCTACAAATACATTAGTAGTACCATATTCCAAGTGAAAAGTACAATTACCCAATCATATTGACATAATAAAATAAAACTATGCATTAGACATCCACACCAATACATAATTCATTATCAATAATGAGTCATGCCAAGGAGGGTTGTTACATACTCCTCCCCTTGGGCTAAACACAATCCTCTATGTTTCCTGTAAGTGAATAATTAAATGTTTCATTCAAATAAATATGAGAATTGCTTCCTCATTTATTTAGCATTCCCACTGGACCTTACATTAATCTAGGGTTTGTTTCCTCAACATCTTGGAACAAAACCCTATAATATTTATTGGTCTCACCTCAATGGTTGAGGGATCTACCATCTGCAATTTAGAAACATTCCAAACATGAGTAGGATCAACAACATATTTCCTAAGCAAGGATATGTGGAAAGTATAATGGATCTTTGATAGGTTGGGTGGCAAGGTGAGTCTATAGACTCCAAGACTAATCTTATCAATAATCTCAAAGGGCCCAACATAGCGAGGTTACAACATAGTTGACTTGATGGCACTTTTTATGGGTCTAACTCTCAAGAAGATATTGTCTCCTACCAAGAATTTTCTTGGTGATATTTTTAGATTAGCATAGCTCTTTTGGTGATTGATCACTTCCTTGAGCCTAAGTCAAAACATTTTGAGCTGCTTCTCCATCTCTTTGATAGTGTCTGGTTCGATCACCACTTGATCCTTTGGATTATCCTACAATAGAGATGTTTTGCATCTCCTACCATACAAGGCTTCAAATGGCGCCATTCCCAAAGATGCATGGTAACCATTATTGTATGTAAATTCCACAAGATGCAAAAAGTCCTCCCATTTGGACTTTTGTTCCATGTAGTAATGTGAAGCATGTCCTCTAAAACTTGGTTTATCCTCTCAATTTTGCCATCTATTTTTGGATGATATGCATAAATAATATTTAGCTTAGTGCCCACTACATAGTGAAGAGCATGCCAAAATTTGGATGTGAACCTAGAATCCTTGTTTAATATGATCACCTTAGGGAACCCATCTAACATAAAAATTTCTTTAGCAATTTATTTGCTACTATCGATTCATCATTCTTGACATTCCTCGGTATGAAGTGTGTAACCTTGGTCAACTTATCAAACACTACTAGGATTGCATCATGTTGGTACCTAGTCTTCGGTAGTCCCATAATAAAATCCATAGATATTACCTACCATTTTTGTGTAGGTATATAATGTAGATAAAGTTTCCCTGTAGGGTGATGATGTTTGCCTTAATTTTATGGCACTCTAAACATATTGCAATAAAATTGGTAATATATTGCTTCATTCCTACCCAATAGAAGGCCTTCTTCATGTTATCCCTCATTTTGATCCTCCTAGATGGGCGGAATAAGGAGAATTATGTGCCTCTTGCATAATCAATATCCTTAAATCACTAGTTTTGGGTATAACCACCCTATCCTTGAAGCATAAAAGTCCATATTTTATGTTGAAATCCTTACTCTCTTTAGAATTTCTCTTGGTTTTATCATAGATTTCAATGTATTACAGGTCTTGTAGTTGCATTTATTTGACTTGAAATCATTACTCTCTTTAGGATTTCTCTTGGTTTTATCCTAGATTTCAATGTATTAGTAGTCCTGTAGTTGTCCTAGATTTCTTTGACTTGATCCATCAAGTCTAAATGATTATGGGTTAACATTGTTTGTGTCTTCTCCTACTCAAGGCATCAACAACCTTATTTTTTTTCCTTTGTTATACTCAATACCAAAGTCATACTCTGCTAAGAACTCTATCCATCTTCTTTGTCTTGCATTTAGCATAGGTTGGGTAAAAATATATGGTCTGTCCTTAGCTCAAAATATTTTTCTAACAAATAGTGTCTCCAGATATTTAGAGCATTCACAACTACTACCGATTCCAAGGCATGTGTAGCATAGTTTACATCATGCTACTTGAGCTTTTTAGACTCATATGTTATCGTAGCCTCTTCTTGGGATAATATTCCACCTAATATTTCTAGGAAGCATTCGTACATACTATAAAATTCTCAAGAGGATCTTGTATCCTAAGAATTGATGCTAAAGTTAGTTTATTTTTTAGATCCTCAAAGGCAGCCTCACACTTATACATCCATTTGAAGTCCTTTCCCTTTCTCTAGGTTGGTGATATAATAAGAAATATTTGAATAATCCTTCACAAAATACCTATAATACCTAGTGAGTCCCACGAAGGTTCTAACTTTAGACACTCAATTTTCTTTGGATCCACAACAATTTCTTCTGTCGATGTATCCCAAATACTATACCTCTTAGGTATAAAACTCACACTTGGACAACTTTCCATATAGTTGGTTTTTCCTTAGCACCTCTAACACTAACCTCAAATGATGGTCATGCTCTTATTTGGTGTGAGAATATATCAAGATATCATCTAAGAATACCAAGACAAACCAATCTAGATATTTTTTGAACACATTGTTCATCAAATTCATAAAATTTGGCAGTGTATTTGTCAACACAAATGGCAATACTGTGACATTATAGTGCCCATATATGGTCTTAAAGATTTTCTTATGAGTATCCTTTTCTTGAATTCTTAACTAATGATATCCATATCTCATATCTATTTTTTAAAATATAGTAGCATCCTTTAGTTGATCGAAGAGGTCATTAATCCTTTGCAAAGGTTACTTGTTCTTAATGGTAATCTTATCCAATATTCTATAATATATGCATAACCTCAAGGAATCATCTTTCTTTTTCACAAATAATATCAGAGCACCCTAAGGCGACACACTAGGTTTGATCAGATTCTTTTCTAACAAGTCCTAGAGTTGCACTTTTATTTCTTGCAACTCAATTAGTGTCATTCTGTAAGGTATCCTTCCAATATGTTCAACCCTTGACATCAACTCAATAATGAAGTCAAATTCTTGTTGAGGTGGTAGACCTATAAGATATTCTAGAAATACATCCTTGAGTTCATGTAGATTGGGTGTTTCTTAAACATTTCTTCATCTCCCTTATCCCCAAACTTTCCATTAATCTTGATTAAATACAACATACCACCTCTTTTATTGGCTTTATTTAGCTACATAACAAATAAGGTTGAAAATACCCTTGCCTACTTTGAATTATTACTCTCCTCTTATCCTTGTCGGTGTACTCCATCCACATTTATTGGAAGTTTATTAAGACTCCACGAGCCTTCAACCAATCTATACCTAGGATAATATCAAAAGCATGGAGTGGTGCCATGTATAAGTACCATATAATATATCCATTGGGTAAGGTTATCTCAATTGTAGGAAAACATTGATCCATTGAGTAGGTCTATCCAAAAACATACTTGACTTTCCACCCTTATGCAAAAGACCCAGGCCTTTATGACATATCCTTGATTATGCTAGTGGAAAAACTATATGTAGCTCTGCTATCTACTTAAATGTCAAACGATTTACCATTTAGTAACATTAGAGTTTCTTATCCATTCAGATTTTGATTCCCGGTAGTGGCATAGCCTTGGTGCTACTACACCCTACTTTTTTGCATAATTAAAATCATTAGGGGCACTTTTTAGTATAATGAGGACCCTCGTAGGTAAAACACCTCATCCTGGGCAATTGAGTTTTTGTTTTACCCCTCTTACCAATCTTAGGGTCATCTCTTGAATTTCCAATGTTGTGTACTTGTTTGGTAATCATTTCAAGTTATTACTTAATTTTGTTCTATTTGGTCTTGCATTGACCTCACTAATGACATAAATTGCCTCATCTCCCCTTGAAGCAACCCAAATAGGGAAGTATCATCATTAGAATCCTTTGTCTTTTTAATGTCCTGGTCGAAGCCCATTGCTTTCTCAGTTTCTTTATTGAAATCCATGGTTCTTCCCTTCTTCTTGCCAATGCCCTTTCTTCCTTTAGACTTTCTCAAGGAGCATACTATAACTTACTTTTGCATATCCAGCCCCACCTTTATGGAGGAACTCAATATAGGTACCATATCCTAACCACACAAAGAAGCTAGGTAAGTCACAATTGTTGAAAATATGTTGAATATTTTCCATATTATTCTAGCGGGGTTAACTCTAAAAGGTACTCGACACTCTCCATGTAACTGATGAAAGTTTTAGGATTTTTTAAACCTATTTTTAGATCAATATGGGTTGTTTAGGGCTAAATATTTGAACCCATGGTTTTTCGCCCATGGTATTGTAAAATTTGTTCTTGTGTTGTTATCATTTAATTACACTTGCATCAGGGTTTAAATAGAGATGATACAAACATTGTTGTATTGAATATGGTTAAGTTTATACAATAAGGAGATATTACTATGTTGGGTTTTTTCTTGTAAGGGTTTCCCAAGTGAATAGTGTTATGTGTGTATTTGTTATCTTCTTTTTTCCCTTTGATTTTGTATTTACTATTTTTCTAAATTTAGTTTATCAGAGCCTTTTGCTCTTCATTTTATATCAAAGCTAGGTTTTGTTAGCTTTGTTCAAGTAAGGGTTTCAACCCTATGATAAATTTATTCTTGAGTGGGAGCCATATATGAAAGAACTTGAGCAAAGGAAAATGACGGGAAGCACACATGTAGAGATTGAAAAATTTAATGAATAAAATTTTGAGTTGTGGAAACTTAATATGGAGGATCTATTGGTTGATAGAGATCAGTGGATTATGGTCTCAAGAATAAAACCAACATTAATGACAAATGATGATTGGTTGAAGATCAATAGGAAGGCAAGGAATTCTATCACATTGTGCTTATATGATTTGGTATTGTTGAATGTATTGACAAAGACCACAACAAAGTCATTATGGGATAAGTTGGAAACTTTGTATCAGACAAAGTCGTTGGTAAATAAACTCTTTCTCCGAAAGAAGTTGTATTCACTTTGAATGAATGATGATGACTCTATGGTTGAACTTTTGAATTATTTTAACATTGTGGTAAGTAAATTAAACTCTGTTAAAGTAGAAATGTATGAAGAGCAAAATTGTATTGCTTTACTTTGTTCATTACCTGATTTGTGGGATAACCTAATTATGGCTATCACAAATATGACTTCTACATTAAAAGTAAAGGATATAGTAGGAAAATTGCTATACGAGGAAATGAGATGAAAATATTATGATGACCATAGCAAGAAGTTTAGAGGTGGATATCGTTTCATACAAGATGATATAAATAGGAATAGGTACCAGAACAAGGGTCGCCCTGACAAGAGGAACTACAAAAATGACAATAATGCACAAAGGAAGGAAACTATGCCCTAGGTTAGAAATGAGGAAGGTAGAAAGGAAAAGGCTTCACTCAAGGGATGTTATATTTGCACTAGAACTCACTATGCTAGTCAGTGTTCACTCAGGGATGACAAGCAGAAGGTCGCTGAGGAAACCACACATAAGATATATGTTGTAGCAAATAATTCTACACTTACTGGTTAGGCCACACTGTTTCTTATGCAAGGAAACATATTTGATAAATATGTTCATATTTTAATTGATAGTGGGGATACTGATAGCTTTATTTACATTAATATAATAAGAGATATATCAAAAATTCCTGGATACATGGCAAATGGGTGGAAGGTTGAATATGGGTCAAGGTAGACCTACATTGTTAATCAATGTTTATTTGATCCACAAATAATTTTACCCCAAGGAAGGACTAGATGGTATTTATATGTAGCTCCCCTACATGCCTTCGATATTATTCTAGGGGTAGATTGGCTTAGGGCTCACAAAGCAATACTAAATTTTGAAGAGATATGGATAGATTTTACGAATGATTCTAAGCAACAAGTCCAACTTCATTGTGGTCGAGATTCATTTAAGCCACATTATCTATCTGCTATGCAAGTTAAAAGAGATTTAAGGAAAGGAAGTCAGATATATATTGTCAAATTGAACAAAAAAGAAGAAACAAAATCCGTTCCAGATTTGTTCCAACAATACCTAGCGTTGAATGACTTTAGAGATGTTTTTCTAAAAGATTTACCAGGTTTGCCACCTCGAAGGAAATTTGACTTTTCAATAGAATTATTATCGAAAGCTGCGCCAATTGCGTGAGCCCCATATAGAATGACCCCTATGGAGCTAAAGTAGAGAAAATTTATGCACCAAAGGAAGATAAACAATGTGCGTATCTATGCCCTATCGCTGATGAGCGCCAAATGGAAGCATGCAAGTAAAATGGAAAGATGACGAATAACAAGAAGTAAAGCAAAACAAATAGATCTCTTATTAATAGAAATGATAAAAATTATAGGTTACAATGCATCCCCTTGAGGGCTCAAAATGGGTGATACAAATTTTTACAACTCGAGTGCCCAAGGGTCAAATCTCTCAAGGAATTTGGTGCACATCCAATGTCTTTCCTCGTACCCACAATAAAAGTGGGCGGTCCAAGGTTACCACCGCTTGCGTATTTTATATATGATGTCTTAGGCTGCCTCCAAATGCACTGTAATGACCTGCACCTGCACACAAGGAAACCAAAATCGTCAAATAGCAAGTACGTATGATACAAAGCATGCAATCCCCACAAGGGAAAAACGGCTAATAATGAGAAAATATATAAAATAAACTCCAAATAGCATGAAATTATAGAGGAATGTAAAAATGAATATTTTGGAAAGATATCACCAGAAATTGCACCAAAATTGCATTCGATGGGGCTTCGAAACTCGAATCGTCAAATAGCAAGTACGTATGATACAAAGCATGCAATCCCCACAAGGGAAAAACGGCTAATAATGAGAAAATATATAAAATAAACTCCAAATAGCATGAAATTATAGAGGAATGTAAAAATGAATATTTTGGAAAGATATCACTAGAAATTGCACCAAAATTGCATTCGATGGGGCTTCGAAACTCGAATGACCGTTCGTAACCTAAAAAATCCAAAGCAAGCAAATTCCAACCCTACGCATATCCAAAATACATGAAAATTTGAAATAATATATGAAATACTATTATAAGAAAACCCATTTGATTATATTTGTGAGATCAATCACAGTTTGGGTGTTCTCTCAGATGACCGTCGGATACCTGCAAGAGACCCTACAAAACACTAAAAATGCAATATCTCGGCCAATATAGCTCATAATAACATGAAATTTGAACTGCAACATCATATAAGCATGTGTAAAATATCTAAATAAAAATAGTCAAGAAATCATGCACACATCTCTATTCATCACAGGGTGGGACGAATAGGACTGTCACAGATTGGGGGGCGCCCGAGGGTGGGACGTCCACAGAATCTGCCTAAATTTTACTACCAATTCCACTTGGAAATGGTTCAAAACCCTATGGGATGTGTTATCATCAAATTTTGTGAGGGAATTCAGTCAATTACTTTGGTTTTTGTAACATATTACGCCTCCTAACTCACTCGCAAACCTCCTTCGCTAGGAAGAGACTCCGAGGGAAAAATGGGTGCAAAAGGGTGGAAGGAAAGCTTGGTAGCACTCCGTTGATTTATCCTAAAAAAATATCCTCTTTATTTGTGTGGAAAATGTATCTACTTTATAGCCCAAGTAGGCTTCATGGGTCAAAAGGCATGCGAGGGCATGCAAGGCAAAGGGCGCCACTTGGCCATTAGGGTGACATGCGCTGGAGGGAGAAGAGAATATCCCAATTTGGCCTCCCTCATGGGTTGGAGCATTAAGATGCTATGTGCATTGAATTTATGGCTATTAGGAACCAAAAAATTAACCATTTGCAGTCGCTATTTATCCAGGTTTGAATTTTTTCTAGTCAAACTTGCTATTTGCCCCACCTTGGAACGAATGCTGCTATTCGCCCCAGGGTGGGACGAATAGGTTCTGTATTCGTCCCAGGGTGGAACGAATAGCAGCAAAGTGTCCAAAAGGTGCCAAAAGTGGCCTCGAACCTTTCAAAACCCTGTGCCAAGTGGTTAGAACCACTATATGCCTCCTGAGGGCTGCCTTAGGGGCTCTGGTGTGTCGCGAAACCACTGTTTACGGTAGCACAATTAGATTGACCAGATTTTAGTGTCTATAGATGCCCCTTTTTGGGATGCGTTGTGTGCAGTACATTTTTGAGCAAAAATAGATGACTAAAATGTTTAATGATTAGGGTTACTCAATAACCTAACCGACTTTAGATGTCCCAATCCCAAAAAGAGCATGCTTTATTGAATCCTTGCTTTTGACGAGCTAAGGAACTTGATTTAGCTTAGATATTGTCTGTCATGGAGAGGTGAGTCCTACAATTCCATGATGCCAGCAATGCTAAGTATTCTAACTTGATACTTTGTGCTTGTTTGCTGCCCCAAGTGGGAGCATGATTGTCTTTGTCAGAGATTCGTTGAACGAACCCAAATTGCGTGATTGAGTGTGTGCTTGTTGGTTTGACTTGAGTATGACTACCCCCTCAAGTGATGAGTCAATGAGGGAATGACTCGTGAGAAAAGAGAAGAGTTTATTGACCCATATAACTTTTGTTAGGGTTTCCTTCACTGGTACTCATTGAATAATGGCACAATTTGACTGGATTTGAATGACGCTATGGAGATTTCTTGGAAACACAAAGTTGAAAACGTCATTCCCGTGGGGCGGGCTGACCATAATGGCCTTCTTAGGGAGTAAAGTAGTAAATTTTCCATGCATATAAGAGAAATTTGTGTTCCATATTGACCCTAAATGAATTCCATTATATTTGAATTGTTTTTGGTGGGTTTGGAACCCTTTTCTTTGCTGCTTCCTAGAGGAAAAGAATGAAAAAAAACTCATTCCCGTGGGGCGGTCCGACCGTAGTGGCCTTCTTAGGGATTGAAGGAAGGTTCTTTCCAGGCATCCAGGAGTGTTATTATTTTCCTCTGGACTAAGACAAAATTTTGGACCGAAATAGAGCTGTTTTCGGGGGATTTTGGACCCTTTTGATGCATGTTGAAGCTGTTTTGGTCTATGAAGCCTATGTTCGTCCCAAGGTGGAATGAATACAAATTTGGTATTCATCCCAGGGTAGGAAGAATGGAAAAAAGTGCATTTTTCCCACCTTGGGATGAATAGGACTGTTGTAGGCCTATATAAACTCCAAAAACTAGTTTTGGGCTCATTATTACATGTTTTGTTTTGTGGTTTGAGAGGTGAGGAGTAGGAGAGTGATTATGCGTAGCGAAGCACTGCCAAAATCATCTTGCTATCATCATGAGTTAGTAGGCGAAGGCATCCAATGAAGGGGTCGGTGCGAGGACAATAAAATGCTAACTCAAAATGACCTCATTTATTACAAGTGTAATACTTGTTTTATTGCTTTTTTTTGTTTTTGTTGTTAATTTGTATTTTTGATGTTTTTATGTGTTTTTATGTTTTTATTAGGTGGTGAAGAGTCGGTATCGCAAGCCGAAGCTCTTCAAGACCACATGGGATGTATTTACTGAGGAGGACTGGGAGTGGCTTGACACCTTAGGACTCAAGCAAGTCACTCGACTGGAGCCTATGGTCGATGATCGAGCTTATTTGACAGCATTGATTAGCCTATGGGACCCGCGCACCAACACCTTCCATCTACCAATGAGAGAGATGACGATGACGTTGGAGGACATCTATCAAATTATGAGGATTTTGATAGAGGGGTGACCTATCCGATCGTCACACCGTGACCTAAGGGATGCAATGTTGACAAGGTACTTTGGGGAGGATGCAGACGCGACAGAGCTGGACTACCGGACTAGAGGTATACTGGTGGGGTACTGGTATGAGGAGGGGGTGTTGGGGGTGAGGCATGCACTGCTGATGACCTTTATCTCCAATATGCTCCTCCCAAACTCATCAGGAGCCAGGTGTCCTTTGAACTTGTTAGAGCTAGTGTATGCCCTGGAGAGGTGCACCAAAGAGGAGCCATTGGTGATGGCCTAGAGGAATACCCTACTGGCACAACTCTACAATGAGCTGTACGAGATCCTCTACCAGAAGTGAAAGGGTTTGGGATGCAGTTTTATATTGTAGTGTTGGAGGTGGTAGTACATAGCTATGGGGCAACCATAGGGTTTATCCTAGTAGACCCAAGCGTAACTAGCAGACCGAGAGATAGGATATGGCATCCTATGGTAGATGACATAGGAGAGAGGGTATAGTCAAAGGTTCATGGATGATGTGGATCACTACGCCGATCTCTTCTCTCACCTGGAGCCAGGGTAGGTTCTATGGCAATCATATAGGGATTGTCCGATCTAGGTGGATGTCGGAGAGCAGCTCCAACGGATGAGGCGAGGCAGATGGGTGATTGCCTGATATGGGACCAAGCATGAGTACTTCCCATTTGATCATGTCATGCAAAAGTTTAGGCTACAACATGGATTTCTTGAGGAGCCAGTGGTGTATCAACATCATGGGAATGAGAGGACACTGGTATGGCCTACCATGGAGGAGGTGGGTGATGAGGCAAACCCTACGGTAGCTATTTTGGATGTGGACAATGTTGGGACTATAGAGGAGTATGACTCATAGTGGATGATGTACAAGTAGTGAGGTGCAGGGACCTTAGGGGGCAAGGTGGCTGGGGTAGTCGATGGGGTGATGTCGGACACTCCAGAGGAGGATCGGGCAAAGGGTAGTGAGCAGGGAGATATCCTGGTCTTGGGAGATCAGGGGGACTACATGGATGCAGAGGATCTTGGGGCACAAGTATTGTAGGGTACACAAGGTATCCATTATGCAAAGCTACAGGTTGAGTTGGCCAAGGTTAGGTAGGATACGAATCTCCTATAGGTGCAGACACGAGAGGATTAGACCGATATATCCTCCCTAAGGGTGCAACTGAGAGCTCAGGATCTGAGGTAGGAGGGATCCAACACTGGGGAGACAGAGCAGCTACGGGTTGAGGTGTTACGGCTATAGTCAGTGGTGGAGACCTATCAGGTGTGGGGACAACAGAGACAGTAATATGTGGATCAACTAGAGATGGAGGTAGTGCACCTTGGGGGGTGACTATTGGATGTCTGGGAGAGCAACTGATCACACTGATCTTAGAGAAGCGAGATGGTATAGTTCTCTACTCGATAAAGGGAGGATAGGGCTGGTGGCAGCAGGCATGGGGGTTCTCAACAAACCCAGGCTACTAGGAGCAGTGTGGATCGTAGCACCGATCCTGTGTGATCATGGTGAGGGAGATTTGTGGGATTGTTTTTGGATTTTTGGATGTTTAGCCTTATGAGGCCTGAGGACCCACTTTATTGTAGCCTACGAGAATTTTAGAAACTCTGATGTACTTTTTTTTTTTACCCCATATATATATATACATGAGATTTTTTTGTGATCATCATGTGTTTTGTTTATTGCTTTATTGTATGAATGCAATATGTGTACTAATTTATGCTTATAGTTTAAATTCTTAGTATATACGCATATGGTTGCAATGATATGGTGATAGATAGATATCATGTATGCATGTTTATTTTGATTTGATTTGTTTTGCAGCTATCTGTATGTGTGGATGCATAGTTGAGATGTGATATTTGATTGATTGATAAAATGAACTGTGGCTAATGAGTTGACATACTATGTTAGCACCATAGAATGTACAAAACACATTAACGCTCTTTTTTGTTCCTTTTTGTTTTTGTGTTGTTTTTGTGTAATAGGAATGTGGAAATGTATTATTGCAATGTGGTAAAAATGGAGTGATTGACCTGATATGTTAGAGAATGTAGATGAGGTTTTAATCAGACTCAAACACTATAGGGAACTTGATAAAAGGTTGTATACTGACTATGCAAGAATTTTTCATGAGGTATGAATCTGCTAGGACGACCAAGGTACTTCATATCCCTGTGTGTGTAAGTGAGTTCATTCCTGTGAAATGCATAAAGATACCGCCATTTCCAGATAGGATATCCACCAAACCTGGAATGAGGATCACCTTATAAATGTCATGATCCTTGGTTTTGTATTTAGTAGGACTAGACTACTAGGCAATCTAGGTTACAAAATCTATCTCACCCACATGCAAACATTGGTCTGCATACACACACAAGCTAATGTGACAGACATATCTTCATGCGGGAGGCTACCACCATTGACAAGTAGGCTATCCACCAAACCTATAATGAGGATCACCTTATGGTTTTCCAAATGCTGAGAGTTCCAAGGATTCAAGTTCGACTCCCTTCTTTTCTTCAATTTTGTGTAGTGATGAAAATCACTGTTTATTTTGTATATTTTTTTCTTTGAGCAAGGGATTTGGGAAGTGGTGATGACCACTATTATCTTTGATTTTGATTTTGACTTTGAAATTTTGATTTCTTTGATTTTTGGATTTTGATATTGAAATTTGGGGATTTGTGGGAATTGGGATTTTTGATAGTGGTGAAAACCACTGTTTATTTTGGGGAATTGGGTAGGGAATAGCTTGTCCTTTTGCCAACTCTCAGTATTCTTGAACCATTTGCATAGGGGGATGAGCAGGATGACCTTTTCGCTTAAGGTAACCTAGATCATTTCATGGGTTTCATTTTTCTTCATGCAAAACAGGGATTTATTAATGTGTAAGTGTGTTTGGGATCTGATGTACACAAGGCATAATCAATGCAAGACTCTACCTCCTAAAAATCAAGCTAGCTTTCTACAAGATCTGAAAAGAAAACTAGAGATGGTTGAGTGACCAAAAACCCTAATAACATTCTAGAACAAATGACTAAGTGAAGGGGTGGACACAAATATGGAACATGGGAAATGTGGGTGAAAATGATAAGGGACACATTAAACTATGATTACTTTCACAACATTGATTTTGGGCGATAAGTAGTGTACCATCATGGTGCTTAGACATGTATGAGCAACTCTAAAATTTAAAGTGCAAATGGTGAGTATGCCTAAATGCAAGAGATGATAGAGTGCAATGGGATGCAATGTGATGCGATGCAATATTTTTGGATTTTTAATGTTATTTTTGAAATGCAATGCAATATTTTTGTATTTTTGAGTGATATATATGTACAGGTGACCAACGGGCTTATTAGGGGTCACTGGGGTATTTGGGGTGACCAAAGGGCTTTTGGATGACTTTGGGACTTTTTGGGGTGACCAAAGGGCTTATGGATGCCTTTGGGGATTTTTTTTGGGGTGACCTAGACGGTTCTAGACTGCCTAGGAGCATTTTAGGTTGACCAAGTAGGTTGTAGGAACCCTTGGAGCATTTTGGGGTGACCTAGATGGTTCTAGACTGCCTAGGAGCATTTTAGGTTGACCAAGTGGGATGTAGGCACCCTTGGAGCATTTTGGGGTGACCTAGATGGTTCTAGATCGCCTAGGAGCATTTTAGGTTGACCCTCATGCCTTAGGCGTGGAATGGCCACAAATGAAGTATTTTCAAGGGTTCAGGATCCTCGACACCTTCAAGGGAGGCTAGGCGATACGTTTAGGGTCCTATATGACTAGTAATGACATAGGGACCTAACCAGTTTGTCACGAACTTGTCCCTCAAATGGGATGGCAAATTAGAATTTTTTTGGTTCTCCTTCAAAACGAGGTCACCAACCTAAAAGTCTCGTAGGTGGACTTTCATATTGTAGGATCTCTTAAGTCACTTTTGATAGATGCATAGGTGCTCGAGGGTATTAATACAATGTTCATAAAGTAGTGTAAGCTGATCTAGGTGAGCTTGTCGTGCGGTGTCATCATCGATGAACTCTTGCATGGATATGCACAATGATGGGATTTCGAGCTCTAAAGGCATGACCACCTCGGTGCTATACACTAGTGAAAATAGAGTAGCCCTAGTGGGCGTCTAGATACTAGTGCGATAGGCCCATAGAGCAAGGGGAATTTACGTATGCCAATTTATGTGACTCTCTCTAACAATTTTTTTGAGAATGAAAATCAAATTTTTGTTGGAAGCCTCTACTTGCCCATTTTCTTGCAGATAATAGGGTGTCGAAAAACTGTGCTGGATATTATTTACTGTCAAAGCACGCACATATTTGTTTTTAAATGATGTCCCATTATCTGAAATGATCTTGGATGGAATACCAAAACAATAAATGATATTATGCAATAGGATATCTGCTATGCGGAGTCCTATCGTAGTGGTAAGGGGAATTGCTTCCACCCATTTAGTGAAATACTCGGTAGCCATTATAATAAACGTGTGACGACCCGAGGATGCGAGAGAGATTTTCCCGATTAAATCTAGTCCCCATTGTGAAAATGGCCACGCCGATTGGATCGGTTGCAAGGCCTAAGAAGGTACATGTGTCAAGTTAGCGTGGTGCTGACACTTCATGCACTTCCTCATATATGTGCAACAATATTGCTCTAAAGTTAGCCAATAATAGCCCATGCGAAGAATGCGTTTGGTGATGGCCATGCCGTTGAAATGGCCACTGCATGTACCGTTGTGTGCTTGGGTAATTGCCCAAGTTGACTCTTGATGCTCTAAGCATCAAATAAGGATCCCTTCGTAGCTTCGACGATACATAATATCTCCTAGTAAGACATATTTTGTCACCTTCTATCTGAATGTTATTTTAGCGATGTGCAACAATTCAGGAGGGAGATTACCAAGCTTTATGTACTCCCTAATTTTGTGTTGACCATTCCTATTGTGAAGAAGCATGGAGCGCATGAATGACCTATCCCTCTCAAATTTCATCCCTAGAAAAAGCTAATTGGAAAAGAACTTTCAAGAATAGCATTGTACTACTATCAAAAGGGGCTTGAGGAAAAAAAGTTCCCCAATCGGCCTGGTTCAAGCATTCATGAATGTGAGAGAATCTCTCTTGATGAGGTTCAATTTGAATCAAGTGGACTTGCGGCATGACTTGAGCATTCTCACGCTCAACCGCAGACTGCAAGAGCATTCTGACTTGAATGGTAGTCATCTGATCCGTAGGGTCTTGCAGGATCAAGGACCCTAGGGAGGCCATTATATCCACAAAATGATTAGATGATCGAAGGAGTGCCTTGATGCCATACCATTCAAATTTTCCAGGAACTTATCCACAAGGGCTTTGTAGGCTTGCAGAACAGGGCATTTGCACTGGTAGATCCCCTTGACCTAGTTAATAATGAGAAAGGAGTCATCAAAAATGTTGAGCTTTGTTATTTTCATGGTGACAAACGTCTGAATGCCTATGAGAAAGGCTTCGTACTCAACATTATTTTTGGTGCACGAAAAATCAATTTTAAATGACAAGGGTATGGGAGCCCCATGCGATGTGAAAAACACAATTTTTGCACCACCCCCTTGCTCGCATTTGGAGCTATCGAATAACAGGGTCATATTTGTCTGCATCTCAGGCTCATCAAAATCTAGCATTTATGATATTTGAAAGACCCCCTCATCGGGAAGCTCCATACTAAGAGGTTGATCATCCTAGAGAGGAGCCTCTACGAGTTGATCGACGATGACCTAACCTGACTCAAGGTCGAACTTCATCAACAACATGATCCATTTTGTCGTGCGACTACTATGATAAGTGTGACTCATCATGTAGCGCAATGGATTCTCTTTAGATACAACATACATGGTATTGCTAAGCATGTAATGTCATAGCTTCTTGGTGGCAAAAATCACTACTAGGCATAATTTCTCAACGTATGCGTACTTGATCTCATAACTAACCAGGGTACAACTAAGACAGTAAGTAGTTTGTTCCTTATTAAATTCATTATTCTGGGCTAACATGACACCCAATGCAATCTCAGTGGCTGAGATGTATAAGCAAAAAAACACTCCTGATCTAGGTGATGCCAACACTGGAAATGAAGCCAAGTACTATTTTATTGCATCGAAGGCCTCCTAACACTCGTCATCCCAATGGAATGTGACCCCCTTGTGCAATAACTTGTTTATGGGGCGACACTTGTTCGACAATTGCGCTATGAAGTGTTTGATGGACGCGATATTTCCCTACAGACTTTAGAGTTGCTTGATCGTGGTTGGGGGAGGCATCTCAAGGATGGCCTTGACCTTATTGGGGTCCACTTCAATGCCTCAATTAGAGATGATAAATCCCAAGAGCTTTCTATATGTGATGCCAAAGACACACTTCTTGGGATTTTGTCTCACGTTGTGCTCGATGAGGCGGTCTAACACTTTGCTCAAGACCTCAAGATGCTCATGGCATAATAATGATTTAGCCAGTAAGTCATCTATGTAATCTTCGAAAATCTTATGCATGTAGTCATGGAAGATGTATGTCATTGCATGTTGGTAGGTGGCATTGACATTTTTTGAGGCCAAAAGGCATGACCTTGTAGCAAAATATCCCCCAAGGCATTGTGAACATTGTTTTGAACTGGTCCTCTGGGTTAATATGAATCTGATTGTACCCAGAGAAGCCATCCATAAGGTATAACATTTCATGGTTTTCTATGGCATCTACTAGGGCGTCGATGTTTGGCAAAGGGAAATTGTCCTTAGGACTCGCTTTTTTTAGGTCTCGAAAATTGGTGCAAATGCGAATCCTCCCATATGGCTTCTTAACAGGAACCATGTTGGACAACCATGGTAGATAGTCTATATAAATGAAAAATTAGGCATAAAACAAATTTTGTAGCTTGTCTTTGACCATCAAGTCCACTATTGGATGCATCTTTCTTAGCTTTTGCTTGATAGGCTTGGCCTTCGGGTCAAGGCGTCAGATTATGGGTGACTAGATTTGGATATAGCCGCGACATGTCTTTATAGGACCATGCAAAAGCTTCCTTCTTCTTGGTGAGAAGGGCTATGTAATTGGCTTGCTTTTCGGGGATAGACTTTCCCCCAGCTTGATACACTGTGGATTCTTCAGATCTGAGCAGATATCTTTGTCAATCATAGGATCGATTGACATATGCGATCCTTCCTCCAGCTGGTGGGGGGTAGGGATCAAATGGATGTCATCCGCTGGATTTAGATCATCAATGGGAACCTCGGGTTCCTCTTCAACATGGAAGACATCATGAGCTGGCCCTGAAGAGAAGCAAAATGGTTGTAGCATCTCGTTGCAAGGCCAATACTCAGAAAGCGATGGGGATGAATCTCCTTGGTCAAAGTCAATTACCCCCAAGTCGAGGTGCAACGAATTTGACGGGTTATTTGGATCTCGCAATGGCTCGAACAGATCTATGGAAATTATGTTTATGTATGGATGATTTCCCCTAGGTGGTTGGTGGTGACCATGGACCTCTTGATGCAGCATGACCTGTGGACGCAGTTGCAGAGGTGGTGGAATAACAGGTGGTGGTCGATGTGGCTGTGGGAGAACTTGCTCTTCATAAGGCAAAAGCTATATCCAAATGGGATCTTGTAATGGTAACATGCACAAATAGTATTCGTCATCGTCATCCCAAGGGACGACCTACACGTATTCTCCATCAGAGATATCATAGTCAATCAGTATGACTCCATAGTTCAACTCATCATCTGACGTCCACTCATAAGGGGACCCTGGATCTTCTTCCTCACTATCGTGGGGAAGAGTATGCAAACCTTCACCTATCTCATAGGATTGGATACCATCTTGAAGCGGTTCATCATATCCCAAGGGCATAGGGAAATAGTCCCCCAGCGAGTAGATGCGATTAGGGTTGGCGAAGGGATCTCAGGCCAACTCATCTCTATATTTGAGGCATAGGCGATCCATGCCATCAATGAGAATATCCAGGGACAAGGGGTGATTATGTCCCAAGCCTAATTTATTATATGGAATCTGGTATCGAGGTTGAAATGGAACATGCGTGCCTTGCTCATACAAGCCTAACCCATAACCATGCCAATTACAGAAGTCAAGGTACTTTAGGGTGAAGTTAGGGTTAGAAAAGTAGTGTATGTCTTCTCCAAAGGGCTCCTCATCCTCCTCATGCTTTTGGTAAGGTTCGATGTCATAGTCTAGTCCCCCATAGATGAAATTTGTTTGATTAGGGAGGATGCCTAGGGCATGATAGTGCCTATGGGAATATGGGGTTGACCCATGTCTTGCAACAACTCTATAGCAGGGGTAGTTGTGACCTCCCTAACCATGTATTCTCTTAATCCGATGGAAGCCAAGTGTACAGTCACCTGAGGCTATAGATAGAAGAGTGATGAGAGCGTGATCTAATCTAATTTATCATCTATGACTTGTGGTAGCTCTTCATCATCTGGGCCAGGTATATCCTCTATGGATATGGTGGATATGGTTGGTTGTACCTCATCAATGGGCTTCTTCCTTAGGTTCCTCAATAAGGGTTTCGCTAGCCCGGTGGGCATCGAAGGAGGTGCCGATGATGAGTAAGGTATGTCGTATGATGATGAGGGGGTCAAATCTTGGTTGGATTTATTCAATTAGAAATCTAGATGTGTCGATGGTAAGGTTGACTCGGTGATCTGCTGCACCATGTTACAATACTTGTAGGGCTATAGGTCCATAGGGATGACATGAAATTGCCCTTCATGAGTGTACTTGAGGCACTGGTGAGCAATGGAAGGGACACACTTCATGTCCCTAATCCATGGTCTGCCTAACAGGATATTGTACACCATCTCACCTTCTAGTATGTGGCATAACGTCGAGATGGTCTTTTCTCCTACCTAAATAGGTAGGACGATCGTACCAACTATCGAGCACATGGCATCATTAAATACTCGGAGGGTGTATGTAGATGCGACAATATGGGATGTCGAGAGCTTCAAGTGCTTGAGAGTGGTTGTAGTGATGATATTGTTAGAAGACCTTGTGTCTATCAACACTCTCTTGTATGGTGTCCCATTTACGCATGCAACGATGTGCAAGGGAGGGTCCACCATATCATTTGAGACTAGTTTAAGCTCATCCTCTCGAAAGGTGATCACCGGTTCAGTGCACTGTCTGACATACCCCAAAAAATTGTTGAAGGAGTTGGAATCCTGGGGCTGAAGCTCTATGGCCTTAAGGATATCCATCAAAGCCTCTCTATGAGGTTGCGATTGCTGAATCAGCTCATAGATGGAGAGTCGGGCAGACGTTGTTCTCAAGCTTTCTCAAGCTTTGAGCAAGCTTACTCTTGAAGGTGGCTACAAGCCTAGGTGGAAGGCTTAACAGAGGAGGTGGTGGCTATTGTGATGTTGAAGGGACATCACTCTGAGTCGTAGGTGGTGCGATTGGACTTGGGTACCGCTTATTCCTCATGATAATGCTAATCATGTTGACATACCCCTACCGAGGAGGGGCATGGTGAACCTCATTCACCTAGGGAACTGGCTTAGCCTGCTCCACATGGGCAAGTAAGGGATCTTTAAATATCTCCATCTGCTGGTTGTTTGGTGCGATAAGGTTGTCTATCTGAATGTCCTTCCTATCGATCATGTCCTATACCAAGTTTTTAAACTTGTAGCACATGTTCACATCATGCCTATTTTACCTATGAAATTTATAGTATAGGTCTTCTCTGTACCCTTTGATCTTGGATAAATTCGGGTCGATAGGTCGACTCAGGCAGATTGATCAAATTTTTTGCTAAGAGGCGCTCAAAAAATGAGTCCATGCACTCTACAAGGGGCATAAACTACCGCTTTGGGTGGCACTATTGATTCTACCCTTGACTAATCTGATTGTCCTTAGTAGAGTCCCAATGTGTGGCCTAATAATTGGGTTGTTGGGACTGCATAGCTTGCGCTTCCCCTGGGATGCTAATGGCAACCTGATTCACTATTGCTGGCTTAGACTACACTGGGGTGCTCTTATTGTTCTTGCTTCACTCCTTGCAAGGATTCACAATATCTCCCTCTTGAATATTGATTTCTTCGATGGTCCTAGCCTGTGCTAGGGCATCTTCAAGAGTCGAATACTGTTGTAGTTGCAACAACAAGGATATTGGCTTCAGGCAGCTCTTGGAGAACATCTAAGTTAGCTTCGACATGGGGAGGAGTTAAGGCAATTTTGTGAGCAAATCCCACCACCTATTGCCATAATTCGTTATTGACTCATCATCGTACTGCTTCAACCCAGCTACGTTGTCCAGTGTCACCTTCCTCTTGGTATTGAAGTCAAAGTGTTCTAGGAACACATCTGTAAGTTGATCAAAAGTGCAGATGCTATTCTTAGGGAGCTGGTAAAACCATTATGTAGTGGGGCCCGAAAGGGTAGTCACAAACATCCATAAAAGCAAATCATCATTGTCATGAATGTCGAAGCACTAGCCTACAAATTTGGTGACATGCTCCTATGCACCCTCTTCTACCTTAAACATAGCCAACTATGGCAACTTATACTGCTATGGATAGGGAGGCGCAAGCACTGAAGGATGGATGGGCTGACTACGTAGTTGGCGCATAGTGGGCTTCTGAGATCCAAATCCAAAGGTCTTGTGCTCCACCGACTCTAGGTGCTCTAGAAGCTCTTTGTATGGGTATGACGACTTGATTTCCTCATTCTTATTTACATCTTGTGGTGGAGGTCTAAGATCCTCCAACCTATTGCAGGGTGGTGGCCTGTAACCCCCCGCCTTGATAAGGTGTCTCCAAATACTCTACTTTTGGCTCATGCTCATTGTAGGCCCCATAGGGGGTCTCTTGATTTGGTCTATAAAGAGGGGTATATGTCTGCTATGGGAACCCTATATCTGGATTATGAGGTAAGTCCCGATATGGCCTAGGAGGTCGTAGAGGCAACGCTAGATAAGGACTAGGAGACCTATCTCAAATGAGTATGAGTTGCCTTGAGGGGACTTCTTACCTATGGGTCTTAAGGGTAGGGACCCTCTCCCGCAAAGTCTATTGGAACAACTCGTTGGTCTGTCACTCAATCCTCTCTTTCTCAAGCTGATGCAAGTGGTCTAGTTGCTCTTTGTCGCATTGAAGCTACTTGAACTGATCTTGGCGTTCTGCATATTTTGCAACTGCTTACTTGATTTGTTTCACTGTGTGAGGCCTAAGGGGTCTAGGGGCCTCGCCTTGGGGCTGACCTCATTGAAGATAATCTATGATATCTATCATGTGCTTTCCTCTTTCAAGGTTCACCGTATTTACTTGAGGTTCGGTCTAGAACATCTGCTCATTATACTTAGCAGGTGCAGAGGCACATTGGGCATGCGTAGAATACTTCTCCTGAGGAAAATTTGGGATTTCCTCATGCATTTCTTCCTAGATGAGGAAGGGTAGGGCAGAATTGGCCCGCCCAAAGTGACGAGTGTCATTCTCGTTGGGTTGCATGAGTTGTTGTATCCTATCAAGGCGATGCGGAGGTAAAGCCGTATCGACTTGCTTCGACCAGTGTATGAAGTCATGCTCTTGCCTATGAATAGGCATGTAAACCCTTATGGGTATGTGGATGTGTAATTGTATTTCATCAAGGAAGACCAGTGATGCATCTACATACTGAGAATACTATCCTAGGTGATGTCCATCATCCCTCGAGGTGTCCCGCAGAGGGTCCCTTCAGAGATGAGGCTCGTGCCCTGCTTTCTTGGGATTAGGTGGAGTAGAAGCTCACCAGGGAGGTATAACTAAGTCCCTAGGGCTATAGCAAATATGATTCATGTCTCCTAATACACTCTCCATAGCTTTCACCCATGTTTGGGCTTGGCTACGGGTGCGCACCATTGCGCTCCTCTATCAAAACCCCAAGTGATTATCTTCTTTACAATTTTTTTATGAAACAACAAACAAGAAAGTAAACACTTAATAAGATAGATGATTATCTCGTTTAAGTTTTAGATGTGAATCCCTAAACTATTTTGTGTGTTTCAGATGTGTTGCTTGTAAAGAATGGCCTTGTAACGCATATTTGAAATATTGTTGGATGATGCACTCAAATATTTAAAGGATTTCACCTATATACTCGCACAAGCTGAATATGGTGATGAAATCCATATCCAATGAGGTAGCATAGGTACTACCAACCCTCACCCAACACCCCGTGCACAGCGATACACCCCTCCAAAGAGGAAAGCGTGCTATTTTGCACGGTTAGAATAGAATCTTAGATCGACCTTGGCCACGAATGGGTCTTGATGATAATATTTCATACGAGCCAATTAAGTGGTAATGACATCCACTGTTGGTCTCGATCGACGGGTTGGATGTGAGAGCCCAACGCCACCGATGTTAAAATGAAACGTGATGTGTGGGGTTTCTTTTAACTTTAAAGAAAGCAAGCAAAGAAACATTCAATTACCATTCACTAAATGCATGTGTACGGTGTGTTTTAATTTCAAAAAGGTTAGTATAAAAAGGAACTCACAAATGCATCTAGAAATGCAAAACCCTAAATGTTAGCCTACCCATTGGGTAGGCTACAAGCACGCAAACCATAAAGATGCATTCCTACTCTGAATTTGTTTTGTTTTTTTTGCTTTTATGTTTTTTTGTTACTTTGCATTTAAGAAAATGAAACTAACTTTTAACCTTTCTAAACAAACAAAGATGTGAGAAAAACCAAATAATATGAAAAAATAAACAATTTTTGTAAATGCAAAATAGAGATGAAAGATTCAAGGACCTACCTCATCACTGCCAAAACTTGCTATTTTTGCAATTCTGCTCCGAAAGCTCTCTGTTTTCTATTCGCTCTAGGGTGTGACAAATAGCAAGTCTGTATTCTTTCCAGGGTGGCACGAATAGCAGGTCAAGGTTCATTTCATGCCAGAACGAATAACACTTGCAACATAAAAAGATGAAAAATGAGATCCAAATTTCACCTAGAGAAAAAGGGACTACGTCCCACCGTGATCACCATTGAAGTAGGAAAAAATAGTGCACAAAATGAAGATAAACAATGCACGTATCTATGCCCTATCATTGATGAGCGCCAAACGAAAGCATGCAAGTAAAATGGAAAGATGACGAATAACAAGAAGTAAAGCAAAACAAATAGATATCTTATTAATAAAAATGATCAAGATTCTAGGCTACAATGCATCCCCTTGAGGGTTCAAAATTGGTGATACAAATGTTTACAACTCGAGTGCCCAAGGGTCAAATATCTCAAGGAATTCGGGTGCACATCTAATGTATTTCCTCGTACCCACAATCGAAGTGTGTGGGCCAAGGTTGCTGCTGCTTGTTTCTTTGATATATGATGTCTTAGGCTGCCTCACAATGCATTGTAATAACATGTACCCACATACAAGGAAACCAAAATCGTCAAATAGTGAGTGCGTATGATACAAAGCGTGCAATCCCGATAGGGGTAAAACAACTAATAATGAGAAAACATATCAAATAAACTCCAAATAGCATGAAATTGTAGAGGGATGTAAAAAGGAAGGTTTTGGGAATATATAACTAGAAATTGCACCAAAATTTCATCCGATGGGGCTTCAAACTTGAATGACCATTCGTAACCTACAAAACCCAAAACAAGCAAATTCTGACCCTACGCATATAAAAAATGCATGAAAATTGGAAAAAATATATGAAATAATATTATAAGAAAACCCATTTGATTATATTTGTGATATATATCACATTTTGGGTGTTCTCTTAGATGACCGTCGGATACCTGCAAGAGACCCTACAAAACACTAAAAATGCAATATCTTGGCCAATATAGCTCAAAATGACATGAAATTTGAACTGCAACATCATATAAGCATGTGTAAAATATCTAATTAAAAATATTGATAAATAATGCATACATATCTATTCATCATAGGATGGGACGAATAGGACTGTCATAGATTAGGAGGCACTCGGGGGTGGTACGCCCACAAGATTTGCCTAAATTTTACCACCAATTCCACTTGGGAATGGTGAAAAACCCTATGTTATGTGTTGTCATAAAATTTGGTGATGGAATTCACTCAATTGGTTTGGTTTTTGTAACATATTATGCCTCCTAACTCACTCGCAAACCTCTTTCACTAAGAAGAGATTCGAGGAAAAATGGGCGCAAAAGGTGGAAGGAAATCTTGGAAGCACTCCATTGATTTGTCATCAAAAAATATCCTCTCTATTTGTGTGGAAAATGTATCCACTTTATAGCCCAAGGATGCTTCATGGGTCAAAAAGCATGCGAGGGCATGCAAGGCAAGGGGTGCCACTTGGCCATCAGGGTGACATGCACTGGAGGGAGAAGAGAATCTCCCAATTTGGCCTTCCTCATGGGCTGGAGCATTAAGATACTGCGTGCACTAACTTTCTGGCCATTAGAAACCATAAAAGTAACCGTTGGCAGTCACCATTTTTCCAGATTTGACTTTTTGCTAGTTAAACTTGCTATTCACCCCACCCTGGAATGAATGCTGCTATTCGCCCCAAGGTAGGACGAATAGGTTTTGTACTCATCCTAGGGTGGAACGAATAGTAGAAGGGTGTCCAAAAGGTGCCAAAAGTGGCCTAGAACCTTTCAAAACCCCGTGCCAAGTGGTTAGAACCACTGTATGCCTCCTAAGGGTTTCCCTAGGGGCTCTGGTGTGTCATGAAGCCACTATTTACGGTAGCACAATCGAATTGACCAGATTTTAGTGTCTACAAGAACTACAAGAACTAAAGACTCAATTACAATATTTTCTTGAAAAATAACATATTAAACCAAGTGTATCTCCATGGGGAGCACCAATTATTTTTGTAAAGAAAAAATGATGGTTCATTGAGATTATGCATCGACTATAGAATGCTTAACAAAATGACAGTTAAAAACAAATATTTACTACCAATAATAGATGCCCACTTTGATTAGTTTAAAGGAGCTACAATATTTTCTAATATATATCTTAGGTCAGGATATCATCAACTGAGGATAAAATAAGAAGATACACAGAAAATTGCTTTTAGGACCAGATACATACACTATGAATTTACTGTTATGCCTTTCGATCTAACAAATGCCCTTGCAACATTTATGAATTTGATGAAAAATGTATTCAAAGAATAGCTAGACCAGTTTGTTCTAATATTTCTTGATGACATATTAATATATTCTAAGAGTAAAGCAGAACATTATCAACACATGAGGATTGTGCTACAAGTTCTCTGACAAAACCAACTATATGGAAAATTGTCCAAATGTGAATTTTATACTCCTCAAGTTCAGTATTTAGGACATGTAATTTCTTATGAGGGAGTTGTAGTAGATCCTAAGAAGATTGAAGCTATCATAAATTGGCCCACACAAACTAATGTGACTGAAGTAAGAAGTTTCATGGGCATGGATGAATATTACAGAAGGTTTATAAAAGGATTCTTGAAAATTGCTCATCCTATTACCAATATTCAGAGAAAAGGAAAAACCTTTAGATGGACTACTCAATGTGAAGAAGCATTCAGGATACTTAAAGAGAAACTTGTTGGAAATTTGAGCAAGATTTGTTGTCATTGATGTCAAGAGTTGTCAAGAGGTTGTTGTTTCAGTTTTGTCATCATTAATGTCATCAAGTGGTTTTTCCAAAAGGCAAGGAAGAGGTTTAAAGGAATAGGATATAATATTTATTTTTAAATATTATATGTTTTTAAATATTATATGCCTAAAGTGGCCTAAAAGGTTGAAGTCCCAAGGAAGGCGAAGCAGGTTTAAAAGGCAATAATAATATTATAATATTTTAGGTTATAGGTTGAGGTGAAGAGAACAGGTCCAAGGAGTAATTAAAAATAATTTATTCCTCGAAAGACCCATTGAGAAGGTTGCAAAATATTTAATTTAATTTATTTAAATTTAAATATTTTAACCTAAAGGTTAAAATTTAAATTTAAATAAATATTGGGCACCAAAGTTAAAGGTCATAAAATAATTTATTAATTCGAATTTTTAAATTCGAAATAAAGCCGACATCGAGCGCATAAGCCAAAGCATATATAAAGGGGTAAAATTTTTAATTAAATCATCCATGCATTATTCGAATATCCAAAGTCTAAGAAAATTGTGCATTGTTTTGTTGTGAGGAAGAAGATATTTCATGTGATTAAAAGCTTTGGAGGGCAAGCAAATGTTTAAATGCATGTGGTACATTTAGTGCATACCCATAGCGCTAGTTAGCGTAGTTGGTGACCAAGGGTAGAGTTAAGACATTCACAAGGTAGAGGTTGGGGTTTCGAATCCCCGTACAATCGTTTTGAGGAGGAAGTCTGTTTTATTTTTTATCACCAAAATTTGTGGAGGTAACAAGGAGAAGCGCTTGCATGTTTAGGCTTGTGTGGGCATGTGGCCCAATGGCTGCCTAGCTTTGGCTAGAGCGCAACGGTGGCAACGAGGTCGTGGGTTCAAGGCGCAACCAAGGCATGCACTATCATTTTGCATGTGGGCCAAGGTGTATAAGGTAAGCATTAAATTTTTTATTTAGCACCAAGGTTGGGGAGCGCATTAAGGTCACGTGAGTTTATATAGCGCCTTGGGAAGTAGGGAGTCATAAGGTATTTAATATTTTATATTATTTTGTGCTTTGAAAATTAAATAAAGGTTGGAGTAATAAGGTTAGATTAAGGGATTAATTTTTGAATATTATTTTGAGAGATTATAAAGGAACTTGGTCTTCTATACATTGATTGATTTGGAGTTGATAAAGAAAATTGATTTTTATGTGTTGAGAAATATTTTGATAAGTTTGGAGATAATAAGGTGTACTTGAGTCTTGTTAATTTTTGTAATGGTGAATTAATTTTTGAGGGAAATACTTTTGAGTGAAGATTTTTTCTATCTAACCTTGAAATTGGCAAAGAGGAGTTGATTGTGATTGAGACAGGTTTTGAGGTCAAATCTCCATCAAAACAAAAGGTATGGGCATATCATCCTTGTGAGTGAAATTTTGGTTGGTTGAATGTTGTGAAATGCAAAGTTGGAGTGAAAAGGATTGTTTGATAAGCATTGTTGGAAATATTGAGTGAACTTTAATGTGCATGATTTGTGGATGTTGAAAGATCATGAGTATCATTGTTATGTGAATTTGAAATCATCTTGAGTCAAGGTTTGAGTTCCATAGTGTGAGTTGATTGGAAGTATAGTGAAACACTTGGTTAGGGTTTGTAAGCAAGTTGTGTTTCATTGAGTGAATGGTTGAGTGAAGTTGGATGAGCATTATTGATTGAAAGTACATTGGAGTGATAGTTCAAGTTCTGTGAAACAAATTGTTCTTTATTCTAAATTGATTTGAAGGAGAGTTTGAAAGTGATTGAGTGTTTTTATGAGTGTGAAACATATTGAGTCTCTAACCATTCTCTATATGTTTCTATGGTTAAACAAGATTCTGAGTGAAACTTGTTTGTGGGATTGAAGAGGTTTTTTTTGAAAGAGATTAAGTTGAGTTTTGTATGTAAGTTTACAATTGATTTAAGTAAGCTTTTGTGAAAGCTTAAGGATAGATTTGTGTGAGCTCTTGTGGAAGCTTACAAGCAGATTTGAGATAATTCTTAGTGAAGACTTGTTGAGCAGAATTGGTTTGTGATTTGATCAAGCTTTGTGCTAAGGCTTGAGGGCAGATTTGAGGACAGAGTTAGGTATAGATTTGTGAGCAGGTTTGTGCTAGAGTAGAGATAGATTTGTGAGCATAGTTGATAGAGCAGAGATAGATTTGTGAGCAGAGTTGATAGAGTAGAGGATAATGTTCAGTATAGATCTAAGATAGAGATTGAAATAGAATTTTGCAGTAGATTTGGAGGTGATAGATCAGAGGATAGTAGTCTCTAGTGGATAGAGATCCATTAGCCAGGGTAGTGAGGATAGAGATCTTCTGAGTGAGGATAGAGGTCTTCAGTGGAGAGAGATCCACAAGCTAGTGTAGTGGAGGCAATAGTCTTCTAAGAGATCACCATCTAGAGCAGAGGAGAAGGAGTTCTCCTATGGATAGAGATCCACGAACTTGATTAGGGGATTGGTGTCTCCTTTGGATAGAGGTCCATAAACATTGTAATAGGGAAGGATTCCCAAGAAATTTGTTGAGGAAATTTTAGTGAAATATTTTCTCCGTGGAGTAGCCCACATTGGGTGAACCACGTTAAATCATGTCTCTCATGTGTGTGATGCTTTGTGTAATGTTTAATGCTTTAATATTATTGATGTTATCATATGGTTTGAAAAGTAAATAGTTTTATCTTATACTGTTCACCCCCTCTCAGTATAAGCACATGTTCTTCAATTGGTATCAGAGCGGGTCTCTCCGTGAAAAGACTAATAACTTGGAGGAAGATCCATCAAGAACACACATGACTTTAGAGAATGAAGAAGAGACCATGTTTGACATAAAAGAGGAATTCTTTGCTGCTCTCAAGAACTTGGAAAAGGTTAGAAAGAAGAACTCAAGTTTGAAGGATCAAATTCAAGAGGATGAAGAAGCAAAGATGGAACTTCTACAAAGTCTCACAGAACTCAAGATAAAGGTAGAAGAAGGAAAGAAAATTGAACAAGATATGATAGATCTATTAAGAGCAAGGGAAATAGAGTGTGAAATATTGGAAGCAAAAATTGTTTCTCTAAGGAATGAAGTTGAAAAGACCAAGTTACGACAAGATATAAAGTTAGGGAAATAGAAAGAGGAGTCAAGCTTTCAAGAAGTAGAGACATCAAACAAAGATAAGCTCGTGACTCATACTCTGGAAGGAAAAGACATCAGGAAAGAAGAAGGTAAAGAAGAACCATGGACAAGAGTTAATCACAACAAAAGGAGGAGCACTCGACCATATTTTCCAAGGTATTCAAATAGGTTACATAATCTCTTCCATGGCTATTGCTTTTCATGTAACAAATATGGTCATAGAGTTGTACATTGCACTGGTTATGTTAAAAATGATGTTAATAGAAATTTCAATTCTTTTGCACCTCTTATGAATAATGATGTCATATGTTATAAGTGCAATAATTTTGGGCACAAGGCTAGATGGTGTAAAATGGTATTGCCTGAGTCAAGTAAAAAGAATACAACTTCAACAATTAGGAAAGAGAGAAAAGGGCATGAGAAAGTTAGATCAATGTTAGTACAAACAACTCTTCATGTTCAGGATAAGGGAAAACAATGGTTTCTTGATAGTGGATGTTCTAGTCACATGATAGGAGATAAAAGTAAATTTCTTGTACTCAAAGAAACTGATGGAGGATCAGTAAGATTTGGTGATAATGGATCAACAAAAATTTGTGGGAAAGGAACTCTGAGTTTAGATAATGGGAAAACAAAAATAGAGAATGTATTGTATGTCAAGGGGTTGAGGCACAATCTACTAAGTGTGAGCCAACTTTGTGATCAAGGGCACATGGTTACTTTTCATCCAAGTAGGTGTGAGATTAGAAAGTCTAAAACTGGAAAACTTATTGCAAATGCAAATAGAACTACAAACAACCTCTACATGTTAAGTGAGATTAAAGGAGAAAAGTGTTTTCTATCACAAGAAGATGAGAGTTGGTTGTGGCATAGAAGAATGGGTCATTTGAACTTTGACAACATAGTAAACATAAGCAACAAGCAAGCTGTCAGAGATTTACCAAAGCTAAAAAGGCCATAAAACACAATTTGTTCACAATGTCAGCATGGGAAGCAAACTAGAACAAGTTTCAAGTCAAAAGGATTTATGTCATCTGAGCCATTGAAGCTAGTGCACACTGACCTATGTGGTCCTACAAGGACAAAGAGTTTACAAGGTGAAAGTTACTTTATATTATTTATAGATGATTATTCCAGAATGATTTGGGTAGCTTTCCTGAAAGAAAAGTCAGAAGCTCTTGAGAAGTTTAAAGCTTTTAAAGAGTTAGTGGAAAATGAAATAGGTAAAAGGATTAAGAGTTTAAGGTCAGATAGAGGAGGAGAATTTACCTCAAATGAATTCGTAGACTTTTGTGAACAACATGGGATCAAAAGAGAATATTCAGCAACAAGAACTCCTCAACAAAATGGGGTAGTTGAAAGGAAAAACAGGATAGTTGAGAATATGGCCAGAGCCATGTTAAATGAGTCTAAGATTTTAGATGGTTTTTGGAAAGAGGCAGTACATACAACAACATATATCATCAATAGAGCTCAAGTAAGAGTAAACCATCACAAAACTCCATATGAGCTCTGGAAAGGAAGACCAACCATTGTAAAGTACTTCAAAATTTTTGGAAGCAAATGTTACATAAGATGGGAAGAGAAAAATTTGGGTAAGTTTGACCCAAGATGTGATGAGGGTATTTTTCTTGGCTATTCCACTAAGAGCAAAGCCTATAGATGCTATAAAAAAGGACACGTACTATTATAGAAAGTATAAATGTAATAGTTGATGAGAAGATAGGATCAAGAGAACCAGTTCAAGAAATTGTGTATCAAGAAGATGAAAGTTGTCAAGAAGAGTTATGTGAAGAATCAAAAGAAGAAGAAGAAACACAAAGACTTTTTCCTAAAACTCCATCCAGGTATGTACAGAAAAATCATCCAAGGGATCTAATCATTGGGAATCCAGATGAGAGACAAACAAGGAGAAGGGTAATAGCATCAAATCAACAAGCAAATTTCTCTTTGTTATCTAAAATTGAGCCAAAATACTTCAATGAGGCAAGTGAAGATGAGTTTTGGATCAAGGCAATGAATGAGGAACTAGACCAGATAGAGAAAAGTAAGACTTGGGAACTTGTTCCATGACCAAAAGGTAAGAATGTGATTGGCACTAAATGGGTATTCAAAAACAAGTTAAATGAAGATGGTCAGGTAGTCAAAAAAAAGCAAGGTTAGTATGCAAAGGTTATGCACAGGTTGAGGGAATTGATTTTGATGAGACATTTGCTCCAGTTGCATGACTTGAAGCTATAAGAATATTCTTAGCCTTCTCAAGTTTCAAAAACTTCAAAGTATATCAGATGGATGTTAAATCAACCTTTCTAAATGGTGTCTTGGAAGAAGAGGTTTATATTGAGCAGCCAGAGGGATTCAACTTAACTGATAAACCAGACTATGTATGCAGATTGAAGAAGGCACTTTATGGACTAAAACAAGCTCCTAGAGCTTGGTACTCAAGATTGGATAAGTACCTTCAGGAATAGGGTTTCAGGAAAGGAATAGTGGATAGTAACTTATACATCAAAAATGAAGGGAATGACTTACTAATTGTGGTTGTCTATGTGGATGATATCATTTTTGGAGGCAACAATGATAAGATGTGTCAAAAATTTGCAAAGAGCATGCAAAATGAATTTGAGATGTCAATGCTTGGTGAGTTGTCCTTCTTTCTTGGACTTCAGATTTCACAATCAAGAGAAAGGAGTATTTCTTTCACAAACCAAGTATATAAAAGAGATGCTAAAGAAATTCAAGTTAGAATATTGCAAACCAGTGAGTACCCCTTGTTTTTTGGGTGTGTATTTAATAAAAATATTTTATTTCTGGGGGGAAATAAAAAATTGTACTGATCTATGATTGGTAACTTATTGTATGTCACAGCTACAAGACCAGATATCATGCAGGAAGTGGGATTAGTGGTAAGGTTTCAAGAAGCACCCAAGGAGACACATGTAGTAGCAGTAAAGAGGATTCTCAGGTATCTAAAAGGGACTATGGATTTTGGGCTCTGGTATCCCAAAAGTGATAATTTCACTCTCACAGCTTATACAGATGCAGATTGGGCTGGCAACATTGATGATAGAAAAAGCACAAGTGGAGGAGCATTCTTTCTTGGAGACTGTTTAGTCTCTTGGCTAAGTAAGAAATAGGCATCAATATCCTTATCCACAGTAGAGGTAGAGTATATTGCAGCAGTTGCTTGTTGTACACAGGTATTATGGATGAAGTGAACTCTAGAGGACTTCAAGATAAAGCATGATCACCCTATTCCCATATTGTGTGATAATACAAGTGCTATAAATATCTCAAATAATCCAGTGATGCACTCCAGGACAAAGCACATTCTGATCAAATATCATTTTCTGAGAGAGCAAGTGACAGATAAGCAAGTCAGGTTGGAATATGTTACTACAAAGGAGCAGATTGTGGATATTTTCACTAAGCCACTTCCGAAAGAGACTTTTGAATATCTTCGAGGAAATTTGGGAGTAGTTCTACTCCCACCCCAAAATTAACCACCTCAAAGAGAGGAGGTGGGGGAGGGGCTAAGCTAAGAGTCTCATTCTTAGCCCCAAGCCCCAAAGGTGGCCCTTTGCCATTGATGTCAAAGGGGGAGAGATTTGAGTTAGGGGGAGAGCATTCAGTCAGGGGGAGCAGTTTCTCAAGGGGAGCAAAACTGAAAAAGGTAAAATAAATGGTTAAAGGAAAATGGGTTGCCATCAATGACAAAGGGGGAGATTGTTGGAAATTTGAGCAAGATTTGTTGTCATTGATGTCAAGAGTTGTCAAGAGGTTGTTGTTTCAGTTTCATCATCATTAATGTCATCAAGTGGTTTTTCCAAAAGGTAAGGAAGAGGTTTAAAGGAATAGGATATAATATTTATTTTTAATATTATATGCCTAAAGTGGCCTAAAAGGTTGAAGTCCCAAGGAAGGCGAAGCAGGTTTAAAAGGCAATAATAATATTATAATATTTAATATTATAATATTCCAGGTTACAGGTTGAGGTGAAGAGAACAGGTCCAAGGAGTAATTAAAAATAATTTATTCCTCGAAAGACCCATTGAGCAGGTTGCAAAATATTTAATTTAATTTATTTAAATTTAAATATTTTAACCTAAAGGTTAAAATTTAAATTTAAATAAATATTGGGCGCCAAAGTTAAAGGTTATAAATTAATTTATTAATTCAAATTTTTAAATTTTAATTAAAGCCGACATCGAGCGCATAAGGCAAAACATATATAAAGGGGTAAAATTTTTAATTAAATCATCCATGCATTATTCGAATATCCAAAGTCTAAGAAAACATGTGCTGCTTTGTTGTGAGGAAGAAGAGACTTCGCATGTTTTAAAAACTTTGGAGGGCAAGCAAAGGTTTAAATGCATGTGGTACAACTAGTGCATACCCATAATGCTAGTTAGCATAGTTGGTGACCAAGGGAGAGTTAAGACATTCGTAAGGTAGAGGTTGGGGTTTCAAATCCCCGTGCAGTCATTTTGAGGAGGAAGTCTATTTTGTTTTCGTTCATCAAAATTTGTGGAGGTAACAAGGAGGAGCGCTTGCATGTTTAGGCTTGTGTGGGCATGTGGCCCAATGGCTGCCTAGCTCTAGCTAGAGCGCAATGACGATAGCGAGATCATGGGTTCAAAGCGCAACCAAGGCGTGCGCTATCATTTTGCACGTGGGCCAAGGTGTATAAGGTAAGCATTAAAATTTTTATTTAATTTTATTTAGCGCCAAGGTTGGGGAGTGCATATGCATTAAGGCCACATGAGTTTTATATAGCGCCTTGGTGAAGTAGGGAGTCATAAGGGTATTTGATATTTTATATTATTTTGTGCTTTGAAAATTAAATAGAGGTTGGAGTAATAAGGTTTAATCAAGGGATTAATTTTTATAGGTTGAATATTATTTTTGAGAGATTATAAAGGAACTTGGTCTTCTATACATTGATTAATTTGGAGTTGATAAAGAAAAATTGATTTTTATGTGTTGAGAAATATTTTGATAAGTTTGGAGATAATAAGGTGTACTTGAGTCTTGTTATTTTTTGTAATGGTGAATTAATTTTTGAGGGAAATATTTGAGTGAAGATTTTTGCTATCTAACCTTGAAATTGGCAAAGAGGAGTTGATTGTGATTGAGACAGGTTTTGAGGTCAAATCTCCATCAAAACAAAAGGTATGGGCATATCATCCTTGTGAGTGAAATATTGTTGGTTGAATGTTGTGAAATGCAAAGTTGGAGTGAAAAGGATTGTTTGATAAGCATTGTTGGAAATATTGAGTGAACTTTAATGTGCATGATTTGTGGATGTTGAAAGATCATGAGTATCATTGTTATGTGAATTTGGAATCATCTTGAGTCAAGGTTTGAGTTCCATAGTGTGAGTTGATTGGAAGTATAGTGAAGCACTTGGTTAGGGTTTGTAAGCAAGTTGTGTTTCATTGAGTGATTGGTTGAGTGAAGTTGGTTGAGCATTATTGATTGAATGCATTGGAGTGATAGTTCAAGTTTTGTGAAACAAATTGTTCTTTATTCTAAATTGATTTGAAAGAGAGTTTGAAAGTGATTGAGTGTTTTTGTGAGTGTGAAACATATTGAGTCTCTAACCATTCTCTATATGTTTCTATGGTTAAACAAGATTATGAGTGAAACTTGTTTGTGGGATTGAAGATTTTTTTTTGAAAGAGATTAAGTTGAGGTTTGTATGCAAGTTTTCAATTGATTTAAGCTTTTGTGAAATCTTAAGGATAGATTAGAGTGAGGTCTTTGTGAAGACTTGAGAGCAGATTTGATTCATTTGTTCAAGCCTTGAGTTAAGGATTTGGGTAATTTGAGCAGAGTTGGTTTGTGATTTGATCAAGCTTTGTGCTAAGGCTTGAGGGTAGATTTGAGGATAGAGTTAGGTACAAATTTGTGAGTAGGTTTGTGCCAGAGCAGAGATATATTTGTGAGCAGAGTTGATAGAGTAGAGATAGATTTGTGAGCAGAGTTAACAGATCAGAGGACAATGTTCAGTACATATCTGAGACAGAGATTGAAATAGAGTTTTGAGCAGGCTTTGGAGGTGACAGAGCAGAGGGTAGTAGTCTCTAGTGGATAGAGATCCATTAGCCAGGGTAGTGAGGATAGAGATCTTCTGAGTGAGGACAAAGGTCTTCAGTGGAGAGAGATCCACAAGCCAGTGCAGTGGAGGCAGTAGTCTTCTAAGAGATCACCAGCTAGAGCAGAGGAGAAGGAGTTCTCCTGTGGATAGAGATCCACGAACTTGATTAGGGGATTGGTGTCTCCTTTGGACAGAGGTCCATAAACATTGTAATAGGGAAGGATTCCCAAGAATTTTTTGAGAAAATTTTAGTGAAATATTTTCTTCGTGGAGTAGCCCACATTGGGTGAACCACGTTAAATCATATCTCTCATGTGTGTGATGCTTTATGTAATGTTTACTGCTTTAATATTGTTGATGTTATCATATGGTTTGAAAAGCAAAAAGTTTTATCTTATATTGTTCACCCCCCTCTCAGTATAAGCACATGTTCTTCAAAACTAACTTTGGCACCAATTCTTAAAATACCTGATCCATCCAAGCCACTCACAGTTTGTACAGATGCTTCTATAGAAGTATTAGGTAGAGTATTGATGGACTCATAAGCAATCATTGCTTATGAGTCCAAAAAACTCAAAAAGCATGAAGTAAATTATGTAACTCATGACTTGGAATTAGCTATTGTGGTGCATGCACTCAAAATTTGGAGATAAAATTTGCTTGGTAAGTCCTTTGAGCTTAAAATTGATCATCAAAGTCTTTGATATATTTTCACTCAATCCTTGCTAAATGCTCGACAACGACGATGGATGGAATTTATTGCTGAATATTATTTTGGGATTTAGTATATTAAAGGTAAATAAAACAAGTTAGCAGATGCCTTAAGTAGAAGGAAGCATATAAATACTATGACTCGATGTCAATTTGGACTAAGTAGTCAAATTAAAGACTTGTAGAAAATAGATGAATTTTATCTTCAGCATCGAGCATAGATCGAGTAAGGATCTGATAAAGGTAAATATTTTAGAGTTTACGATGATCTACTATATTTTAGAGATCGAGTAGTCATCCCTAATAAAGGAGAGTTAAGAAAAATGATTCTTCAGGAAACCCATTATGCTCCATACTTCGTACACCTGGAAGGGGTAAAAATACGAGAAAACTTAAGGAAAGAATACTATTGGCTAGGTATGAAGAAGGATATCACAAATTTTGTAGCTAGATGCCTGGAATGCCAAAAAGTGAAATTTGAGCATCAACACCCAGTTGGCTGAATATACTCCTATGAAATTCCTACGCAAAAGTGGTAAGTTATTTCCCTGGATTTCATAGTTGTCCTACCTAAAAATAGGTTTCGACATGATGCTATACTAGTTGTGATTGAAAAATTGACTAAGGTAGCTCATTTTATACCAGGTAATATATAAGATGATGCACCTGTTGTGGCTCAAAAAATTGTCATAGAAGTGGTACGATTGCATGTTTTTTTGGAAGTAATTATATTTGACAAAGATTCCAGATTCACATAAATTTTTGGTAAACCTTACATTGAACATGGGGAACAAAACTCAATATTAGAACTACTTACCATCCTAAAATCGATGGACAAACTAAAATATTCAATCAAGTTCTCGAAGACATGTTAAGAATATATTGTATGGATCAACAAAGTAAATGGGAGGACTACCTATTTTTGGTTGAGTTTGCTTATAATAATGGCTATCACACAATGGCTCCATTTGAGGCTTTGTATAGGCAAAGGTGTCAAATGCATTTATCATGGGATAATCCAGAGGATTGAGTTATGATCCGATCAAACACTGCAATACAAATGGAAGATCAATTAAAAGAAATTCACCAAAGGCTCAAAGAGGCCTCAAATAAGCAAAAGAGCTATGCTGATCTAAAAAGAAGTCCAAGAGAATTATCTATGGTAGATAGAGTACTCTTGGGATTTAAACCAACTAAAATCTCCATTAAGTTCACTAAACTTGGCCCTAGATTTGTAGGACCATTTAAAATTAATGGTAAAATTAGTCTTGTCGTCTATAAACTGACCCTACCACCCAATTTATCAAAAATACATGATACTTTCCATGTGTCTCTCCTTCATAAATATGTTGTTGATCCTTCTCATGTTTGTAATGTGTCTCACTTGCAAATTTCAGACCCACAATGCATTTAGGTTTGTCATGTCTGAATCCTAGGTTTTCGAATGAAACAACTAAGAAAAAGAAAAGTAAAGTAATGCAAGGTCTAATGGGACCATTACTCTGACATGAATGCCACATGGGAAGATGTGGATACTATGGAAAAAAATTTCCCTACTTGTTTGAAAACTGCTATGTGGATAGACATTAAGATACAGTTATATGTATATATTTAATTTTGGGATTCATGTGAATGTTCGATATTACTCATGGATGTAAATTTTGCTTTTAGATCGTGTATATACATGTTTTGGATTGATAATCTATACTATGATTTTTCTCTTTAATAGATGCATAAATATTATATGAAAGTTTTAATTATGTGATTGCTAACTCAAACATAGGGACTGTGTTTAATTCTAGAGGGGGAGAATGTAACATCCCTCCCAAATCTACCTACTAGTTTGTTTACTTTGTTTGCAAAGAGTGTGGTACTATTGATTATTCAGTGATTGTAGGAACATGTAGACCATGTTGGAGGATCAAACAAGAGAACCAAACACCTCCTCCTGATTGTAAATAAAGGGCAGAGGTAAAAGGTAAGATGATGAAATATGATGAGCGACAGGGTATTTGCAGTTATAGGGCAAAAGACCCTATTAGCAATACACATGTCCAACGGTCCATATAGGTGCATTTATATAGATGCATATAAAGTTTTATGTCTTGCTTTGAATTATGTAAAGATGGTTCTTTACATATCTGTTTCTTTAATAATAATATTAAAATAATAAAATAAAAAAAATATTTAGTAATAAAAATAAATAACAATAAATTAAATGAAAATAAAATATAAATATAAAGGATTATAATAGAAAGAAAATTCAAAAGATTTATTTAAGTTAGTAATCAGCTCATAAATTTGGTGGAGCACCTGGAAAATTTGGAGCTTGGACATCCACATGTCTCTTACAAGTGTTAAATACATCTCACCCCCTTCATCTATAAAATCAACCGAGAGACCTCAACAAGGATCATCTTCTCTTTTTCTCTTAGACAATCATAAAAGGTTGTTAGAAGGATTTTCTAAGGAAAGAGGTTACGATTTTTATCTCAGGTCATGATCTAATATATGTCTCTTTTTTATATGTTGTGGAATGTATGAAAATGAAGATATTTTTAAAGATATTATATGGGATTTTTATCTAAATATGAATTAAATGTTTTCATGCATTGATTTAAAGTTTCATGTAATGTTTATGTATGAAAGATAGATTGACGTATAGAAGTAAGTAAAAGAAATATGAATTGAACGTGTATGAAACTTGCATAAGTTGTTCACATATTAGAATAGTATGCATATATAATATAGTCGGTCGCTCTGACTCCTCTTAAGAAAGCTTTTTGAGCTATTTACCTCTGCCACCAAAATAGAATTTGCCACCTACTGTAATTATGAATGTACATATGTTGTGGTATGTGCTGAGTAAGGCCTCATCGGACTCCAACATTGGATAGTGACTTGTGCGAATCTGTTGTAATCAATTTAGTGTATGAAATATTCACTGTTTGTGTTTTAGATAGCGATATAGGAAGAACACTGTAAATTGTGTTAAAAACAGGTAGAGCTTTTGTAGCTTCAACAGAGGAGACATATATTAGGCATGCATCATGTCATTTTATAAAAACATTATATTGTAACTAGTGGATTTGATGTAAGATATCTTTATATTTGTAATGACAATGTAATTACTTGATAATTCAGTGGTTTGATATAAAGTGTCTTTATCTTTGCAATGACAATGTAATTGTGCTTCAATAGTAGGTTTAGAACGTTTGGTATATAAATTTGATGTGGTACAAAATGAAATTGAAGATAGAATACAACGGGCTCTTTGATGTTTCATAGTTTTTTTTAGAACTTTAGCCTATGATTGTGTTTTATGACACCTTTAAAGAAGTTCATTTTAGCTTTAAGAGAAAAATAGTATGCTTGATTTGATGACATGAACTCTATAGTTCGTCTAAATTACCTTTTAAGCCTATAGAATTAAATGTAAATTTTTAGACGACAGTATACTCAAGGCATCGAGTTTTAATCAAAGAAATTTTGATTGAATTTACTACACAAATCTTATAGAGCCGTGCGAAGAAATTGATCATGTATTTAGAGTTACACATACTTAAAGGGAAAACCATGTATTCACTAATAAATAAGGAATAATTACATATATATAAATATATATATAGATTTGTGAAGGGATTATTTTTTGTGAAACACCACATTGTGCAGTAAATATTTGTTTTAGCTATCAACGCCGAAAGTAAGGTATGGAGAGTGTTCGACATGTCATACCTCCATTCAAAATGTAAGACCATAAAAGAGCTTTGGGTGAATTGTTTCTAGGTACGCATAAACAATCATATCTCAAGAAGACCAAGCTTTTAGGAAATAGGACTCTATGATAATCTCATAATGATGTCGTCCTGCAATATTGTACCGATAAACGTAACAATGTCGTTGCACCCATAAATAAATTTAGTCAATAGATTATTGGTAGAAAATTTAAAGAATAGACTTGATAGCCTTGAAATTATGTAAAGTCTGTATTATATCTTTCTATCACGTCATCAAATAAGTGATGAATGCTAGAAATTTGTGTAAGAACTTGTCTATTCCTGCTATAGGGAAACGTAGCATAGGCGCAGTCGTTAGATTCTCAAAAAATGGATGTCACATTCAGGTAAGGCAGAAAAAAACATTATGGAAATACAGAAGGGTGTAAGATTAGTATTTATTATATATCTGAGAAAAGTCACAAATCATACTTTATACAGCATTGATTAGTGTAGCTACTATAGGGTTTACTTGATTTGAGTGATATTTATATACTCTATGAAATACTTTCACCAAACTCATATAGAATTTTTTTTTATGTAAGGGACAAATTTCAAAATTTGAAAAATGCACATAAGGATAGGAGAATGGTACATACTCCCATAAATATGCCCAAACTATGTGCACCATCATCTTTGATTTAGAAAGCTTTTGTTTTATTGCTTGATCAATTTTAAAGAATTTATTGTTATGTGTATACATATGGCTTGTGTTGAAAGTCTTCGTTGAAGAGTTATAGGAACATAAGTCACATCTAGTTTAAGAGAAAATAAATTACTAAATAAATAGCAAGATAGATAGGAAGTATAATCCATGACTTTTGGTATATATGACTTTATTATCTATTTTATATATAAACTACTCAGATTTTTAGTATGTAATAGAAGATTTGGGAGAAAGTATTATGTACATATACTTATGTTAAACTAAATTTATACTCCAAACCCTTAAAAACTAGAAGAAATGTTATTCTATATTCTCAAATAAACCTATCACCAAAAAGTTAATGAGACAAGTTTGAGAACCCTAGCAAACAACTGGACTCACACACCCTACTTTAGCTTTTGCGAGTTAGGCAAACATTGTGATTCGACTTCAATCGCTTTCCAGTAATACTATTAAAGAAGATGAGGTATTTTTATTGTGAACAAGTAACAAGAAGTGGAATGGGACACTTTCTCTATATTGAAATGCAAGTGGTATGTGAGGGTATTTAACAATCTAAACTCGAATGGGGAATTGTTAACAAGTATCTGGCAAGTTCAAGAGTATTTGAACCCCATATCTAAAAGGTCCAGTGAGTGTTGGAATGATACAACACATCGTCATTCGTAGTGAGGATTGGATTACCTGGTCCTGAACCAGAGAAATGGGGGGCCTTAACTGGATTCAAAGAAAGTTGGTATCCAGTTAAGCACTAGGTATTCAAACTTTATATCGTAGCATGTGTCTTAAGCAATTTAAAAGGAAAAGAACCTAAATCATATCATGCTACGAGAGGGGAAATAAGAATCAAACCTTTCAGGTATTATGGGCCCTAAAAGTACCCCTTGCCAAGAACATAGAACTCTAGTTAAGAAGACGATTGTGTTCTCATAATGGCACAGTTTGCAGGATTTGGCCAATTTTGATCGTTTAAGGAGGCTGACTGCAGTAGTCAAATTACCTTGAAACAAATATCTAATACCTGTGTACCAATTAAAATGTTGGGTGTATACTTTATTTGCTCAATTTTTTTTTTTGTAAATTTGGACAACCAAGTGAGTAGACCTAGGCTGTTACAAGAAGTGGCTCCGAGTATTGTTGTAGCGAAGATAATGTTGTGGCATCAACACATAGGGCATATTGGTGAGAAAGACCTTCAAACATTAAAAATGAAAGGTATGGCTAAAGGAATTTTTGATTGCCCATTAAATTTTGATTTTTATGAGAACTATGTTTTTGGAAAGCAAACCCGAGTCAATTTTCCTAGTAGTGCTAGAAGATCTGAAGGAATTTTGCATCTAAATCATAGTGATGTGTTTGGACCTACAAAAGTACGATCATTAGGTAAATCTATCTATTTTATGACATTTATAGATGACTTTTCAAGAAAGACTTGGGTATATTTTTTACAAAACGAATATGATGTTTTCAATAAATTTAAAGAGTATAAATCTCTTGTAGAAAATTAGATAGAGACAAATATGAAGGTTTTGAGAAGTGACAATGGTGGTGAGTATTGCTCTAATTAATTTTAGTAGTTTTGCAAGGATTGTGGAATAAAAATGTAGAATTTTTTTTCGTATACTCCATAATAGAATGGAGTTGCAAAACAAATGAATAGAACATTGATGGATAAGGCCAAAAGCATGCTAAGTGGTGCAGGGTTAGAAATAAAATTCTGGGTAGAAGCCATATTAACTACTTGTTACCTCAATAAGAGATATCCTACATCAGCTTTGGTGGATAATACTCCATATGAAGTGTGGACTGGTAAGAAACTCTCTCAGTCATAGAAGAGTTTTTGGTTGCAATGCTTATATGTATGTCCCAAAAGTGAAAAGAACTAAGCTAGACTATAAATCTAAAAAATACATATTTGTGGGTTATAGTATTGGTGCTAAAGGATATAAGTTGTGGAACATAGAAACACAGAAGATTGTTTATAGACGTAATGTGATCTTTATAGAAATAAAAGAGGTTTCAAAACATAAAATGCAATCAAGCAAAGAACCTGAAATAATTCAAGTAAAATTGGAACAAGAGGAAGAACCTATAGTAGAACCTAGTGATATAGAAGAAGATGAACTACAGAGAGAGTCTAAAGAGAAAAATTTAGAGGAAGAAGGTGAGAAGGAAGTTGAAGATGCAAAACCTGGAACTCCAAGTTTGAGGAGATCAGATCGAGTGAGAAGACTCCTAGAAAGGTATAGCCCTTCAAATCTTTGTTTTGCATTTAATATATCACTTACTGATGAAGAATCCAATACTATAAAGGAGACACTTCAGTCAAGTGAGAATAACTATTGGAAAAGGGCTATGGAGGAATAAATGGAGTCCTTGGATAAATATAAGACATGGGACTTGGTGAAATTATACCGTGGAAGAAAATCATTTGGTTGTAAGTGGGTATTCAAGAAGAAGTATAATGTTGAAGGAAAGTTGGAGTAGTTCAAGGCTCGCCTAGTAGAAAAAGGATTTTCTCAAGTTGAGGGAATTAACTTTAGTGATATTTTTCTCCTGTGGCTAAACTAACTTCAATTAGATTTGTGTTGGCTATTTCTATTGCTTTTGATCTTGAAATAGAACAGATGGATGTAAAGACAATATTTATGCATGGCAAACTTGATGAAGACATATATATTTTACAACCAGAATGCTTTAGGGTAAAATGTAAGGAGGACTTAGTATGCAAGTTGAAAAAGTCTCTTTACAACTTGAAGCAATCTCCAAGAATGTGGAGCCAAAAAATTGATAGGTTTGTTTTGACACTTGGGCTTTGAAAAAGCAAAGCAGATCTGTGTGTATATTTTAAACAATAAGATGAATTTTTTTTTATCATTAGTTTGTATGTGGATGACATGTTAATTGGTAACAATAAGGAGATGATAAAGCTACTAAAATATTAGTTATCTTATGAATTTGACATGAAGGATTTGGGTGCTGCAAAATTTATTTTGGGTATGGAAATAATAAGGAATTGTGCAAATAGAAAGTTGTGGTTAAATCAAATGAAATGTGTTGATTTGATACTACATATTTTTAGGATGCATGCTTGTAGACCAGTATGTACTCCATATCCTATTGGTCAAGAGTTATTTGTTGAACAGTGTCCTAAAATAGAAGATGAAGTTGAAGAAATGCATCATGTTCCTTATGCTAACATTGTTGGTAGTCTGATGTATATAATAGGTTGTACTAGACCTGATATTGCACATGTAGTGGAAGTAGTTAGCAGATATATGACCAATCCAAGGAAGGAATATTGGACTATTGTGAAGAGGATCTTCAGATACTTGCATGGAACTTTATACTATGTTATTTGTTACCAAGGAAAATCTAGAGATAGTAATATTGTAAATCTACAAGGTTTTGTGGATGTTGATTGGGTTGGAGATTTGGACAAGAGAATATCCACAAGTGCTTATGTGTTTAGACTATTTGGAGGGGTAGTAAGTTGGATGAGTAAAAAGAAATCAGTGGTTGCTTTGTCCACAATAGAGGTAGAGTACATTGTAGAAACTCATACCTATAAAGAAGTAGTATGTCTATAGATGTGTTCAACATTTGGTCTTAAGCAGAATATTGTGAGAATTGATAGTGACAGTCAGAGTAATATTTTTGTTCAACAATCCTGGTTTTCATGATCAGTCAAAACATATTGATATTAAGTATCGTTTTGCGATAGATATGGTTGAAGGGAACAAAATGATGCTAGAGAAATTTTATACAAAGAATAATGTTGTTGATTCATTAACAAAGGTTGTACCTACTCAAAACATTTCTTGGTGTAAAATATCTACGGGTACGGTTGCCCTTAATAGTTGATAATGATATTTTTTGACCCCTATGGAAAGTATTCAACAAGTTGGAGAATGCTAGAAATATGTTGAATATTTTCCATGTTATTTTGGTGGGGTTAAGTCTAAAAGGTACTGTACACTCTTCATGTATCCTCGTCGGGGTTTGGGGGCGGTAGCCCCCGGTGAAATTTTTGGGGTTTTATTAAAGCTATTTTTAGACCCAGTATGGGCTATTTAGGGTTAAATATTTGAACCCATGGTTTTTTTCCCATGGTATTATAAAATTCGTTCTTGTGTTGTTGTTATTTGATTACACTTGCATCAGGGTTTGAATAGAGATGAGAGATGAACATTATTTTATTGGAGATGGTTAAGTTTATACAATAAGGAGATATTACTGTGCTAGGTTTTTTCTCATAAGGGTTTTCCAGGTGAAATACTATGTTATGTGTGTATATGTTATCTTCTTTTTTTCTTTGATTTTGTATTTACTATTTTTCTAGATTTAGTTTATTGGGGCCTTTTGCTCTTCAAAAAAATTTCTTCAATTGTACTTACAAGAAATTAGTTTCAATCTCCTTATGAACTAACATAGATTATTATGACTTCATTAATAATTATCAGGGTCACGCTTGGATCATTGTAAGGTGTTTATTCTAATAAGAAACTTTACCCCTTGGGATTTTTACTCCTTAGTTTTATTGGTCCCAACAGCATGTGATACCCGTTGTATCCCAGATCACGTTAAGATATCTAACATGGTATCTCCCTAAAGTAGCACATCAAGTCAAGGCTCATCCTAGGCACACTCTATGGAAGCTTCTAGCCCTATGACCTAGAGCTCTGATACCAACTGTAACAACCCATCTAAAACAAACCTGAGAGATGTATTTTTTTCAAGTAAGATTCACAAAAGTGAATCCTAATATTTTCTCAACATTATCAAGGCTTCACCATATTTAAGTTTTATGTCTCTATAGATGAAACGTAGTGGACATGACTGACCAACTTATAATAGTTTTTGGGGTTCATCTTACTAAACCTCCTTGTTTAGAAGGATGTCAAAGTGGTCCCCCACCTTTCCTATATCCTCATCGGTATAGGACAATCTAACTACGATGTAGGGATTATCCTTTAAGGCCTATAACACTTAAATGGGAATGCCTATTCCCTAACCTTACCCTAAGTCCATCTAGGTAGGTTAATAAGATGTAAAGCCTTGGTGCTTAGTTACCACACCTCCATAGGCTAACTAAGGTCATTACCACTCATTGGTAATGAACACGATTTCTTGAATCTTCTCGTTCAAGGACCACCACTATTGTCTTGTGCATGATTTCCATTAATTTCCCACATAGGGAACACCCAATCCTCACATTCAAGGTGTATCATTTCAAAAGAATCTGGCTATTCCATTCACACAACTCCTTCTAGATTTGTGAGTTCCTATCTATTGCATCCTTGCAACTCCTTCTAGTTCTTCTTGGTTATTGCATTCACGCAACTCCTTATAGGATTGGGCTATTTTCATTGACTCAGGTCCTAAAATAAGATTCTAGTTTCATCCCAAGAACTCTTCCCTAACATGAGATAACATTCAAGTAAAGAAAAAAACTCTCTCTAGATATAAATGCTTCACTTAAAACACCATGTTTAATATAAGCCTTAAAATTAAAAATTCTAACATAAATGTAGCATGAGCTTAAAAAAGCCATCACTATAAAGCGTTCATAACCATAAGTTCAAGAGCTAGAAAAAACGATCTTCTCAATTATATATTATAGTAGCATCATCATAAATACATACATAAAACTTTTCCAACATAAAAATATCCTCATAATCATTTATTGCTCTCCATAGCAAAAGAACATTTTTACAAGACAAAGTGAGAGCTTGAAACCAATAAAGTAAATATAAATGCAATAAATGGACACAAAGCATGTAACTAAAACCCGATGATAAAAACAGTAAAATATGGGTCCCCTTTTATTAATGATAGTCTGTATTTATCAAAGCATATTACAAAAGCATCCCCTCGAAGGAGTTCACAAATGCGATACAATCAATACAAAAGGCAAGGGTTTCATTCCCCTCAAAACTATCACGATGCACTGAATGATCTTCTTGCTAACGCAAATTGTTTGGGGGCAGGTTTTTCATGACCGCTATAGTGAGTATGATGTGAATATTGCACTCCTTTATTGTCTATTGAATCTTATAATCAACACACAAAGAAACTAGATACATATCTAAAGTATATAAAAATCCCACCAAATCAAATTCGTATTAATCGATATGAATGCGATAAATGAAGATAAAACTAGACTAAAACATGTATAATCTAAAATCTATCTAAATGCAAAAATAGTAAAAATATTGATCTAAGCTATGCTAAAAGAAAAAGTAGTAAATCAGGTCTTTAGCCAAGACCGTCTCAAGGTGAGACGACCTTGTATGCGGATCATCTCGAGGGGAGACGACTGCTGTCACAAGATTGTGTTTTCTTGAAACCAGTTTTGGGCAATGTTTAAGATACCCTAGGTGTGTTGTCGATAGATTGTTGTGTTTGGGAAAGTGACTTGATGGTTTGGATCGGATCTGAAGCAGAGATATTCAATTATATGCAAGATAGAAACATGAATTTCAATTCCTTGAAGTAGTCCAGCAACATGGTCTCAGCAGCAGGTTTGGAGGATTGAAAATAATACAATTTATTTACGCAAAAGCTTGAACTCTATGTATTGAATTCGGTAGCACTTCGTTGCACAAATTCAAAGATTAAGATCCTTTTAATTGAGGGGTGAGTGCCAATTTATAGAATTTTTGGATTGAAGCTAAAAATGGCACAAGCACCCTGTATGAAAAAGTAGATGCAGTTCGCATTAAAAAAAGTGAATGCTTATCTCTAAAATCTCATGCGATTGATAATTGTATGTATTTTTCTAATTTTGGCCATGCAGGATGTTTAATGACTTTTTGTGAGATCACGCGCGGGGTTAACTGATAGTTTCAACTGTCAGTTATGCGCCCTTCTATTTTTAAGCTTGCTTTTTGGTGATCATATCGGGTCAAGATGACCACGGTTTTATGACCATCTCGGGTCAAGACGACCATGGTTTATGGGAAATTATATCCATTTAAGTGGTGAAAACCACTGTTTTAGTCCTGAGGTTGCCTAAGGTGGGTTATGTGGTCTAAAAGAAGTCCATTTAGGTAGTCTCCTCAAAATGACGTGTTTAAGGTATCTATAGATGCCCCTTATTGGGATGCTTTGTGTGACAACATAATGCAGAGCAAAAATAAAGAACCTAAAATGGTCGATTTGATGGTTAATGATATTCATTAAATAAATCAATGTAAGATGCCCCAATCATGAAAAGAGTATGTGTTTTTGAATCATTGCTTCCAAATCATTGATGGATTTGATTTTAAGTAAACCTTTCATTCGAGGACAGACATTATGAGTCTGGACTTTAGGTATACTTAATCTTGGTAAACTTTCAGTCGAGGATAGACATTATGAGTATGGGATTTAGGTATACCAAATAAATAGGCAGTAGAATTTTTAGCCTATTTTGTTTTGTTTAAATTTTTTTATGCTTGTTGTTTGCCCCAACAAGGAGGGAGTATTATTGTCTTGGCAATGATTCGTGAATGAACACAATTTTCATTATTAAGTGTTTGATTATTGATTTAATTATGATTTTTATAATTTATGAGTACCTGTAAATGGTAGAAACTTGTTAATAATCAATAAAAAATCTAAACAGGGGATTGGCGTCCCACCGTGATCGCCATTTGAGAGCTCAAAAACCATGCACCGATAAAGTAAATGTAAACAGAATAAATGAACACAAAGTTTGTAACTAAAACACAATGATAAAAATAGTAAAATATGGATCCCCTTTTATTAATGATAGCTTGTATTTATCAAAGTGTATTACAATAACATCCCCTTGAGGGAGTTCACAAATGTGATACAATCAATACAAAAGGTGAGGGTTTCATTCCCCTCAGAATTGTCATGGTGCATTGAATCGTCTTCTTGCTAACGCAAACCGTTTGGGGGTGGGTTTTTTGTGACCACCATAGTGAGTATGATGTGAATCTTGCGCTCCTTTATCGTTTGTTGAATCCTGTAATACGCACACAAAGAAACTAGAAACATATCAAAATTATATGAAGATCCCATCAAAATCAGGCTCGTATTAATCAATATGAATGCGATAAATGAAGATAAAACTAGAATAAAATATGTATAATATAAAATCTATCTAAATACAAAAATAGTAAAAATATTTATCTAAGTTATGCTAAAAAAAAGTAGTAAACTAGATCTTTGGACGAGACCATCTCAAGGTGAGACGACCTTAACTACGGGTCATCTTGGGGTGAGACGATCATTGTCACAGGACTGTGTTTTCAAAAAACTAGATTCAAGCGGCGTTTGAGATACCCTGGGTGTGTTGTTGACAGATTGTTATGCTTGGAAAAGTGTTTTGATGGATATGATCGGATCTGAAGTGGAGATATTCAGTTATACACGAGATAGAAGCACAAATTTCAATCCCTTGTAACAATCAGGTAGCATGGTCTCAGCAGTAGGCTTGGAGGATAAACAAAGACAACACTTCGTTATGCAAAAGATTGAACTCTGTCTATTGAATTCGATAGCACTTTGTTGCACAAATTCAAATATTGAGATCCTTTTAATTTAAGGGTGAGTGCCAATTTATAGACTTCTTGGATGAAATCTAAAAATGTCACAAGCACCCTACATGAAAAAGTAGAGAGGTAGTTCGCATTAAGAAAAGTGAATGCTTATCTCTGAAATCTCATGCGATTGATAATTATATGCTTTTTTATAATTTTAGCCATGCAGGGTGTTTAATACCTTTTTACAATATCATGCACAAGGTTAATTGGTAGTTTTAACTACCATTTATGCGCCCTTCTATTTTTAATTTTGCTTTTTGGTAGCCATCTCAAATTAAGACAACCACGGTTTGGCAGTCGTCTTAGGTCAAGAGGACCATGGTTTATGGGGAATTATGCTCGTTTAAGTGGTGAAAACCACTATTTTAGCCCTAAGGCTACCCAAGGTGGGTTATGTGGTCTAAAATGAGTCCATTCAAGTAGTCTCCTCAAAATGACGTATTTTAGGTGTCTACACAAAGTTCGTAAACCAAATCATTTCTTGTATAAGATTGAATAAAATCTACATTACAAAACTATCATATTCGCTCTCTTTTAGAGAGAAGTTACTTGGAAAAGCTATCTAAGGAACACAAAGCAATTTCTTGTTTACATAACAACTTTTCAATCCAAGAAACATCAAGACCATTCTGCCTAAATGCTTACTACACCATCTTCTTTTCACGATCATCTTCTTTATATTTCTTGATTTTTATTTTATTTTACATGGTGGAATCAGTAGCCGCCATGATGATCTAGGCATGTTGTCCATATTTTATGGCCACCATAGTATTCTATACTATCCACCATGGAAGCCACCACACAATACTCGCACAGTCTACCCCTATAACCACCATGCCATAATCATTTTAAACCTTTTACGCCACTAAAAGCACCAAAAAAGGGATAAGCATTCAGTTCGACAAGGCCTGAGATTTGAACCTTGGACCTCCGCCCCCTTACGAAGTTTGGAGGAACCAATTTGTCTACATATCGAACCTATTATATTTATATTATTATATCGTGGCTATATTATATTTGATCCTAAGATATTTAACCTATGATATTTGTGGTCGTATTAAGGCTTAAAAGCCATCACCAATACGCTATCCAAAGGTAATATCCTTCATGCCATTTATCCAATTCTTATCCAATATTTAAATAAATGTTGGCCTATAATGGTTGTCATGAAAAGGGCATAGTATTATATAGCAAAGTATAAAAGAGTCTATTCAAGTAGAAGCCTAGCTAGGGTGGTTTGCCATAGGATTCAATCCTAACAAAGCTAAACCATTTACAAATTTTATTCTCTAATAATGAGTACAATTCTAGATAATTAAATCATGTCAATCATCAAGTTTGAATATTGTCTCATGTCATCTTATATCATCCCATTTCATTCATCACTTAGACCTAATCATCTTATATTTTTATCTATCCATTATATACTTATCATACTATTATTTCTTGCTCTAAGAATAGTGACCATCTGATGTAGTTGCCCGATGTCTCTAGTGCATGAACCTCATGAGGAGCACATAGTCCAAAAGTCCAAGGAGCATGGGACATAACTCCAAGGACAACCTCTAGTATTTTTATCAAGGTCAACTCCTTGTTATGATGTAATACTTGATGTTTTCTTCCTAATTTAACCTAATCTATCAGGTTTTGTTTGAGGAAAAGAAATAGGAGGAAAGAAATAAAACTAACTAGCCTAAACTATGGGTGAAAATGTACCAAAAATTACAAATTCCTTCTGAATATCAATGGGATTAATGAACACATACATCAAACATGATAACAAAAGTGAACACAGTTTCCAACCAGTATAATTGATTATCCATAAACTCTCTATTAAAACTAAGACATATATTAGTCATAGCCTTCCACATAGAGATGCATACACATAAAAGGACAAAATATTTAGTAGTCGTAACTCTTTATATATACGTTTGCAAGCACTTTATAGTCATACTGAGAATGAAATAGGCTCTAAGGCCTGTACATGCAATGAGTCAAGGCTCAAGTCCAAATTGATACCTAGAAGAAAGGTGAGTGAAATAATATATCTAAGGTCAAATAATAAACACAAAAATATAATTCTTCCCCCTTATTTAGATAAATTATTTTACTATTTATATAGTTTTCCTCAAAATTTTAAATTCAAAATTACCTCCAACTATTGTGAGTGGGAATCACCTACATTATCCTTGGCTATTGGACTTGAGGTAGCATGTTGCATTCACTTCCTATTAAATTCATAGTTGATCTAGGGTCTAATTGATATAAATGTTATATAGGTTACGTGTTCTCTTCAAATGTGATATTAATGAGCCTTTCTCCTTTTGGAAACTTGAGCTTGGGTGGCACTTGTAAAGTTGGCCCTTGCTTGCCATAGAAGCTTCTTTGACAACCCTGAGGTTAGTTTTGATTGCATGGACCCCATATCTACCTTTGTCTACTTTTTAGGTTATTGTAATGTTGGACCCTTTATCAGATTTAGTCAATATTCCTCTCAACCAATATCTCCAATGCTCTCAAGGGATATTCAAACTACTAGGGATGAAGGACCTAGGCTCAATAGCCTTATCATTGGGTATAGAGTCATGATTGAATTTTTTAATTACCTCAATGACCTCTCTCCAGTCTTCCTCGAAGGGTAGCTTCACCCAAGTGAGGTGAAAGTAACTCTTTTCGAGCTCACACTAGTCATCCATGAAAGAAGGAATAAATTTGTGCTTGGCCTTTAGGAGAAGTACTTCGAGTGCAACTATAGGATTCAAATCCAAGTTTACCTTATCCTCGACGGATGCATTTGGTGATACTTTGATGCCTACTTGTTGGTCCAACCATTGCTTATATTTTGACTCTAAAAGTGGTTCATTGTCAGGGGCCTAGGGATAAGGGAGTCTTGTTGATACCAATGAAAATATTCACCCATTCCAATCCTCCATCCTCCAAGATAGGATCTTGACTCACTCACTACGTTAATGCACCACTTGTTATCTTGCCAGGACTCTAGTGATTCTATGAGTTATAGTGTCTTTGTTGGTAATATTTGTTGCAACCCACTGTTGATGGTTGGTTTGTACTATGACAATCCTGAATGTTTGCACATCCTTAAACCTTAGGTTAGTAGTCCCTCCAAGATTTTTTAGCTCCTTGTTAGCCTAGATGCTTAGAGAAGAGATTTCCCAAACATATTCAAATACAGAAAGAAGTTCTTCAACTTCCTAAATGACCCCTCTCTAGAGTACTCAACTAATTTTTGAGATCTAGTCAAAGCCATTTGACCTATGTTCCAGCTCTGCTATCCTCCTCTTCTATTCTTCTAATGCGGTATTTCTTCGAAATTTTTCATGAGGTAGTCTTATTAGTCCTTCAACGCCTTTGCTTTAAATTGCTAGATCCTAAGCATTTGCTTAGTCTTTTCTAAATCCCTTTCTTTCCCTTCTAGATTTCTTGCCACTATCGCATAGTCATGAGTCATCAATTTGTTCTTATGTTAGGAGAATTTTATCCTTTCCTTTGGTCTTGCACCCTTAAATTTGAGTTCGATGATTGAAACTCGATAATCTCTCCTTCCACCTTGGAAAAAATGGGCACAAAATGAAACATGCCTGGCCCATCCATTTGAGGAAGGAAGGCAATTCTAGTCTATGAAATGGTAGGTTGCAGTACCCACAACTCTATCTCCTTTGCATCTATTGTTGGTCATACTCTCGAGCTTGCTAGAGATGAGGTTTTAGCTCAAGAATGGAAGTGATGGGTTGGGGTTGGATGTTTATATTTGACTTTTGATGGGTAAGGGAAAAGGCTTCAATAATGGTAACGGGGTAAGCTGGCCAGCTAGAGTGAGAGTGATGGAGGTAGATATGGTACTTGGGGATGAAATGGAGGTCATGGTAGATTGAAGCGGTTGGGAAATGATGAGCAGGTGTGGAGTGGATGGGATGGTAGATATGGGTGTAATAATATATGGTACACTCAAGTAAAGAGTTTTTAGAATGGAAGTGCTATGGGATAGAGTAAATGGTGGTTGGACAAGACAAGTGGAGTCATTATTTGGGTTACTGGACCCTCTTGGTTCATGTGCCACCCTCTTCTATGATTGGTTGATTTTAAATTTTATTGCTAGGATGTGACTAACCTTAATTGTAGACTCATCATGTTAGGGAAGCTTTGTTATCTTGACCATTTAATTCTGGTTAGATAACTAGTGTTTAATCTTCCTACTAAAGTGCCATTCAAAGTGACATGAGAGGTGACAGGTGCCTTCTTTCGAATACACAATTTTATGGACTTTATGGGAGAGGGTTTGGCAAATTTTATTAGCATTTTTTGTTGGTCATGGGACCGACCAAACTTCACCTCCACTTCCTTGAGTAATTTTTCTCCTAATGGTCTGATTTTAAAGACCACCCCAATTGATGTCTTGGTTTGTCCTTATGAAAAATACCAAATAATATGGCCCTTTTTTACATTTCTCGAGGTTGTACTATTTCTTATAGCTTTGACCAATGGGAGTCTTGTCAAGCATCTAAGATGACATCATCTATCAAAAAATTATGGGAGACCTATGTGTCTATAGATATTGCTTATGGAAAAGGATTTTTTAGTATGTGTCGTTAGCCTAGTTTATACGAAGGACTAATTATATCTGATTTCTTGTCACTTTGTGGTCATATCTACTTACGACAGAGGATCCCCCCATTTTTATTTTGCCAAAGTTTTTAGGGATACCCTTTTAAGTAAGTCTTGTTGACTAGGATTGAAAGCAATTGCCTATCTAACATTGAAAGATCTATGGTATTTTCTACCTTAAATCTAGTGATCATGTATGGTTTGCTCTAGGTAGCTTCAAAATTAGCATGTTGACCTAGTTTGTTGCAATCTTCATCCCATTTGAGTATCAGGTTGTACCTTGAGAAACCATCTGACAAGAAAAATATCTTATACTTGACCACTATTTGCAAGATTTAATCCATGTAAGGGGGAAGGTAGTGGTCATTTAATGATGCTTGATTTAGGCCTTTAAAGTTGATGCTCAACCAAATTTATCCTCTTTTCCTTCTAATCGAGACTAGTTTAGATACCCAAGTAGTGTGCTTAAGCATGTATACGATTCATGCTTCTATAAGTTTGATAAGTTCTTGCCTCATGAGGGGCTCTATCTTAGGGTTAATTGACCTCTACCTTTACCTTTACCTTATTAGTTTGGCATATGGGTCTAACTTTATGATGTATTGTAGGATCTCCCTTTAGGTACTTGTAGTTCCAAGCCATTACCCCAATATACTTCTGACATAGGTTGATGAGGTTTTTAATTTTTTCTTAAGTGGATGTCTTCCCTATCTATAACACTTTTTTGGTTGCAATATCTATCTCTTGCTAATTGTATTTTCCTACTATAATTCCCTTCTTGCCTTTGAAATAATTGTTTGGATTAATCAGGGATTTACAATTGACTAGTCCTTTGGGTAGTTTGTTGCCTTTGATTTAAACGATTTATTCCTCATAAGCTTCTTGGGCCTCTCATGTTAATTTTTTAGTGAACTCAACTTCTTGTTGGAGGAACCAGATTTTATGCTCATCACTATCAAAGACCTTCTAGTAGGTGTCATTTTTTGGTATGATCATCGTAAAAATGATCCTGACATACTAGCAGTTGCCTAATAGGTCTTCGATCGGGTCAAATTGGAATTCAATGACCTCCATCCTATCGACATCCACCTTCTACTTTTGGAAAACTGTAGATAAGTTTACCACTTCAAATGATTCAAGTGAATCCCAAACCTAATGTTTATATGAATTCATTAATTAATTTTTAGCAAGGTATAAAAATTTGACCTGCTTGACAATGAGCTCAGTGTCTCCATATATTTACAAAACTTTGATTCCTCTTTTGGTTTCCATTTGGATACTGTGTACCAATACCTTGTATTCAACTATATTATTTGAACAGTTGAATTAAAACCTGTTTGCTTGTAGATTATTTTCTCCTCTAGGTGATATTAGATAGATGCTAGCTCTTACTTTTGTCCTTTGCTTGGCCCAATCAAAGTAGAGCTTCCAAAAATTGGTTAGATATTTTGAAACCTTTGTGATCTCAAGAATGAAAATATCTCCTCTTATATTAGGTATATGCCTATCCTAGTTTAATCAAGTGTATTATATGGATTTGAATCCCACATCTTGGCAACCCATTCATCCATTCAGTCATCCAAAACTAGAGTGTAGGCTTCGTTAACTTATAGCTCAAACTTAGACCAAATTTATTTTGTTAAGAATTATTGCTCTACTTTAGCCTTGATCTCTAAAACATGCTCCACATGGTGTATATGAATCAGGTTATAGGGAATCTTTACTTTAATGCTATAATGATTTCTTAGAATCATGTGTGTCTAGTCCAAAGATAGATATCCTCTAATTTTGGCTATGAAATCATGGGAGAGATAGATACCAAAAGAAGTTGGTAACTCAATTATTGCCACATATTGGGTAGTGGTCACATATGGATAGGCTTGGAGGATGAGATAGAGATCCCTTATAAATCCAAATTAGGATTGGAGTCCCATCAAGCTATACAACCCCTTGATTGATAGATTGATAAACCAGTTGTAATGCATTAATGACTCTTTGAGGTAAGTGCTTGATTCCAAATCCACTAAATATTTGTGGATAAACTTATCCCTACATATGAGTGTCAAGTAGACTGGTAGGGGCTTCAGCCTACTAGGACCAGGACTGGATATTGGTAAAACAATTGGTGCCTTTTATTTTTTGGTTAAACACTACTTTCCTAGGGCTTCCTCCAACTACTTCATCTATTATGGTAAAGTGATGACATACCAAATTAGCATGGGGAATATGACCTTATTTAGGTGCTCCATTGCAATATTAGCCATCCATTATAATTTTAGCCTCTCAATAATTATATTTAAGACTTTGACCAATTTGGTATGAGTCCTCTTTGCTCCATTCAATGGTCCTCCAGAGGTGGTTTGGTCCTTGGGTCGCTAGTATCTGGTACCATGGTTGGAATAATTTTACCTACCTCATATTCCTCTTCCACCACTCTCTTATTGCTTCTGGTGAGGGTACCACATCATAATAGTGGCTTACCTCCTACTAGTATACCAATCTTACCAAAAATGAGGTAGACCTCACCTTCATTCCATGTCACCAACATTTGTTTTGATAGTGTGGTATTGGTGCTTGGTGTAGTATCTAGGATCAAGATTTGAGCAGTTTACCTTGATGTTTACATAACACATTCGAAGTAGTCAGCCCGTTGAAGATCACCATAGCTATAATAACAGGGATCTAAATAAGGGCATTGTTAGGCATACGATTCCTCTATGTAGTTGTTCTAAGCAGGGACAATATTCATGATCGGGTTGTGAGGTGATTATTGCAAGGGGATCGACATAGGTATAATTTGTTGCTTAGAGGGTCAAGGCTGACCAAAATCCTAGAAATTCTACAACAAATACCTTTGATAATCATTTGGAGGAGGCCGATAACATTGGGTACAAGGTTGGAAAGGAGGTTTTGGGTAACTTTGGCAAGGGAACCTTAGGGAATTTTGCTTGCGCTTAAGGGTTGTAATCTCATTAAACATCAATATAATTAATTTACCAATTTTCTCCATCTTTGAAGCTTGAGAATCAATAGAAGGTTGATTCAAAGATAGAGAGGATATTTGTGCTAGAATGAGATTCATAGTAAGATATGGTTGGAAAGTGGTAGGTTGTACAACAGGTGGTGGATGGTACAATGGCTAAATGTTTAGAAATAAAGGTATAGGAAGCCTAGGATCTACCCTCCCTATTTTAATTAGGTCCTTCTTAGCTTGGGTGGCCATCTCATAAGTTATTGGTAAAGTATTACCCCTTTAGATTTTACCATCATAGCTATATTTGAATCAAAATATTTTAGATAAGAAATGAAGAACATACTTGGTGGTGGTCTAATTTAATTAGGGATTTTATGCCAGGTCTTATGGAAATAGGTATTAAATTCATCTATGGCTTCCATAGGAGCATTTTTGATGGTTGAAAATTGCTCTAGGAGGGATACTTCTACTTTTTCTCCAAATGTTTTTGTAAGCAAGTTAGAAAGTTGATCCTAGTTAATGATCGAGTGCGAAACAAGTGAGATATACCACTCACACATCTTCCCCTTAAAATATGAAACCAATAACCTTAGCACCACATTTTATTCTCCAACATTGTAAAGTGTGCATAGGTTAACCATATGTTGAAGGTGTTTGATTGGAGTTGTTGCACCTTGTTTGGCGAATAATGACAAGGATTTTAAAGTGGAGACCAAAAATATCATCCCAAGTGGTTGGTGGGACTGGTGGTTGTAGTAGGCCTTAGTCATTCCATATCGATAGTCTCCTTTGCTGCGGGTTTCATGGTGCAGCCATGTTCAAATATCAATGTCTCCTTCTATGACCATGATTTAATGGAGGTAACAATAATTGTGGAATTAATCTTGTATTGCACCTTATGATGGTTTTGGATCTCATAAATTGTTGGATTTACCTTTCTCTAGTAGGTTCAAGGCTTAATGAGTTCTTCGATTAGTGGAGTCATCAAGCAAAGTATTGAACATGCTTTAGCAAGCAGATAAGCTAAAATTTTCACCAGAGTCTTGGCTAAATATCTATGATGAGCAAGATGAATATTGGGATTCACCCCATAAGGCATGCCAATAAAATTATTGTTTCACACTCCAAGCATAGTGACCATCTAATGCAATTTTAGATGAGTCCAATGCTTATGCCTCATGAGGAGCATATAGTCTAAAAGTTCAAGAAGCATGGGACGTGAATCCAAGGAAAACCTCCAAGGTTTTTATCAAGGTTGGACCCTTGCTATGATGTAATATTTGACACTCACTTTCTAATATAGCCTATTCTAACATGTTTTATCCGAGGAAAAGGGATAAGAGAAAATCAAAAAAATTAACCAGCCTAAACTATGGTTGACGATGCACCAAGAATTACAAATTCCTTTTGAATATCAATAGGATTAGTGAACACATGCATAAAAAATGACAATAAAAGTGGAAACGGTTTCAAACCATTAACTCTCTATGAAAACTATGAAAAATATTAGTCATAACCTTCTACATAGAGATGCATACACACAAATACTAGAACAAGATTTGGTAGCCATAACTCTTTATATACATATGTTTACAAGCACTTTACAATCATATCAGGAATGAAAGAGGCTTGAGAGCCTATACATACATTAAATAATTGCTTAATCTTATACACTTGATTTACCTCCTTTATAAGAATGGGGGTAATTCACATCCTCAATCTAACATCAACCATCCATATCACAAATCATGTCTATCATTTAATATAAGATGCTACTAGACCCATTCAACCAATATTGGAATGGGGGCAGTTTGCATCATTAACATATCATCCTCAAAATACTATATCATATCTAACTCCATTAAGCTTATATTTAGCTTATCTAAATCATACATAAAGCTCAATTTGTACATGCTTATACAAATTTATATTGTGGTATACATACACTCTATACCTCTTTATAGATCAATCTTATCTTATTTTGATTAAGTATTATGCATATCAGTTTGACGTTTTCAAAATAAAAATAAATAAGAACTCTAAAAGTCCCATGGGAGAAAAAATTATTCATGTGTACAAAGTCCCCTTGGTCACATCAATAATATTTGAAAATTTATTTAAGACATCAAAAAATTCACTTAGGGTGCAACTTAATCATTTATAAAGTTCCATTGGGCATAACATAATATTGTATATCACAAGTCCTTGGGAAATCTACCTAAGGTACATCAAAGTCCCAAGTGGCACAATAGAAGTCCTTAAACATCTATTCAAACCAAATAAAAAATATAAACATCACACTTATCATTATATTATTTTATTTATCACATATTGCTTTTGTACCCATGTAAAATGTAAGGTGTTCTAAATAGGATGATTCTTCAAGCACTTACCTAGGATCAATAAAACTATTTAAATAACATATAGTTATAGGGACAATAAAACCTTAACTAAATCATTCCCTCTATAAGTTACAAACAAATCGGGGAGGACCAATCTATGTCAATAACACATATAGCAAATGGTTCTTTTGTACCCATATAAAATTTCAAGTGGCCTCAATAGGATGATTCTTTAAGTGCCTATGTAGGATCCTCAAAAATTTACAAATCACATATAAGCATAGGGTAATATAAACCTCATCTTATCAAATTAATTGCTTTAATTCATTTATAATCCATTACTATAATTGGGGCAATTCATTATCTAACTTATGTCACACATCAAAATAATTGTTTATATATACAATTGTACAAATCGAAAAATAAGATTTTATATCTTTATCATTTGGCATTGTTTTGTTTTGATTAAGCATTATACATGTTAGTTGGCTTAAAAAAATAAACCGACTAAAATAATCCAAAACAAAATCCAAAGTCCTTTATGACACAATAGAGTCTTCAAAGATGTTTTTCTTGGGGTAAAATATAAAGTCCTTTATGGCACAATAGATTCATCGAATATATTTGTCTTGGCTAAAAAACTAAAGTCCTTTTATGTCACAACAAAGTCCTCAAAGATATTTATCTCAAGAAAAATGTAAATTCCTTTGTGGCACAATAGAGCTATAAAATATGTTTGTTTTGGGACAAAATCTAAAGTCCTTTATGACATAGTATAGTCAAAGATATTTATTTTGGAGAAAATATAAAGCCCTGTATGGCACAAGAGAGTCGTAAACAATGTTTGTCTTAGGGTAAATCTAAAGTCCTTTATGGCACAATAAAGTCATCAAAGGCATTGTCTTGGAAAAATTCCAAAGTCTTGTAAATAAATTATATCAAATAAATTCCTATATAAAAATCTAAAATTCCCTTTGGCACATCTATTTTATAAATAAATGTATCATAGAGTCCTATATAGCACGTCTAAAGTCCCATTGGGCACATATGAAGTCCCTTTACAACATATATTTTATAAATATACTCTTTCACACACAAAGTCCTACATGGAACATCTAAAGTCCACTTGGGAACATTTATTTTGTACATATATTGTACATATCTATATTAAGTAGAATTTCTTACAAACTTAAAAAACCTATAACTTTATTAATACATCTAGATGCATCCATATTGCTATTATCTTGTTATAAAATTGCTCTTCTTGACTAGTCATTTCAAATCATCTATCATCAACCATAATAAAGCTTAATTTATTTTGATCATAATTAGTTCCCATTACATTAACATAAAAAAATTCATAAACATACAAATTCACATAAACAAATGATCAATTAACATAATCCATAACACCCCAATTGAGATTACACACACACATAATTGTTTTATACATCATCAACATACAACTATAATACAATCCTTCAAGGCATCATATCATAACTCTAATTTGGTGTCTATGGTTGCTCCTTTTCTAGCTCCTCTCTTTAGTAGTGGTAACATCGCTAACTATTGTGAGGGGTAAGTGTCCATGTAGATCCATCATCTAGACCATTATCGAGCAATAATATGCATTAGAGAAGGCAACCAGGTTAACAAGATTTGGAATATGGTAGACAATCTAGTATTAAGTCAGCTAGGCCACCTCTACCATAAGGTCCTCATGAAGTTGTGCCATCTCTAACTATAGCTTTGCTAACTCAACACAATCTGTATGATCCATCATTGCCAATTGATCCAATAATGATTGTGTAAACTATCACCATCTCTCATACTAGCCTATGGTGTATACACACCCTAATTTGTTTGAAGCCTAGTCATTATTGCCTAAAGCCCCACCACTTGTTGGACCAACTAGTCCTACTCTTGGGTCTACATCTCCACCTTCACACTCCTTTGATCAAGCTTTGTCATAAGGGATGCACCTTCACTTGTAGGATGGTCATCTATTGGGAAAATGAGCCCTTATCTATTGTGAGATTAGCATAGAATGACTGACTTGGTCTTACCTCCTCAATAGTGATCATCGACATTGATAGTATGGCCATACTACACCGTTGCAAATCAAATTGCAACCATGCACTCAGAGTTTATTTTTCACAATAATAAACAATAAACATGATTCTATTTTTACCTTATCCCCATTATCTTTTATCAAAATTAAACCGTATTCTCCTCAAATTGCTTGTGTATATTAACAAGGTCAAGTCTTCTCATGTAATCATATATATTTCCTTAAAATTTTAAGGGACACACATAAGCGAGATATAATTTAGTCATTAAGGAAATTTTTGTATCACATAAAAACAACTTATCAAAGTCACAATCAATCAAAAATATATAAACATGTTAAGAAATAAACAATTGACTAAAAAATTACGACATTCATGCTAATTTTTTATACATTCATCATGTAATGAATGCATCACAAAGAGGTAAATGAAGGCACTCAATTTTGATCAATCAAACTTCAACACAATCAAAGCACTCTTAAACTCTTCAAAATCATCAAATATCATAGCCAAAAGGCTAAGCTAAGATTGATCATATATGAGCTTGACCATCCCATAATAAAAGTGTTACCTCAAAAGCATTAGCACAATAATGCATTTGTTGTATAGTTCAAATCTTGAATTTGACTATTTGATGCTAAGATGATCTGCCATCTTGTTGAGATTATATGTTTACACATTAGCTCCAAGAAGATGATAACATCATAGCACTTTTGATCCTAGCTCTTTTGTCAAAGTAGAAAAAAAACAGACAACCAACTAACATTGGCTGCCTACCAACTCAATCCTTTTATACTCTTCTCAACTTTCAAATAGAAAATTGAACCCAACTCAACAACTCAATTGGAAACTCTAACATATGTCATCCCCAACATGTTGAATCGGAAGCTTGCTTCTGCTTTTTACTTTTCCAACTCATAAAGCAAATCTTCTCTAAATACAAACTTTTCAAAACTCAAACATGTAAATCTTATTTTTCATCCTAAAAAATCTATAAATTAATCCCATAGAGCACCCAGTCAAGAACATATTCCATGGTAGCAAAGCCTTATTAAATTATTTTTTGAATATTAACATGAAGTTTTGATAGCAAAGCCTTACAAGATTATCTTCACAAAGAAGCCTTATTAACTTACAACTAACGAATACACATTATTTTGATAAGTGTTTTAGTACACGTATATACATTACAATCTTTTATGCCATCATTAATTTATTAAGAATAGTCTGTTTATCTAATTTTTTTACAATCTATTATTAAAAAAGTTCCACTAATATTTTATCATTACTTAAAATTTTAAAACTCATTTTCACTTAAACATTACTTTTAAACCCATTTAATTTTAATGTTTCTAAGAAACTAAATACTCACTCAATACATTTTGTTATGAGTTGAACTATATATATATATATATAACAAAATTATAATATTTTCCAAAATCTTTTCATTTCTATAGGGATTAAGCTTTTTGAATAAAACATGCATAGTAAGTTAAAGCAATATTAACAACACGAGGTGACACATTTTAAATATATAACATTCACCAGTACAATGTCAATCTCACCTTCTTAAAATCTAAAGACACACTTGTGCATTTCATCTTAATGTCATACCATATCTATTTGTCTTCTAAACACAAACCCTTCCAACTATCCCCATAAGGATTTCATTCCTTCAAACATCATGTCAACCTATTACTTAAGATACATTAACTATTTATTTAGTGCATTTATTTAATCATGATGTCAACCTATTATTTAAGATATATGAATTTATTTATTTATGTCGAAACATTAAAATAATATAATTTTAAATTTTTATTTAAAAACCCAACTTAAATTATAAATAAATATAAATAATTCATTGAATTTTTATTTTATTTGGTTTTTTCTACGTCCAATCATTAATAATGGGTCCAAAAGAAAGACATTATTCTCATCATGAGGGTCCAAAGTAATAAGAAAAGAAACAATACCAAAAAGCCAACATTAGTCTTTCAAGAAGGGACATCTCCCCCATAACGAGAAAAGAATATAAGAGATGGCACGTAAATGCACAATGATTTCATGCCTTTTATGTCTTAGCCTTCCATGAAGTTACATTGAGAAATTGGGGCTACCAATTGATTGAACTCCTTGCAATGTAGTGACTACTCCAAGATATACTCTTTGGAATAATTGAACTCATAATACATTATTGATGTGACCATTTTTAGGTTTTGGAGTATAACTTAACTATATTAGTTTTGATTTATTTGGAAAGATTTAAGATTTAAATTATAATTATTTTCAGATTTTGAAGGACATTATAGTTCTTGTTTGGAAGGTTTAAGGTTCAAACTATGACGTATGTATAGTTATATATTAATCATTTATTAATAAGTTTAGCTCTCAACCTTATCATGATTGATGAAAATAATCAACCTTAAATATAAAACTTATCACACTATCCAGATAATATACATATATTTTTTATATTTTATTTTACATACATAATACCTTAAAAAAATCACTTTAAAACATTTATGTTGATGGTTAAAAATGCATATAAGAAAAATCACTTCAAACATTTATGTTGGGTGGTTATATGAATGGATTCCCTGTGGCAATCCAAATAAGGTCAGTACAAGGAAAATAAGTAAAGGGAAAAGATACAGAGATTGACCTTTAAAGGGGAAGGTAAAAAGCCTAGCTCATGAAGGGAGAGGGGAAAAAGAAGTTGGCTTTAATGCTACATAGGGCATGTGAATGCTATCAAAATTGGCTTTGTTTTCAGGAAAAGTCCTGAAAAGTGAAAATGGTCATGGGTTGTGCATGATCCGGAGGGAATTAAAAAGAAAGTTAGAAATAAAAAAATTTCATGAGAGGCTATAAATAGAAAACTTTAGATTTAATTCATTTATAATAAATGCATAAGATTTATTTTATATATTTTTAAAATTTAAAATAATTTTAATTTATTATATATTTTTTAAATTTAAAATAATGTTTAATTAATTTAATATATATATTAATAAAAATGTTATAAATGTATATAAGATTTAAGATTAGCATTTTAATAAAATTTTAGGGTATAAAGTTTTTTTAATTTTAATAATTTTATAACTTTAATACCAATTTAATATATCATTAAAATATTCTACATAAACAAATTTACTTATTTTCTATTTACACAAACCTAAAATAAAAACTTTAAAACTTTCTAATATATTGATATCTATGACAATTTTTTTTAATCTTTAATGTTGATAAAGGTACATTATACATAAATACCAATGCACCTTTAATAGTGGTCACCCTGTTATCATTAATCTAACATGAACTTTTTCAAAATGAATAATCGCAATAATAGTTCTTTCAATAACTTAAAATGTATGTCCAACATACGTAAGTATAAGTGCACCAATAAAAAGAGTACATGGTTCTAAATTAACTATAAACTATATCATTTTTGTGAGTTTTTTTTTTAAATTTAAATAAAGGTTGATTTTTAGAATTTTAAGGAGTGTAAGTATTACACATCATACTTTTATAATCGAAGTATGGTTTAGATAACCACATATTAATTAAAGAACACTTTTAAGAGAAGTTAGTAGACTGACCAAATTTTTGTTGAATGTTTATGAACTTAAAGTCGACAGTTCCAATCTCTAACCTCTATAAGGTCCCTCATTTAAAATAAAAATCTTATTAAAGTGGAACAGTTCTATAGTGATAACTTTATGTAATCTAATTGTGTAACAGGGATAATATAATAAAAAATAAAAAACTTCCATAAATATTATATAATATAACCTATTGCAATAAAAAACATTAATTTTTTTTATAAAAATCTTAAAAATAAACAATTATGAAATTTAATTACACAATTATATATTTATTTTAGAGTCAAACTAAAAATCATTATAGATGAGATATATAATCATCAAACATTAAAAGTCAATTGTGAATTCATTTCTTCCCATTTTGTTTTAAATGGGAACTGTTATGATCCACCGAATACCTCGAGGTCGGTTTATGTAAATCTGACAACGTCAACTAGCACTCCCCAACTTTTAAAGACATACTACCCATATAAATGGATTTTTGCAGTTAGCACGGAAAGCCCATTACCAAAATACAGAAAGCAGTATTTCTTCTCTAGCATGTACCATGTTATACTAAGAACCACTTAAAAGGCATTACATCGGTACAAATCTTTTTGAAGCAAAAGATTTTCATTTTTTACATTCACCTTTCCAGAGTGGCTGTAGAGATAAGAATAGATAACTCCTAGGTAACAGGATGCTTAAACATGGAGTTTCCTCTTCCCTCTCCTTCTCCATAGGAAAATGCATAACTTGCTCACATCACGCCCCATATCGTGTGGATGTGTTAACTTCCTTTAATCAAGGAAAGCAAGTTACAAGAGCCCAAAGAGATTTGTAACACCCATCCAATCGGTAACTGAAAAAAAGCAAGCGCCCCTTTAAATTATTGAGGGGGTGGAGGAGGGAGAGGGCCAAATTTCAAAGACAGCAGATGACCCACAAATGGAGTGGTTGGCTCTGAGTCACACCCTTGCCACTTGTCCAATTGCTTAATTGGGCAAGGGGAGTGAGACCCACATCAGGCTAGAGCAGTGAGCAATCACTGTATGTACACCACAGGTATTTGAAAAATCTTTTCTTTGCCTGGCTGTTCACATGCACTCTTTGCTGTCCAAACTGTTCATTGATGGTAATAATAATACTAATATTATTGTTATGCTCTGGCTGTTCATCAGCTGATCTATCTGATAGATATCCTCTCTGTCAACCTCTGTGAGATTTAATATATTCATTGGGCTTTTGTTTCTCTTTGTTGCTTTTTCTTTCTCTCCGTGTGTTTTGATCTGTTTCAAAATCTTTTTCTTACTTGTTGTTGTCTTCATCCCTTTCAATATCAATATCTGCAAGCCCTGCCCCCTTATTTTTTGAAATTCCTAGATCAAAGCAATTCAGTGTGTCGAACTCACCTCTATCAATTTTCAGCAACCAGAGGCCCTTTTTCAGGAAGATTGCATTAGTCTCTTTCATAGGAGGATCTGTTGCAGAGTGGGGGGCCTGCCATTTTCTCTGTTGACCAGTGCTAGTTTTTCTCCAATCTCCCCCGTTGCCAAATCTATGTTTTCTCTTTTGTTGGTTCTAAGCCCATCCATTTATTGGGCATTTCATTATTGAGACCGCTTTTGCCTAGAGTTACAACCCAAACCCACCCATTTCACACCCAAATCCTCCTATTTTCAATAAGGTTGCCATCCAAGTCCTACCCATTTCATTTGGATTGCAAAAAGATGTCATTTTGAGTTCATCCTGTCCATCTGGCTATTCGTTTCAGCTTGCATTGCAATCCCAATTCACCCACACAATTGGGTAGTTGCACATGATATCTGTGTTATAGTCCATTGGCATAAAAACATTTGACAGTCATGGACACAAGAGGATGCCTTTTACTTTCTACCATATTAGCCATATCGATTGTAGGAGCTTCATGCTTGCAGTTGCCTCCTGGCAATCCTCGAACAATCTATGAAGTTTTAAAGATCAATGGCCTCCCCATAGGCATCCTACCCAAGGATGTGAAGAACTATACAGTGGATGAAGAGGGGAATTTTGAGGTTTATCTGGACAAGCCCTGCTATGCAAAGTTTGAGAACCAGGTGTACTATGATACGATTATAAAGGGCAATCTTAGCTTTGGTCAGGTCGGTGGGCTTTCAGGAATCAATGCACAGGAACTTTTTCTCTGGTTTCCAGTTAAAGGTATTCATGTGGATGTTCCTAGTAGTGGATTGATATATTTCGATGTTGGTGTGGTATATAAACAATTCTCACTGTCTCTGTTTGAGACCCCTCCTGATTGCAAATACAACGGTGTGCTTACCGAGGCAGAGCTGATAGAAGGGAAGAGCATATCGGATATGCTGTCCAAGGTACGTGTTTGATTGCGAATGCATTTTTCTGGTGATGCTGTTTTCTTGATATTTTCCAATGTGAGATTTAATTTTGGTACCATTGGGATGGATCTTTCACATGGGCTTGTCTGTGGCAAGAAACGAATTTGTATTAACCTTCTCTTACTGGTTCAATCAAAGATTGGGAACAATCCTATGCTCAATACTATTTCTCTCTGGAATCAAGTATTTCCAAGATAAGTCTTCCTACTGCCCTAAAGTTAAATATTTTGTATTGTGTTCTCCTTGGGTTATGTTTGAGAGCTGGACACCACTAGTGTATGTTATTGGCCTTCCACTTGAACCAAATAAAAGACACCCTCCCTTTTCAAAAGCCCCTTTGTTTCTTTGGATCAAGAAGTCATTGTAAGCCAACTCGTTGGCCATGGAAATCCATTAACATGGACGCCACTTAATCTTTGAGCGTGGGGTGTGATTGTGGGAGGGGGGAGTTGGGGGAGCTTGGACCACTAATGCAATATGTCCCTTTATGACCTTAACACTTAAGAACTCTGTAAGGTTAATTCGTTTCAAGCATTCTCTGGTCTCACTTTGTGGGCTATTTGAATTTGGCCCTATCTTGCAAATAGCCGCCTTTTTCATCACACAAAACAGTGTAGATTTAGACAGGTATAATTGTGATTTAACTGTCAGCATTATTAGTTGACATTTCTGTTCCACATCCTTTTCCTTCAGTCGTTGTCTTGTCGTACAGGTTCAGAAACTGACACTTTAATATCTGTGACACAGAAATTAACCAAAGATAGTTGGAAAAGTTTAGCTACTTGAATGACTTGATTATTGTTATGATGTTACCATCATCAAAATTGGTAGAGTATATCTTTGGCTAAATGTAATTGCATTTAACATGATGACCATTGCAACATTTTGATCTTCCCAAAAATTGCATAACACAAGTTTGTGGTAGATTGATTTGTTGCATTCTGCTGTTGTGAGCATTTGTTTTCTTATGTACTAAAGACCACTGTATGTGGATAGATGCATACATGCTTAATGAGTTGGCTTTTGGTAAACATGACTACATTTTAGCTGGTTCAGGGAGAATTGTTTGGGTATAGTTAATCTCCTACTTGTTTTAATATTGTAATTATTTTAGGTCAAAGGAACATTTTTTTATAGTCTCACGTGAGGGCACTATATAGCATATATAATCTGAAATAGGGAAAGAAAATGATTTCTGTAATAGATACAAACTCTGGGGATTCCACTTCCCAAACTTGGAAAAACAGGAAAATGAAGAGTGCGTGCATGGGTTCGTGCATGTATTCAAAAGACTGAAAGAGCCTATAGAACATAAAAGCAATTCATGAAAAATACAAGTATAATGATACAGCTATTCAAGCATCATGGCCTGAGAACACACGAGGCACTTATCTCCAGAGCTGAAACTTGGCTTTAGATATTTAGAGTCCAAAAGTGACAAATCAGTGATCAAGACTGAAGTGCATATAAGTCACGCAAATTGCAACACTATAGAGGTCATCATCATAAAGTTTAGCATTGTATCATATATAATATATCTGATAGCCTAGTCTTCTGAGCTTGAGATTTAGATAAGTGGGAAATTATAGGGGACCTGCTAGATGATCAGTAACCCCAGACAAATCAATGTTGGCTATAGTTGCCTTCAAGTCAAAGCTTCGGGATACACATCCCCGTCCTTTATAGCCTCAAACAAATACTTTTCTTTCTTCCAAGAAATGAGGTGGAGATGAACTGCATTTAAATCAAGGCTTCAGGATACACATCTCATCATTTATAGTTCCCAAGAAATGCTTATGTTTTCTTCCAAGAGATGAGGTGAAGATTATAATGAATGATTATAAGAAGTGTTACTGATTCAAATAAGTTGTAGCTCTAATTTCTTTTTGCATGCCAGTGAACTTCAAGGTGTATCCTGTTTCAGCTACTTTCAGTAATTCTAAGCGAGAACATGATTTAAGAATGTTTTAGATAAGAACCGTTCTTTTATGGATTTTATAATCTGTTGATACTCCCAAGTAATCTCTTTTACTTAAGGAGTTGCATTTTGATACTGCCAAGTAATTCTAACTAGAAAGTGGTTGAAGAATGTTTTAGATAAGAACCGTTCTTTTATGGATTTTCTAATCTGTTGATACTTCCAAGCATTTTCTATTTCTGGAGGAGTTGCATTTTGATATTGCCAAGTAATTTTTTTGCTGAAGGAGTTGCATTTTTTTTACTTGAACAATGCAAGTTTCATAGAGTCCATAAGATACAAGGATACTCGCTTTTTGAAAGGAAGTCATGCAGCTCTAAAATGAGGTGCACTGTGTATGATGACTTGCACTACAATGGAATGCCTGACACTGTCAATTGCCTTCACAAAAACTTGCCAATGAAATTTGTGTTCTTATTTTGTAAGGTGTCCTGTGTAAATTGGTTATATGAATGGGCCCCACTTGTATTACATCATGACCGCATAGTAGTATTACAATAATTTGGCAATTATGCATGTATTGCTTGGTAAGATTCGAACCTGGGTCTCCTTCTTGAAAGTTGAGGAATATAACTGGTTGACCTCATGCCATTTGATGTTTTAAGGTTCACCTGTGAGAATTGAACCTTGGTTTAGGGTGTTAAACTTTTCACTCTTGACCAATTGTTCTAGACCCCATGGGCAGGTGTCTTGTGTTGTTATGATCAAAGAACTTATTAATGAAGAAGCAAGGACGTTCACCAATGGTCTACAAGCACAATATGTACATCCATCTGGCACAAAAGAAATTCCTGAACTTATTGGGATTTTTGTATCCATAGCTGCATTTTTTATTGTCTTCACCGTATAATGCCTAAAAGTCTATTGAGAAATATTGAATGGTTTGTCACATGCAAAGGGTGCACCTAGCCAGTCTGTTATATGCTGCTTCTCATCTTCGTATGTTAACCATAAGAGGCTATCTGTTGGTTCATGAGAAAGCATCATTGCCAACCCTGCATATCCTCTTTTGTGTTGTTTCTTTCTTGCTGTCTACTGCTCATAGATATTTTAAATAAGGTGACCAATCTTGCATGTATTTAGTGATGTTGCAACTTAACTTCTTGTGTTGCCTTCATCCACTGTATGGGCCCTTGCATGTGCATAGGACCCTTTGTAGCCAAAGTTACAATTTTTTTATCTTTACTGCCTACTAACCCTACCTGCAATTGCTGCCAAATTTATGGCATGCTACCATACACAGAAGTCACCTCGAACATCAGTACTGTATTGAATTGCATGGAGTTGCATCAAGATACCATTGAATGGATGGGAAAATCCTAACCAAGAAGATGTGCAAAACCTCCTCTCTAAGAAGGAAACTATCCCATAGTCTTACAAGAATAAACTCCACATCTGCAAAATTCACATTGTGCTGTTGAAATTTATTATCCAGACATTTATAAATCATATTATCCACTTTTGACCTAGTGACAAGACAATAGAAGACGAGTGTGAACAATAAGAGGCCCAAACAGTCTTATCATTATGAGTGACTTGTTTATTTATTAATTTTATTTCTTTCTACCTTTTCTGTTTTTGGTTTGGGTATTTTGTACTTCTGTTTTTTTTCTTCTTGTTAGCTGTTTGTGGTTTTGTGCAGAATGCTTTTTTCCCTTACTGGCATATAGATAGTACCCTAAATTTCTCTCGTCTTCTCTGCATCTAAAAAATGCTTGGCAGCGAGATATAGGTGGTTATTGAATATTTGAAGAATTGCGGACTGACTTTTCAGAAGTTTCCATCTCTACTTTTTCAGCTTGTCTACTACTTCCAAGTTGAGAATGATATATATATTAAAATCAATCAATGCTGTGAGACCGTTTCATTAACATGCATTTTTTTGTACTTGATTGGCTACGAGTAAATTTGATTAAGCGGTTTCTGTTATTATTTTTATGTAAAAGTATTTTCAGCTTGTAGCCATCATACGTTGAAAATGTTATCCAGTGTTCACATTTTTGAAGAAGGGGTCAAGTGTAAAATAAAGGATACCCTTCTAATTTGAGATAAGAAAGACATTGGACTTCCTATGTAGAGCATGCACTTTTTCAAAATTCCACCCAAACAAGATTTTGCCGAGTGGCATGGAGCATATTCTTTGGTGTACACATTATATGGCTGCTTTAGCATGTGCTTTCTGTTATGCTTCATTCATAATATCACCTAAGGACTTGATCTTTGACCAGTGTGATAGCAAATTGTTGACTGTGTGAACTTAGCCTAGTATGTGAAATTGACCATAAGCAGAGGAATAGACAACTGTCTTCGACTATTGATGGCCAACCATGGTCTGAGTCTACTAATTCTCCTAGTAGCCAGGTTTGATACTTGGACTGTATGTGTCGATGTTTCTGTTTGTTGACCAGACACTATTTTTCCTACAAGGTGAAAAAGTAAGTTGTTTGCTCAAGATTGTGGTGGTTATCGAGTATGACTCCTAGTGTGCTGTCATTCTCATTTTGTCTTGTTTGTGAATTTTGTTAGATTCTTCAGAATTATGAAGATTAATTTTATTAAATATTTAAAATATTGTTGAAATGTTTTTGCAATTTTCTTTACCGATTTACAAGTGCTGCAAGCAATGCCTTTTATGTTGATTCTTGCACAAATAACAGATTTGAATTTCAAGATGCTTCTATCAAGAAGAGCTAGTGACTTGTGTGGTGATCTGTTCCTTAGTTAAATTGTTTTGGCAAATAACTCTCATAAAATTTCCAATTTCTAAAATTAACCATGCATGTGTAATAATATTGTAGCTAACACTCTCAAATGACATTTGCTCAACCGGTTATATTCCTTAACTTTTAAGGAGGAGACCAAGGTTCAAATCTTGCCAAGTGATATATGCATAATAGCCAAGCTGTTGTAATACCACTATGTGGTCATGATTTAATATAGGTGGGGCCTGTTTCAATCCCATATAACCCATTGAAAAAAATATTGTAGCTCACATTCAAATGGCATTAGCTCAACCAGTTCAATTCCTCAACTTTCAAGGAGGAGACCTAGGTTCGAATCTTACCAAGTGATACATGCATAATAGCCATGGTGTTGTAATAACACTATGTAAGATGATATAATACGGGGGGACCTGTTTCAATCGCATATAACCAATTAAAATGAATATTGTAGCTAACAAACTAATTTTTGTTTTGCCGACTCATCCAACAACATCAATCCAAAACATCCATGGGAATCTCACAGAGTATTGCTTTTGAGTATCCCTGTTTTGACGAAGAGTGATATATCCTTTTAGTGGGAAATTTGCATCCAACTGAATGGATTTGCCAAAGTTAGAGCAAGTGTCGTATTGATTAAGCGATCAATCTCTATGTCAGTGTGATTTATTTAATTATTTTGTTTATCCTATTATAATGATGGATTGAGTTCTAACTACTCTTGTGTTTTTTCAGACTTTATCAGAAAGATTACGGCTTGAAAGTGACAATCCTACAACAAAAGCCATCCAGTAGTCCCGAGGTATCTTTGTTAGCTTGCTTTTTTAATATCTGACCAGTAAAGATACACATGTATTAATTCATGCAAAAAAAGAAATACCAAAACAGATGCTGAGTGTATGAATCTATACTCTGTTGGTACCTTGCAGTCCAGTTGACATGACAAATACTAGCAAGCCTTTGCATATAAAACTACATGAATGAAATACATGAAAGAGTAGAAATATGACAGATAGCAGTATTCTACAGATATAGTCCAACTAAACTGAAAAAGTATCAATTTAAAAAGCGATGTCCACATTATGCTGCGAAGCTTAAATAGAAACAAGCTTTGTTTTTATGGGATCCTTGGTCTTGTTGATACACAATTTAATAGAAGCAAGTAGACTATAGTGAGATTGTCTCCAGAAAATTGTGAATTTAGGTCTTCCATTCGAGAATACTAGTAGACATTGGCTTAAAGTTTAGTGAAGAAGAGCAAGAGTTATGGTTAAATGTAAACTTAATGCACCTTCTGTGGGCTTTGCAGAATAATGCCAGATGTCCAGCAAAGGAAAAAATATTATTTTGCTTAAAGAATTGATTGACCTAATGCTGTTTTATAGAGAGCAGATTGGCAATGGACTATGTCTTCCACCAAAGGCTAAAGAAATTTCAGATGACCAGTAAGCACTCTTGATGGTGGGGGTCTTCGCCATGTTTATTTTCTGATATTTTATAATTGAAGCACGAGTCCAAGTAGATGTATGGTACCAAGTAGCTATATCCCAATAAAAAGCTTCTTCATGTATGTTTCTCTAAGTTACTAGTTATGTTGGAAGGCAATAAGCCTGCTAAGAGAGAAAAGTGAGCTTTCCTTGAAGACTGAGTGTATTTTTAGAGTGTAATATCACTTCGGCCTCCTCTTGTATGATTCTGTAGTGCATAATTTTCTTGACAAGTAGTTAGCTGAAGTCTTTTAACATAGAACAATGGAAAAATAATACTTTGACGAAATGGATTTTGATATTCAGTGTACCCAGATTATGTCCCAAATTGCGACTAAGTTCCTTGGTCTTAAGTGGTGATATCTCTAGGATAATGTTGCAGACTGTTTTGAACAATGTTTCTCATTGTACCGGAGCATGAAGGGAGCACTCCTATATGTAATATATATTTTTTATTGGCAGCATTCTTATAATAAGGTCAATTGTTTTTTATGAATTTTACAAGGAACAGCTGTAATATTCTGCTTGTCATTTGCATTTTTTATTCTTTTTTTAAATAAAACAGTAAGGGACTGTAACTTTTTAAATTTGAAGAAAAAATTTAATAGTGTTATCTAGTTAAACCTTTGTGAGTCTAGATTATTAGGATTATTATTCGAAGAAATGTTCATATTATGCTAAAGAGTGTGAGAGGCGCATCAGCCAATCAAGAGGGATTTCTGGAAAGTCTTCGCACATCAGCTGACCAACAGGATCTGTGGAAAATTTTGTCGTATAAGGTGATAAAGGTTAACTTCTATATCCTTTTTCAAACATGTAATTTGACTCTAATACATATTCAACTTTCCTAATCTGAGAGGGGAACTGTCCTTATGAAATGTTGCTCTTTCATCTTTTACCCGCCATATCTCTTTGCAATTTTTTCTGATCATCTCTGTAACATGTGAAAGAGTAACTCAATAGGAAAAGGGATGATAAATAAATAATTGAGTTCAGTTTGAAACCATACCCAAACACAAGATTTTGGGTTAAAACAGTTACTACAATTTATGAAACAGAAAAAGTGTAACTTCACTAAATTCTTTGAAGAGTCTGCACGGTTGTATAGTTGAATGTAGTCATGCTGAATTTCATAATCTGCACATTGCATGTAATGCTGATTAATGTATTTATCATTATGCATGGTGTTTTTGTAAAAGAACTAATGCTGAAGTTCATTTCATGTAGGTGGTGAACGTAATTTAAGTTTAGTTTTGATCATCTCTGAAATAGACAGATACATGCAATAAAAATAATATATAGGCAAAATGCATCTTTTTGAAGCCACGCCCAAACACAGTACTCGGGGTTGAAACAATTATTATTATTTAGAGAACATAAGAAGTGGAACTTCACTATATTTTCTGCAGAGTCTGCATTTGTCTTAATAGTATAGTTGAATGGAGTTATGCTGAATTTTGTAATACGTGTATTGCATGTAATGCTGATGAATGTCTTTATCATTATGCATGGTAATTTTTGTAAAAGCACTTTTGCAGAAGTTCGTTTCACGTAGCTGGTGAATGCAATTATAAAATAGTTTTTGATCATCTCTGAATAGACAGATATATGGAAAAAAAAATAGATTGGTGGGATGTATCACATATTGCATTCAGACAAGTACAGATCCATTGTTGGATTCATTTGTTGCTTTATCTAGTGCTCTCCAAAAATTATTTTACTTCAGAAGCACTATGCTAATGCATGTCCTGAATCCAGTTTCATTTTGTGTAATTCTAGATCTGTATTTGTCAATAGTGTCAACTTTTGCTGATAGGATGGTTCTCTTTCACATGGTGGAAAAATTTACTCAGGAAGCTGGGGCAGTTATTGGTTCATAGTGAAGTACCTTTATGGTTATAATGCACTCATATCTTTGTTAAACTAAGCAGATAGTTATCAGAGCTTTAACTTTAGCCAAAACTGTGTTGGTGGCTAATTTGCCAATGGATAACTATGGCCTTAATAGGTACCTTATATCCAGGTATTATTTGCAAGTGCCTTTTATTTAATTGCTACATGGACCGGATGGTGCAAGACGGCAGGATGCGTTTCCTAGATGGTCTTGTGACGCAGATGGTGGTACATGTTCTAAGATGGATCACAAAACCGAATATGCGTCACTGTGAAGGAAGTTTAATTGAAGCATGGGATATTTTCTTGTACTCTTTTGTTGAGAGTTAAGGCTAAGTCTATTTACATACCTAGGAGCCAAGGCCTTACACCATAACTTTATTTGTATGTTTGCGTTTGGAATTTTTTGATATTAAGAGATTTTCTCTTTTGGGAGTTCTCTTGCCCCAGACTGTGTAATTGGTCAATGGCATTCAACTGTAGCATTTGTGTGGGTCACTAAGAATGTGCCCTGCCTTGTGTTTTATTTGCAGAAAAGCTACCAGCACATTGCTTTTGTTTTTATTTTCGAGAGAGCCAACAACACCCTTTAACCATTGCAGTGTCTCAAGTGAATTTTTTGGGGGGCCCTCATATTTGTTGCAACTGGTTGGACTGGTTGCATATGCTTTCCTTTTAAGTTTGTTCAGAATTTGCACATCAAATGAAATTCTTGAGACATCCATGTAGCTCTTTCAACCTTGCTTGTAACAAATTTCTAGAATATCTTCCAACCCTTGCCTTATGAATTTAAAGAAGTCTACAGCTTGCACATCCAAGAGGACATGGACACCACATGATTTGTTTGCCTTCTAACCTTTAGTTACAACATTTTAACAGTATTAGTCTCGAATCCTACAGCATTAATAATGAATGAGATACCTCCTATGTGAACAGCTCACAACCTTTAGTTACAACATTTTAACATTATTAGTATCGAATCCTACAACATTAATTATGAGATGCCTCCTATGTGAACAGGTCACACATTTACTATATGAATAGGTGCAAGCACAGTTCAGTTCTTGCTTGTAGAATCTCAATCATGGGAGTTGAGTTACCCCGACAAACTTGCAGTGAGCTTTGCATGTTGTAGGCAGTAGAATCTCATTTAGGGGAGTTGAGTCACCACAACAAAACCTCCAATGAGCTTTGCATGTTGTAGGTAGAATGAAATAAAACCCACCGTCTATGCACAAGTTTGATGTTCTTTATCCTCATCATTGCCCTTTTTCATTTATTTGCTTATGTATAGAAAGGACATCCTTTTTAATATTTTGTATTCTTCTACTCCAAAAAGTCTTATTAGAAAGTAATCATAATTTTTTGTGTAGAATCTTGTGTACATATGGTCCATAATAGAGGCAAACCTATTGTGATTGTCCAAACATCCTTCATAAAACTCTCTACAGTGAGCATCAAAAGATGAACCAGATTTTGCTCGCACATGAATAAATGAACAAGAGATGCATTTAGATGCATTCCTATAGGCTTGAAATTTGACGGTTAAATGGTTGTGTGCAACTTTTGCTGCCACGGTCTATACATTTTGTTGGTGAAGCTCAATTTGAGCCCAACTTGACAATCTATGTATGAATTGAAACAAACAATCTTGTTTGGACATATACTTCATCTCTAACATCAACAAGGAGAATGACTTAATGTAATCCCATATCTTTCTTGTTTGCTTCAATTCCATTAGCTTGAGTTATGCTATCCAAGCCAAGTTCCAGGGAAAAACTGATCTTGGAGTGTTGACTTGATTTGTTCCAAGTCATGGACTTCAATGATCGATTAGCGACAAGTTTATCATTTGCATAGGTTGGCCACCATAGCTTGGCCCTCCTAATGATGTATTGGGCAACCAAGCTCACCTTTTGCTCTTTGGTAAAGTCCTTTGAGACAAGAGTACTCCTCATAGTCCCAAAAATAATTCTTCAGGGCTTTATCGTCCTTGGCACCATCGTGACACTCAAGCTCTTAGGGATTTGGTTATCATGGGTAGGTTGCCAAACTATTGGTAATGCCAAGGCCCTATTGATGAAGATGAGATCATCGATGAGTTGGGTTTGAGAAAGGGGCAAGTCTTTGACTTGGATCTTAAGGTCTAAGACATTATTCTCTAGTCCAGTGATTTGGTGTTCCATCGCTTGAAGCTTTACACCTTCTAAAAGCCTCACTTGATCTTTAAGTGTTTGAACTCTCTGTTGGGTTTGCCATTGGTGTGATTGGTGAGATCACCCCATTGCCTTTGCTATGCTATTGTTATTCAACTGATTTGCATCTTGCTCATTGTTCCTTTTTCATTGGGACTTGTTCACCTTATGATGGGAATTGAGAGCCTTCGTCGCTTTGAGCCATGTTCCTTGCAAGCTTGATGGGCCCTACTTCTCGTTGATGTCATTCCCTTAAGTTCACTTTTGTCCTCATGAACCAAAATGAGGTGTTTAGTTTGTTCAACCTGTATCTTGAGAGTGGTGCATGCCTAATTGTCGAGATAGGGTCCTATTCCACAGTTAGAATCATGTTAACCCTTCACTTTGATGTTCTACTCTTGGAAGATGAATCGTCGCATCTAGGTACCACCTCTAGCACTTTAATCGACCCATGCTACACATGAAAATTGGCAAACAATCCTTTGTTCATGTTCTCTAAATCTTCGAAGCAACTCTGATACTAGATGTTACAGAGACAACCCTCATTGCCCCCATGCAACATCACCCAATGCGTTCACACCCAATTCAAAGGGATCTAACACACTTCGGCATTCATGGACTATACTAACCCACTTGCTCATGTTGGTATCCTCTCACTCAATATGCACTTGCCTTGGCAAAAACAATGCACTTAAACTAATTGCGAGAAATTTGGATAGTGTGAGTTGTTTTGTTGACCCGTGCACAAGGCTCCTAGGCTTCCCAACATAATATCGAGGTCCTACAGATTGGTTGGCAAACTAATTTCACATATCGTTCCCTAGGACACATTCAACATTATTGTTTTGTGCCACACACTACAAAGCCTAGTGCTTGGCGTGCCACAAGTTCATGCATCATTGCCCAATTTGTCTAACACAAAGGTTGTTTCATGTGGGACATGGTGTAGGGACACTATAGAGCCCCATTGAGTACCCTTGCTAAATCCGCCTTGCTAGTTAGTACCCTTGCTGAGCTAGATGCGCACTAATGCCCAAGCACAACCCAACAAGTATGAGGATGCATGCATATGGTCTTAGCAGCATAGGTATCTCAAGATGCAACTAGGCCCCCTTACACACTAGTTGCTCATGACCAACACAATAGGGCAAGGCCGTTTAGAGAATGAAGACAGGTGATCTTGTAGGTGACAAGTTGTCAACAATATAGCACAGTCACCAGCCAAGGTCTTGACTTCCGCTCACACCTAATATAATCCTTTCCCTTTGAAAGTCAATGATGCCCTCAATTTTGAGTAATGATCAAGGCCCGTCCTAACCCCAAATGGTTGTTGCACCTCCCAAAGATGTAAAGAAGAACATGTCCAACTCAATTTGTATGGAAAAGGTCTCGTTTGTTGATGGTCTCCTCCATCGTTGTTGATGCCAACGAGTTGGCCAAAATTCTAAAACAAGGAGTGTTTCTCATCCCAATCGCCTCACATAGAGGCATGTTGCCTAACATTTAGTCCATTGAACATTAAATTATTCCACCCCTTACACCAAGCTCATGTCATCACAAAGTGCAAGGAAAAGCCCTTGTAGCACACATGCACTTGTGTTGAAGAACTCAAAGCAACTATCTCTGTTTTCCAAATGAAGGAAGGTTATTTTCCCTATGGCAACTCTAGAAATTGAAATGCCCTTGGCACCAACTCTTAGCCCCCGACTCGCTTCGATCATAAGAGAGGAGATTCAACTTCTCATAAGATCAACTTTTAAGCTTGGGATTCATGTAAAGAAAATTCCTTACAATATCCTCGTATCACCAAAATGTTTTAACTTGCACCTAGGTCTCTTTTGAGGAGTGCGATCCATCTAACTAGCAAGGAATTCCATATGAATCCCATTACCAAACCCAAAGGTGTGAACATTTGATTGATTTGTTTCTCCATCTTATCAATAACATTTGCTAGGGTTGGCTCCTACTTGAGTCATCCCGGTTTTCAGTGAATGATCTTAATTCACTCACATGGAACACATGGTGAATTTGCGTGCCTAGGTAACTTATGCTAGTAGGTCACCTTGCCCCTCCTAGCAATTGGCATCCCTTCATAAATATTATTTTAAGTTGCATTGTTTTCCTAGACATGCACAAGTGGTGAGCGCCTTATATATGTGCAAGGCTACTTGGAAGACAAAGGAGTCAATGATCTTGGTAATGTTCGTTAGAGTTTGAGATGATGACAAGGAGTTTGGGAAACCTACCCCAAAGAATTCAAAGAGGTTTTAGGTGAGTACTAAGGCCAAATGCTTGAGCCATTCCTCTAAAGCTACTATTGCAATGAAAAGCGAACCACAAAATAGAGTTGGAACTGGGCATAAGGTCCTTGATTTTTTCCTTATCAACTATCGAGGCATGAGATGGTTGAGTTAAAGTGACAATTGGAGTATGCATTGTGGGATATTTTAGTTTTCTTAATCATCTTATGGAGCCTTGATATTATTTCAAAAAAAGATGGATTCCTCAATCTCTACATCAACTATTGTGCCTTGAGCAATTTAATTATTAAAAATGGTATATGCTTCCTCTCATTATTGATTGTTTTGATAGACTCTAGAGTTCAAGAGTCTTTTGAAAATTGGGTTCTATGTAGGGCTATTACCAAGTCTAAATAACTATAGACAAAGAAGAGAAAACAACGTGTATCATAAGGTATGAGTCCTATGAGGTTAGGGTGATACCATTCAGGTTATGTAATGCTTTGATGACATTCAATACCTTAATGAACAATATATTCAGGCATTTTCTAGATGAGTGTGTAGTGGTATACCTCGATGACATGATAGTATATAATAGGACCATGGATGAACACAAAGAGCATTTAACAAAGGTCTTTAAGTTGCTCCAAGAACATAGTCTATTCATTAAAAATGAGATTCTTAGCATAAGGTGTTTTTCACGTGTCAAATTGTTAGTAATGGCTTGATTCAACCTAATCCAATAAAGATCAAGGTTTTTCAAAACAAGGAGCCTCCTAGGGATGTCTATGAGGTTTGGCAATTCTTAGGTTTCTAAAATTATTATCATCAATTTTTGCATGACTACTCTAAGCTCGTTATTCCCTCTTAGACCTCTAGCACTAGATGGACAAGTATCAGGTTGCCTTCAAGTCAATTAAGGATAGGCTAACATAATAGCCTATCCTTATTTTACCAGATTTCAATAATCATTTGAGGTGAATATGAATACCTTAAACTTTGCTATTGGTGGTATCCTGATCCATGATGGGACCCTATCGCCTTCGAGTTGAGGAAGTTGAATGATCAAGAGAGAAAGCACATAATGCATGAGACAGAAATGACCATAGTCATGCATTGCATTCAAGTGTGGAAACATTGTTTGTTAGGGGCATCGTTCATCATTAAGATGAATGTTACGACTCTAATATAGCCTTGAGCATTAGGGTTAGGGTTATTAATTGTTTATCTTTAGATAGAGGAGTTATGTTGTAGTTGGGAGATCATTCATATTTGTAATCTTAAGTTGCCTCTAGTATGCATATAAGACTTTGCCCATTCTAAGTGGCTATGAGACTTTTCCCTCTCTAAGTGGTATTTCCATATAGGAAGATCTTATGGAGTTATTCCTTAAGGAGTATTTTTGGTGTTGCCCTACCATAAGGGTATTATCTTTGTCTCATTTATAGATTATTACATTGTGGATTTTTATTTGTGGATAAATTAATTGATACTTTAGCATATTATGGATGATATGTATTTATAAGAATAAAGTTCCATAACAAGTGTTATCAAAATAATGATTCTAGAAAAGCAGGGATTGTTTTTAGTGAATTACAAAATTTGGGTAAAGTTTTCCAAAAAATATCTCGTCTTCCAGGAGCCATATCTTCATATAGATTTGTCCAATTTAGATTATTCTTGTGCCATCCTATTTAGAAATTGAAAACATTCAAAATAACTGGCTATATGGAGGAATCCAAGTAGTATTGAGGGAGATATGACCCTATGAAGTTAGCCATCTGGAACAAAGACAGTGACGTTTTTCCAAATTGCATTTATTTTTCAAAATGAAACTTGAAGTATCTTCAAGTCTAGGTAAGCATATTAATTGTTGTTTGTTGTATTTTGAAGGAGATTTGTGGGTCTACTTATTTATATTGAATTTTAGCTTCAAACTATTGAGGGGATATATCTTTTATGAAATCCTATATTGCATTGTCATTTTTGTTGGATTATGAGTTGGTGGAGTTACTAATTTTTACTAAAAAGGATGACATTGACGCTAGAGTGGTGGAAAATTTTAGATCTTTAAATTCTACTAATTTTACATGGTAGAATAAGCTTATTCATTCTTTATGAGGGGACATTTTGTCTTGGTTTATTGATTTTGTTGATGCCTATAACCATATATACACTTGGGAACAAACATAGCAAGCATTCTTGAGTTAGGGAGATCCATATAAAAAAACAACTAATTTGAAGGTTACCATCAAGCGATATGAAGAAGAAATAAAAATTGTTCAAGAAGAAAATAATTAAAAAGATAGAATTTCAAGGATGCAACAAAAAACCTAAGTATGAACGTGTGTAGATTGAAATAACCACACCATTGGACTCAACGAAGCTCAATAAAAGTCAAAATTATTTGTTTCCATCTAAAGATTTTATTTTGTAGGTTCATGGATCCATTCAGAAGAAAAAGGTTATTATTTCCATAAATCCTAGCAACATGTACAATTTCATCAATATTGATTTGGCTAAGAGGTTGCAGGTTCAAGCAAAGAATATCAAGGACATAGCTTGAGAGGTAATCATGTACAAATTTTTAAAGATTTGAAGATAATCACCAACAAATATGTTTTACATTTAGATTTTTATGGCATAGTTATGGAGGATGTGGATATTCTTCTTGGTTATCCTTGGCTGGATTTATTGGGTACTATTAAGATTAATGTGGAAAATAAGGTTATGAAGTAATAGCACAAGAAAAAGAAGATAACACTACAGGATATTTCTCAACTTAAGGAGCAAGGATCCAAGGAGAAGCAAAAAGTTATGATAGGAAAATAGATTGAAGAATCCATAAAGAAATCACAAGAAGTCTAAGATGTTAGAAATATTTTATAATATTATTTTAGTATTATAATTAGGTCATGCATCTCTAGATGATTAAGTCATCCATTTTTAGATGGAGTAGTATTTTAATATTTCATGCATGTAACGATTCCTAATCGGGAGAATCAATCTTCTAGTTCGTAAACCTAAGGCATGTGTTAAATAGACTCTTGCCTTAATGAATGAATAAGCTAATTTGTCATCACTGGTAGCAGAGGAGGGTAATCTAAGTATAAAATTGCGACATTAAGCGAATTTGGTTTATCAGAAAGGAATCTTTGGCTCAAGTGCACCATTCGAGAGAGTGTGTGAGGTTTGAGAGAAGGTACAATCTTTATCATCCGACAACATGCCCTTACTCGTTTGACACATGTGGTTTTGATAGAAGCCTTCATGGATCTGATCATCAACATAAGCAAACAAGCAACAATAGATAAGAGGATTGACGGTTGGGTAGACTAACTATTTCGTGAAAAACTAAAGCGATTTTTTTATTAATTTTGCCTCGAATTACCAAGTGTTAATGTTTGAGCATGCGGGAGATAAGGGCATGCATAGGATATAAACTAAGATTCAAATCTTGCACACCCTCTCGCAAACAGGGCAAACCGTGACACATGGTCCACTCGTTCAACATGTGCAATCACATTGGGATAGAAACAAACTAATTCATGACAAAAAGATCTTTCAATTAAAAACACACCTATATAATAAATATATTTGTACTTTTAAAAAGCACACGATTTTTTTTTTCAAAAAGGTGCTTTTTAATTTTTTTAAAAGTTTAATATTTACAAAAGGGCAATTTTTTTTTTTTGAAGTATTGCTTTTTTTCTTAAGGTGGCTATTTTTTCTTTAAGTGCTTAATTTTTTATTTATTGAAAAAAGAGGATTAATTTTTTTTAAAAGAGTTATTTTATTTAAAACAAATAAGGCACTTATTTAAAAAAGAAAATAAAAGAGGGGGTTCTTTTTTTTTAAATGCATGTTTTCTTTAATAAGGGAGGCTTTTTTTTAAGTAAAAAAAGACCCTTCTATTTTAAAAAATATATATTGTTTTTTTAAAAGGTAATATTTCTTTTGCAAGTAATTGTAACATGTGTAATATCGGCGGAGTCCAATACCTTCACCCTTCTTGCAAAATTCAATGATTGTAAAAGGTGTATTTTCGATGGAGAATGACAGCCTAAACCATGGGAAAGGCCAAGAGAAAGCAAGCCCCAAATCAATTAGAAATTCACGAGTGTGCAACACCAGATAAAGGTCTTTATGAAGATGGAAAATTCGTCACTCTAAGGAGCTATTTGCAAGCAATTCTTAAATATGATGGTTACGAAGATCTTCAAACTGGTGTTATAATCCCTATAACCGTTGTAAGGACAATATACATGGCATTAATCACACTTGACATCTATTTTTTTTTTATTTGTGGAAAACATCCGAAAAGGGATGCCACTTTCGGGTAAGACCCAAGGAGGTAGGGGTATCCATTCCGCCAAAAACGCCCAGGACTCGGACTTGGCCTACCACCTTTGACATACTCAAGGAGCAAACAAACACACAAAACCAAATTAAAAAAAGTAAATAACAACAAAAATAATAAAATAAAATAAAAAACATGCTCCTTGAGTGTGTCAAAACCAAAAGCACAACCAAACACGCACAATAAGATAAAAGAAACCACAACACAAACCACATAGAAAAACACAAGAACCACCAAACAAAACACAAACAAGACAAAAACAACACACTACAAAGACATAACCCAAAAAAACATGAAAAATAAACACAACCAAAACCTAAAAAATAAAATAAAAATAAAAACAACCAACAACAGACAATAAACAAAAATAAAAAACATAGAAAACACTCACACATAAAAAAAATGAAATAACACAAACAAAGAGAAACCCAAGAACAAGAACGAAAAAAAACACAAGAACAATAACAAAAAACATAAAAAAAAACAAAACAACGAAACACAAGAACAACAAAAAACAACACAAAGAACACAAAAACAAAACAAAACAAAAGAACCCACCCACCTTAAAAAACTAAACAAAGAAGACAAAAGAAAAAAAAAATGAACAAAACAATGACTTATCTAGACCAGAAGACTATTAATGCAAGAATCAACAGAGGAAACAAAATAAAGAATAGAATGAGCTAGGGAACTAAAAAAAACTGAATAAACCAAAGAGAAATTAAAAAAAAAAAAAACAAGAAGAAACTAGGTACCTTCAGAACTGGAGCCATCCAAAGAAATGATAGAAAGAAGAGCTTCCCTAATTTGAGAAGCCCACCATATAGGAGGGTGGCCATAACAAGTAAGATCACCTTTGTCCAAAGCCCAATTAGCTAAAGCATCAGCACTCTTGTTTTGATCTCTGACCACATGATTGTAATCAACTTTCAAAAATCCCATATGGATTAAATGAATCTTCTCAATAATTCCTTGACATCTATAAGCATCAAAGGAGAGAGGAAATAAAGAAGTAGTTGGAGGTCAAGCCCATGGTGAAATATGCTTGTTGTGACACAAGTGACCTCAAGCCCATAATGATAAATGTCTATTGTGACACAAGCAATCTTATCACAAAGAAAAATATAGCTTGTGATACTAATGACTTGATTGCTATTGATGATAATGGTAGCCGTGACAAATGCCATATTACTATGGAGGTTGAAAGCAATGGTACAATATTGGGAAGAAATGGGCAAGGTATCACATAAATGTCAAAGAATGAAATCCTTGGCTATGATGGTCAAGTAGGAATTAGTAACACTAAGTTTACAAAATCAAAACCCCATGCAACTCCTAGAACCAAATGTTGGCACAAACAAAAAATGATCAACAACGTACATATTGATACAGATGTCACATAGTGGGAAAATATAAAAGCAATGTTGAATAGTTTCTATAAAAGAAAAAGGTAAACCTAGTGGAAAACCTAGAGACTAACCTAGTGGTAGACCCAATGGCAGACCCAGATATAGCAGACCCAGAGGAAGATCCAAAGGTAGACTTAGAGGCAAAAGACCTAGAGTTAGACCTAGAGGTAGTCGGCCTAGTTGTAGATTCAATGGCAGACACAAAGGTGACAGACCTAGAGACTAACCTAGAGGTAGCAAACGTAGAGGTAGACCCATAGGTAGTAGTCCTAGTGGTAACCCAAGAAGCAAATCCAATGGCAAACCTAGAGGTAGTAGACCTAGAGGAAAACTCAGAGGCAACTGATCCAAAGGCAAAAGACTTAGAGGCAACACACCCAGAGGCGACGAACCCAAATGTGGACCCATAAGCGAACCCAAAGGTGTTTACCCTAGCCAAATCAAGAGCTCAAATCAAAGCAAAAGAGCCAAGAGCCAAAGCAAGTGCTAGAGCCAAGAGACAAAGAGCCAGATCCAAGATCCAAAGGTAGAGCTAGATCTAGAGCCAAGAACTAGAGCCAGGAGCTAAATCCAAGAGCCAAAGCAAGAGCTAGATCCAAGAGCCAAGAGCTAGAGCCAGGAGCTAAATCCAAGAGCCAAAGCAAGAGCTAGAGCCAAGAGCCAAGAGCTAGAGCTAGAGCTAAGAGCCAAAGCTAGGATCCAAAGCTAAGAGCCAAATCCTAGACTCTTCTAACTTAAGGGGGCCCTAATATTTTCTATCCTAGACTCTTCTAACTTAAGGGGGGTTGTTAGGAATATTTTATTACATTATTTTAGTATCATAATTAGGTCATGCATCTTTAGATGATTAGGTCATCCATTTTTAGGTGGAGTATTATTTTAATATTTCTTGCATGTAACAATCTCTTAATTGGGTATCAATATTCTAGTTTATAACCCTATGACATGTATTAAATAGGCTCTTGCCTCAATGAATGAAAAATCTAATTTGCCATCACAAGAAAGAGGTAAAAACAATTTCGAAGAAGCAATCATACACTTTAAGGAATAAATAGCAGTAAAGTTCAAGGACATACAATTAGAAGAGCACAAAGACATACCAAAAGAAAGGTTCAAGTGAGAAGCTCATGAGGAATACTAAAGGAACAAAAGGTTGAAAAGTCAAAGGAGGAAGAGCATTGGGTTAAGTTTTCAACATATTGTCACTCACACCACTATGAGTGGCAACAATCATGTAGGCATGGCATAGGAATTTAGTGTTATTATGGACCTACACAGAGTGAGAAAGACATCAAGTATTGAAATACATGGTAGAAAACATACAATAATTCTAGATTTTAGAGTGAAGCAACAACATGGAACCATGGGAGCAATAATGGATATCATAGTGGCACAACAACAACATAACATCGTAGAAGACAATCACCAATCAAGATTGCTACCAATTGTGAGCAATGCAGAAGAACATATTTATTGGTTTTTCTCACATCTCGAGGATAAACCATTTTAAAGTGGGGTGGAACGTTATGGTACCTATGGATAGATATATTGGGATATGATATTTAATTGTATATGGGTCTTATGGATAGTTGATATGGACCACATTTAACCCAAGGTTATTGTATTGGAATAATATATTGTAATAATGAGTTGGATAAGGGTTTTGTAGTTGGTTAGGATTAGGTCTATACAATCCCCAAAGAAGTGTTAGATCATGGGTATATAAAGAAGGGATAATATCATTGTAATCATCATTTATACTTGTAATCATCTATCGCCTCTGGTGCATGTAAGAGGCTTTGCCCTCTCTAAGTGGTACTTCCATATTGAGAGATCTTATGGAGTTATTCCTTTTGTAAGGAGTATTATTAGTATTGCCTTACCTTAAGGGTATTGTCTATCTCTATCTCATTGTGTGGATTATTACATCATGGATTGTTATTTGTGGATGAATCATTTGATATTTTTGTATACTAATGAATGACTTATGTTTATGAAAATAAAGTTCTATATCAATAAACAACATTTAGAATTCATAATTTAATACATAGGCAATGCTAAACTTTGAAGCAAGCAAAATGCCATGATTTCCTTGTCGAGTTCGACATGAATATCATCTATCACCCAAGCAGGTGAAATATCATGCTAGATGCTTTGAGCCGAAATTCATATTTAACCACAATGAAATTGAGTCATGCTCCCATGCACATCGAGGCATGGATTAATCCATATAGAGCATTTATTGATAAGATTCACAAGGGTTTAGCATAAGAAACTCAAGTAACATAGGTGTTTAAGCAGACATAAGATAGAAAGTCTTGTAAGTTATCAATTCAAAATGGTTTGCTTATTTTCACTGGAAACTATTTCTATGTCCCAAAGTGGGTTGTCTTACAATAATATTTTCTCTAGGAGTACCATAACTCGTGGTTGACCATCCTAGTTAGTAGTGCACACTTGTCTTCTTAGAGTAGAGGTTATTTTGGCCTAATATGAAATGTGATATTAATGAGTTCGTCCAAAGTTGCCTCATCTACCAATAGAAAAAGATGGAGACAAGTAGTCTTGATGGAATACTACAATACCTCTCAATACCAGTTTGGCTCTATGTGAGTGTCTTGGCTATCACTCAGTTGCCAAATGTCAACAATATGTCAGCATAATGGTGGTGGTTGACAAGTTTTCGAAATGCACAACCTTTGTGGCTTGGAAATATTTATGTCAAGAAAAAGGTGTTACAACTTACTTCTTCCAACATGTGGTGAAGTACATTGGGAATGTTGCTAAGCATCATTTTGGACCATGATGCTCATTTTATGAGTAACTTCTAGATGGAGTTCTCCCAACTAATGTGCTCCAAGATGATATATTCCACTACTCATAATTCCAAAATGGATGGATAAATGAAAAGGATTAACAAGGTGCTAGAGGATTATCTTATATAATTTATGCATTTAAACAAAGCGAAATAGTTGCAACTCTTAGATGTTGCCCAATTCTATTACAACTAGCATCATTCAAAAAGCGAGTATTCACCATTTTAGTTGGTGATAGATTGACCGATGCTAGCCCTTCATAAGGTTGTGGTTGGTTACCTTGGTGGTTTCCCAACGACCAAGTTTCTTTCAAAGTGGCTAGATCAGGTATACTTTGTTCTCAAGAGAGAATGAAGCATTGGATAGACAAGCACAAGAAGCCATCCAAATACAAAGCGGGGGATTGAGTCTTCTTGAGGATTTACCCAAAGTGTTTCAATTCCTAACAAGGGCTAAGTGTGTCCTCAAGTTGTCAAGATAATTAGGGTGATAAGAGAGAAACACCCATTGGTTTTTATCTAGGTCTTAAGGATATATTTCTTGATGAATCTCCAAGATGACCATCTACAAGGAAGCTCAATTTCTCAATAGAGTTCATGCATAGAACCAAACTGATATTTATGGTGTCTTAAAGGATGACAATTGTTAAGTGAATCAAATATATAACTTTAAGAACTACTTGGTAAAGGATTGATTCTTCCTAGTGTGTTGCCATGAAGGTGCACCTATATTTTTTGATAATAAAAAGAATAGGTCAATGAGGATCTTTATTGACTATAGGTAGTTAAATAAAGCCACCATAAAGAATAGGTACCCTTTACCATGCATTAACACCATATTTAATCAAATGCAAGTAACAATGATATTTTCAAAGATTGATTTGAGATCAAGGTATAACCAATTGAATATAAAGGATGTTGATATCTACAAGACAACATTTAGAACCGTTATAGGAATTATGAGTTCACGATTATTCCTTTTGAATTAGCCAATGCACCAATAATATTTATGAGTTGATGCACAATGTGATTAGAAATAATTTAAATAGCTTTTTTGTTTGTTTTTTTATGACATATTGACCTACTCCAAGAATGAATAAATATGAAGTCACCTAAGGAAAGTTTTGAATTTTCATAAAGAACAAAAATAATATGCAAAAATTTAAAAATTCTCCTTTCAAAAGGAGATAATATTTAGGGCATATTGTATCAAGAAAAGAAATATCAATTGACTCATTAAAGATTGAGGTCATTTTAAATAGGACAACCCCTAGCAATGTTTTAGAAGTCACAAGTTTTATGGAATTGAAAGGATAACATGGAAGATTTGTTCAAAACATCTCCAAAATAGCTAGTTCTATCACAAATCCTATTGCATCTCCACAAAGAATAGAAAGTAAATTTATTTGGACATACAAGTGTGAGGTAACATTTTAAAAGTTTAAAATATTGTTGACTAGTGCACCTAATTTAGCTATATTCAAACCTAATAAATATTTTTTAGTATGCACTTATTCTTCCAAGGAAAGACTAGGGTGTTTTGATTTAGTATGGGTGCATAATTTCTTATGAGTCATAAAAATCAAGGATTATGAAGTGAGTAACCCTACACATGATATTGAGTTAGCTATGATTGTTCATGCTTTAATAATATGAAGGTATTATTTACTCGGGCAAAGATTTTAACTCAAGTCAAATTGCCAAAGTTTATATTTTAACATCTAAATGCCCAAAAATGTAGATGGATGCAATTCCTCTATGAATATGATTTTGACATATTTAATATCAATGATAATGAAGAATAAGTTTGTGGATGCCTTGAATAGGAGTAGACACATTTGTGCAACAATAACAGTAACTTTGGACCTGTGGGTAAATGTGATCACCCCCATTCACAATTCCTTGTAAACCAAGTCAAATTGTGATTCTACTGACCTAATAAAAATATCGTTTTTGCATTAGATGACTGCTAGAGTATATTCCCATTAAATATTTAGCTACAAGAAAGTAGTCAATCCAAAGAGTATTTTTGTATTTAGACACACAATAACACCTTGCTGACCCCAAATTTGGCTAAGGCAAGGACATTGGCATTGTCCTATATGCCAGACTAAAATTTTTACTAAGGCAAAAGGATCCAATGCTCTATAGTTGGTTGGATTCAAAATTTGGACGAGGATGGGAAGGTGAAAATTTTTTTGAGGAAGATAACATAACCAAAGGATCTAGAAACGTTCAATGTCTGATGGATTAGCATAGTGGTCAAACTCAAAAAATTTCTAAGGTATAGAGCCTGGTATAACATATGGCCATACTATTCAAAGTGCTGACATCACCCTAAAAAACTAAAAAGTCTTATGTCTAGTATCCACAACCGCACCAAGTCAGATCTAAAATTTGTCTAAGTATGAGAAGGTGGTCGAACTTTTGAGGAAATTGACATCATCCAAGGATCTACACAATTCTAGCGTTCGAGGTTCAGTGCCAAACTCATAATTTTTCTAAGGCATACAATCAGGTATGAAGAAACATTAAACTTGCAAGGTATCAGTGATAAATGAACATATAAGTTTAGTATGCATCTAGGCTCCAACATTAAGTAAAAGGCTTTTGGACCTATCCTTGTCACCCAGATTCATGCATGTCGATTGATCGCTCATATCAAAGCTATCAAAATGAACTAGGACCTTAGATGAGTTAGCATTGGAACAAATATAGTGGTGAAAATCAAACTTGTTATAGTATATCGAGGATTTATTGGATACACGTGGATGAAAATCTTATGCAGAAGATCAACACTAACCACATTAGCACACTGGAATAAAATCAGTTAAGCTTGATTGAGCCTTAAAGTGATGCCCACTCTCTGCACTTGCCTATGTTAGGCCTACAAAAAACTTTTCCTTAATGATTAGAGCTAATTGAATGTAAAATAAATCTATAAATAGCTCAATGTACCTCTAATAGAGGGTCGTCTCTTTAATATTTATAATTTATATATGCTATATGATGGTTGCTACACTTCAATAGAATTGAAGTGCTATTTGGCCTCTATAAAAAATGTTGCAGGACATGTGTTAGTGTGAGTTATATTGTTACATATTTTTATTTATATTAAATAAATGATGAATTATATCAAAGCTTATTCTGCTAAATTGGATAGCTATCTAAATTGTTGTTCATTTGATCTCTAGAATCCTGAGCTATATTTAAATTGATTGGAATGATGTTCTATAATATTGTGTATTAGATAGTTTTTTAGGCCTTCAATTAGATTGAGATTGTAAGACTCTTATGTAGTTGAGCTCATTGCTTTTAGTTGAATCTTGACCTGATTTATTTTAATTTCTAACCCTACACCCTTCTTACCCTTCACATTTCTTACTTTAGCATTTACCCCATTTTATTTAGATATCAAAATAAGAACTAACCTTCTCTAGAATCTAAACCAAAAGCAATTCTAGGTCTTCCAATCTTGGCCAAGATTCAAGGGTGCATCTCATCCACATAGGTGGATTTTAGATCAATATTTTTTGGCATGCCTAGTGGGACGAATCCACCCCACCCAAAAAAGAGAATATTAAGATGTTCAAAGTAAATATCCACCATGCTACCAAGAGTTTTTGGCATGCCCGATGGGACTAAATTTCATAAATATCATCCCATTCACTCAAATATCTCAAGATTATGATGAATAGTCTTGAGCTCATAAGTAGAGAATACATCTTCACCTGGTGACTTTGTTGATTCAAGAATCAAATAAACTAACAAATCTGCTTATAGAAGAGCTCAAAATAACATAGTAACAAGTACCAAAAGCCAACATAGCCTACTACATACCAGTAAGAATGATGAATCTAAAAATATCATAGAGTATTTTTCCAAAGTTATGGTTGGATAAATTTATCTAACTTGGAATAGTGTTGGTCCCCTTAACCTTTTATATCTTTAGGATATTTCCTGAGTTGTATTAAAGGCTTTACCCTACTATGATGATAGTGGGAAAACAACTTATGAGCACTACCAAGATGTTGTGGCTTTGGTAACCATTTATAATATCATCTTTGAAGATGTGATGGTAAGACTCCTTGCTCGATATTTTCATGGAAAAGTGTTGCAATGGTATCGCTTCTTGGAGGACAATAACATTAAGGCTTGGGATAACTTGGATGCACCCCTCATACGATAATTTGATGACACAAGAAATCCCTTATTGTTGCTCACTCAATTTTCTTTCATCCGAAGGAATCTTCAAGAGATCATGATTGATTTTAATATCTAGTTTAGGATAAATTAGAGAAGGGTACCTCAAGAAATAAGGTCATATTAAGCCCAAGCTTACATTTATTACCTTCATGCTTTGACCCCATAGCCAAGTCTTCTAATACAACTTAATAAAAAAGGTTCTTCAGGATTTTCCAAGTGGTCAATACAACAAATAATATGCTCATTTCAGCCATAAATATTCCTCCTAGAAACACCATGTGCGATACCCCTCAAGTCCATTAAATGAACCCAAAAGTTTCTTCTCCATACTTGCATTTCTAGCCACTAGACATATTGCCTAAATCATATTCCCCATTTGTTTCTTTTATAGTGCAAGAACTAAGAGTCGTAATTCAACACTTGACTGATAATCTCAATGTTGGGGAATGCCAAAATGTTGAATTAGAAACTAAAGCATATCTTAAAAACATGTCTCCTTTAAGATACCAAGATGCATATTGTTGAAATCAATGAAAAACATCTTCATGTTGTAAAAGATCAAAATCAAGAAGAATTCCCTAGTCTGGCTAAGCTTAAGTGCTCAACACTTGACAATAATTACAATGGTAGCACTAATCCACACGGTAAACCACACTTCCACCCAATTATAGCTCAAAATTTAGGTGATTTTGTAGCCCTTGCAATGGATCTAGAGCATTATTTTGTAACAAAAAAATTCTCCACATTTTGTCCAATAAATCTAGATGAAAGATTGGGACATATTTCTTTGCCAATATATGCCCATGAGACCATAAATATAGAAGATATGAAGCAAAGAGTGGGGTAATGAAAGGGACAAGCCAAAGAAGATGAGCTAAATGAGGTAATATATGTACATGAATAGCATCCAAAAAAGCAAAAGCTAAATTTTGGTAAAGCAACACAGTCTAAAAGCATTATGCTTACATTTCCAAAGAAAATAGGCATATCAAAAGCTATATTACTTGGCAATCACAAGAAAACAGAGGGAAGATATTATGGAAAGTTATTAAAGATTACTCCCACAATCAACTTAGGAGGAAATCAAGTTGCTAGGAATTCCCAAAAGGAGCATTGTGAAAGAATTCGAGAAAATAGAAGAGACTTTTTTGATCTTTGGATAGGTAAATTTGGTTGAAATAGCTTTGAAGAGCTCAACGACTGGTAGAATTAGCTTTCTAGAATCCAAGTTAGCACACAAGCAATCATCCCATGATATGGGTAAGATTAAATATCCACCCTTTTATTTGTCCTTGTGCTTAGAAGGTTGGGTATTACATAATTGCATAGCGGATCCAAGAGTTGTTATCACATTCATTCCTTAGGTTGTCTGTGATGCCATGAGCTTGGATTATATTGAGACTAATTTTAAGATAATACACTTCCATGGGATACCATTTCAGATAGTGGGTATGATAGAAAAATTCTAATATTTTTGTATAGGTTACTAGAACTTATAGTAGTGTAGGATGTGATGGTTGTCAACTTGTCATTTTTGTTTAAGATGAACCTATCAAAAAATATTTGTACACAATTAGGGGGATACTTGGTATAAGATCATGCTCATATGATTATCCCTTACATCCTTAAAATGGTCTAGATCTATGGTGAGAAGCTCAATTTATATCATATTAAAATATGTGAAGAGCAAAAGGTAAATCTAACTGAAGAAGTCATGGAGTGGGTACAGGTGGAAGCAATTGATTGACCAAAAGGTGAGCAAGAGCTGATTTTGTGTAAGCTATTTTTGAGTAGTCCCAAATAAGTGATTTTATCAAACATGGAAAAGCATCAAAATCTAGAAGCCAACTACAATTAGTCTTAAAGCACATTGAGTCACATATTCCAATAAACAAGCGTCAAAATATTGGGATTGCTACCAACAAACTTACATATGGCTAAAGAAGGTTCTAGGATGTGTTTCAAGATAAAAATTCTCATGCATCTTGGAAATTTTCAATTACTGGTTATTTATTTGATTCACATATTAATGCACATGGGTAGGATAACCAGTTACTCACATGCTCAAAGAAAAATAAATATTCTAATTTCCAATGTTGCTTATCAGACAAGCTTGAAAATAGATCTTGGCTCAAAGTCAATCCCCTGATAAAGTTTTACTAGAAGAAGCTACATGTTCCAAGAATTTAATTAGAGAGATAAGTGCAAATTAAGCACCATATGGTTGGGTCATTATAGATTTTGATGAAGAAGCTAAAATTAAGCATTGTTGGCATGAGGAGGCATGCCAAAATTTTATGTATATAGTCAACAAGTAAATAAAAGTTGATTATAGGTAGATGCAACTGAAATAAGGTAGTTGGCCAAATAAATAGTTGAACGGTAAAGAAAGGATTTGAAAAAAATGCTAAGCAGATCACATGTGCAAGATCAAGAAAATTAAGTTGGAATTGCATTGGAAATATTCATTATCACAAGTTGGAAGCATCAAGGATGAAGAAGAAGATTATGGACCTGGTAGTTGATCAATTACTTATTTCAATTGAGGAATCTAAATAAGGAGCTTTCTTCCATCAACTTTACATCTTGTTGGTGATTTTGGTGGGTATTTCACTCTTTTGGCATAATTTTGGTATCTCTTATTGAAGATCAAAAAGAACGATTATACTCTTTGGATAATTGGATTTCGCTATCTTAAGGGAATACTAGAATTACCAAAAGAACAATATCTAGGAGTTAGCAGAGACACCAATGATTGAGAGGAAGTTCTATTTGGTTGAGCTTAAAAAGTGTGAAGTATTCCAAACTCCCAAAAATTTCCTCTCTTTTCTTTTAATTCACTCTCTTGGAATCAAAGGCCAAGCCTTGTTCCTCATCAAACACATCAAGCTTCTAAGACATGTAGCTTTACACTCTTTTTAAACTCAACTAGATAAATATTTCTCTAAATGTGTGGGAAAAGAAAGATCCAAAATATTAGAAGAACGCTTCGATTAAGGATGGGTGGATTCATATTTTTACTTTTTGTTATTTGAAGTTTCAAATTTCTAAAAAACAAGAAGGAAAAAAGGTAAAGCCCAAAGTTGTGACAAAGGAATAAACATCATCAAAGATGCGAAAATATTCAATGTTTAGGTATTGTCACTTCTCATCCTCCACACATTTATCTCCTTTCTTTTCTATCATCTTCTATATCCCAGTTCATTTCCTTTTCTTCCAATCATTTAACATTGACTTATGTTCATTCCTTGTTCTTATTGTTTCAAAAATCCTAAAATACTTCTTTACCTTAAACTTCTCCATTACTTCTTCCTGACTCTGTAGCCCAATAGATAGGCTAGCTAAATTATTTTTTGCAAGTACTAAATGGTGCTCTAGTTGATTAGGAGGATGTGTGAAGATGACAATAAAGCAGAGGAAAAGTACATACAAAGTCTGCAAGGTGACACCTCAATGCCTTGATGATGAAAGTAAACACAAGACATCATTATGGGAACGACACTACTAGTGCAAGGCTATTGGTTGCATGAAAGAAAGTTCCACAATAAAATGTTAGGATATGGAAATACCATTACTACTAATACAAATAAGTGATAGGTGGAACAAAATAAATGAGGATAAAGAAGGAATGTCACATACTAAGTTATTGGTCGTATGTCATGGTGCTCAAATCATAAAGGTAAGCATGTGATGCCCAAAGGGAAAAAATATGTATGCATGATGCATGAGGCACAATTTCAGTTTGGTACTGCCAACTCTGATAAAATTTTATCCTAATTAAGACTCTAGTTGTTTATAACATCCAGAAATATTATAAAAGGATATGTGAGGTAAAGATCATGCATGGAATATTTCTTTGATACTAGGGTCCTAGTCTAAATTTTATTTGTTTAAGCAACCATACCTATTTTTGGGGTGCCAAGACACTACAAAAGTATCTACAATATTGAAGAAAAGTATTTGGGTAGTTTTGCAAAGAAGAAGGCAGTAGAGAGCATAATATTCACGAGTGCTTGGAATATTTACCTAAGGCAACTTGCTTGGACCTAAAACAACTTTTAGCTATGATAGATTACGCTTAAGAAGGGTCCAATTTTATCAAAAGGTACTTGTAGCCAGGTATCTCCTTGCCTTTTATTTTCTTTTCCTCTTCTTATATTTACCTCCTCCTTTTGCTTTTGCTTCCCTTTTTTCTACACCTCCCCATAATCCATCCTTAAATAAACCTCAACCTTCTCTTCTAAAATATTTTATCCTCTGCATTTTTTAGAAAATCCCATATTTTGTAGGTAATTGGGATGGGTCTTAACTAGGGGCATCTTCCAACACATCTTAAAACGTCTATTTTAGCTACAAAATCTACTAATATTCTTCACATATTTGCATTTTATTCCATGATTCTTTGTTTTGTAGTTCTATATCTTATAGCTTAAAATTTTACTGATTACTAGACCTCTATTTTTTATCAACTCATCTTTTAGCTCCTTTTTCATCATTTTGACTTCACACCCAATAGATAAGGCTATCTAGGTTCCTTAATTTTGCAAGCAAGAATTTTGAAAAGTCACCAATAATGTGGGTCAATGTGACCACCCACATTCACAAGTCCCTATAAACCAAGCCAAATTGTGATTCTACTGAAGTTTTGTCAAGTTTTACTAAAGAAAAAACACAACCGTCTAATTGAAGTAATACATAAGATGATTATCAAGGTATGTCCCCATTAAATATTTAGCTATTATAGAGTAGTGGATGTCAAGCTAAAGAGTGTTGAGGTAGCCAAACATGCAATAGCACCTTGTTGACCCTAAAATTTGGCTAAGGTAAGGAGGTTGGTATTTTCCTACATACCAGACTAAAATTTTCACTAAGGTAAAAGGATCTAGTGCTCTACAATTGGTTGGGTTAAAAAATTTATCTATGGGAAGGTGACCAAACTTCTAAGGAAGCTAACATAATAAAAGGAGCTAGAAAATTCCAATGTCTAGAGAATTAACATAGTATCCAAACTCAATTTTTTGCTAAGGCATAAAGCCCAATATAATAGATGGTTAGATTATTCAAAGTGCTAACATCACCCTAAAAATATGAAAAGTCCAATATCTGGTATCCAAAATCACATTGAGCTAAATTCAAAATTTGGTTAAGTATGGAAAGGTGGTCAAAATTTTGAGGAAGCTGGCATCATCTAAGGAGCTACAAAATTTTTGTGTCAGAGGTTTAATGTCAGACTCATAATTTTGCTAAGGCATAAAATCCAACATGAAGAAGACCCAAAATTTCAAGGTATCAGTGACAAATGAACGCAAAAGTCCAATCATGCTTCTAGGCTTCGACATTAAGTAAAAGGTTTTCAAACTTGTCCTTGTCTAAATTTGCATGTTTGAACCAACTCCTCATATCAAAGTTGTCAAAACAAAGTAGGACCTTAGATGAGTTGGCACTACAACAAATATAGTGGTGAAAATTGAACTTATTAGAGTACATTGGGGATTTTCTAGACACATGTGGACGTCAATCTCATGGAGAAGATTAACATCAACACAATAGAATCAAATCAGTTAAGTCTGACTAAGCCTCAAAGTGATGCCTACTCCTTGCACTTACCTATGTCAAGCCTACAAAAAACTTTCCCATAATTATTATAGCTAACAAAATATAATGTAAATCTATAAATAACTCAATGTACCTCTAATAGAGGATTGACTCTTTAGCATTTACAATTTGTATATGATGTATGATGACCATTGCCTTTCAATAGAATTGAAGTGTTGTTTTACCTCTATCAAAAATTATTGTAGGACATATGTTAATGTGAGTTATATTGTTATGCATTTATGTTTATATTAAATAAATTATGAATTTTGTCAAAGCTTAGTTTGCTAAATTGGATAGCTAACTAGATTGTTGTTCATTTGATCTTTGGAATGCGAAGCTATATTTAAATTGATTGGAATGATGTTTTACAATATTGTGTGTTATCTGGTCTATTAGACCTTCAATAAAATTGAGAGTGTAAGACTATTGTAATTGAGCTCATTGTTGTTAGTTGAATCTCATCCTGCTCTATTTCAATTTCTAATCTTGCACCCTTCTTACCCTTCATATTTTTTTTACTTTATTTTTTACCCCATTTATTTAGTTAGCATTATAAGAACCGATCTTCTCTAGAGATTGACTTAGAAGTAATTATGAGTCTTCCAATCTTGGACAAGATTCAAGGGCACATCTCATCCACATAGGTGTATTTTGGAGCGAGAGGACCTTAAAAATCAACTCAAACATAATCTTCAAGGAGATCCATGGTACAATAAAATTAGAGACTCAAGCAAGGAGCAATGTGTAAAATATTCCTTTAATGATGATGGAGCACTTAGGTTTTGAAGGGATTTACATGTACCAACAATAGACAAATTAAGAACTCTTATGTTTAATGAAACCCATAAGGTACCGTATGTAAACCACCTAGGAGTGAAAAATATATGCTAATCTAAGAAAATCATTCTTCTAGCTAGGGATGAAGAGAGATGTAATAGGGTTTATGACAAGGTGTTTAATGTGTCGACATGTGAAATTATAATATCAACATCTTGTAGATATATTGTATCCACATGAAATCCTAGAATGAAAATAGGATGTTGTGTCCATGGATTTTATTAGAGGATTACCTTTAACTTAGCAAAGACATGATTCTATTTTGGTAGTCATAGAAAATTTGACTAAAGTTACATAGTTTCTACCAACAAGAATAGGATGCAACTTAAATTTATGTTAAGAAAATCCTTAGAATTCATGGAGTTTTTAAAAAAAATGCATTAGGTACTCAACTAAATTTCAATATAATATATCACCCTTAACCAATGGATAGAAAAAAGAGTAAATATTGTATTGGAGGATAAGTTATAGATTTATGTAATGGACCAACCAAAGCAATGGGAAAAGTATCTAAATTTGGTTGAATTTGCTTACATCAATAACTATCATAGTCCCATTGGAATAACATCCTATGAGGAATTATATGGAAGATTTTGTGGGATACCTTTAGATTGGGATCAAATTGAGAATAGAGTACTGGGCCAAGAATGTTCTAGGATATGGAGAATCATGTGGCCTTAATTAAGCAAAGAATCAAACAAGCCTAAGACATGCAAAATAACTACAATGATGCATAAATATCGAAGATGAATTTTTATGTAGGTGACAAGGTCTTCATTATTGTTCAACCTCACAAAATCTCTATCAAGTTTGGAGAAGAGATAAAACTTGTACTTTGATCTATGGGTCCTTTTAAAATTCTTAACATACAATATGGTTAGACAAAAGTTGAACCTCACAAAAGCTTATTGCTTTGCTCTACCATCTAGTTTGTATTGCATAATAATGTATTTCAAGTACTTATACTTGGAAAATGTGTGCTTAATACCTCTCATACAAGGTTATGCATAAATGGGTCAAACCTAAAATCTATTTTAAAAAATGGGGTAAATCAGTTTTAAAATCAAGACGAATCGTGTCCAAACTCATGTAGAAGACATGGCAAATTGCATTTATTTTTCACCAAAAATTATAAAATTGTGGTGAATTTTAGAATGTTAACGATCGACACCATACAATATTTTATAAACCAACTACAAACATTTATGCTTGACAATAGCATATTGACAATTGGTTGCAGTAGAGCTTCCATTGATAATAGCACTATGATGATCGGTTGTAGTAAATATTCCATTGATGATAACACTATGATATTTGGTTGTAGTAGAGGGTTCCATTAATGATAGGTTGTAGCAGAGGATTCCATTGATGATCAGTTGTAGCAAAGGATTCCATTGATGATAGCTTGCAACATAGGTTCAATTGATGATCAATTGCAACATAAGTTCAATTGACAATCGGTTGCAATAGAGGTTCCATTTATGATCAATTGCAGTAGAGGGTTCCATATATGATCATTTGTAAAATAATATTCCACTAATGATTGATTGCAACAAAGATATTTATGATAATAAACTATAATAGAGGCTTCAATTGATGATCAGTTACAACATAGGGTTCCATTGATGATTGATTGTAGTAGAGGGTTTCATTAATGATCGATTACAAAAGAGGGTTCTATTGATTATCGATTGCAACAAAGGTTCCTATGACAATCAATTGCAGCAAAGGGTTCCATTGACGATCAGTTGAAGCATAGGGTTCCATTGATGATCGATTGTAAAAGATTGTTCTACTGACGATTGGTTGTAGTAGAGGCTCCTTTAAAAAATGGTTGCAGTAGAGGCTCCATTGATAATCAATTATAGCAAAGGGTTCCATTGATGATAGGTTGCAACATAGGGTTTCACAGACGATCGATTGTAGCAAAGGTTGTTATGACGATTTATTGTAGCAAAGAATTCCATTGATAATCGATTGCAGTAAAGGCTCCATTGATGATTAGTTGCATCAGAGGGTTCCATTGATGATAGGTTGCAACAAAGGTTTCCATTGATAATAGGTTACAACAGAGGGTTCCATTGATGATTGATTACAAGATGCCATGTGTCAAATGATCCAATGTCACGTATCCATCCACCATTTATTGTTGGCATGCATAAGCCTATAAATAGACATGAACAATTATTTTTAAACCTTTTTCTCATGCACAACATATTAGACCTAACTTTACTCCCTAAAACCTTTTACATTTGCACCCTATGCCCTAATTTATCATACCTCGATCATTTTTAAATCTTTTTCTCACACTAGCACATTAGAACTAAGAAGAAACCACTATACGCCCTCAAAATTTTTACCTTACCCTAGGGATTTTTTTTAAATACATCAATGGTGACCTCTTCCACCCCTATTCTTTTCAAATTTTCTTTCAAAAACCTTGTGTGCCCCCTTCTTTCAGAAATATTAACCACATCGAGTTATGATATGTCATGGGTCAATGACTCTACTCTTTAGGGTTTAGTGTTGATACCATAATACAAAATAAAGAATAAACTGTTGCATATGATTATCGGTGCGTACAGTAATGATTTGATGACTGTCAATATGAAAATTGTCAAACCCTATGACGTTGAGAGATGGACAGGTTTGTCGCTCAAGGATTGTGATCCCATCACTCCAAAGTTCGTCTTAAGTGACGATGACAAAGATTACCTACATACCAACTACAATATCTCTTCATATTTATTTTAGGTATAACTCTCTATATTTCTAGTCTTATTTAAAGTTGAATTTTTGAGTTTCTCAACTACTTATTTTTTTTATAATTTCTACTATAAAGTCCAAAAGGGGCTTAACTTTAGCAAGTGTTCTAGACAAGTTTCTTCGAGCGTGTATAGAATTATTCCAAGCAAGACTTGTTCTGCAAAATAATACTGACAAACATTCCATTTTAGGCATTGGTATATTTGGTTCACTGCCTTGGCCACCAAAAATTTGATTGGTGCACCTATGTTTCGTAGCAGATCAAAACGGATCTACAGTGTCAAAGCAAAAACTTCCAAAACACTCTCCACATGCAATTATATTCTTTTATTTTTTATAAATATTATTATAATGTTTAAAATACTACAGTACCGATCTCGTTGCACCCAGACCTAGGCAATGTTGGCATGACAGTGGAATGGGTGCAGGTAAATTTGTGTTTTTTGACAAAGTAATAATTTTTATATTCAAGTACTTTTTTCTTTTCTTTTCCTTTTTTATTTTATTTTTAATTTATACATAAATGTAGAAAAGGGAATCCTCTTCCTCTTAAAAACAGGGTGATAATTTAAGAGGACATAAGACAGAAGAAACTGGAGATTCTGACACACAAAATCGACACCATTATAGAGAAGATCTACAAAATTTTTAAGGTCTTCTACTTCTCCTATTTATCGTCAACCTCTCCTTGCACGTCATGTTCAAATTGATGTTGAAGCTAGTGAGGCCATACCCACTATATGTAAGCTTTTTATTTCAATTTTTAGCCCATGTATTCATTTAGTTAAAATTACAATAAATCATTTTTATTGATTTTTTTATATGTTTTCAGAGCTATGTCACACCAAGATGCCATTACACAGTGTAGCTACTCAAGAGATCTCATATTTTTCCAGTAAGTGTAATACATTTAAATTAGATTTTATTATATTATTGTTCACATAATTTTTTTGGTAATTATTTTAATATATTAACAGTGGGTTTTTATAGAGGATCCAAAAACCTTATGTACAAAATTAGCCAAATTTCTAATGATGCATCATACCTCTTGTCTGTAACAATAAGCCTAATTGCAAGTAAATCCGTCCTAATGCTAAAGACTTGGAGACTGCAAAAAGGGCTTTTAAGCCTGGAAACCCAAAGAAAAAAAGAAACAGGCATGCAGATCCCGATCTCGCCTCTCCTATGTCTAAAAGCACCATGTGGTCTCACCACCCCTTTAGTAGTAAAATCGTCAGCCTTGCATGCACGGGACGGATTGGAAGGAGCGTGCCAAATCCAAGGCAAGGATTTGGCAAGATCCAAGCCCAAACATTCCCGCACACCACCAATAATCCACACACGCGTGGGCATCGTTGGAAAGAGGTACTTTGAAATGCCAACCATGAACCAATGCCAGGATCGGACAAAACAGGTAGACCGCCTTGGTGGAGAAAAAAGTGTTGAGAGCCTACAAGGCACCAAATCTGGTGCGTCCTGGAGACTTGAAAAACAAATAGCTTTGGAAACAGGGGTGTGCTTCACAAGACACTTGCATCCACACTCGCCCAAGGGAGTAGACAGAAATGCCATGCCACCCCGATACTCATCGGAAGGGGCTTTCCAAAAATTGTGCGAGGAAAACCTCATGACGGGATGTCTGCTCTGGCCAACCTTTCCACCTCAAAAGGGAAGCGAGACCGCCACACGATCGGACACGTGGTCGCGAGCCCTTTGTTGGCCATGTGGTCAACCATGCAATTGCCTTCTCTCAAGATATGATTTGCTTTCCACCTACCACAATGGGAGAGAAGCGGTCTTGCCTTGAGGATGATGTTGTAGACTTTCCAAGATGGATTTTTGGTGCCAAGGAGGTAATTCATGATGTTGATAGATTCACCTTCAATAATTAGAGGTCGAGGATCCTTAGAGAGGATCCAAATACCTTTCAGAGTGCCTCGGGCTTCGGCATAGTGATTCGTCTGGGAGCCCAAATATTCACAGTAGGCCATCATAAGATTCCCATTGTGATCTCTAACAACACCCCCAACACCAACGGGCCCAAGATTACCCTTCACCGCTCCATAAAATTTTAATTTAATCCACCGCACGAGGGGCTTGGTCCAAATAACACTCCTTCGTCAGGGCCCTTTAACAACATCTAGAAACGGCCACAGATTCATCATTTTGAGAATCGCTTCTTTGCTCGGCAGGTGGGGACGGGGACTGGGAACAATAATAGAATTATTGATGGCATAGGATAACGCACTTTGAGCAATAGAAGGAGGCCCTTTAGGAGCTCTGCCAAAGACTCTGGCATTCCTCTCTAACCAAATTTTCCAAATTAAATTATGGAAGGAGGCCTCGAGGAGGAAGCGAAGTTTAGGATTCTTGAATGGATTAGGCCATTGGTGGAAAGCATCTCTGAGGGAACGGGGAGAGCACCAAAGGATTTGGAAGGAGGATAGGACAATGCTAAGAACAAAGTGGGAAAACGGGCAATGCAAGAATAAATGATCCCTCGTCTCACAGTTTACTAGACACAAGTAACACCTATTGGGGAAAGCAAAACCTCTCTTGTGAAGGTTGTCAATAGTTAAGGCTTTGTTGTGGAAAGCAATCCACACAAAGAAGTTGATTTTAGGGACGACCCCTTTCCTCCAAACAGTTTTCCATCTGTAGTCCAGAGTAGTCTTGGTGGTAAGAAACTCATATGCTGATTTAATAGAAAAAATCCCATCCTCCGTACCACTCCAGATGATTCTATCATTCCTCCTAGAAAAAGGAATTAAAATTGACTGGAGGATGTTTGCAAGAAAGGTAACCTCATTATTAAACCCCTCCACAACTGGAATATTCCACTGAGGAAAATGGGTGCTCCGGTCTATGAAATCTACCACCCTGAGTTGGGAGTTTGGGTCAGTTAACCCTCTCAGTCCAGCAAGATCCGCCCTCGACCCAAGGGCTTCTTTCGATGCCCACCTGTCCTTCCAAAAGAAAATGAGGTTGCCATATCCCAAAATCCAGCAGGCTCCCAGGCTGATCAAATGCCGGGTTTGGAGCATAGATTTCCAAAAAATTGATGCCATGAGGGAGGTCTCAGCATTCAAGAAGGAATTGGGGCTGAGATACTTCTTTTTAACCAGCTTAACCCACTCCACCGGGTCGCTAGATAGAATCCTCCAAGCGTGCTTCATGATCAGAGCCAAATTCATAAGTCTTGATCTTCTCAACCCCAAACCGCCTTGGTCTATCCTCAAGCACACCTTGTCCCAGGCAACAAGGGGGAGTCTATATTTCTCTTCGTTGCCAGACCATAGAAAGGTCCTCTGAATCTTCTTGATTTTGGAGTGAACTGCAATCGGAAGCATGAACACCGACATAAAGTAGGTTGGAATCCCCTGAAGACAAGCTTTGGTAAGGGTGGTGTTGTGGCTGCTCCACAACATATCGCAAAATTGGGGACCCACCTTTTTTGCATGTGTTCCAAGAAGACCGAAGTGGCCCATATGCTCAAGCTCAAATAAAAAGCAAAACACCGCAAGGAGAAGAAGTGTTGCGATATCGCGACATGTTGCGTTTTTGCGTCCAAACAGGAAAAAGTGTCACGATATCGCAACATGTTGCATTTTCGTGGCCAAATAGGAAAAAGTGTTGCGATATCGCGACATGTTGTTTTGTCACGATCAGAGGAGAAAAAGTGTCGCGATATCGCGACATGTTGCACCATCACGGCCAAAGGATAAAAAGTGTCACGATATCGCGACATGCTGCACCATCACGGCCAAAAGAGAAAAAGTGTAGCGGTATCACGACATGTTGCACCGTCGCGGCCAAAAGAGAAAAAGTGTCGCGATATCGCGACATGTTGCATCATCACGACCAAAGGAGGAAAAAGTGTCGTGATATCGTGACATGTTGCATGGTCGCGGTCAGAGGAGAAAAAGTGTCATGATATCGCGACATGTTGCTTGGTCGCGATTAGAGGAGAAAAAGTGTCGTGATATCATGACATGTTGCATTTTCGCGACCAAACGAGAAAAGAAAGAACAAGAAAGAAAAGTGTCGCGATATAACGACATGTTGCATTTTCACGACCAAACAAGACAAGAAAGAACAAGAAAGAAAAGTGTCGCGATATCGCGACATGTTGCATCGTCAGGGCCAAAAGAGAAAAAGTGTCACGATATCGTGACATGTTGCATTTTCACGGCTAAACAAAAAAAAGTGTCGCGATATCGCGACATGTTGTGTTTTCACGGCCAAAAGAGAAAAGTGTCATGATATCACGACATGTTGCGTTTTCACGAACAAACAGGAAAAGATGTCGTGATATCGCGACATGTTGCACACGCAGTCAGGGAAGGTGAAACGAGAAGCCATCGAAAAACGAAACGAACCATCATGGAAGGAGAAGCAATTTTTTTAGAATTTTAAATACGCCATTCAAAGAGGCCATAAGGGTTGGAAATTGCTGTGAGCAGAGTTGCAGAGTTGAAGGCGAGAAGGCCATTCTGGACCTGTTTGAGTTGTTTTTCTTCCACAGACTGGTTTGGGAAAACCAAAAATTTTGCTATTGTAAAATGACATATTTTTAATGCAGAAGTTTTCAAAAATTTGCATCTTGTGGGCAAGAAAGGAGGAGTCATTTTCTGCATGCTAGATTAAATGTCTATTTTTCCCCTTTTCAGATTTTAGGCTTGTAAATGGAGTTTATGCAAGTTTTCTTGGTTGCTTCATATGAATGTTTAAATCTAAAAAACCTTATTTAAAACCCTAGGAGCCAGCACTTAGCTTATCCGGATTGTGCTTGTTTGCAGGTCCAATAGGTTAGGTTGCATGCATGAAAACCTCACATCTTCGGTTTTGTCGAAATAGGATAGCATCATACTGAATGCATTTTATTTTCAGTTTTCTGCATTTCATTTTCATTTTCTGCATTTTATTTTAATTTATTTTCAGGCATTAAAATAAACATTTAAAAAAATTCAAAATCCAAAATAACAATGAACAATCACTAAAGTTTCATGGTGAAATAAACCAACACTACCCCTTGTTTACAGTTACTTGCAATCACTAAGGTGTTCCAAGCATTTAAATTGAATATCTTTATTTGAGATTACTAATACACATATGCAAATGCTAATACAACGGAGACCTTGGAGAAGTTATTTGTTTAAACTTCTTTGCAAGAGGGGATTTGGAACCCAAATGCTAAAGGAGAGTGTACTTTCACAACTGGGTGAAAATACCACTCAACAGATTGGCGCTAGAAGGAGTGCCTAAATTATTTTATTTCAAAGTGATTTAAATGCTATAGGGATTTAAATTTTGAATATTTCATGCCCTATTGATTATTATCTTTAGCCCTATTTTAACAACACAACCTTGTAGTGTTAAAAGGAGGACATGAATTGCTATGCATTGTTCTAACGCTTTTGATTGTTCAGACAAGAATAATGTGTTTTGATTTGATTTTAAAAATTTTGGTTTGATATTTGCTAGTCAATTTCATGCTTATTTGTAAGGAATTATTTTTGTATTCGTTGTCGGTATTATGCTCTTCACTTGCGTGTAATGTGATCTTGTGAATCAGAAAGCCTACAACACTTGGAGTATGCTCTTCACTTGCGCATATGCGATCTGGTGAATCAGAAACTTACATTTTTAGAATACCGCTTTGTCAAGGTTCCTTCTTTCATGACTAACAAATTGATTTTGAAGTTATTCTTTGAATTTCATTAATTACAGGATTTTTTGTGTGTCGTAGGTTTTCTTTGAGGTACTGAGAGTTTTGTCAGTTCTTGTAGGGTTATCATCATCGATTTTGAATCAAATGGCCCAACTTCCACCACCTCCTTGGTATGGAGCCAATAACATTCCTTTGAATATTGCAGGGGATATTCACGAGATCCCTAAGAATATAGAGAGATTTTTGCCCAAAAATAAACAAGATGGCCCAAGGACCGCAGAAGAACATATTCAGGCTTATAGGTATGTTTTGATAAGATTGCAAGTTCAACATGAAGATGTGGCTTGTAGACTCTTCCCCATGAGCCTAGACCAAGTAGCCTATGAATGGTATATTTGCTTACCTACTGGTTCCATTACGTCATGGACGCAAATGGAGAATGATTTTGTCAACCAATTCAAGTCACCATTAGATCCCACAATCATCTATAATCAGTTCATTACATGCAAAAAAGGCCAGGGTAAGCCAATCTAAACTTTTAATCAGAGATTTCAAAAGTGCTATAATAGAGCAATTTGAAATTTTGCCATTGATCCTACAGTAGCTTTGCAAATATATTTTGGGGCATTGGATCCTATGACGACAATGTTTGCAAGGCGAAATCCTCAAGTTACCACGCTTGCTCTAGCCTATAATGAAGCTATGACCATTGAACAACAAATGACACCACAGGGTTATGGGTTTTTCCAGATGTCTATGGTAGGACAATATGGTCCGGTCAAGCTCCTATGAGGAATCATATCATGGCACCGCAAATATCAAGCATAAATGCTTTGCCTTATCAACAACCGTATTCATCAACACCGGCTTACGCACCCAATCCAATTCCGATTCAAAGTGTGAATCCTTACGCAAATCAAGTAGCTCAAAATCCAACTCAAATGTTAAGTCAAGATCTCACCAATTACGCATATCCTATTGGAACTAGCAATAACATAGCTCAACCAAAAGAGATTTATTCAGAGGTTGAAGAGCTCAAAAAGATAGTCCACAAATTGAGTAATGATTTGGTTCAAAAACAGAAGTATGAATCCCATGCCCCTCACCCAAATCAAAATTTCAACAATAGAGGAGACAGTGGAATACGAAGCCAAACAATGGGGGTGCCTTCCCCTATTGCTAATCAGATAGATACTTCTACAGGACCAAGTCACTCTAGTTCCATTCTTAATATTTCTGATTTTGCATGGAAAAAGGGGTGTAGATTACATATTACAAAGGAGCATAATGAAAGGAATTGTCCCGAAATTGCTAGGTATACCCATTGTCTCCAAGCTCAAGTGGATGATTTGGAAATTGTGCCAAATAAGGGCCCACCCCAACATCAACAAGGAGAGGACAACATTTTGGCGGTGGAAACTCTATATCGTCAAGAGAGTGAGAATGAGGAAGGTGAAGATGAATGGGGTGAGAAACATGTTGATGAATCGGAAGATGAAGAAGAAGTACTTGAGCGTCACAACTTGAACTTGGAGGATGATTACTATGATTCATGGAAGAAATGGGAAGAATATTATCAATCTAAATCTTTTGATAAACTTGTTGTGTCAATTAATATGCAGGATAAATCAATTGCTTCCTCATATGAATATACTATAAATCCTGTACAATTGGAGAAAGTTTTGGAAAAGGAATCGAATCTCATCAAATTTTGGAACATGATAAGGATTCTACAACCATGAATCAAGAAAGAGAGTCATTTGCTTTAGATTCCTTTGAAGGAAAAGAAATTGAAAATCTCACGTTACCCAAAACAACCCAAGTGATTGATCACGAAAATGTGTTAGTTAACCCACCCCTAGATAGACAAGACTTATGGTTTGAAAGGGATGGACATATTTTCAACTGGGTACCGAAGTTTGGTGCCTTTGATAAACAAGTTATGGAGAAAGAACAAGTGCTACATGATGATGAATGTCATGAGAGAAAAGAGGAATTTTCAAATCCGCTTCAAGTAAGGTCAAATGAAAACATGCCAAAGGTAAAATCTCACCTTTTTGGTTTCACCATGCAAAATTCGAATGCAGGTTTGCCTAATGAATGGTTTGATTCAAATATTATTAATGTTATGGCTTTATTGAATGAAAATGAAAGCTTATTTTTACGCCATGAATCAAAGTGCGGAATGGACATCTTAAAGAATAGACATAAAGGAATTGAATATCAATCATTGTCTAATCAATTTGAAAACTTGAAACTCCACCATAGGATTATTAATGAAACTAAATCAAATTGGTATGGTGAGAGGGGCAAGTGGAAGTTTGTTTCCTTTTTTGGTTTTATCTTGTTTTTGTTGGATTCCTACAAAACTTGGTATGTGTGTCACGTCATACGTATTTTAAATAGTTCCAATTAGGTTTGGGATCTGAGAAAATGATAATCAAAACTTTTGCACCATATTGCATTACATTGTACATTTGTATATACTTTTGGTTTTCGTGTTTTGGTTTTGGATTGGATTTCATTTTGGTTTTAAGTTTTGTGTGTTGGTCCTTTGGACACTTTTGGTTTGTCAACTTAAGTCCTTATGAATGTTGACTAAGACTAGGAGTATGAAACATTGGAATTGTGTTGCAGAAAGCTCCACGAGTATCGCAAACACATTAAAGAATATCGTTTGGAACCTGTGATGCATGAAGTTGTCATTTTTATAAATTATGGTAAAGTAGGTGATATATACTCCATCCGCATTTCAAAAGGAGAAATGCATTCATATCTCATATTTCATTCCGCATTGCATATACATTTCATCTCAGTTGCATCTTCATTTCATGTACAATCATTGAAAAGGTGTCGAATCCTCTTAGGGTTATTACATAACATATACTAAAAGGATCCTAAGGTTGGGAACTGATGCCCAAACTATCTTGAACCAAGCACGTTCTACGCATATTAAAGAGAATCTTGAGAAAAATGGTCAAAACCATACTTGGAAGAAAAGGTGAGGCGAAAGGAATATTTCGTGTCTATCCCATCATGCAAAACAATCCTTAAACAATGGTTTTTACCACTCCCATAATGGTTAAAGCCTAAAATCAGAGTAGTAAGGATAGGGTTAAATCATCATTGAACTTAGGTTGAGGATCCAATTCCCCAAAGCTCTTATTTGACCTTCATGGAGTAGTAAGGATAGGGTCTAATTCTCATCCAGCTTAGGTTGAGAATCTAATTCCCCAAGGCTTCTATTCTGCCCATTCAAGAACTTGAAATTCCAAAGCAATTTTTTTTTTTTTAATATTGGATTGGAAGGATCGTACTACTGTTGAGCAAGGTGCAGCAAAAGCATTGCAAAAGTATTGTCATTGTTGTCAACACAGTCAGATTGATGCGATTGATGCGGTTCGAGAGGTCGATCGGATCAAGTGCAGAAAGTTTCAAGGAAAACAGAGGTGACCCAGATTCAGAAACTGGCCAGAAAGAGACAAGGAAGAAAACTGTCGCGATATCGCGACATGTTTTCTGTCGCGATTTCGCGACATGTCCGAGGAGAGAGAAGATGCGAGCAAAACTGTCACGATTTCACGACATGTCCGAGGAGAGAGAAGATGCGAGCAAAACTGTCACGATTTCGTGACATGTCGAGTTTTCGCTGAGGAGAGAGAAAATGTGTCGCGATATCACGACAAAACTGAAGAGAGAGAAACTGCAAGGAAGATTGTCGCGATTTCGCGACATTACCGAGGAGAGAGAAAGTGCATGCCAATTTGTCGTGATATCGCGACATGGCAGAGGAGAGAGAAAGTGAAAGGTAAATTGTCACGATTTCGCGACATGCTTAAGGATGACGTCAGCAAATGTTGAAAGTGTCGCGATATCGCGACAAGATGCAGGGAAAGCTTCCAAGAGCCAAAACGGTCACGATTTCACGACATGCTTAAGGATGACGTCAGCAAATGTTGAAAGTGTCGCGATATCACGACAAGATGTAGGGAAAGCTTCCAAGAGCCAAAACGGTCACGATTTCACGACATGCTTAAGGATGACGTTAGCAAATGTTGAAAGTGTCGCGATATCGTGACAAGATGCAGGGAAAGCTTCCAAGAGCCAAAACGGTCACGATTTCATGACATGCTTAAGGATGACGTCAGCAAAAGTTCTAAGTGTCGCGATATCGCGACATGAACAGAAGGAAAGCTGTCAAAGCCAAAATGGTCACGATTTCGCGACAGCAAGGGCATGAAGTGTGTGGCTTCAAAAAGTGTCGCGATATCGCGACAGGTAACAGTCTGGCAGGTAAAACCCGCAGGAGCATGCAAGGTGACACGTGTCGGAAAAAGCAGACAGGAAAATCATGCAGCCAGTTACGTAAAATGTAACTGATGTCAGATCTGCAGTTACAGATTGACAAGTGTCAGTCATGCATTCGAACAGCCGTTTGCATGTATTCGAAGAATCAAATATAAAGTATCGAAAGGTTTTTGAAAAGTCTTTTTATAGCTTTCGAACGGTCGCACTCATGGAATCGAACAGACTTTTTGCTTGTATTCAAAGAGCCGAATATGAAGGATCAAGATATGCTTTTCGAGAAGATATGTTTGCAGCATTCAAAACAGCCATACTACAAGAAATCGAAACGCCGTATTGCAGGGTTTCGAACAGTCGTTTTCGAACAACCACTTATTTGCAGGAGAAAAGAATTCGAACAGTTGGGTATATGATTCGACTGCATGTAGGATTGAAAGGTTATAAAAGAATAGTCGTACAGAGAAGATGTTGCTGCTGTTAGAGAGAAATTGTTGTAAAAGGAGGGTTAGAAAAGAATCAAGAGAAAAATAAGCAGAGCCGTGAGAGTGTGTAGAGTTGGGTTAATTGCAGACCAGTCAGGGTCGTGCATGAAGTGAAGACATTTTTATGTCATTCTAAATTGATCAAAATTGCAGTCCAAGTTGGTGCTTGGCACTAGGAGTTGGTGCTCCATCTCATTGCGTCAGAAAATTACGGGGGTTGGTGCTCCTTCCGGTTGATCTTTGGTAAAGTATTTGTAAAATTGATTTTGCAAAGACTGGATTTGGATTGGAGTCCAAGCAGTCATTTTTTGAGGAGTAGCCAAATTGGTGAACCTCGGTATATTGAGTGTTGTGGTGTGCTCTCTTGTTCAAGTTGTTTTTCAGTTGTCAAGTTCTCTTTATTTCATATTAAATGTTGTAGATATAAAAATTAATAGCTACACTGATTCACCCCCCCTCTCAGTGTCATTGTGTAATCATCAATTGGTATCAGAGCAAGGTTCCTTGTACAAGCTTAATCAGCTAAGGAGATCTTGGAAGAAACAATGGCGAGGTGGTGAAGGATTTTCATCCAACAAAGCTCCCTTATTTGATGGAACAAATTACACCTTACGGAAACTCAGAATGCAAACATATCTAAGTGCATTGGGATACGATATTTGGGATTCTGTATATAGTGGATACACAGCACCCACTACCCCTCCAACAGATACTGCTGAGAAAAAGAAATTTGAAAACAACTCCAAAGCTAAGAATGCCATAATGTGTGGGCTTGTTGACAGTGAATTGATAAGAGTCATGAGTTGTAAATCAGCAAAAGACATGTGGGATAAACTGAAGAGCATCCATGAAGGAGACAGTAAGATTAAGGAAGCAAAACTGCAAACTCATCGAGCACAGTTCGAAGCATTGCAAATGAATGAAGATGAAAACATAGAGACTTATATGCTGAGAGTCAACGGAATTATTAATGCAATCAGAGGACTCGGTGAAGAAATTGATGATGCAGTTGTTGTGAAAAAGGTTCTCAGAACACTTCACAAAAGATTTAACTCCAAAGTCTCTGCAATAGAAGAGGCAAAAGATCTAAACAACTTCAGCATGGATGAGTTGCATGGTTCCCTGACAGCATATGAAATGAGAATAGGACAAACCAAGTCTACAGACAGAGAAGCAGCCTTTAAAGCACACAAGAATGTAAAAGCTGAACATGAATCCGAGGATGAAGGAACATTGGATGAAACAGAAGCCAATTTTGTTCGAAAACTCACAAAAGGAAAAGGAAAATATAGAGGGAAGCTACCTTTTAAATGCTTCAATTGTGGAGGAGTCGGTCATTTTGCAGCCAAATGTCCAATGCAGGAGAGAACCAAAAATGGTGAAGGTTCACACCAAGAAAAAGGTGACTGGAAGAAGAAACAAAATTTCGGAAAGAACAACTTCAAGAAGAAAAGCTTCATAACCAAGAATGTCGGCGAGTTCGAAGAAAGCACAGATGAGGAGTCCGAAGAAGAAGGAGGTGAAGCTCTGTTCATGGCACTTGAAGAAGAAAGAACGAGAGGAAAATCGGGAAGGTGATGAAAATTCCAAGGATGAAGTTGAAGTGTATTTGGAAGGAGAATTGGTTGCTTGCACTTGAAGAGTTGAGTGCAGAAAGGAAGAAGAATAAAAAATTTTCAAAGAAATTAGAGAATGCCACAGACATAATAAACAATCTGAAAATACGAGACGAGAGGAATTCAAGAAAATGTCTGAAGTTCTTGATGAACAATTAACTGTAAAGACAGTTGAATGCAGCAAGCTAGAGGAAGACATTGTTAAGTTAAGGATGGAGTTAGAGGAGATGAATAGAAAATTAAGCTGTTTTCATAAGTTTGAAGAAAGTACTTGTAAAGTCTGGATAAAATGTTAAATAACCAAAGGCCTTCGGCATCAAATTTGGTTTAGGCTTTGATGAAGGAGAATCTTCAAAGGATTCAAAGAACTTGAATATAGAACCCATAAAGAAAGAAGAAAAGATCGGGGTTGAACCGAGAAAAACAAAATCATGCAAAAGAAAACAATAATGCCGGATTCAAGAAGAATGCTGACAAAGATGGATTCACAAAAGTCACACATCCGAGGAGGAGAAGAGTCATGGATCCTACTTCAAACTGGAAAAGACCGGCACCCAGGTTTAATCATGCATTTTATGGTTATTGTTTTAAATGCAATGCTTATGGCCATAAGATTTCAGATTGCAGGCATAATGTATCTCAAAGGAATTTTACCAGACAGAAATGTTTTTTCTCCTTTAATGAATTATGCAGTTGAATGTTATAATTGTCATAATTTTGGACATATTGCTAGAAACTGCAGAAGCACTTTTGCATCAAATAATTATCAGGGTAGAAAATCTCAGCCAAGTGGGTTGAAACAAAACCAGAAATTTCCTGAAAAACAGGCACATGCTAATGAAAGGACAAAGGCAAAACAAGTAGCAAAATCTGCTATCAAACCAGAATGGAAAGAAAAGGAATCTTTGATTGTCCAGACTGCTTTTAAAGCTCAGAACAAATCAGCACCTTGGATACTTGACAGTGGTTGTTCCAGTCACATGACAGGTGACAAGCAAAAGTTTGAGAATTTACAGAATTATGAAGGTGGTTCTGTGAAATTTGGAAATAATGATGGAGCAAAGATTGTTGGAAAGGGATCAGTCAAGATAAGTGATGGCAATATAAAATCAAAAGAAGTCTTGTTTGTAATTGGCCTGAAGCATAACTTGCTAAGTGTAAGTCAAATATGTGACAGAGGTCATGATGTAATCTTCAAGAAGGAGGGCTGTGAAGTAAGAAAGACAAAAAATGGAAAGTTAATAGCCACTGGATTGAGAACTTCTGGAAATCTGTATACACTTTCGAAACTGCAGAAGGAACATGCTTGATTGGACGGGAAGATGAAAACGGCTATGGCACAAGAGGCTTGGGCATATTAGTTTTGACAATCCGGCAAAAATCGGTTCAAAAGAAGCGATCGAGAGATATACCAAACATTGGCAAACCCGTAAATAGCATCCGTGAGTCATGCCAAAAGGGAAAACAAACCAGAGCCACTTTCAAAGCAAAAGAATACTTCACTAGCAAGCCATTAGAACTAATTCACACTGATCTATGTGGACCCATGAGAACCGAAAGCATAAATGGACACAAATATTTTATGCTTGTGTATAGATGACTACTCAAGAATGACATGGGTACTATTTTCGAAACTCAAGTCGGAAGCCTTTGAGATGTTTAAAACCTTCAAAAATCTTGTTGAGAATCAATCGGGAAAAAGAATTAAATGCCTAAGATCAGACGGGGGAGGAGAGTTTATCTCCGAAGAATTTGCAGAATACTGTCAAAAACATGGGATAAGAAGACAGTTTTTAGCAGCTAGGACACCTCAGCAGAATGGTGTTGTAGAAAGGAAGAATAGAACAGTGCAGGAAATGGCAAGGACAATGCTGGCAAAAAACAAAATAGTCGACAGATTTTGGAAAGAGGCGAGTCCATATTGCAGTTTACATTCAAAACAGGTGCATGTTGAGAACACATGAAAGCAAAACACCTTATGAGTTGTGGTTTGGCGAGAAAGGCAACAACAAGACATTTCAAAGTATTTGGCGAGCAAGTGCTACATAAAACGGACTGAAGATAACCTCGGTAAATTTGAAGATAGAGTGATGAAGGTATCTTTCTTGGTTACTCAACAAAAAGCAAGGCGTACACATGTTACAACAAGAGGTTGAAGAAAATTGTTGAAAGTGCTGATGTGAAAGTTGATGAAGGTAGAGAACAAGAAACTACTTATCAAGAAAACTACCCTATGTATGAAGAAGTCATTGAAGGTGATGATGAAAAAGAAACAGAGAAGAATCGAGAAAATTGATCCGAGATGGTGTAAAAGCTGAATCGAAGAAGAAGAAAACGAGGAAATTTAAAACAGGCAACTCGCAGAAAAATCATCCAAGTGAGCAGATTATTGGGGATCCCACAGATGGTATTCAGACAAGAAGAACAAGCAGTGAGGAACTATTCTCTGTTATCTAGTATTGAACCTAAAAATGTTGCTGAAGCAAGCACTGATGAAAGTTGGATGAAGGCAATCAATGAAGAACTAGATCAGATAGAGAAAAACAATACCTAGGAATTAGTACCTAGACCAACAAATAAAAACATAATTGGCACTAAATGGGTTTTTAGAAATAAATTGAATGAAGATGGGCAGGTTGTCAAAAATAAGGCAAGATTGGTATGTAAAGGCTATGCTCAGGTTGAAGGCATTGATTTTGAAGAAACTTTTGCACCGGTAGCTGGACTAGAGGCAATCGGAATGTTTACGGCATTAGCGGTTCATAAAAACTTCAAAGTATATCAAATGGATGTAAAATCAGCATTTTTGAATGGAAAAGCTGGAAGAAGAGGTTTACATTGAACAACCGGATGGCTTCCAACTTGGTGACAATCCAGATTTTGTTTGGAGGTTAAAGAAAGCTTTATATGGATTAAAACAGGCACCCGGAGCATGGTATGCAAGGTTTGGATAATTATCTAATTAAACAAGGGTTTAAGAAAGGTTTGGTGGATAGCAACTTATATGTCAAAACAGAGAAGGGTCATCTTATTGTTCTTGTTGTTTATGTAGATGACATAATATTTGGTGACGACATGGATGAATACTTGCAAAGACATATCAATTAAAATGAAAAAAGAATTTGAGATGTCAATGATTGGTGAACTTTCTTATTTCTTAGGTCTGCAGGTCAATCAAAATGAAAAAGGCATTTTTATTTCTCAAGTTAAATATGTAAAAGAAATGCTGAAAAAGTTCACAATGGAAGACGATAAACCGGTCAAGCACTCCTATGACAACGAGTCGCAAGTTGAGCAAGGATGATAAATCCCCGGATGTAGATCAAACAATGTACGGGTCTATGATTGGAAGCCTGCTGTATTTAACGACCACTAGACCGAGATATATTACAAGCGGTATGTATGGTTGCAAGATTTCAGAGCCGGTCCCAAAGAAACTCATGTAACAATTGTAAAGAGGATCTTCGAGATATCTCAAGGGCACTATGGATTATGGGTTGTGGTACCCAAAAGGTAAAGATTTCACTTTGATTGCATATTCCGATGCAGATTGGGCGAGGATGTATTGATGACGAGAAAGAGCACAAGTGGAGGAGCATTTTATCTTGGTGACGAGTTGGTAGCATGGCACGACAAGAAACAAGAATCGAGTATCTCTATCCACTGCAGAGGCGAGAATACATTGCGGCAACAACATGTTGTACTCGAGATATTATGGATGAGACAAACGTTGAAAGATCTTGGTATTCATTTCAAAGAGCCAATTTCAATTAAATGTGATAACACTAGTGCTATCAACATATCCAAGAATCCAGTAATGCATTCAAGAACCAAACATATTGCAATCCGATATCATTTCTTGAAGGATAAAGTTGCGAGAAGGAGAGGTTAAATTGGATTTTGTTCCAACTACAGAGCAAGTAGCTGATATATTCACAAAACCTTTGCCAAAGGAAGTATTTGAATACCTTCGGAAGAAGTTGGGAGTAGTCACACCACCCAAGCATTGACTAGCTATGGGAAACACATTCTCAGGGGGAGCATTCAAACTTTTTAAGTCTGAGAATGTTGTGCATAGACTCAGGGGGAGTCTACAACAGCCCTTTGGTATTATTGGCAAAGGGGGAGAAGAAATTAAGCAAGGTTGCAGTGTGTTGCCAACAATTCCAAAGGGGGAGATTGTTGAGCAAGGTGCAGCAAAAGCATTGCAAAAGTATTGTCATTGTTGTCAACACAGTCAGATTGATGCGATTGATGCGGTTCGGAGGTCGATCGGATCAAGTGCGAGAAGTTTCAAGGAAAACAGAGGTGACCCAGATTCAGAAACTGGCAGAAAGAGACAAGGAAGAAAACTGTCGCGATATCGCGACATGTTTTCTGTCGCGATTTCGCGACATGTCCGAGGAGAGAGAAGATGCGAGCAAAACTGTCACGATTTCGTGACATGTCGAGGAGAGAGAAGATGCGCAGCAGGAAATGTCACGATTTCGTGACATGTCGAGTTTTCGCTGAGGAGAGAGAAAATGTGTCGCGATATCGCGACAAAACCGAAGAGAGAGAAACTGCAAGGAAGATTGTCGCGATTTCGCGACATTGCCGAGGAGAGAGAAAGTGCATGCCAATTTGTCGCGATATCGCGACATGGCGAGGAGAGAGAAAGTGAAAGGTAAACCGTCACGATTTCGCGACATGCTTAAGGATGACGTCGACAAATGTTGAAAGTGTCGCGATATCGCGACAAGATGCAGGGAAAGCTTCCAAGAGCCAAAACGGTCGTGATTTCGCGACATGCTTAAGGATGACGTTAGCAAATGTTGAAAGTGTCGCGATATCGCGACAAGATGCAGGGAAAGCTTCCAAGAGCCAAAACGGTCATGATTTCGTGACATGCTTAAGGATGACGTCAGCAAATGTTGAAAGTGTCGCGATATCGCGACAAGATGCGAGGAAAGCTTCCAAGAGCCAAAACGGTCACGATTTCGTGACATGCTTAAGGATGACGTCAGCAAAAGTTCTAAGTGTCGCGATATCGTGACATGAACAGAAGGAAAGTTGTCAAAGCCAAAATGGTCACGATTTCGCGACAGCAAGGGCATGAAGTGTGTGGCTTCAAAAAGTGTCGCGATATCGCGACGAGTGTAACGATCTGGCAGGTAAAACCCGCAGGAGCATGCAAGGTGACACGTGTCGGAAAAAGCAGACAGGGAAAATCATGCAGCCAGTTACGTAAAATGTAACTGATGTCAGATCTACGATTCTGATTGACAAGTGTCAGTCATGCATTCGAACAGCCGTTTGCATGTATTCGAAGAATCAAATATAAAGTATCGAAAGGTTTTCGAAAAGTCTTTTTAAGCTTTCGAACGGTCGCACTCATGGAATCGAACAGACTTTTTGCTTGTATTCAAAGAGCCGAATATGAAGGATCAAGATATGCTTTTCGAGAAGATATGTTTGCAGCATTCAAAACAGCCATACTACAAGAAATCGAAACGCCGTATTGCAGGGTTTCGAACAGTCATTTTCAAACAGCCACTTATTTGCAGGAGAAAAGAATTCGAACAGTTGGGTATATGATTCGACTGCATGTAGGATTGAAAGGTTATAAAAGAATAGTCGTACAGAGAAGATGTTGCTGCTGTTAGAGAGAAATTGCTGTAAAAGGAGGGTTAGAAAAGAATCAAGAGAAAAATAAGCAGAGCCGTGAGAGTGTGTAGAGTTGGGTTAATTGCAGACCAGTCAGGGTCGTGCATGAAGTGAAGACATTTTTATGTCATTCTAAATTGATCCGAATTGCAGTCCAAGTTGGTGCTTGGCACTAGGAGTTGGTGCTCCATCTGTTGCAGCAAAAAATTACAGGGGTTGGTGCTCCTTCCGGTTGATCTTTGGTAAAGTATTTGTAAAATTGATTTTGCAAAGGCTGGATTTGGATTGGAGTCCAAGCGGTCATTTTTGAGGAGTAGCCAAATTGGTGAACCTCGGTATATTGAGTGTTGTGGTGTGCTCTCTTGTTCAAGTTGTTTTTCAGTTGTCAAGTTCTCTTTATTTCATATTAAATGCTGTAGATATAAAAATTAATAGCTACACTGATTCACCCCCCCCTCTCAGTGTCATTGTGTAATCATCAACTACATCTCCCTTGCAAGGATGGGTGGTCATCCCCAAGGTCCAAGAAATCAAAAGTAGAGCCAAATCCAGGATTATGGGGTTGATCTCCACCGAGGCTATAGATGCCTGGCTGGCAGTGGAGTATGCTCATGCGTGGCAACATGTCTTGTCTAAAAGCAAGACCACTGACTGTTCAAACAGACAGGCTAGCCTGACAGTTTCATCCATAACAGGTTAAATAATTTTGTTCAAGATGAGGTAAGGAACTCCAGATTAGAATAGTAAGGATAGGGTTAAATTCCCATCTCGCTTAGGTTGGGAATCCTATTCCCCAAAGCTCTGATTTCACTTACACTTGCATATGGGTTCAAGATGGTAGTGACACATAACCAACTTTGGGATCTAATAAATTAATTCAGTATGCACATTTTTGGTCCTAAGAGGGTTTGACAGTTTTAATATGTTTGTTCATGATACTCGAAATTCTGAGCCTTTGCAAAGCAGGTTTTTATATCTCTAACATAGTTGTCATATGTCAAATCCTGCACAGATCATTCATAGCCTTGCCTACGAATCATAAGTGAAACTGACAATGAAAAGTTGAACGAGTTTCAAACGATAGGGAATGAAGCACATTGCACACACCGAGTTGATGCTTAATAATTCTAATGCTTCATGTATTTCTCGTCTAGTTTCATTCTTGGGATATTTTTTGACGCTTGTATTTGAGTCTGTGTTTTCAGGTTGAGTTCTCACCGAAATGCTCAGGAGCATTTCCCAACAGAGTCGCCATTTGTTGTGGTTGCTCCACAACGTACCCCAAAATTGGGGACCCACATTTTTTGCATGTGTTCCAAGAAGACCGAAGTGGCCCATATGCTAAAGCTCAAAGAAAAAGCAAAACACCGCAAGGAGAAGAAGTGTCACGATATCGCGACATGTTGCGTTTTCACGGCCAAACAGGAAAAAGTGTCACGATATCGCGACATGTTGCGTTTTCATGGCCAAATAGGAAAAAGTGTCGCGATATCGTGACATGTTGCTTTGTCGCGGTCAGAGGAGAAAAAGTGTTGCGATATCGCGACATGTTGCACCGTCACGGCCAAAAGAGAAAAAGTGTTGCGATATCGTGACATGTTGCACCGTCGCGGCCAAAAGAGAAAAAGTGTCACGATATCACATGTTGCACCGTTGCGGCCAAAAGAGAAAAAGTGTCACGATATTATGACATGTTGCACCATCGCGACCAAAATAGAAAAAGTGTCGCGATATCGCGACATGTTGCATCGTCGCGGCCAAAGGAGGAAAAAGTGTTGCGATATCGCTACATGTTGCTTGGTTGCGATCAGAGGAGAAAAAGTGTCGTGATATCACGACATGTTGCATTTTCACGACCAAACGAGAAAAGAAAGAACAAGAAAGAAAAGTGTCGCGATATCGCAACATGTTGCATTTTCGCGACCAAACAAGACAAGAAAGAACAAGAAAGAAAAGTGTCGCAATATTGTGACATGTTGCATCGTCGCGGCCAAAAGAGAAAAAGTGTCGCGATATCATGACATGTTGTGTTTTCACGGCCAAACAGGAAAAAGTGTCGCGATATCGCGACATGTTGCATTTTCATGGCCAAAAGAGAAAAGTGTCGCGATATCGTGACATGTTGCATTTTCACGGTCAAACAAAAAAATATGTCGTGATATCGCGACATCTTGCACACGCAGTCAGGGAAGGTGAAACGAGTAGCCATCAGAAAACGAAACGAACCGTCATGGAAGGAGAAGCACTTTTTTCAAAAGTTTAAATACGCCATTCAAAGAGGCTAGAAGGGTTGGAAATTGCTGCGAGCAGAGTTGCAGAGTTGAAGGCGAGAAGGCCATTCTGGACCTGTTTGAGTTGTTTTTCTTCCACATACTGGTTTGGGAAAACTATAAATTCTGCTATTGTAAAATGACATATTTTTAATGCAGAAGTTTTCAAAAATTTGCATCTTGTGGGCAAGAAAGGAGGAGTCATTTTCTGCATGCTATATTAAATGTCTATTTTTCCCCTTTTCAGATTTTAGGCTTGTAAATGGAGTTTATGCAAGTTTTCTTGGTTGCTTCATACGAATGTTTAAATCTAAAAAACCTTATTTAAAACCCTAGGAGCCAGCACTTAGCTTATTCGAATTGTGCTTGTTTGCAGGTCCAATAGGTTAGGTTGCATGCATGAAAACCTCACATTTTCGATTTTGTCGAAATAGGATAGCATCATACTGAATGCATTTTATTTTCAGTTTTTTGCATTTCATTTTTATTTTTTGCATTTTATTTTAATTTATTTTTAGGCATTAAAATAAACATTTAAAAAAATTCAAAATCCAAAATAACAATGAACAATCACTAAATTTTCATGGTGAAATAAACCAAAATTACCCCTTGTTTATAGTTACTTGCAATCACTAAGGTGTTCCAAGCATTTAAATTGAATATCTTTATTTGAGATTACTAATACACATATGCAAATGCTAATACAACGGAGACCTTGGAGAAGTTATTTGTTTAAAATTCTTTGCAAGAGGGGATTTGGAACCCAAATCCTAAAGGAGAGTGTACTTTCACAACTAGGTGAAACTACCACTCAACAGGTGGCTTTCTCGGCTTGCGACAAGAGCTTGCCCTTCCAAGTGCCGAGTTTCCTGTGAAGGCGCTCAAGAATCATGTTCCACATATCTCCACTGGCCCACCCACTGTAAGATAGAGGCAACCCCAGATAGGACGTAGGTAGGGAATCAATAGTGCATTCAAGAATTCTAGCAATCCAAAGTTGCCTACGTAGGGGAGTGTTAATAATGTAGATTTTGTTCTTGATGTAATTGACATTTTGCCCTGCAGCTTGCTCATAACGGGACAGGATCCGCTTGAGCGATTTGGCTTGGGCAATGGATGCCCCAGTGGAGATGAGGGTGTCATCCACAAATTGCTAATGAGTGACATAATCAACTCTAGAAGTCGGCACAATGCCAGAAATCTTGTTCTAGCGAAGAGCCTCTTTCATGGACCAGCTCAAAACCTACGCCAAAAGAATGAAAAGGATGGGAGATAAAGGATCGCCCTGTCTAAGGCCTCTAGCACTTTTGAAATACCCAGCTGGGGACCCATTAAAAAGGAGTGGATATACAACTATAGACAAGGTTAATCCAGTGGGGATGAAAGCCGAACTTGAGGAGGACTGCACACAAAATTTTTTGATCAACCCGATCAAAGGCTTTGTTCATGTCGAGCTTAAGAAAAAGAGCAACATTCTTGGAGCAGTAAGCGGAGTGAAGGGTCTCATGGACAGTGATGACACCATCAAGAATGTTTCTGCCTTTAATAGTGCTTCCTTGACAAGGATCAATCAGGAGGGGGAGGACGGTTTTGAGTCTATTGGCTATCGACTTGGTGAGAATCTTGTAAAAAATATTGCATAGGATGATGGGTCGATAGTCAGAGAAAATTTTGTAGGTAGGAGACTTAGGAATGAGGGCAAGAAAGGTGGAATTGAGTTTCGGGTGGATGGATCTGGAAGCTTGAATAACCTGAATAACATCGCACACATCCGGACCCACGACCTCCCACATGACTTGGAAGAATCGAGGGGGGAAACCATCGGGCCAGGGGCCTTATCTGGTTGCATGGAGAACAATGCTTCCTTAATATCGGACGAGGAAAAATGTTCCAGAAGCTTAATGCTTACCTCATGGGGAACTTTAGTCAAAAAATTGGCAAGCAGAGATTTTTGGACCTGAAAGTTGTTCGGAGGAGTGCTAAGAAAATCCTGAAAAAATCCAACTGCTTCGCTCCTAATTTCCTCTATCTCCCTGGTAATGCACCCATCCTTACATGCCACTTCTCTAATATTTTTGACCCCTCTGTGCCTCATAGTAGACGCATGGAAAAACCTCGTGTTGGAGTCTCCATTCTTCAACCAAAGGTCACGAGATTTCTGGCACCAGAAGATTTCCTCCCTAGCGATAATAGAATGAAAGTCCACAAAAATGCTCTGCTCTTCCTCCCTGAGACCTTCAGTGTAACCTTCAAGTTCTATCCTTGCCTCCAAAACCTTAAGGTTCTCCGAGATGGATTTTTTGGACTCAAAAATGTTGCCGAAAACCTCTTTATTCCAAACCTTCAACTTTTCTTTGACCATTTTGAGCTTTAAAGCCACCCTCTTAGGAGCGCTTCCTTCCACCTTCAATTGCCACCACGCTGAAACCAGTCCTTTGAAATCCTTATGAGAAATCCACATGGATTTGAATCTGAAGGGGATCTTAAAAACAGGCCCATCGTCCACCTCCAAGAAAATAGGGTTATGGTCAGACCCAATCCTTGGAAGTGCCGAAAGGATAGCCCCACCAAGGATGGGAATGGCTTCTTGGGAAATGAAAAATCTATCGAGCTTGACTTGAATCAAACCGCTCCCAATCCTTCTGTTACTCCATGTGAAGGAAGCCCCTTTGAGTTCGATGTCAAGCAGGCCATTAGTAGAGACAAAATCTTTGAAATTCTCCAAGCTGCGGCTGGAGTGGTCGGACACTCCTTTTTTTCTGAAGGATGAAGGGGACAATTGAAGTCACCCCCTAAGACCCACGAAAAATTACTAAAATTATCTCCCATATGAGAGATAGCTTTCCACATTTCTGCTCTTTCTAGGGCAGAATTTGAAGCATAAACATTGGACAAAATACAAGAAAAATTGGTGGTTTTGGACTGGAATAGCACATTGATGATTCTGTTAGAATTTTATAGCAGGCTACCCTCAAACCTTGATGGGTCCCATAGAACCATGAGTCCTCCCGCTGTTCCCACTGCAAGGTTGGATAGACAATTTGCCTTGGCCCAAATGGCCTTCGCAACTTTATCAGAGGAGATAGCATCAACCTTGGTCTCTTGCAAAATAAGGATGGAAGGGTTAGTCCTCCTATGGAGATCAGCCACTAACCTTCATTTTGCTGCATCGTTTAGTCCTCTCACATTCCATGAGAGGACTTTCATCTGGACAGTTTGAGATTTTTCTTGCCTCCCCTTCCTTGTTGAGGGGGAGGTTTTGATGCATGCGCTTCGTCCGTCTGAAGGTCACAGTCATCCAAAACCAGCAAACACTAGGTTCCATTTGCAACGTCTATTGTTGTCTCTTTGTCTCACCTGTCTTTGTTAGGAGGACGACCCTACTTCCTCTCACTACCAAAATCCACACTTTGCTTTCGGCTCCTCATGTTTCGGGGGCTAATGTGTCCAGACTGTTCACCCCTCCTTCCTAGGAGGTAATCTTCTAGCAGTGTCTTCGACTGGCTAAAATCGAGATGACCTATATCTGGGAGCAGAGAAACAACCTGAGTCATATTTTGGGATGGGGTCCATTCCTTCTCTTCCTACGATTCACTTTCCAAGTGGGAGTCTGCTCCTTGTTGGTTATCAACTTCAAATTGCTTAGGGTCCGATTGGAGAGTGGGATTCTCTTCATGCTGAGAGAGTTCAGCGTAGTCTCTGGAGGGGCCTAGAGATTCAAGGCCCTTCGCATTTGGAGGATTTGACTGCTTCACCTGGCCTTCACCATGCTCCAGGGGATTACAATTTTCATGCTTTTGCTTACCCAATTTTTGAAGAGGACAATGGGACTGGAGGTGCCCTTGGGACCGACATTGGGGGCAAAAGCTGGTCTATTTTCATAGACAATAGCTTGTTTATGAAGAATGGTACCTCCAGACCAAAGAGTGATGGAAGTTGGGAGTTTCGCCTCCAAATCCACCAGAACGCAAAAATGGGCTTGAATGAACCTTGTTCGAGCTCGGGTAGGAGGGTCAATGGTGACCAACTCCCCAATAGAGCGCACAATACCCCTTATAACATTTTCATGCCAACCAAAGAGGGGAAGACTCGGGAGCTTAACCCATATTGAGGCGATGTTGATATTCTGGGTGTCAGGATTGAAATCCATGCCCCACTTCCTAAGGAATAAACTTCTGTGGCCCAGACCATGGCCCGCTAGCCAGAATTTTATAGTAATCCTCCTTATTGTTCAGTCTAATGGAAAAAAAACCCCGGGATAGGGCCGCCAACTCCATATGACCAAAATTCCTCCATGTGCTTGCCCACTTTTGGATGGTTTCCATGTCGGGATGGTCGCCAATGAATTTGCCTATGAGGGTAAATTTCTCAAACTCCATGAAGCTTGAAAGGACTTCTACCGGGATGTCCAGCTCATCCCCAACCGAAAACAACTCTTTGGTAAAAAATCTGTTTAGGGTTTCTAAGGCCGCTGCCTGAGCATAAGACTTTTGAGCCCCACCACCCCCTTTGTCTGGTGGGTCCTTACCCCGACTGACACCGTCGTCAACCCGGTCTTCTTCAATGGGTATGGATGCTTTCGAACCTTCGGACTCCTGGTGCTCTCCGACTGCTCCGCTGCGCCCAAGGATCGAACCATAGCCGCTCTCGAGCTCCACTGCAGATGACTTCCCGCCCATCGACATATCCCCTCCGAAGTACCGAAGACATAGTCCGTTTGTTCACATAATTTTTAACAAAAGTTTAATGTGATATTTTTAGGGGCTTCACTACAATTTACCCAAAGAAGACAACATATGATGCCCCCCCTCCTCCACCATAACAACAACAAATTAGTGCTTAGCAACATATGTGAAAAAAACAATTATTTCCATCCATCACACGGGGAGGACCAAGCCAAACATTTTCAGATTTTCCAAATTTTTCTTTTGGAAAATTTTAAGTATGTAGGGAATTTTAGCTTTAGACTTAGATAACCTTCCACTTGATGAAGATTATCTTTTACAGGGCAACATTACCAATCTATTTAAAGTCATGGATGTGTTTCAAGATCCTCAAAAAACACACCAAGTAGAAGATTCACCTGCATCTCCCGGACCTCATCACCTCCTCCTAAAACAAATGACCCTCATCCTCTAACTAAGGGTGGGAAAGTAATTTTTTTTGAAGATATTTTAATGTCTAAAAATTATGAAAAAACCATCAAAGATACGTTGCTTCTAGCTTTAAAATAAATTAAATATTGGCAGTATCGAGCCAAAGTTTTAATAAGGGAAATAAATGTCCAATTAAAAATAAAAATAAAAAAGGGAAGACATTTTTCATTTGTTGAAAACAATCCAAAAAAGTTTGATGCTCTACTACATCAAGCTAAATCCATCACAATGAAGGCTACAGATTCTTACAATGATGAAATTTTAAATATTATGCTAAAAAGGCTAGAGAACATTAATGTTGAAGCCCAAGCTTATTTTAACCAATGTGCACCTGATAAGAAAAATTTTGCAGTTGCTAAGGCTGCAAAGGATGTAGCCAAGGTAAGTTGTATAAATTTTGTTTGTTCTCTTTTTTTTTGCGTATAATTGTCTACTAACTTTTTTTTTTTTTGTAGTCCAATTTTGATAATTTAAAGAAACAAGTTAAAAGCTTGCAATTTTATCTAAAATAGAAAAAGAAAACCTGCTAGCTGCTAGAAAAATGAAAGAAATATTAAAAGCAACAATTAGAGAGAACAAAATTTTTAGAAAGATCATAATCCTACACGATTTTGATCAAGATATTTTGTTTAAGTAGAAGGGTAAAGAAGTACTTTGAACCATATAAGAGGACCCTGCGAAATAAAAAAGGGCGTTGTTGGGGGGTTTAGAGATAGTAGAGAAAAGCTTGATGAAATTTGGAGCAATGGAAGTGCAAACTGTAGGGGAAGCACATGGAGCACTGGAAGTACATACTTTAGAGGAAGGACCTAGAGCATTGGTAGAGCAGACTGTTGAGGCAACACAAAAGGAAAAATAACCTGAAACGCATGGAGAGCTTGGAAATGCCTTAGACGCCCAATATCAAGAATGAAAAAGTGAACACAGGTCACTTGTTGACTATAAATGTTTTTATATTGCAGTCAACAATTTTTTACAATGCAATAGTATCTTTTACAATTAATAAAAAAGACATTTTCATAACTTGAGTATTATACTATTTTCATGTATATTCTTGTGCCTTTTTACAATTTATGATAATTCAATTATGTTTGAACTCAGTTTGCATGGGTTTAAATTTACTCAAATATTTATGAAGATACATGTATGGGTTTTATGAAGATTCAATTATGTTGTCTTTAAAAAAATATTTACAAAGGATACATGTATGCATGGGTTTAAATTTATTGAAAGCCAAAGCATAAAATATAAAATTTTATCAACATAGATAGTTAATATAATAACAAAGCTATGATATAAAAATAAAACTTTATTAGTGAAGACATTCAATAAAATAGCAAGGCTATGATATAAAACAAAACATTTTATCAAATGAGAAAGCTAATTTTAATACCCTTGTAGAAATTAATGATAACAAATACCATTAAATATATCAATTTTGTTAATCTTGTAAATTTTATAATGGAGGAAGCTTAAACAAACACTTCTCAACTTGTCCAAAATATTTTGTAAGCATATCAGATCTTTGCATCTCCACAATTTGATCACTACAAGTGTCATTATCCTCATTATCATGAATATTAGTGTTACTTCTTCTGTTTGCTAGGGATTTCCAATATGCCAAAGCTCTGTCATAGGAATACATAACCAACTCATACGATGACACATATATTCTCAAACAATTTTCCAATTTTTTGTCCAACCTATTATGAACTTTAGATTTCACAAAAGATAATGCACTAAAAAACCTTTTGTCTTCCATAGATCCCAAAATCATTGTTTGACATAATTCATATAAACAAAAATATTCACTAATTGTATCTTGTAAGACACTACTTGGATACAATTTTTTTCCACAAATGTGTAATGGAACCAAGCTCATGAGGGTTACTCAAATGTGATATTTGACCAACCATTGTCAATCCAAAATGGGTTGATTGTTGTCTCAAAAGTTCTTTGTTGAGAATACCATTGACTTCCACACTTTTAGTGAAATATTTCACAAGAGTGCCTATATATCTTACAAATAACTCACTTGTAGTATTGTAGTTAGGACAAGAGTTTGAGAACATGGGGTTAACCACACACATTGCCTCAAGCAACTCATCTCTTTGAAAATTATCTCTTATTTCCCTTGTCAATGATTTTTCTATTTTTATCAATTTAGTCTTAGTATTGTGGAAAACTACATCAAATTTCGATGTGTTATGGGCTTTTGTTCAACATCCTCTATAACTATATATGATCGTTTTTCAAAACAATATAAATATTTCATCTTTCCATGAACAGTAATACAAATATTATTATTGATGTCGAACTTCAAAAAGCTTTTTGGATCATCGACATAAGTTAAATTTTTCTAACTATCAAACAAAGGATCTATAAAATTTTCTTCGGACAAGTATATCTTATCAATATGCATACATATTTGATTTCTCATCCTGATGAAATCAACAATATAAATGTATATTTCTTGTGCAAGTTTAAGTAAAGTGTTCATTTGTTTCAACAATGGAAGAATGCCATATTATGTGAGAAGTGTTTCCAAGTCTGTCATACAGTATAGTAAATATTTTGCCTTATAAACAACCTTATGATTTCCATACATAAACCTTGCTAAGGATTGATATTCTATAGAAATCCTATATGCAATATGAAATTGTGAAATCCACCTATTATCTACATATTTTAACAATTTTTTGCCTTCAGTAACACCTAGTGAAAACTATTGAAGCTCTGCAAACCTTTTTGGACTGCATGAAAAGTAAATGTGTTTTTTATAGATAAGTTCTTTCACTCTCACAACATTTTCAAATGTTCTCACAATTAGGTATGTAAAATTAATTCTATGAACCATGCAATGAATATGAATCAAATATGGGGTAATTGATGTTTAAATTTAAACACAAACATCGGTCCTCTGTCCTTGCATTGTAGTAGCACCATCAACTCCAACACATTAACTTTATGGCTACTTTTGTATCATCCATTCCTACAATATCCTTTAAACTGGTTACAACAACATTGTAAATGTTTTCCCCATTATAATTTTTCATAATCTTATGTAGTGCTAGTAGAAGAGGTTGCCTTAAATGATTTTAGAAAATGAAATAAATTTGGCATGTTTTACTTTCTCTCAAGTCCTCCTTCTCAACCAATGATAGACATTTTACCATTTCTCAACCACTTTGATCTAACCAATGGGAACTAGGAAGGTTTTGCACATCAACTAGTTGAAATAGGTGCTTATAATCACCAAAATTAGATATGGATCTACCCTTTTTAAGAATACTATATACAACACAAACTGCAAAACTTTTGAAGTTAATGTGGTCTTATGAATTTTTTAAATTAGGCTTGGATCGTTTCACCCTTCTCAACAAGAGTTTTTTGTTTCATTTCTTTTTCATATTCCTGTGCATATTTGACATGCATGCATTTCGATGCTTCTTTCCATCTAATTATTTTCTTAATTATTCCATCATTTTCTTTTATTGTTGAATAAACTTTTTCACAATGTTTTTCTATTGTATCTAATTTAAGTTGTATCTTTTGATCCTTTATTAGTTTCCAACTACAAATTATGCATCTACATTATGTTGGTATGTCATTGTTGTTCTCTAGCTGGATTGGCTCAATAAAGGGATATGTTGATGACCATTCAAACTGAAATATCCTCTCAATAGTCCACTTGGTTAACTTTCTACATTTAGGTTTCTGACTAGAATATTCCCTAGAAGTTTACAATTTACTTGAATGATTGTTTTCTTTTTTCGGTTGGTGTATCTATATGAGGCATCTCTTCAGGTGATTGTTGCATGTCATTTTTAAGAAAAAATTCATGTGGAGGTAACTCATCCCCGAGAATATCTTCAAGTGGAGGCATATCATGGTCAATAGTGTAATCTACATAAAATTGTGTTCTATATCTTTTTTTGATGTAAAATGACATTATTTTAAAGAATTAGCAGAATACATTTTTACAAGCATTAAAATAAAGGCGGATAAATATGCCACTTAGCCAAAGCCATCAATAAAAAAACTACCATTTTTTGATGAAGAAAGGCTTTATATTTAAGAGTAACAAAATACAAAAATTAACTTTTTAAACAAAATACATTTTACAAGCATTAAAAAAGAGGCAGATGAACATGCCACTTGCCCAAAGCCTTCAACAAACAAAGCACCATTTTTTGATGAAGAAAAACTTTATATTTAAGAATAACACATTACAAAAATTAATTCTTTAGTTTTTAAAAGGTGTTTGTACCTTGAATTTGTGTAGATGCAGATGCCTCACTACATTTTGATATATATTGAAAATATTTTAGGATACTCTTTTCACTAGAAGATTGGCCTCCCTTCTTTCCACAACCAATAGATTCCATTGTACTTGTAAAGAATTTTTTTTAATGTTAGGAAATGATTATGAAGTTGAATAAAATAAAGAAAATTCTTCAACCGTTAGAAGGAAATTCTTGCACCACGTAGCCGTTATTATGATTTTTACAACCATACTTCCATCTATAATTGTTTCCATATTTACTCAAGGGTTAGATAACCATTACTATTATTCATTACTTCCTTTAAGAAATAAAAAATTAACTCTTATGCATATATTTTTCTTACAAAAAAAAATAAGTAGCAAGTAATAAATTTTTACATTATTCATTTCTACATAATTCGACTCCATAATATAAGTAGCAAGTAATAATTCTTAGAAAGTCAATCATAAAATTAAAAGCATAAATTTAAAGCCTTCCTTCAAAGAAACCTAGGTTAAACTATCATACCATTAAGCATCTATGAGGACAAACCTACACTGCCCTCTATAATGACCTTTATCCGCATGATCAAGGAACAACAATAAAATAATGCAACACCACAAAAAATTACTCTAACACACATAAAGCATACTCTAACAATAAGAAATATTCCTAAAACACTACAAGATGACATGGATACTTGGATCTCACAGTTGCAAATAGTGCATCTACGCTGCTTATGAAACTAAAGGAATAAGCTTTGGATAATAAAACGATGAAAGAAGACAACAATCCAAGATAACATTCCAAATCTAATATTAACGGAATACCTTCCACCAAGGCTAACCTTCGCTCAATTCTAAAGAAACCTTGACATCTAATGTCATTGTGAATACCATAGTTTACAAACTAAAAGAATAGTTCTATAGCTCAATTGTAAAGAAACTCTATAGTAGCACACTAACAAAGGTTACAAAATAAGTAATAAGGCTACAACAACAAGTAGGAATAAAGTAAAAGCTATTGCTAGAGACTATCAAAAGCAAAATAACAACCATACTCAGATGTTTGGAAGCCTTTCACTTTACCTATTGTCACAATCTTCATACCTTTCTCCAACTGATTGTTATAGTCCTCTACAACCAATCAACTTTTTTATCAACAAACAGTCTTCTGCAACCGATCATCACCCTGTCATGCTTCTTTGCAATCGATCATTATAGCCCTCTACAATCAATCATATTTTTTATCGATAGGTAATCTTCTGCAATCGATCATTGCCCTATCACACTTCTTTGCAATTGCTTGCTATATTCCTCTACAACCGATCAACATTTTTCTTGACAAGCAGTCTTCTGCAACCGATTGTCACCCTATCATGTTTTTTTGCAATTGATCGACAATTCTATTGATTGATAGTCCTCTATAACAGATCAATTTTTTGTGTCAATAGATAGTCTTCTGCAACCAATCATCAAACTTCTCTATAATTAATCGATAAAATCTATTGATTGATAGTACTTTATAATCAATCAATTTGTATCGACAAATAGTCTTCTACAACCGATCGATAAATCTATCGATTGATAATCTTCTAAAATAGATCATCACCCTATCATGCTTCTATACAACCAATTGATAAAATGTATTGATTGATAGTCCTATGCAATCGACTAACTATTTATCAACAAACAGTCTTCTGCGACCAATCAATAAATCTATCGATTGACAATCCTATGCAATCAATCAATGTTTTTATTGACTAGAAAATCCTTTGCAACCAATTGTATTTGGTTTTTTTGGGCTGCTTGAGATCGTGTATGTTTATTGTTGTCGTGTTAGGTATATATACTTGTATTATAAGAAGTAAATTTGGCAGGATAAATAAAAGTTTCTATAATTTCAAGGTAAAAAAAGTCCAAGATTTGGAAAGGAGTGTTGGTGATTTAAAATAAAAAAATAAATCAATGTGGGTTGAGCCGACCCCCAAAAACATTTTGTACCTAAAAATTTCTGGAAAATGGGCCCCCATCAAGGGTCCCCATATTTACCAATTTTCAATTTTAAAAATTCTAATATTCGCGAATTAAAAATTATTCGTCGCTATGCATAAGGCTACTCTCATATGCTTGATTAGACTCAATTGTAGGTGGAAGAGGACAAGGATCTTAGTGTTAATCCTATCAATATACTTGACAAGAGAATTAAACAACCTAGGAATAAAATCATAGGTCAAGTCTTGGTCCAATGGCATATCTATAGTGAGAATTTGGATAGTTGGAAAGACTTTTATGAAATGATACAAACTTATCCACACCTTTTTTAATAACTTTTAGGAAGTTGTTCCTATAAGGGTAGGGGATGTAATGTTTGCATTGTTGACTCCTTGATAAATAAAAATCCCATGGACGACAATTGGAATAACATAAATAGTATTGGAATATGATATGAATCTTTAAATGATGAAAGAATAAGGGATACTAATGTGATGTATCATGCTTTATGATATCATATTCGATTGAATAATATTTTTTCTTAATATGAATTTATGCAATATTTTTTATGCATGATGCCAATAAACTAGAAGTATTTCTTAACAATGATATTATGGATTTATATTAACCATGTGAAAAAATCAAAATGTTCATGTATTTTGCAAGTGAAGACCACAATTGAAGGCGACATGAAGCAATTAAAAAACAATGAGGCTTTTATATTACCATTGTATTGTCTTGTCATTGCTTATAAACTAAAAACTATAATTTGTTATGAAACTTGTCTTGTGTTGAAGGTCAAGTCAGAACTATATGCATATACCCTATTATGGCAAGGAAAGGATATATTTATTTTTTGGATACATAGGGGATTTTTTTACATCCACACTATTTTTAGTAAATGCATATACCATAGGGATTGCTCCCAACAAGCCTATACCACCTCGTTATTATTTACCCTACGTGAGGGGGACCACCGATCGCTCAAGATTCATACCGTTGTCGATTTGGCATGCACTCAAAGAATTTAAAATAGACTGCTATCTTTGCAATAGGTATTCCCCCAAGGTTTGAACCTAGGTCTCTTCTTGGTAAGTGCTTGGCCATACAGACAACTACCAATACACCTAGCCCTTGGGGACTGCAAGGAAAGGATATTACTAAGACAATTAAATTGATAATTAAAAATTATTATTCTTAAATACTGACCTTAATACTTTGGACTATGTTAGTAATTATGGAGGCTTAAAATTTTCTAAAGTCATTAAAAAAAAAACTTGGAAACATCACCAACAAACACATTATTCACCCACTTCTAATTCAACTTTAAAAGTATATCGAATAAAATATTTACTACCCAACTAACTCCACTTTCCTTGCACATAATTGGATCCACATGGGAGTAGTGGAGGGATTGGCATGATTACTCCCTTAATATCATACAAAGGGAAGTTGACAAGAAGGAATAAAAGGGAAAAATAAGCAGGAGGATGAAGAAGAGGAAAATTTAAGAAAATGGAGAAATAAACTTGCAACTAAATAACTAAAGGAAAGGACAACTTGCAACTACAGAGCTAAAGATAAAGGTAATCAATTGTGAGTTAAAATAATGAGTTTATAATAATATCAATGTAATTAAAATTGTCCAACAATAATCCTCTCCTTTATTAAGACTCCCTATAGGGTGTGAACGAGTTGGATTAGGTGTTATATGTATTGTTATTATAACCTAGTAATGCTTGCATGTGTGGAAAGGTCTTTTATGTTGAGAAAATACTTTATGTATATGCCAACTTGAAGTATCTTGTTCTATTTGAGTTTCAAACATGGGGTTGAGTAGAAGGGTAGTGTGACTACCAAAATGTTTGATATGGAGTGAAGCAATAACTTCTCTATGTTAGACATTGCACGAGAGGATACGGGGGTAGCCTCATGTTAAATTGATGAAATATTAGAGTAAGCGGGGATTCTCTAAATTTAGCTAAGGAAGGTTATGTTATATCAAGTGAAACTTCTTGAAAGAGGGATGCAATCCTTAGATTTGAAGTTATTGGGCTAAACTGAGCTTTTTAGAAGATGGATATGATCCATATATGTCAATTTATCCCTATGATAATATTAGGATATTAAATGCACGTTCTTATGTTTGCATACATCTATGTTACTGCTCAATGTTCTCCATATATCTATGTTTATAAAATGGTTAGATGGTAAAAATAAATCTTATAAGATCCTATTTTTGAAATGTTTATGGGGATTGAAGTGAGGCAAGGTGGTAAACAAGGCAAAGATATATCTTTATTTGTCCATGACATAAACGACTATAAGTTGCCAAGTTGTATACCAAAATGGGTTTAGTATTATGCAATTGTAAGACTTATTCTATCTAAAGTTATTTTCCTATACAATCAAGTGGGAGATTAATATAACAAAGTTATTTGGGGAGCTCATATGATGAACCAATATAGACTTTGAGTTGATATAAGCTATATGAGAAACAATAAAAAAGGATTTATGTGGTTTATTTTGAATAATTGAGTTTAGTTACTATGAAAAACGTGATATAGTAAATTGCTTGAATACATAAGTGGGTTGATGTTAATCTACATACATACATATATTGAAATAATATTGTGGATGAATATTAAAAGAAATTGTCACTAACAATTAAATTTTATCAGGTCCTCAAAATTTCCCTTTTATGTATGAATGATAACAATTTTATCTCTAAATGTATTGAAATGGGGATAACAACTTTAGAACAAATATTAATCCAATGAGTAGAATGCATTTTATGTTTTTGATTGTTAAACTTTAGGAACTGTTTACAAGATCATTGAGAGGGCCCAACGGTGGAGACTTTGGAACTTTGAATAGAGATCCAAGGTTTAAATCCTATGGGGGATAGGTTTATACACCATGCTTTAGTAATCATAATACCTTTGGATAACTATATATATTAGGTGTTTTGTTTTACCAAAATTTTACAATACATTAAGTCAAAAATCAAGATTTGGAACTGGAAGGAGTTTGGAGATGTCCGACGAAGAAAACATGAAGTGATTGCTTAGCTTGAAAATTTGAATAAGATAATCCATTTATATGGTCTCACAGAGAGTAGAAGTATAGATGAAATTAGACTCACAACTCAATTAGAGGAATGGGAAAAAATAGAAGAACTCTTATGGAAGCAAAAATCTAGGATCCAATGGCTCAAAGAAGGATATCGAAACACAAATTTCTTCTACAAATCTATTCTAACTCGAAGATCTCATAAATTTATTTCTTACCTGAAATCTTATTCTGGAGATGTTGTCTACACTTGGGATGATATGAACTTTGATGTTGTCAATTACTTTTCTAATCTTTTTGTTGTTGCACCTCTTGACTCAACTTCTCTACAGAATGTTATTCAAGTGATCCTTACTCTTATCACTTAAGAGAACTTTGTTTTGAATGATCTAGTTACTATCAATGAGCTTCAACAAGTGGTTTTTAAAATGCAAAAAGAAAAACCCTAGGTCTTGATGGTTTTCCCATTGAGTTTTAGCAAGATTTTTGGGATATCTATCATGTTCAGGTGGTGGAAGAATCCAGGAAAGCCAAAGAAAATTTGAAGGTTGTTAATAAAACTTATATAGCTCTTATCCCAAAATCTCAAGGGGTAGATCATATCTCAAATTTTAGACCTATATATTTATGTAATGTTCTTCTCAAAATCATTACAAAGATCATGACGGAAAGGTTGAAGCCTCTTTTGCATAAGATTATTTCCCCTGAACAAGCGGGTTATGTGGAAGGGCATTAAATAGTGGATGAGATAGTTCTTTCTCAAGAAGGCATCCACTCCATAGAAATGCAAAAATATCCATCTATGTTCATTCATTTAGACTTATCAAAACGTTATGACAGAGTGGATTGGCACTTCCTTATCAAAGTTTTGAGACAATTTGGCTTCTCTAATGATTGGATGGACTGGATTTTGGGATGTATCTATTTGGTGTCCTACTCTATTCTTATCAATGGAATACCTTCTCAGTTATTCCTAGCTTCCATAGGTATTAGGAAAGGCGACCCCCTCTTCCCTTATTTATTCATCATTCTTGGTGAATGCTTGGGCAAGACTATAACAAAAAATAGAGAAAACAAAACCCTTGAGGGAGTTACCATTGCTTATGGAGATAGGCCTATTTCTCATATTCAATTTGTTGATGACTCTACTCTGTTAAGTAAAGCTACAGTTAAAGAAGCTTCTAAAATTAAGCAAATCATCAATTTTTTTTCTAATGCTACCGAGCAATTGATCAATGAAGATAAATCTAAAGTCGTTTTATTTCACTGCTCTCCTAGACAAAAATCCATAGTCTTAGATAAATTAAGATATAATAAGACCTCCCTTTTGATAACTTATTTAAGCATTCCTATCAATATTCAAATACTGAAAAAAAAATATATTGGAATTGGTTGTTGGACAAAGTTAAGAAGAAAATTGGAAACTGGACCAATAGGTGGCTTTCATTTGGGGGCAAAATTACCTTGGCTAAATCTATCCTTCAAGCTATACCAATTTATGTTTCTGTTGTGTTGAATATCCTAAAGGTAATTCTTTGAAAATTGGATCAAATCAATCAACGGTTCCTTTGGAGTGATACTAAGGAGAAAAAAAAATGAGCCTTGGTGAAATGGAAATTATGCCTTCCCAAGAATGAAGGGGGCTTAGGATTCTGGTCTGCTATTAATAATAATAAGGCTTTAGCTGGTAAATTGTATTGGGGGATTTTGCATAACCCCAATGCTCTTTGGGCAAAAAAACTTCATGCTAAATATGTTGAGAACAAAAGTTCTGAAGACCTTGTTCGCTATCAATTGCCTACCAAAGGTTCTTCCATTTTAGCAGTTATTAATATTGGTGAAGATTTTATTAAGCAGAAGTTATTTTGGATCATTCATTATGTCCAATAGGTAAATGTTTTGACATATTCTTGGGATGGTCACCAGCTTTTGATAACTCATTGTCTTGATTGGAGACCTTGGATTAAGGAGCTTCACCAAGCTAACTGGATAAAGATAGCTAATTACTGTTGATACCATAATGGTAATTCAGAGGTTGGTAGATATTGGATCCCTATTGAGGACTGGCCTATTCAAATGCCAAAAAGGTAAAAAATATATATTCAAAGCATCCTTCATATGAGATTTTTCTCTTGGTCCCATGATAAAGATTATTTTGGAGCGAACAACACTACTAAGGGTAAGTATTCAGTTGCTCAAGGTTATTTGACCTTATGCCATAATAATCCCAACTAATCATATGATATATTTACTCAATTGTGAGCTCAAAAGCTTTGGCCTAAGGTGAGGTTCTTTATTTGGATTATATTGCATCGTAGGGTGCTTACTGGTGAGCAACTTATGAAATGTGGTTTTCATGGCCCGTTTAGATGCGAAATGTGTGGAAAGAATGTGGAAACTCTTAGTCATATTTTTATTGAGTGTACCTTAGCCTCTGAGCTATGGAGGAGAATGACCATCTTACTTGACTTACAATGGTCCAATTTTTTCACTTTTGAACAACTTTGAAGGGTTTGGCCTAATCAGGAGGGTGTTGATCATTTTATTAGGTAGTTAGTTTGGATGGGTTCTACCATTTTTGCTTCTTGGGTCTTCCTCTCATTTTTTTCATTTCCACTAATATTTTCATCTTCATACATCTCTTCAATATTCAAACATTGCTCAAAATAAGACTTATCATCTATAGGTTTGTCTTGTTGTGCAGGATTTGTAGAGCAAAGAATAATCTCAAAAGCACATTCTTCTTTATATTGCCTTGGAAATCCTAAAGTGCAAGGACACTCTTCCAAAGCAATTACCTTCTTATTCTACCCTAAAAACCCTAAATTATTATAGACTTCCTCTATCCTCATTTCTTTATCATACTACTCTTAAAACCCTAGGGATAACCTCTATCCTCATTTGTATTACTTTATAAAGAGTGATATGACAACATTTTTTATATTTATAAATATATCATATCATAAGATTTAAACTTAAATTTTTTTATTAGTTAAGGTTACATTGAAGTTTATGTCATTTAATTAAAATGTTATATTTCTCACATAATTGAAATCATGGTTTATGGTGTGAAACTCCTTACTTGCCATCAATTATTTCAAACTCCTTTAACAAATATTTCATAAAAATTTTATTATGCTATTTTAATAATAACTATTTAATTTCAAACTTCTTCAACAAAGATTTCATGAAATTTTTATTATGTTGTTTCAATAATAACTATTTCTTTAAAGAATTTTTTTTAATAACTATTCATTAACTTTATAACTTTTTAAAATTTATTAGTTTGATGGTTATATAAGTTACAAGGAGGAGCACATTTGCACTACTTTTATACAAATATTTAATTTTAAATTGATAAAGCTTTTTTTTTTATATACAAATATTGTTCCGGTATATGAATTAATATAATCTAGCTTTTTCTTTAAAAAAAAAAAAAAATTATTTTTATTCTTATTTTAAATAACCTTTGTCAAAATTATTTTTTATTTTTTATTTTATAGAGTTAAATTTTTAAGTTTTTTTCCCACCAGTAGTTATAATTTTAAGATAGTAAACATTGTTCAAAGTAAGACTTATCATCTATAGGTTTGTCTTGTTGGGCATATTGTAGAACAAAAAATAATCTCTAAGGCACATTCTTCTTTATATTGCCTTGAAAACCGTCAAGTGCAAGAATTCTCTCCCAAAACAATTACCTTCTTATTCTGCCCTAAAAACCCTAAATTTTTATAAACTTCCTCCATCCTCATTTCATCTTCATTTCTTTATCTTTCTGCTCTTAAAACCCTATGGATAACCTCTATCCTCATTTGTATTACTCTATAACCAAAGTGATATGACAACATTTTTTATATTTATAAATGTATCATATGATACGATTTAAACTTAAATTTCTTTAAGAGTTAAGGTTACATTGAATTTTATGTCATTTAATTAAAATGTTAGGTTTCTCACATAATAAATCATGGTTTATGTTCAAACTCCTTGCTTGCCATCACTTATTTCAAACTCCTTTAACAAAGATTTCGTAATTTTTTTATTATGTTATTTTAATGATAACTATTTAATTTCAAATTACCCACATGTTGTAGGTGAGTTGGAGAGGGTAGGACAATCCTCCAAGGGAGGTCCTTGGTTCGAACCTCCACCCTACCAAACTCACATTGAGTACCCAAAATTTAGTTGATAATGCTGGTGCGGTTAGGATTGGCGCGACTCCCTGATGATTTTTACAGTGTAGAACCTCCTGGTCGTGGTTTCTTAGACCAAAGTGGCCCCATAAGGATTTTTTCTCTAAAAAAAAAAACTATTTAATTTCAAATTCCTTTAACAAAGATCCAGCTGACCCGTCGCATCTGAGGAGAGAGGGCTTAGATCTCACGTTTTAGTGTATTATATTTTTTCTAGGAGGAAGTTAGGGTTTCGGAGGAGCCTAATCGGTGCAAATGAAGATAACAAGATTCAGATTGCATTTTAGGTTGGGAAGATTTGACCCTTATGGATTTTGGGTGCAGAGTGGAATGGTAGAGGAGCCAATGGAAGGGGAGCTCATAGGGGCAGGACCATGTTTGGATCTCTTGGAGTCTTTGCAAGAGAGTTTTGTGTTCGTTGGTCCGATCGTTGTTGGTGGTGAAGCTTTTCTCCTGCCTGACGGGGACTCTGTGGTGGTGTCAGAGTCCCTTGTTCTAGTTTTTTCCAATCCACTATTGTGCAACTGGCTAGGCGGTGGTGAAACATATTTTGTGCCTCGCGGTGACCTGATGTTAGTACCAGAGTCCCCTGGTCCAGCTTTTTCCAAAACGCTATTGTTATTTTGGTTGGGCAGTGGACGGGAGCTTTTTCGGTCCAAGGGCAGTGTTTGGCTACTTTTTTGTTGTTGGGTTCCTTCATTGGGGGGTCTTCTATTCTTTTGCATACCAATAGGATTAGAACCCACAAGGATGGGGTTTTTTCTTGTCGGTTGTCTGTGGGGTTTGAACCCACAGATCCCAAGGTTCTGGGTCCTTTCCAAAACCTTGCTCTATGGCCTTTGTTTTTGTTCTAAGATGGAGGTTTGGTATGAGTTGTTCTCTAGAGTTCAAAGGATGGTTGGAATCCAACAAGATCTATGGGGTTTTAGTCTTCACATATTTTTGAGATGGAGGGTTTTACTGTCATTAGGGCAATATGTTGCAGATCTCCATTTTCGATGGTTGGTTTCTATTGAGTTGGTTGAGCGGATGATCCAAAGTTCAAATCCTTCTTCTGCGCTCAAGTCCCAGTGGTGTTTTCAGGGAAGAACATTTTTTGTTTCTATAGAAGTGCAAGGGCCCTAAGTTTTTTATGCCTTGGAGATGAATCATTGATACCCTGAGTCCTGGTTGTCAGGGTTTGATGGGACTATTGGTTGGTTGGTTGGTCCCCCGCTAGATGGGATGAGGATAATTTTGATTTTAATTTTGTGTTCAAATTTTTGTGCTGCCATTGGATGGGAATGTAAGTTTGATTATTTTTCTTCCGACAACTTTTATGTTGAGACTGTCTTTGTACTAAATTGAAGATGTAAGTTTTGAAAATTGATTGACTCCTTTTAGAGCTCTATATACAAGGTTGTCAGATCCTTTCAAAACCCTCACCTTTTACCTACCAAAAAAACTCCTTTAACAAAGATTTCATAAAAATTTATTATTTTATTTTTAATAATAATAATTTATTTAAAGAATTTTTTTAACAACTAATCATTAACTTATTAAAAGTTATTAGTTTGATAGTTATATAAATTATAAGGACAAGCACATCTACACTACTTTTATACAAATATTTAATTTTAAATTGATAAAAGCTTTTATTTTTATTTTTGTTTCAAATAAATTTGAACCTTGGTCAATTTTAAAGGCCAATTTTTTTTAATTCGATAAAGTTAAATTTTTAAGATTTTATCGACATCCACACTACTTTTATACAAATATTTAATTTTAAATTGATAAAAGCTTTTATTTTTATTTTTATTTCAAATAAATTTGAACCTTGGTCAATTTTAAACTTGGCCAATTTTTTTTAATTCGATAAAGTTAAATTTTTAAGATTTTTTCACATCGATAGTTATAATTTTAAGATATGTATTAATAATTTTTTACTTAATTTAAATAAAATAATTTATTATTTCTTAATAAATTCTACAACCTAACTTAACATATAATAATTAAATATTATAAATTTATATAATAAAATTTTACATTTAAAAAAAATATAAAATTATCTAACATTGTGAAACTCCTTATTCACAACCATTTACCTTTACATCCTATGGGTTGAATTCTCAACCAAACGTATGTATATGGCTTAAAAATTTAAATTTAAATTTCTTTATATTATTATTTACCTTAAGATTGTGAAACTCCTTGTCCACGACCATTTACCTTTAGATCTTATGGATTGAAATCTCAACCATACGTGCGTATGTATATGCCTTAAAAATTCAAAATTAACATTTTTAATTTTTTTTTAAGATTATTTACCTTTTTATATATATTATTTACTTAGATAAGGGTTATTTTATGGAGTATATCGTATAATATGATGTAAATGTGGACTTGATTACATTAGTTTATTTGTTTGATTAGCAATATTTATTCATCTTGTATTAATATTTTTTTTATTGGTAAAAGGGGTTTTGAAAGGATCCCGTAACCTTTTACAAAAAGAAACCCATTACAAAAAGCTCCATAGAGGCAAAAAGGAACAGGAGCACCAACCCTGGTTGTGAAGCCTAGGAGAAGCCTAACACCACCTTAGGAGATCCACAACAAGACAACACAAAACATGAAAAAGCCCATGCAGGGGCAGACCTAGTAAACAGAAGAAATACCCACGCAGGGGCAGAAACAACAAAAAACAGACCTTCCCGAAGCAAAACCAACCCAGGATGCCCGATTAGGCATTTGCACTGTTCGACCCTTGGCCATTATCTATGGTGCTTGCTCCCACCAAGTTTTTGAACTCCTCGAGGATTTCGTATTGGTCCTTATATTCTTCCAGGAGGGCATCCGCCTAAGCCAAGAGAGAAGAGATTGTCTTAGCTGCCCGCCCGAGAGCCTTGAGGAGATCCTGAATTTCCTGGAGATGCCCACGATCAGAAAGATTGGGATAATTCGTGACTCGCGAGAACAACATCGGCGCTTGAGCAGAAGTACCCTCGGTGGGGACATCTTTTAGCCGGATTATCCTTGATTTGGAAAGACAAAGAATCATCTGAGACTTCGTCGATGATCAGAGGAGCTTTACGTTTGCTGCATCCCGCCTTGGCTCGAAGGGGGTAGCGACGAGGCTCAGACTTCTGAGAATCGGGGGTATCTTCTGCTCTGGCCACACGGCCCGGAGTACATTTGGGAGGAGGAGACACGGGAACGTCTCCCCCAACTTCTCCACCAATGTTAGCAGGACCACCAGTTATGAGAGCAAGGCCGACAGGGTCAATAACTCTACGATTTTGCTCAGCAACAACGTGGTTGAAGAGGACAAGGTGGAGGCCCTAATGAAGGGGAGAAGAGGAAATTCCCCTTTTGACATTCAGGACTGACCTTTCCACTGACCGGAACATGTACTTGGGAATATTGATCATTTTTTCCCTTGGAGGTGGTTCAAAAAAGCTAGATGAAAGCTTCTCAGAATTGCACCAGGGCTGTCGAGGGTGAAGTACTAGAGAATAGTGATCATGATAGTGTCCCATGGCTTCGGCAACGTCTCTCTCACAATGCCCCCTTTCTCCTTGCCCAAGGACTCTCCTCTATCCCTGAAGAGGGCCAATTCCCCTTGGAGAGAATGCTTCTCACAGTTAATAATTTCTCCATCATTGGGGAGGCCAATGATTTCGGCCAACAAATCCACCGTGATAGTGAAACCCAGGCCCTTGAGGACAACATGTCCTCCATTCCACGTGCAAACGAAGTCCAGTGAGATCCGGTTCATTTCCATTAAATAACTACAAAAAGTTGAGGAGGCCATGGTCTCTAAAAATATCTTCGACCAAAGGGGTAAGCTGAAGGGAGGACGGTTCGATTTCGGCCATGGTAGGAAACTTACGTAGAGTAGAGGGATGAGGCTCAGGGAAGGAAAGGTGGTGAAGATGAAAAAATGCTAGAAAGGCGAGGGTGGTAATGAGGCTAGTGGAAGGACCTAGAAGGCATCGAAACATGAGGTGACTCGTGGCCCACGTCATCCAAATCAAGCGAAGAATCGAAGGCACGGGTGAAAAGGCATGTCGAACAAGGGTATGGAATAGATGGAGATGGGCGTGGATGACACCAAGGTCGATGAATGGGGTATTCCAAGTCAGATTTCGGTGATAGAGATAACCATCCTTGTTGGATAGGGGCACGTGGCAAAGGTGCTTGGTATGGTTAACGATAATGAGGGCCAAGGGATTGCTTGAATCAAGGAAATCCTTCTAACAAAGGATACTCGATAGGAGCACAGGACTAGGAATTGCACGTAAACCAACTCACAAAGGTTAAATTTGAGCGGTGATAAGTCAACGTGCTTTGGTCGAAGACAAGAAACAAACTAGGAAACCCAGAGATCCTCGAAATTGTAGCGGTGACCAAATCGAAGCTAGAGGAATGGGAATCAGATGATATGGCTAAAAAATGATTACTCGAGACCTGGCTGAGAGTCCCAATGATGAGGATGAAAACCTTGTTGTTAATGTCAAGAGTTTGGGCACACATTTCGAACATAAACGGAGAAAAAATTGGCATGGTGTAATTCCAAGGTCTCGCTTTGCTGAGAATTGAATTTGGCCATATCTTGGAAAAAGTTATGATGTCATCCCTGTAGAAGCCACCACACGTGAGATGTGATGAATAATCCTGTTGGAGATTTCATTGGTGGTGCGGGCAGAAAACTATCTGGAGATAGGAGCCCCTTTGACCTGTCGATGAGGGAAGGGGTCCAGCTGGATGCAGTAGATATGAAACGACTTGCTCTGCGAGAGTTGACCAATCAAGAAAATGCCCAATCGGATGCAATAGAAATAACCCGCCGTGCTATGCAAAACCTGACCAATCAAAAAGTTGTGATGAAAACGAGCTTGGAACCAATGAGGTAAAAGCTGGTTTCTGATCCTAACACACCAAGATTCACTGATCGTTGATTTCAACAATATTGATATCAATAAGGGACTAGGGGAAGGATTCTCTCCACACAGTGAGACTATGTTCAGAGATGCCCATATTTGCTAAGTGGTCAGCGACCCGATTTCCTTCCCTGTAAATGTGGTTCATCCTTATGTTCGAGAAAGAAAGCATTAGATGTTTGATTTCAGTGATCATGTTGGAGATGTTCCACGAAGCTGGAAGAGTTCCCATTGTCAGGCAGTTGATGATGTTCTTGGAGTCCCCTTCCACTAGGACATTGGAGGCCTACAAACTATGGAGGAGAACAACACCCTGATAAAGAGCTCTAGCCTCGATGAAGTGGCTAGAATTGTGGCCCAAGTTCTCAGCATAGGCCAAGATGATGCTTCCTGAATGGTCCCTGATGATGCCACCCACCCCAACCTACCCCAGGATTACCTTTGGCCGCTCCATCAAAGTTCAGCTTGAGGAACCCTAAGGGGGAAGGGGTCCATTTGACAAGGGAGCGATCTGTCCTGGGAGAGACATGAATGTGAATGCCATTGGGGATCCTGAGGGAAGAGGCTAGAAGAGCTTCAGATCTCGGCTCAGGATCATCATCATCATGAGTGATGGACACATTCTCAGCAATTGCAACAATGATTCTGGATAGAACATACTTCTCATTATGAATGGAGTCCTTGAAAGCACGAGCATTACGTTCCCGCCAAATCTCCCATAGGAGGTGGGGAAGGTAGAAAGACCAAAAAGTCTTCAGGCGATGGCCTCTGAAAGGGTTAGGCCACTGGACACAAAGATCACTTAATAGGGTAGGCGGGACCCAGGAGATGCCAACAGAGGAGAACATGGATGAGAGAATGGACTGGGAGAAAGGGCAAGATAAAAGGATGTGTTGGGTAGACTCACAGTCCATGTGGCAGAGATAACAATGGTTGGGGATGGAAAAGTCACGGTGATGGAGGTTTGGGATGGTGAGGATCTTATCCTGGATGGCAAGCCAGAGGAAAAAATTGACCTTAGGGATAAGATGGGGTTTCTAGATGAGCTTGGAAGGGAACCAGGGAGGGCCAGGGTTCTCAGTGAGGGCATAGGCTGACTTGACGGAGAAGAGACCATTGGAGTTGGGAGCCTAGAGGATGGAGTCTTCCACAGGAGAGGAAGGAATGACACAAAGGCGCAACAAATTTGAGAGGTCAACAGAGGCTTGCTTCTGCTCATCATTGAGGATGTCAACTGGTAAATATTTCCAAGAGTGACTATTGGGAAGGAAAAAATTACATACCTTAGATCCAAACAGGGCATCAATCACCGGTTTGAGGCACAAGAGATTCTCACACTTTTGCAATGGATAATTGCCTAGCTAGAGGTCTTCCCAAAATCTGATCCTGGCACCATTACCCAACTTCCATCAGATACCCTTCTGAATGATTTGCTTAGTTTTGAGGACGGAGTTCCAGACAATAGATCCTCGGATGGGAGTGGGGTCATCCAAAAAGTTTTGATTATGCCATAGGTATTTAGCTTTGATGATGGAAACCCAAAGAGAGTCTTCATTGGTGAGAATGCACCAACCTTGCTTGGCTATGAGTGCAAGATTCATGTTACGGACCTTCCGGAGTCCAATGCCACCATGCTCTTTCTTGGAACAAACCTGATTCCATGCTACTAGGTGAATCCACTGCTTAGTCTCTGATCCTGACCATAAGAAATTCCTTTGGAGTTGCTCAATATGATTGCACACATCAATAGGGATCTGGAAGATAGAAAGGAAGAAGATAGGGATGCTTTGCAGAGTGGCCTTGACTAAAGTGGCTTTGCCTGCTTGACTGAGGAGGCTCCCTTTCCAACCGGCCAATTTTTTTGGATACGCTCAATGATAGGGTTCCATAAGGATTTTTTGGAATGGCCTTCAAAGAGAGGGAACCCTAAATAGGTGGCAGGGAAAGAAGCAATGGAACAATCTAGGATGGCAGCAATACGGGCTTGACGTCTCGCAGGAGTATTGATAAAGTAGATTTTGCTTTTGTTGAAATTCACCTTTTGACCAACAACAACCTCAAAGGAAAGCAGGATGGATTTGATGTGTTGGGCTTGGGGAACCGAAGCAGAGGTGGCTAAAATGGTGTCATCAACAAACTGTTGGTGAGAGATGGCCTGGAGAGAAGAAGCAGGTTTGATGCCAGAAATTGTCCCCTCGGAGCAGGCATGGTTGAGAGCTCTCCCTAGAGCTTCAACAACAATGATGAACAAAAAGGGGGAGAGGGGGTCCCCTTGTCTAAGACCTTTGAAATTTTTGAAATAGCCTGCTGGGGAACCGTTCACCAGGATAGAAAAATTAGCAGAAGTGATGCATTCCTTAACAAGAGCAATCCAGTCAGGGTGGAAACCAAATCTGAGAAGGACCGAGAACAGGAAATCCTAGGAGACTCTATCAAAGGCTTTATTCATGTCAAGTTTTAGAAGAAGGCCAACCTTACCACTTGAGGAAATGGAATGGATGATTTCATGGATGGTGATAATGCTATCAGTGATCTGTCTCCCTTGGATGGAGCTTCCCTGGTTTGGAGCTATGATGCAGGGAAGGATGGGTTTGAGTCTGGTTGCCAGGGCTTTGGTGAGGATTTTGTAGAGGACATTGCAAAGGCTTATGGGGTGAAAGTCAAAGAGGGTACGAGCCTGGTTTACTTTGGGGATGAGAGCTAAAAAGGTGGAATTGATGTCCCCTAGGATCTCCTTATCTCTTTGCATCTGTTGGATAGTAGAGACCACATCTGGACCCACTATGTCCCAAAACATTGGAAAAAAATGGGGGGAACCCATCTGGGCCTGGTGCTTTCCCACCTTGCATGGAGAAAATAACGGTCCAAATTTCTTCAGCGGAGAGGGTTTTGATTAAGCATTGATTCTGATCTACAGTTACTAACCTGGGGATGTTCCGAAGGAGGTCCTCAGAGGTTTGGTGGTCGCAGTCTGGAGTGGGGCCAAGCAGTTCCTCAAAGAAATTAACTACCTTGGTTCTGATTTTCGAGATGTCTGTGATTACCTCGCCATCCTGCTGGACTAACTCCTTGATTCTGTTGTTGCCTCTGTGTCTCATAGTTGTGGCATGGAAGAACTTTGTGTTTGAATCACCTTCTTTCAGCCAAGTGACCCTAGACTTTTATTTCCAAAAGACTTCTTCGCTTTTGAGGATATTGTGGAAATCTGAGAGGAGGATCCTTTCTGAGTCCTAGAGAGTGGGATCAGGTTCTCCATGTTGCATTGAGAGTTCAATGTTTCGGAGCTGGGACTGGATTTGTTATTTTTTGTAGAAGATGTTTTCGAAGACCTCCTTGTTCCACTATTTTAGTTTGTATTTCACATGTCTCAATTTGTTGCTCACTTGGGAGACTATGGATCCATGAAAGGGTCGAGTCCACCATTGGGAAATCAGAGACTTAAGGTTAGGATCTTGGAGCCACATGGATTCAAATCTGAAGGGAGATTTGAAAGTAGAAGCTTGGGGATAACTGTCCAACAATAGGGGATTGTGGTCGGAGCCAATCCTGGGCAAAGAGTGCATGATGGCATCACCAAATTTGGGGATGGCATTGGTGGAAATGAGGACACGATCAAGGTGAATCTGAATCAATTGATCTCCTTTCCTGCGATTGCTCCAAGTGTATTTTGGTCCTCTAAGTTTGATATCCATCAGTTCATTACTATCAACAAAGTTTGCAAAGCGCTCGTAGGAACCCTCAGTGATTTGGGACCCTCCTTTCTTGTCTGTGGGGAAGAGAGGGGAGTTGAAATCTCCAGCCAGCATCCAAGCTTCTGAGGAGAAGACTTCCCTTAGTTGGCTGAGAGAGTTCCATAATAGAATCCTTCTAGAAGGAGAGTTAGGAGCATAAATGTTGGATAGGACCCAATGAAAACCATCCTCTTTGTTGAAGAACAAGATATTTATATAGCTCTCAGCTGCTGATAGCACTCTTCCATCGACTTTGGATGGGTCCCACAGGCACAACAATCCCCCTGAAGCTCCATTGGCCGGACTGAAAGAGAACTCAGAGTCCTTCCAAATGTATTTAGAAATGCAAGAAACACTCTGAGGATCAAGCTTGGTTTCTTGCAGTAAAATAATGGTGGGTCTATGTTCTCTCCTCATGGACTTAAATAGGCGTTGCTTGTTTCATCCATTGAGGCCTCTCACATTCCATGAGAGGACCTTCATTTGGAAATTCTTGAAGATGTTCGCTTCCCTCTTCCGAGTGGGAGGGGAAGTTTGGTTCTATTTTGATCCTGAGACTCCAGGAGCCTGGATGACCCTCTGAGGGTGAGTTGAGTGCCATTTGCAATTTCATCTGATGCTTCCTTGTTCCTGATATCCTAAGCTAAAGGGCGGCCTCTCTTTTTCCTTAAATCCACATCAGCAGCTGATTTCTTCTGGGAACGAGTGGGGGGAGGGCTAGGGGATGGGGAAAGACTAGTGGGAGAGGTAAGGGGCTCATCGGGGAGGGTGGAGAAGGTGGAGGGCGCAAAGGGTGATTGAAGATAGGTTCGGTTGGATCGGAGGAAGGGTCGATGGTGGAGAGAGGGGAGAAGTGGTTGGAAACCAGGATCGATGGACTACGGGTTGGGGAGAGGTCAAGGCCTAGCTGGGAACCCATTTGAGGAGGCCTAGAGGGTTCCCTATCTTGATGAAGGTTCGTAGAATTAGAGGACAGTAGTGGTGGGGTTTGATTCAAAAAAGGAAGGGCGACCAGATTTAGGGGGACGACGATTCTTACGAGGAGCAATGGCAGAAGGTTTAGAAGGGCACTGAGAGGTTAAGTGACCTTGCTTGGAATAGAGGCTGCAAAATGTAAGTTTGTTTTTGTATTCAATAGTTTGAGAAAAGGTACAAACCTTGGATATGAGGTTGATAGAATTCGGGAGGACTGCATCCAGATTAGCATTTACGCACATACGAGCCTGGGTCATGCGGGTCCCGAATCTGGTTGGCGGATCAAAAGAAATCAGCTCCCCAATGCTTCTCGCGATGCCACGGAGGATATCTTCATGCCAAAACTGGACTGGAAGGCCAGGGAGACGGATCCAAATTGGAGCGAAGATTGATATTCTGGGTTGATGGGTCAAAATCCACACCCCATTTTTGGAGGAAAATACCTCTTCGTCCGAAGAACCAAGGCCCACCTATGAGAATCCGCCGAGAGTCTGCAGGATTGTTTAATCAGATCAGGAAGAATCCTCTAGGGAGCACTACTAGTTCCATGGATCCTACAGGATGCCAAGAGGTATTGGCCCATTTGCGGATAGACTCCATGTTAGGCCGCGATCCAAGGAATTTACCAATCAACGAGTTAGAGTTACGATCAATCACACTGGACATGATTTCACAAGGGATCTCAAGGTTATCGTTGGAAGGAAGCAATTCGATCCTAGTCTCTGTGTTCGAATATGGGTTTTGATTGACCATGTCTGCGTAGGACCGAACAGGATCCGTTGATCCACCCACCGTTCTCGATGTTGTTTTTCAATCCGGAGTATCTCGAGCATCTTCTGGATCTGGTGTTCCATTAGTCTGCGCCTTTGAGCCAGATTTCGATCCATGGTAGCGGGATCCGATGGTGGTCAGAGTGGTGGGTCCAGAGTCTTCCGCTTGTGCCACACAATTTCCTCCCATTTGGTCCGAGTAGGACAGGTTCCTTCCTCTGTGCCGCGACTTAGACCGCCCTTTTTCGAAATACCCAAAATGTCGATACTAGCTCTGTCACCATCATCGTTAGGAATGCCTCTATCCTTACTATCTTGATCGATGTTGACTCTGTCCCTCCTCCGGATCCGTTGGTGTTAGGGTTGTTGTTTTCGTTCGCTAATTCCTCCATCCTCTCACCCATCTTGTATTAATATAACTTAACTTTCAATTTAAAATTTTAAAATTTAATTGTAATTATCAAATATATGATTAGTAAATCTTGAATCAAAGTTTTATTAAATTATTTATTTGATAATTAAAAATTAATATTTAAAACATTAAATTGATAAATTTAAAAGTTATTTTTTAAAGAAAATAAAGGATGATTGTTAAATTGTTATAATAAAATATATTAAAATTATAATTTTTTTTGACTCATTATATAATAAATAAGTTGCTTTTAGAGTTTTTGTGGTAGTGAATTATACATAATCACTTTGACTAAATTTCAAATTGGTTCAAATTCAATTATAAAGAATTGTAATATGAACTTTTAATTCGAAAAGCAATATTGAATAACCAAGCTCTAGCAGGCAAGCTTTATTCGAGATGGATCTCTACTTAGGAAGTGTTGTTTGGCAAAGTTATTACTAGTAAGTATTTGGGTAATATTCCCCATAAGGAAGCAGGTCGCATTCCTATGAGTGATCGAGGTTCTGTTGTTTGGAAAGTGTTGAAATTAGGAGAGAGTGGTAAAATTAAAACTATTTTAGAAAGTGGGTAGAGGGAATAAGGCAACTTTTTGGACTGATTCTTGGGACCAACACCCCCTCCTTAAATTCAAAAAATTTAGATTTGCAGCCCCTTTAACAGATCTTGGAGGTTAGAGGTTGGACTAAGACAACATGTTATCTACATACAAGGCAAATTGGGTCCTTTTCTCTTATGCAACTAAAGCAGTGGGAAGAGTGGACAGTCCCGATCTCTTAAGAACATGTTATCGCTTCTAGAGAGGATATAAAGCAACGTCACCTTATAGGAAAGGAGGAAGAGGATAATATAGCTTGGGATCATGGGAATTTAGACATCTATATAATCTGGGATGGTTATAATGAACTGCTCCCTCCCCCTCTAGTGTGGTTGGATGTTCCATGGGATAAAGTATGGTTGGTAAAGGGCTAGCCAAAAATCAATTTTTTTCCTGGCAGGTTATGCAATAGAGCTTCCTTACTTTAGATTTAGTTTTATTAGAATATTAGAATTAGCCAAAAGTGGTAGGCCAATTATTGTAAATTTTGAATCTATCTTTTTAATACAATTTTCATCTTTTTCAAAAAAATAAAGAATTGTAATTTTAAACATATTGGTTATTGTTATGAAACTTTATTTTCATTAACAAAAATTATTTCTCAATATGCAAAAATATCAAATCATTCATCCACAATAACAATCTACATAATTAGATAAAGATAGATAATACCCTTAAATAGGGCAACACCAATAATACTACTCCTTAAAAAATAAATAACTCTACAAGATCTCTCAAGATGAGAGCATTGCCTAAAGTGGGCAAAGTCTCATAAGCCACATCGTGGACAAATACGATTACAAATAATACTTCATATGAATTATGGTAACAATAACAAGATCCCTTCTTTATATACCCCACATATACGCATCTCTTAATTTTACTCTTAAGAGACGGGATTGTATGACTTGGTAATATTTGTACCTTGGCTAGCTAATGTTGAAAATTAGGCCAAATTTTATGAGTCTTACCATGCTAGAGGTGCGCATGTTAGATCTCGCCTCAATTGGATATTCTAGGGAGACAAGGAAACTAGATTTTTTTTAACTACCTCATACATAAGAATATTTTGAGTAGGATAACTGAGTTGGAGGACCCTTTAAGACATTCTCTTTTCGACTCTAAAGAGATCATGAATCTTTTTGTAGCTCATTTCTCTCAACTTTTTGCAGCGGGGCCAAGGGATGAAATACAATGTATCTTTATGGAATGTGTGCAAGTACATATTTCCTCCCTAGTAGACCCCATTATTCGGGATCAATTTGAATATCCTCTTTTTGTGAACGATCTGCAAACTACTCTCTATGAAGAATGACAAAGCTCCTAACTTGGATGGTATTCCAGTGAAGTTTTATTAAAAAAATGGCATTTTATTTCCTCTGATCTTCATCATGTTTACCTGGAAGTTCTCCATAACAATTCCCTCAGAGCTTATATCAATGCAGGGCTTATCAATCTTATTCTTAAAGGTATGAATCGTAACCAAATCTCCAATTGGAGACCTATTACCCTCCTCAATGTTTTGTACAAGATCATAGCTAAAGCTATAGCTTTAAAAATCAAAATTATTGCTCAAGCGATTGTTCACCCTAAACAATCTACTTTTCTTAAAGGTCGTTATATTTTAGATAATCTTATGATGGCCTAGGAAACTTCATAATGGGCTATCGACTCCAATCAAGATGCCCTCTTGGTTAAGTTAGATTTTGACAAAGCTTATGATAGAATCAAATGAGATTTTATTCTTAGTATGCTTTCTTGGATTGGTTTTGGTCCAAAATTCTATAATCAAATTAGTATGCTCTTTGGTGATGCTTCAACTTGTGTTTAGGTTAATGGAGCTCTTTCCCCCTCTTTCCCTCTTCAATGGTCTATCAGATAAGGTTGCCCCCTTGGTCCTTTTTTGTATTTTTGGGTTGTCGATGCTCTTGGTTATCTTCTTCATAAGGCTCATTCTGATGGCCTCATTTAAGGTGTTAAGCTTCCTGGGTTAAGCATGCTCTTAAATCATATTTTTCTTATGATTCCCTTCTTTTTCTTCAAAATACCCAACAAGATGTGGAAACGACTAAAAAGATTGTTCAATTGTTTTCTGATGTCTCTGGCTCTCATATCAATGACTCTAAAACTGAAGTCTTCTATACCTCTTCCTCTCCTCGTGGATGCAACTCCTCAACTAAGTGGAATATCATCTCTCATGGTATGATTGTGCGTTATTTGAGAATTCCCTTTGGGATTAATATCTCTCCTAAGGATATGTGGAACTCAGTTATAGAAATACTTTAAAAAAATAATGCTTGGCCAACTCAATTTCTTTTCTTAGCAGGAAGAATTCAAGTTGAGAATAAAATTATGGTAGCCTCTCATGTTTATTACTCCTCTTGTTGGATGGCCCCCAAGGTAGCCTATAACAAATAAACTCAGGCCATTCGTAATTTTTTATGGACCGAATGGGATGGGGAGGTGGGAATGACACCCATCTCTTGGAAACTTTGTACTCAACCTAAGGCTTTAGGAGGTCTAGGCATCATTGATCCTCTTACCCAAAGCAAAATTTTAGTTGCAAAATGGGTTGCTAGAGCCATCATTGATGATGAAAACTGGAAACACCTATTTTGTTACAAAATTTCTCTAGCTACTCACAAAGGTAAATGGAAAGACACCCCTTGGGAGGATAAGGTCCTTAATGCGCTACTTTACGGTTAAAGTATCTATTCCAGTTATCCAAAACTGAAAAGCTTGGCAATTAGTTTCTCATTTATTGACTTGGAATTTTGACTCCTTGAGACATGGTCTGAGCATCAATCTAAATAGTCTTTAGTGTAATAAACTTATCCTCCATAATCATAAACCTTTATCTTTATGCAGTGCTATTCATGGTCTAGTTTTTTTTAAGAAAGGAATTAATAGAATTAGAGATATATGGGATCTGAATAGCTACTCAATTCTTACCTGGAACCAGATCTGCAATTATTGCTCCCTTCCCTCTAGGTTCAAAGAGTCTTATGGTTTAGTTGTGGCTTCCATCCCTTGTGAGGTCCTTATAAATTTGGGAACAACTACCCATAATATATGGAATGACTAGAGATGGCTTAATGGTCATAGAATCTCATCCATTACTTCTAGTTGGATATACAAAAATCTTCTCCTTCTTCTTTAGACTCTAAGCTCAATGTCAAGTGGCAAGTGAATTTTACCAATGCCCAATGGCAATCTCTTGCTACTCAAATTTGGAAAGTTCCCATTGAATCAAAAACTCAACTTCTTGGATGGCAGATTTTACACCAAAAACTTCCAACTTTTGAAATTTTGGCCTCAATTTTACACATTTTTACTTGATGCATTTTTTCTAATTATTTAGAAAATATTATACGCTTGTTTTTGTTTTGTGACATGCCTAAACAATTTTGGGATGTCTTCTACACTTTTCTTTTTCCCTCTTTCACTAGACCTTGGTAGCTTTCTCTGCTTGGTTTTTCTCAGTTGGATCAGTGCCTAGATCTTGGAAGCTTTCTCTGCTTGGTTTTTCTCAGCTGGATCAGTACCGAGATCTTGGAACCTTTCTCTTCTTGGTTTTTCTCAACTGGATTAGTACCCCAAACTTTGGGATGTTTGTAGACTCATCCTTCTCAAGCACATTTGGAAGTGCAGATGCAAAAATGTGTTTACTGGATCTACTCCTCCATGGGATATAGTTTTAGTAAACTTGACCTTTGATCTTTTGTTACATGTGGGACACATTCATTCACAAATCTATGGAACTTCCATCACACTTCAAGATGTTATTGATAGATTTCATCATCTTTCTCATATGGTTCAAGATCTTCAGAAGGTCCAACAGAAACTAAAAAAAGGCAATTAACAATGATGAGCAAGTTCGGGTTTTGATTACTTCTATTTCTTCTTTGAAGACTTCAAGAGATATCACGGAAGACACACCCATAATTTCTTCTTATAACAGACTCTCCTACATATGAGTGTTGATATTTGGTGTACTACAACAAGATATAGTTATAGTCTTTTATTGCTATTAGCTTCTATTCTTATGTATATTCATTTATGGATGCTTTACTCCTTATCCACCTCATTTTATTTTTTAGCTGGTGGATAGTGTTAACTCCATAATATTGTAATGTTCCAGTTAATAAATTAATATAATCTAAGCTTTTTCTCAATAAATATATATATATATATATATATATATATATATATATATATATATATATATATATCTTTGGTCCTTTTCTTAAAAATTGATTAATTTAAGTGGTTGAGTTAATACCATTTTATTGTATGAGACTTACTATTAATTTTTTTAATAAGTTATATTGGATTGTATAACTTACTAAGATTTTTAGCCTTAGACTTTTCCTTAAAAGTTAAAGAATTTAAGTGATAAAATTAATAGCCTTTAATTGTGTGAGACTTGCATTTTTTTTTAATCATTTAAATGGAATTAAAAGAGGCCTCACTTATATGATATCATGACCACATGGTATAATAAGGTTGATGCATATGTAAAAATTATCATTATAATTAATATAATAGATTAGTACAAGACTTACATTATTAAAGACTAAATAAACTATTAAAAAGTATAATTAACAAATTATAAACATTATAATAGGGGTGATACCTCCTGCTCCGACTCCAAAGCTCTGAAACCCTTTGAGCGGGAGGCCTCCTATTTTCTTTGTTGGACCTGGTTGTTTGTTATGGTCTTTATTCTTTGCATTGGTTGGATGGCTCTGTGACCAAGGTTTTGTTAGTTGGGGGATCTTGTTGGTTCACTCCGTATTTCTTTTGGGATTAGTTTGCCATTGAATATTTGGACAAGGTTCTTAAGGAGGATAGGGCCAAATGCTGATCCAAACCTGTAGGGGTGATCTTGGGCTATTTGTATTGCTATGGAAAATTTTGGCTATTGACCCTTGGTTGGCTTTGGCTCTGTGTTACTTTGGTTAGTTGTTTGGTGACGTTATTACTAGGGTTGGTTGCTAGTTGAGGGTCCTTGGTTAGATTGCTCTGTTTTCTTACGGGTTCGGTTTATCATTGAAAATCTAGGAGAGGTCCCTGAGGGGGATAGGGTCAAATGCCGACTCAAACCTGTTGGGGTGATATTGGGCTATTGTTGTTGCAATAACGTTTGGTTGTTGTTCCCTCGGCTAACGTCGGCTCTGGTTGCTTTGTTACCTGGTTAGCTTTGGTGGTTTGCAGAGTTTTTATCTCCATTTCCAACACTAGTGGTTGTGTTTGATCCCAAGGTTCCATGGCTATCTTTTTGGGATTTTTTGAGTATATTCAAGCAATTGGCTTTGGGTTGGCCTCCTGCTCCGGCTTCTACGCTTTGAAACCCTCTGAGAGGGAGGCTTCATGTTTTTCCTGCTGGACCTGGCTGTTTGTTATGGTCTTTATGCACTGTGTTGGTTGGATGGCTCTGTGACCAGGGTTTTTCCTGGTTGGGGGGTCTTGTTGGTTCGCTTCGTATTTCTTTTGGGTTTGGTTTGCCATTGAATATTTGGTCGAGGTTCCTAAGTGGGATAGGGTCAAATGTCGATCCAAACCTGCGGGGGGTGATCTTGGGTTGTTTGTATTACTACAGAAAGTTATGGTTATTGACCTCTTGGTTGGTTTTGGCTCTATGTTACATTGGTTGGTTTTTGGGTGACGATGTTAATAGGGTTGGTTATCAGTTGAGGGCCCTTGGTTATATTGCTTTGCTTTCTTATGGGTTCGGTTTGTCATTGAAAATCTGGCTGAGGTCCCTAAGGGGAATAGGGCCAAATGTCAATCCAAACCCGTTGGGGGTGATATTGGGTTGTTGTTACTGCAAGTAATATCTAGCTGATGTTCCCTTGGCTAGCACCGTCTCCAGTTGCTCTATTACTCTGGTTAGCTTCGGTGGTTTGTAGAGTTTTTATCTCCAGTTCCAGCACTGGTGGTTGTGTTTGATCTCAGGGTTCCATGGCTATTTTTTTGGGATTTTTCGATTTCACCTTATTATTAGGGTTTTTGGGTTGATTCAAGCAAGATCTTTCTTCCAGTAGAGATTCAGATTGTCTTTTATGGTGAAGGTAGTTTGCCGGTTTGGGCACAAAACCAGTGTGTTATTTTTGGTTTAATATTTTCAATGGTTTTTTGTGCCTGGATCTTGTTTAGATGGGTAGGATGCTCATTTGCTATTGTTTCAATTATTGTGTTGGATTCTATCTTGGCTGGGCAACAATCTGTGTTTATTGTTTAAATTTTTTTGTTGTTGTATCTATCGCCCGGTAGCTTGTTTTTTGGTTGAATTGTTCTGTCATTTTTCGGTGACTAGCTTCACTCTGTAAAAAGGTTTGGAGGTCCTTTCAAAACTCTTCGTCCATCAAATAAAAAAAAAAAGTAAAGTTATAATATTTTCCTTGATTTCTTTAAAAAACGATTATTTTTACGTTGAGAGGTGTTCCTACAATGGCAAACAGGGGGTGGGAGGCAAAGAGGTCATATATGTCACGTCGTAAACAGATTTGTGCGATGCTTTGGTGAATTCAGAGCAAAGCCTACTTGTCGAACCGCTTCGAGGCATCCTTTGCCGAATCTGAAGACATCATTTGCTGCAATTCTCCATTGCCCAACTTTGTTGTGTATAGAATGCAACGCCGCAAATGACCGATTTCTCAGGTGCGAAGAGTTTGTTCTACCTCTTCTGCGGCTTCCCCGAGGTATTGTTGGTGACGGATGACAACGGTATGGGTAATGGTGGAGTGTGGATCGACGCGTTAACATAAATACAAAAGTGGGTGTTCGCTGTAGTTTCAAATTTATTTGTCTAAATTTATTATATATTCTAATATTTTAAAAAGGAAAGTAGGTTAGTATTATCTGATCGTAATCGTAGGTTAGTTGCATGAAAATCTAACCTTCAACCTCTATATAACCTCTATATAGAGTTCCACAGTAGTCCACCGTCAGCCACTTTAGTTATACTTGTGTTAGGATACTAATTAAGAAGCCAAACATAAGTTATAGAGTTTTATTTTAGAAAGGAAAGTAGATTAGTGTTATCTGAAAAAGTATCCACTAACTTTTTCTTTTTCTAAGAAAGATTATGATCAGATAACACTAATCTCGAGGCGCCTATCTTGGGATGTGATCTCCAAGATAGGCGCCTCGAGATTGATAACTCTCTTTTAGATATATATCCTTTATATTTAAGCTAGTTTTATTATTTTTTTGAATTTGGTAAAAAACCTTTTGCGGGGCTACCTTGGTCTAAGAAATCACGACCAGGGGTGGTCTAAGAAATCACGATCAGGGGTTTTACACCGTCAAAATTACCTGGGAGTCACACCTGATTTTAACCATACCAATATTATCAACTGGATTTTGGGTACCCGATGTACATTTGGTAGGGTGGAGATTCGAACCAGGGACCTCCCTTGGAGGATTGCCCTACCCTCTCCAACTCACCTACAACACGTAGGTAAAATTTTGGTTAGTGGTGAAAACGACAACAAAGAAACCCTTAGACCCTCGACCACAACCAGTAAAGAATTGGGTTTTTTGTGTATCAACAGGAGGGAGTAAGAATCGTACCGGATAGATCACAACCAACACCCTTTGTTAAGTTTCCCTCTGTGATCAACCAACTCACCCACTCAAGCAATTTTTTTTTTATTTAATTATTAAATCAATACTTCTTATACACATTGGTAGTAAAGGTTGAACCCACATTGACATCCTTACAATAATATCTTTACAAGTGACATCCTTACTTATAAATCACCAAGTACATTGATTAGAAGTCTAAAATATCTAGGAAAAATATAAATTCAAACCATGGTTAACTTGTTAAGTTTTTTTCGATTTGCTAGTTGTTAACTCATTTTAAAGTAATCAATGGACTCCAAATTTATAAATTTTATTAATTAAATTAATAAATAAAACTCTGTAAAAATATATCATCTGTAAAAATATATCATCTCTCAAAATCAAGGACATGATGATACAGACAAACACCATGTCCTTACAATCAGTGAAGACAACCCCACAAAACCAAGGACATGATGATACAGACGAAACACCATGTCCTTACAATCAGTGAAGACAACCCCACAAAACCAAGGACATGATGATACAGACGAAACACCATGTCCTTACAATCAGTGAAGACAACCCCACAAAACCAAGGACATGATGATACAGACGAAACACTATGTCCCTACAATCAGTGAAGACTACCCCACACGCACTCTACAATTATACACATTGTGTGTTTATATCGTCAAAGACACATACACAATGTATATATCCCACTACTAGCCCGTAGGTACGCGAAGGAGGCAAGCGACTCGTACGCGTGTTTGCGTGTTGCCTATGGGGCCCACGCAGGGGTACATAGGACTTGGCAAGCCTGGTGCCACGTGTCATGCACATCATGCCTCCCAAGGCTCGGACAAGTCTGATGACCAAATACGAAACGCGCAAAACCCACATTACTGAAGCCACGACAACCGTCCGTATTTCAGCTCTGACAGATCTGACGGCTGAGGTTCAAGCGGACTTAAATAAAACTCATTTTTCTCCCAAAAAAAATACAAAAAATAAAATAAAGAATTACATATCCTATATAAAATTAAAGATAGTTTACTAATAGATAAACCTTTTGTAAATTATTTGTTCTTGGATGAAGAAAATATCCTTCTATTCAATATTAACTTAGTTTGAAGTATCTATCTACTTGTTGGATATAATAAATTTTGGTTATTAATAAGAATTAAAAAATCATAAAATAATGTTAATTGGTATTAATTTAATTAAATAAATTTTTAATGTTTAAGAAAAGATCTAAGTTTGAATTTTATCGAGAGATAAGTGTATAATAGTCAATTTGTATAGTTGAGACCATTTAAATCTCGTATCAAGTAATTTTTATTTTAATATTCATTAAAGAATAGGTTCCAAAAATTATTAATATCATATGAAATTAGCTTAGATTCCTCACTATTCAAGGAGGAGACCTAGGTTCAAATTTGACAAGTGATCTATAGACAATATCTAAGTTATTGCAATACACTTTTGGTAATGATACAATGTTAATGTGACTCGTTTCAATTCTATATAACTAATAAAACAAATTATAAATCCCCGTGACTGTTGTCTACCGGCAAGGATGCCACTCGCATTATCAGATCAGTGATGTGTCCTGGGTTCAATCCCCATGGTGGATGTGTATAAGAAGTATTATTTAATATAAAAAAAATTATAAATATTAATACAATAACCCTTTCTAATAGGTGTGAGGGCTTGGTCCATTGGTCAAAACGTTCTAGTAGGAGTGCAAGACCACGGTTCCAATCCTTTAGGCCTCGTATAGAGGGTGCGTCGACCACAGTTCCAATCCTTTAGGCCTCGTACGAAGGACGCGTCGCTAAAACAAAGTTACCAACGCAACTAAAGATTATAATGGCAACAAGGAATATATTCAAACTCACAAAAGTGTAAAAAATTGTAACAAGAAACCGATCCCTCTAAAAAAAACCTTTCTAATGAAATATTTTCTTTATATATATATATATAAAGAAAATATTTCATTAGAAAGGTTTTTTTAGAGGGATATATATATATATATATAATATTTTAAAATGACTTATATGGAAAAAAGTCTGACCTTATTTCACTACTTGAAAATTATATATATTTAAATTTAAAATTTTTTACTTAAAATAAAAAAATAATCTATTAAACTTATGCTATTAATTTTTTAATAAATTAAATTAATAAAAATATACGTTACATTTAATTAACTTTTAAAAAACTTATTTGACCAAATTTCCTTTTTAAAAAATAAAAAAAAAACAAAGCTTCCTTTCTATCTATCTTGCTATCCTTATCCTACGTAAATATCTGCCATCACTGCCATCCCTATCCTGCATAAATATCCTTTGCTATTTAAATATATACTTATTTTTTATAATATTAAAATTAAACTTAAGCGATATGCTCATCTTTTCTTTCATTGGATTAGACCTAACAACACTTCATGTGAACCCAACAAATAAGCCCGGTATTATTGTAAATGGCATTACTTATGGGTGAGTCTTTTAAATGATGTGTTCCATGTGATTTCAATAATTGATTTTGTCAAATGTCAATGTGAATTGAAAGGACCAAGTCATTGGTAGAAGCGTCACTTTGACTAATCCAACGTTAGAAAGGAATGACACATTATGGGAAATCTTAGTTTTATAGGTTTATAATAATTTTATAAAAAATAAAAATTAAAGTAAAGTAATTTTTAATGTTTATAATAAATGGTAATAGTTTAATTTGTTAGATTTTTTAAGGTTTAAGGAAGAAATTTAGGTCGAAATCTTGTCAAATAATATATGGATAATATTTTAATTGTTATAATACTATTATGTAGTGATGATGTAATATAGATAGACCCGTTACTATGTTGTGTATATAATCAAATAAAGAAGGAAAAAATATGTTGTGTATATAACTATAAGTTATATAGATGTCATAATTTGGAAAGATAAGCTTTCTTTGAAGTGAAAGGGGTGTAAACCTTTGGTACAGTCAAGCGATGAAACAAAGCGACAAATTTGGCTACAATCTTCGTGAAAGAGATGCAAACCTTAGGTGTAGTCAAGTGTTGAAGGAAGATGGTTGTTCGCAGACCATCTCTTCAATCTATGAGAAAACCTCTTCGGTCAGAAGAAATATCTCTCAAGGATCTTTTGGGTTCACAGGTGGATGAACCTATGCCCTCTATTAGGATTTTGAAAATGAATTTAGGTTGGATTTGATTGATCATGAAGCTTGAACAATTATCTGCAAACTCAAGGGTAAAATACCAAGCTTGGAGTAGCTTACATTAAATATTTGTGGACTAGTATCCAAGTAACTCTAATACCCATTTTTTTCTTCTCTAATTTAGCAGATAGAGACAGGGTAATGGATTATAGATATAATTGTTTTTTGTACAAAGGGATGTCCATATAAGCCCTCGAGCTCCTAGTTGCAACCCCTTTATAGAAAACGTTAACGACTTCCCAATCTGGGTGAATCTTTATGCTCTCCCTGTGGAGTTTTAGGGAGAGAAGATATTCACCAAAATCGGTAATGCCATTGGTGCATTCCAATATATGGATGCCCAAACAAAGAAAAATTTATCCAATAAAATTAATATGAGTAAAGCAAGATTGGTTGTTTCAATGGATGTTTCAGTTCTTGGGCCTCAATCCATTACTATCTCCTCAAGAAAAAGGGAATGGATCCAAAATATTGAATATGAAAACTTCTCCCTAAGATGTTATGGTTGTCAACAATATGGCCACCTAAAGAAGAGATGCTCGATCATCCGATCATGCTTTGATTCCTCCTTGGTGGAGGAGAAGGCCCTACATGCAAATGATTCGAAATCTTAAAATGTCCTAGTTCAAAAGAAAGAAGCTCATCCTCCGAATGCACCGATTATGCAGTAGGAATCATGCGAGCAATAAAAGACTCAACTCCAAAAGAAGAATTTGAATTAGATTTTTAATAAAAACCAAAAGGTTACCAAAGACTATCTAGACGCGTCTATGGAAAAGATTAGCACCTCATATGGTATTCTTGAAGCTAATTATGAAACAATCAATGACAATCAATTTTTTGAAAATGAAGATCCTACAAAATGTGTTACAACTAGATATTACCTCAAGAGCTTGAAGTGCAAAAATGCATTCTCAAATCTTGCCACTCTAAAGGAGGAAGAACCTCTACTACAAAAGAAAAATAATCGAACTGATTTTCTCTTTGATGGATGACTGTTATGTTTGTTTTTCTTCTATCTGTTGGAGTTATGTGTCATGTAAGGGTTGTTCTTGTTGTTAGTTCCTTCAACAACAACAACAAAAAAAATTATTATGGAAACTTAGCAGTTTGAGGAAGATGAAGAATATCTCTGATAGAAAGGCAAAGATAGGTATGCTTTAATTAACTTGTTAGAAATGTAATGAGAGTAATGTAATGTTTTATTTTTATAATGGGAGTGATCCCAATAGAAGCCACACATAGCTTATATATATAGAACAATTCTTATGAAAAATGTTGTTTATTCAATATATAGTTTTTTAATATATTTTAGATATAGAAAAGTATGGCATATAACCTTATCCCACAAGATTCGAACGTTAAACCTTTTCTTTAGAATTCTAAAGTTTTTTCTATTAGGCCCATTTTTGCTATAAAATAATTTGTATTTAGTTAATTATATGAAAAATGAGTTCCATTTGTATTGTTTCAATGTAAGAGTATTTTATAAACAAAGCATATTAGTGTGTATATATAAATGGTAAGAAGATTTAATATATGGTAGATTTTTATAAATTATGAATATTATTAGATTAAAGGAAAATAAAATGATAATAAATTAATCAAATGACATTAGCTCAATAAGTTAGATTTCTCAACATTCAAGGAGGAGACCTAGGTTCAAATCTTGCCAAGTGTTGTATGGATAATATTCGAGTTGTTGTAATACCACTATATGATGATGTAATATGAGTGGGGCCTATTTCAATCCCATGTCACCAATTGAATTAAAAAACAATATGATGATGATGTAATATGAGTGGGTCTTATTTCAATCCCATGTCACCAATTGAATTAGAAAACAACCAATAATGTATTGGAAAAATGATTTCAAAAAATAATTAATATTAATCTAATAAAAACTTATGATATTTTTAATTAATAAATATATCATCACAATATCTATAATATTTGACCATATAAACAAAGCATATGATAGGATTTTTTGGAATTTTCTACACAATGGATTAAATGTTGTTATAGCATTGCAAAAGTTTCTATTTTGATCAATGGATCTCCTTTCAATATCATCTCCAATTTGTTGATGATACTTTTCTTTTGGGCCATCCCTTAGTCAATGAGGCCATGGATTTTAAATCAATACTATCATGCTATGAGAAGGCTACTAGACAATTGGTAAATACTTCAAAATCCAAAATTATTTTCATTAATACTACCCTAGATTTACAACTAATTGTTATGGATATTTTAGGGTTTAAAATTGAAACTTTTCCATCAACCTACATAGGTGTTCTTATGTTTGATAAAGGAAATAAAAAGGAGCTTTAGATCTCTTTTTTGGATAGAATGAAAGGTTGCTTGACAGGTTGTAAAAGTAAGTTCTTAACCATGGCAAGAAGGCTACAACTATTGCAATTCGTTCCTATTTATATGATGTCACTTTCAAGACTGTCAATAGGTATTGCATCAAAATTTGATAAAATTCAAAGAGAATTTCTGTGGAAAGGTTGAGAGGAAAAATGTAAGTTTTATCTTTGTAAGTGGGATAGGGTTTGAAAAGGAAAGAATATTAGAGGAGTAAGATTGTAGAATTGCAGACTTATGAATTTGGCATTAGGAGCAAAGCTTGGGTGGAGATTATTTAGATATCGAAGAAAGAATTGGGTAAAAATATTACTTCAAAAATATGTAGGTTCTCTTGATGGAATAAAATTATTTAGGAAAAGAACTCTAACCAAATAATCGTCAACATGGAACTTAATATCAGAGAGTTTGTAATTGATAAAGAAACATATTAGATGGTCAATCAATGAGGGAAGTTATGCAAATTTTTTATCTGATGGTTGGTTGAAGCCTTATCATCTTATCTCTGACTCAAAATGGAAACCATTGGCTCAAGTTTGCCTAGCATGTAAATGTCCAAAGGTCAAAAATTATTTTATTATTTAAAAAAAATCCAGATCATGGATTTATTTTAGTAACATGGTTGAAGGAGAGGAATTCAAACAAATTGCAGCTAAAATTCAAAATATGCTTCAAGAGTTTTATTTGTCAATTTTTGCACTAAAGGATGAGTTGGTTTGGAATTTATCAAAGGATGGTGGATCATTCAAGTTGGGATACGAAAATTTAGAACAATCAAAATTTCCTTCTCCCAAAGATTTTTCTTGGAAGAACGTTTGGTCATTAGAGACTCTTCCTAAGGCCTCAACATTTTTTGCTTAGCAGTTCAAAGTAAGATTCTTACAAGAGAGAGTCTACAAAGAAAAGGATATTATGGATCCTTTAGATGTGGCTTGTGTGAGAAGGATTTAGAAACATCGGATCATTTACTTCTTCATTGTTCTTTTGCTCACACCATTTGGGGTTATTTTTTAAAAAATATGAAATTATATTGGGTAGCTCCATCAACATTGAAAGAGTTGATAAAATGTTGGATAAATTATTTCAAAGCTAAAGCATTATGTATTCTTTGGAGGATTGGTCCTACCATTATTTTTTGGAATTTATGGCTTGAAAGGAATAACAAATTTTTAAAAATAAATCTCAAAATCATGCCCAAGTTTGGAACCGTATTATTACCTCTCTTGCAAAATATCTACAAATATGGTGCTCATCATGGGAAGTCTCAATTGTAGAAAAAGAGGTACTAATAACTTGGTTACAGGATTTGAACATACATGGAAGATTCATTTGCGACAACGAGATTAAAACAAATGATCTACTTTGATCTATGATAAAATGGAAATGTCCAAAAACGGGGTTTATCAAAATTAAGTTTGATGGTGCTTCTAAAGGAAAATGAGTATAATGTCCCAAAAATAAATATTTTTGTAAATGTCTCCTACACTTAATTATAAAAGTGAAAAAGGGGTTCATGTGACAAGGAGACATAACTTAAGTTGTGTTTATTTATGTTTTATGTTTTTATGTTGTAATAAGGTACTTTAAGTGATTTTAGGGTTGGGAGATGTCAACTCCAAATTAGAACCTCACCCTATATAAGGGAGTGAGACGTCCCATTTTGGGCATGTTATGTTGATATCAAAATTGAATATTGAAACCCTAGAGGTTCCATGAGTTGAGATTGCAGGTCTTGCTCATTCCCATAGTGCATTGGAGGTGCATGGTTGGGGTCTTGGCAATATCATTGCAAGTTTTATTGCCCTAAAATATCAAAAATACAAAAAGAGGCATCTGTGAGGAGTTCGTGGCATTTTTGGGAGCATTTGTATCATGTGTTTCAGATTTGTTGGCAGCCCCAAACCCTACGCTTGTATTTGGAGTCATTTTTGAGGAGTTTTTACATCTGTTCAGCCTTGGGGAGCTGTTGTATTGGTTTGGCAATATTTAATATATGATACTGGCTGATTTCTCCTCATACTTGTGTTATTTTATGAGCAATTTCTGAGTTATTTCCTTGTACTTAATTTTTGCATTTTCGTAGTAAGGGTTTGTTGTTTCTTAAAAAGGGACATTACAAGTGGTATCAGAGCTGGAATCTTGCCAGCTTGTTGTTAGTTTCAGCATTTTTAGTGTTTTTTCAGTTATTCGTGGTGATAAGTGTGTTTCTGTGGTGAAAAGTTGTGCCCTAGTGAAAATTGTGGATTTTTAGGGGATTCATAGATTTTTAGGGTTTTTTTTTCAGAAAATAAAAATTGCAGATTTGGATACCCTTTTGACCAATTTGCAGTTCTGTGGTTTCAAAAGAAAAAAATTGGTGGTCAAAATTTTTTAGAATTTCAGATTTTCATCTTTTTAGGGTTTGATAGGGTTTTATGCATCGTCCTACTATTCATCAGTATTTTACTAGGAGAAACAGAATCACTTTGGAAATGTCAAATAGGGAAGAGGTTGAGGAGCCCCAAAGGCCAGTTGATAAGACTGAGCAAAAATTTTATGCCCTACTTGACATGCTGCAAAGAATGGTGTCCTTACAAGAGAGAAATCAGCAAGAATTAAGGGCAGCTTTGGGCAACCCAAATGGCACAAGGAGGGAAGGAGAAAGGGGAGGCAATAACAATGGGCATGAGTCATCATCTAACTCACACACTCCCTTGCCTAGGCCGTCCAAGCCTATGTTCCTTGTTCCACCACCGCCACGGGAGGAAAATGAGGTAACTGATGAATTAGATGAATGGTTTGCCGCTTATAGTAATAAATCTGAGGGTTTTAGGGCAGCAGTTTCTTTTGATAAATATTTGAAGATTGTGGGTAAATATATTGTTGAGGCTAAAAAAGAGAAAAAGAAGCCCTTTTTGCATCAAAATGTGACCATTCCCTCATTTAATGATCAAGATGATCTTACAGCTAGGGCATGGCTTCAAAAATTACAGACTTATTTTACCTTGGAGCCTATTCTTGAAGCTGATGCAGTTCATATTGCTACACTCCACCTTGAGGGTAGTGCTTACTCATGGTGGCATCATGGGTTAGTAACCCAAGGGCATGGTGATATTGATACATTTGATGAATTTTATACCAGGGTTTTGAACAGGTTTGAAAGGAGGAATGTGAAAGAGTATTTCAAGGAGCTTGCCAGTTTGAAGCAAACTTCATCCATTCATGCCTATGTGGAGGAGTTTGAACAACTATCAGTTCAGGTAAAAAATATTTCACCCAAGAGGGTAATTTTTCTTTTTATGGATGGTTTGTTGGAACCCGTGAAGGGATTAGTTAAAGCTTTTGAACCAACCACTCTTGAAGATGCCATTAAGAGAGCTTTAAGCTTAGAATCTGTTTTACCTCCTAGACATAAATATTTTGCACATAATCCACCTGCTAGACCACCTTTTGTAGCTAGAAAAATAGTTTTTGGACAGCATTATGGGCAGTAAGGTGGAAATGAGAGAAATTTTTATGGCAGGAATCCCACGCATGGAGAAGGTTTCATATATGGTTTTTAGCCACCTAATAAGCCCCCAAATGGCCCACACTTGACACAAGAAGAGAAATATGAACTAAGGAAACAAAACAAGTGTTTCATTTGCAAGTCTCCTTGGTAAAGAGGTCATAAATGCATAGAAGGAGGTATGAAAATCATTGAATTACATTATGATTTTGATTCTGATAATCCTGATTTTTATGAGGCAGATGAGACACCCTTGGAAGAGGAAGCACAAAGGGAGTATGAGGAAGTTACTGAAGGTTCCCTAGCCACTTTAAGTGGGCTAAATCAGTTTCGCACTATTAAGGTACCGGGTAGATCTTTTGATGAAAAGGTTATTGTTTTAATAGATGGTGGTGCTACTTATAATTTTGTTGATGAGAAGTTTGCCACTAGAAATAATCTTCCTATAGCTATCATTCCTGGTTTTAATGTTGTTATTGGCAATGGTGATCTTATCACATGCAACAAAGTGGTAAGAAACATAAAAATTAATTTTGGCAACATGGAAGTAGATGAGCAATTATTTGTTTTTCCCTTAGGAGGTATTCCACATATGGTTTTGGGTGTGCAATGGTTGTATTCACTTGGTGATTATGTTACTAATTATCAAAAATTAGAACTGAAATTTGTGCTTGAAGGGAAATATGTGGTGTTGCAAGGAATCAAGGAAAATGGATCAAAAGATTCTTGCAAAATTTTGGAGGTTTCATACAAAAGAATGGAGAAGATGATAAGGCATAAGGACATTGAGTGGGCAGCTATAATTTTTAGTTCAGAAGGGAAAAAATCAGCCACCTATCATCCTCAAATTCAAGGTTTACTACAAAACATCTTAAGGTTGATCAAACTAAAGTTTCAACTGTACAAAGATGGCCTATACCATCCAACCTAACGGAATTGAGGGGTTTTGTGGGTTTATGTAGTTACTACAGGAGGTTCATTAAGGGGTTTTTTTCTTTGGCTGCCCCCCTTCCTAAATTAACTAAGAAAGAGGTCTTTTCAGGGTCCAATGAGGCTCTTTTAGCTTTTATAAAGCTGAAAGATGTAATGACTTCCACTCCTTTACTTGCTATTCTTGATTTTTTTGTTGCTTTTACTATTGCTTGTGATGCTTCAGGTGTTGGAGTTGGAGTTGTACTTATGCAACAAGGATGCCCCATTGCTTATGAGAGTAGAAAGCTCTCAAATGTGGAGAAAACTTTTAGCATCTATGATAAAGAGATGCTAGCTATCATGCATGCCTTGACCAAATTCAAGCAATACTTAGTGTGTGGCAAGTTTGTGGTCAAAACTGATCATAACAGTTTGAAATACTTCTTGAGGCAAGTTGAACTGAATGAAAGACAACATAAATGGGTAACAAAGTTTCAATCATATGATTTTGAAATTGAGTTTGTAAAGGGTAAGAAGAATTCAATTGCTTGATGCACTTTCTAGGCACCCTACTTTTCATTCTCTTTCCATTATTTCTGTTGATTGGAAGGTGAAAATTATGGTTGAATATGCAAAGAATGATTTTTGTTCTAAACTAATAAATGGGCAAGTTGAAGATGACAGGTTTAGCCATAAAGAAGGACTGATTTTTTGTAAAGGAATAGTGTCTTTAGTACCTAAATCAAAGCTAAAACAAGCTTTAATTACATCCATGCATGATGCTTCGCTTGTAGGCCATCCAGGTTTCTACAAGACTTACAAACAGGTTAGAGAAATATTCTATTGGAAGGGTTTGAAAATGGATGTCTTCTTGCATGTTCAGGAATGTGTTATTTGCCAAGAAAACAAGGGGGAACATGAATTTGCAATTGGTTTACTTCAGCCACTTCCTATTCCCAATCAAAAATGGGAAAGTATCTCCATGGACTTCATTACTGGTTTGCCCAAGGTATACATGAAGGATTGCATATTTGTTGTTGTTGATAGATTGACAAAATTTGCTCATTTTTATGCCATTTCAACAACTTGTACAACCATCCAAGTTGTTGATTTGTTTTTTAAATAAGTTTTCAGATTGCATGGTTTTCCTAAATCCATTGTGAGTGATAGGGACAACAGATTTTTGAGCATGTTTTGGCAAGAATTGTTTAAGCTATGTGGTACTAAATTGACTCCTAGTACTAGCTACCATCCCCAAACTGATGGGCAAACTGAAATTGTTAACAAATGGCTTGAAGGATATTTGAGAAATTATGTTTCAGGTCAACAAAAGGAATGGGTTAAATGGCTGCACCTTGGTGAATATTGCTACAATTCTACTTATCATATGTCCATAAAAATATCTCCATTCAAGGCACTTTATGGTTATGATGCCCCACACTTTTTAGATCTGATTTTTGGTGATTCAAGGGTCCAAAAATCTAGAGACTTTGCAATGAGAAAATCAAGATATTCTTAATGCTTTGAAGGAAAATATTATTATGGCACAAAATCAGCACAAGAAGTATGCAGATCATCAACATAGTGAGCGCTCATTTGATGTGGGAGACTTGGTTTATGTTAGGTTGCAGCCCTACAAACAGTCTACATTGAAAAGAAGTGGAGCAAAAAAACTCAAACCCAAATTTTATGGACCTTACAAGGTGTTGAGTAAGGTTGGACATGTTGCATATGCTTTGGAACTTCCAAGTGGAAGTAAAATACATAATGTCTTCCATGTTTCTTATTTGAAGAAGGCCTTGGGCCAACATATTCAGCCATATTCAGATTTGCCACCCCTTGATGATGAAGGAAAGCTCATTCTTGAACCCGAATTGATCCTTGAGACAAGGGAGAGAAAGCTTAGGAGTAGGACTGTCAAAGAATATCCTGTGAAGTGGAAGGACTTGCCTATGGAGGATGCTACTTGGGAAGGTGCAAAAATTTTAGATGCTCCAGCTTTGACTTTGCTTGAGGACAAGCAATTTGAGGAGGGTGGACTTGTAATGTCCCAAAAATAAATATTTTTGTAAATTTCTCCTACACTTAATTATAAAAGTAAAAAAGGGGTTCATGTGACTAGGAGACATAACTTAAGTTGTGTTTATTTATGTTTTATGTTTTTATGTTGTAATAAGGTACTTTAAGTGATTTTAGGGTTGGGAGCACTTTAAGTGATTTTAGGGTTGGGAGATGTCAACTCCAAATTAGAACCTCACCCTATATAAGGGAGTGAGACGTCCCATTTTGGGCATGTTATGTTGATATCAGAATTGAATATTGAAACCCTAGAGGTTCCATGAGTTGAGATTGCAGGTCTTGCTCATTCCCATAGTGCATTGGAGGTGCATGGTTGGGGTCTTGGCAATATCATTGCAAGTGTTATTGCCCTAAAATATCAAAAATACAAAAAGAGGCATCCGTGAGGAGTTCGTGGCATTTTTGGGAGCATTTGTGTCATGTGTTTCAGATTTGTTGGCAGCCCCAAACCCTATGCTTGTATTTGGAGTCATTTTTGAGGAGTTTTTACATTTGTTCAGCCTTGGGGAGCTATTGTATTGGTTTGGCAATATTTAATATATGATACTGGCTGATTTCTCCTCATACTTGTGTTATTTTATGAGCAATTCCTGAGTTATTTCCTTACTGTACTTAATTTTTGCATTTTTGTAGTAAGGGTTTGCTGTTTCTTAAAAAGGGACATTACATTCAGGAAAAAATGGTGGAGATGTTGTTTTTAGAAATAGTGAAAGAAAAAATCTCCTCACTTATTTAGAATCGTATGGAACTTCAACTAACAACTATGCAGAGGCTAGGGCACTTCTTACAAGGACTAAAATTGCAATAGAAAAAGGATGGAAATATATTTCAATTTAGGGGACTCACAAATTATCATCAATGCTATTAACAAAAATGGATGTGGAGACTAGATAAAAAATAATATTACTACTTATGTTCATCATCTATTACTAGAGGCAATTTCCTGGCAGTGTGAGCATATTTATAGAGAAGGAAATTGAGTAGCAAATAAATTAGTGAATTGTGGTGTTGATCTTCATCTCGGTGAAATTCAAATTTTAGAAGGCAATGGGCCAAGTGAGATTTTGTCTTAATAAAAATTATTTCAAGGAGCTAATTGTAGAAACATAGCACTTCGTAGAAGCTAGAGAATATATTTAAAAGAAAAAAGAAGTGAAAAAACTATGATAAAAATATATGCTGCAACAAATGTAATATTTTGGTAATTTGATGGAAGTGACCCCCAATAGAAGCCACATATAACTTATTAACAGGGTTATGCACAACGACGAATATTTGCCAATAGGGTGAATATTTGCATTTTCAAAAATTCAAAATGGCGAGTTTGGGGGACCCTAGACGTCGGTCCTTTTGCTCAAAAGTTTCAGAATTTTTTTTTTTAAGGTGTCGGTTCGCCATTCGTTGATAATAGTATTACGTTTTTTTTAAACTCGCCAACACTCCCGCCTAAATTATGGACCATTTTCGCCTTAAATTTCTAAAATTTGTAATTTATCCCGCCCAAATCACCAACTATAACACTATAAATAACTAGCACGCCAGTGATACTTTTTCACAACTGAACCGAAAAGTAGATTCGATCTGTTGCAAAATTCCATCGAAGTTAAGCAAGGTCAAAAAATCCATCGATCTAGTTCAAAACTCCACTCAGACCAAAATGAAATCCATACCTGCACCCAAAATGATAAAAAGACAAATTTCTATACCCGAAGTGACATCCGAGTACTGTTATGCAACCAGGCTGAAAGTTGTCCGCCTGAAATAGTTTTGCACATGGACCGATAGGTAAAACAATTGAACAACTATACACCTGGATAAACATCCTGACTTTGTTATGTATGCGAACCTCCACATAAAACTAATTTATAGTCGTTCGAGTATTCAGACGGCCTGACAAAGTTTTGATTCTAAATATTCTACTTGTTCTTGTTTTGCACCTAGGCCGACATCTGGTATCTGTTCTATACACGAACTAAAATCCGATTGATGTTTTGTAACCAGACCGATATCTGGTCTTTGTTCTATACCTGAACCACCATTTCGTACTAACCTATACACAAACCGACATTTACACTAACTACAAACAACCTGAGACAGGACTGCAACTGACACTGTTCTTAGAACGGGTTGACTATTAATATTTTTTCCAATGGCATCTACCTCCGAACCTTTTTATGCACCAGGTACTCTATTTCTTAAAACATTGTGAATATGTGATGTTGTGTTTTTTTGCTTTTTAGAGAATATGAGTTGAAGCAGTTATAGAAATAAGATAAGTCAATGCTCTATTTTTAGAAAATATGAGTTATAGAAATAATATAATTCAATGTTCTCCATGTTTTCCCGTAATTTCTCTCTTTCTGTTAACACTTTGATTCTCTATTTTTATTGAGATATGTTTTTTTTTTACAAGATTATGAGTAGGTAATTACTTCGATTCTCTAAGGATATTGTGATGTTCTGTTTCGCATACACAAGTTTTTTTCTTATATTGATTTGAATTTGTGTATTGATTAGTTTTATGCTTTTCTTAGTTACAAGTGTTATCTCCAGTGTAGTGAAATCATGTCTGGAATTAGGTATGTATTTTCTACCAAACCACCATCTGTTTGTTCTAATTACTACATTATCTTGAGCCCTCAAAGAATTAAAATCTCTTCATTTTATTACTTTTCTAAATTGAAAAATATTTTCTTTACAAGTAAAATATAACCTACTAGAAATGCACAGAAAGGGGCCAAATCTCTTGTTGAAAAGAGTATTTTGAGTTATTTTAGAAATATATTGAAATCCAATGAGCCATCGACATCAAAGCAAATTAAAGGTACAAATGATTTTTGACTTCTGAATGATTAGTTGTATATTCAATGATTATTTTAAAAAATGCTTTCTTTCTAAAATAGTTAACTCACTGTGTGTGCCTCTATCCATATTTCACGATGATATGAATCATATTCTTGTTTGTAAGTTTTTTTTTGTTAAATCCAAAAATGATAAAGAATATTATTGTATGGTACTATGCAGAATACCCTGTTGACCCTGATATTCCTCCACTTGAAGATATTCATCGCCAAGAGATGCCTCCTAATGAAAATTCTCTTAATAATGACATCCAAAAAACACTTGAAGATATTCCTCAAATGAACATGCCAGCTGAAAATGAAAGCGATAAATCAAATACATTAAAATATTATTTCAAATATTAAAGCAAAAATACTAAAAAGAGAAAGACATTTAACTGGGCTATTGGAAGGGCATTTAAAGATGAATGGGCAGAAATATTTCCTTGGATAGAGCCTATCCCTTCCATGGACAACCAATTCAAACAAAAAGAATGTAGATGCAAAATTTGTAGTTGGAAACTAGGTAAGGATCATAGGTTGCAAAATAAGAAAGATACAATAGAAAAATATGTTGACAAAGTTTATGTAAAAGTTCGAGGAAGTGACGACAAAATTAAAAAAGAAGTTAAGTGGAAGGATGCATCAGAATGTATACATGTCAGATATGCAATAGGATATGAAAATAACTTAAAGCAACAAAAATCTCTTGTTGAAAAAGGTGGAACGATTAAATCCCAATTTCAAAAAATGCATAAGATCATTTTAGCTTCAAAAAGTTTGCAGATGGTTGTTGTATATAATATTCTCAAAAAGGGTAGACCCATGTCTGATTTTAGTGATTATAAGCACCTGTTTGAAATTGTCGATGTGCAAAACCTTCCTAGTTCCCATTGGTCAGATCGAAGTGGCTGGGAAATGGTGAAATATCTATTATTAGTTGAGAAGGATGACCTAAGGGAAAAAGTAAAACATGCTAGATTCATATCACTTTCTATTGATGAGGTGATGGTTGTGGACAACACATCATGAATTTGCATGCATGTGTACACATTTCAAAATCATGTAAGGCAGCCTAGTTTGCTAGTATTACATAAGATGGTGGAAATTTCAAATGCAAAAAACATCTATAATGTTGTTATGAGTAGTTTAAAGGATATTGCAAGAATGAATTATAGAGAGATAGCCACAAAGTTAATATGCATCAGATTTGATGGTGTTGTTATGATGCAAGGGCACAAGAATGGTCTTTGTGTTCATCTCCAAACGTTAGTTGCCCCATATATGATACACATTCATTGCATGGCTCATAGAGTAAATCTAGCATACAAAATTGTGAGCTCTTTTGAAAATATTGCAAGACTAGAAGATCTTATTCGTGAAATACATTCTTATTTTTCTTGGAGTCCAAAAAGGTTCGCAGAGTTTCAACAGTTTGCACTAGGAGTTACAGAAGAAAAAAAATTATTAAAATATATGGATACAAGGTGGATTTCAATGTATCAACCTGCACACAGAGTTTTTAAAGAGTATCAATCATTAACAGGGTTGATGTACGCAAATCATAGGGTTGTTGATAAGGCAAAATATTTGTTGTTTCGTTTGACTAACTTCAAAATCATTTTAACGTTATGTGGTATTCTTCCAATATTACATGAAATGAATAGGTTGATTAAACTTGTACAAGAGAGATCCATCTATATCGTTGATTTCATAAGGATGAGAAAGCAAATATGTGTAATTATTGACAAGTTATATGTTTCCAAAAAATATTTTGAAGATCCCTTGTTTGAAAGTTGGAATGCATTGACAAACGTAAACAATCCAAAAATCTTTTTGAAGTTTGACATGAGTGATCATCTTTGTATTAATGTTCATGGAAATATGATACCTTTGTATTATTTTGAAAGGCATGGAAGTATACTTGTTGATGATTTTGAACAAGTTCTTGTAACACACAATAGATTTGAAGTTGTTTTATACAAAACAAAAACAAATCTATTTAAAATAGCATAATTATTGACAAAAGAGATAAGAGAATGATTTCAAAGAGATGATTTACTTAAGGTAATGGATGTGGTTAACCCCATGTTTTGGGATCCTTGTATTGAATACAATACTGCACATGAGTTGTTTGTTAAATATATATTCAAACTTATCAATCATTTTAGTAAAAGTGTAGAAGTCAATGGTGTTGAAATCAAAGGTATACTCAACAAATATCTCTTAAAACAATAGTCATCGTATTTTGGTGGAACAATGGTTGAACAAACGTCACTTTTGAGTAACATCAATGAGATTGATTCCATTTCACGTTTGTGGCAAAAATTATATCCAAGTAGTGTCTTGCAAGATACTATTAGTGAATACTTTTTTATATGAATTATGTCAAACAATGATATTGGGATCTGTGGAAGATGAGGGTTTTAAATGCATTATCTTTCGTTAAATATAAACTCCACAATAGGCTGGATGAAAATTTAGAAAAGTGTTTTAGAATTTATATGCCATCGTATCAGTTGAACACATCTCCTTATGATAGGGCATTGGCATATTGGAATTCCCTTGTAGGAAGGAGTATCGGGAATACAAACGATAATGATGATAATGATGATTTCAATGATCAAATTGTGGGGACACAGATTATTGCTATGCAAAGTAATGATTCTGGACAAGCTGAGAAGTGTTTGTTTCAGCTACCTGATTAGTGATTTATCCAGCATTTCACAACATTAACAAATTTGAATTTATTTGATATCATATTTCACAATAGTGATTCTAGACAAGCTAAGAATGTTTGTTTCATCTAACTGGTTTGGGATTTTGGACAAGCTGAGAATATTTGTTTATGGATCCAGTGTTATTTTTGAAATAGTTTTAATTGCATTTATATCATAGTATTCGTTTGTTTCAGTTACCTAAATTGTAATTTTTAGAAGATTTTACAACCTTGTTCAATATGAATGTGTTTATTGTTATTACAAGATTGTTTCATCTATCTGAATTGTAAATTTATTTTGTATCACACAACACTATCTTTCAAATTATATATTTTATGATGTACAAGATAGAATTCTCTTTCATAATCGATTTACAACATAATTTTCAAAAATATAGTGTATAGATATTAATGTATGGGATAACTAAGTTGAATGGTGAATATAGTTTAATCATTCTTTTTTTTTTAGATTGTAATTGTGAATATAGTTGAATTGTTACAAATTTAAAAAACAACATATGAATATAAATAGAAACAATCAATGAGTGATAGAATTTGTAGAATATTTGAAGGTTCATTTCAAATTATTCTTGATTAGTTGTGGTAAATTGATTAAGTGCATTTTATTGAGAATATATTGCAGTGATAAGGTGTAATTGTTAGTGGATTAAAAAGTATAATTTGTTAGATTCATTTGCATTATTATTACTCTCAAAAGAAATTTGTTTTATGCATTGAAGAAAAGGTACAAAATCTAGTTTGCATCAAGTTTCTAAAGACACTCTTAAAGCACAAAAACCTGCAACTCTTAGTGAATATAGTTGAATCGTTACAAATTTAAAAAACAACACATGAATATAAATAGAAACAACCAATGAGTGATAGAATTCAAATTAACAAAAGCATTTTTCATTAATTGCATAGAAAATAAATAGTACAAAATTATTTATACAAGTACCACCATCCAAAAATTTCTTCCCACAATGAAACGTATTACAACAAAGCATTTTTTTCAAGGGTGAGAAGGGGCAAATTCAGATCCTCTTTGCGCATATGGATCACCTAGGCCTTGAGATTCAATATTTCCTTGTATATCTGCATCTCCTTGAGTTTGAGATGCTCCATATATATCTGCATCTCCTTTACTTTGAGATGCTCCATATATATTTGCATCTCCTTTACTTTGAGATGCTTCCAAAGTTACATGTTCTTTTCCCTTATCTGTTGTACCAATAACCTGCTCAGGTCGGTTTAGTGCTCTCATTCTGATGATGCCTTCATCTGCATTTTGTAAGATTCCCAACAACAATCTATCGTCTTTGGTTGGATCCTCGAGGACTACATATTTGTTTTGTTTAAGCTTCTTCTTAAGAAAGATATTTGGATCCATTTTGTGCTCGAGGATAATTTCTTTTAAATAATTATTATCCATGACCTTAGTCTGTAAGGTCACATTCATTGTTATCGCATTCAAGATTGATTTCTTTGTAGCCTCGAGATTAACAACCAAGAAATTAACTTGTTTCTGTAAATTCTAGAAATTTACCTGCATTAAAATTAAATAACAACTTAGTTAGTCCATAGTCGAGAGTAAAAGATAATGATAAATTTGATTGAATTTAAAGCCTCACCTCTACAACATCTCTTGTAGCATCAACAATTAAAAATGTCTTCTTATCAAAAGCCCGTAAGTTGTAGCACGCCTGGGCTTCAACATTCAGGTTCTCTAACTTCATCAACATAGTCTTTAAAATTTTATCATCATAAGAAACAGAAGGGTTCACCGATCCTGATTGGACTTGTTGTAGCAACCCAACAAGCTTCTCAGGTTGGTTTTTGACAGGGGCAAAAATTTCTTACCTTTTATCATAATTTTTATAGCAAGTATTTATTTCCTTGATAAGGATCTTTGCCTACAATTCCCAATCCTTCAATTAATTCATTTTTCAAGTAAAATGTCCTAGATCAGTGACTAACAATCATCAAAAACCAACTTATCTTCAAACACTGTAACTTCTTCATACTCAGGATCAGAATCGAAGCTGTCAGAAGGCAACGATGGAATTATCTGAGCTTCTGGTTCTGGTTGTAAATTTTCATATTTGACACTTTTAACCCTTCAATGTTCCCCTGTAGAAGATAATCCTGATCTAATTTTGGCACATCTAAACCGAAGGTCAAAACATCTTTCAAAGAAACACTAGTTGTTGAAAATGACAAAGCTGGAAATGCAGATGCCTATCTTTGTGTGTACGAATGTGTGGGTCCTCCTGTGATCTCTTTCCATCATGATTTTTTCTAGCAATTTGACCTCACATAAATTGTTGTCGTTTTTGAGATTATCGCATTGGTGGTGATGGACCTGGTGGTGGTGGTGGACCTGGTGGTGTTGGACCTGGTGGTGGTGGTGGACCTGGTGGTGGGGTGGTGGCATCATTTTCTTTCTTCTTTCATAAAATTGTGGGGAGGTACCTAGATATATTATAATAAAGTATTATTAAACAAAATTAAAGGAGATAAAATTTTATAATTAACAATTAAAAAACTCACGTACCCAACAAACATATCTCGTGTTGCCCTTCAGCCTGTGGAGACAACTAGGTGCAAGTGTTTGTGGTGGTTTTGCGTAAAACTAAAAAACATACAAAAAATGAAAAATAGATATAATTTCAACTAAACATAAATGGTAATGAATCAACAAAAACTTGAAACAATAAACTTACCCGTCATTGGTGCGACATAACTAGATTCACCTTCCATGGCATTCGATTGCACATGTTAACGAGAAGTGGGAGAAGAAGTTGACTTCTGCAATTTATGAGGTCTCTGTGGTTGAAAGTCAATCATTGTCCCTTCTAAATCACCACAGTCCTCTAGCATGTGACTTTTAACACCGGCATCCTTCTTTTCCCGTGCGACGACTGCCTTACTCTGCATTTAGATGCAAAAAAAGAAGTTAAAACATAAATTAAAAGCATCTTAAAATATAAAAATTACTATTGGTGAAAAATAGAATAATTACCTTCGACTCTTCGGCAGTCATAGCAATACTTTTTAATTTAGTGGGAAAAACAGTTGGTGAACTAGTATCCTGCAAATTATGAAAACTTTCATAATAAAGAGCTAAAATAAAATTTACCGAAGCAACCATGAGAGGTTTGTCTGACTGACTAGTCTGAACAATATAGAGTTATGATATGATTCGATCAAAAATATATGTACACCAGTTGAATCTCTCATGGTACTATAAATAATGAACAATATAATCCAATGACCAGAATAGAATCCTCGATATTCCAAGCAGAAATAGTCTTGCTTGAAAAAATTCAAGAATTACCTTGAAATCATTGTTTGAAATAGAGTTAGTGGTTAACCCTCTCTTGGACTTCGTCACAGAGGCTACAAAATAATATTAGGTGACAAAAAATTTTAAATTATAAAATTTAAGATAATCAAATGAAGAGAATTATACCTAATAACAATTTCGAGGAGATGTCGAAATGCTTCGCCAAGAAAGCCTTGTCATTCTTATTGAGAAGAAGATTATGTGATACTACAACGAGACCCTTCTGTGGAAGTCCAGTCAATCTCTAGATATCATAGGATTTGACTATAAAATATATTTTTCTATTATGTGTCGACAAAGTAACGGCTCCAAGATCATTGTTGTAAGCATCGATTATGTTGTGTAGAACACATTTGTCTGTTCTAAATTGGGGTATAGAAGTCAACGCCCCAAAACTTGCATTCTGAACCCATATGCGGTCGATGCCATCTGTCCCAACTAAGTACTCTTGAAAAGCGACACAAATTTGATTTTTAAATGCTATATTATGTCCCGTCATGGTCGCCATCTCTCTGGAAAGGTGTGGGGTAATGGTCTCTTGAGGAAAGAAAGTGATAGCAGCTTCGCTCTGATCTTGTGCAGTGGAAAAAGGTCTATAAAAATAAATCCTGATACCTTTTTATAGACGAGACTGAGTGGGGTGGACACGTGGCATCATGTTATTGGATATGCATATGGGGTGGACACGTGGCAGCATGTTAGTGGATATTTGTGTGGTGGTGTCAGTCTGCATTACTATACTCGAGTCGTTTGCATCGCTGCACCCGATCCATCTGCATTAATGCACCTAATCTGTTTGCATTTTGTGCAATCATATCGTCTATATTTTTGCACCTGGCCTGTCTACATTACTACACCCGGCCTGTGTATTAAACTTCACTCGATCCATCTTCATTTTTGCAGTCGATCCATTTGTAACGTTGCACCCGATCCATCTGTAATGTTACACCCAACTCGTCTGTAATGTTGCACCTAGCCCATCTTCAATGCTTCACCCGATTTGTTTACATTTCTACACCCGAACCGTCTTCTATATTGCACCTAATCCATCTACAATGTTGCACTCAATCCGTCTTCAATCCTTCCCCTGGTCCGTCTATATTTTTGCACCCTAAGTTGTTTGCATTTTGCACCCGGTTCGAGCTCGAATCGTGTTTTGCACCCGATCCAAGCCCGGATCTTGTTGTGCACTTAGTTCGAGCCTAAATCTTGTTGTGCACCCGGTCTAAGCCAGAATTGTGTTTTGCACTGGCCCGATGAAACAAAAAACATTCAACTCGTCAAATTTTTACAAATTTTTATTATAATATAAGGTAATTCACCATTGCCTTCGACGTGAGGTTGGACAGGATTCGCCATGGTTTCGAAACGAATTTGTCAATTTTCTACAAGTACATTTCGGGTCCGACCCCTTATGCATGACCCTGCTTATATATATATATATATATAATCTATGTGTGGCTTCTATTAGAACCACTCCCATTACAAAAATAAAACATTATGATGCCTTTCGAAATTGAAATTTTTTCAAGATAAAATTCAAGACCATCAATGGCTAAATATTTGATAACCAATTTTCATATCCATAAATATATATAATATAGTCTATAACAATTTGAAAGTTTCTTAATAATTTTTTTTAGGGTTCTTATTCATGCCCCTAATATTCCAAGATATTGTTTTCATTGTTATTTTTTGTTTTTATTTATAGGTTGAGGCCCACTTCTTGTTAACACGGGAGATATTTGCTTTTGTTTTTTCATATCAAGATTCCTTTGGGTTTTTTTTTTTCTCTTTGTTTTTATTTCTTGGTCTTCCTCTTTTTTTTCATTTCTACCAATACTTTCATCATTGTCCATTTCTTCAATCTTCTCTCTTTTTTCATTCCCACCAATACTTTCATCATCATCCACCTCTTCAATCATCTCACATTGCTCAAAGTAAAACTCTTTAGGTTTGTCTTCTTATGCAAGATTTGTAGAGCAAGGAATAACCTTTAAAGCACATTCTTTTTTATATTACCCTAAAAACCCTAAAGTGCAAGGATGCTCTTCCAAAGCAATTACCTTCTTATCTTACCCGAAAAACTTTAAAGTGTTAAAGACTTCCTCCATCCTCATTTTTTATTATACTACGCTTAAAACCCTAAAGTGCAAGGGATAACCTCTATCCTCATTTGTATTACATTATAACCAAAGTGATATAACAACATTTTTTATATTTATACATATATCATATGATAAGATTTAAACTTAATTTCTTTAACAATTAAAGTTTATGTTATTTAATTAAAATGTTAGATTTCTCACACCATGATTATTGTAAAACTCCCTACTTTCCATTAATTATTTCAAATTCTTTTAGTAAAGATTTTATAAATTTTTTATTATGTTATTTTAATAGTAACTATTTCTTTAAAACGATTTTTTAACAAATAATCATTAACTTTATACTTTTTTAAATTTAAAGGTTTTGATAGCTAGATATAAGTTAGAAGGACGAGCACATATGCACTACTTTTATACAAATATTTAATTTTAAGTTGATAAAGCTTTTATTTTTATTTTTATTAAATTTGAACCTTCGTCAAAATTCCTTTTTGTTTTTATATTTTATTTTCTAAAGTTAAAATTTTAAAAGTTTTTTTTTTTAATAGTTATATTATTATTATTTATTTTTTAATTTATTTTTTAAATACATAGAGGAATCAACTATCTTTTTTTTGGAAAACTGGTCACAGGATCAAGTTGTATTGCCTTCAATCATAACATCAAATTATAGTGCTACCACTATAATCCCTATTCACCTCGGTAAACACGACTCGAAGTGAGGAGTGATGAAGTATTTTTATTTTAAATAAATTTGAACCTTCATCAAAATTTATTTTAGTTTTTATTTTTTATTTTATAAACTTAAACTTTAAAAGGATTTTTTCCCATATAGAGGAATTGGCAACTACCTTTCCTTTCTTTTTTGAACAACTGGTCACAGATTCAAGTTGTATTGCCTCCTATCGTAGCATCAAATGATGGTGCTACCACTATAACCTTTATCTAGCTTCGGTAAGTGCGACCCGGAGTGAGGGAAACCCTTGGTGGCTCGGGGTTTGTACCATTGTCATCAAGTTGACGCACACTCAGCAAACTCAAGTCAGACTACTACCTTTGTTCTATATTGAGCATGCCCGCGAGGTTTGAACCTAGGTCTCCTCTTCGTAAATGCCCAACTTCTTACCAATCCACCTAGGCCTCGCAGACATAATAATGATTATATTTTTAAGATATATGTTAATAATTTTTAATTTAATTTTAATTAAAATAACTTATTATTTCTTAATAAGTTAATAAACCTCATCATAGTTCCATGGGGACAACACAAGGATACGGATTTTGGCTTTTTTCATGAGGTCCAAGGTTCAAACCGAGATATGTGTGAGGGGGTGACTGTGTATTAAATTTCTTATTGATAAGCATAGCTTTCGATTTTAAAAGGGTCGTGATTGGGAGGAGATTACTTAACCATATAGAAGTTTCTCACACTAACCAAATCAAAAATATATATTTACCTTATAATTTAATAATAATCTATGCGACAACATTTAAATTTTAAATTTATTTTTTTTAATTTTATATTTTAATTAAAATATTGAAATTATCATATTGAAACTCCTCCACAATACCTTTAGATTCTATGCGTTGAAATCTTAATTATACTTATGTATGTATATATCTTAAAAACTTAAAATTAATATTTTTTTTTATTGAACATAGTTTACAAATATTTACAAATATTAGCGTTCATTCGAGCAAACACAAGAGGAATCGACCTCACAATCACATGGATGATAATAACTAGGCAACTGCCATTATTGTTTACCTAGATAAGGGTAATTTTAGAGTATACCACATAATATATGATGTAAATGTGGACTTGATCATATTATTTTATTTGTTTGATTGGTAATATTTATTCATCTCATACTAATATAATTTAATTTTCAGTTTAAAATTTTAAAATTTAGTCTTAGGGGACATCGCAACAGTTCGGTTTTGGTTTTTTTCGGGAGGTCTAAGGTTCAAACCGCAGTGTGGACGAGTGTGTGAGACAATATGTGTGGTGGTTGTGTGTTAAATTCCCTATTGATAAGCATAGCTCTCTGCTTTAGGAGAGGTAATGGTTGGGGGGAGCTTGCTCAGCCTTGTGTGTTGGTCGTAGGGGTTTCTCACCACTAACTAAATTAAAAAGAATAAAATAAATATATATATATATGAATTAGTTAAATCTTGAACCAAATTTTTATTAAATTATTAATTTGATAATTAAAAATTAATATTTAAAATATTAAATTGATAAATTTAAAAGTTATTTTTTTAGAAAATAAAGGATAATTGTTAAATTGTTATAATTAAAGATATTAAAATTATCATTTTTTTTAACCATTATAGAATAAATAAGTTGCTTTTAGTACCTTTGGAGTAGTGAATTATAAAGAATCACTTTGACTAAATTTCAAATTGGTTCAAATTCAATAATAAAGAATTGTAAGATGGATCGTTAATTCAAAAAGCAACATTGAATAACTAAGCTCTAGTAGACAAGCTTTATTGGAGATGGATCTCTAGTCATGAAGTGTTGTTTAACAAAGTTATTACTAGTAAGTATTTGGGTAATATTCCCCATGAAGAAGCAGGTCGCATTCTTATGAGTGACTAAGGTTCTATTGTTTGGAAAGTGTTGAAATTAGGAGAGAAAGTGGTAAAACTAAAACTATTTTAAAAAGTGGGTAGAGGGAATAAGGCTACTTTTTGGACCGATTCTTGGGACCAAAAACCCCCCTTAATTTTAAAATTTTTAGAGTTGCAGCTCCTTCAACAGAGCTTGGAGGCTAGAGGTTGGACTAAGACAACATGCTATCTACATACAAGGCAGATTGGGTCCTTCTCTCTTATGCAACTAAAGCAGTGGGAAGAGTGGCCAGTCTCGATCTCTCAGAATATGTTATCACTTTTAGATAGGATATTAAAGCAACGCCACCTTATAAGAAAGGAGGAAGAGGATGAGATAGCTAGGGGTCATGGGGATTTAGGCATCTATACAATCTGGGATGGTTATAATGAACTGCTTCCTCTCCCTCTGGTGCGGTTGGATGTTCCATGGGATAGAGTGTGGTTGGCAAAGGGCTGAGCAAAAATTAATTTCTTTTCTTGGTAGGTTATGCATCAGAGCTTCTTTACTTATGATAACTTACCAAAGAGGGGTTTTCATGGCCTCTCTAAATGTATCATGTATAATAGGAGATAATAGATTATTTGCTCTTTTAGTGTGACTTTACCTTGAAGTTATAGAACCAATGGGTTGATCTCTTCAAAGATTATTTGATTAAGTAGTTAACACATACAAATATATGAGAGGTATGGAAACGAAGAAGGTTAAAAAATTTAGTTAAGTTGGATTGGTCTCTAGGTTCGAGCTTTATGTGGTAGCACATATGGTTGGGAAAAAAATACTAGAATTTTGAGAGAGAAATACACTATGATAGAGCTAGTTTGGTAAAAAAATATTATTGATAGAAACAATAAAATCTCATGTGGGGGAGCAAGAAAATAAACCAGGAGATAATGCTACCATGAGGTAGACTCATGGGGCTTGGCAACCCCCGCCCCTAGGCTAGAAAAAATCAACATAGATGGAGCAACCAAGAATAACCCAGGGGCAATGAGCATTAGTTTCCTCATAAAAGACTATAAGGAGAAGGTTCTACATTGGGAAGTGAAAGGCCTAGGGGTAGCAACAAATAATGAAGCAGAGGCTTTGGCAATCAGATAGGGTTCTCTCAATGTTTAGAGAATGGAGTTCAAAATATCATAGTAGAGTATGAATCTCAAATTTTGGTGGGCTTGCTAGATGAGATTAGAAATTTCGGACCAAGTGCATGGTGGATCAAGAACATGGTGATTCAGATTAAATCTATTTGGCATCAGTTTAAGGATATTATTATAGTTTATGTAGGCAAAGGGAAGAATGCAATGGTTGATTTTTTGGCTAAAAAAGGAAGTGAGCATCTTGCTAGATACCAGTTGAAATCTGATTAGAAAAGGGATACTATAGATTGGATGGAGTTGAACAAACAAGTTTTATTACTAGCCAACAATAATTTAGACAATGAAGTGTGTGGGACCATAGTAGATGTTTTTTATCATTAGGATTTGGTTTGGCATCATGTTGTTCCTTGTAGTGTTCTTAGTCTGAGTTTCTGCTCTTTGGATCGCACTAAGAATTTTGTGCTTCAAGGAGATATTAAAGTTAGTTTTATTAGAATCTTAGGATTGACCAAAAGTGGTAGGTCGATTATTGTAACTTTGAATCTGTCTTTTTAATACAATTTTCATCTTTTTCAAAAAAACAATAATAAAGAATTGTAATTTAAAACATATATGTTATTGTTATAAAACTTTATTTTCATTAACAAAAATTATTTCCCAATATGCAAAAATATCATATCATTCATCCACAATAACAATCTACATAAATAAATAAAGGTAGATAATACCCTTAGGATAGAGCAACACCAATAATACTACTCCTTAAGAAATGAATAACGCCACAAGATTTCCCAAGATGAGAATGCCACTTACAACAGAAAAATTCTCATAAACCACTTAGTGGACAAAAGTGATTATAAATAATACTTCATATAAATGATGATAACAATAACACAATCCCTCTTTTATATACTTATCTTTTAATTCTACTTTGAAAAACTAACTACTAAACCTTCATTTCACTCAAAATATATATATATATATATATATATATATATATATATCAACTTTAGAACTAATACAAAGATAATAAATACAAAGATATATATATAATATCAAAACCTTCATTCCACTTATAATAGTAATACTATATTATATTTTTAACTTATGATACAACATGTTTGCAATTGAAGTTTCTCCTGATGAAGCCAAACTAGAAGTAATACAAAGATAATGAAAATCTTAAAGGAGAAGTAACCCAAGATAATAAATGTGTTGATGTTGTACCCTTCAAAATGGTCTACAATCATAATCAATGTATAAAAAGTCATTCTTTATCTTATATATTTTATGTGGCTTACAATAGAGTCTCAATGTTATTTAATAATAAGGCTTCTTAAATAAAGTTAGGTTTTTCTCATTTAAACAAACAATAATTAAATTTAGTTTTAGTTTTAGTTGGTAATTTAGTTTTTTTAGTTGGTAATTTATTTTACATTATCATCATTTTTTCATTTTTTTTATACATAAAGGAGTTAGTTATAGTTCCATTATGGGTTGCTTTCACCATGCCTATTTATTTCGTTGTTGTTGACCCGACGTGAGATGGAGACCATCGGTTGCTCGAGGTTTGTATCGTCATCGTCGGTTTAGTGTGCACTCAAAGAATTCAGATTAGACTACTACCTTTGCAAATTGACACCCCAAGGTTTGAACCCAAGTCTCTTCTTGGTAAGTGCCTCGCCAAACAAGCACTTACCAATCCACCTAACCCTCGAGGGCAAAAGAATTTACGGTAAAGCCAATGTGATTTGAACTAGAGTTGCGTAACACGTTCCTCAACTGATCGTCTCACACCAACTTGGCTACACACTCACCTTTAAATTATAATCATTTGGCAATTATATATGTATCATTTGGTAAGATTCACATTTTGGTTTTTGACGACTACACACTCACCCTTAAATTATAATAATTTGGCAATTATATAAGTATCATTTGGTAAGATTTACATTTTATTTTTTATTGAAAGTTGAGGAATTTAAGAGATTGAGTTAATGCAATTTAATTGTATAAGATTTCGTTTTATTTTTTATGGGTTATATGGGATTGTATTACTTGGTAAGATTTGAACCTTGGTCTTTTCAATTCAAGGAAATTAAGTTTAATGTGACTTACATTTTATTGTTTTAAATTTGTTACATAAAATTGTAGGGCTTGGTAAGATTTGTACCTTGATCTTTTTCTTAAAAGTTGAAGAATTTCGGTGTTTTAAGTTAATGTCATTTAATTGTACGAGACTTTTTATTTTTTTAATGAATAACTATTTGATTGTGTAGCTTGTTAAGGTTCGAACCTTTGACTTTTCTTTAAAAGTAAAAAAAATTAAGAAGTGGAGTTAAATCCATTAAATTGTATGAGACTTTGCATTTTTCTTTTTTAATCAATTAAATAAAATTAAAACAAAACCCACTTATATAATATTAAGTGATATCATAACCAAATAATAGTATTAGGAGAAGCTTGATGCATATATCACTTGAGAGGAATCCCACCTTAATCAATATAATAGATTAGTTCCTTAAAGTCTAAATAAACTATTAAAGAATATAAACATTATAATATTTATAAATATTATATTTTAATTTATTATAAAAATTATTTTTAATCAAAATTTAATTCAATAAATTAAATTCTTTATTTTTTATTTTTTCCTTTCACCATTTGGATTGAATGTAATTGATAGTTAGCAGCAACATAAATAAATTTTAAAATAATCAATAAACTTCAAATTTATAGATTTTATTAATTAAATTTAAAAATAAAACTCTGAATAAATATGTCATCTCTCAAAACCAAGGCACTATGTCCTTACAATCAGTGAAGACAACACACGCTCTACAATTATGCACATTTGTGTATATACATCATTAAAGACATATACCCAACGTATATATCCACTACAAGCCAGTAGGTATTCCAAGAAGGCAAGCGACTCGGAAGCGTGATTGCGTGTTTTGCCTTTGGGGCCCACGTTCCGGGCGCGTGGGACATGGCAAGCCCGATGCCACGTTGTCATGCACATCATGCCTCGCAAGGTTCCGACAAGTTATTTTCTATTTAATTAAAGAGTTTATCCTTTTATCTTTATAAAAAAATTATTGTTATAGTTTTTTAATAAAAAAATTTAAATTATATATTATTATATGTCTAGCAAAATTATATACTTATGGTTTTGTTAGGGTTTCTTCGTAATGAATGTTTTGTTAGAGTTTTATCACAACACTTTAAGTAGGGTTCGAAATTGCTTTCTACGTGTCCATGGTTGTATGTGATGGCCCTTTTAGGGTCCTCCCTCTACTCACTTTTCTCAAGCGTTTTTTGTAGACATAGTGAGGGAGAGATAGGAAGCTAAGGATGAATTCTTGAGAAGTGAGGCTTTAAAATCCATCTTCTCTATTGTTATTGCTAAGAAGCTAATGGATAAAGGTTTCTCGTCCAGAGTTAATGGTAGTCTTCTTCAGGCTACCTATCGTCCCAAGCTTGTTATTAAACAAAGTCTAATAACTCAACCCACCGCCCATCCCATTGAAGGCTAATGGCAATGATGATAAGATGCTCGGGAAAAAGGCATAAGCTCAACCCAAAAGAGGGTTTTGAAGCACCTAAGAGGAAGAAGAAGCTAAAGAACAAGGTGGCACAATTAAACCAAATAGAAAATAGAAACCTAAACAGGTATGAAATTCTTAACACCCTATGGACATGGAGAATGAAATAATTGTAATGGAGGAACCCCAAAGGAAAAAACTACGTAACCTCCAAAAATGTAGTAGTCCAATAGAGGATAACTCAACCAACATTAGAGACCAAAATCCAACCAATCCCAAAAACCATATTGTTCTACCAACTTCAAAGAACCTCAATCTAGCTATCGTCATGGTTGATAGGAATGTCTTAATGAAAGATGGATGTAAGCTAACTCTTAGAATTCAACAAGCAGATAAAATATTAAAAAACACTCAAGCCAAGAGTGTGGGAAGAAAATCAAACCAATAACAATTGGCAATGGATGGTGACCAACTAGTAAACCAAAGGAGAGTAAAGCAGATTGATACTTACTAGGTTCCAGGTTTTCAATGATTGTACAAACATAGAATGTTAGAGGATTAAACAACATATCTCATCAAATTGTTGTTCACAGTTTAATTGAAATTCATCATTTAGATTTCATTCTCCTTCAAGAGATAAAATCTTCAATACAAGTGATGGATAGAATAGCCAAGAAAATATGGAGACAAGCAGGGCATATGGTAGTTGAGTCCCAGGGTGCTTCAACGGATATAGTGACTTTGTGAAACCCTCTAAACTAGATAACAATTGATCATATTGCAGGAAGGAGAGTTCTCACATCTCTATTCAAGAGAGATTTTGGAAGAATTTTTGTTCATTTCAAATTTCTTCAGTTCAAAAAATTAAAGGGAGCAATACCTTCAATTGACAAGTTTTATTAAGTAGGATAGGAAAGGAACAGGTAAATTGGATAGTGGATGGTGACTTCAATGCTAAGCTTTCAACTATGGATCAGGAATGGGGCATCCCATATTTGGATCAAGGGGATAAATTTATGATCTCTAAAGTAAATCAACTCAATTTGATTGATATCCACTGTGTGGGGCCTTCTCATACTTGGACAAACAAACAAGTGAGGATGGTAAGTAGGAAGGTAAAGCAAGATATATTCTTGGTTTTCGAAGAGGCTTTTCTACATTGGTCACTTAGGCTAGAAACCCTCAATAATCAAATTAGTTTCAAATCATCTTGGAATGGGATATGGGCCATAAATCTCTCTAGACCATTTTGGTTTGAGAGTTCCTGGATAGAAAAATATGAGATTACAGATAAAATCCCAATTTGGTGGGAGGAGGGATGCCCTGTCCATGGGACAACATTGTTTGAAGTATTTAAACAACCTCAACATGTCAAAGCCCAACTCAAAATTTAGAAAAGAAACAACAAATCAACTTTCAGCTTCAAAGGGTTTTGTTGGCTTCTAGTATGGAGGAGCTAGTGACACTCCTTCGGACTGAAACAAGCACAAATATTTGAAACAAGATGAGCTAGTCAAAAAAGAGTTAGAGAGTATAAACAAACAAGAGATATATTGGAAATAAATAGACAAATTTCTTGGCTACTAGAGGAGGACCGAAACACTAAGTTCTTCCACCACTTGGCTTCGACAAGAAGACACTCCAACACACTAACCTAAAAGACCTTCATGGTAATGTGATGGACACTATCCCAAGTATACAACAAATTGTTGAAAATATTTTCTTTGCTTTTGCCCATCCTAATCTTGTAGCACAACAAGAGATACTTAATTGTATCCCACATATTATAATAGCCAAACAAAACCAAGCCCTCTTTAAAATTATGGATCTCGAGGAGATGAGAGACATAGTTTTCAACATGAGAACCGAAAAGTCCCTAGGCCATGATGGGTTCTCAATTGATTTTTTCTAATATTTTTGGGATGACATGGGGGAGGATGTAACCAAGGCATCGAATGAATCTCACACAAACAAAAACATGTTACGGGCTATAAACGACACTTTATTTGCTTTGAATTCTAGAGTGGGAGAGGTTTCCAACCTTGGAGACTTTTGCTCGATTGCACTTTGAAATGTGGTCTACAAGATCATTACCAAACTGATGACTAAAAGGCTTGAGAAGGTAATGTATAATATTATCTCTCTTGAGCAAGGAGGATTTGTGGAGGGTCGACAAATTTTAGATGGAGTAATCTTGGCATAAGAAGCAGTTCACACAATGCATCAAAGAGGTTGAAGAGGCATGTTTATCAAATTAAACATGTCTAAGACCTATGATAGAATCCCTTGGTGGTTTCTAGATTGAATGTTACAAAACTTTGGTTTTTATCAAGGCTGGAGAGAATGGATCATGAGTTGTGCCTCTTCAACCTCATTCTCAGATCTCATCAATGGTATTCCCTCAACCCCTTTTTAGACCTCTAGAGGAATTCGATAAGGAGATCCTTTATCCTCGTATCTATTTATTTTTTTGCTGAAGGATTGAGAAGATTTATTTGAAGGAACTAATTAAGAATTATCTCAGAGTGCAAATGAAAGAAATGAATTTGACCCTTTTACAATTTATGGATGACATAGGGTTGCTTGGAGCAGCTAATATCAAGAGGCAAGAGCGCTCAAAGCTGCCTTAAATACATATCTAGAAGTCCAAGGTAGTATTCTTGAATACCAAAAGGGTAATTTGAGGACATATTCTAGACATATTAGGCTTCTCTCAGGGCTCTCTCCCACTAAACTACATGGTATTTCCACTCCACTATAAAAATTTGAAGGTGATAGAATGGAAAACACTAGTGGAAATAACTGGTGTGAAGATAAATCATTGGATGCATAGTTGGCTTTCTTTTGGAGGAAGAGTGACTCTTCTTCAATAAGTGGTTCAAGCGATTCTAGTTTACAAGCTATCTATCCTTGTTGCTCTGATTGGAATTCCAAAATGAGCTAGACTCACTCATGAGAAAATTCCCTTGGGATGGCCCAAGGATGGGTAAGTGATGGGCTCTAGTAAGTTGGAACAAAATCTACCAGCCTAAAACAAGTGGAGAATTAGGAATTCAAAAAGTAGCAGTGATTAACCAATCTCTAGTAGGCAGGTTGTATTTGATATGGATATCCAAATAGAAAGCATTGTTTAGCAAAGTCATTACTAGTAAGTACTTGAGTAATATTCCTTATTAGGAAGCAGATCACATCCTTATGGGTGGCCAGAGTTTTTTATTTAGAAGGTATTGAAATTAGGAGATAAAGTAGTAAAACCAAAACTATTTTGGAAAGTGGGTAGAAGGGATAAAACAAATTTTTGGACCAGTTCTTGGGACCAATTCCCCCCTTAATATAAAAAACTCTAGAGTTGCAACCTCTTCAACACAGCCTTGAGGCTAGAGGTTGGATTAAGACAACATATTATCTACATAAAAGGCATATTGTGACCTTCTCTCTTATGCAACAACAGTGGTGGGAAGAGTGGCTAGTCCCAATCTTTCCAAATTTGGTGTCTCTATTAGATAGGATATTAAAGCAACACCACCTCCTAGGAAAGGAGGAAGAGGACAATATAGCTTAGGGTCATGGGAATTTAGGCATCTATACAATTTGACAAGGTTATACCGAATTGCTCCTTCCTCCGTTGGTGTTTTTGGATGTTCCATGAGATAGAGTATGGTTGGCAAAGGGTTGGCCAAAAATTAATTTCTTTGCCTAATAAGTTATGCATTAGAGCTTCCTCACCTATGATAACTTATAGAAGAAAGTTTTCATGGCCTCTCTAAATATATAATGTGCAAGACCCAAGAGGAGACAATAGATCATTTTTCTCTTTTAGTGTGAATTTACACTAAAGTTATGGAGTCGATGGGTTGATCACTTCAAGATCTATCTCAACTAACAATTAACGCTTCCTAATGTATGGGAGGTTTAGAAACAAAAGGTTAAAAAATAAATTAGTTCAGTTGGTTCGGTCTTTGGGTCCCACCTTTATCTGGTGGCACATATGGTTGGAAGGAAATGCCAAAATGTTTAGAGAGGAATATACTTTGAGAGAGCTTTTTTGGCAAAAAATATTTTACAAGGTTGCAAAAATAGTAAAAGCTCATATGGAGAAGTAGAAAAACCAAGAGGGAGAGAAAGCCACTAGGAGGAAGACTCATGGGGCTTGTCAATCCACACCCTTGTGCTAGGAAAAAATCAACACGAATGGAGCAGCTAAGGATAACCCAGGGATACGAGGTATTGGTTTCCTTAGAAGAGACAAGAATAGGAAGGTCCTTCATTAAAAATTGTAAGGTCTAAGAGTAGCAACAAAAAATAAAATAAAGGCTTTGGTAATCAAACAAGGCTCTCTCAATGATTGAGAGAATGGAGTTCAAAAGATCATAGTGGAGTCCAACTCATAAATTTTTGTGGGGTCATTAGATGAGATTAGAAATTGTTAGGTATGAAGATAATATACAACAAGCAAGTCAACTAGACGTCTGACTTGCTAGACGTCTGGGTCAGACATCTAGGCAACAGGCCAGACCTTTGACCTGCTAGACGTCTAGGCCAGACGTCTGGGTTGCCAGACGTCTAGGCTAGCAGACATATGGACTTGACGTCTGGGATACTAGACATCTAGGCTGGCAGACATCTGGGCCTGACATCTGGGTCTAATGTATGGGTTGCCAGACGTCTAGGCTGGCAGATGTTTGGTCCTGACGTCTAGATTGCCAGACATCTAGGCTAGTAGACGTTTGGGCTTCTAATCTTGTAGACGTCTGGGCCTAACATTTGGGCAGCCAAACATCTAGGCTGGTAGACGTCCAGCCTGACATTAAGCCAAGTAGATGTCATAGGAGCAGACGTCTAGGTAGACAACAGGAATGCAAAAGACGAACAGTCTTGGGAGCAAAAACGAATAGTCTTTTGGAGGTTTTCATTGGAAGAGGAAAATAATGGTTTGGAGTCTTCCTTCTGCTCTATAAAAGAGACTTGACCCCTTGCATATGATAGATAGAGAGGTTGTTGAAAACGTTGAAAGACGTGGATGTAAATTTTGCTGAAAATAATAAAAAGAGAAGTTGTCATTACCCTATGGTTTTTCCTGCACATTGTAGGTTTTCACGTAAATCTTTGTGTCACTTGTGTTACTATTTTCGTGTTCTATATTTTTGTTATTGTGCTTCCTCTTGCAGGTGATAAATCTTGAAGTTTTTTCCTAACATATATTTCAAATGGAGTACATGACAAATCAAGAACATAGTGAGTTAGATCAAAGCCATCTGGTAGTAGTTTAAAGATATCATCTCAGTTCATGTAGGTAGAGGAAAGAATGCTACAACTATCTTTTTGGCTAAAATGGGAGGCGAGCATCTTGTTGGTTACTTATTGAAATATGATTAGAATAGGGATATTGTAACATTCTTAGTCCCAATTTGGGGTAGCCCTGGAAGTCATAAAAGGAGAGAAGCTAATCTGGGATCTCTGAAATAGTATTAACCAAAAATATAATAAGGATAAAAGTTTCTGCTCTTTGGATTGCACTAAAAAATGTGTGGTCCAAATAAACGTTAGAGTTATTTTTATTAGGATCTTGGAACTGGCCAAAAGTGGTAGGCCAATTATTATAACTTTGGACCAATCTTCTTAATAAGATTTTCACCTTTGAAAAACAAAATAATATATTTATAAATATTTAATACAAATTATTATATATTTTGTATATAATAAATTTAAAATAACTTATTTAGAGATCAAACATCTATAAGTTATATATATGAGGTGTATGTCTTTTAAAACTTGAACCTAATTTTTTTGTTGTGCACAGTCATACACACCCATCCGCCCACACGTCCACTGGTTTGAACTTATTTTTTTATGTGAAAGATAAATTGTAACTATCTAATCTTATCTTTATATAATATTTGTCCATAAAATTAAAATTTTAATTAAAAATATGAAATATGTTCTTGTTTACCACTTTTTCTAACCCATAAACACCAAGTCTTATCGTGCTATCTTATCCATAAAATTAAAAATTTACAAGGTAAATCTACTTACTCCCCACCACTTACTATCTATCTATATATAGATTTGGTTAGTGTGAAAAACCCCGCACATGGATGAGCAATCTCTTCCAACTATGACCCCTCGTAAAGTCGAAAGCTATGCTTATCAATAAGAAAACAATATTTATCTTACACTCTATAAATAATCTAACATAAAAAACAATCTTCTAAAAAAAATAATATACATACATTTTTATAATCAATACTCTTACAAATAACAAATAAATTATTATGATATTACAATTTTTTTTATTATACATATATCAAAATTTAAATTTATTTTTCTTAAAAATCAAAAACTTAAAAAATTTAACAATTAAATTAATATTATATACCATATATAAAATATTAATTTACTTTAATAATTAATTGTTATGTGAACCCGACATTATCACTTAGGGTGCATGGATCAACCTCTCATAGTTATGTATATAACTATAATTTGTTTGATTTAACACTTATAATATACAACATAATCTTAAATTCTAGATTTTTAAATGTAATTTTTTTTTTTAACTCCAAAAACTATGGGACAACGTGGATAAGACAGGGGTAAAGGGAAGGACCTTACAATTCCTCAACACCTGAACTCGTGAAAGGTACTAAGGTACTAAAGGAAAAATGTTTAATAATTTGAGGCACGTGTTTTCTTGAAATGTAATTAAACGTAAAGAAAAGGAAGGTTGGCCCACAATTTTGATGGAAAGTCAAAAGTTTTGTGAGTTTTAAAAGATTCTCCAAAATTTTTGATGTGCCCTTTCACTCTCAGGCTTTTTATATGCAAGTTGGGACCTACATGAAAGAAGAGATGTGATAGCCCGATGGGAAAGGAATGAATATACACTGTCACCAAGTTGTTAGTAAACATCAAATCTAAACTTTTGTTTTTGTTATGCATGTAATTATTATGTTGTATGTTTTATTAATAAGTATGTTGGTTTGTTTTTTTTTTTAAATGCTCAATATTCAAAACTACCACGTACTCAGAGAGGATTTTATTTTATTTTATTTTTATTTTTATTTTTTTTTATGTTCAAGGTTTAAACTACTACGTATTAAGAAAGAAAGGGACGTCTAAGATTCAAACCATGATGTACCTAAAAAGGAACAACTTATCCAAAAGGATATCTAAACTTCAAACCAAACCACAATGTATCAAGAAAGTAAGGGATGTCTAAGGTTCAAACTAGAACGGTTCAAACCATGATGTACCTAAAAAGGAACAGGCTAGATGGTAGTGGTCAAGTATTTGTTGGTTACCTGTCCCAGTTTGATACCCTAAAGGATCGGGATCTATTGACTTCATTGTACCCAATAGGTTAGGATTTATAGTGACAACATCAATGATGTTATCAATTCCCTTATGTTTTAAAAAATTTTATTATGTTGATTATTTTATTCATAATGAGTGAAAAATGTTGAACTATTGGTGGTAGAAGTGAGCAGCGATGCAAGGAGGAGGAGCGGGAGGTCTAGGGGCAGTAAACCCTAGGTGTGGGGCTTCGAATGGCATAACAGCAGGCACGACAAGTGGGGTCTCTCATGAGATAGCAGGGCCCTAGGCGGAGGATGTGGACAAGGAAATTTCGCTAGAATCGGAACCAGAGCGTTGGGCGGATGCGGTCGAAGATATCTCTAATGGGGACCAGGACTCTATGCGTCAGGATCAAGGTAAGACCCAGGAAGGAGACAAAGAGAAACCTGATAACTGGAGACCATCTTATCTTAATGCTGTTCGTGGTAAGCAAAAACTGTCTGACTCTTATTTTAATCTAAAACCCGTCAATGGTAGGCTAGACATCTCGGATACCCTAGCTCAGCAGGTGGATATGGAGGGCAAAACGTCTCTGGTGGAAAATTTTATGGGGGTTCAACCGAACTTGGAAGTCATAAGGATATGGGCTGTCCAGAAATGGAGGTCAAGGGTTGGTATGATGATTAAGGCTTTACCCAAGAGTTTCGTTTTGGTTACATTTCAATGTGACCAAGACATGGAAAGGATTATTCAAGGAGGTCCTTGGTTTTTTGGGAAAAGGAGCTTGTATCTAAAGCGTTGGACCCTCGATTTCAACCCCTAGATCCAGGTGTTGGATTTGGCTCCTATTTGGGTTAAGATGTCGGGATTACCTTTGCTTTGCTGGAATGAGCAAATCTTGGTTGGGATAGCTGCAGAGATTGGGGAACTGGTAGCTATCGATCCTGCAACCTTGAGCAGAATAAGACTTCTTTCTGCTTGCATGTGTGTGTTGGCGGACATGAGTAAAGAACTCCCTAAATCTATTATATTGTTGTCTATGTATGGCCTTCATACTTAGGACTTTGAATATGAAAATATGTCAATTAAGTGTAGTGTTTGCAGGAAGGTAGGGCACAAAGGTATCCATTGCCTTTCCAAGAACCAGCCCCCACCCCAAAATACTATTCCACAAACCCAGAATAATATCCCTCCCCTGCAGGTCTCCATTCCTGCCCAACATGGGCCTCAAGGACATGGGGCTCGAAATCCAAATATCAGAGATTTCGTTCGGCCTAATTTCAGAAAGAGGCAACGTTATAACCCTCCTCCCATAAATACCTATGCCCCGAAATCCTCTCACAGGGGATTTGGTCCCTCTGGTGGGAACCCTCAAGCACAACCTGCTCCAAAGGTGATGCAACAGGTCCCAAAACCAAATCACAAAGGAAAATTTCACATAGATCAACGCCCTGGAGCAAGTAAATTCGATTGGGTAATACGGGAGACCTATGGAGGCTCGACGAAAGTGGTCCCCTGCACTACAGAGGAATTTATGGGAAGAAATTCCAAGGAGATCAACATCCCAGTGGAGAACAATTTTGATGCATTAAATCATCTGAAGGGAGATCAAATGGATAGCCAAGAAGTGGAATATGAGGTAAAGGAGACCCAAAAGAAGGATTTAGAGGAGCAAAATCAGAGGAAGGAGCAGGAAACTGATAAGACAGGCAAGGATACTCAGGAGGTAGAGGTGAACCACCAAGATCAGTGTACCCCCAAAACAGGGAAAAAATAACATACTAATCAAGAAGCTAAGAGCACGGAATCATCTCCACTATCAGAAAGACCAGTTAACCTGGAGATCTAGGTTGTTACCCCAAATGCCAAGACTAACCCATCCTAGATGGTTAAGAGAAGTCAAGTGAAACCCAAGGAACCCTCGCCTAAAGCATATGTATGGGGATATGGTTTGGTAGGAATAGGGAAACCCAGCAATGCTGCCTTAAGGCAGAAAGAAGCAGAGCGAGGAGTGGTTGATGGCACTTAAGCAGTATTACACTTTGGGGTGAAGGCTCGAGGATCCAAAGCCCATAAATGAATATTCTATCATAGAATATACGTGGGAGCAATATTGCAAAAATGAGAGCTCTGTGTGCTCTTAGAAAAGAACACAAACCAGATATGATATTACTACAAGAAACTAAAATGGAGGAGAGTAGAGTGATCCCTTTTAAGAATAAGACTTTACAAGAAGCTAAAGTAGTAGCCCAAGAGGCCACTGGAATAGCAGGAGGGCTGTTGGTTATGTGGAACAAGAATGTGATTGATAGTAGAGTGATTCTGATGTTTAGTTGGTTTATTTATCTCCTATGATTGGATAAAACCATGCAGGAAGATTGGATCTTAACAAATGTATATGCTCCAGTTAGACAGGGACTGAGAAGGATTCTCTGGGGTCAGCTAGATGAACTGACGGAGACGGTCCCCAACTACCCTTGGATTGTGGCAAGGGATTTCAATTGCTACCTTAATCCTGCAGATAAATTTGGGGGCTCTCAAAGACTAACTACTGATATCTATGAGTTTAGAGATTTTGTTGATCAACATGAGCTGATGGATGTGGACCTGCATAGATTCTCCTATACATGATCTAATAAAATATTAAAGGAAAGCCAAATTCAAATTATATTAGATAGGTTTCTTCTTTCTTAGGAATTCCTGGAGAGGTTGGGGGACTCTTCATTAACGACACTACTGAAAATCGGGTCTGACCATAACCCAATTTTTTGGAAACTGGGGAGGACTCTAAGAAAAAATACATAAGACCCTTTTGATTCGAACTTATGTGGCTCCAACACCAGGATCTCAAGGATCTGGTTACCCAATGGTGTTACAAAAAGTATAATGGTTCAAAACTAGCCCAAGTGGCGTGTAAACTGAGGAATGTGAAGGCTAACATTAGAGAGTGAAACAAAACTTCCTTTGGTAATATTTTTGCAAAAAAGGCAGAACTAAAAGACAAGATCAATGAAATGCAGGAGAAGCAGAAGTCAGATCAGCTTACTGAAGATCTGAGAAACCAGGAGAGGGAGCTGTTAGCCAAATACCACACGGTGCTAGGATTTGAAGAAACCTTCTGGAGGTAGAAATCCAGACTATGTTGGTTGAAGGAGGGTGATAGAAATACAAAGTTCTTCCACATCTCTACTCTTCGCCACAGTAGTACTAACAAAATTAAGGAGATCAAGATGGCCGATGGGTCTAACACCAAAGATATGGAAAACATGAGGGAAGCGACCGAGTTCTTTAAATCGTTGTTAGAAGATGTAAATCTTACTATTGAAGAAGAGGACTCTCTGTTGGCGGCCATTCCACCCCTTGTCACTAAGAATCTTAATGGATTCTTACTCAGCCCTTTTACAGAAGAGGAAATTGGGAAGGTGGTTTTTGACATGGATGGTAACAACTCCCCAAGATCGGATGGCTTCCTCGCTGCTTTCTTTCAAAAGTTTTGGGATATCCTTAGCGATGATGTAATGGAAGCTATAATTGAGGCTCAAAAGGACATGGAAATCCCAGAAGGACATGGAAATCCTTCGTATTTTCTTGAGCTACTTCCTATTCCGTGTCATCCACTTGTTGTTCCTCCATCACCCTTTCTTCTGGAATCTGTTGTGCATTCCCAAATGTGACCTATTGAGTAACAAGTGCTTCTTTATCTTGTGGCACTTATGTATTCTTCAGGACCTCTGGCTTACTGGAGCCTCCTGTTACAATTTTGTAACGAATCTTCCTCTTGGACTCTTCTATCATGGTACTCGGTCCAACTCCTGCTTCATCTTGGGTTGTGGCTACTCCATCATGCCCTACCTCAATTCCTTTAAAACAATCAGAGGCATCCATATTATCAAAATGATCAAAGATGTTCAAAGATTGCACTATCTTCTCCACCTTTATCCAATATAACTCCTCCAGTTTCATTGCTTCTGAGTCCGACTATTCCTTCCTCTGTACTTTTAGAACTGGTTTATCTGCCATTCTTTCTTGCTGCCTTCTTGTCCTTATTTGTACTAGACTACTCTCCCTTTCTTTATTGAGAGGCTACTCCTACTGCCTTTGTGCAGGTACCTGTTGTTCTAGTTCCGACTCCAACCGTCTATAACGCTTTCTTCGATGACGTACATCAGCATCCTCCTCTAGAGAAGTATCTCCCTGAGCTTCACTCCTGTGCCGCTCACTCCTTGTGTGTGGTTTCTTTAGAGTACTCTTTGCTATGGGTACAACCTTTACCCATCTCAATACTATCGGTTTGTCTGACCTAATTTCTCTAGGTGACGTAAACCCTGGGAATTGCATTCCTGCTTCTATGATTGCATTCAGTAGCAATCCTATTGCCTGAAAGGTCATCCCAAAATTCTTCGATCTTTTCGTCAAGGCCTCATGCATTCTTCTCTCTAGAAAGGTACCCCAATCATACATAATCCCCTAGATAATACCTTCTACATATTGTGCCATCCACATTGGCATCTCAGTTACCCTTATATCACTTGACAATCGAGCCATGACTGTGTTCATAGTACATGCCCAATTATCACTTCGTAACTGGATTTGCTTTATTCTGCACATTTTTGCACTAGAAATATTTACGTCTGTCATCGATTTGACAGTGGTCATGGTGGTAACCAGGTGATGTGCTTCTATTGGGTCTACCAATTTCTTGACTATCTCCATACCTTCCGTCGATAACCCAAATGTTCTTTTGAATGCCTCCGTCGAAACCTCCACCTTCACTGACTTGTTGCCCATATTGACGTAGGTTGTCTTTGTTGCTGCATTATATGCCTGAACTATCTGTAAAAGATATATCTGGAAGAATGTCCTATGAAATGGTGGAATTTGCACAATGACTGCCACTTGCACATTTTTGAATGTCTTCCTCCATGGATGAGACATGTTCTTCTCATCACTCCACCATTTCCTGCATGCTTCCACTCCGTGTTGTACAAACGTGATGTTTGACAGTTCTACCTGGCATTCCTCTTGTTCACTACTCAGGTGTTCTTCCCATTCTAGTACATGTACCTTGCTCCTCAATTCCCTTCATGAGTTAGTTGCTTGGGCCATCCTTTCCTCTCTGTGCCTCGGTCTATCCAGGTGTGCTCCCCAATGGCTCTGTCTCCTCCACAGCCTATACCCTCCTCTCCTCCACATACGATTACCATGCCTTTCACGGGACTGAAACTGACACTCGAAGTGCTGTCGTGAGTATGCCTCTCTCTCGTGTAGCGGACTTGGTGATCTCTCCACCCTATTTGTTGCAATCCACCTCAATCGACATACAAAATATTATGTTGAGGTCATTCCTCCAACATCTCGTCGATTAACTCAACCGCATCCTATGCAATTAGAAATGTACCAAAAATCGTACAAATTTCTGTAAAAATGTACAATGTATGGTTTTGGTCCCTTGTACGGTTTCACCTTCCTCCGTCGCTTCCAAATCGTACACTTCTTTGACTGTTTTTCCCTTTACCCCGTCAATCTTCAAACAGTCAAATTTCCTCTAAATCATACGACTACAACTTGAAATCGTACAAAATGCCAATACTCCATACTCTGTTACTTGTTGGCTGCCCTCCCCTTTAAAATTTGTACGATTCCATACAATTTCGTACGATTTCTTAAAAAACTGCCAAAAATGGAAAAAATTACACTTTTCTTCTTGGAAATCGTACAACCTGCCTCCAAATTGTACAATACGACTTCTATAACTCTCACTGTTGCAAACTACTAGGATTTTTGTCTCATTGGCCAAATCTACCACCGACCCACTTGTCGGATTGTCTCGATCTACTCTTAAGTGATTTTCTCAATCAATCTTTCACTCCACTCCTGGCGTAGTTTTCTTTAATTTGAGGAACTGTTGGCTGCAATGTATGGTTGTACGGACTATACTTTTCTCTCCTCACGTTTTGTAGCTCGTTTTTTGCCAGATTTTTTTGTTCTTAGGTTTTCAATCTTCCATCCTCCTGCAATTTACCCAATTCCAACCACCAATCTAGGCTTCCTTTAGCTCTAATCAGAAATTCCTCCTCTCAAAATCCATACAATGACATATTCTGACGTCGTCTGCTATAATATTTCTAAAAAAAAATTGAATTCACCCTTTTGGTGGAGAAAAAACTCAATTCTTCTTTCCCGGGTTGATTCCTTGAAGCTGAAAAGAACTCCCTGGAACAAATTTAATAATGGGTCTGCAAATTCAAAGTGTTGGTGAATAATTCTCACCCATGTAGTCCTCTGTTATCAAATGTACACTTTTCCTCTTCAATCTCTTGAAAATTTTGAATTCTCCTTGGTGATTGAAAAATTATGGTCACTTTACTATCCTTTTAAAGCAAGTTTTCAAAAACCCTAAACCCTAACTAAAAAACCCTAACTATCAAAAGAATCAAAAAGCGCCAAGTTGCATGCTTTTTCCATCTCCACTGCTAGATGATTGCCAACTCAGCAGTTGGTTTTAAATTTTTGTCTTTTCCCCCCTTCTTTTCCTCCAACCGCTGCTTTTCGGCATGTCCAATTAATTAGTTAGTTGGAAAATCATACACAGTATGATCCAAATCGTACAATACAACTTTATGTACGATTTGCATGTCATTATTTCCTTGTACGACTCTCTTTTGTACGATTTCCATCTTGTACCTTTTCATTGTACGATTTCATGACTTAGAGAAAATTTTGCTTTCTTTTTCTCTAGAGAGGCCGTCGTTTCCGATTTTCAACCTCCCCCTTCCTAATTGTGTCTCGAGGGATTTTCACAACTAAGGCACAATTTTTTTTTTCATTTTTATTTCTCTTTTTTTCATTCATTTTTTTTTCATTCTAGTCTAATTATACTTACCTCCTAGATAATCACACAGTGACATTCACCTGTACGACCCTATCCCAATCTTGGCCTCTAGGTTTGACCATAACATTTCGATTAGTGGTATCCTCTTGTACCTCTGCTTGGCTGGTCTTTGCCTGTGATGTTGTTGCCCGTTCATTTCCCCTCCTACAATGTGTACAGTTCGAAATTGTACATCGACAAGTTGGAGTGTCATCTCCTGGTAGGCCTTCTTCTTGTCGTGCAGGTGATTGATCCCGTGATGGTGGTGTTCTCACCACTTTGCTATTATTTGAGCAAATTCTTCACCTATCTCCACGGATCATTTATGGCTCCAAACTTGATGATCAGGTTCATTGTTGGCCTAGGTTTCCCCCATTTGCGAAGTGTACTCTTCCTCTACCAGCAAGGTTTCGACCACGTGGGTATCTCCTCCTTCCATTCCTGCTAGGCATGAAACCTCCACGTACTATTGATGACTCTTCTCTTACTCGGGGTAATTGCCAATTACCCCTTTCTTGTTGGGGTCCTTGACGGATTAGGGGTGGTCACCCCCCTCTACGTCTTTGTAACTTGTTTCGTAACATACCTCTTAGTCTGGGTATATATTGTGGGTTCCTTACCTAATTAATACATGCTAACGGGTTATCTCCTGGACATCTAGGAGTAGGGGGTCAAAATCTTCCTCATCCTCTACCTCCTCTAATTGCAACATCACCAAGGTCTCCATCGTTTCTCTTCGTCTACCTATTCCTCTTCCTCGTTGAAGTCTTATAGGTCCTTGTCCAATTCTTCCTCTTATTCCTCGATCATCAGGAGTAATATCTACCAATTCGATATTAGCCAATGGACTCCAGTTTGGTGACAGCTGTTGCAAGATTCTGATTCTTTGATCAACCCTTACCAAGCGACACCTCCATCTTCTTTCCTCAAAGGATCTCTGGGGGGATGAAAATTCCAATACTTCCCTATAATCATTAGAAAAGTCTGTCTCAAAACTAGAGTCAGTCTGACCCTCTTCTCTCTATTCTGCCTAGTTGTGTGGCAAATTCATCACTATCTCCAATCGTCGAACTTCCCTCCTTTGTCTTCTCAACTGTTGGTGAGCTATTACATATGCCTGTGTATCATTCTTGGGTCTGTCCTCCAGAACTCTCTCGACTTGCCTTGGTCTCAATGCTCTAATTGGAATACTTTGATCCCTCTGAGGATTATGAGGATTCGCTGGTTCATCATCATATGTACTAGGCTCTCTTACAAACCATGATATTCCTTCATCACTAGAATATGTCATACCTACTACATTGTGGTGCAATTCAGGTGATGTGGTGGTCTCCTCTATATCTCGCCAAAGTACTTTTGTGCCCCCGTTTATCGTAGGCTTCTTTCTTGGTGGGAGTGGTAAACTTGTACTTGCACCTTCATTTCCTCCACCATTTATTGGAGTTAATATTTCAACCTCCTCAGGTTCACTTCCAATCTCTTGTAATCTAATTGCCCTCTGTTCATCCAATCTTTGTATGGTACCATCCAATTCCTGGATTACTTGTGCTCTCAATCTTACATTGTGACCTTGTAGTGTTTGATACTCTTCCTACAATTATTGAGTTTGCATTCTCATCCTCTGTTGTAATAGCCCTATATGAGTTAATGGGGAAAGTTCTGCTTGTTCTACTTATATCCTTTCTTCCCTAGCATCCTCCGAAATTTCCATCTCAAATGTATCCACTCTATCCTCGTTGCGCACTGTCAGCCTTACCCTTCTTCGTTCTTCTGACTGATGAGGTAGTTCCCTATGTTCTATTTGTGGGTACCTCTTGTTCGAAGCTCTTGGTAACAGTGCCCTCTCTTGATAGCCTTCTATTGCTGGGGGGATCCACTCTTCTCCCTCTCTTATGGTTCCATCCGCCCTTCTAATATGTACTCGCACCCTTCTTCTTTCACCAAGTCCAGGTGCCAACTCTTGTTGTTCAATTATTGGTTGCATCTCCTCCCATTTGGGAAATAGCCTTGCAAGTCCCATATTCGGCTTCTCTTACAGTGGACCCAGCTCATGATGAGCCTCATCTTGAGCATCTGCTCGTCTTCTCTGTTCCATCTCTTCTGAAGCAATGAATAAACACTATACTTTGTAAGGCTTCAACTTTGATCTATTTACAGTGTTAGGAACCTCAGTCCCATTCAGGTTCTATAGCTTGACCGCTCCATTATCCAACACTTATATAACTTTATAAGGGCCAAGCCATAGCGTCTTCAGTTTACCTGGCTTGATCTCCCTCTTTTCGTTAAATTTGAGAACCAAGTCCCCTAGACTAAGTTCTAACTTCCTCAAATGCTTGTCATGCCACACCTTTCATCTTTTATGGGCTATCTCAATCGCCCACTGTGCCATGACTCTTATTTCATCTAGTTTGTTCAGCGTCATCAGTCGTTCCTCCAAACTTTCTTGATATCCCAAGCGATGCTCTACTACAACCCTCAAGCTTGGTATCAAGAACTTGACTGGCACCACCGCTTCTTGGCCATACATCAATTGGAAATGAGTATGTTTTGTTGGTTTGTAAGTTGTTCTATATGCCCACAAAATGGACGGTAACCTTTCCTTCCAGTCTACTCCTATCCCATAGGTTTTATACAGAGTTGATACTAAGACTTTATTAGTCGCTTTCGCCTGCCCATTTGCTCTCGGGTAGTACAGACTAGACAATGAGTGTAAAATCTTAAACTCTGTCATCAACGTCTTGATAATATCATTAACGAAGTGTCCTCCCCAGTCACTTGTTATACATAGCAAAATACCGAATCTTATGATCACCTACTCGTACAAAAATTATGTTGTAGTTTTAGCAGAATTACCAGGTAATGCTCATGCTTTTACCCATTTTGTGAGGTATTCTGTTGCCACTATGATATATCTACATTTTTGTATTTGAGATGTCTTCAATGGTCCCACGAAGTCTAAGCCCCAACGTTCAAACAATTCCTATGGATGCGATGGGTGTAAGGGCATAAAGTCCCTCTTGACCGGTTTACCTGCTCTCTGGAAAGTATCGCAAGATTTCACTTATTCTTTTGCATCATTGTACAATGTGGGCCACCATAGACCTACTAACAATATTTTTCGTGTAGTCGCATCTGGTCCCATGTGTCCCCCTACTAAGCCTGCATGAGCTTCTTTCAATGATGCCTTAACTTCTTCCTCCATTACACATCTCCGTAATATACCATCACTTCCTATCTTGTATAGCAATCTTGCTACTATATGGAAAGGTGTTGACTTCATAATTATTCTCTTCTTTTTGGTTGTCGTCATATCCTGTGGCAACTCCCCTGTGGATAGGTACTGGCCAACCAACTTGTACCATGATGGCACAACATTGATGGTAAACAATTGCGCATTCGAAAATTCATCAGGAAATCTTGTTCCTGTTGGCTCTCCTGATCGTATTTGAGACAACTGGTTTGCAATCACATGCTTCTTGCCAGGTCTCACCACAACTCGGAATACGAACTCTTGGAGCGTAATGAGCCATCAAATAACTCGTCCTTGTATTACTGGTTTATTTATTAAGTACAACAATGCTTGATGATCGACGTAGAATGCAAAGGGGTTTGCCAATAGGTAATGCCTAAACTTTTGAACTGCATATACCATATTCGAGGCTTTCCTTTCTATTTTACTATAATTTCTTTTCGACCTTGACAAAAGGTGACTAGCAAAGAAAATTGGCTGATCCAACTTAAACTATTCTTCTTGTGCCAATGCACATCCAATTGCAAAGTTCGAGGCATCGTCGTGGACATGGAATTCCTTATCCCAACTAGGAAACACCAAAATCGAGTTGCTTACCAACTTAGCCTTTAACTCCTCAAAGGCTCCCTGGTGCTCCTCTTTCCATCTGAAAGGAATATTCTTTTTCGTCAAAGAATCTAATGGATAGGATACATGTGCATAATTTCTGATAAACCTTCGATAATATCCTGTTGACCCAAGGAAGTTTTTGAGTGAACTCACGTCAAAGGGTTCTTTCACGTATAATATTACCCGAATTTTCTCCAAATTTGTCTTCAATCCTTCGCTGCACACAATGTGTCCTAACAATTTTCCATATGGTACCATCAAAAAACACTTTTTTGGGTTTAATGATATATGTGCATTCCTGCACCTTCTCATACATTCACTAAGAGATGGAAGATGCTTCCCATAAATGGACCAATCATCCAAAAATGCCTTGAAATTCCCCATCGCCATTGGTCGAAAATATACAGCATGATTCGCTAAAATGTAGCGGGAGAATTACAGAGCCCAAATAGCATTCAATTATATGCGTAAATGCCATTCTCCACAACAAATGTGGTCTTCAGCTTATCCTCCTCAGCGATGCTGATCTGATTGTATCCTGAGAATCCATCCAAAAATGAATTGATCTTATGTCTTGCAAATTCTTCCAAGATAGAATCTGTGAATGGAATAGGAAAGGAATCCTTAATAGTTACTGCGTTTAGACTCCTGAAGTCTATGCATATCCTTATATTATCGAATTCCTTCTTCAAGGTGATTACTATAGGTGAAACCCATTCACTTTTTGTCACCCTAAATATAATTCCTACTTCCAACATCTTTTCTATCTCTGTATTTACCAATGTCGTGTACTTTGGATTCATTCTATATGGTCTCCTCCTGACAGGTTGAGCGCCAGGCATTAGTGTAATATTATGGACATATAATTAAGGTGGGATTCCTTTCAAATCCTTATATGTCCATGCGAAGACATCCTTGTACTCCAAGAATATCTTGAAGGTTGCTGCCTTCAATACAGGATTCCAATCATCGCCACAGTGGACCATCCTAAATTCCTTCTCCGTTCCTAGATTGACGTCCACTATCTTGGGTCCTTCATACTTGATATTTTATGGCTCACTCGTAGCTTTCATTGTGTTCTTAGGGTGTTTCGGTCTTGTATTAATCTCTACATCTCCTACTGTATACTCCGCAAAGCTTTTTGGAAACGTCCACTTCTCTTCTATTTCCTTAGTTTCTTTACTAACTTTTGGTTCGTCTTGTTTTTCCTTGATCTCCTCTGACTGGATACAGAGGTAGTTGGGTTGAAACATCTTGTGATACTCCATTTTCCAATGAAGAAGTCCACTATCATATTGAGCTTCATCCTTGCTACATTCATCTATGTACAACATTCCCTCTCCATCAGGTTCATGTCCTTCATCTCCTAATGAGTTTTTTGATTCATCAGTTGTAGCTACATCCTTACTAACTCTCTGATTAGCTAAATTGATCATGTATTTATGTTATCCCTTCTTGAAGGTGATTTGATTCTTTCCCAAATTGTGATTAACTTTAGCTACTTGTAGCCATCCTCTCCCCAAGAGAGCATCATATGCAGGTTTTTGCATTGCAATCACAACAAAGTCCAAGACAAACTCTTGCTCAACTATCATTACTTGTTGTGCAATAAAAACTCCTTTCATGTTAATATCATTCTGGTCAACCCCATACAGTTAGAATCTCGGTGCCCATAGGGATGGAGCGCCTAGTTCTATCCAAGTTCTTTCTGGTAGCACATTAACACTGGATCCTCTATCCATGATTACTTGCGTCAATTTGTGCCCCAAAATCTCCATATGCATTAATGTAGGCTTCTTTCCCACATCAATCATGATTATAATCAGATCCATACATTGGTCTTTTTATCCTTCCTCTACAACTGGTTGGCTCTCTACTTCCATCACCTTCTATGGTTGCATTTTCTCCATAATTGCTTTCTGCAATTCTGGGATAGCTTCTAGTAAGTCGGATACTTTAAATTCCACTGTGGTATCTAACACCTATGCTACCAGATTCTGCACAACTGTCTCCTGTTCTAATGGTCTTCGTAATTCCTTTCGATTTCTCAACTCTCCTTGCTTAGTTTTCTTAGTTTCTTCTTGCACTATTTTCTTTGTTGCTTGCCAGTGTTGCTTTTCTTTTGCTGGCTCTGGATACTTATCCTTTTTAGCTTGATTCCTCATCACGGCTAAAACTTCTTGAGTTTCCTATTTAACTTAAGGAACTTTGATGTCCAAATAGCTCACATTCTGTGGGTTACTCGAACTCACCTGCTTTGGACAATTCTCCTCCTTATGGTTCCCCGGACCACACCATCTACAAATGTGTGTAGTGCTCGTTTGTGGTGCTCCTTGCATCGGTTACAGGATAATTCTTCGCAAAATGCCCCCACTCTTGGCAATTGCGACATTGTATGATTGATCTACATTTCGAGTCATATTGTAAGCAACTTTGTCCTCCTTGTCGATTACCTTGATTCTGTCTGCTACCTCTTCTGCTATTTCTATAACCACCACTCGTTGCTTGTTGGCCGCTCCCTTGGGCCTGTGGTTTTTCTTTCTAGTCCTGGATTGATAGTACATGTGGAGGGATTCTTGCATTATAGGGACATATCATTACTTCATGCCCCATCACATTACAAATATAGAAATAGTCATTCTTCGGATACTTCATATTTGTATGTCCCTCGTTCTTGCATTATGTGCACCATAGTTCCTTCCTGTCTTGTTTGATATTCTGTTATTTAACCATCTTATCAAACTCCTTGTGGAATGATGCTACTGTCCTTTGGATAGTGTCTTCTTCCTCACTATCTGAATCTTTCAACTTGGGATGAGATAAAATTCTTGTGTATATCTGTTTTGATTCGCTCTCAAAGGTCTTTATGTGTTTCAATGCTTCCTCATATGTGTCAGATGGTACTCCCTTCATATTTTTCTTATACTTTGGTAGTAACCCATCTACGAACTACCATTTTATCAGTACATCTGCTAATGGCATTTGCATCTTGTCGACTAACTGTTTTAGTCGATGGTTGAAGGATTTTACATCCTCTTCTACTTTATGTTTTGTTATGCAAAGCTCGGTAACTATGTCTCCATCATATTTTAAAGGTCAAAATTTCTCAATGAACTTCTTCTTTATCTGATTCCAAGTCTAAAATTCAACGTTATTTTCTCTCTTTAGGTACCAGTCTATTTTCAATCCTCTCAAGGTGGTAAAAAATAGGACTACCCATTCCTCTGGTCTGTCTACACCATTTTCTCTCCAAATGGTTATGCAAGTTCCTATGTGTCGTGTGGGGTCTTCCTTAACCTCACCTGAAAATGGTGGACATATTTGTTTGGTTGCTCTGTTAGCTATTTTGGGAGAGTCGTCGCTCTCACTTGAGGTGTCTTGCAAAATCTCTATCAGATTCCTCCTTAGGGGTGTCTTACTCCCGTTGTTTTTAGAAGTGTCAATTCAAGGTATCTTGTTTTGTCCCTCCACTTGATGACCAAATTCTTGTGCATCCTCACTCTATGACCTTCTTTGCTGGTTTGATGGAGATAATCTTGGTCTATCCTCCTGAGTCCCCATGTCTTGTTGCCCTGGTGCCTGACTCCCGTTCTCTACACCCTCTTGTAACCTTACTACCGTGTCCTCAGGTCTTACCATCCACTCTCCGTCGTCGTTCACTTTCTCTTTGTCACCCGTCTCCTCTATGTTTAGTGGTTCTTCCTCATATTTTGTCTCAATCAACAACATCTCAAAGTCTCCCTCTTCGAATGTCCAAACTTGCTCTATCTTTGGTTCATGCGTACTTTGATTTGAGTTACTTGTGTTTCTTATTTGAGCAATCCTTGTGCTCCTTCTTACTATAATGTTGTATTGTGGTTCCCTTCTCCCACGCCTTTGTGTACTGGTGTCCATCATAAAAAAATCACCTTGAGTCTTTAGTCAAATTAGACCCGTTTTAACAAGAATGCTAGATTCGATAAGGCAACCACATCAAATGTAACACAACAGTGGAGTATTCTTGGTGGGGAGGTGTTTTCCAGAGGCAAAAATGATTTCTAGACCAAACTTATCTCAATGACCAAATCAGACAGTCTTCTAGTCACCCAAACTACCCTTGTACGAACTATCAATTCCTTGTACGGATCCAAATTACATACTCTGTACGATACCAGATCATACAGTGACCAATATGGTACGATATTACACTCAGAAAAACTGATAGATGCTATTTTGGAGGCTGCCATACACAGTTTTGTAATCGTTCAAGTCGATTCACAAAAACTGCTAAATCAGGTAAATTCCTATAAATCGTCTGTTTTACCAAATTGGGTGATAACTGTTTGTACGATTTGTACAATGTACGATGTACGATCTGTATGAAATACAAGTACAACAAGGGGTTAATTGTTATGCTATTCTGCTTCAATCTCTCTTTGGGATGTTTTGTAAAGGTGTAACAACCTAAAAAAGACAATCTCTTTCACCAACAAAGCATTCAAATCGGGCTGAGGAGAGATTCCATATAAGCAATGCCATCCAAGAATCGTACAGTCTGCTTCAACATGTCTTCACCAACATCACTAAGCTCCTAAATCATTCTCCATTATTCACCAGTGATCGTCGTCTCCACAAAGCTGCAACAAAACTAAAACTAACATATAACAATAAGGTAGAAACTCAATTACACAATGTTAATCCACAATGCATTATCCATTCACAACAAGATCGTACACTGTCATCCACAACGTCTGTTATTCTCATTAATAGTTGTAAATTTAGTTACAATGTGGAAAACTCTCTCAAGGTAATTGCAATAACTCATAATTATGTCTATATCTCTATTCTAGCAACTAATAACCAGTAAACTAGTAGCCAGACCTACAAATTCAAAAATGGGGCCTTATATAACGTTTTCCAGGCCGTTCCAAAGTGGTTCCTGAGACAATCCGCTATTCAAAACTATCCATCTACAAATGAATACATTATTTTGGAATTTTCCTAAGTTTCCACCTTAGTTTAGAAAATCCATGTGACATTTCATCCTGAAATTACATTTCCTTTGCATTTGAGTGAATTTAGGTTCGCCCTGTACAATTTGCTACTGCTCTGTATAGTTTGCCAATCCAGTTGTATGATCTTGCCTTCCACTATACGATTTGCTCCAACTGTACGGTTTTATAAAACCTGAGCAAATCATTCCCAAAACTATTAAAATCTAGAAAATCACGTTTTCTTCTTTTGGGAGGTGGATTTGCTGCCTACACTAGTGGGAGCAATGGAATTTTCTAGTTTTCACCCTATCAGTTTATGTAACACTCTGATGAAGATTCTCACGAAAAAAATCGCCAATAAGCTGAAGGTTATCCTGCCATTCATCATTGATATGAACCAAGGAGGTTTTGTGAAAGGGCGACAAATACTGGATGGTATCATCGCAATTCATGAAGTTATTCATTCAATGGTGGCTAATAAGGAAGCAGGTATGTTACTAAAGCTACACATGAATAAAGCCTACGATCGGGTCTTATGGTGTTTCATCACAAATATTTTGGGTAAATTTGGTTTCTATCCCTAGTGGATTAAGTCAATTTTTAGTTATATCTCTACCACAAGATTTTTTGTCATGGTGAAAGGGTCACCCTCCGGTTACTTTAAGAGTGACGGGGGCTGCAACAAGGAGATCCTTTGTCTCCATACTTGTTTATTATTTTAGCGGAAGCATTGGGTAGGAACATTTCAAAAGTTGTGGCAGAAGGTCGATTAGGAGGTTTCAAACCAACCTCAGCAGCAGAGCCAGTGTCTCACCAACAGTTCGTGGATGATACGATCATTGTGTCCAAAGCCTCGATGCCTCAGGCTAGGAAGTTGAAGATAATTCTAACCAAGTATGAGATGAAAGAAGGACAACACATAAAATATAAGAAGAGTAGCATCTATTTATTTAACACGCCTGGTGGGAGGGAGGAAAGAATAGCTAACCTCTTTGGATGTGGAAATGAGCTTTTATCGACGACTTATCTAGGCATACCTATGTTCGAAGGAAGAATGAAGGCTACATTGTGGAACTCAGTCATTGACAGGATCTTCAAAAAGTTAGCAGGATGGAAGGGTAGCCTTCTCAACTCCGTAGGGAAAGCCTTACTAGTTCAAACTACTTTACAGAGCATTCCAATCTACTGCATGTCTCTATTTAGAATGTCGACAAAAGTCCGAGCTACACTAGAGCAAATTCAGCATAACTTCTTGTGGTCAAGTTCAGAGGAGAGAAAGATAATTTCCTTGGTAGCATGGAATCAGGTGTGTGCAAGAAAAGATAAAGGGCTGAAGAGAATGAAAGAAATGAACCAAGCTCTGATTGGCAAACAAGTTTGGAGATTTGTCAATAATGATCAATTGGGATGGGTAAAACTTCTTAAGGCAAAATATATCAGAAATAATTAGGACTTCCTGAAAGCTGATAATCTCCTTAGAGGATCCTATTTCTAGAATTGTTTGCTCGAATGTCGTGAGGTAGTCAGGAAAGGCATCAGATGGGGAATTGGTAATGGAAGACAAGTGGACTTTTGGCAATATATGTGGTTGGAAGAAACCCCTTTGCAAGATAACTTAGGCCTTTGGGTCCTCCAGCACAAACTTTCAGAGGAAATGGGAGGAAAAGTAAGGGATTTTCTTGCTATAGCACATGAAACTTCCTCTTGGAAGAAAATCACAGTTCAAAATCCTTCAGAGCAAGAGAAGGTGGCCCTGACCAAACTCAATGATGCTGTAAGGGTGTTCTCGATCATTCGAGGGGGAGGAAGAGACAAGATGATTTGGGGCAAAACTACAAGTGGGATCTATTCAGTAAAAATTGCCTATAAACTAATCCACTCAGGATTTAATGGCTAGACTCTGACTTCTATTATTTGGTTAAATAATTTAAGCCCAAAAATAGCTTTCTTCTTTCGGCTAGTAGTTCAAAATAAGATTCTGACAACAGATAATCTGCAGAGGAGAGGTTTCCAATTCATCAATCGATGTATCCTATGTGAGAAAGCGAAAGAATTTGTAAGTCATATCTTTCTAACTTGTGAATTTTCTTGTGCAGTCTTCCAAATGATTCTATCCAAATTTCATATAGATTGGGTCCGCCCAAATAACATTTTTAACTTCTGCATACAGTGGGCTTCCCCTTTTGGGCGAAACATTTGACTTAGCTCTGGAAGCTCATCTTACCCCATTTTTTATGGGGTATATGGAATGAGAGAAATAAGAGAGTATTTAAAGGATGGAAGAAAGATCCCAGGTTATGTGGTAATAAAATAATCAGAGCTCTAAAAGAAAACTAGAAAACCTTTTACTTCAAAAATGAGACCCTATATCCTAGGGAAAGGAGGATTTTGTGGAATTGGGGAGAGGAACCTCCAGACCCAGTCATTACAACCAACCCACGGGATGGTGTCAAGTGGATACCCCCCACACAAAAGTGGGTTAAGTTCAATTTTGATAGGGCAGCCAAAGGAAATTTGGGGGCTGTAGGAGCAAGAGGAGTTCTAAGAAATGAGGAAGGAAAAGTGGTCCTTGCCTTTGCGAAGCCTTTGGGAACTCAAACAAATAATTTTGCAGAAGCCCATGCCTGCATGTAGGCAATGAGAATTTCCAGACTAGAGGGTTATAAGGAAGTAATATTTGAAGAGGATTCACTTAATATAATCAAGGCAATTAAGGAGGATAAAGACCCCAACTGGACCATCTCGGAGCTTATCCTAGAAGTAAAGATTCATAAATCCCATTTGGTTAGTACTCGAATCCAACACACCTTCATAGAAAGGAACTAGGCGACGGATCTAATGGTAAATATTGTAGCTTCTACTAGGGAGATGCAAATTTGGAAGGATAACTTCCCTCAAGAAACACTGGTGTTGGCTTCTAAAGAAGATCTAATATCAAACCTGTTAAAGCTGCAAGAGATCAGAGTGGTTGATGATGAGTAATCTGACAGATGGAATTAGGCAGAGGGACAAAAGGTAACCCATTTGCTGGAACCTGGGAAGTGACAGGTGTACAGTACAACAACCTAGTATTATGTTTAGTAAGTGCTAGGTGTTGTTTGGTTTTGTTTTATCCTGAATTGTCTAGCGGTAAGTATAGGTTGCGGACTCTAAGTATGGCTTAATGTAGGTCTTGGGAAGATCCATTTTGTATTTTGATTATACGGGCTTGGAGCTAGAACCAACCCATTTTGACTATGTAAAAGGTTTGTGGACCTTATAACCATCTCTACCTAATACCAAATTTTTTTTTTATTATGTTGTATGTTTTTAGTATTTTTAAATGAAATATATAAAATTAACATGAGTTTTATTAGTATTACATTATAATAATTTAGTGATATTATAGTCGAGGGAGAACATCGCAACGGTTCAAGCTTTGGCTCTTCTTCGGGAGGTCCAAGGTTCAAACCGTGGTATGGGCGAGTTTGTGAAGGGATGGGTGTGTGTATGGTTGAGTTAAATTCCCTACCAATAAGTTCAAATCTCCCTCTTATGAGAGGTCACGGTGGAATGGTGATGTTGAGCAGTGAGCGTTGGTTGTAGGGGTTTTTCACACTAACCAAATCCTATATATATATATATATATATATATATATATATATATATATAGTGATAATATAATAGTTTGATAATTATGCATATAGATGATGGGGTTTTGAAAAGACCCAAACCTTTTACAAAATATATTCATCCTTCTTTAAAATCATAAACGAGACTCACAAATCACCATGAGAGAAACCAGGATCCCTAAAAACAACCAACTCTGAACTAGCACCATCAACCACTATTAAAACGAAAGAGCAAAGGATAACTCAATCCCACACCCTTGCCAAACAAGCATAATTATGCATGTATTACTATGTAAGTATCGAATATGATTTCTTCTTGAAAGTTGAAGAATATAATTCCTATTCGGCTAATACCAAGTTTAATGGTTTTTTAAGGTAATGTTGTAAGTTGTAATTTTATTACTTAATATTGGTTCTTTGGTGGGATACTAGTTTCCAATAGATTATTGCTATTATGATTTTATATTTTTCAACAAGTAATAAAATATATATATTTTTAAATTTAAAATTAAATAGGCTTTAAAATTACAATATTTCTCTTTATTGTTTATAAAAAATTATTAAATATTTTTTAATAAGTTATACGAGATTAAAATAGTTTCGTTTGTATTAATGATGTTACAACATTTTTTATATTTATGCATATATCATATAATAAAATTTGAACTTAAATTTTTTAAAAAGTTAGGTTAAATTGATTTATGTTATTTAATTAAAATATTATGTTTCTGGCTCAAAGAAGGAGACACCAACACGAAGTTTTTCCATGCTTCCACCATGCGTCATAGAGGCTCTAATAAAATCTCTGAGCTGACCAAGGCTGATGGATCCATTGTCTCTGACATCCAAGCAATCAGACAGGAAGTTGTTTGCCACTTCCAGGAAATTTTAGGACCAAGCACTGGCTGCCATCCCCGCACTGCAAGTTCTCTGCTACAGAACATCCCAAATTTGGTGTCTAACAATGATAATAGAAAATTGCTTCAAAGCTTCACTGAAGAGGAGGTCAAAGAAGCTCTATTCGCAATGGAACCTAATAAGGCCCCCGGACCTGATGGCTTCCCACCCTAGTTTTTTCAACACTTCTGGGATATTGTGGGCCAAGATGTCGTTGCTACGGTTAAATTCTTCCAGAGAGCCAAAAAGATGCTGAGAGAGGCCAATTCCACTTTCATTGTTTTAATACCCAAGTCCAATGATTGTGCTTCTCTTTCTGATTTCAGATCGATTAGTCTCTGCAGTGTCATTTACAAACTTATCACCAAAGTTATGGCAAATAGGTTGAAAGACATCCTTCCCTCCATCATAGATCAGTGCCAAGGGAGCTCGGTCAAAGGTAGATTCATTTTAGATGGAGTGATAACCGTCCACGAATTGGCCCACTCGGCATCTAAAAATAAAAAACCCAGCATGTTCCTTAAGCTTGACATGAACAAGGCTTTCGATCGGGTTTCCTGGAAATTCCTGTTCGAGGTCCTGGAAAAGTTTGGGTTTCACAAAGAATGGATCAAGATGGTTCGCGAATGTATCTCGACTGCTTGGTTCTCTGTTCTTATCAATGGCTCACCCGCAGGTTTCTTCCAAAGTTTCAAAGGCATCCATCAAGGGGACCCTCTATCCCCCTTTCTCTTCATCATTTTGGTCGAAACCCTTGGAAGAACCCTTTCAGCTGCCTACAACAGTGGTCTTGTTTCTAGGATCAAACCAGCCTCAACAGCGAAATCCATATCCCATCAACAGTTTGTTGATGATACTATTCTATCCTCTCATGCTTCCGTTCCCGAAGCAAAAATCATTAAGAACATTCTTGATTCTTATGAAGAGGCGGTTGGTTAGAAAGTCAACTACCATAAAAGTAAGCTATAATTTCTCAATACTCCCACTCACAGACAAAATAGGATTGCTGAGATCCTTGGGTGCAACATTGGGAGCCTTCCAACTACTTATCTTGGATTATCGCTTTTCCACGACAGATCGGTCTCGGCTATGTGGAACCCCGTTTTAGATCGCCTCAACAAGAAACTAGCGGGGTGGAAAAGCTCAATGCTCAGTCAGGCAGCCAAAGCCACTCTGGTCCAAGCTTACCTGCAAAGTATCCTTATTTTTTTCTTATCTATCTTCAAAGCTCTAGCTACCATCTACCAAAGAATTGAATAAATTCAACGCAAATTCCTTTGGGCTGGAAACGAAAACAAGAATAAATTTTTGCTAGTCGCCTAGGATAGGGTCTGTTCCAAGAAAAAGGATGGAGGACTTGAATTCAAAGACATCAAGCGGATGAACATGGCCCTCATTTCCAAGCAGGCCTAGAGACTTACCATCAATGAAAAAGTCACTTGGATTGATATCATTAAAGCTAAGTACCTCCATTAGTTTTCCTTTCTTGGAGAGCACCTCCCTATCGGATCCTATTTTTGGAATGGTGTTACCAAAATAAGGAAGATCATCATGGAAGGCTTAAGGTGGTGTCTAGGAACTGGAACGACCATCCATTTTTGGGATGACCCGTGGATCCGTGATAAACCTCTCAGCCAAGATCCGCATCTTGCAGTGCTCAAGGCGGCTATCGAAGCCACCTTTGGAGATAAGGTGTGTCACTTCATTAACCTAGGTCCTACAAGACCTGAATGGAAACACCTGGCTCTTAACGGGCCAAGGCATATCATCGAGGCTCTTAGGCGGTTACAAAACTTGTTGAGGACTTGCATCATCTCGAGCTCACACAAAGATGATTCCATGGTATGGAACCTTGAAGATTCTAGAAATTTCACTGTCAAATCAGCTTACTACAGTCAAGAAACTCCCATAGATGGTTGGGACTTATCAAATCAGGTCTGGGTTCCCAATATCATTCCCAAGGTCAAATTCTTTTGCTGGTTGGCCATCCAAAACATAATCCTCACCATTGACAACTTGATAATAAGAGGTCTACTCATTCCCAATTGGTGTATCCTATGCAAAAATGTCTGTGAGTCAACTTCGCATGTTTTTTTGGAATGTCCCTTTTCTCTAGCAGTTCTCAACCAGGTTCTTAACACCTTCGACATCTCCACAGCCCTCCCACATTCCATTCCCCTCCTTATTAAGCAATGGCCCCGGCCTTTCAAGAGCAACCAACTTAAATTCATGTGGCAAGCTTGCCTCCACCTTTTCTTGTGGCAAATATGGCTCGAGAAAAACGCCAAAATTTTCAAAAATCAAGCCATTGATAAGAAGATTATTGTTGTCAAAATCTTGGCCCTTGCTACGGAGAATGCCTCTCTTGTTTTGTCTTCAAACCCCCCCCTCTTGGCCTAGAATCGGACCTAACCACACTTTTCAATCTAACATCTCTGCCATGCCCTGTAATTCTGTTGATAGGTCTGTCATCAAGTGGGTCTTACCACCTACTGGGTGGCACAAGCTCAATTTCGATGGTGAGGCCAAAGGCAACCCAGGAGTGGCTGGTGAAGGAGGAATTCTCAGAAACCATAGAGGAGAAATAATTTTGGCCTTTGCCCAAAACTTGGGAATTCAATCCAACAATATGGCAGAGGCGCGGGCTCTATTCCAAAGTTTGATCCTCTTGGAAGGGTTGACCATCAACAAACTTATCATCGAAGGAGACTCGCTGCACTATATCAACTGGCTCAATGGTACTACTAAGCCTCCCTGGGCCCTTGCTTCGATTTTCCAAGAATGCAAGGCCCTAATTGGCAATTACCCAGAATTAGTCATTAAGCATCAATACCGGGAACGAAACAAAGCTATGGACTGGCTTGCTAACAAGGGAGTCGGCAAATCTGACATTCAAGTGTGGAGAGAATCCTTCCCCATTGGCCTAAGGAACGATTCTACAAGTTTCAATGTTTGCACAATGTGAGATGTTGCCTGGGGATTGGTTTGGTATGCTGATGAAACTTGTCACGATATCGCGACACTTCTTCCTTCTTATCCTTCGACAACGAAAATACAACATGTCACGATATTGCGACACTTTTCACCTTTGGCCTTGAAAATGCAACTTGTCACGATATCGCGACACTTTTCTCCTTTGGCCGCGAAAATGCAACATGTCGCGATATCGCGACATTTCTTTCTCCTTTGGCAGCGAGGTTGCAACTTGTCACGATATCGCGACACTTTTTTCTCCTTTGGTCGCGGCGTTGCATCATGTCGCGATTTCATGACACTTTTTCTCTTTCGGCCGTGATGATGCAACTTGTCGTGATTTCGCGACACTTTTTCTCTTCAGCCACGATGATGCAACATGTCGCGATTTCGCGACACTTTTTCTCTTCACCCGCGATGATGCAACATGTCGTGATATCGCGACACTTTTTCTCTTTGGTCGTGATGATGCAACATGTCACGATATCGCGATACTTTTTATCTTTGGTCGCGATAATGCAACATGTCGCGATATCGCGACACTTTTTCTCTTTGGTCGTGATGATGCAACATGTCGGGATATCACGACACTTTTTCTCTTTGGCCGCGATGATGCGACATGTCGCGATATCGCGACACTTTTTCTCCTTGGCTACGATGATGCAACTTGTCGCGATATCGCAACACTTTTTCTCCTTGGCCGAGATGATGCAACATGTCGCGATATCGCGACACTTTTTCTCCTTGGCTGCAATGATGCAACATGTCGCGATATCGTGACACTTTTTCTCTTTGATCGTGATGATGCAACATGTCGCGATATCGCGACACCTTTTCTCTTCGACCGCGATAATGCAACATGTCGCGATATCGTGACACTTTTTCTCTTTGGCCGCGATGATGCAACTTGTCGCGATATCACGACACCTTTTCTCTTCGGTCGCGATAATGCAACATGTCGCGATATCGCGACACTTTTTCTCTTTGGCCATGATTATGCAACATGTCGCGATATCGCGACACCTTTTCCTTCTTTGGTCGTGACAATGCAACATGTCATGATTTCGTGATATTTTTTATCTTTTTGCCGAGACGATGCAACATGTCACGATTTCGTGACACTTTCCCTCCTTTGGCCACGATGCTACATGTCACGATTTCGCGACACTTTCCCTCCTTTGGCCATGATGTTGCAACATGTCGCGATATCACGACACCTTTTTTCCTTTGGCCGCGACGATGCAACATGTCGCGATATCGCGACATTTTTTCTCCTTAGGCCACGCTGATACAACTTGTCGCGATATCGCGACACCTTTTCTCTTCTGGCCGCGACATTGCAACATGTCGCGATATCACGACACCTTTCCTCCTTTGGCCGCGTCAACGCAACATGTCGCGATATCACGACACCTTTTCTCTTGTGGCTGCGACGGTGCAACATGTCGTGATTTCGGGACACTTTTTTTCCTTTTGCCGCAACAATGCAACATGTCGCGATATCGCGACATATTTTCTTCTTTGGCCTCGACGATGCAACATGTCGCGATATCGCGACACCTTTCCTCCTGGCCGCGACGACGCAACTTGTCGCGATATCGCGACACTTCTTCTCTTCTGGCAACGACGTTGCAACATGTCGCGATATTGCGACACTTTCTCTCATTCGGTCGCGATGCTACTTCTTGTCGCGATATCGCGACATCTCTTCCTCCTTTGGCCGCGACGGTGCAACATGTCGTGATATCGCGACACCTTTTCCTCGCTTTTTCCCTATGCTTTGGATCGCGAAAATGCAACTTGTCGCGATATCGCGACACCTTTCTTCTTGTGGTGTTTTGCTTCTTCTTTGATCTTTAGCTCTTGGGCCTCTTCAATCGGTTTGGAAAACATGTAAAAAATACTTGTACAAAGTTTAGGGACCTTTCAACACCCTTTCAACCAATCAAAAAAAAATATTAAGTTTCTCACATAATTGAAAACTTAGTGCAGGCGTGAAACTTCTTACTTTCTATCCATTGTTTTAAACTCTCTTAACAAAAATTTCATCAGATTTTTATTATTTTTTATTATGTTATTTTAGTAGAACCAAAGATCAAATTAAAGAAATTGTCGTAGTTTGGCCTTAACCGTTGAAATTGTGATGTTTCCAACTGTACAATTGTTTTAAATTTATAGAATTAAATAAAAATAATAATTCCCACTTTTTTTTTCCTTTTTAAACCTTAATAAAAAGTATATTTAATGTTTTTTTTAATTATTATAGTTTTAAATTTATAAAGTTAAATTTTTAAAACATATATTAATCATTTTTATTTAATTTTAATTTTAAGCTTGTTAGTTATTAAAAATAATGTAGTTGTGACCAACTCTTCTATATAACAAAAACAAAACAAAAAAATTATTTAATTTTAATTAGAATAAATTATTATTTTTTAATAAGATTAGTACCATAATTTACAATAATAATTAAATATTATAACATATAACAAAATTAAATTCAAATATTTTTCTTGAAATTTTATATTTTAATTAAAAATTAAAAACTTTTTACCTTATGGGAGGCAACAAGTTGTGACGGATGGAGCAGCAAGGAGGAGGAGCGAGAGGTCTAGGGGCATCAAACCCTAGGTGTGGGACTTCAAAGGGCGGATCGAGCGAGACGCGGCGGGTGGGGGCTCGGCGAGATAGCAGGCCCCCAGGCAGAGGATGTGGACAAGGAAGTTCTATTGGAACCGGTCCAAGGGTGTTGGGTAGATGCGGTTGAAGATTTCTCCGAGGGGGACCGAGGACTCTATGCGTCGGGATCAAAGGAAGACCCAAGAAGGAGACAAAGAGAAACACGGCAACCGGAGACCTTCATATCTTAATGCTCTTCGCGGTAAGCAAAAATTATCCGACTCTTGTTTTAATCTAAAATCTGTCAATGGTAGGTTGCACATCCCGGATTCCTTAGCTCGGCATGTGGCTATGAAGGGCGAGAACATCTTTGGTGGCTAAATTTATGGGGGTGAGGCCGGACATGGAAGTCATAAGGAGATGGGCCATCCAAAAATGGCAGCCAAGGGCCGGTATGATGATTAAGGCTTTACCCAAGAGTTTTCTTTTGGTGACATTTCAATGTGAACAGGACATGGAAAGGACTCTCCAAGGAGGTCCTTGGTTTTTTGGGAAAAGGGGCTTGTATCCGAAGCGTTGGTCCCCCGATTTCAACCCCGGACTCGAGTCTTTGGATTTGGCTCCTATTTGGGTTAAGATGCCGGGATTACCTCCCGCTTTTTTGGAACGAACAAATATTGGTTGGGATAGCTACGGAGATTGGAGAACTAATAGCTATTGATCCTGCAACCTTGAGCAAAACAAGATTCCTGTCCGCTCGCATGTGTGTGTTGGCGGACTTGAGTAAAGAGCTCCCTAAATCCATTATTTTGTCGTCTATGTTTGGCCTTCATACTCAGGTATTTGAATATGAAAATATGTCTTTTAAGTGTAGTGTTTGTGGGAAGGTAGGGCACCAGGGTATCCACTGCATTTCCAAGAACCAGCCCCCACTCCAAAATACTGATCCTCAAACCCAGAATAATATCCCTCCCCCGCAGATCTCCATTCCTACCCAACTTGGGCCTCAAGGACGTGGAGCTCGAAATCCGAATATCGGAGACCCTGTTCGCCCTATTGTAAGCAAGAGGCAACGTTTTAACCCTCCTCCCAAAAATTCCTATGCCCCAAAACCCTCTCACCGGGGAGCTGGTCCCTTTGATGGGAACCCTCAAGCTCAACTTTGCTCCTAAGATGTTACGACAAGCCTCGAGCCAAATCACAAAGGAAAGAACCCCATAGATCAACGCCCCGGGGCAAGTAAGTTTGATTGGGTGATACGGGAGGCCTATGGAGGCTCGGTGGAAGTGGTCCCATGTCTGCGAGAGGAATTTATGGGAAGAAATTCCAAGGAGATCAACATCCCAGTGGAGAACGGTTTTGATGCATTAAATCATTTGAAGGGAGATCGGATGGACGACCAAGAAGTGGAATCCGAGGTAGAGGAGACTCAAGAGAAGGATTTAGAGGAGAAAAATCGGAGGAAGGAGCGAGGAAACTAATAATACGAGGCAAGGATACTCAGGAGGAAGATGTGAACCACCAAGATCAGTGTAACCCCAAAGCAGGGAAAAAAGAATCTACTAATCAAGAAGCTAAGAGCACGGAATCATCTCCACTGTCAAAAAGACCAGTTAACCTGGAAATCCAGATTGTTACCCCAAATACCAAGACTGACCTACCCAAGATGGTTACTAGAAGCCAAGTGAATCCCAAGGAACTTCAACCTAGAGCGGATGTATGGGGATATGGTTCGGTAGGAAGAGGGAAACCTAGCAATGCTGCCTTAAGGCGAGAAAGAAGCGAGTGAGGAGTGGTCGATGGCACTCAAGCAGTATTGCTCTTTGGGGCGAAGGCTCGAGGATCCAAAGCCCATAAATGAAGATCCTTTCATGGAATATTCGTGGGAGTAATCCTACAAAAATAAGAGCTTTGTATGCTCTTAGACAAGAACACAAACCGGATATGATTTTATTGCAAGAAACTAAAATGGAGGAGAGTAGAGTTATTCCTTTTAAGAATAGGACTTGGCGAGAAGCTGAAGTAGTAGGCCAAGAGGCCACTGGAACAGCGAGGAGGGTTACTTGGTTATGTGGAACAAAAATGTGATTGATAGTAGAGTGATTCCGATGTCTAGTTGGTTTATTTGTCTCTTATGTGTGGATAAAACCACACGGGAAGAGTGGATCTTAACGAATGTATATGCTCCAGTTAGACAGGGATTGAGAAGGGTTCTTTGGAGTTAGCTAGCTGAATTGAGGGAGACAGGTCCCCAACTACCCTTGGATTGTGGCGGGGGATTTCAATTGCTACCTTAATCCCGTAGATAAATTGGGGGGCTCTCAAAGAATAACTGCTGATATCTACGAGTTTAGAGATTTTGTTGAGCAAGATGAGCTGATGGATGTGGACCTGCGTAGATTCTCCTATACATGGTCTAACGAAATATTGAAGGAAAACCAAATTCAGATAAGATTAGATAGGTTTCTTCTTTCTCAAGAATGCCTGGAGAGGTTTGGGGACTCTTCATTAACGGCACTCCCAAGAATCGGGTCCGATCACAACCCAATTCCGTGGGAAACGAGGGAGGACTCTAAGAAAAGATACATGAGACCCTTTCGATTCGAACTTATGTGGTTCCAACATCGGGATCTCAAGGATCCGGTTGCCCAATGGTGGGACAAAAAGTATAATGGTTCGAAAGCTGGCCCAAGTGGCATGTAAACTAAGGAATGTGAAGGCTAACATTAGAGAGTGGAACAAAACTTCCTTTGGCAATATTTTTGTTAAAAAGGCAGAACTAAAAGACAAGATCAATGAACTACGGGAGAAGTTGAAGTCGGAGCGACTTACGGAGGATCCGAGAAACCGGGAGAGGGAGTCGTTAGCCGAATACCACACGATGCTAGGATTTGAAGAAACCTTTTGGAGGCAGAAATCCAGATTGCGTTGGTTAAAGGAGGGTGACGAGAAATACAAAGTTCTTCCATGTCTCTACTCTTCGCCACAGGAGTACTAACAAAATTAAGGAGATCAAGATGGCCGATGGGTCTAACACCAAAGATATGGAAGACATAAGGAGGGAAGCGGTTGAGTACTTTAAATCGTTTCTAGAAGATGTAAATCCGACTATTGAAGAAGAGGACTCTCTGTTGGCAGCCATTCCACCCCTCGTAACTGATAATCTTAATGGATTCTTACTTAGTCCTTTCACAAAGGAGGAAATCAAGAAGGTCGTTTTTGACATGGATGGTAATAGCTCCCCAGGACCGGATGGCTTCCCCTGCAGCTTTCTTCCGAAGTTTTGGGATATCCTAGGCAATGATGTAGTGGAAGCTATAATTGAGGCTCAAAAGGACATGGAAATCCCAGAAGGAGTTAATGCTACTTTTTTAGTTCTCATCCCTAAACTAGTGGGAGCAATGGAATTTTCTAGTTTTCGCCCTATCAGTTTATGTAACACTCTGATGAAGATTCTCACAAAAACAATCGCCAATAGGTGAAGGTTATCCTTCCTTTCATCATTGATATGAACCAAGGTGGCTTTGTGAAAGGGCGACAAATATTGGATGGTATCATCACAATTCATGAGGTTATTCATTCAATGGTGACTAGTAAGGAAGCGGGTATGTTACTAAAGCTTGATATGAATAAAGCCTACGACCGGGTCTCATGGCGGTTCCTCACCAAGATTTTGGGTAAGTCCGGTTTCGTCCCCGGTGGATTAAGTTGATTTTTAGTTGTATCTCTACTACAAGATTTTCTGTCATGGTGAATGGGTCACCCTCAGGTTACTTTAAGAGTGAAAGGGGGTTGCGACAAGGAGATCCTTTGTCTCCATACTTGTTTATTATTTTAGCGGAAGCATTGGGTAGGAACATTTCAGCGGCGGTGGCGGATGGTCAATTGGAAGGTTTTAAACCAGCCTCAACAACGAGGCAGTGTCTCACCAACGGTTTGTGGATGATACAATCATTGTGTCCAAAGCCTCGGTGCCTCAAGCTAGGAAGTTGAAGAGAATTCTAACCAAGTATGAGACAGAAGCGAGGACGAGTACATAAACTATAAGAAGAGTAGCATCTATTTCTTTAACACGCCTGGTGGGAGGGAGGAAAGAATAGCTAACCTCTTCGGTTGTGGAAAGGAGCTTCTACCGACGAACTTATCTAGGTATGCCTATGTTTGAAGGAAGAATGAAGGCTACTTTGTGGAACTCGATCATTGACGGGATCTCCAAAAAGTTAGCGAGGGTGGAAGGGCAGCCTTCTCGGCTCCGCGAGGAAAAGCCTTATTAGTTCAAACTACTTTACTGAGCATTCCAATTTCTTGCATGTCTCTATTTAGAATGCTCGCAAAGGTCCGAGCTACATTGGAGCTAATTCAACGCAACTTCTTGTGGTCAGGTTCAGAGGAGAGAAAGAGAATTTCGTTGGTAGCATGGAATCAGGTGTGTGCAAGCAAGGATCAGGGGGGACTGGGGTTAAAGAGAATGAAAGAATTGAATCAAGCTCTGATTGGCAAACAGGTATGGAGATTTATCAATAATGATCAATTGGGATGGGTAAAACTTCTTAAGGCAAAATATATCGAAATAATCGGGACTTCCTGAAAGTCGATAATCTTCCTAGAGGATCCTATTTTTGGAATTGTTTGCTCGAATGTCGGGAGGTAGTCAGGAAAGGCATCAGATGGAGAATTGGTAATGGAAGACAAGTGGACTTTTGGAAAGACCCGTGGTTGGAAGAGGCCCCTCTGAAAGATAACTTAGACCTTCAGGTCCTCCAACATAAACTTTCGAACGAAATGGGAGGAAAAGTAGGGGATTTTATTGTCTGTAGCACGGAAACTTCTTCTTGGAAGAAAATCACGAGTTCATAATCTGTCGAGTAAGAGAAGGTGGCCCTAACCAAACTCAATGATGCTTTAAGGGTGTTCCCGATCATTCCTGGGGAGGAAGAGACAAGGCAATTTGGGGCAAAACTACAAGTGGGATCTATTCGGTAAAAGCGCCTATAAGTTAATCCACTCGGGATTCAATGGTCGGACTCCGACTTCGTTATTTGGTTAAATAATTTAACCCCAAAAATAGCTTTCTTCTTTTGGTTGGCGAGTTCAAAATAAGATCCCGACAACGAGATAATCTGCAAAGGAGAGGTTTCCAATTCATCAATCGATGTATCTTGTGTGAGAAAGCAATAGAATCGTAAGTCATATATTTCTAACTTGTGATTTTTCTTGTACGAGTCTTCCAAATGATCTCGTCCAAATTTCATATAGATTGGGTCTGTCCAAATAGCATGTCCGACTTACGCATACGGTGGGCTTCCCCCTTCGGGAAAAGCTTTTGACTTGGCTCTGGAAGCTCGACTTACCCCATTTTTTATGGGGGATATGGAATGAGAGAAATAAGAGAGTATTTAAAGGACGTAAGAAAGATCCGAGGTTATGTGGTAATAAAATAATCGAGCTTTGAAAGAAAAGCTGGAAAACTTTCTTCTTCAAAAATGAGACCATGTCTCTAAGGGAAAAGGAGGATTTTGCGGAGCCGGGGAGAGGAACTTCCAGGACCTAGACATTACAACCAACCCACGGGATGGTGTCAAGTGGATACCCCCCACACAAAAGTGGGTTAAGTTTAATTTTGACGGGGCAGCTAAAGGAAATCCGGGGGCTGCTGGAGCAGGAGGAGTTTTGAGAAATGAGGAAGGAAAAGTGGTCCTTGCCTTTGCAGAGCCTTTGGGAACTCAAACAAATCATTTTGCGAAGCCCGAGCTCTGCATGCAGGCAATGAGAATTGCCAGACTTGAGGGTTATAAGGAAGTTATCTTTGAAGGGGATTCGCTTAATATAATCAAGGCAATTAAGGAGGATAAAGACCCCAGCTGGACCATATTGGAGCTTATCCTAGAAGCAAAGATTCATAAATCTCATTTGGTTAATGCCCGAATCCAACACACCTTCAGAGAAGGGAACCAGGCGGCGGATCTAATGGCAAATATTGCAGTTTCTGTTGTGGAGATGCAAATTTGGAAGGATAACTTCCCTCAAGAACTATTGGTGTTGGCTGCTAGAGAAGAGCTAAGATCAAACTCGTTAGAGCATCGGGGAGATCGGAGGGGTCGATGATGAGTAATCCGACGAGATGGAATTAGGCGAGAAAAGGCATCCCATTTGTTGGGGCACGGGAGGTGACAAGTGTACGATACTGACAACCTAGTGTTAGTAAGTGCTAGGTGTTGTTTGGTTTTTGTTTTATCCTGAATAGTCAAGCGACAAGTATAGGATTGTGGACTCTAAGTATGGCTTAATGTGAGTCTTAGAAAGATCCATTTTGTATTTTGATTATACGGGCTTGATGCTAGAACCAGCCCATTTTGACTTTGTAAAAGGTTTGTGGACCTTATAACCACCTCTACCTTATACCAAAAAAAAAAAAAAACTTTTTACCTTCAAATCTCAACCACACATATGCATGTATATGCCTTTGAAATCTCAAAATTAACATTTTTATTTCTTTATATTATTTACTAGACACTAATTATTTTATTTTATGGAGTATAGCACATAATATGATACAAATGTAGACCTATCACAACAGTTAATTTGTTTGTTTGCTATTATTTATTCATCTTATGCTAATACATACTAATATAATATAACTTTTATAAGGAGTTTTGGGACATGCTTGGGTCAGATTTACTCAATGTGTATAAGGAAGCAATATCTACTGGCTCTCTAGGATCACTTATCAATAAAGGTAATGTTAAATTCATCCCTAAAGAAGGTGATCCAGAGATTATCACTAATTGGCGACCCATTACACTTTTGAATGTTAGCTATAAAATTATTGCCAAAGCTCTTGCTTTGAAACTTCGACCCTTGCTTCCTCTTATTATTAGACCAGAGCAAACAGGATTTGTGCAGAGCAGGTATATTTTAGATAACGTTATTGTTGTATGGGAAGGTATGTAATGGGCTAATACTTCTTCTCAGGATGTCCTTTTTATTAAGATTGACTTTGAGAAAGCATATGACATAATTGAATGCTATTTCATCTTAGCTATGCTTAAGGCTTTAGGTTTTGGAGATAATTTTATTCATTCAGTTCAAATGTTGTTTCAAGATGCTTATGTTGTTCTTACTCTTAATAAAGCTCAATTTGAAAGTATTTCTTTAGCTCGATCAGTAAGACAAGGATGCCCTTTAGCACCTTATCTATTCATTTTGGCAGCTGAGGCTTTTGGTTATCTACTAGCACATAGAGCATCTCAAGGGCTTATTAAAAGGATCTCCCTGCCTCACTCTTCTCAGCAGTTGATTAATGGCCATTTTTTTGATGACTCTTTTTTGACTTTATCAGAAGATGAGATTTATGTTTCTCATGCTTTAGCTTGCCTTGAGCTTTTCTGTTTAGCTTCAGGATCTAATGTTCAATGGAGAAAAACATCTTGTTTTCGACAATCTTTGAAACCTCTTCCTCCCTGGTTATTTGATAAACAATGGAAGTGGATACAATCGGGTGAGATGTTTAAATTTTTGGGCATTCCATTTGCATTTCAGGGATCTCCTGCTCAACTTTGGGGATATGTAGTGCAAAAGGTAGAGAAAAAGATAGCTTATTGGACTTCTAAAAAGCTGTCTCTTGCCGGTAAATTCCAAATTTGCTCTAAAGTTTTAGCTTCTACACATGTTTATTATTCTTCTTGTTGGGTCCCTTCCAAGAGTTGTTACAAGAAACTTGAAAAGCTTCTTAGAGATTTTTTATGGTCTAATGCTGTTGGTAAAAAAGGATTTCACAGAGTTGCTTGGGATATTTGTTGTCTTCCTAAGCACTCGGGTGGTATGGGTTTGTTTGACTGTCAAAAGCAAGGTTTTGCTTTATGTGCCAAATGGATAACTCGTTCTTTGCAAGGAGATGAGGCTTGGAAAATTTTACTTAGAAATTGTATTTCTTCTGGGCTTCTCTTGGGCAAAATTTTTTGGAAAGGCCTCAATATTCATACGCTTATTACTGCCCCTGTTCCTGTCAAGATTTCAGGGTCCTTCATGGCTAAAAGCATTTGGAAAGCCTGGGAAGCTCTCAAACCTTGGTTATCCTGGAAGGGCTTTGGAGGGAAAGTTGGCCCTTCTATCTCCTTTCTAAATGTATGGTGGTCTCAGGCTATTTCTTATGAAGGTTTGCCACTAGCACAAGTGCAATGGGTTAGAGCCCAACGCTTTTATAAAAAAGGAATTGCATTACTTTCCGATTTTGTTTCCTTTCATACTAAGAATTGGATCCCTTGGGAAGATTTTAAACACTATTATGGTTTGAAACAAGATGATAAATGCACTTATGAAGTTGTTATTGATCACACTCCCTTTTGTGTATGGTCTAAGTTGTCTAGACATTTTCAAAAGCCATGGTGGTGTGACTGGGAATGGCCTAAACATGTTTCATTGCTTAAGTATTCTGCCCATTTGGGTTATTCCTGGCTTTCCCCTGTAGTTCCTATGGCAACCATGCTCAATGGAATATGGAATTTAAATTCTTCTCAGTCTGTTTGGAAATCTCGGTTTCATATTGTATGGGCTAAATATATTGAACCAAAGCAGTCTTTTTTTGCTTGGAGTGTGCTTTTTCAAGGTTTGCCTCTTGGTCAGCGCCTGAAATACTTGGGAGTTGATGATGTCTCTTGTAATTTTTGTGGTCAGGAGAAAAACTATGTTCATTTATTCTGGGAATGTTCTCGGGCTAGACAGGCTTGGTCTTGGATTCTTTCATTTTTCAGACCTTTTATTGTTGGTTCATGTTCCTAGAGGCATATCTTATTGGGAGACCCTCTTCAGTTCTTCACAAATCTTTCAGTGGTTTGGCATATATTCAGAATTGCTATTCTCTTCCACATATGGAAAACCCGCAACAAAGTTATTTTTTCCCAGTAAGAATCCTCTTTGTATTTTTCACTATCTGATAAATATGAGGTTTTCTATGATTGCTGGTTGCAAATTTTTGCCCAAATTAAGAAAGTCAACATGGAGTTTCAGTATCTTCGGCAACTTATGAACCACTGGCAGAATGCACCGGGATCATGGATTTGCAACTCCTTGTCACTGGTCTCATTTCCTTCTACATGATTGCTGCTCTTATTTTTTCTGCTAGCTGATTCCTAATATTTTGTACAAAGATATGTTAGGTGATATGTTTGTTGCAGATAGTGTGACTTTTCTTCCTAGTTGTAATAGTTTCTCTTGGTTGATTGGGGTGTGTTAATCCCACCCACACTATTTTGTATGATTAAGCTTAATTAATACAATTTTGGCTTTTTCATTCAAAAAAAAAATTTACTTAAACTTTATTAAATTGATAATTAAATATTTAAATTTAAAATATTAAAATGGTAAATTTAAAAGTTATTTTTAAAGAAAATAAAGTGTGATTTTTAAATTGTTATAATATAAAATATTTTTCTTTTCAATCATTATAGAATAAATAAGTTGCTTTTAGTTTTTTTTTTTTTGAGTAGTGAAGTATAAAAAATCACTTTGACTATATTTTAAATTGGTTTAAATTCAACGATAAAGAATTGCAATTTAAAATATACCGATTATTTTTATATGAAACTTTATTTTAATTAACAAAATTGATTTCTTAATATGCTTGAATATCAAATCATTCATCCACGATAATAATTTACATAATTATATAGGTAATACCTTTAGGGTAGTGCAACACCAATAATGCTATTCTTATGAATAACTTAACAAGATTTTCCAAGATGAAAGCACCACTCAAAGAGAATAAAGTCTCATAAGCCACTTTATGGGCAAAGATGAATACTCATATAAATGATGATTATAATAATAAGTTCTTTTCTTTATATAACCATCCTTAAATTCTACTTTGGAGAGCCAACTACTAAAGTCTCATCCCACTTATTATTAAAATTTGACCAATGCTAACTATTCATAATACCTTTTACAATATAATAGCGCATCTTATATATTTGTTGCCACATACTATAGCAAATTTATTTGTAAACTTTAGTGCAACTCTTAGATTCTTGTAATTACAATGCTACGTTGTTTAATGTAAAATATAAAATAGGATTATTTTATTAAAAAATGAATGGCTACGGTGGAATATGTACGACAGAAGACTTACAAAACATATGTATGTAGATAGATGTGGCGGAATATGTAGAAGAGGTCGTGTGATAAAAAAATTCTTACATACATTATAGTTTCTAAATTATTACAATGTTTATTAGATTGATAACATTAAAGTTGATTTACCCATCAAAATTATTGGTCACATCCTTTATCATCTTTGAAAGTTTGACATTCAGAGTAACACAAGTATAACAAAAGTTTTCTCAAATAAAAGGAATTTTATAATCTAAAAGTAGGTCTCTACTAATTAGTTTAAGAAAAGGGAGGTTTTATATATATATATATATATATTCACTTTTCACGTGAAGTTGTCTTGATGAAATAGAAAAAAAATTAAAAGGCTTTATGCATTTTAATAAAACTTATATATATACTATTTTTAACTTATGATACAACATGTTTGTAATGAGGTTGGTCTTTGATAACTCATTTTCCAATAATTTAACAATTTAGTTTTCAAATATCACCAACTACACGATGTATGTAGTGTAAAATTCAACTTAAATTTTAGTTAATTTTTTAATAAATTTAATCTAATATGTATTATTTAAAATAATAATAATTAATACATAATGATGAAGACAAAAGAGAAATAATACCTCCGAACTCAACGGAGGAGGGGAGGAACATGGTCCTGCTCCCTCTCCCTGCTCCCCCTCCCCTGGTTCTTGCCCAGTCCTTCGCTCATTTTGGGTCATCCCACTCTGGGAACGCTTTATAGCAGATGATATCTTTGGGGGAGATCCTTCTCCACTTTTTGCTCCTTTCCCAATAGTTTCAGGGTTTCCTTAGTTGAGCTCGTGGTCTGGTGCATCTCAGGGGTCTTCTAGGGGTTCCCGCATGTTTTCGAGATCTCTTCCCCGATATCCCTTAGGTTTTCCCCTGGGGTTTTTTGCAGGTGTTTTTCTTGGATTTGGTTCCTAGGGCTTCCTCGATCGGTGGTAGTGGCAGGTTGGGTTTTCGACTACTTCCTGGTGCATCTTGTGAGGCCCTCTCTACTTCGGGGTTGGTCTGGGGGGGTCAGTTTCCTCTTCTACCAGTGACTCCTCTATGGGATGCCTGTGGTTGCTGCTGGTCCCATCCCTTTGGGTAGGGCCATTTTCGGTTTCCTGTTCGGAGACTTTTTACGGGATCTGCGGATTGGTGGACACCTAGGGCATTGGTTGGCCTTCGAGGTGGGCATCTTCCTCTGCTTGGGTTGTTCCCAGTCCCAGTCCTAGTTCCCTGAAGCTATTCATGAGCAAGGATGGGGGTTCTTGGTCCCTTCTTCTGGGGTTATTAGGGTTTCTACTGCATTTCTGGATCTTGGGGGGGAGCCATGATCAGTGCATGCAGACCCTGGTTCCCCTAGGTTAAGCTTTCGAGGATCCCATCCTTGTGTCTGTTACCACTTTTCGCTTGGGATCCTCAGGTTTTTCATTTTAGTTCATGTTCGGGGGCTTCTGGTTCCAGTTCCTTCGATCTATTCATGAGCAAGAATGGTGGTTCCTGGGCCTTTATTCTGGAGTGGTGGGGGCTTCCTTGTATATTCTCTAGTCTAGAGTTGGAGATCAGTGTGTTTGTAGCTTTGGTCCCTCCTTCCTCTTTTAGTTTTGGCTTTTGGGATCCTTTATTTGCGCCTGTTGTTGTTGTCCTTGGATACTTTCGACTTCCTCGTATTTCACATTGTTGTGCATGGGGATATCTTGGCCTGTAGATATCCCCAGTAGTGTTGTTCCACTTTAGAGGCTCAAGTGGAGGTTTACCATTTTTTTCTTTAAGGAATCCTAATACCATTTCCCAGGCTATCCCGCTGCTGCTCCCTTTACTGTATCCCGTTGTTGCTTGTTGCTTTGCTCGTGCGACTGCTTGTTTCTCTGCTACACCCTGGGTTGCATCCCGGGCCGTCCCTAGGCGAGGATCCTCTCTAGTTTTCTAAAAATTCCTTGCTTCTGGTTTTTGAGAAGGATTTCTGGTTGTAAGTTATTCTTGGCCTTCTCGCTCTCCCTATGCAGGTCCGGGCAGGTGCACTGTATCCACTCTCGGGAGGATCCCAAACTACTATATCCACAATCGAGAGGATCCCAGACTGTTGTATCCATCCCTGGGAGGATCCCATACTGTCAACAATGGGAGGATGATATTTTAACGAAGTGGGTCTCACTAGTTGGTACTAGAATCTGGTCTTTCTACTGGATCAAGGATTTTTTCTGGTCCTTTCCCTTTCAGTTTATGTTTATTTTCATGTACTAAGACATTTCCTTAAAATATCGGTGCTATGACCCTTTTTGTTATAAGGTTTTGGGATCCTCTACCCAATTTGTATATAAAATCAACTTAGCAAAAAAAAAAGAGAAATAATACCAAGATAATACAAGTCTTAAAGGAGAAGAAACCCTAAATAATAAATGTATTGATGTTGTACCCTTCATAAGAGTCTAATCATAATCAATGTCTAAAGTCATTCTTATCTCTTTTATGTGGTTTATAATAGAGTTTTAATGCTAGATAATAATAAGGCTTCCTAAATGAAATTAGGATCTTTTAATTAAAATAAACAACAATTTAATTTAGGCTTTTTGCAAGGTGGTAATTTATTTTACATTTACAACATAGTGATATTATAACAACTTGAAATTAGGGTCTTTTAATTTATATTAATAACAATTAAATTTGTGCTTCTTGTAAGGTGGTAATTTATTTTATATTATGACCATATAATGGTATTTTAAGGACTTAACAAGTAGCATACCGGTTACATAAGGTAAACCCTCATCTAACCTTAAACCTCCCCAAAGAAAAGCCAAAATCCTAATCACTAAGTTGCTCTCGTCAAACGACTTAGTATTTGTATACTTAAGCTGCCAAGATTTAAATTTTGGTTTTTGTCCTTGAAAGTTGAGGAATATAAGAGATTGAATGAGACTTATATTTTGTTTTTTATAGGTTATATGGGATTGTATTACTTAGTAAGATTCAATCTTTGGTCTTTTTCTTAAAAATCGAGAAAATTAAGTTTAATACCATTTGATTGATAAATCACTTATAAGATTTGTACCTTTGGTTTATTTCTTAAAAGTTGAAGATATTACAACAAGCTTGATGCATTTTAGCTTTACAAGATTCCCATCTTACTAATCTAATAGATTAGTATGAGAGTTACATCGTGAAAGATTAAATAAACTATTAAATAACATGATTTAAAAATTAAAAAAAACGTTGCAATATTTTTAAGTATTATATTTTGATTTATTATTAAAATTAATTATATTTTTTTATCAAAATTTAATTTAAACAATTAAATTCCTTGATTTCTTTAAAAAATATAATTTAATTTTTTCTTATAAATATATAATTTTTCAAAATATTCTAAAACTAAAGTAAAGTTGTTGTCTAGCTAGGCAATGATTAGAGCTCTGGTCTCTGTCTATAGAGATCCAAGTTGAACTTGTTAATCTATTTTTCTTTTCTTGTAGTATTGAATGTGATTGCTAGTTGACAACCAAATAAATTAATTAACTAATTTTAAAATAATCAATAATTTTTTTTTACACTTCAGATCTTTTAGAACAAGGTAAACTTAAAGATGATAAGTCTTCTTATGAGCAATGTGAACAAAGAAAAAAAAAAACCAAAGAAATATTCATATGAAAAAACAAAAGCAAATATTACAAGTGTTAACAAGAAGTGGGGTTAAACCCAAAAATAAAAGCAAAAATAACAATGAAAATAATATCTTGGAATATTAGGGGAATGAATAATAACCTGAAAAAAATATGCAAAAAACAAGGTTGGTTGGTCTGTGCTTTATCAGACTTAAGGTTTATAGAGGCAGTCCATTCATAGAGTCACCAATAAAAAAACAATGAAAATAATATCTTAATTTTTGTCCATTCATAGAGTTACCAATAAAATAAAAAAATGAAAATAATATATATATATTTTTTTAATTCACAGGAGAGTTGCTTACAATCACAGTAACTATCAAGCACATGATTCAAACCACAAGGGCTACTTCCACCAACCTTATTCCACTTCGTTGTTGTTGACTCGACATGAGGGTTCAAACCATAAGGGCTACACCCACCAACCCCATTCCACCTCGTTGTTGTTGACCCGACGTGAGAAGGACCACCTATCGCTCCAAATACGTATCATTATCGTCGATTTGGTGCGTACTCAAAGGATTTAGATCAAACTACTACCTTTGCAAACTGGTTGCCCCCAAGGTTTGAACCTAGGTGTCTTCTTGGTAAACAACTACCAATCCACCTAGTCTTTGGGAGCTCTTGGAATTTTTTTTAAGGAAATCCTTCAACACATGCATAAGGATAGCCTTCAGGACAGGCTTAAGGACATCCTTCAAGCAGGATGCAAAAAATCATGCCTGAAACAGAAAAAAAAAAAAAGTCCCACCCAACCACGAATTTGAAAAGCCCGCCCAATGGGAAAAGGAAAAAGCAGGAAAATAAACATTGGAACATTTCGGCCTAACTACAAAATTGAACAGGCCAAAAGGCGAGAAAATAAGAAACCCTCCAAAATTTGAAATGCATAATCTCGTGCAAGGAAAACCTAGAAACTGGGCAAAGAACCACGAAAAACCAGAAATACAAGACCAACACCCCCCTGAACAGCAGGAAGGGACATTGAAACCACCAAAAAATGCAAGGATGCAAAGAACAGCACCCTGCGCAAGCCTGGAAAGCGGTGCAGCAAACAGGATAACTCCTCAGGCCACAAAGTCCCATTACAGCAAGGAGAGCTACTTAGAAACCAAAAGAAGTAGAGGAAACATTAGTGTAGAACCACAAGCCACAGGAAAGAGGTGGGGAGGTGCTAGGGAACCCCAAAAGAAGGATCCACAAAGCACAAGCGCATGTCCCCCTCAAGACTAGAAAAATGTAATAAAAACCCCAAGACAACCTCCAATACCATCGACGAGCAGCTTCAGGGATCCAAAAGAGGATGACCAATGGGATCACAACAACAATCAAAACAAAGACTCATCCCAAGCCACGAAAAATGTTGAGAGCCCACAACGAAGTCCACATCCGAAAACCCAAAGAGCGGAACCACAAGAATAAGCACGAGGCCTCCCTCCAAGCCAAAAGATACTGTGAAGAGCTGCTCATGAAGCCAAACTCCCAAGTTGCGACACTCTACACCAAAAGAACCTTTGCACCATAGCTCCAAGTAGAACCCTGCAAAAAAATTGAAACAGAGTTGAAAGCTCTAAGGAAAAGGATTCCTGAAGCAACACAAAAATCCAAGGAAGGTCTTAGGGAAAAACCGAGGGATGTCCCATAAAACCCTAGGGGCGTCCCATATCACAGGCATCAGAAAGAAACCCACCAAAAGGCATGGAAAGGGGCAGACAAATGGATCAATGACCTCCCACCCCAAGGAGATTATCTACAATACCAACCAGCCAAGGAGGAAGAGCAAAGGAAGTGCCAGGAAACTAGGACAGGACTAGAGATCTGGGACAGGACCAGGGATGAACTGCAGAGAAGTGGAACAAGACTTCCCAAGGAAGTTCCCTGAGCTCTTGGAATATTAGGTGAACGAATAATAACCTTAATAAGAAGATACAAAAAAATTATGAGGTTGTTATAGACAGGATATTTAGAGATATAGAAACTAAGTAGCAAATATTTTAGCTGTTTGCGGATTGAATTTCATCTTGACCGAATTTAAATAATGGAAGACATTTGATATAAAAAGAGTTTATTGTGAAAACTTAGAAGTTTGAAGAAGATGGAGAATATATTTGCTAAAAAGACAAATAAAAAATATGTTAATAAAAAGATAAAGTTGAATATACTTTAATTAACTTATTAAAAATATAATAAAAAAATTATAATATTTTATTTTTTAATGAAAATGATCCCAATAAAATACCACACATAACTTATTAAAAAATAAATAAACTTCAAATTTATATATTTTATTAATTAAATTAAAAAATAGAACTCCGATAAAGAATGCCATCTCTCAAAACCAAGGATATGATGATAGAAATGAAACCCCATGTCCTTACAATCAGTGAAGACAACCCCACGCGCATGCTAGAATACATTGTGTATATACATCATCAAAGATATACACACAATGTATATATCTCACTACCAGCCAGTAGGTACTCCAAGAAGGTAAGCGATAGTTCGCATGTTCGCGTGGGACTTGGCAAGCTTGGTGCCACGTGTTATGAAAAACACGCCTCCAAAGGCTCGGACAAATCGGATAAGCAAGTAGGAAACGCGCAAGACCCACATCACGAAAGCCACGACAACCGTCCGCAATTCGGCTCTAGAGATTAAATAGTGGTTAGGATTGAGACGAGATTAAAGTCACATATAATAAAAATAATGAAATTATTTTTTATTTAATAATTAAAATATTATTTTTATTAAAATTTAAACTATTTTTATTTTTATTATAAATTAAAAAATATATATTAAAAAAAAATAAAAAACTCATTACATGTGTAGGACAATGTGCATAAGATGGGGTAAAAGGAAGGACCTAGCAACCATTCTTCAACACCTTGTAGTCATGAAAGGTACCAACCAAAACATGTCTAATAATTTGAGGTAGATGGTTTCTTGAAATGCTATTAAATTGAAGGAAAAGGAAAGATTGGTCCACAATTTTGATGGAAAGTCAAAAGTGTCTTTTGAAATTGTGCATGCAGGATTTGAAAGATTCTTCAAAAAATAATGTCTCCTTTCACTCTCAATATTTTTTTATATTTAAGTTGAGCTCTGCATGAAAGAAGAGATGGGATAGTCAGATGGGTACGGAATGAGTTTACATATGATTATTTGATAAGGATAAAGTTGTAGTTAGGATTTTGGCTTTTCTTTAGAAAGGTCTAAAGTTTAAATCACAACAAAAATAAATAAGTTAGATGGTAGGCCCAATGCTCAAACTACAACATACCCAAAGAAAAATAGGTTGGATGGTCGTAAAAAAAGTTCAAACCACAACATACCCAGAATAGGTTGGATGGTAGGTCTAAGGTTTAAATCACATCATATCCAAAAGGGAATAGGCGGGATGGTAGGTCTAAGGTTCAAACCATAACATACTTCAAAAGGAATAGATTGGATGGTAGTGGTTGAGTGTTTGCCAATTAACTACCCCAATTTAATGTCCTAGAAGGTTAGGGATTCTATTAACTTCGTTTTACCCAACAAGCCAGAGTTACAATGGTAGCATATGAGTCTAATCAAATATCTAACAAAAGGTGTTACTAATTCATCGTGTGTGTAAAGCTTAGTTTTTGTTATGTTTTTTTAGTTATTATATTATATGTCTTAATGAATTATATGAAATTGACATGGGTACCACTAATATTATATTATGGCATTATAGTGGTATTACAATAATTTTGTAATTGTACATGTATTACTAGGTAAGAATTGAATTTGGATCTCTTTTTTAGAGTTGAAGAATATAATTTCTTTGAACTAATACCTTTTTAGACATATTTATATAATTTTTTTTGTTACATAGGAGAGTTGGTCACAACCACACTATTTATATATGTATTACTCAGAAGAATCAGATCAGATTACTACATTTGCAAACAAGTTGCTCTCGAGGTTTGAACTTAAGTGTCTTCTTGGTAAGTGTTTGGTCAGACAAACACTTACCAATCCACCTAACCATGAATTTATTACTTAATATTGATTTTTTTACTAGTTTCTAACAGATTATTGGTAAAATAATTTTATGTTCTTTTTATTTTTATTGGAGTGTTCTCGTCATCTTGCTAATTTGCTTGTTGCAGATATTCCTGGTTGAGGTTGTTGTTTGTTGGGTGTCTTTTGGTCGGGTGCTCACTGGTTTTGGGGGTCTCTTTCTTCTGGTCCTTGTAAGGGTTATTTTTTTGGGATTCTATGTTTCTTGTATGGTTTTATTGATTCAAAATTTTTTTATCAATATAAAAAAAAGTAAGTAATAAAATATATATTTTTTAAATTTAAAAACTTCAAATCAAATAACCCTGGAAATTATAATATTTATCTTTATTGCTTGTGAAAAAATAAGTTATATGAGATTAAAATGATCCTATATCTATTACATAACAACTAGAGTGATATTACAATATTTGTTATATTTATGTATGTATCATATGATAAGATTTGAACTTAAATTTCTTTAAAAGTTTAGGTTAAATTGAAATTCATGTCATTTGATTAAAATGTTAGGTTTCCTATATGACTGAAATCTAGGTTTAATACTCTTCATTTTCTATCAATTGTTCCAAACCCCTTTAACAAATATTTTGTAAGATTTTTTTTTTTTATATTAAGAATTAAATTACTTGAAAATCAAATTACATCTCCTTCATTTCACTTTTATATTGAAGGCTTTAAAACCAAGTTTTAACGAGGATGTGGGACTAATCTCCTCACATTTAATTTACTACAACTATCAATGCAAAACAAAAGTAACCATGTAAAACAAGAATATATAAATCTCGATACAAACATTACTATCACGGTAAGGATGAAATCATGGTTGGGAGGAGATTGCTCAGCCCCATGGGTTGGTCGTAGGGGTTTCCCACACTAACCAAATAAAAAAAAAAACTTTCCTGGTTACTAATTTTAATATTAATTATTTTTTTGGTAATTATTATAGTAGATTAACAAAGGGTTTTTATAGAGGATCCCAAAACCTTATGAACAAAATCAGCCTTGCATCATGCCTCCTGGCTTTATGTATAAGCCTATTACAAAAATCGTAACCCCTAAACTAATTGCCCGAAGGCAACAGAAAAGGCATTTATGCCTGGTTAACCAGGAAACAAACCAAAATTTAAACAGGATAACAAAAAGTAACAGCCGAAGAAAATGAAACATAACCCCTAAAATAATTGCCTGGAGGCTACAGAAAAGGCATTTATGCCTGATTAACCAGGAAACAAAATGAAATTTAAACAGGATAACAAAAAGTAACAGCCGAAGAAAATGAACCATTGGAGAGTAGAAGCAAAACCAGCTAAACACCAGACGAGGAAAACAGTAATTTCGGATCCACCTGATCCTCCGAGTTCAGACATATCACAGCTAGTCCAAATCCTCCAGATCCTCCGAGTTCTGACGCTCCTGGGTCTGCTTCAGATTCATCTGGATAGTTTGAGGTTCTTCTTGCCTCCCTTTCCTTGTTGGAAGGGAGGTTTAGGCACATGCGCATCGCCCGTCTGAGTATCAGAGTCATCTGAAAACAACAGACATTGGGTGCCATTCGCGACGTCTACCGCCGTCTCTTTGTCTCTTCTGTCTTTGTTGGGAGGTCGGCCTTGCTTCCTCACACTTCCATAATCCACATTTTGCTTTCGGCTCCTAGTAATTCGAGGGCTCATATGTCCGATCTGGTTGACGACCCTCCTTCCCAAGAGGTAATCTTCTAGCAAGGTTTGGGACTGGCTAAAATCGAAAGGGCCCAGGTCCTGGAGCCTGGGTGGACCTGACTGAGAGGTGTTTTGGGGGTGGCCACCCCCCTTCCTAGTAGGTAATCTTCCAGCACAATTTGGGACTCGAAAGGGTTCTGGTATTGAAGTATGGGTAAATCTGCCTGTGAGGTGTGTTGGGGGGGGACTGAACCTTCACCACCTGAGGTCCTAGAAGGGTGCTAGCAACACACAGCTGAGAGTCCGGTTGGAGGGAGATTCCTTCTTCTGGGTGGGAGGATTCGTGAAGGTCCCTGGATGGGCCTGGAGACTTATGGTCTTTCGTAACAGGGGACTTCACCTGACCAGCACCGTGTTCCAAGGGGTTACAAGAATCCCGCTTCTTCTTCCCCGGCTTTTGAAGAGGACAATTATGCTGGAGGTGCCCTTGAGAACTGCACTGGGGGCAGAAAGCTGGTCTGTTCTCATATGCAATGGCTTGCTTGTGGAGAATGGAACCTCCGAACCGGAGAGTGATGGAGGAGGGAAGGACTGCCTCCAAGTCCGCCAAGACACAGAAACGGGCTTGGACAAATCTTGTTCGAGCTCTGGTGGGAGGGTCAATGGTGACCAACTCCCCAATGGAGCGGGCAATTCCTCGAATTACATTTTCATGCCAACAGAAAAGAGGGAGACTCGGGAGCCTGACCCATATTGGAGCAATGTTGATGTTCTGGGTATCAGGGTTGAAGTCCATACCCCACTTCCTTAGAAAGAGACTCCTACGGCCCAGGAACCAAGGACCTCCAGCCAGGATTTTGTAGTAGTCCTCCTTGTTGTTCAGTCTAATCGTGAAAAACCCCGGGTTAAGGCCGCCAACTCCATGAGACCAGAGGTTCTCCATTTTCCTGACGCCCATTTGTGAATGGTCTCCATATCTGGCCGACCACCAATAAACTTACCAATGAGGGTAAATTTTTTGAATTCCATGAAGCTTGAGAGAATTTTTGCCGGGATGTCCAACTCGTCCCCGGTCGAAAACAACTCCTCGATGAAGATGCCGCTTAGGGTTTCTGAAGCCGCTGCCTGAGCATACGACTTTCGAGGTCCACCTCCCCATTTGTCTGGCGGATCCTTGCCATGGCTGACACCATCTTCGGATGGCAAGGACTCCTCAGTGCCCCGGACTCTGGTTGCTCTCCTTCCGCCTTGTTGTGCCCGTGGTTCGATCTGTTGGCGCTCCCGTGCTCTCCCACAGAAGCCTTCCCGCCCACCGTCATCTCAAAACCCTAATCACTCATCCTAATTTTAATATTAATTATCATTAAAGAATGATCATTAACTTATAACCTTTTTAAAATTTATTAGTTTTGTAATTATATATAATTTATAAGGGGCACATTTGAACTACTTTTATATTATATATATATATATATATATATATATATATATATATATATAACATGGGTTTTTTCCACCTGTTGTATATGGTAAGTATTTACTTCAATAAGAGGACCTGAAGAGGATGAAGATAGGAACAATTGACTTCAAACTAACAAACACTCAATGAAACACTGGTCGATCTGCTACCTCCACCCTAAATATTAAATTTTAAATTGATAAATTTTTATTTTTTGTTTTTTGAGAAAAAGTTGGATTATATTAATTCATTAATCGAAACATTACAATATTTTGGTGCTAACACTATCCACCAGCTAAAAAACAAAATGAGGTGGATTAAGAGTAAAGTATCCATAACTGAATATACATAAGAATAGAAGCTAATATCAACGAAAATACTATAGTTATATAGAAGCTAATATCAACAAAAAGACTATAGTTTTATCTTGCTGTAATACACCAGATATCAGCATACATCTGTGGGAGAGTTTGTTATATGAAGAAATTTTGGGCATGTCTTTCATGATATCTTCTAAAGTCTTCAAAGAAGAAAAAGAAGTAATCAAAATTTGAATTTGCTCATCATTGTTAATTGCCTTCTTATTAATTTCCTGTTGGACCTTCTGAAGATCCTGAATCATATGAGAAAGTTGACGAAGTCTGTCAATAACATCTTGAGGTGTGTTGGAAGTTCCGTAGACTTAGGAATGAATGAGTCCCACATGTAACAAAATATCAAAGGTCAAGTATGCTAAAACTATATCTCATGGAGCCTTTTTGCATCTGCACTTCCAAATGTGCTTGAGAATGATGAGTTTACAAACATCCCAAAGTTTGGGGCATTGATCCAGCTGAGAAAAACCAAGTAGAGAAAGCTTCCAATAACTAGTGAAAGAGGGAAAAAGAAAAGAGTAGACGACATCCCAAAACTGTTTAGCCATGTCAGAAAACTAAAACAAGTGAATAAAAGTTTCTAAAGCATTACAAAAATTACATTGAGGAAAAATGTGTAAAATCACAGCCAAAATTTCAGTAGTTGGAAGTTTTTGATACAAAATCCACCATCCAAGAATTTGAGTTTTAGATTCAACACGAGCTTTCCAGCTTTGAGTAGCAAGAAAATTGGGCATTGGTAAAATTCACTTGCCACTTGACATTGAGCTTAGAGTCTAAAGAAGGGGGACACATAAGATTTTTGTATAACCAACTAGAAGTAATGGAAGAGATTCTATGACCATTAAGCCATCTCTAGTCATTCCAAATATTATGGGAAGCTATTACCAGCTTTATAAGGACCTCACAAGGGATGAAAATCGCAACCTAGCCATAAGACTCTTTGAACCTAGAGGGAAGGGAGCAATAATTACAAATCTGGTTCCAGGTAAGAATTGAGCAGTTAGATGGATCCTAGATATCTGTAATTCTGTTAATTCATTTCTTCAAAAAAACTAAACCATGAATAGCATTGCATAAAGCTAAAGGTTTATCATTATGGAGGATAAGTTTATTCCGCCAAAGACTATTTAGACCAATGCTCAAACCTTGTCTCAAGGAGTCAAACTTTCAAACTAATAAATTCCAGCTTTGGGTAACTGGAATAGATCCTTTAACTGTAAAATAAGGCGCATTAAGGACCTTATCCTCCCAAGGGGTTTCTTTCCATTTATCTTTGTGAGTAGCTAGAGAGATTCTGTAACAAAATAGGTATTTCCAATTTTCTTCACCAATAATAGCTCTAGAAAACCATTTTGCAGCCAAAATTTTACTCTGGGTAAGAGGATCAATGATGCCTAGACCTCCTAAAGCCTTAGGTTTAGAATAAAGTTTCCAAGAGATGGGTGTCATTCCCACCTCCCCGTCCCATTTAGTCCATAAAAAACTACGAATGGTCTGAGTTAATTTGTTATAGGCTACCTTGGGGGCCATCCAACAAGAGGAGTAATAAACATGAGAGGCTACCATAATTTTATTCACAACTTGAATTCTTCTTGATAAGGAAAGAAACCGAGCTAGCCAAGCATTAAATTTTTTTGAAGTCTTTCCATAACCTAGTTCCACATATCCTTAGGAGAGATATTAATCCCAAAGAAAATTCCCAAATAATGCACAATCATACCATGATGGATGATCTTCCACTCAGTTAAGAAGTTGCATCCACAAGGAGAGAAAGAGGTATAGAAGACTTTAGTTTTAGAGTCATTAGTACGAGAACCAGAGACATCACAAAACAATTGAACAATCTCTTTAGTCGTTTCCACCTCTTGTTGGGTATTTTTAAGAAAAAGAAGGGAATCATCAACAAAATGAGAGTTAAGAGCATGCTTATCCCCAGGAAGCTTAATACCCTGAATGAGGCCATTAGAATAAGCCTTATGAAGAAGATAACCAAGAGCATCAACAACTAAAACATACAAAAAAGAAACAAGGGGACACCCTATATGATAGACTATTGAAGAGAGAAGAAGAGGGAAAGAGCTCCATTAACCTGAACACAAGTTGAAGCATCACCAAAGAGCATACCAATTTGATTATAGAATTTTGGACCGAAACCAAGCCAAGAAAGCATACTAAGAATAAAATCCCATCTGATTATATCATAAGCTTTGTCAAAATCTAACTTAACCAAGAGGGCATCTTGATTAGAGTCGATAGCCCATTGCGAAGTTTCCCAAGCCATCATAAGATTATCTAAAATATAACGACCTTTAAGAAAAGTAGATTGTTCAAGACGAACAATTTTGAATTTTAAAGCTATTAGCTATGATCTTGTATGAAACATTGAGGAGGGTAATAGGACTCCAATAGGATATTTGGTTACGAGTCACACCTTTAGGAAGTAGCTTGATAAGCTTTGCATTGATATAAGCTCCCAAGGAACTGTTATGAAGAGCTTCCAAGTAAATGTGATGAAGATCAGAGGAAAGAATATGCCATTTTTTTATAAAAACTCCACTAGAAGACCATTAAAGCCAGGAGGTTTATCATTCTTCATAGAAAAAGAACAGATTGTAGATCATTCACATAAAGAGGATATTCAAGTTGATAACGAATAATAGGGTCTAGTAGGGTGGGAATATGTTCCTGCACATATTCCATTAAGATAAAGTTTTCATTTTAATTTTAATTTTAAGTGGTTATAATCACTTATTATAATATTTCAACTAACCTGTCTATCTATCATTTTGATAAAATTTGAACCTTGGTCAAAAGTTTATTTTTATTGTTTTAATATAAAATTAAACTTTTAAAAATTATTTTTACCAATAGTAATTATACTTTTAAAACATGTATTAATAATTTTTTATTTAACGTTAATTAAAATAAAATATTATTTTTTATAATTATGCATTATAATTTAATATACAATAATAAATAAATATTATATCGATAATTAAAATTATATGTAAAAAAAATTAAATATTAATATTTTTATTAAAATTAATATTTTAATTAAAAGATTAAAATTATCTCCTTGACTACAACCATTTACCTTTAGATTCTATAGTTGAAATCTTGGCCACACATATGTATGTATATGCCTTAAAAAGGAAAAAAATGATATTTTTAACTTATTTATATTATTTACCTCGGTATAATATAATGTAAATGTGAACTTGATCACAATAGTTTTTTTGATAAGGTATTAAGAAGGGATTTTGAAAGGGTCCCTGAAACTTTTATAAAGGGGTTTTGGAAAGGTCCCCAAACCTTTACAAAGTCAAAAAAATATTCAATGATCACTAAAGCAAAACATAAAAGGGAAAGAACCTCCCAGGGGAAACAATGCTAGTTCCAAGAAAAATCAGGAGCCAAGAAAACCAAGAGACCCAGAGAATCGGAATAGAAGGATAGAAAAAGCAAAGAGGTTCCCACCCAAACATAACCAAGAACACTAAGATTTGATTCAAAAATCAAATTTAAGAATATCCCGCCCAAATAATAACACTCAAATTTAAATCAAAAATCAAAATAAAGATCTTCCCACTCAATAGGAACCCCATTTCAAGAAACTCTAACCTCCTACAACGACAACCAACCTACAACTGGAATTCAAAATCAAATTGTTCTAGCCTAAAACAGGAAGCAACGTTCAAAGATAAATTAAAGAAATTCCCATTCATCAGGAACCCTACATCTACAAACACAGACCTTCGACAACAGATACACAACCTAAAGTAGGGAATCCAATTAAAAACCTTTTGGTCCAAAATGGAAAGCAAATATTTGGAACCAAGGGTGCTCAAACTTGAATAAATAATCATATTAAAGAGCTTTCCATCCAAAATAAGAACATTTACTTTGGGAACTAATATCTCTAGCAACATGCACACAAATCTTGCAATTGGAACTAATAAAAAATAAGATTGAATCCCAAATATTTATATCGAAAAACAAAGAACTGTGACCAATATAAAAATTGAAATCCTGAAATCTGGCTACTAAACACCAAAACTATAATAAGAAACCAACAGGAGCCAGGGATCTAGGACTAAAACAAAACTGGATAGAGAATCCTACATTGCACCAAGCAAAAGACTTCAACAACACAATAGAGAGATCTAAAGAGAAGGCCCACAAACCTTATCCCAAAACAATTCAAAACTTGAAATAAAAGAGGAGACTCCAACCCTCCCCAATCCAAGAAAAACAAAATCCAACATCGAATTTTGCTCAAGACCCACTAAAAAACCTCACACCCGTAAGATTTGGAGAAGCCCTAGATCTGCAACAAGACCCCATATTTGATTACAATAGTTGATTTGATGAATGGTAATATTTATTCATCTCATTATAGTTTAAAACTTTTAAATTTAATTTTAATTATCAAATAAATAAATTAGTTAAACCTTGATCATCTATCAAGCACTTACCAAGAAGAAACGTAGGTTCAAACCTTGGGGGCATGTCTTTTACAAAGGTAGTAGTATGATATGAATCCTTTGAGTGCGTGCTAGACCAATGATGACAATACGAATTCCAAGAAATTGATGGTCCTCCTCACACCGGATCATCAACAATGAGATGGTATAAGCTTGTTGGGAGCAACCCCTGTGGTTTGAACCCAACACTTGGCAATTACTAAAAATAGTGTGGATGTAATTAACTCCCCTATTTATCCAAAAAAGAAAAGAATAGTATTCCTTAATATGTAGAAATATCAAATCATTTATACATAGGTAACTATCCACAAGAACAATCTACACAAATAGACAGAGATAGATAATACCCTTAGGATAGGGCATCACCAATAATACTCCTTAAGAAAGGAATAACTTCACAAGGTTTGCCAAGATGAGAGCACCACTTAGAGAGGGCAACATCTCATAAGCCACTTTGTAGGTAAAGATAATTACAAGTAGCACTTCTTATAAATGATTACTGTTGAGAACGCTCAAAGCACCATGGCCATCCGTTGTAATTGTCGAATGCACTTGGTGTTCTTGCATCATGTAGAGTGCATAGTTCAAAAGTTTTAGAAGCATGGGATGCAACTTTGAGGACAACCTCTAGCATTTATTTACAAGAACAAGTCCTTGTTCTGATGTGATATTTGATGCCCGCTTCACCTAAACTAGCCTAATCTACTAGGATTTGTCAAGGGGAAAGGGATAGAGATAAATCAACAAATAGAAGTGAATAACGTGAAAGTACAACCTATACTAAGGCAAGTGTTATACCAAGATATTAAGAATATATTACACAATAGTGGGATTAATGAACACATGAATCATTCATCCACAACATGCAAGGTGTACACTTTAATCAAGCATAAAAGACCACAAGTAAAGTAAGCATACATAAGAACTAAGATAGAACAAGTCCAACCCTGATCAAGCAACGACATGAGGATTGATAAATACATGATCAATTTAGGAACAACATCTAACAACGTGGCAGAGACTATTGGATGGAAAATCAACTTAAAATTGGTGGTAAAGCAAGCAATCACTCAGGTCATAGTTTACGGGGATTCTAAACTAATAATAATAACTCTTGCTAAAAATAAATATTTTAGATCTTTACATTTGAAGATTATTTAAGATAGGATCAAACAACCAGGCAGGATAATTAGTAGAATATCCTATCAATACATAAGGCGAGAATTCAACAAAGAGGTCGACACACTAGCAAATTAGGCTATAAATATAGCCCCTGGTTATTACTGCCAAATCATTAAGATGCAGAAGCGTAGGGGTGGTATGTGAGGATGATGAGGACTCCAATAATGAGGTCATTTTTTGTCTTCATATTATATTTTCTAGAATGTTGTGTTCATTTGATCTCTCTGATCAAAGAGTTTTGTATCTTTTTGTTAAGTAAATAAAAATTTTCCTTACGAAAAAAAGAACCAAGATAGAAAAGTAGTCATAAATTATTACATATTAAATCCTGAGAAAGAGACCTAAAAACTTGATGATAAAATGACTCGAGGTTCAAGCTATATTGTTATACAGAAAAAAATAAAAGAAATAATACATACAAGGCCAGATACAAGGCATAAAAACATAAGTTTTCTAATCCTTTACAATGGAGAAGAGATGGATATTTATAGATGAAGATAGAGAAATTTACCCCCAATACTTATGAAGAAAATTAAAAAAAATTTGTTCAAAATTTGCTTGGGATCAATGCTATCAACTTTGGATGATCTCTAGGTCTTTGGATTTGGAGCCGTACATGTTATAGGCAACACTAGTTCTGCTAGATATGACTTCTTCTACAGCTTAGTTGATCTCCCATACTATAAATCTCCAAAGGTTAGACCTTAAAATCTTTTTCCATTAATGTCCTCAAGCTTGGGGTCACTTCTTGGGTTACCTCTGTATTGTTGCTTTAAATGCACCATCTACTATCTTTGGCCACTATGTCTAGATGCTAAAGGTGCCATGTCCAACAACTAGATCACTATTTTTTCTTGTGTTTGGTCATCCTTGGCCTTATCTAGTGTTCCAGTGTCGTTTGATGGTTTACCTTCTTCTTAGTCCATTTGGCCTTCTTTTGCGAGCTCCTTCTTTGCATGTTAACCAGAGTTCTAGTTTTTTTCTTTTGTGCATTTCTCAGTTTAGCGAATGCCTTCCAAATCATTCCCCTCTTTCATTTTTAACTGATTTGCCTACCTTTCTCTCTTACCATCGATTTTTTGAGGTGGTCTTCGTATGGACCAATAGTCTTGGTGGTCCACATTGTTTTCTCATATTGAAATTATCCAATAAGATTTTACTTTAGCAAATTATAAGTGTTGAGATCTTCTTGATGGAAAGGCTGACGTGGAGGAACTTATCCTACCAATTTCATAACCAAACACCTCAAGACCTCTCTTCTTTCTCTTGTACTTATTGGATTTCCTCCCATAGAGTTTCTTGTTGGTGCTATCTTGTGAGCACAATATGGGGTAGTGGATATGTGGATAGTCACTATAAAACTTAGTCAAATATGGAAAATAGCCTAGCCTGCAAGCTCATCTATCTAGATAAATGATGAGTTTGCAGTCATTGTTTGGGTCAAAACCTTACTAGTGGTGGAGATATTTTAGCTATCATTGAAACGGATCTGAAACTACTACTAATGGTAGGGGATGAATTAGATACCACCAGAAAGGTTATGGGCCATTGTTTGTCCATCTAGTTGGTTAGCAGGTCTTCATGGCACAGGGAGCTTCATGATTGCTTTCAACTTACGGTGGGGGTTTTTCCTTGATGGTGTCCTTGGAATTTTCTCAATGTTGGCTATTTGATAATTTTTAGGGACCTTGGGTACTTGCATCTTGTTCTTCTTTCAATCAACACTAAGTTACGACCTATCAAAAATTATCCTCCTTAACAGAATTTGCTTGATGTAGTGAGTTTTCACTACAATTACAATGACAAGATCCCTTCTTTATCTACCCATCTTTTAATTCTACTTTGGGGAGCTAAGTACTAAACCCTCATCCCACTCATTATTAAAATTTAATAATATAATCAACCTTGGGTTATGTGTGATCCATGTTAACTATCCATAATACCCTTGTACAATATAATATCACATCCTCATATACCTATTCTTAGGTACCATAACAATTATATTCATCAACTTTTAAGGAGATGCAAGTTCAAATCTTGACAAGCGATACATGCATAATTATCAAATTGTTGTAATAACACTAAGTGATCATGATGTAATTCAAGTGGTTCTTGTTTCAATCCCATATAACCAAATTATATATAAAAAAATCATTTATTATTTTAAAGAGAGAATCTTCTAAGGTTGACCAAATACTTTAGAAGTATTATTTTGATTTTAAAGTTTTTCTTTTAGAATCTCATGCTTCCTACAGTGAAATTTATAAAATGATTCACATATATTATCTTAAAACCTCATTCACTTATGTTAATTATTAATAAAAATAAATGGTGTAATAAACCATTTTTTAAGGTGATCATCCTAGTTGAAATTAAATTAATAATTATCTATGATTAAATTTTAATTATTAGTGGTTTGTAGGAATCATGTTGGGACAATGCTCTATTAGGAGCTATAGGGCCTATGCAAAACGACAAACAATGAAGCAAAAGCCTTAGCTATGACATCTGCTTCTATCTAGATGGTAAGACAAGGTTATAAGAGGTAATCATAGAATCAAATTATCAAATCTTGGTAGGAGTTGTGGATTGCATGAGAAACTTTGTTTTGGAGACATGGAGGTTGAGGATTCTTATCACTCAAATTAAGGAGTTGTGGAGGGAATTAGATGATGTGATCCTGATTTATGTGGGTAGAGCTTTGAATACATTGACAAACCTCCTGGCTAAAACGAGTACTGAGGAGGTAGGGGTTTAGTGGTACAATGACATACCTATTGAGGATGAGAGGATTAGGCAGGTCGGTGAAAATCCAATATTTGGCTAATTTAGAAAACCATTACAGACATATTGTTTAGGAGATTTGGCTCCAATGTAGATCTCCATTTAGTGTTATAACTAAAAGTGGCTAGTTCTTAAGATCTTGGGATTTAGAGTATATAAGTTTGGTGGAAAGTTAAAAGGAGAAAATAGGTGCACTTGCTAGTTAAGGCTAGGAGGACTTTCACACCAAATTGTAAATAATCTTGTTGTAATATAATTTTTTCAAAAAAAAAATTTAACTTGTATTTTTATGTCATGAATAGTAACTTATCATTATTTAAAATTAGGACAGGGTTGTGCTTGCGAGGATCTATATAATTGATTTTTTGAACAAATAGGTATCTCTATAAGACCTTGGACTCCTAGTTTAAACCCCTTTACAAAAGATGTTAATGGCTTCCTAGTCTGGGTGAATCTTTATGCTCTCCCTAAAGAGTTTTGGGGAGAGAAGATATTTATCAAAATCAATAATGCCATTGGTGCATTCGAGTATATACCAAAACAAAGGAAATTTGTCTAGTAAAATTAATATGAGTAAAACAAGATTGGTTGTTTGGATAGATATTTCAGTTCCTAGATCTCAATCCATTATTATCTCCTCAAGGAAAAGGGAATGGATCCGAAATATTGAATATGAAAACTTCTCCCTAAGATGTTATGATTGTCAGCAATACCACTTAAAGAATAGATGCCTGATAATTCGATCATGCTTTAATTCCTCCTTGGTGGAGAAGAAGACCTTGCATGCAAATGATTTAAAACCTTCAAATGTCCTAGTTCAAAAGAAAGAAGCTCATCCTCCAAATGCACCAATTGTCCAACAAGAATCATGCGAGCAAAAAAAGACTTAACCCCAAAAGAAGAATTTGAATTAGATCATTGATAAAAGCCAAATGATTACTAAAGACCATCTAGACAGTTCCATGGAAAATATTAGCACCTAAGTGATATTCTTGAAGCTAATTATGAAACAATTAGTGACAATTAGTTTTTTGAAAATAAAGATCCTACAAAATGTGTTACAACTAGATATTACCTCACGAGCTTGAAGTACAAAAATGCATTCTCAAATCTTGCCACTCTAAAGGAGGAAGAACCTCTACTACAAAAGAAAAATAATCGAATTGATTTTCTCTTTGATGAATGATTGTTATGTTTGTTTTCCTTTTATCTATTGGAGTTATATGTCATATAAAGATTGTTCTTTGATAAAAAAACAAAGATGGGTATGCTTTAATTAACTTGTTAAAAATATAATAAGAGCAATGTAAGGTTTTATTTTTATAATGAAAGTGGTCCCAATAAAAACCACATATAACTTATTAAAAAAAATTAATTTATCTATCGAAACTATTGGTCACATCCTTTAACACTTTTAAAAATTTGAAATTCATAATAACACAGGCACATATAACAAGGATTTTATCAAATAAAATAAATTTTGTAATGTAAAAGTAAGTTTGTACTAGAGGGAGGTTTTGAAACTTTTCTTCATTGCTCTTTCAAGGTCAATAAAATCTTCCTTCTATTTTTTTTTGGTTTATTTTTACATTTCCTTTCCATTTCACTTTTCACTTGAAATGAAATGAAAAAATATTTCAATGGCTTCAGATTATATTTTTATTTAAACTCTAAAAATTTTATTTATTTAAAATATTATATTATATTTTTAAATGATGATACAACATGTTTATAATTGAAGCTTATATTTGATAACACATTTTTGGTAATTTAGTTTTAAAGGAGGCTTGAAGGGACAGTGCAATGATTTGGGCTTTGGCTCTTCTTCGAGAGGTTTAAGGTTCAAACAGCCGTGTGTTAAATTCTTTGTTGATAAGGTCAACTCTTCCTTTACGAGAGGTCATGGTGGAATAGGGATACTCAGCCTTGAGCTTCGGTCGTAAAGGTTTCTCACACTAACCAAATCTAAAAAAAATAAAAATAAAAATCTAGTCTTAAAAGTGAAAAGTAACCCCAAATTAATAGAAGTGTTAATGGTATACCCTTCAAAATGAAGGTTGGTCGTAAGGTTTCTCACACTAACCAAATCTAAAAAAAATAAAAATAAAAATTTAGTGTTAAAATTGAAGGTAACTCCATATTAATAAAAGTGTTGATGTTATGCCCTTGAGAATGGTATGTAATAATAATCAATGCCTAAAAAGCCATTTTTATCTTACCTCTTTTATGTGGTTTATAGTAGAGTTTTAATGTTAGATAACATTAAGGCTTCTTAGTTGAAATTAGGGTTTTTGTCTTTGTGAGGCATAAACCACAATAAGGTGTTTTAATTTAAATAAACAACCATTAAATTTGAATTTAGTGGTAATTTATTTAGGGTTTTTGTCTTTGTGAGGCATAAACCGCAATAAGGTGTTTTAATTTAAATAAACAACCATTAAATTTGAATTTAGTGGTAATTTATTTTACATTGTAATTATATATTGGTATTATAATGACTTTGACAATTATATGTATTATTTAGTAAGATTTAATTCTTGGTCTTTTCTTTAAAAGTTGAAGAATTTGGATTTAGTGGTAATTTATTTTACATTGTAATTACATAATGGTATTATAATGGACTTCACAATTATATATGTATCATCTGGTATTTTCTTAAAAGTTGAGGAATATTAGTGATTGAATTAATGCCATTTGATTGAATGAGATTTATATTTTATTTTTTAATAGTTTATATGGGATTATATCTCGGTTATATTTAAACCTTAGTAATTTTTTCTTAAAAATCAAGGAACTTAATTAGTTGAGTTAATGCCATTTAATTGTTTGCATGATATATATATATATATATTTTAGAATTGAACCTTGGTGTTTTCTTTAAAAATAAGAATTTAAATGGTTTATATGAGATTGTATGGCTCGATAATATTCAAACCTTATTTTTTTTTTCTTAAAAGTCAAGGAAATTAATTGATTGAGTTTATGCTATTTAATTGCACCACTCTTTAATTTTTTTAGAATTGAACCTTGGTTTTTCTTTAGAAGAAAAAAATTTAAGAAGTTAAGTGATTGAGTCAATGCCATTTAATTGGATGAGACTTACATTTTTTGAATGGGTTACATGGGATTATGTCCGCTTGATAATATTGAAAGCTTCAAAAAAATTTAATTGATTAAGTTAATGCCATTTAATTTGCATTTAAAATTAAACCTTAATCTTTTTCTTAAAAAACTTCAAATTTATAAATTTAAAAATAAACTCTAAATTTATAAATTTTGTTAATTAAATTAAAAAATAAAACTTTGAAAAGAATATTCCTCTCTCAAAACCAAGGACATGATGATAGAGATGAAACCCCATGTCCTTAAATAAGTGAAGACAATGCTAAAATTATGCACATTGTGTATATTCATCATCAAATACATATACACAATGTATATATCCCACTATTAGTATACATCATCAAAGACATATACACAATGTATATATCCCACTACTAGCCAGTAGGTACTCCAAGAAAGGGAAGCCACTAATACGCATGTTCGCGCGGGACTTGGCAAGCCTGGTGCCACGTGTCATGCACAACACGCTTCCCAAGGACAAATGGGATAAGCAAATACGAAACGCGCAAAACCCACATCACGGAAGCCGCGACAACCGTCCGCATTTCGGCACATACAGATCTGACGGCTGAGGTTCGTTCCCAGGACCAAGGAAGCTAACCCAGCCTCGGTGCCGAGGCTACGAGGCTCGGATACGAAAGGGTCCTGTTAAGGCGTCGCCCACCGTTCCAATGCTTGATTTCTGCGACCAAATCTCTCCTGTGATGGACGACCATGATCGGTTCCGGTCTTGTGAGCAGCACCGGCTCGTTAAAAGCAATCGATCGAGCTGACGTTTTGTGGATTTGGTGCAGAATAGCGGGAGAACGACCGAGAAACCCCTTGTACCCGGAACACCTGTCTGGACCTGTAAGGTATTCAGTATACTTTTGCTTGGTTTTCCCACGCAAAATGCCGTTTTGGGAAGATGGTATTCCATTGTTTTGGTAGATAGATGGAGTAGAGGGGTTACTGTGGGAGAAATTGGAATTACAATGGTGGTTGAAGCAGAAGGGCAATGGCTGCCATTCTCCTCATCAAAAGGTACCTACATTGCGCTTGAGTGGGACAGAGAAGAGGGGTTACGACGGATCCTGTTGGTTTTGATGGATTTTGGATATCTTTTTGGTAAAAAATAGCACCCATCTGGAAAAGATTGCTGGATTACCTTTTTTAAAAGCCTTGTGGAGGGAATCCCATAATTTAGGTTAGGCCTTATAAGTCACTTTTGGTTGTGGATTGGGTGGATTTTGGATACCCATTACAGGAGAAATAACACCCATTTAGAAAAGATTGCATTTTTTTAAGGCCTCAGATGATGGAGGGGAGGTTGTGTAGGGATTTTTGATGCTTTGGGAAAAATTTGTGTGTTGAAAGCTGAATTCGGAGAGCAAATAGTGGTTTGGATTCGGAGATCCGCAGTGGTTTTAGGAGAGTTGGATGTTGGTTTCAGTTGGTGGCCTTGGGCAAATCCATTAATTGCCTTGATAAAGATTTTATTTTTTTTGGAATAGCGGTTGGGGGTGTATGATAGGATCTGGTGAGATGTTTGGGACCCAAAACCAAATGACCCACACATGGGAGATGAAGAAGCCCATATGGAAGGGCAACATCAATGGGCTTAGAAAGAATGTGATAGTAAGGTTTTTAGATCTGTACTCTTTTACTGTTGAGGGGACTCTAGAGGATGCAAATGTGTTTAATGAGGTGAAGGAGAGGGTGAGGCAACAGGGGAGGGTGTGGTGGGCATTGGAGGCCAGCAAAGGGGCTGGCTGGTATTTGCAGCCTCAGATTTCGTCGCTGTCAGAAGGGATAGTTGTATCTTCGTTGTCACTTTCTATGCTTACCAACACCATTGTGTTGAAGAGGCTGATTAGGAAGGGGATTCCACCTCAAATGAGGCGAAAGGTCTGGCTATCGGTTTCTGGTGCAGCGAAGAAGCGGTCAACTGTGCCGGATAGCTATTATGAAGATCTTACCAAGGCTGTTCAAGGAAAGGTCACTCCTGCGACAAAACAGATTGATCATGTAAGTTGCATAGTTTGCATTATCTTTGCTTTTGTCACATGAATGTCTTATCTACCTATTTTCGCCATGGGGGGGGGGGTGTCAGAATGCAATAAATTCTCCAAAGATTACTGCACTATGCATCATTGTCTTCCACCTTTTGGTCTTAGATTGACTGCTTGACATAAATAGATAAGCTAGGGTAGAACCTCATATTTGCTATGTTACAGATAGGATTCGTAAGTTCAGCATAAGATCTGGCTTTTGATAATTTTTATCAATCGATTTGTTGCCTTTAATCCACAATGAACGGAAAAACAGGTCTAATGTGTAATGGTGGATATTCTGTTTATAAGGTTTATCAATGATTACAATAAAATTAAATGGTCATTGCAGGAAAATTAAATACTCAAAATTAAGATGTTCACCCTTTTGAGAGGATTAGCAGGAAAAGGGCTAGAAAGATGGCAGCTTTGGCTAGAATCTTTACAATCCTTTGGCAGTCAATGTCATGAGGATGGGTCAAGAAGGAGAGGGCAAAACATAAACTTTAAAAAATATGATTCAGATATTCCAAAGACGACAAAATTCAAAACAGATAGTTAGTTAGTTTCAGCTTGTCCCTTGATCATTTAAATTCATTGAATCCTGGATGAATCATAAAAGTTCAATACTGGCAGTTAGGTTTACTATATAGGGAACATGAAATGATTCTTTTTTTTCGATGTTTTTTTTTTCTTCTTTTCATGATTAAATGATTAGGGTTTGGAGTTTTGATTTTTTTAATTGGAAATGGTTACAATCGGACATTAGGCAATGACTTTAGATAATGTAAAGAGCCGATGGTTTGGGAGTCATTGCCTTACAATGTGCCTTTGGTAGGTCAAGTCATGGTATATGTCATTAGATTAGAAAGGCTTGGTATTAATAAAGTCATGATTTTGAGCCCAGAAACATAGATGATGAAGTACTGGAAATGTCATGCTGTGAAAGACAATGTCTGATGTGATTACAAAAAATGATGTGATATGTAGCTGAAATGCCATTCTGAGAAAGAATAAATACAAATATTGTTGAGTTTTGCATCCATGCCTTTCACCAAGGGAGGCTTTCAAAATGATTAGAAACAAGGGCCATGGTCATTGATGCCTTTGCTTAAACCATCCTGTTCTACCATTTAACATTATACAACTTTGAACCATAATTCCAGGACAGTAGTAATCATATTTATCCTCCTGCGTATGATACTATATTGAAAGCCTCTATGTTGCAAATGGTGAGCATTCTTGAATAATAGTTTCTTAAATCTTTATCAGACTGATATTTCAAAAATGTATTTAGCATAGATTTCATATTAATATATAGTTAATGCATTCATACAATCAGGGGATCTCTCTGATGATACCATAGAAATGCTAGCAAATATGTCTTAAAGGAAACTTGCGTTCAATGCTTAAAAGAGAGACACATTTTACTCACAACACTTGTAGGGGTGGTACTTTTTTGTATGTATACTTTCATAATTGGAAGAGAATTAATCTGTCATAATTTGGTCGCAGTGTTGCATTGTGTTAATCTTATGATTCCAGGTTGAGTGCAAAAAAATTTAAACTATGATTCCAGGTTGAGTGCATCTGTCCAAAGTGGAAATTGTTTTATCAGTAATGTTGGATAGAGTACTTGTTCCCTCGGAAGTTATTCTTTGGATGGCTGAGTTACTCATTAAATCATCTTGAAATATTATTTCCATCTTCTCTGCAGGATCTCTCACGCACTTTCCCCTCACACCCCTGGCTGGATACTCCAGATGGACATGCAGTATTGCGTAGGGTGCTTGTTGGTTACTCTTTTCGTGACTCTCATGTTGGTTATTGTCAAGTAAGTATGGCCCTCTTTTTCATCCGAAATATTCTCTCTTTTTTCAGACAGGTTAAGCAGGACATATTAAGCATATAGAAACTTTTAAAATATACCTTAATCATGAAAGTACTGCAAATATACATCTAATAAAGGAAAGCTTTGGTCCAAAAACAGGGCTTAAATTATGTGGCTGCATTTCTATTGCTTGCCATGAAAACTGAGGAAGATGCATTTTGGATGCTTGCTGTGCTCTTGGAGAATGTTTTGGTGAATGACTGTTACACAGACAACTTGTCTGGGTGTCATGTTGAACAAAGGGTATTCAAGGATCTCCTGGCAAAAAAGCTGCCTCGGTAACATAATAAACTTCTCTTGTACAATTATTGGAAATATCAAACAATATACTTCCCTTTTTCCAAAAGTATTTCGTAATCTATAACTTATCATTTTTTGTTGATCTGATTGCATGTCAGGATTGCTGCACATTTGGAGCATTTGGAATTTGACGTCTCTCTTATAACAACAGAATGGTTTCTATGCCTGTTTGCAAAAAGCTTACCTTCTGAAGTGAGCATCAACCTTTCACAGTTCATGTAGAAGTCTTTGCTTGGATGATGTGAGCTGTTTATACTGACTTTTTCTCAAATTGTCTTAAACTAATACTTTGCCGTGGGTGCACTGTAGACTACAATGCGTGTTTGGGACGTTCTTTTCAACGAGGGTGCAAAGGTTTTATTTCGAGTAGCCTTAGCTATCTTCAAGGCAAGTTTCTGTATTCTATTGACAGATTACTTTCTTTCTGCCCTAGCTTTTATGGTACCATACATGATTCCCTTTACAAATTCATATTTTATTTTCATTAGCTTTTGTAAGGCTGACATTCTTCATATTTAGAAGGTTTTCTCAAAATTGTTGTAACTTGTAACTACAGATGAGTGAGGATGAGCTGTTGGCTGCTCAACATATTGGGGATGTTATTGGTATTTTGCATGATACTACTCATCATGCATTTGACCCTGATGCGTTGTTAAAGGTTAGAACAATAACTAATGAAAAAAATAGCCATAACTTGCATTTTAATTTTGAAATTTTCTTCTTTAACTTAGTAAATACTTGTCCATGACGTGTGTTCCCAATCATTTTCAAGATGGTTATCTTGTATGAAACTTGTTTAGATTTACACAAATCACTTTCCTTTTTTGAATGGCAGGTTGCATTTGAAAAAATTGGATCTATGACGACAAACACAATTGCAAAGCAACGTAAAAAACAAGAGCCTGCTGTCATGGCAGAATTGGATGAGAGATCAAGACGACTCAATTCTGTAGGAAGTTTTAAATCACCACTTCCAGATGACTAACTTTCAAGTTAGCTACATGCAATGCTAGTGTGTGTGCTAATAACTTTATGGTACCAAAAGGATGCTGAAAAAGTTGCATCTAGTTATGTACACTCTTTGTCAACAGTTGTAGAATGTGTGCAAATTTCTGTGCAAAAATACAGATGGGGGAGGTGTCTTTAAACTTATTTAAATTGCACCATGGCAAGTTCTCACCATGGTTGTTGCAGCAAGGTAATGGGTTTGGAATATTCTTCTGTTGTCGTAAATTTGAAGATCCTCCTACCATCATGAGATGCAACTGTGCCAATTCTCCACTATGGTTGCTGTGTATTGAAAGGTTTCAAGAATTGTTGCATTGTTATAAATTATAATTCTTCTTTATCGAATGGTTTCAAGAATTGCTGCATTGTTACATATTAATGGACCTTTGAACCTACCTTCTTTCAGTCTGATTTTTCTGATCGGTTGTTTTTGTTTAACCATTAGGACTGTATTACTATGATGTGGTTGGACCATATAACTAATTCTTTGAATATAAGTTTTGGAATTCTTGATAATTTTCGTAGGTGTTATAATTGTTAGGCATTGTGAACTGCCTGGGAAAACCAAAATTTAATTTTGTTCTCTAGGGGCCACCAATTTTTCTTTACAAGGAAGAAGAGAGGAAATGGACAAGTCCAACCAAAATTGTCACTTGCTTTCTTTTAAGGCATATATATATCTAAACAATAAGGAATCCAACCAAAATTGTCACCTGCTTTTGTCCAAAGCATATATCTCAAAAACAATAACGAGCCTTCTCTTCCTTGGAGGAGGAAATGCAAATGTCAACTATATCACTTATATCAGGGGTTCAAATTTTTTCGTTTGGTCTTTTTCTTTTCCCCCTAAGGCGACTATATCACAATAATTCATTAGTGTGCGTCAAACGTGCCACACTTGCAACCACACATATGAGACCATTAAGTATGATATGAGGTTAAGTTTTTTAAAAAAGAGTTTTTTTTTTAACGAGTTTACACGGGTTTTTATAAAGGGTCTTGGTCCTCTTGTATTGAGTGGGTTTGAACTTTGGATTTCTTAAAAGAGGTTAAAGCGCTTATCACTGCAGTAAGCTTATAATTCATTGAGAAATGAGCTTTGAATTATTTGCATGGTTATATTTTTTTAAAGAGTTTATACAGGTTTTTATGAGGGGTCTTTGTCCCCTCATACTAATGAGGTTTGAACTTTGGACCTCCTAAAAAGAGGTTAAAATCCTTATCACTGTATTAAGTTTACAGCTATTAGCATGATTATATTTGGATTCAATATTGAAAACAATTTTCCTGGTTGTGAAGGATTTACTTAATTTGAGTTTGGAAGAAACCTTCAAAAGAGTAAATATTCATTAATATAGCGGCCTGATTTACAATGAAAAATGGGTTGATTTCAAACAATGGTTTGAGAAGCGAAAAAAAAAAAAGCAATGTTTAATGAAGATTTTGGAGCAGGGATGGTGGGTTTTGTTTTCAAAATGTTGGGCAAGGGCAAGTCTCCAAAACGGCCCTCGAGATGCATATGCCTGGAAAATTATTTAAAAAAAATCCAAACAATTAAATTCGAAAGATATCAACGAAATTTAAAATCTAATTATATTAGATCTTTTAGTGAAACAAGCCTTGTTGAGCGATGGGTTTCATGGGATTCACATTAATATTTGTTTTTTTTTAAATTAATTTTTAATTAATCCTTTCTCTAAATGATTTAATAATTAAGTGAGAGGAGCTATAATGCCCGAGAAAGCTAACATTTCAACAAAAGTATTTGTCAAGTGGGTTTTAAACTATCAAAGGGGAGCAAGGGTATTCATATATTAAAGTAAGGTTATTTTTTAAATTTTATTTAATAATAAATTTTAATAATTATTTAATAATAAGCAGTTGAAAGTGAGGGGTTTTATATATTAAGTTAATGTTCTATAGACAGTTTTCTAATAATGAGCAAGCAATGGGAATTGGAAATTTTCACATTTTAAATTTTAATTTTATAGATGAACTTAAAAAAATTATAGCAAATATTAGGGAATGAGGAATTTTGCATCTTAGATCAAAGGTTTAGATTTAGGTTGGGTCAACAACAATGAAGTAAAATAAGTTTGGTGAAAGCAGCTCCTATGGTTTGAACTTGTCAATTACTAAAAATAATATAATTATGAGTAACTCTACCATGAAACAAAAAACAAAAAAAATATATTAAATAAAACTTATTTTAATCTCATTTAATTAATTTAAAAAAATGTTGATCATTTTTTAACAATTTCTAATAAATAATTATTTTTTCAATAATATTTTAAATCTGATTTAATTTATCAATAATTATAAATTATTACTATACAAAAAATGTAACTACCTTAACTAATCTTAATCCTCCTGACAAAAAGAGAACAACACATCATCATGCAGACTGGCACAGTAATGCTTTACATATATGTTAAAAAAACCTTTTAGTACAAATAAAGTTTTATAAGTTCATTTTATTTTGTAACCATTACCACCATAAAGACCACATTTATGTATTATGTAGTAAGAGATAAAAGAAGGTTCATCTTATTTTGTAACCATTACCAACAGAAGACAATCCGTTTATTATGTAGTAAGAAATAAGAGAAGGTTCCATGATATTTGTAATAGTTATATTTACAAATAATTTTATTAAATATATTAGTATATATTTATAAATATATAAATATAATTATGTTGAGAGGCGTTTTTATAATGGCAAGCCGACATTAACAAAAACATTTAAATTTTTTAAATTAAAATATCCGACTAATCAATCGTTGTAAACATTTAAAATATTTAAACTAAAACGATCGACTAACTAATTGTTGCAACTGTTTAATAAAATATTGTATAAATACAGATTGATAACTCTCGGCATTTTCAGATATATATCCTTTATATCTAAGCTGGCGTTTTCAGATATATATCCTTTATATCTAAGCTGGCGTTTTCAGATATATATCCTTTATATATAAGCTGGCGTTTTCAGATATATATCCTTTATATCTAAACTAGTATTTAATGTGAAAAATAAAAAATTAGTGAGGGTTGGGAATGAGCTTTATTTTTTAGATTTTTTAAAAAAATTAAAAAATAAATCATTTTTAATGTGAAAAATAAAGAATTAGTAAGAGTTGGGAATGAGCTTTATTTTTTAATTTTTTTTAAAAAATTAAAAAATAAATCATTTTTAAGAGAGTAAAATAGATAAGAAAGTTATTTCATAGTTATAATGGAAGGTTAAAACATTATAGTTGAAGAAAAGAGGAATGATAAATTTATGGTAATCTCCAAGCACTAAATGAAAAATCTTAAATGATTATCAAGAATGAGGTGATTAACTATAATATAATGGTTTTTCAAAGAAGAGGGTTGATATATAAGTTTCATGAATATTGACTAGTTTTTTTTGGAGATTTAAAAGGGGGATATCCAGTAGTGGCCCATTGTTTAAGGGGAGATATGACTTATATTTAAGACCATAGAGTGAATTTTAATGTGGAGACAAATTATTAGAAGACTTTCTGTATGGGTTAAAATTTTTGGACTTCTATACCAACTTCTCAATAAGGAGGTTTCGAAGAATATTGATAATACTCTACGGGAGTTCATTTAAGAGGGACCAACTATTAAGTAGTAGAAGCAAGTTATGCATCCTTGAATATGTGTTACCATGAATATTTCAAAATCTTTGCCAAAATCCATTAAGATTAACCTCTATCGATAAAATAAGATAAAAAAATGGATTATAAAAACAATAGATTTTGATACTGCAAACATTATGAGACTTGATCCATGGCAAGAGATTACAAAGTGAAAATGATTGAGAAAGAGATCAAAAGCTTTGGTCATGAAACAAACTTCAAGACAAACCAAGGAGGTCATATTGTAGTAGAAATAAGTTTAGATCTAATATATTTTACTCTCAAAATGTGGCAAATAAATCCCCTTTGTCTAATCATTAGAAGAAATTTAAAAGGATGCAAGGGACAAGAAACTTTAATGTGTAAGTTCAAATTTATATGAAATTAGAGGTCCAAAGGAGGGTGTGGAGGCAAAAGTTAAAACAAAGAAGGCAAAAGAAGGTCAAGTTTAATTTAGGTAGATCATCTTCACTTTTTTCTAAAGTAGAAAATCATTTCCTTCCAATAAAATGAAAGTACCATAAAGTTTATCCCTTGCACTTTAGGGTTTCAAGAGCAACATAAAAAAGAAAAGTGTAAGAAGGATATCCATGACAATTTATGGTCTTTAGGATAACATAAGAAAGTAGGTACTATGGAGGATGGTCCCTGTAGTTTAGGGTTTCCAAGGTAATATGAAGAAGAAAGTATTTTCGAGGTTATTCCTTACACTTCAGGTTTTCCAGGGTAACATAAACCTATATATGATAAATCTTGTTATGAAAAATCTAGTAAAATGGAAGATATTGATGAGGAAGTGTTTGTAGGAATGAGAAAGGAGAGGAAGACCCTCAAAGCGAGAACAAAGAAAAAATGAAACTTAGAGGGATTGATTTGGGATATTAGAAACAAAAATCACGAGTTAACAAGAAGTGGGACTAAATCCACAAATAATAATAAAACGTGATGATGAAGATGGTATCTTAAAACATTAGAGGTATGAATAAAATTTTAATTTTTTTTTTATTATGGAATTAATAAGTTGTTAGAGTCTTGAATTTATTTTAATATAAGAAAAAAATATTGATGAACATAAGGATGCATTTAAAAAATTGGAATACTCGGGATTGTCTAATAGTTTTGCTATTAGAGCTTAAGGAGGTGTTACAACACTATAGGACGAATATAAATGGGATGGACAATTGCTAGAAGCTAGAAGAAATTGAGTTGCTAGATTTATTTTTTAAAGGAAAAAGCAAAATATCAAGGTTGGAGTTATAAATGCATATGCTTCAATCATAGTTTTTTTTTTGGTTACATAGGAGAGTTGGTAACAACCACTATTTTTAGTAACTGGCCAGCGTAGGGTTCAAACCACAGGGATTGCAACCACCAAACATATGCTCCAACTATAGTTACTCTTCATTTATGTTAGATTCAATGATGATTCATAATTAAAAGGACCTCAATTCATTTATGTCAAATTCAATGTTGATTCATAATCGTAGTCTATGGATTTTCAAGGGGGACTTCAACATAGGTTTATCTCCTTTGAAAAATAAGGGTGGTACTCTTGGGATCTGTTGAGTGGTATTTTCACCCAGTTGTGAAAGTACAACTCTCCTTTAGGATTTGGGTTCCAAATCCCCTCTTGCAAAGAAGTTAAACAAACAACTTCTCCAAGGTCTCCGCTGTATTAGCATTTGCTACTGTGTATTAGTAATCTCAAATAAAGATATTCAATTTAAATGCTTGGAACACCTTAGTGATTGCAAGTAACTGTAAACAAGGGGCAATGTTGGTTTATTTCATCATGAAACTTTAGTGATTGTTCATTGTTTTTTTTGGATTTTGTAATTTTTAAATGTTTATTTTAAATAAGTTAAACTTTCTGGAAAAATAAAATGCAGAAAATGAAAAAGAAATGCAGAAAATTGAAAATAAAACGCATTCAGTATGATGCTATCCTGTTCCGACAAAACCGAAGATGTGAGGTCTCCATGCATGCAACCTAACCTATTGGACTTGCAAAACATGCACAATCCCCATAGACTAAGTGCTGGTTCCTAGGGTACGAAATAACATTTCAGATTTCAAATATTCGCCTAATGTAACCCAAAAAAATGGCATTTAACATTATCTATAAATTCGAAATCTGAAAAAATGAAAGAATAAACATTAAATCCATAGCATGCAAAGAAAATCTCCTTCTTTCTTGCCCACAAGATGCAAATTTCTGAACACTTCTGCATTAAAAATATGTCATTTTACAATAGCAGAATTTCTAGGTTTTTCCAAACCAGTCTGTGGAAGAGAAACAACTCAAACAGGTCCAGAATGGCCTTCTCGCCTTCAGCTCTGCAACTCTGCTTGCAGCGGTTTCCGACCCCCTCTCCGGCCTCTTTGAATGGCGTATTTAAACTTCTAAAAAATTGTTTCTCCTTCCATGACGGTTCGTTTCGTTTTCTGATGGCTGTTTCACCTTCCTTCGTTTCACCTTCCCTGACTGTTCGTTTCACCTTCCCTTGTATGCGTGTGCTTTGGTTTCCATTTTGTGGCCCTTCGCTACGAAAATATAACATGTCACGATATCGCGACACTTTTTCTCTTTTGGCCGCGACAATGCAACATGTCGCGATATCGCGACACTTTTTCTTGTTTAGCCGCGAAAATGTAACATGTCGCGATATCGCGACACTTTTCTTTCTTGTTCTTTCTTTTCTCATTTGGTCGCGAAAATGCAACATGTCACGATATCGCGACACTTTTTCTTTCTTCCCTCTCTCTTTGCTTTGAATCGTGAAAATGCAACATGTCATGATATCGCGACACTTTTTCCTGTACGGCCATGAAAATGCAACATGTCGCGATATCGCGACACTTTTCTTTTCTTGCTCTTTCTTGTCTTGTTTGGTCACGAAAATGCAACATGTCGCGATATCGCGACACTTTTCTTTTCTTGCTCTTTCTTGTCTTGTTTGGTCACGAAAATGCAACATGTCGCGATATCGCGACACTTTTTCTCTTACGTCGCGAAAACGCAACATGTCGCGATATCGCGACACTTTTCTTTCTTGTTCTTTCTTGTCTTGTTTGGTCATGAAAATGCAACATGTCGCGATATCGCGACACTTTTTCTTTCTAGCTCTTTCTCTTTGCTTTGAATCGCGAAAATGCAACATGTCGCGATATCGCGACACTTTTTCTTGTACGGTCGAAAATGCAACATGTCGCGATATCGCGACACTTTTTCTCCTTTGTCCGCGATGAAGCAACATGTCGCGATATCGCGACACTTTTTCTTTTTGGCCGCAACGGTGCAACATGTCGCGATATCGTGACACTTTTTCTATTTTGGTCGTGATGGTGCAACATGTCGCGATATCGCGACACTTTTTCTATTTTGGCCGCGATGGTGCAACATGTCGTGATATCGTGACACTTTTTCTCTTTTGGCCATGATGGTGCAACATGTCGCGATATCGCGACACTTTTTCTATTTTGGCCGTAATGGTGCAACATGTCGCGATATCGCGACACCTTTTCTATTTTGGCCGCGATGGTGCAACATGTCGCGATATCGCGACACTTTTTCTCCTTGTGGTATTTTGCTTTTTTCCTTGATCTTTAGCCTATGGGCCACTTCAGTCTTCTTGGAACACATGCAAAAAAGGTGGGTCCCCAATTTTGGGGTACGTTGTGGAGCAGCCACAACAAATGGCGACTCTGCTGGGAAATGCTCCTGAGCATTTCGGTGAGAACTCAACTTGAAAACACAGACTCAAATACAAGCGTCAAAAAATATCCCAAGAATGAAACTAGACGAGAAATACATGAAGCATTAGAATTATTAAGCATCAGCTCGGTGTGTGAAATGTGCTTCATTCCCTATCGTTTGAAATTGATCAACATTCCATTGTCGGTTTCACTTATGATTCGTATGCAAGGCTATGAATGATTTGTGCAGGATTTGATGTATGACAACGATGCTAGAGATATAACAACCTGCTTTGCAAAGGCTCAAACCTTCTAGTATCATGAACAAACATATCAAAACTGTCAAACCCTCTTAGGACCAAATATATGCATACTGAATTAATTTATTAGATCCCAAAGTTGGTTATGTGTCACTACCATCTTGAACCCATGTGCAAGTGTAAGTGAAATCAGAGCTTTGGGGAATAGGATTCCCAACCTAAGCGAGATGGGAATTTAACCCTATCCTTACTACTCTGATCTGGAGTTCATTACCTCATCTTGAACAAAATGATTTAACCTATTATGGATGAAACTGTCAAGCTAGCCTGTCCGTTTGAGCAGTCAATGGTCTTGTTTTTAGACAAGACATGTTGCCACGCATGAGCATACTCCACTGCCAGACAGGCGTCTATAGCCCCGGTGGAGATTAACCCCATAATCCATGATTTGGCTCTACTTTTGATTTCTTGGACCTTGGGGATGACTACCCATCCTTGCAAGGGACATGTAGTACGATCCTTCCAATCCAATATTAATAAAGAAATGAAAAAATATTTGCTTTGGAATTTCAAAGTTCTTGAATGGGCAAAATAGAAGCTTTGGGGAATCGGATTCTCAACCTAAGCGAGATGAGAATTAGACCCTATCCTTACTACTCCATGAAGGTCAAATCAGAGCTTTGGGGAATTGGATCCTCAACCTAAGTTCGATGAGGATTTAACCCTATCCTTACTACTCTGATTTTAGGCTTTAAGCATTATGGGAGTGGTAAAAACCACTGTTTTAAGGATTATGTTGCATGATAGGACAGACACGAAATATTCCTTTCGCCTCACCTTTTCTTCCAAGTATGGTTTTGACCATTTTGCTCAAGATTCTCTTTAATATGCGTAGAACGTGCTTGGTTCAAGATAGTTCGGGCATCAGTTCCCAACCTTAGGATCCTTTTAATATATGTTATGTAATAACCCTAAGAGGATTCGACACCTTTTCAATGATTGTACATGAAATGAAGATGCAACTGAGATGAAATGTATATGCAATGCGGAATGTAATATGAGATATGAATGCATTGCTCCTTTTGAAATGCGGATGGAGTATATATATCACCTACTTTACCATAATGTGAAAAACTGACAACTTCATGCATCACAAGTTCCAAACGATATTCTTTAATGTGTTTGCAATATTCATGGAGCTTTCTGCAATACAATTCCGATGTTTCATATTCTCCAAGTCTTAGTCAACATTCATAAGGACCTAAGTTGACAAACCAAAAATGTCCAAAGGACCAACACACAAAACTTAAAACCAAAATGAGATCCATTCCGAAACCAAAACACGAAAACCAAAAGTATATACAAATGTACAAAAAGTTTGGATTATCATTTTCCCGGATCCCAAACCTGATTAGAATTCTTTAAAAGACATATGACGTGATACGCATACCAAGTTTTGCAGGAATCCAACAAAAACAAGATCAAACCAAACAAAGAACCAAACCTCCACTTGCCCCTCTCACCATACCAATTTGATTTAGTTTCATTAATAATCCTATGGTGGAGCTTCAAGTTTTCAAATTGATTAGACAATGATTGATGTTCAATTCTTTTATGTCTATTCTTTAAGATGTCCATTCCGCACTTTGATTCATGGTGTAGAAATAAGCTTTCATTTTCATTCAATAAAGCCATAACATTAATAATATTTGAATCAAACCATTCATTAGGCAAACCTTCATTCGAATTTTGCATGGTGAAACCAAAACGGTGAGATTTTACCTTTGGCCCGCTTTCATTTGACCTTACTTGAAGAGGATTTGAAAATTCCTCTTTTCTCTCATGACATTCATCATCCTGTAGCACTTGTTCTTTCTCCATGACTTGTTTATCAAAGGCACCAAACTTAGGTACCCAATCGAAAATACGTCCATCCCTTTCAAACCATAAGTCTTGTCTATCTAGGGGTGGGTTGACTAACACATTTCCGTGATCAATCACTTGGGTTGTTTTGGGTAACGTGAGATTTTCAATTGGATCATCAATGATATCAAACCCAAATGATTTAGGTTTTGTAATTTTCTCATTTTGAAATGGCATAATCATTGTAGCACAAGTAATTGGATCAAGATTTTCAATTTCTTTTCCTCCCAAGGAATCTAAAGCAAATGACTCTCCTTCTTGATTCATGGTTGTAGAATCCTTATCATGTTCCAAAATTTGATGAGATTCGAATTCCTCTTCCAAAACTTTCTCAAATTGTACAGGATTTATAGTATCCTCATGTGAGGAAGCAATTGAGTTATCCTGCATATTAATTGACGCAACAAGTTTATTAGAAGATTTAGATTGATCATATTCTTCCCATTTCTTCCATGAATCATAGTAATCATCCTCCAAGTTCAAATCGTGATGCTCAAGTACCTCTTCTTCATCTTCTGATTCATCAACATGTTTCTCATCCCATTCATCTTCACCTTCCTCATTCTCACTCTCTTGACGATATAGAGTTTCCACCACCAAAACGTTGTCCACTCCTTGTTGATGTTGGGGTGGACCCTCATTTGGCACAAGTTCCAAATCATCCACTTGAGCTTGGAGACAATGGGTATACCTAGCTATTTCGGGACAATTCCTTTCATTATGCGCCTTTGTATTATGCAATCTACACCCGTTTTCCCATGCAAAATCAGAAATATTAAGAATGGAACTAGAGTGACTTGGTCCTGCAGAAGTATCTATCTGATTAGCAATAGGGGAAGGCACACCCCCATTGTTTGGCTTCGTATTCCACTGTCTCCCTCTATTGTTGAAATTTTGATTTGGGTGAGGGGCATGGGATTCATACTTCTATTTTTGAACCAAATCATTACTCAATTTGTGAACCATCTTTTTGAGTTCTTCAACCTCTGAATAAATCTCTTTTGGTTGAGCTATGTTATTGCTAGTTCCAATAGGATTTGCGTAATTGGTGAGATCTTGACTTAACATTTGAGTTGGATTTTGAGCCACTTGATTTGCGTAGGGATTCACACTTTGAATCGGAATTGGATTGGGGAAAGGAACTATAGCCCGAGAATTAACCGGATCGGCTCCTCGCATAGTCTCGCTGACTATTTTGCAAAAATGAAGGAATGGGGGGAATGGATGTGATTGGTTGAATTGGAATGGGTGCGTAAGCGGGTGTTGATGAATATGGTTGTTGATAAGGCAAAGCATTTATGCCTGATATTTGTGGTGCCATGATCCGATTCATCATAGGAGCTTGACCATATGGACCATATTGTCCTACCATAGGCATCTAGGGAAAACCCATAACCCTGTGGTGTCATTTGTTGTTCAATGGTCATAGCTTCATTGTAGGCTAGAGCAAGCGTGGTAACTTGAGGATTTCACCTTGCAAACATTGCCGTCATAGGATCCAATGCCCCAAAATATATTTGCAAAGCTACTGCGGGATCAATGGCAAAATGCCGAATTGCTCTATTATAGCACTTCTGAAATCTCTGATTAAAAGTTCGGATTGGCTCACCCTGGCCTCTTTTGCATGTAATGAACTGATTATAGATGATTGTGGGATCTAATGGTGACCTGAATTGGTTGACAAAAGCATTCTCCATTTGCGTCCATGACGTAATGGAACCAGTAGGTAAGCAAATATACCATTCGTAAGCCACTTGGTCTAGGCTCATGGGGAAGAGTCTACAAGCCACATCTTCATGTTGAACGTGCAGTCTTATCAAAACATCCCTATAGGCCTGAATATGTTCTTCTGCGGTCCTTGGGCCATCCGGTTTGTATTTGGGCAAAAATCTCTCTATATTCCTAGGGATCTCGTGAATATCCCCTGCAATATTCAAAGGAATGTTATGGGCTCCGTACCAAGGAGGTGGTGGAGGTTGGGCCATTTGATTCAAAATCGATGATGATAACCCTACAAGAACCTGACAAAACTCTCAGTACCTCAAAGAAAACCTGCGAGACAAAGAAAATCCTGTAATTAATGAAATTCAAAGAATAACTTCAAAATCAATTTGTTAGTCATGAAAGAAGGAACCTTGACAAAGCAGTATTCTAAAACAATGCACAATCAAAACACCTTATTCAAAACATGTTATTCTTGTATGAACAATCAAAAAGCGTTAGGACAATGAAATAAACCGATTCGGCCCTCCTTCTAGCGCCAATCTGTTGAGTGGTATTTTCACCCAGTTGTGAAAGTACAACTCTCCTTTAGGATTTGGGTTCCAAATCCCCTCTTGCAAAGAAGTTAAACAAACAACTTCTCCAAGGTCTCCGTTGTATTAGCATTTGCAAATGTGTATTAGTAATCTCAAATAAAGATATTCAATTTAAATGCTTGGAACACCTTAGTGATTGCAAGTAACTGTAAACAAGGGGCAATGTTGGTTTATTTCATCATGAAACTTTAGTGATTGTTCATTGTTTTTTTTTGGATTTTGTAATTTTTAAATGTTTATTTTAAATAAGTTAAACTTTCTGGAAAAAATAAAATGCAGAAAATGAAAAAGAAATGCAGAAAATTGAAAATAAAACACATTCAGTATGATGCTATCCTGTTCCGACAAAACCGAAGATGTGAGGTCTCCATGCATGCAACCTAACCTATTGGACTTGCAAAACATGCACAATCCCCATAGACTAAGTGCTGGTTCCTAGGGTACGAAATAACATTTCAGATTTCAAATATTCGCCTAATGTAACCCAAAAAATGGCATTTAACATTATCTATAAATTCGAAATCTGAAAAAATGAAAGAATAAACATTAAATCCATAGCATGCAAAGAAAATCTCCTTCTTTCTTGCCCACAAGATGCAAATTTTTGAACACTTCTGCATTAAAAATATGTCATTTTACAATAGCAGAATTTCTGGTTTTTCCAAACCAGTCTATGGAAGAGAAACAACTCAAACAGGTCCAAAATGGCCTTCTCGCCTTCAGCTCTGCAACTCTGCTTGCAGCGGTTTCCAACCCCCTTTCTGGCCTCTTTGAATGGCGTATTTAAACTTCTAAAAACATTGCTTCTCCTTCCATGATGGTTCATTTTGTTTATTGACGACTGTTCGTTTCACCTTCCCTGACTGTTCATTTCACCTTCCCTTGTATGCATGTGCTTTGGTTTCCATTTTGTGGCCCTTCACCGTGAAAATATAACATGTCGCGATATCACGACACTTTTTCTCTTTTGGCCGCGACGATGCAACATGTCACGATATCGCGACACTTTTTCCTATCTTGCTCTTTCTTGTCTTGTTTGGTCGCGAAAATGCAACATGTCGCGATATCGCGACACTTTTCTTTCTTTTCTCATTTGGTCGCGAAAATGCAACATGTCACGATATCGTGACACTTTTTCTTTTTTCCCTCTCTCTTTGCTTTGAATCATGAAAATGCAACATGTCACGATATCGCGACACTTCTTCCTGTACGATCGTGAAAATGCAACATGTCGCGATATCGCGACACTTCTTGTACGTCCGTGAAAATGCAACATGTCGCGATATCGCGACACTTTTCTTTTCTTGCTCTTTCTTGTCTTGTTTGAATCATGAAAATGCAACATGTCGCGATATCGCGACACTTTTCTGTGAAAAGCAACATGTCGCGATATCGCGACACTTTTCTTTTCTTGCTCTTTCTTGTCTTGTTTGGTCACGAAAACGCAACATGTCACGATATCGCGACACTTTTTCCTATACGGCCATGAAAATGCAACATGTCGCGATATCGCGACACTTTTCTTTTCTTGTTCTTTCTTGTCTTGTTTGGTTGCGAAAATGCAACATGTCGCGATATCATGACACTTTTTCTTTCTAGCTCTTTCTCTTTGCTTTGAATCACGAAAATGCAACATGTCGCGATATCGTGACACTTTTTCTGTACGGTCACGAAAATGCAACATGTCGCGATATCGCGACACTTTTTCTCCTTTGACCGCGACCAAGCAACATGTCACGATATCGCGACACTTTTTCTCTTTTGGCCGCGACGGTGCAACATGTCGCGATATCGCGACACTTTTTCTATTTTGGCCGCGATGGTGCAACATGTCGCGATATCGCGACACCTTTTCTATTTTGGCCGTGACGGTGCAACATGTCGCGATATCGCGACACTTTTTCTCTTTTGGCCGCGATGGTGCAACATGTCGCGATATCGCGACACTTTTTCTATTTTGGCCGCGACGGTGCAACATGTCGCGATATCGCGACACCTTTTCTATTTTGGCCACGACGGTGCAACATGTCGCGATATCGCGACACTTTTTCTCCTTGTGGTATTTTGCTTTTTCTCTTGATCTTTAGCCTATGGGCCACTTCAGTCTTCTTGGAACACATGCAAAAAAGGTGGGTCCCCAATTTTGGGGTACGTTGTGGAGCAGCCACAACAGGATCTAAATAAATTATGAATTTTGCTTCCTTTATTAATTCAAATGGCCTTTGGGATGTTATTCCTTCAAGCTTTCAATATGTTAGCAAATTTATATGATAGAAAGATTTGAAATATTTTTGTTATCTAATATATCATTACAAACCAAGTATACAATCTCTTCAAACATTTTATTGCGAGTAGAATCAAATAAAAAAACCATTCTTTTTGGATGTGACTTACTCAGTGATCATTCAAAGCCATTTCAATTCTATTAAATGTGGCTTTCAGGTGAATTCTTCCAAATGGTTATGGTATGGTGGTATGAATAAAGGTTCGAAGGATCATGCATGTATAAGATTGTTAAAAAAATAAAATGTCTAAAGGGACAAATGAAGATTTGAAATATCAATTCTTTTGGTAATATATTTAAAATAAAAGAAGACATTAAATACAAGGTCAACAATTTATAAGAGATCGTAGAAATCAATGGAATACACCAAGATATTTATGTTCAAGAAAAATATTACTTTCTAATTACCATGATGTTTGCAAAAGGAAAAGTCCCAAAAATCTATAGAGATATGGCTTAAGAAAGATGACCAAAACAAAATTATTTTTTTGTCAAATAAAATCATTTGAAATCTAGATAGAAATATTGAGGAAGAAGATAAAATTAGATAGGAATCAATTAATTATTTCAAAGGTATTCTATCAAAAGTTGGGTAAGATAAGGAGGCTTACGGTAAGTTTTTTCAATATATACCATCAATTTTTACATAGAGAAAATAAAATCTTGATGAGAAAGATATCTATGGAGGAGCTACAAAAGGTAGTTTTCTCTGTCAAACTTGTAAAGGAACCTGTCCTTGATGGATCTATTGCATTTTTATTTTAAAAGTGTTATGTGATTTTTTGAAGAGTGATATGTTGGATGTGGTTGAAGAGGCTAGGAAAAAGAATTCTATGATATGTGAGATCAATATCACACTTATTAAATTGGTTCCCAAGAAAGAGATAAAATATTTTGATAATTTTCATCAAATAAAACTTTATAATATGATTTAAAGAATAATTTTCAAAAGTATATCAAATAGAACTATTCTAGATTATCTTATTTCATAGAAATAAGTTGGTTTTATTCATGGTAAATAAATTCTTGATGGCATAATCATTACACAAGAGGCCATATCTTTTCGTTCCATGAAAAACTAGACACGCTTGCGAAATTAGATATGAACAAAACATTTAATATGCTTTGTTGGTTTTTCACATAATATTTTTAAAATATTTAGTTTTGATCAAGTTCGGTGTGAATAAATTAGATGTTGTTTTATCACTCCAAGATATTCCATTTAAATTAATGGATCCACTATTGGATACTTTCAATCATCTTGTGGAATATGCGAGGTTGGCCTACTATTTCCTTAGCTCTTCATTATTCTTATTGAGGCATTTGGGAGAGCTTTCTCAAAGGCAAAAATTGAAGAAAAAAACAAAGGTATTTAGGTTCCAACAAATGGTTCCTCTGAATCTTACCTCCAATTTGTTGATGATACTTTTATTTTGGGTCATCCATTAATAAGAAATGTCATGGAGTTTAGATCAATATTTTAATGCTATGAAAAGATTATTGGATGGTAGGTCAATATCATAAAATCCAAGATCTTTTTCAATGACATTATCCTAGATTTATGAGAAATTGTTGTGGAGATTTTAGGATTTAAAGTTGAAAAATTGTCAACAACAAATCTAGGTACTCTTTTGTTTTATAAAGAAAAGAAGAAGCTTTGCGACTCAAATTTTGTACAGAATAAAGTTTCATTTGGCAAGTTGGAAAGGTAAGTTCTTAACCATGGCTAGAACATTATGTCTTATAAAGACTACATTACTATTAATATTTATGTATGATGTCACTTTCAAGATTGCTAGAGGTATAACATCTAAATTTGAAAAAATTCAAAGAGATTTTATTTTGGAAAGAATTGAATTTTTTTTTAGGTTTCTCTTTGTAAGTAGGATAAGGTTTGTATAAGAAAGAATGTTGGAGGGGAAAACTTGAAAAATTGTAGACTTATGAGTTTGACACTAGGGGCAAATTTTGGTTGGATATTATTCAAAGATCAAGTAAAGAGCTGGGAAAAATGTTATCTAAAAAATATGTAGGTTTAGTTAATGTAATAAATTATTTAAGAAATAAACCTTACCTATGGGCTCAACAACATGGAATTTATGCAATAGAGTTTGTAGTTAATCAAGATACATATTAGGTGGTTAGAGGAGATTCCACAATTTTTTGGTATGGTGTTTGGTTGATGTCTTATCCTCTTATTTATGATCTAAAATAGAAAGTGCTTATGTGAGCATACCTAGCGTTTAGAGGGCCAAAGGTCCAAACTTATACTAATGTGAACAACAATTCTAGATCACAGTTTTCTATTAACAACCCAGTTGAGGAAGAGGACCTTATAATTAAGATATTTTCTTCAAATTATGCTTCAAGAGTTCCATTTTTATGTGGAATGATAAGTTGGTTTTGAATTTATCAAAGGATGGATGATACTCAGTCAAAGTTAGGATACAAGGCTTTAGAGTAATAAAAATTTAATACTCCAAAATATTTCCCTTGGAAGAATGTTTGGTCATTTGAGGCCCTCCCTAAGGCCTCAATGTTTGGTTGGTGATCATTTTAAAGAAAAATTATTATAGGTAAGAGTTCACAAAGAAGAGGATATAGTTGGCCTTTTAGGCGTGCCTTGTGTAAGAAGGGCCTATAAATATAAGATCCTTTACTTTTTTATTTTCCATTTGCTTACACCATTGGGGTTGTGTAGTATCTTATCCACTACCTTTGAATTTCCATAGAATATGAAAAGTAATAAATTTAATTTTTGTAGTTCCAGGAGTAGCATTGCTAAGTAGCCATTTTTTTGGAAAACTATAAAAAACTTGGCCAGGTCTAGAAAGTGTGATTGGTCATAGGATGTGATTCATCCTAGAGATGGCGAATAACTAGCCTTTAGGTAAAATAGAGGAATATTATAATAAAACCACCTATACAAGGTGTATAAGGGATTATATGGCTATGTAATAAATATAATACAAAAGTCAATTACAACATCAAGTGAAGATTAACACCACATATTCTAACATCCCCCTTAAGATAAATTGAGGATAGGGAGAGAGACTATTATCATTCATCCCCCATTAAGGGACACAATCCAATCCCAATATACTCTCTTAACTACATAAAAGGCTCCTCAAGCCTAACCTTGATCAAGATGCCTATTATCTGCTCTATTGATGGCACATAGATTGGATCAAGCATCCCACAAGGATGATGCCATTGCATGTAGTTTGCATGTAGTGCATCTAAACATTAATGTAATTATTACACTAATGAAATATTGGAGTGTAGACAAGCTTAATAGAACTATGATTATCAAAATAAAGGGTTACAAGAAACTACTAAGGAATACCTAACTGCTTCTTGATCATGAGAAGCCATTGAAGGTGTTTGGTAGCCTCATTAGTAGCATAGTGTACACCTTCTATATAAGACTAAGATATAGTGGTTTATCATATATAATGCTAAGATATTGGTCTAGATCTAATATAGAAGATAAACTTATAGTGGATCACCACTAGTCCAAATCATTGACCCAATCTTCATTAAAAAATATTGTCAAAATTGGAGGTGTTCCAACTAAATAGTGAATATTTTGTATGTACCTATAATGTACCAAAGGATATACTTGCTCATTTTTCAATGACTCTCATGGGGTATCTATATGTACCTAGAACAATTACTAAAAATAAATGAAATATCCACTCAAGTGTGAGTATGATAGATAAGGATCCCAACATGCAATCAATACACAATGGAATCATAAGTGAAGTAGTGCAATTTACTCAACTTAAAATGAGAAGAAAAAGGATCCAAACATACTTGTGACTCTTCATCATAAATTTCTATAGAAGATCAAGGTATACTCAAGATAAGAAATAGTGAACCCATAAGGTGACTAGTTGATCTAGATCCCCAAAAAGTAATGAATAAGCCTCAGATAATCTCAAAAGTATCATGAAATCATGACTTCATCTTTTGGACCAAATATGTCTAGCTATCTATAATGAATAGGCATACACATACAATATAATCGTCAATGTCTAATCATTTTAATGCTTGATGTAAATATCATGCTTTGTCTCACAAAACTAGAAACCATAGCTAATAAAGGAAGAATGGATATTCTCGTACCAATCTTGATGATCCTACTCAATACCATAAAAGTACCTCTTTAGCCAACACATCAAGGGATAGGTCCACCAAGCTCAAAACTAGGTAGCAACCATTTATAGTTCTGCTCTTAAAGCTCACTGTGAAGAATGTGTTGGAGATAGTGCATTATTTGGTATATTGAAGTACCATGGGTACTATTGTAAATATTAGTTTAGGGAATGTGTTTTATATTTTTCTAATATATGTGTCAAAGTGTGGAGAGTATTATGTGTTATATAATAAAGTGTGCAAGTGTGAGTGTGCAAGGTGTCAAGTATGCAAGTGAAGAGTCAGTCATAAGTGATATGTGTCAAGTATAAAAGTGAAGAGTCATAAAGATGCATCAAGATATAAAGTGAAAGGTTATTTAATCATGCAAATTTTATCATAATATGAGGCATGTGAAGAGTTGCATATCCTGGGAGTTTGAGGAGAGAAATATTTAGGAATACTAAATATTTTATCATGTAAAGTTGTAAATTGGAGATAAAGCTCCATGCAATGTAATCTGAATACATGTAACATAATGAGATTTATGAATGTAATTATGAAGTTTTTTGTTGAGAAAAATTGTGTTATTTATGAACATATTTTATGTAATTAATATTTGATCCTAGAGAAATTTATCTGTGAGATAATTTGGCAAAATTGCCAACAATGGTATCAAAGCCTTCTTGGTTCAAAGAGCCACATGAGCTTGTTATTTCTAGGGTGGAGAAAGTAAGACTGTGAAGATCAAAGGTAAATAAAATAAATATCATGAAGAGAAGAATAATATGAAGAATAGCTTGTAAAATAATGACGAGTGAAATTATAGAAATAAGGTTTTGAATGTGAAGGAGAGAAGGAAGATTACATCAAGCAGGAAGGAAGAAGTGAAGGAGGATTGAGAAGATTAAGAGAAGGTTTGTTGTGATTGGAGCATATTGATTTGAGGAAAGATTAATGATATTGCTAAAGGAGTGAAGGAGAAGGAAGGAGAAGTATATTATAAAATAAAGGAAGGATTGTATTCAAGTTGATGAATGTACAGGAAGATTTTTGGAACATCTATAAATAAGAGATACCTAAAGTTTAACAACAATGAAGAGTGGTGAACATCTATAGAGGTGAATATTGCAGGTGGGTATTTGAAGTTGGTGAATGTGAAGAAAGGGAAGAACATCTACTTTGATGAACTATATTGTGAAGGATACTAAAGAGTTGGAGAAGAGTTTGATTTTGGTGCATAACTGTTCGTTATGGATTCTGATTCTAATTGGAGGTCCTATTTTAGTCGCATTTGGATCCACTCTACGAAAGGATATGGATGTTATGTAATTGTGTGTCAAATTGCATATTAATCAGAGTTTTTTTTGTGAATTACTATTTTTGGAAATTTTTTGACAAAAAATAAATTTCCAAAAATAATAAATACTAAAAACGGAAATTTTTTCACAAAAATAATATGCCAAAAATAGTAATTACTAAAAATGGAAATTGTTTTGACGAAAAATAATTTTTCGAAAATAGTAATTACTAAAATGGCAAATTGCGATAGAAAAGATAATTTATCGATAATAATAATTCTTTTTTATTTTGGGGTCTTAATGATTTACCCTAGAATTGTAACCCTCATTATATAAGAGAATGTTATTTGGCATTGGAGATTGTAGTGTGAAGTAGTGTGAAGGGTGTGAAGGAAGTGAAGAAGGAAGAGATACTGTAATTGTGAGGTCGAAGAGGAAGTGCGATGAATTTGCTGTAGGTTGTATCCCTTTGAGATTTGCTGGATGGAATAATAAGGTCTGGTTATTTTTTTCGTGGATGTAGCCCACATTGGGTGAACCACGTAAATCTGTGTCTTGTGTATTGCTTTATTCTTCTATGTTTTATTTTCCCATTTATTTATTGCTGGTGTTTTATTATTAAATCCTAGTAACTGGTATCAGAGCTTAGGGTTTGAAAAACACACTTAAAAGGAGGATTTTCGGTTCGAGTGGGAGCAATGGCAGAAGAAGGTAGATTTAGAATTGAGAAGTTTAATGGCCAAAATTACTAGTTATGAAAGATGCAAATAGAAGACTATATTTATCAGAAGGATCTTTACCTACCATTAGGTGAAATAAAAAAGAAGCTAGCGAAGACATTAGACGAAGAATGAGAAGTTCTGGATAGAAAGGCATTAGGAATAATACGATTGTGCCTGGCATCATCGATGGCCTTCAATATTTCAAAGAAAAAGACAACGGAGGGTTTAATGAATGCGTTGGCTAAAATGTATTAAAAAACCTCAGCTTTGAATAAGGTATTTCTTATGAAGCGTTTATTTAATATGCAAATGTCATAAGGTGGGTCTGTTATTGATCACTTAAATGAGTTTAACACGGTTACTAATAAGTTAAATTTTGTTGGAGTAAATTTTGATGATGAGGTTAGGGCTCTTTTGATCTTATGCTCATTGTCAGAAAGCTAGAATGGCTTGGTCATGGTTGTGAGTAATTCTATTTTTGATTCAAATACTTTAAAATTTGATGATGTTATTGGTGTTATCCTTAGCAAGGAAATACGACGAAAAAGCACAGATGAAACATTGGGTAATGTGTTGACTATGGAAAATAGGGATTGACAAAAGGAGAGAGGAAAGAGTTCAAAAAATATGAAAAATCAAAGAAATATAGATCTAAATCCAAAGGGAAGCAGTAGAAATGCTCGCATTGCAGAAAGAAAGAACACCTAAAAGAGACTGTTGGACTTGAAAAGAAAAAAGGAGAAGAAAAACAAGGTAATGAGGAAGCAAACGTAGCAGGTGATGTATTGCAAGATGATTTAATCCTTTCACTAGATAATATTAATGATTGTTAGGTGCTAGATTCAGGGGCTTCATATCATGCCATACCTCAAAAAATATTTTCTAGATTATGTTCAAGGTGATTTTGGATAGGTCTATTTGGGTTATGATAGACCATGTAAAATCATTGAAAAGGGTAAGATACAGATTATCGAATGGAAATCAATGGTTACTGAAAGAGGTAAGGCATATTCTTGATTTGATAAGAAATCTAATTTTTACAAGGCAGTTGGATAGTGAAGGATGTACAATTACATTCTGAAAAAATTCATGGAAGGTTGCTAAATAATCACTATTATTAGCAAAAGGAAAGAAGTAAGGTACGTTGTATGTATGTACTAGTAATATTGATCTTTCTATTGCTTTAGCTTCTACAGGAGCGGATACAATTTTGTGGTATCATAGGCTTGGGTACATGAGTGAGAAGGAGATGCATATTCTCCATTCAAGAAATTTGTTGCCAGGTTTGAAGCAGGTTGGTTTGGACTTTTGTGAGCACTGTATTTATGGAAAAAAAAAGAGTCAGATTTCTCAGAGTTGGAAAAGAAAAGAAGAGTGAAAAACTAGAGCTTGTGCATACAGACATATGGGGATCAACTCAGGTATCATATCTTGGTGGCTCTTATTATTATGTTACGTTTATTGATGATGTAACTAGAAAAACTTGGGTTTATTGTATTTTAAAGAAATCGAATGTCTTTGACACTTTTAAGAAATGGAAAACTTTGCTTGAGAATGAGACAGGAAATAAGTTGAAGTATCTCAGATCAGATAATGGAGGTGAGTACTACAACAAAGAGTTTAAAAGTTATTGTTCATACCATGGGATTATTAGAATGAATACGGTTCTAGAAACTCCACAAGAAAATGGTGTGTTAGAAAGGATGAACATGACTATCATGAAACATGCTAGGTGTATGAGATTACATACAGGATTACCCTTACAATTTTGGATATATGTTGTGGATACTGTAGTTTATTTAATAAACAGAGGGCCTTCAAGTTCCCTGGATGACATGATTCCAAAAGAGGCATGGACATGTAAACCTATTAACTACTCATTTTTAAAGACTTTCGGTTGTGAAGAATTCATGCATATTGATAAAGAAAATAGAACTAAACTTGAGGTAAAATCCAAGAAGTGCACTTTCATTAGATATGGAGTTAATGATTTTGGTTATCGTTTTTGAGATTATGAAAATCACAAAATCATTAAGAGTAGAGATGTGGTATTCAATGAGAAAGTCATGTATAAAGACCACTTGTAGCAAAAGAAACAGGAAAAGGTAAACATAGAATACATAGTGCTTGATGAAATTGAAACTCCAAAGGTGCTAAAAAATCAACAATAGCAGTAGCAAGCACCTCAAACTCTTGCAAGTGTTGTTAGAAAATCTACCAGGATAAGTAGACCTCCTGATCGTTACTTTCCTTCTTTATATTATGTATTATTATTTGAATTAGGTGAACCAGAAACACATGAAGAAGCGATGCAGGTAGAAACTAAGAAGAAGTGGGAGTAAGACATGAAAGAGGAGATGGACTCCTTGGTACACAATCAAACTTGGGATCTGGTTCGGTTACTTGTAGGAAAAAGAGCATTGTGGAATAAATGGGTTTTCCAGGTGAAAGAAGATGGAGGGAAAAAGAGGTAAAAGGCTACACTGGTTGTAAAAGGGTTTGCACAAAAGAAAAGTATTGATTATGATGAAATTTTTTCTCTTGTTGTTAAAATGACGTAGAACTGTTTTGAGCCTAGTGGTTGTAGAGGATTTGCATCTTGAACAGTTAAATGTAAAAACAAATTTTCTCCATAGGGATTTGGAGGCAGAGATTTATATGCAACAACTACAAGGGTATGAGGTCAAAGGGAAGGAGGAATTAGTATGCAGGTTGAAAAAGAGCTTGTATGACCTGAAGCAAGCTCCAAGGTAGTGGTATATGAAATTTGATAGGTTTATGTTAGAACAAGGTTATAGTAGATGTTATTCTAACCACTGTGTTTATTTTAAGAGATTGGATAATGGTAACTATATTATCCTATTATTGTATGTAGATGACATGCTTGTTATAGGGTCTAACATGCAGAATATAATTGTGCTAAAAAAAAAATTGATAGAGTCATTTGTAATGAAGAATTTGGGTGTTGCAAAGCAAATACTTGGTATGAGAATAACAAGATATAGAAACGTAAATTAACATTGTATCAGGGTGAGTACTTTGAGAAGGTGTTGGAAATATTTAATATAAAGGATGCAAAACTTGTTAGTACACCTTTGGCCAATCATTTCAAACTGACCAAAAAGATGTGTCCCAAGACACAGGAGGAGATTGACTATATGTCCAAGGTTATTTATTCATCAGCAGTTGGTAGTTTGATATATGTGATGGTGTGCACAAGACCAGATATTGTACATGTAGTAGGAGTTGTGAGCAGGTTTATGAATAATCTAGGAAAACAACATTAGGAGGTAGTGAAGTGGATTCTTAGGTATTTAAGTGGTACTGTCACTCAGGTATTATGCTTTGGAGGTTTTAACACTGCTTTACATATGTTGATTCAGATATGGCAAGTGATATAGACAGCAGGAGGAGTACCACATGGTATGTTTTTACTATAGGTGGAACTACAGTAAGTTGGATTTCAAAATTATAGAAGGTTGTTGCACTTTCAACAACGAAAGAAGAGTATGTTACTGTTACAGAGGCTAGTAAGGAGATGATTTGGTTACAAAGGTTTGTGAAAGAGTTGGGAAAGAAGCAAGAGAATAACATATTATACAGTGACAGTCAGAGTGCCATTCATCTTGCCAAGAATTTAGCCTTTCATTCTAAGACTAAACATATACAGACCAAGTACCATTTCATATGCTCAATGTTGGAAGATGGATAGTTAAAACTGGAGAAGATACACACTAGCCAGAATCCTGCAGACATGTTCACAAAGGTAGTAACTAATGAGAAACTAAGTTCTTGCTCAGTTTTAGTTGGTATTCAAACATGAAAGTAAAAGGTGAGAAAATTTCCATGTCCAAAGTTAAAGCATAGTCCAACAGGTGTAGTAGCGATGGAGTTACTATGGTTAGGCTCCAAGTGGGAGATTGTTGGTTGTGGATCCTGATTCTAATTTAGAAGTCTTGTTTTAGTTGCGTTTGGACCCACTCTACGAAAAGATATAGACGCTATGTAATTGTGTGTTAAATCGCATGTTAATCCGAGTTTTTTTGTGAATTACTATTTTAAAAAAAATTTGACGAAAAATAAATTTTCGAAAATAGTAATTACTAAAAATGATTTTTTTCCACGAAAAATATTTTATCGAAAATAGTAATTACTAAAAATGAAAATTGTTTTGACGAAAAATATTTTTTTGAAAATAATAATTACTAAAAATGACAAATTGTGATAGAAAATATAATTTCCCAAAAATAGTATTTTTTATTTTTATTTTGGGGTCTTAATGATTTACCCTAAAATTGTAACCCTCGTTTTATAAGAGGATGTTGTACGACATTAGATATTGTAGTGTGAAGTATTGTGAAGGGTGTGAAGGAACTAAAGGAAGAGAGATCGTAATTGTGAAATTGAAGAGGAAGTACGATGGATTTGTTGTAGGTTGTATCCCTTCGAGATTTTTTGGATGGAATAAAAAGGCCTGGTTATTTTCTTCATGGATGTAGCCCATATTGGGTGAACCAAATAAATATGTGTCTCATGTATTACTTTATTCTTCTATGTTTTATTTCCATATTTATTTATTGCTCGTGTTTTATTATTTAATCCTAACAATAATAGAGGGAAGATATGTTGAGTTGGAGATACAAAGTGTACGAGTTGCGAGTGCATGTATCTTGTGTTAGAGTATTGAGCTAAAGATACTGTGAGTTGTCGTGATAGAATAATGAAAGAACATGAGGAATACTTGAGTCAAAGCTAGAGAGAAGAAAGCAAGAAGTGCATTTGGAGAAAGAAAGGGTAATGCTCATGGATCAACATCTAAGAAGGAGAAAATTTTGGCAAAAACATCTAAGAAGTGAAACATCACCCAAGCTAATTGCTACATGTGTGCAAAGAAGATAAAATATGAATGTTAAAGGTATAAGCTAATTCTTAGTCACATATTTTGGAATTGAGCACATTATTTTGGGTAAGTTTGATTTATTTTTGGGCATTATAAAGTTTTGAAGATAATTTGGAGGTATAAGGTATTAATCATTGAAAGAATTAATTTTTGGAGTTAAAAGGAATTAATTGGAAAAAATTAATTAATGAATGGAATGCATAAAGAAACAAAAAATTTGAAATTTGCATTGAAGTTTGAATTGATTGGAATTCGTGTAAAATTGTAAGAGTGAATTGAATTTGAGAAAATTATGAAATGAATGAATGATGAATTGATTTTAAGGTTGATTGATTAATAGTGAAATAAGAAATTTGTGAAATTTGAAAATTTGGGAGATACAAAAAGATTAAAGAATTAATTTTGATTAAATTGAATGAAATGAATATGGAATGAAGTGATTTGAAATTGATAATAGTTGATTGAGTGTGAATTTGAAAATTTGAGAGATAAGAGGAGACTAAAAGAATTCAATTTGAAATTTTATGAAATTGATTATTTGAAGAAGAAATTTGAGATTTAAAAAATTGAGTGATTAAAGAAGAAGGGAAGAATTTGAAATTAAATTAATGGGAAAGTGAAAAGTAAATTTGAATATTCAAGGAAGTTTTAAAAAAGTTACATCATGGAAAGAAATCAAGTAAAAATGAATATTCAAGGAAAAGGAACAACTTCTAAGAGTCATTTACAAATTGTTTCAAAAGAAAGACATGGAACATCAAAACTGATGGAGTATATACAATTCATTCTAAGTGAAGTAGAAAGTATAATTCTAATGATTCTTAAACAAATCATAAATGAATATTTTGAAGATGCTAATAAAGAAGGGAAATCAATAACAGTGACATCAAGGAGATCTACAAAATCAAGAAACAAGTTCTATGCTCCTCCAAAATATAGAAAATCAAATTACACTCAAAGGTGTAAACAATGCAATAAGTATGGACATAAAGCTAAATATTGTTGAGATCTTATCTATTTCAAAAATTGTGGAAGCCATAATCATACCCACAAAACTTGGTGGTACAAAGAAAACGACGTTCATGAATGGAGCACTATAAAAGGAATCTTAATGATGACATTAGATGACATACTCAAACAAATAATTGCAAAAGCAACTTTTGAAATAATCAAAATTATGGCAAATGCGATACCAACAACAATACTACAACTAATGTCAAATATTGAAGATGAATATTGAAGATTAAAAGTATCAATACCTAATAATGTAATACGAGGGGGTGTTGGAGATATTACATTATTTGGTATATTGAAGTACCATGGGTACTATTATAAATATTATTTTAGGGAGTATGTTTTATATTTGTCTAATGGATATCTCAAAGTGTGGAGAGTATTATGTGTTATGCAATAAATTATGCAAGGTTTCAAGTATGCAAGTGAAGAGTCATAGATGATAGGTGTGAAGTATGAAAGTTAAGAGTCATAAAGATGTGTCAAGATTTAAAGTGAAAGGTGATGTACTCATGAAAATATTGTCCTAATATGAGGCATGTGAAGAGTTGCATTTCTTTGAGAGTTTAAGGAAAGCAATAACCAAGAATATTGAAGAGTTTATCATGTAAAGTTATATATTGGAGATAAAGCTTCATGTAGTGTAATATGAATATATGTAACATAATGAGATTTATGAATGTAAATATTGAGCGATAATTGTATTACTTGTGATCATATTTTATGTGATTAATATTTGATCCTATAGAAATTTATCTATGAGGTAATTTGGAAGAATTGCCAACAGAAAGACTCTCTTCACATCCATTAAATGTACCTCTCATTTATAGGAGGTAGTTATAGAAAGAATCATATGAATAAAATCCATCTGGATAATTGGAGTAAGGATCCCCTAGTAGTTATATTTATCCTTTTAATAGAATCCCTTAACAACAATGTCTACCTTGTGCTTTTCCACTTGACTATTAAAAGTGTACTTAATCTTATATACCTATTTGAAACCAATAACATTCAACCATTATATAAGAGGAACAAGCTCTCATATTTAATTCTTCATTAAGGATTTATACTCGACAATCATAGCATCCTTCCATGCCAAACATCTATAGCATACAAATTGGTGAGGGTGTAACCAAAATCATCAACCCTCAAGATCAAGTTCTAAGAAGAATCTTTTTGATGAAACTCCTTGAGCATCCTAAAGAAGAGTCTAAATCTATTTGGGTGTTGGAGGAACTATGGAAGACTATGGCACATTCTATCGTAAGGCATCATTATAAGCCTGTACTAAGGTATACGATCCAATATCACCATATACCTCAATCATTATTGTATAAGGTAGAAGAGGATCAAGATAATTTGCTTTGGGATCCAAAAATAAAGGTGATGGAGATAATTCCACATAACAACGAGTCAAATATAAAAAGCCTAAACAAATTAAATGGTACCAATGAGAATATTTGAGGGACATATAAGAATATTTAGAGAAGAGATAGAGGAAGAATCCTTGGCAAAAAATATGAAGAGAACTAGAATAAGCAACTATATGAACCTTTTAAATATCACATCTTGTGAAATGAGAATATCCTAATTGTTGGGATCATAGAGCCAATAAGCCTTGAGGTATCATATTGCTCCATAAAACATAATTATGACTCTTCGGTTCTTCCTTCTTCTATGAATAGTTGGTAATGTGAGCCCATGTAGTTGATCCAAAGGTTAAAAGGTAAGACATATTAGAATTTTTGCATGTCAATTTTTTAAGATGAGTCATGCCCTAAATAGATTGAGTCAAAGTTCCATTTGTGATATATATTGTACAAGTCCACTACCTCACTCAAAAGCTTATGGTCCATATATTTTACATACAAAACACATTGATCCATACCTCATTCTATTATAGAGTGTAATAAATAGTTCCATGAAAAGCAATACCATGAGGAGTAAAAATAACAACAATCACATGAATCACATAGTTACCTCCATATTTCCTCAAGCACTTGATATTTCTCTTAAAATAGTTCTCTATAAGTGCCTTGAATTCCTTGAACTTTCTAAAAGCTTCATCTTTAGTATGAATGGTGTACAACCAAATATACCAAAATAAATAACCAATAAAAATAAGAAAGTACTTATTCCTAGAAAAATATGACGTTGGGTTTGATAACTTAAACCTATACTACCTAAAATCTATCAATAAATATTTTTTTATGTATAAACAATAGCCTCCTTAAGATGACCAACCCTTATATAGTGAACTCTAACAAATTGATCTTCCTCACAATACTGGGTGCTATAGAATACATTGTGATAAGTTCAAAAGTATCCATGAAACTTTCATCAAAACAAGGAATTTCCACAAATATTTTAGAGTGGATAACATTTCGACACTTAAGATAATTGAATAGTTTATAATATATTAGTTGATTATTGTGACAATGAATTTGATGTGGCTATCTCAATCTAATGTATGAATGCAATGCATCATGTATTCTATATTGTACAAATGCAAATAATGTTGAAGTGATTACTTTGTTAGTGCCTTTTGTTATAAAAAAAACTAAAAATTAGTATTATCCACATCACATATAGCAATAAACCAAAAAAATAATGATTTTTCATCCCAATATTTATGGTTCCATGTCCAAATTGAGATCTTTATAAAGAAAACATTAGTAACTCTCATCGATGAAGGTTGTGTTTTTCAAAATAAGGAAGGAAAGTATTGCTCTGGAGAAATTGTGGAAGCAATGACAGGTTTGGCATAATATATTTTTCATTTAGAGTCGGAATTGGTAGGGTGGTAGGGTCATAAGAGCTGATATACCTTGGGAATGCAGACCCTCTTGTCATTTTTGACCTGGGTGTGTGTTCTTGGACAAATATTATGAGAAAGGAGCAATCCAAGAAAACCATTTTATGTATTTTTAACCTCAATATAGATAAGGGTAAGCTCTATGTTCCCTTGGATCTTCTAAAAATATCCTTGGAAAGGGGGGCATGCAACCTAGTTGGGAAAATTTTGGGTCCTCGACTTGATATGGATTCCATTTGGTATTGGGATTTGATGAAATGGAAACCACAAGGGCATTTAGAAACTATTGCCCTTCCCAAGGGTTTATTCATGGCCAAGCTTAGTTGCAAAGAGGATATGAAAATAATTTTGTGGGGATGCCCTTGGTTCTATGGTAGAAGAGACATCTTCCTTTGCAAATGGGGTCTCGATTTTAACCCTAACACCCAAAGTTTCAATATGATATCACTTTGGGTTAGGATCTTGGGGATGCTATTATAGTATTGGTATGAGGATGCTCTACTTGGTATTTCCAGAGGAATTGAGAAGTTAGACTCTATTATCAGGAACCAGTTAAGAATGATCTACACGAGAATGTGCATAAACATGGATTTGGAAGTTGAGCTTGTAAAATCCATCGAGTTGGTGTCTAATCTTGGGTATTGGATTTAAGAAATCAAGTATGAAAAAAACCCCCATTTTGCTTGTATTATAAATGTTTTGGTTATTCTTCTATTTCTTGCCCCCCCAAAAAAACAAAAGGCTAAACAAGTTTGATAACAGGAGGCTAGGAATCCATTCTCTTTGGATGTGGTTTGTCCTAAACCAATTTTTTTGGGTGTAAATCCTATTGAAAGTCTTACTATGAGTTAGAAGCAATCCTAGGCTAGAGTTATTTTTAACCCCATAAAGCTTCTTAGGATGAGCTTGCAACCCCTTTGGAAGTAGAGCATTTACTGGAATTTGAGGTGCAAATACAACTAGGAGACCAAAATACTTTAATTTTGGAAGTGCAAAAACATCCAAATCCTAGCCATGTGGCTATAGTTTCTTCTATAGAATATGTGGTATCGATGCTTGAGGCCTAGGTAAATCTCTACTCTACTAGTACCTCTCTTGTTTCTCCTCTTAAGAATTCAAAATTTGACTCATTAGAAGCTCTTAAAGAGCTATCAATAAATTAGGTATTTTCTCAAGATAGGGTAAGTGGTGAGGTTGTCCTGATAGCTAGTCCTATAGAAAAGGAGGCTTGAAGACTCTATCCCTAGAGGGTCTATTCAAATCTTTAGGCAATGTTTCCAAAAAGGAACTCTTGTCTCCCAACATGGGACCAAAGACAAGAAAATAGAAAAAGGGTAATCTTGATGTGGGGGTGGAGCATAAGGTGGGAAGACCATCCAATCAAGAAAATAGGAAAAAGGAAACAGAGGAGGAAATTACAAATGGTGTTCAGACCACCCTAAGGTTAGGCTCTAGAGAAAATATTCAAGAAAACTTAGATGAGATCCCTCTTAGAGACTACCTAAAAAATTCCTTTGGAGGGGGGAAGAAGTCCCAAAATTCGTAAATGAAAATTATTTCAAGGAATATAATAGGTCTTAATGGAATATCGAAGGAGAAATTTTTTTCCTCTTTGAGGAAGGAAATAAACCCTCAAATTGTTCTTCTCTAGGTGAAGCTAATTAAGAAAAAAATAATTTTTTTTTATGGAAGGATTCATGTTTTTTTTCTAGCCATGCCCATGGGACCTTAGGGAGGCTACTATGCATCTGGGGTCCTTTAAAAGTAGAAGGTTTAGTGATTTATTATTCAGGTAGATTTATCAATATTCTATTTTTTGTAAAGATTCCAAAGTCAATGGGTCCTCTCAAACATCTATGCCCCAAATTTCATAATGAGTAGAAGTGCCATGTGGTCTTCTCTCAGTCGGATGAAAGAGACCTTTAGAGGAGAAGCTTGGATGTTGGTTGGGGATTTTAATACCCCATCACATCCCTCTAATAAGAAAGGTGATAATACTATTTGCAAAAAAACATAGAGAATTTTTATAATTTTGTTAATCAAAATGAACTGATGGATATGAATTTGAAAGAAAGTAAATTTACATGGAGTAACAGAAGAGTGGAGAGTCAACTCATTCAGATTAGGTTGGATATATTTTTGATTTCCAAGGAAGTTTAAATGCATTTTGGGGATGGATCCCTCTTCTCCCTCCCCAAAATAGGTTTAGACTATAGTCCTCTAGTTTCAAAGCTTTAATATCCTCTTAAATGTTTTTTGTGCCTCATTTCATATTTGAAGCTATGTGGGTGCAGCATGAGGACCTAGAAAATCAGATTCCTACCTAGTGGTATATGAATTTCCCAAGACCTCTTATCTCTCAAATTGCAAAGAAACTCCATTTCATTAAAACAAACTTGAAGGGCAAGAACAAAACGGGTTTTGGTAACTTGTTCCTTAAAAAAGCTAAGCTAAAAAAATAACTCTCAAAGATTAATTCTTCAAGTGAGGAGGGAATGTTCACTGAAGACTACAAAAATAGGGAGAGAAAAATCCTCATTGAATACCATAATATGCTAGCTAGTGAGGAATATTTTTGGCAATAGAAATACAGAGCTTTGTGGTTAAAATATGGGGATAGAAACACCAAATTATTCCATGTCACAACCCTAAGGCACAAGAGTTTCAATAAGATAAAGGAAATAGTTTGGTAGATGGATCTATTTTTGAATATATTCAGGTTATTAGAGGAGAAGTAGTTAGATTATTTGAGAATATGTTGGGCCCAGGAGATCCTATGAATGAGTAGAATCTTAAAAGCTATTATCCAATACCCCCACCCTCCTCAATGGTGCAATTATTATTTTTTATTAGTCCTTTCAAGGAGGAAGTCAAAAAATTTATTTTCTCTATGGAAGGTGCAAAGGCCCATGGCCTAAATAGTTTTCCTGCATTGTTCTTCCAAATATTTTGGCATATCATTCGGGTGAAAGTAACAACTATAATTTGTGATGTTCAAATAACAAACCATATACCTAGGTATATCAACTCAACCTTCTTAGTTATTATTCCTAAGCTGGTAGGAGCCAAATATTTTAAGGATTTTCATCCCATCAGTTTGTGCAATACCATCTACAAAATATTGACAAAAGTTTTGGCAAATAGAATTAAAGTCATCCTCCCATTTATTTTTGAACCCATCCTTGGAGGTTTTGTGGTCAAACATCAAATATTGGATGATATTATTTCTATACATGAAGCCATCCACTCTGTGGAAAAAGTGGTCAAGCTGATCTTTTTGAAACTTGACATGAGTAAAACTTATGATAGAGTTTCTTAGATTTTTTTTCCTCAGAGTCTTGTCCAAATTTGGATCCAATACTAATTGAATCAATCTGGTTAGGCAATGCACCTCTTCAAATATATTTTCTATTATCAAAAATGGTGTTGCCACTGGTTATTTCAAGAGCTATAGAGATCTCTGCCAAGGAGACCCTTTATCCCCATACCTCTTCATCATTATGGAAGAAGCCTTGGGTAGATATTTCAAAATGACCTTCATATTTTGATCCAAAGAGGGAATCAAACCATATTATTACATCATTCTAATCACCCATCAACAATTCATGGATAATACTCTCCTAACCACAGAGCCTATGTTCCTTAGGCCAAATAGATTAAAGCCATATTAGGATCTTATGAGAAGGCTGCTAACCAGAAGATAAACTTCTTAATAAGTTAGTTGTTATTTATTAATACCCCTCTTAGGAGACAATAAAAAATTACAAGAATTCTTGGTTATGAAATTGCTAAGATTTCCTTTGTCTACCTGGGAATTCCACTCTTTAAGGGAAGGATGAAAAAATAACTTTGACACCTAATTTTAGAAAGAGTTCAAAAATAGTTGGCTGGCTAGAAAGGTGTTCTCCTAAGCTAGGTAGGAAAGGCCCATTTGGTCAAAGCTAATATTCAAAGCATCCCTATTTTCTTCCTATATCTTTTTAAGATCCCCAAGTCTACCTTCAAATTGAATAAATTCAAAAAAAAATTCTTGGGACTGGTTCTGAAGTAAAGGGGAGGTTTCTCTTGGTTGACTAGGGTTCATAAAGCTAAGTCAGATGAATTTTTCCTTTATGTCCAAATTGGGGTGGAAAATATTGAAGAAAAAAGACATTGGATGGGTAAAAAACCTTAGGGTCAAACACCTTTCGTAGGATAAGGATTTCCTTAAAGAGTGCAATCCTCCAAAAGGTTCCTTCTTTTGGAACAATATTATGAAGACTAGAAATTTGATTCAGATTGGGAGAAGATGGAATTTGGGGATTGGTACTAATATTGATTTTTGGAAAGATCCTTGGATCTCTGATTCCCCCTTGATCTTAATTTGAAGATATATTTTCTTGAACCTATCACTTCTCAAGTCTTTGGAGATAAATTTTTGATATTTATTGAAATAAAAAATGACAAGAAATGTTGGAAAACTTTGTAGATCCAAGGTCTTGATCAAAATGGTGAGGAAGCCATTAAAAGTATTTATCCTATGTTAAGAACTCAATACATTAAAAATTATGATACTGAATATACTTTGGTCTAGAAACTAGAAAATAATGGCTCCTTCTCTATTTGATTTGCATATGCCTTAACGGAGGAAGAGGTGGATAATTGGTTCTTGGTAAAATAAGTGTGGAACAAGGACCTTATTCTGAAGATTAATTTTTTCTTTTGGTTGGTTGTCCAAGACAAGATCTTGACATTAGAAAATATCCAAAAAAGAGGTATGATCATTGCCAACAGATGTTACCTATGTGAATCTAATTGTGAAAGCTCTAAACATCTTTTCCTAGAGTGCCCTTTCTTTAGGGAAGTTTTCAGCATTATCCTTAGAAGGTTTGAAATGGACTGGGTTTATTCAGAGAATCTTGTAGATATGTGCATCTAGTGGTTCCCCATTTGAACAACCATCATCTTCGTTCTATTTTGAGGTTGAGATTCCCACACTTCTTATGAGGAGTTTGGTTTGAAAGAAACAATAGAGCTTTTAAAATTCAATTAAGAAAATCTAAGTTTGTGGGTCTTAGAATTCTAGACTATTTGGTCAAAAATTCTTCCATCTTACCTATCTCCAATAGTTGAGAGAATGAATCTGAAGCCAAGATCACGAGGAATTGGGGCTCCCAAATTTAGATATTTCCTAGGGTGAGATCCAATGTAGAGAGTTAGTCAAATGGAAACTCCTTCCTTTTGGTTGGTTAAAGCTTAACTTTGATGGTGAAACAAAAAGAAACCCATGGTTGACCGAAGTTGGTGGTGTAATAAAAAATAATAAAGGGTAAGTCCTTATTATTGCATAGAATTTGGGTGTTCAATCAAGCCACTTTGCAGAGGCTAGAGCTCTGTTCTAAGGGATTATTATGATGGGATATCTCAACCACAATAAGCTCATTATTGAAGGAGACTCATTGAATATCATTAACATTATGAAAAATGCTCAACCCCCCACTTGGAACATTGTAGATTTTTTAGAAGAGGCCAAACAAAAATTAAACCTCCTAGAAATTTTTTAGTTAAGGCATGTTTATCGTGAAGGAAATAAAGTGGTTGATTTTATGGAAAATTTGGGACTCCATCAAGATTTCCTTTCTATTTGGAGAAATAATTTTCCTCAAGAAATGATTCAAGCTTCTAAAACTAATATGGAAGGCAATTATGTGCAATGAAGACTTATAATTTTATTTGTTTCTCAAGAAAAGAGTGGTTTCAGTGAATCCCTATTTGATTCATCCCAAAAGGTTTTATTGTCTCTTCTATCTGCTATTTTTTATTCCCATTATCAAGTGCAACGGTGAAAGGTTTGTTCTTGGAAAATCTTTAATATGTATTTTCTAGTGGATCTAGATTGAAGAAGGAAGTCCAAACAAGGATTACTAGAAAGAATGATATTGAGTGGGTTTGTATTGTAGCCCTATAGCCCTTGTTGACTTTTTCGATTGTTATCTTTTATGTTGTTATCTTCTCTTTTGTTTCTATCGAGTTCTTCATCTAGGACCCCTTTCTAAGTTTAAAATTGGATGGTTATCAGATTGATTATGTTCTATTCTTCTATTGTCTCTCTTCATGGTTGTGATGTAAAAGGTTCGGGGACCCTTTCAAAACCCCTTATTCCAAATTATCAAAAAAGAGAGGATAACATACATATCACAATTTGGAAAATAAATACCATATAAAATTGAACTATAATTAAAAAATTATGAAGTAGAAAAATCACACTATCAATGATGTATAATGGTATTATAAGACCTTACTATATGCAAAATACGTTACATGGATGCAAATTAATTTCTACAGGAGTACTATGAACTCTACCAATAATATCATTTTTATCTTCAAAATATTTAAACCAATAAATTGTTGAGCCAATTTTAACATCCATTAAACATTCTAAACTTCCATAAGGTACAAAACCTTCAAAGATATCTCCATAAACATACTACATATGTTCTCATAATAGATACATGTATATATGCCAAGTATAATAATTAAGTCAAATTAATTATGATTTTGTATAACGAAGCCATGTAAAGTGATTATTTTTTTACTAACAATCTTGAAGAAATGACCATATTTCAATAAAAGAGGTATATCAAACTTGATCCACATAAAACCACCATTTAATGACTCTAATTACATATATCTTAGGAAAATAAACTATATTGCCTAAGCATAACTGTGAATGTAATTCACTTAATGATGGATGGGGTAAAATAAGCTTTCAATCTTCATCTAAATACAATATGTCAATAGGCATGACATTTTATAAAGTCTTAGATCATGATTAACTACTACCTACAATAAAAAGGCTTGGATCCTTATTACAAGGATCCAAACCTGCCAACTCCATAGAGTCTATATGATATTCAACAAACAATGTAGTAGACCTATATCATAGATGGTAAGAAATGTTTTTCTCACAATTACAAAGAACAAGCTCATTAAGCCCAAACTCAAAGCTTGCTTCCAAGGCTTTAAGTATTTGACATAGATCTTTGTCATCTTATGGCATCTTTGTCAAAATTCGTTCCCTGTCTTCTACCTCCTTACCTATTAAACATTTAGAAGATCCTAACTTATTACATGTCAACTCTTTTTTGTCATCTTACACCCATTCACCTTAAAAACGTTCCTCGATAATTATAATAACTTTGTGAATAGTTTTGGGTGGAATGGCTTGTGGTAAGATCACATTCTATAATAGCAAATGAAATGCTTGTATTTTATCCACCTTCAAAGCCTATAAATGAGACAATAAAATATATAAGTATTTACTAAATATAACAAAATAAGAGACTAAAATTTATCAATCAATGACATTGAAATTATACTCTGGAATACACCTTAATCGGGAGGTACCCTAAAAATATATTCTCTAGATTTATATCAAATGAATTTAGGATGCTAAATAAACCTATATCAAGCTCTAGAATGATAATTACAAAAATATTTTATAAACAATAATTGGATAGGAAAAGAGAACCAACATAGATTTACATCAAGTGAACCCATACAAATAAGTTTACTATTAAGGAATTGGCCATAAATAAGTTGCTAAACAAATAAAACAATCCATAGACCTATACAAAATACACCCTCTTCGTGCCCAAGTATCCAAATGTGACAATATTGGTTTAAAAATATTTTAAAGATATAAAGATTTACATTTGTTGTTTTCAACAACAAGAGGCATGTATTAAAATTTGGTCAAAAATTAAAATATGGGAGTTAAGTTGACATCAATAATTAACACACCTAACTTGGATTAATCATAAGCTAGTGAAAGATTATCAAATATTAATAAAAAATTAAAAACACCAAAGATTATCCAAGATCCTCGTTATCCTAATACACCTTGATTAATACTAAACACTCTCCTAATCATATAATTAACTTAATTAATCAAACATTAAAAAAAATGAAAAATAAAAAATAAATCTCCTTGCTTGATCAAATTATGGACCTTATTGCTCCCCCATTTATTTTGGAGCATTTTGTGGGAGCGTAATCAAAGAGCCTTCAAGAACTCAAAGCATGATCTTGAATCTATTTTTAGTAGAGTGATTGGGGCGTCTATGGAGAATGTGACCTCTTGTTTCCTGGATCTACATGGTGGGCTCCTTGATGAAGCCTTGGTAGAGCTCAAGCTTGGTTTTCCTCAACAAACTATGTCTAATGACCCGCCTCCTCCCTCTTTGATATCCTTGATTTTTTGGTCCCCTCCCCTTGCAGGTTGGGTTAAACTCAACTTTGACGGTGCTTCGAAGGGGAACTTGGGTCTTGCTACGCCAGGTTGCATACTTAGAAATGATAAAGGGGATCTTCTAGGTGCATTTTCCGAAAATATTTCAATCCAGACCTAGCATTTTATGAAAGCTAGAGCACTCCTTCAAGGCCTCTTATTGGTGGAATCCTTGGGTTTTAATAAAGTTATAGTGGAGGAGGATTCATTAAATATTGTTAATCTAGTCAAGAAGTCTTGCACCCCGCACTAGAAGATAGAAAATATCATGGCAAAAGCAGTAAGAATTTTTTGTTCGAGATCAGAGGCTCAAATTCAGCATATTTTTTTATGAAGGAAACAAAGCGACAGACTTGATGGTGAATATTGGGCTATCGCAACAAGGCCTTACGATTTAGATGATAAAATTTCTTCAGAGTCTTCAAAATTTAATTGTGGATGATCATGGTTAGTTGTGGGTGCTGGTTATGGGAGTTTAGGAGGCCAGGGGGAGGTTTCCTATGCTTTTTAGAGCCTCTTGTTTTTCAATGCTTTCCTGTTGGCAGGGATTTGGTGCCATCTATAGGTGCCTCGTGCACATCGGGTGCCATTTGATTGGGAGCCTTGTCTTCTCAAGGTATCACACTCTTTTTTGGTGGTATATGTGGAGGTGTTCCTTCAGGGTGTGGGGTCTTCCTAGAGGGTAGTGAGCTTCTCTATTGTATATTGTGATCTCCCTTTGGGTATTGCAACCATTTTTTTTCCCACTTTGTTTTTCTTTTGGGGAGTTTGGTACTAGTTTTATATCTGAATATGTTCTTTTGCTTAGAGTTTTTTTTCTCTGATAATGATGCATTATCTCTTGATATTTCTCAGTCCCATATGTATTAGGTTTGGGGATCCTTTAAAACCCCTTCTCTTACCTAATCAAAAAAATAAAAAAACAAAAAATGTTAAACATATACATTGATGCATAATTAAAATATATTACACATGACAAAATATTTGTATAAATTTACCTATTATATAAAAGTAAAAACACTACTTAAAGTAAGGTTATACTATATTCTTGTAAATATATTTATAATATTAAAATAAGTTCCAAAAATTTTAGTATTTCACAGAGACTAGAATACTATTGTAAACATATTTATACGTAATGATTTCATTTTTCTCTATTTATCAAGTTTTAAGGATTTAGGTTTTTTAATATTAATAAGATTATATATAAAGCGATCCCTACCGCATGTGGAAAGATTGGTAAGATTTGTTCCAGGATCGAGACAGGAAATATGATAATGCTGAGAATCATCATTTTTGAATAAGCCAAAAGTCTTAAAACCATCACCGAATGTGATAGGGTGGGAAAAATTTGCTGCATCGGAAGCAATTCAAAAAATTACTCGCTTCTTCCCAGAATTCTCAGACTTTGGGAGGAGCTGAGAAGAATCCAAAAGCTTCTAGAAAAAATGTGGATGAATAAAAGAAGGCCATAAGCAGTCCTGATCAATAGATTGTTGTTCGGATGTTCCTATTGTTTGGTTTGGGTAGTCCCCAAAGGGTTTCTTTGTTTTTCTCAAGTTCGGATTTTATCTTGTAGTCTTGAAGGATGGATCCTTTTCTTTGTGTTTGTTGTAGTATTTTCTGCTGATGTAATAGGTGAATATTTACCTATTTTTTTGAGGGTTTTGTATACTTCCTCTTGGGCTTAGGATGATGCATGTTGTTCCCTGTTGATGTAAAAGGTATTTGGGAGCCTTTATATTTCCCGACATAATATAATATCAATTAACTTACCACAATTTTTTTTTTTTTAAATTAGATCTATTTTATTTTATTTTTTAAATTATCATTTTGGTACCATGTGGTCAGTAGCTAGCCATTACAGCCTAATAAAGATACTTGTGCAACTTTTAATAAGTACTTTATTTTAATTTGTTGTAGGGTGCATTGATTACTTGGTAAAGAGAATAATTTATACTTCTTTAAAGCAAAGAAACATACAAGCACGAAGCAAATATTTCTTGATCATGGCAGGTGGGTGGCACAAAATCAAATATGGAAGTTAAGTATAATTAGATATAATGGAAATTATATTTTTCATAATTTAAATTTAATATTAATTAAAATATTTATTGATTTTAAAATTTAAATTTTGAAAGTTTATGTTTTCTAATTGCTTAAATTTATATAATTAATTTTATTTAAAAAAAAAACTTGTTTGAAGAAGTATGAAACTCCTTTTGAAATTTTGTTATATATATATATATATATATATAACTATTTTTATGTATCTAAAGCTTTAAATAGAGGAAAAGGTAATAATGTAGTAATGTATATTTATAGCTTTAGTTGACATATATGAAGATTGGAAATTCGAACTGGAATATTCAAATTGAATTTTAATTTATAGTAAGGTATATTTATAGCTTCTTATATGAATATAATTTTATGCTTTTACATGTAATAATGTAGTGTCTAGTCATTACCTTGAAATTTGTCATTTTGAAAGAATATAAAGCAATGCAATTAAACAACCAATGCCTCCTAAAATATCTTAAATTTTGACTAAGTGGAACTCAAATGTCAATTTTTTTATTAAGCATCAATTGGTTCATGAGTGAACCACTTACAAAGTGGCTCGATTGACTTATGGGAGAAAAATGCTCAGGGTTAGGTAGCGATTTGCTAGAAAAGTCAAGCAACTTGCTTGCTTCTCGTTGCAAATCACTTGCCAACCTACAAAGGTGTAAAAATAAAGACATAAATTTCAAGAAGAATCTTAATATTTTGGTATATAGTGGAGCACTAACTCATTTTGGAATCCTTATAAGACCCTTATAGGTATATTTAGAGGCATGTAACATTTGGAGGTGAATCATTTTGTTAAAGATGTCTCCAAATTTTTATTTTTACTATGAGTAATTATTTCTCATCCTAGATAAATCAGGAGTAAACTCTTACCATGACTTTGAGAATTTAGAGTTGCACCATGAAACCCACATTGTGCTTTGTATCTCATAAAATTGGTGAAAAATTTCAGAGTTCATCATATTCCATCACTAGCATTGCCCTCCTCGATTCTAAAGTACATGATGATTGAGATATGGTACCTCTGCCTATCTTGTCATTAATTAGCAATTTCATATTTGCTGAATGGAAAAATTCATGTTATTCATGTTCTTATGTGTTGATTAATCATACACTTTATTATTGTTACAATCATCTTTCAATTTGAATCCCTTGTAAACTTCAAAATGTACTTTTTATAGATTTTAACATTTCACACTTTAATTTCATGTGATTAATATAGGCTAAAGTAGGATTTAGCAAGGATAGTGGAAAGTTGACTTAAATCCGATGGTTGGAGGAAGTAAGTGACCCTTCCTTCCAATGAACTAGTGCAACATTATTAAATTAGAAGTCAGAATCATTCTAGGATTCAAAAATTAAGGACATTATATGAAGTAGTTATACAAAAATACACTTCTATTTTTAATAATACCACAATAATGCGATGCAATGCATTAAAAGGTTAAATGTATTAATTTAATAAATATCGATCAAACATTAAATTTGATAATTTGAAATATTACATTTCATATCATAAAGAACTAAATATTATATACCCATAATCACAATTTAAATTTAATATAATTATTAAATAATTTTTATGTCATAGACAAGCTTTTAATACTAACTATTTTTTAATAATATTTCTTTTATTAGATTAATTTAATTTAAATATTAAAATAAATCATATTTTAAAAATAATAATATATATGCATATACTAAATCATAAATGTGTAAATTTTTAAGAATATATAAGAACATATATATTATTTACTTTAAATTATTTTTAAAATTCGATTTTATATGTCCCAAGGGGACGATGCAACGGTTCGGGCCTTGGCTCTTCTTCAAGAGGTCCAAGATTCAAATTGCAACATGGGCGAGTGTGTGAGGGGTGGGTGTATGTTAAATTCCTTATTGATAAACATAGCTCTCAGATTTATAAGAGGTCATGGTTGGGAGGAGATTGCTCAACCTTGTGCGTTGGTCGTAGGGGTTTCTCACACTAACCAAATAAAAAAATTGATTTTATATTATATTTAATTTGTTTTGTATGTGGCATTATGAATCTAAAGTGTAAGGTAATTAGTTTGGATATCAAGTGCAAAATATCTTATCCTATTTTTTAAATTAATATGGGTTCATCATAAATGAAAGTAGAAAATATATCAATATATGTGTTTATAATATTGAGAAGTCCAAACCAAACTAAGAAATAATTGTTAAATAATATTGAATGAGGATGATGAAAAATAAATAAATAATTTTTACATACTATAAGAACAATATTAATATTTGTTTTATTAAATGGTATAAGTTTAACCACTTAAATTCCTCAATGTTCAAGGAGAATACCCATGTTTGAATCTTCCTATAAGATACATGCATAATTGTCAAGTTAATACCACTATGTGATCATGATGTATTATGGGTGGGGATTGTTTCAATCCTATATAACAAATTAAAATATATATTAATACTTATTTACAAAAAAAATTGATGTTTAGGACAAAGTGAGAATGTCTTTCAAAATGAAATGGTGATTTTATTAATGGTCAAATTGTTTGTGTATAAGAAAAATATTTTTATGCACTTCAATTATCAAATGAAAATAAAGCACGAGTGATAAATGCGTGTGAGTAGAAAGTGAGCTTCATCTTTCATATTTTTTAATCTTTCAATACATTAAAAATAAAATATTCTTATAAGCTAGGTAGTAAGGAAGAAAAGTTATTCATAGGATCCCTGATTGGAAATAAGGATACCTTATAAGTAAGGATGCACTAGTTGGAGATAAGAGCAAGATAAAATTGATGTAATTAGTATCCAAATAATTTAAAATATGTGATTATTAAGCGTAATATATTTTGGTTCTTAAAAGTAAAGGGTGAATATGTAAGTTCCATAGATATTAATCAAGTCTTTTGGAGATTCAAATGTGGATAAAATGGAAGTGAGATTTAAATTTAAATTATTTCATGCCTTTCCTTTTGAAATAAAATTTCCTTGTCATTTTCTCCATTTCAAAAATCAGATATAAAATAATGGGTTGTGACCTAGGTTTCGAGGGAGATATATCTAAGATTATGGAGTGAGATTTTTTATGGAGACATAAACTACTAAAAGGATTCAAATGTAGGTTGTTTTTTTTGGACTTTCTTAACAACTTATCAATAAAGAGGTTTATAATTATATTGGTGATACTCTAGGGAAGTTCATCCATAAGGGACCAACTATTGAGAAGTGAAAGCATGTTGTGTATGCTAGATATGTGTTGCCATGAATATTTCAAAACTTTTTCCAGTGTTCATTAAGATTAAATCTAAATCAAGAGAGTCTAACTAATAAGTGGATTATGAAAACATTACATTTAATGCAACAAATGTTATGAGATTGGACACATGATAAGAGATTACAAAGAGAAAATGCTCAAGAAATATATGGAAAGTTTTGGTCATAAGGCAAACTTCAAGATGAAGCAAGGAGATCATATTACAGTATAATATCAAGCTTAGATAAAGGAATTCACACTCCTAAAAAGGTGGAAAATAAAAATCTTATCGTATCAAATGACGAAGATATTCACAATTCACTTAGAGCAACTATTACAAGAAACAATGAAGGCTTTAAGAGAGGATAATTTATAGTGTGTAAGTTCAAATTAAAAAGGAATCAAAGATGTGAAGAAAGATATGGAGGTAAATTTTAAAACATAAAATTTGTAAGATGTTAAGTTTAGTCTGGGTAAATGATTTATATTTTCCTCAAATAGTACAAATTGTCTCTCTATAATAAAATAAAAGGAATATAGATTTTTCCTTACACTTTAAGAATTCAAGAGAAAAATAATAAAAATAACAATAAGGAGGATACCCATGGCAAATTATGGCTTTTAGGGAAGAATGATAAAATAAGTACTATGGAGGATATCTCTTGCAACTTTAGGGTTTCTAGGGCAACCTAAAGGTTTTTTTTCAAGGTTATTCCTTGCACTCTAGATTCTCTAGGGAAATATAACGATGATAAGTTACATTAAAAAAGTATGGAACAAAGAAAGAGATAGTTGAGTATGAAAATATTGTTGGGAATGGAAACAAGAAAGCAAGACCCTCAAAGCAATAAAAAAAGGAAAGGAAAATTAGAGGTATATTTATTTGGAAAACTAGAAATAAATATTACAAAGTATTGACAAGAAGCGGGACTAAGCCTATAATTAAGAATAGAAAGTGACGACAAAGATGTGAAGACCATTCAAAAAAGAGTTATAAGAGAATTAATAGGTTGTTATGGTCCTAAGTTTATTTTAATATAAAAAATAAGTAGTGAGGAATATTAGAATTATAGGATTGTCTAGTAGTTTTTGCTATATGAAAAACACAAGTACGATGGAAAATTACTAAAAGTAAGAAGTAACTAGGTTGCTGGTTATTTTCGTTGCAAAGAGAAAAATATCAAAGTTGGAATCATAAATGTATATGCTTCAACTATAATTACTTTGTACAACAAATGTTGAAAAAATATTAGTTTATTTATGTCAAATTCATTGAATGATTCATAACTCTATGATCTATTGTTTGTTTGCAGTGCTTCAACATAGTTCTATCTTCTCCAACAAAGAAGGGTGGTACTCTTGGATGATCTGAATCAATGCTATATTTTGCTTCATTTATCAATTCAAATGGCATTTGGGATGCTATTCTTTTAAGCTTTCAATATAAATGGGGTACTAAATGCATTGGGAAAACTCATTTGATAGAAATATTAGATATGTTTTCATTATCTAATACATAGTTGCAAATAAAGTATACAATCTCTTTAGACATTTATTGTGAGTAAAATTAGATCAGAAACACATTCTATTAATAAGGGATATACTCAAGACCCTAATTTCTTCCAAATTTTAGTCATGTGGGTTCGAGACCCTAAGTTCTTCCAAATGTTCATGTTGTGGTTAGATGAAGCAAGGCTTTAAGGATAATATATATTCAAGTTTGTTTAAAAGATGAAATATCTCAAGGGGTAAGTGAAGATTTGGAATATCAAAAAATTTGGTAACATATTTATAATAAAATATAAAATTAAGATGAGATCATGGACCTTTTAGATGTGCCTTATGTAATAAGGTTATATAAACATTAAATAATTCACTTATTAAGTATCCCTCTTCTTTCGCTATTTGGGGTTAGTTTTTAAAAATAATGTGAAATATCAGTTAGCTTCATCAATATTGAAAGAGTTGATGAAATGCTAGATTGATTGTTTCAAAGTTAAATTATTATGCATTTTATGGAGGATTGGTCCTGCCATTATTTGTTTGAATATATGGTTTGAAAGGTATGCTATAATCTTAAAAGATAAATCTCATAATCATACACAAGTTTAGAATTGTATTGTCACCTATCTTGTAAAATTGGAATTGTATTATTACCTCTCCTACAAAATATTTACATGAATGATGCTCATTATGGGAAGTCTCAAGTGATGAAAAAGAGGTGCTTGCCTCTTGATATACAATTTGAATATACATACAAAAATCATTTGTGATAATAGAGATAACATAAGGGATTTATGTCAATCGATGGTGAAATAAATATGTCCATACGTAAGGTTCATTAAAATTAATTTTAATGGTGCTTCCAAAGAAAATATATGGAAAGTTGATAAAAGTGGATGAGGAAGTCAAAATTTTATTCACTTAATCATAATCATAGGGAAATTCAACTAACATAATGTAGAGGCTAGGCCACTTCTTATAGAGATCAAGATTGCCATTGAAAAATGGAGATCTATTTTGAATGAAGGGGATTCATAAATCATTATTAACGGTGTTAAGAAAAATGAATGTGGGGATTAGATCAACAATAGCATTATTTTTTATAGTCATCAACTATTGTTGGAGGCAATATCTTAGAAATATTACCATCTCTATAAAAAATTATAGTAAAGAATAATTTTAGCTAGTCGTGGTATCAATCATGGTCTTGGTGAAATTCAAATTTTAGATTTTATATCTTAAGGAAACTATTTTCAAGGAGTTGATAGAAGAAACATTAGTTTAAAAAAAAATGAAAAATATCTTTAATGAAAATACAAGTTGGATATGATTTAAATAACCTAATAGAAAATGTAATTTTTTGATACTTTAATATAAATAGCTACTGATAGAAGCCATATATGAGTGGAACCTTAACATAGGCTATTTCTCAAATATAGGGTTTTGATCTTGTGAAATCTTGCTAGAGGGTATTTATCAAAGGTAGGGTTTTGACCCTGTAGAATCTTGCCAGAGGCCATTTTTGAAAAATAGGGTTTTTATCCTATGGAATTTTGCTAGAGGTTATTTCTCAAATGCAAGATTTTGATCATATGAAAATTTTCCAGAGGTTGTTTCTCAATGGTAAAGTTTTGATCCTAAGGAATCTTGATCCATAGGCCATTTATCAAAGGTAGGGTTGTGATCTTGTGGAATCTTGCCAGAGGTTGTTTCTCATAGGTAGGGTTTTTATCCCATGGAATCTTGTCAAAGGTCATTTCTCAAAGGTAGGGTTTTGATCCTATGGAATCTTACCAAAGGTCATTTCTCAATGGTAGGGTTTTGATCCTATGGAATATTTCCAGAGGACTTTTCTCAAGAAGGATTTTAGGGTTTGGTAAGGCAAGGACTAAAACCCGCATATACACAAGAACCTTCTTGGCCCTTAGTCGAACATAGTAATGGTAAGTAAGGACCTATATTAGATATTCACCCTTGATTTTTAATTCATTTCTAAATATAACTACAATATATTCTCTTTTCAAGTCGCCCAACAATGGATCTTTTTTGTTTTTGTCCTATCAACCACCTTTTGACCAAAATAAAATGGACAATATGGTTTAGGTTCTTAATGCCCACCCTCATCGAGTGCTTAAGTTATAGTATTTTGATAAAATGATAAAAGAATCCTTTGTGATCAAAATCAATGAGGTACCTATTATGGAGGTGCCTTTGGCCTACATCCAACACTCAATCTTGGTACTTTTAGCTTAGGCACTAACCTAAAATTTATATACATTTGGCCCAACATAACTACAATACAAAAATGGATTAGCAATACCTAGAGTTCAAAATATATAGTTTTGAGTTCATGATGACCAAACAATGGTACTTTGTTGTAACCTTCTCAACTCCTGAAGATCGAAACATAGTTTTCTATGGAGGTCCATGGTTTACGTAATCTAGTCCTCTATATATGACTCCTTGGACACCAAAATTCAACCCATAATAAGAGAAACCTAAATATATGGAAATATAGGTTTGGATTCCTTTTTATCCCTAAACTTGTGGAATAATCCCACAATGGAAATGATAGGAAACACCATAGGAATATACATTGATTGGACCCCCCCAAAGCCTAATAATTCTATCTACTCTCGTATATGTGTAAGGGTAAACTTAAATAAAGGGCTCCAAAAAATATTGGGATCAAAGTTCTTGACTGGATCCACATCCAACCATTGGGCTATGAGCATATCCCTTTTAAATGCATTGCTTATCACCAACATGGAAACTTCTCTTGAAACTATCCAGCAAAGCCTGACTAGTTCAAAAAGGAAACAAAACTTGAATTTCAAACTATGAGGTATAGAATGCCTCATTTATCAATAAGTCAATGAAGACCTACATAGTGTAAAATGGACCCACAAAGCTCCAATGAATTTTACATCCTCACAACAAACATGGAGGAAGAGACATAAATACCAATTAATAATGAAACTCAAGAAAAAGGTAGAGAAATAATGGAAGAATCCATTAATGCATATTTAGATGACACACAAGAAGCATAATATGAGACTCATGATAAAAAATCAGAGCACTCAGATGAAGACACTAAAGATAAGGTTGAAGAAACCATCCTATAGAGTTAGCCATACCAAGAGACACCTTGAAAACACACTTAAAAACCAGAGGTAGAAAGTTCAATGTGTAGAGGGTGATGTCAAAAGTCACCCATAATTATTAAATTAGTGTTATTTTTATGTTATTTTTATCTAGAATTAGTTAATAAGTCAATCTATATCAGATTGAATAGTTAGATTGAGTTAAAGTCAAGTTATAGATTTATTCCTAGAAAATAGGGTAAACAAAGAGTTAATTTCTAGGTAAGTTATCTTCTTGAAGAGGATGCCTCAAATCAAGGCCAATTAAGTGAGTTGTAATAATGCAAAAATATCTCAAATTGGGTGCTTTATTTTATGCCAATTAAGAATTTTAGTTAACTAGAAAAAATACCATGCAAGGTGGCCATGATAAAAGCTAGTTTTTTTAGAAACTTGAGTTGTTTTAGATTGATCATTATATAAATTGTAATTGGACTAATTTTGAATATAGAAGAATCATAATTTTTCAGATCACACATTGAGTGCACTATTATGGAGCCTTTTTAAAATTTTTTGGTGTGTTTTTTAATTCTAGATCTAATTTTCTGGTTTGGACCAACAACATAGTTTGCTGAAATTGGAGCTTTTTTGTTAAGGATATTTCATAATTTGATATTCAAAATTGGTCTAGCTTAATCATTAAAAAATTTTGGACTATTTTTGGGTGATATTAATGCTCTGTTAATGTTCATTTTGTCTTAGGTCAAAATTGCTTTATTGCTATTTTTTAGATCTCTCCACCTCAAGAACTTTCACATTGAAGTTCTAAGAGAAGACTAAAATCAAAAGGAGATCCAATACCAAACTTAGACTACTTTAAAATTTCCAAAGAATAAGGTCTCAAAAAAATGCTAGTGCTCTCATGGAATTTTATGAGATTGGGTAGTTCTCTAAAGAAAAACTATGTATTAAATTTTATAAAACTACATAAACCATTCATAGTATGTTTACAAAAATAAAAATGATAGATAACATAGTGGAACTAGAATGGAATAAGATATGGAGATCATCAATGCATGATGCAGTAAGTTTATCAGGTTCTTTAGATGAGCTTATAACAACATGGGACTACCAACAATTAAACTGCATAGCAAAACATAAACATCATAATTAGCTTGCTTTAAAATTTTATTTGCTTAATGGTATTCAAATAACTATTGTCAATTTATATGGGCCTAACAACATAGAGAACAAAAGGGATATGTGAAGTCAATTACATCATTGGATCACCCAAGAACAACCAAAAAAATTACTAATAGGAAAAGACATGAATATCACATTAGCATATTGAGAAAAGACAAGGGGTAATAGGAATCATTATCTCAACAAAGACCTGATAAAATATATAGTTGATAAAGAAAATCTATAGGATGTCATTTATTAAAAAGGGAGGTACACATAGACAAATAGAAGATCAAGAATCCATTACATTGTAGAAAGATTAGATAGATTCTTAGTTAGTGAGAATCTCCTGACTATATATCCACTTCTAACTAGCCATATAATCCAAAGTGCAATATTTGATCACAAACCAATTCTATTGGAGAGGGGTCAAAATAGTCAAGAAGTAAGAAAGATATATTTTAAATACAATTTAGGATGTATAAAGCAAGAAAAATTTAGACTAATGATAGATAATAGTTGGCAATATAAAGCATCATAAAAAAGGCCTCAAGACATTTGGAAAGTAGAGATTTGCAAGACTTGAAAAAGAAAATAGAAAGTGGTTATCCCAAAATCCATTTCAAAGAAAAGAGTTTATTTTACAACTTGAGTAATTATAAATAGATCTAGAGGACACATATCCTATCCCTCAACAAGTAGATCATAGGAAAAAATTGCTGGTAAAGTTATACAAGCTAAATTATAAAAAAGACTTACAATGGAGATTGAAATCTAGAATGGTATGGCTACAAAAATATGACAAGAAATCATACTTTTTCATCTCAAAACAATTCAAAACTACCATAATAACACGATTATGGCAATATATAAAGACAATATCATTTACACAAATAAAGAAAAGATAAAAAAATTGGCACAATATCACTTTTCAAGGTTGCTCACCCATCAACTTGGAAATATTCAAGCTCAATATCATTTGCTCCAAAGTATACCATCAAAACGTAACTAAGATGACAAAGCTGAATTATGTTCCCAAGTGACAAAAGATGAATTGGATTTCCCAAGTGGTAAAGGAAGAATTGGAATCAGTGATGCACTCTCTTCCTAAAAATAAAGCTCTAGGACTAGATGGGTTCACTAATTACTTCTATCAATAATTCTTGTATCTTATTGGAGATGATTTGCTACAAATGATTGAAGATGTCAAAAATAAAGGCATGCTTTCTAGAGCCATTACTTCAAAATTTCTTTCTCTAATTTCCAAAGATAATAATTCGACTAATCTTAATAGATTCAAACAAATTTCTCCATGTAACTACTCATATAAAATTATGACATATTATTGCTAACCATTCAAAAAATTGCTTAGTAAGTTGATTTTAGAAGAACAAGGAGGCTTTATCCTAAGAAATAAAATCTATGAAAATATCATTATGGTGCATGAGACACTCCACTCCTACTCCAACATTAAATCAAAGAAGATTACCATCAAATTGGACATAGAAAATGCTTTTGATAGAGTCAACCTACAATTCCTGGAAAGTGTTCTAATTAAGTTTGGATTCCTAGCACAACTGGTGAATAGATAAGAGCATGTATCAAAGCTCCCTAGATCTTCCATTTGATCAACAAAGGATATTTTGCTTTCTTTATAGCTTCCAAGGGAATTTATCAAGGCTTCCCACTATCCCCATACCTCTACATATTACTAGCAAAAACACTAGGAAAAACTCTTAGTAGTAGAAGTAAAAGAGTTACAAGGAATTAAAATTGTCCAATGTGTCAAATGTATCATGTATATCCAATTCATTGATGACATTATATTGTTGGGAGAAGCAACCAAGTATAATATCAAAAAATTCAAGAGCTATATAAATTGCTTTAAAGCAGCTTCAGGTGCTTTAGTTAATTGCAACAAAAGTCAGTTTTATACAATTAAAACACCAAAAAAATAGAGGTTTTTCTCAAACACTCGGATTTAGGAAAGGACTAGATTAGTATTTTAGATACTTAGAGATTCTGATGGGATTCCACCTCAAACCAAGAAACAATTGGATGCCAACTATTCATAAGCTACAAAAGAGAATACAAGTAGATAGTAATAGATGGTTGAGTTTAGCAATAAAAAGAGTTATAATTAGACCAGTCTTATCTACACTTTCAATATATTAAGTTCTAGTTTACCATACTCTAAAAAGTGTTCTACAAAAACTTGATGGGCTAGTCAAATATTTCCTTTAGCAAGGAGGCAAACAAAATGAAAAAAAAATTATTTAGTCAGTTGGGATTTAGTTGCTATAGGAATGGATCAAGGGGGACTAGGAATAATACAAGAAAAAATCATGAGCAATAAATTAGGGGAAAACTCTTGTGGCATCTATCTTAGCCTATAGAATTCCCATGGAAAAGGATTTTGAAAGCTAAATATGTAGACTCAACAACAAGAATGCACCTAATGAGAAATATAAACACAAGGTCTAGAGCCTCTCTAATATAGAAATATATTATGGAAGCCAAGCAATTGATCCTAAACAAGATCTCCTAGCTTCCAAGAGATGAATCTCAAATTGACTTACAAAATGTTCCAATACTTGGTAAACCTCCTATGCTAAGTAGTTTTAGTTTAGCTCTCAAATAAGAGCTACAATGTTTATAAATATCAAAGTTTAATGAAATTCTATATTGGCACAATAATATAGTGGAATGGAGAGATCCCCCATTTCCATCACCGCTAATAGTAGAATAGGTTCATTTAAAAAAATGAAACTGTTGAGACAACAGAGTTTATAAAAGCTTATTTGAAGAGACATAAGTAAATCGTCTGAACATATAGTTCAAATGGGTACACAAATGCAATTGGATGGAGTTCCCAATAAAATATTGATGATAATTTAGAATCTAAATTTGCCACTCAGGTTTAAAGTCTTTTCTTATTTAGTTTTGCAGAACAAGATTCTCACAAGTGACAACTTGTAAAAAAGGAATATTGTTGTTCCCCATGTGTTTTCTAGATGTATAAAGTACAATGACACTATGCCCACTTTATTATTTGAATGTAAATCAACCACTCCTATTTGGTTAAACATATCCCATTATTTTGGATTTGCTTTGTTAGGAAATTTGAACTTGGAAAACTATCTAGTTAATTGACAATCAAAATATAAATGGGAACTAAAGAGAAATCTATTAATAAAATCTCTTTGAAAAACCATCCCCTTCTTTGTTGTTTGGAATATTTGGAAGGACAAGAACAAGTTGATCTTTGAAGGTAAAAGGAAAAATAGTATTCTTACTGAAAGAATAATCAAAGACCTAGTGACTAATTTGAAAGCCACCTTTAAACATAAGCAAAATCAAGATTGAATGTGTAGGAATTAAATTTAATTAACAAGTTAGAACTTCAACGGTTCATTTCAACTGATATGAATGTATTAGTAACACCATCACCAAAGATACGTCATCTTGATTTTTCCTTTGATGGGGCATCTAAGTCAAATTTTGGCATAGTAGCTGGAAAGGGAAGTGATCATGAAAGAAGATGAGACACACACTCAAGTATTGTATCATCCAAAGAATTGTTTTTAACAATGTGATGGAGGCATTGACATACGAGATTGGACTAAAGTTGGCAATAGAATAACAAATAAGAAACCTACACGTATATGGGGATTATGTCATCATTATAAATACTCTCTCTAAGGAGAAAAGGTCCAATTCAATACAACTCCATATCATATTCGACAGAATGAAAGAATTAAAAAACTCACACATGTGCAATATTCCCAAATTCGTTGGGAATTTAACAATATAGCAAATACACTTGCCAATAGTGCTATAAGAAGAGAGAATTCTAATTTGATAATTATAAGGAAAATTTTTAGCAAATATGTGATGGCAGATGAGATAGGGAAAGCAATAAAGCTCATGGAGATTTTTGATCCATTGAATATTTTGGCACCTATGAAGATCCTGACACCTCTAGACAACCTTGGAACATTGGATGATTCTGGAGCTTTTGGATTTTATGTCTTCTCGGTGATTTTGGTGCTCTTGGTATTTCTAGTGCATGTTGTATTTGGGTTTCTAACCTTTTTTTATTTGGATTTCCCATGCCCTTTGTACTTTGACACACTTTTGAGAGTTTTTAATTTTGGTTTGTTTCCTGTCCTTCCTTTTGGATAACAACCTCCAAGTTACTTGTTAGATAAATTATTTATATTTTACAATCTTTATTATCAATATAAGCCATATATAGTTTATTAAAAAATAATATTAATGTTCATTTTCTCACTCTATATACATAGGATAACCAATAATATTATAGTCTAAAATTAGTAATAATTTACTCACCCTATCTAAATAAAGTAACTAAGAAAATTGTAGTTTCAAATTAATAATAATTTATGTGGTTTAAATTGGCAAATAAATTTATCCAAGACATATGAATAATAAAATAAAAATACAATTAAAGTGAAATAAAAATTAAAACATTTGAGAGAAGATATTTACCAAAATCGGTAATGCCATTGGTGCATTTCAGTATATGGATGCCCAAACAGAGAAAAAATTGTCCAGTAAAATTAATGAGTAAAGCAAGATTGGCTGCTTGGATGGATGTTTCAATTCTTGGGTCTCAATCCATTACTATCTCCTCAAGCAAAGGGAAATGGATCCAAAATATTGAATATGAAAACTTCTCCCTAAGATGTTATGGTTGTCAGTAACATGGCCACCTAAAAAAGAGATGCCTTGTCATTCTACTATGCTCTAATTCCTCCTTGGTGGAGGAGAAGACCTTGCATGCAAATGATTCAAAATATTCAAATGTCCTAGTTCAAAAGAAAGAAGCTCATCCTCCAATGCACCAATTGTCCACTAGGAATCATGTGAGAAACATAAGACTCAACCCCAAAAGGAGAATTTGAATCAAATCATTGATAAAAGTCAAATGGTTACTAAAGATCATCCAGATGGTTCCATGGAAAATATTAGCACCTTAGATGGTATTCTTGAAGCTAATTATGAAATAATCAATGACAATCAGTTTTTTGAAAATGAAGATCCTACAAAATATGTTACAACTAGATATTACCTTAGGAGCTTGAAGTGCAAAAATACTTTATGAGATCTTGCCACTCTAAAGAAGGAAGAACCTCTGCTACAAAAGAAAAATAATCGAATTAATTTCCTCTTTGATGGATGAATGCAATATTTGTTTTCCTGCTATCTATATATTGAAGTTGTGTGTCATGTAAGGGTTGTTCTTGTTGTTAGTTCCTTAAAAAAAGAGTTGATTATGAAAACTTAGTAGTTTGAGGAATATGGAGAATATATTTGATAAAAAGGTAAAGATGAACATGCTTTAATTAATTTGTTAGAAATGTAATGTTTTGTTTTTATAATGAGAGAGGCCCCAATAAAAACCACACATAACTTATTAAAATAAAAAATAAAACATTTATGTTTATCTTATTATTTTTACACAAAATGATATCAATTATATTCTCATTTATTAATAACAAATCCAAATTTCTACATTCTAATAGCTATATAGCTATTAAGTATATTTTAAAATCTAACTAAAAATTAGTGGGGTGTTTTAAAAAGTTATAAATGCTGACCCATGTTATCAAAAGACTACTAGCTCAATTTTTAAAATACCTTGATTTTAAAGCAACACAAAAATGAAGTTTAAATTTTAGAAAGGAATTATTATAATTCCTTATAACTAAATTTAAAAATATTAAAAATAAATATTCTTATTTATATATAAAATAATTTTTAAATTTAAATTAGAAAAATATTATTTTATATATAAAATAAATATAAAGAATTAAAACACACCTACACCTAAAATAATTAAATATCTTTTAATATAAAATTAGCAAAACAAAAATTTAAGTTGTAAGCTTACTATAGTGGTAAGGGCTTTGGCTTCTCTTTGAGAGGTCCAAGGTTCAAAACCCACTTAGTATGAGGGGACTGTGGGTGAAATTTTGTACCCCTTCACCCACTTTTGTTTACAAGATGATGATCTATAAATTGGCCAAATTTTGGAGCCTGAATCTTGCATTAATGATCGGGTGAAAGGTTAAGACAATTAGCATCGATGAGTGGTAGCTCGTATAGATGGATGAAGAATTTAGAGTAACCAAGCAAAGTAACAACTCAAAGTCTACCGTAGGAGTCAATATTTTAATAGAGGGCATAGAATTAATTGGGCATATGGTTAGAATTTGTCTACGGGTGGAGGTATCCTAAAACCCCACCCACTAGCTAGGCGGTAACTTGCACCAGTCTAAAGGGTGAAACTATTACAAATATCCACCCATAAAGAGGAAGGAAACTTAACTCCAAGAAGTCGTCAGAGCAAAATTATTGTAGAGCCCTACCCATCAAGTGGGCAAAATTTTGGGGTAGTAGGTTGGGTGAAACTGTCGAGAGCGGATCTTTGGGAAGTTGTTAGGGTGAACCTTTTCCTAAAATACCGCCTGGTCATAAATGATACACCAACTAATGTACTGCTCATTTCCCCCATGTCAGGATCACTGCCTACCAAAAAGGAACATTGGGATATCCCACCATGTGTATTGATGATCACAACTACTATAGTACAAAATAATAGTAGGCATGAAGATGGCAATTTAAGTTACTTTGATCCATCGAATGAATGAAGTGGAAAAGTAGATGAGAATTTATGGCTCAATAAAAATGTTAGAGTGAGCAAGGGCTCATACTGGTGCAGAAGCATCTAACCTCTTCTAGATAACTGCCATTATCTAGAGGAGCAAAGTACAAGCTGAGCACCTATCTATTTCAATTCTATCTTCCTGCCTAACACCATCAATGCATGTAATTTAAATTTATTGTAATATTTTTATAAATACTGGAATGCTTGCCATTCCAAGAGGTGACTCTTTAGCTATTACAATTCACATGTAATATTTTTCACCATTGTGTAAATACAAGTGTGCAATTGTTTGGTCTTTGATTGAGCCTTCACATCTCTTTTTGTGTTTGATTTAAAATGCTTATTTTTGCTTTGGCTATTCAAGTGAATCTCATTTAATTATATTGCTTAGATTTCATGGGTTTTGCTTGATGGTTCTATTCGCATTGTCATTGGGTTAGGGTTTCTACTAAAGCTAGTAGAACGAGAGCGCTCTAATTTTGAATCCTAGATTTCATGCACCAGTCCACCATTCCTAGAATTCATCTTTAACCTATTGCATTGAATGATAAGTGAGGGCCTAATCGATTGATCTGTTAGATGATACACTTGTGTTCTTGCCAACAATGTTGAGTGTGTGTGTGTCTTGATGTGACTATAATCCATCCTTGTGAGTTCTGTCTATGACCTTCCTTCTTATCTCTTTTTCACTCCCCTTTTCCTCTTTACATTTTAGGCATAGGTAGCTAGGACCTCCCTATAGGAATCGACCTTCTCTAGAGATCGACTGCCCTGCTCTAACTTCACTTTTGATGCAACAACAACCATTCGATGTTGGCACTGGTCTATCCAACAGGTGCTAGATCTTCAATCAATAATTTTTAGCGACTCTACTGAGTATTCATAAGGTCTTCGTTGTTTAAGGAAATTAGAGTTCGATGATACTCTAGTTTACCCATATCTTGCCAAATCACCTAGAAACTCCTTTGAGCGAAAGATCCAAATTTTGAGATTAGTTGCCTCTTTAGCACTACAAAATATTTGAATATCCTAGAGAACTCAAGATTTTATGAGTAGCATTGACCTCACTAGCAAAGAAAGCATGCTCATATTGCTACTTCAAATCCAAATAAAGGATAAAAACTACTAAATATTGGTGCCACAATGACTCAGCTGTGTTATTCTTAGTAGGATGACCTTGGTCCACTAAATATCTAATGTTAGCATGAGATTCCTAAAAGTGCCCTTAAGATCCTGACAAGATACGATGGCATTGAAGGAATTTCTCGAGAGCACCTTGAAGATATCACTGCTCTAGTGACCGTCCATGGTATTAATCATGAATATGTCATGATAAAACTTTTGGTATTATATTTAGAAGAGAGGACGTTATTATGGTATTGAAATCTTGGGTGGAAAAGTATCTGCTCATGGGTAGATTTAGTAGGAGCTCTAATTGACATATTTTATGGCTCCAGGGATCCTTTCCATCTCTTGATGCACCTTTCATTTATCAAGAGGACCCCTTTTGAATCCATAATAGACTTTAACATACGATTCAAAAGGAGTTGGGATAGGATTCCCATAGAATATCAACCATCCCCCACCCAAGATCACCTATATTATGTTTGAGATTTTAGTTTGGATATAATCCTCCTCCTACATTCATATGGGGAAAAAATATTCCCTCAAATATTTTAGGTCTTATAGGATGAAAAAATCCTGCTCCAAACAAGAAAAGTATCTTCAAGAGGCTCTGCTCTCCCATACCATTTTCCAATAGTTGTTTCTCCCCTGCTAACTACACAATATCCACCATGGATGCCATATAAATATGTGAAGGAGCTAGGGCTACTGTTATGCAGAGCATAAAGGGTGGTTCCCTTCTTGGGCTCATATAGAGGAGATGCAAGCATAATCCCTATAATTAACACTTTTATTGCTTGCAATTTCTTCTAGCAAAAAAAGGACCTAGACCAAATGGAGAATCCCTCTAACAAAAAGGGCATATAATTGTACACTTTTTATATCTAAGATCACACCGGGCAAGAACAAGAGATCTTATCTAGTCAGGAGGAAGGTTTTAAGAAGATCCTGAAAACAAGGATACTACTCAATGGGCTTCGTTGTCAAACTTGTGCAGAGATATCAGAGGCACACATTGCAGGGATTCCACATAAGGTGTATCCCAAAGAATGGTGACATTGGATCCTAGTTCCAGATGAACCAGTACCTAATAAGGGATCCCACATGGTGAGATTTATTACCACATTGATTATTGATTGCATAAGTAATGGTGTACGTGATGATCTGAAAAGTTTTGGACACACTAAAACTTAGAAAATATTAGACCAGTGTCAGCTAGACTACAAGTGATACCTCAAGTTTAGTAAAATTTGGTCTGACCACTCTAGATTCACTAGATGATTTCTAGGATAAATCAATGGTTGCAACATTTCAATCATACTATAATATTGTGTAAATAGGCTGATAGCTAAATAAAGGTGTAGTAGGCACATGGCCAAATGCCATCATCTTGTACTAAGGTGGCCCAAGAGGAACTTTAAAAAAGTGTATCACTTTTGAAGCACTTCCCCTCATAGTTTGTATTCCTTCTCATATGTTGTCATTGTGACCTTGTTGCCCAATGGATTAAGGCCTCGAATTTAAATGTTATTTCATGTAATCCCTAGAAAAGATATCTATCGCATTCTCTAAAGTAGTGCCCACTCCTTGATCAAATGAGAAAATTTATCTATAAATAACACCTCAAAAGGTGATAGCAACATGCGTTCAAAATGATGAAGTTGAGAATGAGGCTGCAACTAAATACTCCATGGAAGAGTGGTGATGAGCAAATAATTTTTTTGCTTGATTGCATTAGAAAGAGGTGTTATACTAGGACTAGCAAATGCTCATGGTATTTTTGGTCTTGATCTTTGGTGGGGTATGTTGTGTTAGAAATAGAGTATATTACATCATTTGGGTCATGTAATATGTTTCTTAAAGGGTAAAAACTTAAGATATTATATTACTTTAGGAGGAAGTAATCTAGTTACTTCATGGAATGTAATAAATGCATAAGTTTTTAATGTGCAAGTTGTATATGTGCAAGTTGTCCCTTGCATAACTAGGTAGAGTGTTGTCCAAGGAACCTACCTTCCTATATAAGAAAAGCCTCATTGTTAGATAGATATAAGAAGGGGACAAAGATAGAGCTACTTATAGCATAGTCATAGGTAGTAGTACAATGTTGTGTGGATCACCATATAATGGTGATGGGTGCAATGTAGTTTAGTAGCTTCATTAATGGAGTGTTCATTTCCTCCATAGATACATTGTATTCATTTATGTTATTTCTATTTATAGCATGCTTCAGTAATATCGTAGATTTACTTTCTTTTATATTATTCTCCATCTTGTGATTGCTATATCCCATTGCTCTTTACATTAAAAGCTAATAGTGGTATCATAGCCATGGTAGATCTAGTTATAGTAGATCAATAGGAAAACCATAATAATCATTTAGTCCAAGTTTTTTGACAACCTGATGCACTGTTAGACCAACCACTATAAAAAAATCTTAGAAGAGTCTAGGTGGTAGAATTAGGGAGAGTCACAAAGTTAGGACTGAAACAAATATCAGCTCTAAGAATACTGAGATTACACTTTACTAGAGTATTTCCATAAAGTTGTAGGAAAAACTCATGAAGACCAAAAATCAACATTCAATCCACTAGATTGACAAATCATCTAGTGAAGATCATTCAGGATATTTGAATTTTGTTAACTATTACCTAAAGTTTCTTTTTTTTTTTGTAGAAAATTAACTCTTAGAGGATTGGGACTCTTCCTACAATAGAAATATAGGAGAATCCAAATTCATTGCCTGAATATCGATGTGCTTTCATAGTGTAGAGATTATTTCCTTGTGCAAGAGAAGAATACTGTGGAAGAAAACTTCTGGTGAAGAGTTGTGGTGAAGTCAGGAGACTGAAGATCTCCATTACTATATTGAAGAACTTCATAGTTGAATAATAGACTATACAAGCCTTGATACAAAAAGGCCATAGAGCCTTGAATAAGGGGCCATAAAAGCCTTGAAGAAAAAACCACAAAAGCATTGATACTTAAAAGGCCATAGAAGCCTTGATACTGAAGAGGCCATAATAGCCTTGATACTAAAAAAGGCCACAAAAGCCTTGATACTAAAAAATGCTACATAAGCCTTGATCCTAAAGAAGAATTCAAAGAGAATATCTGATTCAGAAGCAGATCTATAGTTTAGTACTAATATTTTATTATAGGAAAATAAGTTTTAGTGAGTTGCAAAACTCCCTACAAGAAAGTTAGAAGAGTATCTTCTTCAGAATCAATTCAGCACCTGAAGAAAAATCGAAGACATCAGAAAAATATCTCATTGAAAAAATTCTGGTCTTGGAAGAATAAGAAGAAGGATTAGGAGAATCTTGATCAAATACAAAAGTAGCAAAATCAGAGATCCAAAAGAAGATCTCACCACCAAAAATTCCAAGAGCATAATATTGAAGAGAATATCTCAAGGAAGACCAACAAAAGCTACAAGATCAAAGACCTTGGAAGGTCTCATTGAGCATCCAAAAAAAGGCTAGGAGAGCCTTAATGAAGAAATTCTCAAAGGATAAATAATTGGAGAAATCCACTACCAAGGATAAGCCCATGATAGTGATGGACTTGGGACAATTATCACCATATGAAAACAAGCCTAAGAGAAGAAGAATTTGGCAAGGAGTGTCAAATACGTGAAGAAGAATTTGGTAAGGAGTGCCAAATCCATGAAGAAGAATTTGTTAAGGAGTGTCAAATTTGTGACGAAGAATTTCGTAAGGAGTGCCAAATTCGAGAGAAGATCTTGCTTGAAGTCAAAATTCGACAAGAAGACTTGAAGACAAAAGAAGCTCATTAAATCTTGGAGATTTGAAGATTACCTCTCACAACAAAAAGGTACTGCTTTAGAGATAAATATTTCTCCAAATCTACAGTAGAAGGCGAACATAAGAGGAGAAAAAACCACCAAATCCTAGGCTCATGAAAGAAAGTTTGAGACCATATTTTGGTGAAGAAGAAGCTGTTCAGGACAGTTTACAAAAGAGTTTCAAGATGCTACTCAAAGCAGTAACTTGGTGATCCTAGACACCAAGATCTACATCCTCTACAGAAGTGGTAAAAGAGCTACGAAAACTTCAAAAAAGGTAAGCAAATTTTGGTGCATTTAGATTCATTAATTGGATTACTTATCAGATTTGTTAAATCACCTTAATTTGGAGTAGATTTGCAAGAAGAAAATTGTATTATAGTATTCAAAAGTGCAAAAAGAGAAAAGTTCTTTTTAAGGTTCATTTGCACATTAATTAGAAGTTTATTAGATTTTATAATTACTTCTATCAACTACCTATCATCTACTTTGGAAAAGGAAAAAGAAGACTAACTCATGCATGAATTAGGGAAAAGTGGTGCACCTAATTAAGAGAAACAATATGTGTATCTATCCCATCTTGCACATGAGCATCAAACGGAAGCATGCATATGAAAATGAAGCAATACCAAGCAATAAAGAATGAAATAAATGAGTGTCTTATTTATTAATTGAGTGGATCAGATCCAAGGTTACACAGAAGTACCATTTAGGGCTCAAAAATTGATACAATTATTACAATATTTGGGGTGCCCAAGGATCAATTCCTCCAAGGAATCAGGGTGCACATCCAGTGCCTTTCCTCCTACCCACAATCGATGTGGGCGGGCCAATGCTGCCGATGCATGTATCTTAAATATATGATATATGATATTACTTACCAATGCATTATAAGAACCTGAAAATGCACACAAGGAAGCCAAAGGGGTCAAATAGCAAGGGTGTATGGTGAAAACATGTAATCCCCACAAGGGAAAAATAGTGCATATATTAAAAATATATCAAAACATGTAAAAATGACTTGAAAATTTGTAGATATTTTAAAAAGAATGTTTTGAGAAGATATCACCAAAAAAATATCTGAAATTGCATCGGTAGAGCCCTCTATTTTGCGTCGCTCGCCTGTCACCTACGAAAACCAAGACAAGCAAATCCTGAACCTAAACATATCCAAAAATCATGAAATTTGTAAATAATACATAAATATACATTTCAAGACAACCCATATGATTATATTTTCAAATTGGGGCCCAGATACACCTGCATCAAATTGGGGTGCCCGGATGGGCCCTACGAGCCTGCAAAAACTTAAAAATGCTATAACTTTGTCAATTTAACTACAAATAACCTAAAATTTTAACTGTAGCATCAGATAATATATAAAAATAATAATTAAAAATAGTAGTGAAATTGTGTAAGAATTTACCCTCATCCCAGGGGGGATTGTGGTGACTGCAACTATTTGGGGGGCACCCTGGGAGGGGATACCCACCAATTCTGGCTATTTTTTGCTACAAAAATCACTATAAGATATTCCTAAATAATATAAGGTGTGTTTTCATCAAATTTTGTGAAGAAATTAACCCGAATGGAAAGTTTATGCTCGGATTACCTTCTTGAAGTCACCCGGTAACCTCCTTGGAAAAAGAGAGATTTCAAGGGCAAAAAGGTGCAATAAGGTGAGGGAAAATCTCGAAAGAACTACGTTGCATATAATAGAACTCATATATATTGTTTTTGTGTGGATATTTAATCCATTTTATAGCCCAAAGGGGCTCATGTGCAAAAAGGCATGCAAGGGCATGCATGGCAGGAGGTGCCACTTGTCAAATGAGAGGCATGCAATGGGTGTGGAATATAATATCCAATTTGGGCCTCCATTAAGAAGTGTGTCATAAGGCTTCAGTGACATCTAACCCACATGCTCCATATGACGTGTTAAATGGTAGTTTTTGGGCACCAAATATCCCAAATTTGACTTTTTTTGGGTTAAACCTGCTCACCGTCCCACCCTGGGACGATGGATCACCACCATCCCATGGTGGGATGGTGGGAATATACCACCGTACCAGGTTGGGACAGTGGTGAATTTTGGGCAAAAACCTCCCAAAATTGGGCCAGTAGCCTCCAAAAACCTTTTTGGAGTGGCTAGAACCACTGTGAGCCTCCTGAGGGCTGGCCAAGGGGCCATATGATGCCAATTTGATCATTGTTTGTGGGTGCGTAATCGGTTTTACCAAATTTTAGTGTCTACACTACAATATTAATTGTAGTGAAATTACAGAATAAATCTTGAAAATTTATTATAGATTATTCTTGATTAGTTGTAGTAAATTGTTTAAGTGCATTAGTTTGAGAGTTGATTGGAGTGATAAGGTGAAATTGTTAGTGCATTAAAAGAAAGTCTATTAGATTCATTTGCACTATTCTATTGCTCTCAAAAGGATTATTGTTTATGTTCTTGATAAGGGTACAAAATAAAAAATTGTCAAAGTGTCTAAAGACACTATTAGTGCACAAAAATATTCAACACATAGTGGCCAAGTGAAGCCACCAAAACTAGTTAGAATCCTCCAAAACTTGGAGAAGAAGACACCTAACCAAAATAAAAAATATAAGCTTCAAATATTGATACTTGGTGAGTATCAAATCCAAAGAATTACAGGGTTAGTTGCAAGGAGAAAAATACAAAAAATTGCATCATATAAAGAGCTTCTATATACTTCTATCTAAGCTTGGATTTGTCAGCATAATATCCAAGGAAAAAGGGGAAGGTGTCTAAGCAAAGAGACAACCTCAAAACCCCTATACTGCATTTGAAATTCTACCATATAAATTAGAATATTAGACCTACAAAAAGGAGTGCAAGAAAGGGTGTAAAAGGTATCTTATTTACAAATATTGTTACATTGGGTTGCACTTCTCTAACCCATTCTATGCAGGAAAAAAGGAAGATTAGAAAGTGTATCAAAGACACAATATAAGTAGGTTGAACCAGCCAAAGGTGAAAAAATACTAACATTCTCCCAAGCATAGCAAAGAGCCACTCATTTAGGCTCATCTTCTATATTTCTTGGACATTCAAAGCTGTAAAAGACAAGGCACAAAGCCAGGGGGAAATCAAGCAGTGTATAAGTGAAGGAAATCAAAGCAAGCATACATCCAATAAAGGAGCATTCCTACCATAAGCAGAGTATTAAAAGTACTACTAAATGTCCACAAAAGCTCCACCAAAACTCCTCCATATCTCAACCATAAGCTTTGCTTGGTTGGAAATATCTCTACACCAATGAAGTACATCAAAGAACAAGGTGGAAGAAAAGGTTGAAAGGCTTTCAAGAGGGCATTGATAAGACAAGGGTATGCAAAGAAAAGAGAACACCACTTATCATTCTCCAAAATAACCCTAGAAAATACCCATGAATGAGACATCACAACATCATCTTGGCGATAAAGGAGTCATGTACAACAAGGAATGTTACAACAAGGTATGCATTGAAGAAGAAATATATTTTTTGGATAGTGCATGAAGAGGGAGTGAAGAATAACATCTCAAGAAGCTATGAAACTTGTCACAAGCATTGAGACAATATTGGTGTCTCCACCAAACACTCGAAGCACTCTTGAAACATTTAAAAAATAGTTGTGACACTTGTCACTCTGTTGACCACCTATTAAAGATGACTTGGATGCAACAACAAAAGCAAGCAATTTGAAAACAACATTAGCAAGAAATATTGAAGCACCTTGGTAGTAACATGGTAGTAGCTCGATAGTAACACGGTAGTAGCTCAATAATAACATGGTAGAATCTCGAAAACAACATGATAGAAGCTCGAAAACAACATGATAGAAGCTCGATAACAACTTGACAAGCAATCCTAGAGCTATTCGAAGCATCCAAAACTGGTGAAGAACATTACTCCTAGTCAAACGGGTCAAGGAAGCATTAAAATGAATTTTGAAGCAAATAATAAGTGGGATAATCTTCCATTACTCATAGCACCCAAGAAGGACAGACTACCACCGATTTCATAAAGGTACAATTTCCATCTAATTTGATTTCCTTAAAAAAATGGAGTTATAAGATTATATTATAAGGTTAAAATATTGAAATAAATCAATATTTATTTGAAAGCAAAACTTAGGTAAATTAAATATCAAAGTTGATTAATATTTGTAAAACACAACCTAGGAGAAATAAGGAATACTACTTGGAATTAATCCATTTAAAGTTTTCAATTATTAATGTGTTCTAAATTTCCAAATTTGGGAGTTATAAGGGCTACAACACCAAACAAGGTTATTGGAAATTAGAAACATTTAAATAAAATCCTAAGGAATATAAAAAGAGGTTATTATTTTTACTAAGGTTGGAAAATTATAATATTCTTGTCTAAAAACTTCTAAAAAGGGACAAAAGAAATTCAACATTAAAATCTCTTCAGAAAATTGAAAAGTACTTAGTTCAATAGGAGTAATAAGGTGTTAAGAAATTGATTTTTGATCTTTAAAAAAATTGTACAAAATCAACCAAAATTGAACTATATTTTACAAAAGCACTATATCATATTTAAAAAATCTCTAGGGAGTCATAAGACATTCTACAAAACTTGATAATATCTATCAAATATTATCAAGCTATGAAGATATAAGCTTTCTACAAAACCTAAAATTAGGTATTCATACTCTCATACTAGGGAGACATAAGGAAGTCTACAAACCTAAGGTTTTATCAAATCAAGCTTATATACTTCAATAAGGGATCATATATCCTAATATTGGGAGCCATAAGGTAGACTACTCTATCCTTAAGAATTCAGGTTATACAAATGACTACTAGCATGCTAAGCAACACTCTTAGAAGTGGAATATGGAAAATATCAGTATGGATTAAAAACCTGATAGATTAAAACGATGAAAATGTCAAAGGAAAAGAAGAACCAATACAATATGAAATAAGTTTTGAAATCAACAACTATGTAAAGAAAGATTCATCCAATGAATCAGATGACCAAAAATAGGAAAATATTGATCAGCAAGATATTATACAAAAATAAATAGCATCAATTACGCACATATGGTTAGAAGGTCTAATCAAGAAGATAGACAAACATGATTTTCCTAATATAGACTACAAAATTGTCAAATCATCTATATTGTGCACTCATTACAATTAATATGATCATGAAAAGACCAATTTTTGGATTTTCCATCCATGCAAATATTATGATGAAACAAATCACTAATCTTTCTCCTATCACTTCAAATATAGGTACCATAAATACTATGAAAGAAGATTACTTCAAAGAATACAATTATATCTTTAGAAACTTATTTTAGAAGGATATACTAACATTGAGCTCAAGGTTGATACTTATGAAGGACAGAGAAACATGTCATACATAGGTACAAAGGAAACAAGAAGAATCAATTCAGATCCACTGAAGACATGCAGAGCAATGGTCCATAAAAGACGCTTTACATCAAGGAACAAATAATAGAAAAAGACAAGAAGTCATGATATGACGATCGAAGTAGCAGAAAAAGAACCAGATCAATGCTGCTTTGAACAAGCCAAAGATCATCCAATAGAAGAAGATCCATATTGAAGACTAAAGTCCTCAATACCCAAATTATGTAATACAAGGGTGTTAGAAATAGAGTATATTATGTCATTTGGATCATGTAATATGTATCTTCCAAGGTACATACATAGGACATTAGATTACTTTAGGGGAAGTTATCTAGTTACTTCATGCAATGTAATAAATGCACAAGTGTCAATGTGTAAGTTGTATATGTGCAAGTTGTCCTTTCCACAACTAGGTAGAGTGTTGGCCAAGGAACCTATATTCCTATATAATAAAGACCTCATTGTTAGATAGATATAAGTAGAGGGATATAGATAGATAGATATGCTTATAGCATAGTCGTAGGTAGTAGTACAATGTTGTGTGGATCACCATATAATGGTAATGGATGCAATGTAGTTCAATAGCTTCATTAATGGAGTGTTCATTTCCTCCATAGCTACAGTGTATTCATTTATGTTATTTCTATTTATAGCATTCTTCAACCATCTCATAGATTTACTTTCATTTATATTATTATGTATCTTGTGATTGTTATCTCCCATTGCTATTTACATCAAGCTAACATGTTGATGAAAGTGTGATCTGTGGGGGTGTCCTGTGGATTGCCTTCCATTTTGTTTCTTTTATTTTTTTTGTATTCTTCCCTTCCTTATATTTTCTCAGTTCCTTGTTGCCACTAATCGAGGAGGTCAGTGGTCATCATCTTCTTGCCTCTACCGCTTCTTGTGTTTCCCTCCCTTACCTATTCCTCTCTTGTTCTCTTTTCCTAGTTTTGCTTGTTGTTTCCCTTTGTGGTCCCCCTTATTTTCTTCCCTTATGCTCTATTGCACCTTGTTTATATTTCACCTTTGAACACCTTCCTACTTTTTATTGCAACCTTTGTTGGTTACTTCTGTTTGTGTCCTCTTTGTCCCCTTCCTCTTTCTTGTTCTTGAGTGTTTCAAGGTATGGATTTTTGCGTTCTCCTTTTCTAAAGGGGAAAATTCCCTGTGAGTCACCAGGAATGTGGATGAAAATTTGCACCCATTCACCCACTCTTATTTGCAATATGATGATCTATAAGTTGGCCAAATATTGGAGCCTAAATCTTGCATTAATGATTGGGTGAATGGTGAAGATAGTTAGCATCAATGAGCGGTAGCTAGCATAGATGGGCGGAGGATATAGAGTAACCAAGCAAAGTAACAACTCAAAGTCTACCACAGGAGTCAAGTTTTGAATAGAGGGTGAAGAATTAATTGGGTGGATGGTTAGACTTTACCTACGGGCAAAGGTATCCTAAAACCCTGCCCATTAGTTGGGCGGTAACCTGCACTAGTCTAAAAGGGAAAACTATTGCAAATCCCCATCCACAAAGAGGAAGGAAACTTTTGCCCATCAGAGGATGAAACTCTAGGAATCCGTCAAGGCTAAATTAATGTAGAGCCTTGCTTGTTAGGTGGGAAAATTTTTATGGCAGTAGACTGGGTGGAACTATCGAGGGTAGATCTTTGGGAAGTTGTCAGGGCATACCTTTTCCCAAAACCTTATCCAGTCATAAATGATACACCAAATGACAAACCTACTGATTTCCTCCATGTCAGGATCATTGCTTGTCAAAAAGGAACATCGAGATATTTCACCATGAGTATTTATGACTGCATCTGCTATAGTACAAAAGAGCAATGGGCACGAAGATGGCAATTCAAATTACTTTGACCTACCGAATGAATGAAAGGATAAAGTAGATGAGAATTTATGACTCAAAAAATATTAGAGTGATCAAAGGCTCAGATTGGTGCAGACACACCTAACCTCTTCCAAAAAACTGCCATTATCCCTAGGAGTAGAGTACCAGCTGAGCGCATGTCTACTTTAGTATTATCTTCCTGTCTAACACCATTAATGCATGTAATTTAAATTTATTGTAACATTTCTACAAATACTAGAATGCTTGCCATTCCAGGGGGTAACTCTTTAGCTATTACAATTCACATGTAATGTTTTTCACCATTGTGTAAATACAAGTGTGCAACTGTTTGGTCTCTGATTGAGCCTTCACATATCCTTTTGTGTTTGATTTAAAATGTTTATTTTTGCTTTGGATAGTCAAGTGAATCTCATTTAATTATGCTACTTGGATTTCATGGGTTTTGCTTGATGGTTCTAGAATTTAAATTATTATTGGTTTAGGGTTTATTTTTGCTAAAGTTGGTCGAACAAGAGCGCTCTAATTATGAATCTTGGATTTCATGCACCTGTCCATATGTCCTAGAATTCACCTTTAACCTGCTACATCGAATGATGAGTGAGGGCCCGATCACCTAATCTGTTAGGTGGTATGCATGTGTTCTCGTTGAAAGTGTTGAGCATGTGTGTGTCTTGATGCAGCTATAACCCATCCCTGTGGGTTCTAGCTATAATATTCCTTCTTATCTCTTTATTGCTTCCATTTTTCCCTTTGTATTTTAGGCATAGGTAGCTAGGACCTCCCTCCAAGAACCAACCTTCTTCGAAGATCGATTAGCCGAATTTACCTCCCATTTTGACGCAGTGGTGGTCATTCGATGTTGGTGCTGGTCCACCCAATGGGTGCCAAATATTCGACCAACAGGAACCATGACCCATTATAAAAACATGTGTAAAATTATTGAAAAAAAACAAAAATTTAATCAAAATTATTATTATATAATACTTAAGTTAAAGATTTTGAAATTCTATATCATATTTCCAAATAACTACTTTGCTAGGGTTTGGGTCTATCGTCATTCAAAAATTGAACTTCTTTGGTTTTGGATATTGATATTACCGCTAATTAGGTGGTTGATCTATTTTTTTATGGCTTCACCATCCGTAGATGTACTGGTTGTTATAGATAATGGAACTCATGGCGTCGAAGCAAGCTCAAAAGTTTATTTTGAAAGTGATGGATGAGGTAATGATTCTTCTCCAGTTGTTGTGCTCTCTCTTGATGTTGTTTCTCTAGTTGTAAAATGGTATGAGAATCAGTGTCTTATAGATTATTTTATTGGTTGTATCCCATCACAAGAATATTTTCAAAATTGGTTGAAAATTCACTTGGAAGCTTATGGCATTGTGGTTGTGGGTATTCTCAATCTTACTAAAGGTTTTTTTTGCTTTCCTTCAAAGAACTCTCACAATTGTAAACTGTGGTTGCTAATTCCAGTTGTTAATTTTTTACAATACTTTGATGGTCCTTTCTCCTTGGATGCCTTTCCAAGTTTCAGAACAAGTTGCCTTAAAAGTGTCAGTTTGGCTTGAACTCCCTGGTCTTCCACTGCCCTTAAGGGCATTTATTAATGAAATTGTTAAACCCATTGGTCGGGTGATCTATCGAGAAGAAGAGTGATTCTTCTTAACACAACCTAATAAAATATTTTGTGTTGAGTTTGACCTCGTATAGGATCTCATAGAATTTATGGACATTCAGGTTGGTATAGAGCATTTTATGCAAAAAATTGTTTACTTTAATTTATCTAATACTTGTTTTTGGTGCCAATCCACCATGCATCATATCAAGGATTTTTAGCTGGTTGCTCAAAAACCTTTGATGCTTTTCCTTGTTCCTCATATCATACCTGCACCTCCCAAACCCTCTATTGAGGGTGACTGGATCATAATTTCTAATAAGAAGGGGGCAACTAACCCTTGGTTAATGCTTTCTAACATAGATAAGACTGTGAAGCTGCCATATTAGCCTCATATTATTCCTGTTCATCCTATTTTGGTTCCTTAATATTTTCCTATTAAGAAACCTCCCAAGCATACATCAGCCTCAAATGAAGTAATTCACTGCCAATACCTCCACCCTCCAAGTGTTCGTGTAGTCCATCTCAGGATGGTTCGTCATCATTGAGGGGAATCTAGGAGGCTAAGCATCATCCTTCGATTTTTGGTAACTTATTTCAACCTTATTAGAAATATTTATTTAGTAGTTTTTTGGTTTTGGTTGATAGTGTGGGCAGTACCTCAATTGTTGGTGAATTAGTTCAACCTTCTTAGACCTCTACATTTAATAATTCTTCTATGCTGGCTAATAGTGGGGGTAGTCCTGTGAGAGATGGCTCCATGGATATTCCTCCTCCATGAATTTCCTTTCATGGAATGTTCAAGAACTTATGGAGTCCTCAAGAAAATTTTTTGTTCGATCTGTTCTACAAAGTACTGGTCATGTTGATGTTATTTTTTTACAAGAAGTTAAGATCTTTGGCTTTTTGTTAGATGTTTCTCTTAGTTGTACCACAGGTTCTTTTATGCATTTTAATACTCACCATGAAGATGGACGAGGTGGTGCTTCTTTTTCTATCACCTCCAAACTTGAGGAATGTATGCTTGGTTCTGGCGAGGATTCTTCTCATCATGTGGTCTAGATTTTGTTGAGTATTAATGAGAATACTCTAGTCATTACCAAAATTTATGCACTTAATTATGGGTCTAGTTGCTCTGCCCTTTGGTGGTACTTGGTTTATCACTTACTGATGGCTTATTAGATTTTTTATGGTGGTTTTAATATGGTTGAGCATGTTGAAGATAAAGTTGGCTGCCTCCCGATGCGCTGGTGTGCTGGAGAGCGTGAGGCCTGATTTTTATTAAACGTAGATGGGGTATTTTTGATCCTCTTTTTTACTAGTAGAATTGCACGTCTCCACCCTGGTTCATATGGTCTAATTTTCATGTGGGTAATGACAAAGTCTGCAAGCACCTTGATTGAGTTATGATGTTAGAACAATAATTTTTTTTATTCTCATCCATAAATAATAAGATTGTGACGATCTAGGATCTTTTTTTGCTATCAAATCATTTTCTAATTTCCTTTAAGATTGAGTGAAGTGATTTTTAATTTAATTTTCTGTGCAATTGACTTTATTTTAATACTTATTTATTACAACACCTTAGCACGATTGTTGCGATTGAGAGAATTTGGAATTTATTACCTTGACCTCCTCACTCTATCACTTAGGTTTTTTGGTGGAATGAGACGATTGTTCGTACTACCTCTTTCATGCAATATTTTGGAAAACAAGTGGCACATGTCAAAAAGTGTGCTCATTTGGTTGTTACAAAGGAGTATCAACAAAATTTACTATTGCTAGAAAATGTTTTGTATGGAAGATAGTTACAAACCAAGGTTGCTATCTTCACCACCAACTTATAGTCCATGAACAACATGAAACCAGGGGCGCTCAAATTCGAGCTTGTTTGCATTGGCTGAGGGTTGGTGATCATCTGTCCAAAGTTTTTTTAAAATCTCTTCATTCTAGGCAGGCCAGGATCCAGATCAAGGTTATTCAAGTCTATCATGATAGGCTGAATTCTCTTCCTAATATTGCATCAACCTTTGTGGATCATTATAAGCTTATATTTCAAGTGCAACAAGATTCTTCAAAACATCAGATGCCGCTCCAATAGTATCTTGATGTTATTCCCACTAAGTTGTCTGCTTATGACAAAATTCTTTATGAGTCTCCTCTTTCACTTGTTGAGCTTCATAATGCTCTTATGACTATATTGTATGATAAGTCCCATGGTCTTGATGATTTTCCTTGTGAATTGTATAAAGCCACTTGGAAGTTTAATGGGCTTGATCTACCCAATGTCTACGATGAAGCATTAGCCAATAATTATTTGGGTAATATCATGGAAACATTAAATCTATTTATGAAGTGGGTAATCCTGAGATTATCACCATTTAGAGACCTATTAATTTTCTTAACGTATCTTATAAGATTTTGACTAAAGCTTTAGCTCTCTGTATTTGTAACATTCTTCTTGTGATTATCAGACTGAAGTAGACAGGTTTCATTAAAGGGCATTACATCTTGGATAATATTATTGTTATTTGGGAAGGTTTAGAATGGGCTTGTCTCTCTAGCCAAAAGCCCCTTTTCTTAAACTAAAATTTGAGAAAGCTTATGATCATATTGAGTGGCTTTTCATTCTTGCCATGCTTCAAGCTCTCGACTTTGACCATTTTTTTATTAGGGCTGTCAGTATGTTGTTTGTTGATGCTTCAACTTGTCTTAATATTAATGGATATAGGTCATAATATTTTGGTTTATTTCATTCTATTTTCCAGGGCTATCCTTTGGCCCCCTCACTTTACATCCTTACTGTTGAAGCTTTTGGTTATCTTCTTGCCAATCAAGCATCTAAGGGGTTGATAAAAGGTATTCTTTTACTTGATATGTCCACCCAACTTATTAATGAGCACTTTGTGGATGATTCTTTTATCACAATAAATGAGGAGGAGGTTTCAATTTCAACTAATTTGGTTTGTTTGGACCATTTTTGTAAAGCCTCAGGTTCCAACATCTAATGGTCTAAGTCTCTTTGTTTTTTCCTTGCTTCTTCTTTTGTATTTGCTTGGCTTAGATATTTTTCATGGCATTGGTTCAAAGGGGTGAGCATTTTATGTTCTTAGGAATCCCATTTACTTTTGAAAACTCACCCTTAGAACTTTAGCAGTATGTCATTGATAGAATTGAAAAGAATATTTCTTGTTGGGCCTCGCATCTCCTTTCTCTTGCCAACAAGTTTTAGGTTTACACAAAGATTCTTGTTGCCACCCATGTTTATTACTCTTCCTATTGGGTCCCTTCTAAGAATTATTACAATAAGTTGGCCAAAATCCTTAGGGATTTTCTTTGTGCCAGGGAGAAGAATTTGCATGGTTTTCATCGAGTTGATTGGGATATATGTTGGACGCCTACTGATAAGGAAGGGATGAACATCATTGACATTTACAGGTAAATCATTCTTTGTATGCTAAGTTGGTGGTTAAAGCTATTGAAAGCCTAGAAGCCTGGAAGGTTTTGATTCACCATTATATTTCTTTAGGGCTACATTATGGGCATAAACCTTGGGCCAATATTGACCTTCATACTCTCATCATTACTTCTAATCTAGTTAAGATTTAAAATTCCTTTGTTGTTAAAAGTATTTGGTGGGATTTTGAGGTGGTGAAACCTCATCTTCGTTGGATTGGTGATGGTTTTCATAATGGTCTTTCATTTAATTCTCAAAATATCTGGTGGTATCCTATTTTGTCTAACCCTTTAGTTCTTCTTGCTAATATGCCAGGGATTAAAGCTTTGAGGCTGTTTTATAAGGGTATCTGCTTTATTAAATATTTGGTACACTCTCGAGACTGGATTCCTTGGTTTTATCTCAACCAAAAATTTAATATTCAAAATTTAGATCTTCCTTCTATTCTTAAGATTCAAGAGCTTATACTTGATGTCATTCTTCATAAGCTCGACCTTCAACCCCTGAGTTCTTGGTGGAGGGACTAGCATTGGAATGTGGATACTCCTTTCAATAACTACTCTTCTTCCTTGATTTATCAGCTTCTTAGTCCTATTTTCCCTGGTATTGACAAACTTAATGAGAGATGGCACACTCACTCTACTTCCTATACTTGGATTGTTCATCTGAATCGTATATGTCAGTTTAACCTTAAAACCAATATTTCTTTTTTCTTTTGTCTCTTATTTATCAAGGTCTTCCTATGGGAGAGAGACTTACTAGGGTTGGTCTTCCTAATTGTAAGTGTTCAACTTGTGGTCATTTTGAGACGTCTAAAAATTTGTTTTGGTTCTACCCTCGTGCTCAGTTTGCTTAGTCTTGGATTCACTCATTGTTCAAGCCCTTTCATCCTAAATTCTTTAGATGGCAGATGATATTTTTGGAGATAATGTTGGCCTACTTATATTGCTACTTTGTGGAATTTATTTCATGCTATTATTTTGTTTCAACTTTGGAAAGCTAGGAATGTTGTTGTCTATTGTAGAGATTCAATTTCTAGTCAGTTTTCTATGCATGAAAAGATTATGATATTTTTTTTTGTTACTATTCAAATCCATTCATAGGATTTCAAGTTGACTCATGAGGTGGCATATTTGATAGATATTATCAATTACTTACATGTGGCTCCATGCACTATTCACAGGGTTTCGCCTAACCTCCCTCTGCCTCAAGGTCCCTCTGGTTCGGCGTAACAAGTTGAGGAGGTGGCATTTTCCAGCCTCAGGTTGTTCTATCAGTGCCCACGACAAGGCTCGAACCTTTGCCTAGTTTTGTTGTTTATTCATCCTTTTAAGGTTTGTTTTTATTTTTGGCCTCAGGCCTCATCTTTACGATATTGATATTTTTGGTGGCCTTACGCCCTGAGCTATGATTTTTCCAGCTCCCTTTTTATTGTAACCTCTCTTATTTTTATTGAATAATATTGTTTATTCCAATAAAAAAATATTATTATAAGTAAATATAATCATCATTATATATTAGAACAAAAAATATTATAATTCCTCCATAGTTTTTTGAAAAATTAATTTATAACATATTAAGTAAATAATTTCGTCAAACACAATTTCTATGGTTTCTTAGGGTTCATTTCAATACACTTCTATCTCCTAAAAGAAAGTGGTACTTAGAGATGGTTTAAATTAATGCAAGCTCTTGCTTTATTTAAAATTATAAATAGCCTTTGAGATGTTATTCTTTAAAGTTTTCAATATACGTGGAATAATAGACGCATTGGGTAAACTCATATAACAAAAAGATTGGATAGATTCTTAATATCCAACACATAGTTGCAATTAGAGTAAAAAAGATCTTTAGATAATTTATTGTAAGTATTATCATATCACAAACCCATTCTTTTATATTATGATTTACCGAATAATGGTCATCCAAAGCCATTTTGCTTCTATTCTAGGGGCTCCAAGACCATGAATTCTAAATGCTTATGTTATGGTGAGATGAAGCAAATTTTGATGGATCATATATGTGCAAGTTTGTTCAAAAGATGAAATATTGAAAGAAGTAAAGAAGGATTTGGAATGTCAAATATTTTAGTAACATATTTAAATAAAAGAAGAATTTGAATCCAAGTTCATAAATTTACAAGAGTTAGTAGAAATCAATAGAATGAACTAGAATTCTTATATGAAAGAAAACAATTAGTTTTTATTATCATAATTAAAGACCTATTGATTTCAAAAATCTAGAAATAAATGGTTCAAGGAAGAAGATAGAAATACAAAAAAAAACTATGCTACAACAAAAACAAAATTTTCTTTTGTCACATCAAAAATATGTTAACTCTAGATAAAAGAAATATTGAGGAATATGAAGATATCAGGATGTAATTAATTGTTTCAAAAATATTTTTATAGATATTGGGCAAGATAAGGAGTCACAAAATAAGGTTTTACAAACTATTCTATCAATTATCACATAGGCACAAAATGAAAGTTTGATGAAGAAGATATCTATGGAGGAGCTACATGAAACAATTTTCTCTTTCTATCATAATAAGACACCTAGTGCTGATGGATTTCTTGTAATTTTATTTTAAAATTTTTGGGATTTATTGAAGAGTTATATGTTGGTTGTGGTTGAAAAAGCATGGAAAAGGAAGGCTACAATAAGTGAGATCAACCACTTTTATTGCTTTTGTTCCCAATAAAGATAAGATAGAATATTTTGGTAATTTTTGTCCAATTAGCCTTTGTAATATGATTTATAACATCATTTCAAAAATTATGGCAAATAGTCTAAAAAATATTCTAGATTGTGTTATCTCAAAGGAACAACATGGTTTTATTTGTAGTAAACAAATTCTTGGTGGTGTAATAATTACAGAGGCCATACATTCTCTTCAATCCATGAAAAAAACAGGTATGCTTATGAAATTTGATATGAACAAAGCATATGATAGGTTTCGTAGATCTTTTTACATGATATTCTCAAAATATTTCCTGGTGTGAATGGATTAAATGTTGTTATAGCACTTTAACAAATTCTATTTTGATCAATGGTTCTCTTGTTGGTTACCTTAAGTTATCTTAAAGAATTTGTTGAGTAATCCACTATCTCCTTATCTATTCATTATTCATGTAAAGGCATTAGGGAGAGCTTTCTCAAAGACAAAAATGAAAGAAAAAATCAAAGGTATTAAGGTTGCAAAAATAGTCACTTTGTATAATGTCTCTAACTTGTTGATGATACTTTTCTTTTGGGCCATTCCTCATAAATGAGACCATGGAGTTCAAATAAATATTATCATGCTATGAGAATGCTACTAGATAGTTGGTTAACACTACAAAATCTAGGATTTTTTTATTAACATTGTCCTAGATATACAATAAATTATTATGGATATTTTAGGGTTTAAAATTGAAAATTTTCCATCAACCTACTTGGGTATTTATTTGTCTCATAAAGAAAAAAAAGGAGCTTCAGGTCTCATTTTTGGATATAATGAAAGCTTGTTTAGGAGGTTGGAAAGGTAAGATCTTAACCATGGCAGGAAGGCTACAACTCATGACAACTACAATTGTAATCCATCCCTATTTATATGATGTCACTTTCAAGATTGTTAGTAGGTATAACATCAAAAATTGGTAAAACTCAAAGAGGATTTTTTGGAAAAGATGCAAAGAATATTATAGGTTTTCTCTATATAGGTGGAATAGGGTTTGTAAAGAAAAGAATATTGGAGGACCATGCTTGCAAAATTGTAAAAATATGAGGTTGGCATTAGAGGAAAAACTTGGATGGAATGATTCAAACATCAAGGAAAGAAATGGAGATAAATATTACTTACAAAATATATAGGTTCTCTTGATGCAATGAAATTATTTAGGAAAATAACCCTATCCAAAGGATCACCAACATGGAACTTCATATAAAATAGTTTGTAATTGATCAATAAACATATTATATGGTTAATCAATAAGGGGAATTATGCAATTTTTTGATCGCATGCTTGGTTGAAGCATTTTCCTCCTATCTTTGATTTAAAATGGCAACCATTGGTTTGAGCTTGTCGAGCATGTAAAGGTCTAAAGGTTAGATTATATTAATGTGAGCAACAACCCTAGATCATGGATTTCTATTAGTAACCTAGTTGAAGGAGAGGAACACATGCAAATTGCATATGAACTGCAAAAGATGCTCGAAGAGTTTTATTTATTAATTTTTACGTGAAAGGATTAGCTGGTTTGATATCTATCAAAAAAATGTTGGATACTTGATCAAGTTGGGATATGAGGATTTAGAGAAATCGATTTTTTTTACTTCTAAATATTTTTCTTGGAAGAATGTTTGTTCATTAGAGGTTCTCCCTAATGAAACTTCAACTAACAACTATGCAACTTACTCAAAATAATATGAAACTTCAACTAACAACTATGCAGAGGCTAAGACACTTCTTGTGAGGATTAAAATTGCAATTGAAAAAGGATGGAAATATATTCCAATTAAGGAAGATTCACAAATTATTATTAATTGTACTAACAAGAAAAATGTGGGCATTAGATAAAAAATAATATTATTATTAACTTTCATCATTTATCATTAGAAACAATCTCTTAAAAATGTGAATATATCTATATAAAAAACTGGATAACAACCAATTTATTTATTTATTTATTTTTTGGATTTAGTTATTGTGAGAGCAGTCTCCTCCCAACCATGACCCCTCCTAAAGTTGAGAGTTAAACTTATCAATAAGGAATTTAACACAAAGTCACCACACACCCACCCCCTCACATACTCGCCCCATACCGCGATTTGAACCTTGAACCTTCCGAAAAACAACCAATTTATTTAATTAATAAAGCTATAAAAAATATAATTTAATTTTAATATTATAATATTTTAATATGAGAGTTACCATATATAAACATTTGCCCAGTCATATGATACCACTTGACAGATATACCTTATCACAATCATATAATTAATTAACAAGCTAATCTTGTCAAACCAAGTTTCAAATATCTCCAATTATTTAAAGAATGTTTTTGTTTTTTCATGTCACAATTCAAAAGTTCCGTGGAAGATTACAATTTAATGCTGCAATACGTTTCTCAAAGAGCTCTAAACTATTATTAAAAATATTTGCTAATTCCACACGTTTCCAGATGGTACTCCTTGTTGGTTTAAATCAATAGAGAATTGTATTTCCTTTGTGAAATTATATATCTATAATATGTTATTTATATATGGGATAATAGATTACACTAGTTTAAATATAAAGGATATATATTTTAAAACGTTGAAAGTTATCAATTTCAAGGTGTTTATCTTATTTCTTGGGAGTGTGATCTCCAAGATAGGCACTTAAGATTGATAAATCTCTGCGTTTTTAGATATGTCCTTTATATGTAAGCTAGTAATTTAAATATTTTAAATGTTTTTGTTAATATCGACATTTTTTAATAAAAAAAAAAATTGTTTACGAAGTGACATGTATGACTTCTTTGCCTCCACCTCTGTCTGCCATTGTAGGAACGCCTCTACGTAATTAGATAAACTTTTAAAGTAAAAAGATTGGGTAGGTTATTTACCGTGTTGTAGATGAGCTGGAGAAGATAGAGCAATTCTTTAAAGGAAGTTCCAATCTCCGTCCTACTAAATATACATTAAGTACTTAAAATCCTGCTACTGTGAACGGGGCCAAGCGCGGCAAAAAAAATTCCAAAATTTCCACAAATGATTTGTTATTATTATTTTATTTAAAAAAAAATACACAGTGGAAAGGCAAATGGCTGAACAGGACGAGAATTGGATGATCGTTAAAATAAACAGACGACAGAGATCCATTTATCTGAAGCAAAGGTTAACCTTTCCAAAATATAATTAATAATAAATATTTACTTGCTGAAATGGAGAACATATTACATTCATAATATTTACTCTGGAATTGTATTATTATTATTATTTTTAAAATCTTTAAATAAGAAACATTAAGTGATAAAAAAGATACTTTACAATATACAAATTAAATATGTATAAATATAAATATTATTAGTAACAATAGAGATAATATAATAAATTTATGGTAATTCATAGTGAAATAAAGATGTTCAAAATCCTTAAAATTAATTTTATTAGTGTTTTTAAAGAATATCTATAAAAAATTGATAAAATTGGTGTTTTTTACATTCAAGAAGTCAAAATCTTCTTCACTTAATCATAATAGTATGAAACTTTAACTAACATTATGTAGAGGCTAGGCCACTTCTTATAGACATCAAGTTTGCTATTTAAAAATGAAGATATATTTTTTATTGAAGAGATTCATAAATAATTATTATTGATGTCAACAAAAATGAATGTGGGGATCACATCAACAAGAACATTATTTTTTATAATTATTATTGATGTCAACAAAAATGAATGTGGGGATCAGATCAACAAGAACATTATTTTTTACACCCATAAGATATTATTGAAGAAAATATCTTGAAAATTTTAATATCTTTATAAAAAATAATTTGCGCTTGTAGTTGTATCGATCATGGCCTCCGTGAAATTCAAATTTTAGATTTTATATCTTAAGGATAATATTTTCAAGGAGTTATAGAAGAAACACACTAGTTTTTAAGAAAATGACGCCACTTGCAATATAGATTATGTGACCCGAGTTCAATCCCATGGTGGATGTATGTGTTTAAGAAGTATTACTCAACAAAAAAAAATACAAGTTGGATATGGTTTAATTAGTCTAATAGAAAATGTAATATTTTGATATTTTAATAGAAATGACCACCAATAGAAGCTATATATGAGTGGAATTTTGTTAGAGGTCATTTCTCAAAGGTAGGGTTTTGATCTTGTAGAATCTTGTTAGAGGCCATTTCTCAAAGGCAGTGTTTTGATCTTGTGGAATCTTGTTAGTTTATCAAAGGTAGGGTTTTGATTTTTTTTTTGAATTTAGCGAAAAACCCCTTGCGGAGCCACCTTGGTCTAAGAAACCACAACCAGGGGGTTCTATATCGTCAAAATCACTCGAGAATTACGTTCGACCCTGACCGCACCAGCATAATCAACTGGATTTTGGGTACCCGATGTGCATTTGGTAAGGTGGAGATTTGAACTAGGGACCTCCCTTGGAGGATTGCCCTACCCTCTTCAACTCACCTACAACACATGGGTGGTAGGGTTTTGATCTTGTGGAATCTTACTAGAGGTAATTTTTCAAAAACATGGTTTTGATCCTGTGGAATCTTGTTAGTTTCTCAAACACAAGGTTTTTATCTTATACAATCTTGCTAAAGGCCATTTCTCAAAGGTAGGATTTTGATCTTGTTAAATTTTTCTTGAGGTCGTTTCTCAATGACAAGGTTTTGATCCTGTGGAATCCTATTCATATGCTTACACTATCTAAATAAAGTAACCAAGAAAATTATAGTTTTAAATTAGTAATAATTTACTGAGCCTATCTAAATAAAGTAACTAAGAAAATTATAGTTTTAAATTAATAATAATTTATGTGATTTAAACTAGGCAAATAAATACATCCAAGACATACCGAGAACAAAATAAAAATGCAATTGAAATGAAATAAATTTTAAAACATTTATGAATATGGAAAGCGAGTGCAAGCCAAGAGTGAGGAGGAAGTGTGAGCAAGGAAGCAGGAAGTAGAAAGCAAAGTGTGATCAAGGAACAAGTGCCACTTCTTGTTCCAGATCTTAGGAGAATTTAAAGGATTCATTTGAAGAAAATCTAGGTAACATGGAAAGAAAGTCATTTGTGAAAGTCCTTACTGAAAGTATGAATGACCAAGTTGGAAGTATGGATGCCCTAGCTAGCAATAAGAGGAAGAGTGAATCTATGGCAAACCCTGTCTAGGTAGCAGATTCTACACCAAAAGTGATTATCAAGGATGAGATGATTGAGCATGATATAATGGTTCTTAAAACCAGAGGGTTAATATGTAAGTTTCATGGATACTGGCCAGGTTTTTTGAGATTCAAAATTGGATCAAGTGGAAGTGGGGATTGAATTCAAATTACTCCATGACTTTTCTTCCAAAAGGATTTTTCCTCATTATTTTCTCTAGTTCAGAAATAAGGGATAAAATAATGGATGGAGGCCCATGGTTTAGGGGTAAAGATGCATTATATTTAAGACCTTGGAGTGAGAATTTTTTGTGGACATAAAAACTATTAAAAGGCTTTAGTATGGATTAGGTTTTTGGACTTCCTTATCAACTCATCAATAAGGAGGTTTTGAAGAATATTGGTAATACTCTAGGTGAATTCATCTAGGAGGGACCAACTACTAAGGAGAGAAGGCATGTTGTATACACTCGAATATGTGTTGCCATGGATATTTCAAAACCTTTACCATAGTCAATTAGGATTAAATCTGAATCAAGAGAATGGGATCAACAAGTGGATTATGAAAATATTGCATTTTGATGTCACAAATGTCATGAAATTGGGCACATGGCAAGAGATTACAAAGTGAAAATGATGGAGGAAGAGATGGAAATTTTTGGGCATGAGGGTAGCTTCAATTTGAAACAAGGAGATCATATCATAGGAGAAGCTAGGTCAAATCAAGGATTTTCCACTCCTAAGAAAGTGGCTAGAAAAACCCTCTACATCATCAGATGGCAAAGGCCATTATAGTTCACTTGAATCAACCATTAGAAAAAAAATGATATGAGGGATGAGGAAGTACAATGCACAAGTTCAAATATAGGAGCTAAAGGTGTGAAGGAAGAGGGAAGGCAAATTTTAAAGCAAAGGAAGATGGGGAGGTAAATTTTAAAGCAAATGAGGTGAAGGAGGTCAAGCTTAATCTAGGTAAATCACCTTTATTCTCCTCAAGTAGCATAAAATATTCTCCTTACAATAAAAATGAAAGTAGTATAAAGTGTATTCCTTGCACTTTAGGGTTTCAAGAGTAGTATAATAAAGAAAATATTATGGAGGATATCCAAGGAAATTTAGGGTTTCTAGGCCAACATAAGAAAGTAATGACTATGGAGGATCATCTATGTAGTTTAGAGTTTTTAGGGCAACATAAAGAAGAAAATGCTAATGAGGCTATTCCTTGCACTTTCGACTCTTTAGGGCAACATAAATCTTTAGAAGATAAGTCTCATTATGAACAATATGAAAAAATAGAAGAGATTGATGAAGATGAAAGTGTTGGTGGGAATGGAAGAAGGAGAGGAAGGCCATCAAAGTAGGAATAAAGAGAAAAATAAACTCAAAAGGATATTGATCTGGGAAGCCAAATAAAAATATCACAGGTGTTAACAAGAAGTGGGGCTAAGCCCACTAATAAAAATAAAAAGTGTTGATGATGAAAATGATATCATGGAATATTAGGGGTATGAATAAAACCCCTAAAAAAGAGTTATTAAGGAATTAATAGGTTGTTATAGTCCTAAGTTTATTTTAATACAAGAAATAAAATTAAGTAGTGAGGAATGTAAGGATGCTTTTAAGAAGATTTGGAAGATGGGTGATTGTTTAGCAGTTTCTTCTATAGGAGCTTCAGGTGGTATTGCAATAATATGGGACAAATGCAAATGGGATGGACAATTATTAGAAGCAAAAAGTAATTGGGTTGTTAGATTATTTTGTAGGAAAGAGGAAAACATCAAAGTTGGGGTTATAAATGTATATGCTCCAACTATAGTTACTCCTCGTGAAAGATGTTGGAAGGACCTTAGCATATTTTTGTCAAATACAATGATGATTCATTGTGATCTATGGATTCTTGGGGGTGATTTTAATATTGTTCTATCTCCTTTGGAAAAGAAGGGTGGTATTCTAGGATGGTCTAAATCAATGCAATATTTTGCTTCATTTGTCAATTCAAATGACCTTTGGGATGTTAGTCCCTCAAGCTTTCAATATACATGGGATAATAGATGCATTGGGAAAATCATATAGCAGAAAGATTGGATAGATTCTTGTTATCCAATAAATGGTTGCAAACAAAGTATACAATCTCTTCAGATATTTTATTACAAGCAGGATCAGATCACAAACCCATTCTTTTGACTTGTGAGTTACCTAATAATGGTCATCCAAAGCCATTTCGCTTCCAGTCTATGTGGCTCCAAGACCTTATTTTTTCTAGATGGTTATGTTATGGTGGGATGAATCAAAATTTGAAGGATCATGTATGTACAAGTTTGTTCAAAAGTTGAAATATTTAAAGGAGCAAATGAAGATTTGGAATGCCAAATATTTTGGTAATATTTTTAAAGAAAAGAAAGAAATTGAATCCAAGCTCAAAAATTTACAAGAGATAGTAGAAATTAATGGAATGGATCAGGATTCTTATGTGAAAGAAAAATAATTACTTTCTGATTATCATAATGCATTGAAAAAGGAGTCATATTGGTTCCAAAAATCTAGAGAGAAATGGCTCAAGGAAGGAGATAGAAATACAAAAAAATTCATGCTACAACAAAAAATTTTTTTTCATATCAAAAATATTATAACTCTAGATGGAAGAAATATTGAGGATGAAGAAGATATAAGGAAGGAAGCAATTAATTATTTCAAAAAATATTTTGTCAGATTCTAGGCAAGATAAGGAGGCACAAGAAAAACTTCTGCAAAATATTCCATCAATTATCACTTAGGGACAAAATGAAAGCTTGATGAAGAAGATATCTATGGAGGAGCTCCATGAAGCAGTTTTCTCTTTCCATCCTAACAAGGCACCTGGCCTCGATGGATTTCCTACAATTTTTTTTAAAAAAATTTGGGATTTATTGAAGAGTGATATGTTAGTTGTGATTGAAGAGGCCTAGAAAAGGAAGGCTATAATAAGTGAGATCAATGCTACTTTTATTACCTTGGTTCCCAAGAAAGGTGACACAAAATATTTTGATAATTTTTGTCCAATAAGCCTTTGTAATATGATTTATAAGATCATTTCAAAAATTATGGCAAATAGGTTGAAGGGCATTCTAGGGTGTCTTATCTCAGAGGAACAAGGTGGCTTTGTTCATGGTAAACAAATTCTTGATGGTATAATTATTGCACAAGAGGCCATACATTCTCTTCATTCCATGAAAAAAAGGTATGCTTTTGAAATTAGATATGAACAAAGCATATGATAGGGTTTCTTGGAATTTTCTACATGCTATTCTCAGAAAGTTTGGCTTTGATTATAGTTGGTGTGAGTGGATTAAATGTTGTTATAGCACTACAAAATTTTCTATTTTGATCAATGGTTCTCTTGTTGGTTACTTCAAGTCATCTTGTGGACTTCGTCAAGGTGATCCACTTTCTCCTTATCTATTCATTATTCTTGTGGAAGCATTAGGGAGAGCCTTTTCAAAGGTAAAAATGGAAGGAAAAATCAAAGGTATTCAAGTTGCAAAAAATGGTCCCTTTGAATCTCATCTCCAATTTGTTGATGATACTTTTCTTTTGGGCCATCCCTCAGTTAGTGAGGCCATGGAGTTTAAATCAATATTATCATGCTATGAGAAGGCTACTAGATAATTGGTAAATACTACAAAATCCAAGATTTTTTCATTAATATTGCCCTAGATTTACAACAAATTATTGTGAATATTTTAGGGTTTAAAATTAAAAATTTTCCATCAACCTACTTGGGTATTCCTTTGTCTCATAAAGGAAATAAAAAGGAGCTTTGGATCTCTTTTTTGGATAGAATGAAAGCTTGCTTGGCAGGTTGGAAAGGTAAGTTCTTAACCATGGTAGGAAGGCTACAACTCATAAAGACTACATTGCAATCCATCCCTATTTATATGATGTCACTTTCAAGACTGCCAATAGGTATAGCATCAGAAATTGATAAAATTCAAAGAGACTTTCTATGGAAAGGTTGTGAGGAAAAATTTAGAAATAGTGAAGGAAAAATTCTCCTCACTTACTCAGAATCATATGGAACTTCAACTAACAATATTGTAGTGGCTAGGGCACTTCTTATAGAGATTAAAATTGCAGTAGAAAAAGGATAGAAATATATTTCAATTAAGGGAGACTCAAATTATAATCAATGCTATTAACAAAAATGGATGTGGAGATTGGATAAAAAATAATATTATTGCTAATGTTCATCATCTATTACTACAGGCAATCTCTTGGAAGTGTGAACATATTTTAGAGAAGGAAATCGGGTAGCAAATAAATTAGCAAATTGCGGTGTTGATCTTCGTCTTGGTGAAATTCAAATTTTAGAAGGCAATTGGCCAAGTGAGATTTTATCTCTTAATCAAAATGATGTTAAGGAGGTGATTGTGGAAACATAACACTTCAAGGAAGTTGAAGAATATATATAAGAAAAAAAGGTAGGGGTATGCTGCAACAAATGTAATATTTTGGTATTTTGATGAAAATGACCCCAATAAAAACCACATATAAAAAATAAAAAAACATTTATATTTATCGTATTCTTTTTAGACAATTTTATTTGATTAAGGTAGAAGAAGGGATTTTGAAAGGGACCCCAAACCTTTTACAATAAACATCAAAGAATAACATTTACACTCCAAAAATGGTTCTAGACCTTAAATAAGAATATCAAACAATATCTATACTATCTAAATTTTTGACTTCAAGATCATTTAAGATTACAAAATAATGTAACAGACAATAAACAATCAACAGACCAAGACAAAGCTTAATCCAAAAAATACCAAAAACTATCTTTGGGACAAACCATCCCTTTCTTGTCCAATGTTTTCTATTGAACCTTGAGCATCAAGATCCTCCTTTTCATGTCCTCCAAGTGATTTTTTGCTTCTTTCATTTTTCCAAGAACAATTGAAGCAAACATTTTGATGAGTCAATAAGGTCTTTCATAATGCAATTTAGTATGCAAGTATTTCAAGTATGCAGTTCTAGTCCCTTATTCAATGTTCTAGTTATATATTGTCACCTTCTATAATGCTTCCAAACTCAAAATCAAACTTCTATACTGTTGGGTTAGCTCTATTCCTTCCATAAAAATAGAAGGACGATTGCTAGTAGGTACAAGACTCTCGTGGAAACTTATTACTCAACAAGATCAAGCATGTCATATTTCCTTCTAATGCTCCAATTGTTGGTACAAATAATGACCGATGTTCTCTAGGTGGACTCAAAATCATGAGTATTGGGACTTAGTGAATCCCCTCATACCAGCTCCAATCCCATTGAGAATACTAGATACAATGTATAGCTCATAAAATAATAATTAGTAAAAAACCAAGGGTAGAGCAGACCAAACCAGAGAGTGGAGTTCATCAGAGGTAAAATTATTTCTATCCAATAACACTCATTCTAGCTCCAAATAAAGGATTCACCACTATTGGATACTCACTATCAAGTCCTCTTTTATTTCCTTCATCCCTGAGATTATACTTGTAGCAACCAGGTTTGTTCAAACTCCTCCCTCTAGATGAACAATAAAGCTTTATCAATTATTTATAAAAAATTTAAGATCCCCCTAGAAAATTTAATCTTTGATCTCATTTTGATCATCATCCTTGGCTTCAATCTTTATAATTTCTTGAATACTATGAGGGAAGGTTAACTCCCACCACTGAAATTCATCCAAAGGTATACCCATGTTCGCCAGAAAGTCAACTACCCCATTAGCCTCTCTATAGACATGGACAATATGCACTTCTTCAAGGAGATCTAGTTTAGTGTTAATCTCATTTATCATATCTACTATATTCTAGCCTAGTGGATGTTTTCCATTCAAAATGTTAATGATGTTTTGTGAATCTCCTTCTATTATTAATTTCCTTATATTTAGCCTGCCAAGAAGTGACACACCCATAAAGGCCGCTCTAGCTTTAGCAACATGGCTTGTTTGATCTTCTAGAGGCTCTGCATAGGCCAAGAGTGATCTGCCCCAATGATCTCGAAATATGGCTCCTGTTGCAACACTCCCAGGATTTCCTTTTGCCGCTCCATCGAAGTTCAATTTTATCCATCCACTTGGTGGTATTTTCCATTTTGAATTGGTTCATGGATGAACTAGGGGTGAGCAAGAATTTTGATAATTGGAAGCTAGCCCCCAAACTCTAGCAATTTCTTTCTCTAGGTCTGGTTCAAAATCATTTTTGAACTTCATGATACCTAAATTTTCCAACACTGCACTTAAAATTCTATTTTCCACTAATGTGTAGTTTCTCTTCTTATCTTTGAAAATCTGATGGTCCCTTTCTTTCCATACCCTGATAGAACATTTGGAAGACTTAATATCCATAACATTTGAAGCCTATTAATTTTTAAGGGGAACTTCCATTAAAGACAAATATCAAAGAGAGACTTGGGGAGGACCCAATATAACTGGAAGTTATTTAGAATCTTATTAAGTAGCTCAACCGTGAAAGGACAAGTAGAGAAGAGATTGTCAGTATCTTCCTCACTCATTTCATAGAGAAAACATCTATTTGGGAATGTGAAGCCTCTTTTACGTAAATTATTCATGATCAAGACCTTATTTGGACTGCTAACCAATAGAAGTGTGCTATATTGGGAATGAGGTCTTTGATCCAAATCTTAGCTATCGGTAAGCATCCAAAGGCATCCCCTTCAAGGAGATAATAACCTGATTTGATTAAGTATGTTCCTTTCTTTTGGCTCACCCAAATAAGAGAGTCTAAAGATCTAGCATTGTTCAAAAAATAGATCTGTAGAAGTATATTTAGCTTCTATTGATTTTTGTCATCTAGATTATCCATCTTTAAATGTTTCCATTTCTTACTATTTTCCTCAGTGATTATATAATCTTTGACTAGGTCCCCATAGATAGCCTCAACATAAGGTTTTAACCCTATAAAATCTGGATCCTCATTGAGAGGGATACTTTTAATCCAATTACCATTCCAAAAGTTTACTTGGGATCCATTCCCAATCTGCCAATATTTTCTTTGTTGTAAAAGTGGTTTGGTTTTTTGAAGACTATTCCAAAGGTATGACCCTTTTTGCATATTATCTACCTCTAAGAAACTTGAGGCAGATCTCAAATATTTTACTTTTAGGATGTGAACCCAATTAAGATTTACATTAGTTGCCAGTTTCCATCCTAACTTACCCATTAGGGCCAAATTCATTTTTCTTAGCATTCTAAAACCCAGTCCACCCACTTTATTTTTGGAGCACACCTTATCCCAAGACACTAAGGTAAATATTTTCTTCTCCTCCACTCTAGACCACAAAAGTTTCTCTGAATTTGCTTTATTCTCTCACAAATTTTGATCGATATTTTGAAGAGAGACATGAAGTAAATGAGTATGTTTTGAAGTAATGACTTGACCAGTTGAGCTTTACCAGCCTGACTAAGGAACCCCTCCAACTTGAATTTTTTTTGTAAAATACTCCACCACTGGATTCCAGAGAGTTATCTTCATCCTCCCTTTAAACAATGGTATTTCTAGATAGGTGGTTGGAAAGTATACAATGTTGTAGCCAATTAGTTGAGCTAACTTAACTTATCTAGGTCCAGGAGAAATTTTTCTCTTATCATAGGTAACTTTTTGACTCGTAGTTTGTTCATACTAATACAAGATCAACTTTAGATCTTTTGCCTATGGAATAGAGGATTTTAGAGATATAAGTGTATCATCCACAAACTGTTGGTGGGACACTGGTTGCAAATTAGTAGTTGGAATGATCCCATCAACCCTACCGACTGTTGCCATTGAGATTGTCCTCCCCAAAGCCTCAACAAGGATAATAAAGAGATAGGGAGATAAGGGATCTCCCTGTCTCAACCCCCTCTTGCTTTGAAAATACCATACTGAAGATCCATTCACTAGGATGGAAAACATAGTAGAAGAGAAGCACACCTTGATAAGACTTACCCATTTTTGGTGAAAACCATTATTTTTAGACAAAATGATATCATTTAAATTCTCATATTTTTATAAAAAATCCAAATTACTACATTCTAATGATAACTATATGGCTATTAAATATATTTTAAAAGCTAACTAAAAATTAGTGGGGAGTTTTTTAAAATTATAAGTGCCTTATGAACTCTTTTGACCCATATTTTTTTTTAAGTAGGGTTTTGAAAGGGTTGTCCTTTTCCTTTACATTTATTTAGTCACATTGAGTATTGGTGCCAACAAGATTTGAACCTTGGTGTGAGCTACATCAAATATTTGTTTCAATCGTTGAACCAAATACCCGTTGGCACTTTTGACCCATGTTGTTATCAAAGGACCACGAGCTCAATTTTTAAATACCTTGATTTTAAGGCAACAAAAAAATAGGGTTCAAATTATGTAAAGAAACTATTAAAACTTCTTATATATCAATTTAGAAATATTAAAATTGTTAAAAATAAATGAAATATTATATTAAAATATTTTTTAAATTAATTAAAATATTGTTTTATATATAATAAGGATAAAGAATAAAGACATTAATAATTAAAATAATATATATATTTTTCAATATAAAATTAACAAAATACAAATTTAATCAAAATTATTATTATAAGTAAATGTAATTATCATTATATATTAAAAGTAAAAATATTATAATTCCTCCATAATATTTTTGACCAATTTATATAAAACATATTGAGTAAATATTTTTGTCAAACAAAATGAAATATATAATTGTGATTTATGGTTTCTTAAGGATCACTTCAACATAGTTCTATTTCCTTTAAAAAAAAGGATGGTACTATGAGATGGTGTAAATTAATGCAAGCTTGTGCTTTATTTGTCAATTCAAATGGTCTTTTGGGATGCTATTCCTTCAATTTTTTAATATAAAGGGGATAATAGATGCATTGAGTAAACTTATATGACAAAAATATTGGATAGATTCTTATTATCCAACATAGTTGCAATTAAACTATACAATCTCTTTAAATAATTAATTGCAAGCAAAATCATATCATAAAGTCATTCTTTTATATTATGATTTATCCAATAATGGTCACCCAAAGCCATTTCACTTCTAGTCTAGGGGCTCCAAGACCTTAAATTCTTCTAAATGCTTATGTTATGGTGAGATGAAGCAAATTTTGAAGGATTATATATGTATAAGGTTGTTCAAAAATTGAAATATCGAAAGAGTACATGAGGATTTGGAATGTCAAGTATTTTAATAACATATTTAAAGAAAAGAATAAATTGAATCCAATCTCAAAAATTTACAAGAGTTAGTAGACATCAATAGAATGGACTAAGATTCTTATGTGAAAGAAAAACAATTATCTTTTATTATCATAATGCACAGAAAAAGGAGAGCTATTGGTCTCAAAAATCGGGAAAGAAATGGCTCAAGGAAGAAGATAGAAACACAACAAAAGTTCATGCTTCTTGGTTCGAATATCCACCCTACCAAACGCACATCGGGTGCCCAAAATCTAGTTAATAATGTTGGTGTGGTCAGGGTTGGGTGTGACTCCCGAGTGATTTTGATGGTGTAGAACCCCCTGGTCGTGGTTTCTCAGACCAAGGCGGTCCCGCAAGCGGTTTTTTGCTAAATTAAAAACAAAAACAAATTTTCTTTTTGGCACATCAAAAAAATTGTAAGTGTAGATGAAAGAAATATTGAGGAAGAAGGACATTTCAGGAAGGAAACAATTAATTATTTCAAAAATATTTTTTAGAAATTGGGCAAGATAAGGAGTCACAAGATAAGCTTTTACAAAATATTATATCAATTATCACACTCGGAAAAATGAAAGCTTGATGAAGAAGATATTTGTGGAGGAGCTACATGAAGTAATTTTCAGTTTCTATCCTAAGAAGGCACCTAACCATGATGGATTTTTGGTAATTTTCTTTTAAATTTTTTAGGATTTATTGAAGAGTGATATGTTGGTTGTGGTTGAAGAGGCATGGAAAATAAAGGCTACAATAAGTGATATCAACCACTTTTAATAAATTGGTTTACAAGAATGATAGGACAAAATATTTTGGCAGTTTTTGTCCAATAAGCCTTTGTAATATATTTATAAGATCATTTCAACAATTATGTAAAACAATATAAAAGACATTCTAGATTGTATTATCTCAAAGGAACAAGGTGGTTTTGTTCATGGTAAATAAATTCTTGGTGGTGTAATCATTGTAGACAAGGCCATACCTTCTCTTCATTCCATAAAAAAAAACTAGGTATGGTTATGAAATTAGATATGAACAAAGCATATGATAGGGTTTCCTAGATTTTTCTACATGATATTCTCAGAGTTTGGTTTTGATCATAATAGTTGTGAATAAATATTTTTATAGCACTTTAAAATATTTTATTTTGATAAATAGTTCTCTTGTTGGTTACTTTAAGTTATCTTATGGACTTTGCTAAGTGATCTAGTATCTCCTTATCTATTCATTATTCATGTAGAGGCATTACAGAGAACTTTCTCAAAGGTAAAAATGAAAGGAAAAATCAAAGGTATTAAGGTCGCAAAAATGGTCCCTTTGAATAACATCTTTAATTTTTTGATGATACTTTTCTTTTGGGCCTTTCCTCATAAGTGAGACCATAGAGTTCAAATCAATATTATCATGCTACGAGAAAGATACTCGACAATTGGTTAATACTATAAAATCTAGGATTATTTATTAACATTGTCCTAGATTTACAAAAAAATATTGTGGATGTTTTAGGTTTAAAATTGAAAAAAATCCATCAACCTACTTGGGTATTCCTTCGTCTTGTAAAGGAAATAAAAGGAGTTTTAGGTCTCAAGTTTGGATACAATGAAAACTTGTTTGGCGGGTTGGAAAGGTAAGTTATTAACTATGGTCAAAAGCTTACAATTCATGAAGCTACATTGTAATCCATCCCTATTTATATGATGTCACTTTCAATATTTCTAATAGGTATAACATAAAAAATTGGTAATACTCATAAGAGGTTTTCTTTGAAAAGGATACAAATAATATTTTTGGTTTTCTCTTTATAAGTGGGACAGAGCTTGTAAAGGAAAAAATATTGGAGGACCAAACTTGTAAAATTATAGAATTATGAGTTTGGCCTTAGGGGAAAAACTTGGATGGAGATGATTCAGACATCAAGTATAGAATTGAACACAAATATATAGGTTCTTTTGATGCAATGAAATTATTTAGGAAAAGAACCCTATCTAAAGGATTGCTAACATGGAACTTCATATCATAGTTTGTAATTGATCAAGAAACATATCAAATGGTCAATCAATGAGGGGAATTATGCAATTTTTTGCTCTCATGCTTGGTTGAAGCCTTATCTCCTCTTATCTCTGATTTAAAATGATAACCATTGGCTTGAGCATGTCGATCTTGTAAATATCTAAAATTCAAAGATTATATTAATGTGAGAAACAACTCTAGATCATGGATTTCTATTAGTAACCTAGTTGAAGGAGAGGAACACAAGTAAATTGCATATGAGTTTTAAAAGATGCTTCACGAGTTTTATTTGCTAATTTTTACATGAAAGGATAAGTTGGTTTGATATCTATCAAAAGATGCTAGATACTCAATCAAGTTGCGATATGAGGATGTAGAGGAACTTGAATTTCCTACTCCAAAAAATTCCCTTAGCAAAATGTTTGGTCACTAAGGCTTTGATAAGATTTTTATGTGAAAGAAAAAAAATTATTATTTTTATTATCATAATGCACAGAAAAATGAGAGCTATTGGTCTAAAAAATATGGAAAGAAATGGTTTAAGGAAGAAGATAGAAATACAAAAAACGTTCATGTTTCAACAAAAACAAATTTTCTTTTTGTCACATCAAAAACATTGTAAGTGTAGATGAAAGAAATATTGAGGAAGAAGGACATATTAGGAAGGAAACAATCAATTATTTCAAAAATATTTTTTAGATTTTGGGCAAGATAAGGAGTCACAAGATAAGCTTTTACAAAATATTATATCAATTATCACACAAGGACAAAATGAAATCTTGATGAAGGAGGAGCTACATGAAGCAATTTTTTGTTTCTATCCTAACAAGGCACCTAACCATGATGGATTTCTGGTAATTTTCTTTTAAATTTTTTAGGATTTATTGAAGAGTGATATGTTGGTTGTGGTTGAAGAGACATGGAAAATAAAGGCTACAATAAGTGATATCAACCACTTTTAATAATATGGCTTACAAGAATGACAAGACAAAATATTTTGGTAGTTTTTGTCCAATAAGCTTTTGTAATATGATTTATAAGATCATTTCAACAATTATGTAAAATAATCTAAAAGGCATTCTAGATTGTATTATCTCAAAGGAACAAGGTGGTTTTGTTCGTGGTAAATAAATTCTTGGTGGTGTAATCATTGTAGACAAGGCCATACCTTATCTTCATTCTATAAAAAAAATTAGGCATGCTTATGAAAATTAGATATGAACAAAGAATATGATAGGGTTTGCTGGATTTTTCTACATGATATTCTCAAAGTTTGGTTTTAATCATAATAGGTGTGAATAAATGTTGTTATAGCACTTTAAATTTTTTTATTTTGATAAATGGTTCTCTTGTTGGTTACTTTAAGTTATCTTTTGGACTTTGCTAAGTGATCTAGTATCTCCTTATCTATTCATTATTCATGTAGAGGCATTACAGAGAACTTTCTCAAAGGTAAAAATAAAAGAAAAAATCAAAGGTATTAAGGTCGTCGAAATGGTCCCTTTGAATAACATCTTTAGTTTTTTTATGATACTTTTCTTTTGGGCCATTCCTCATAAGTGAGACCATAGAGTTCAAAATAATATAATCATGCTACGAGAAGGCTACTAGACAATTGGTTAATACTATAAAATCTAGGATTATTTATTAAGATTGTCCTATATTTACAAAAAAATATTGTGGACATTTTAGGGTTTAAAATTGAAAATTTCCATCAACCTACTTGGGTATTCCTTCATCTTGTAAAGGAAACAAAAGGAGTTTTAGGTCTCAAGTCTGGATGTTGTTTGGGGGGTTGGAAAGGTAAGTTCTTAACTATGGTCGAAAGCTTACAACTCATGAAGACTACATTGTAATCCATCCCTATTTAGATGATGTCACTTGCAAGATTTCTAATAGGTATAACATCAAAAAACTGGTAATACTCAAAAGAGGTTTTCTTTGAAAAGGATACAAAGAATATTTTAGGTTTTCTCTTTATAAAAAGGAGAGGGCTTGTAAAGGAAAAAAATTGGAGGACCAAACTTGTAAAATTGTAGAATAATGAGTTTGGCCATAAGGGAAAAACTTGGATGGAGATGATTCAGACATCAAATAAAGAATTGGACACAAATATATATGTTCTCTTGATGCAATGAAATTATTGAGGAAAAAAACCCTATCTAAAGGATTGCTAACATGGAACTTCATATCATATAGTTTGTAATTGATCAAGAAACATATCATATAGTCAATCAATGAGGGGAATTATGCAATTTTTTGCTCTCATGCTTGGTTGAAGCCTTATCTCCTCTTATATCTGATTTAAAATGACAACCATTGGCTTGAGCATGTCGATCTTATAAAGGTCTAAAGGTCAAAGATTATATTAATGTGAGCAACAACTCTAGATCATGGTTTTCTATTAGTAACCTAGTTGAAGGAGAGGAACACAAGTAAATTGCATATGAGTTTTAAAAGATGCTTCACAAGTTTTATTTGCTAATTTTTACATGAAAGGATGAGTTGGTTTGATATCCATCAAAAGATGCTAGATACTCAATCAAGTTGCCATATGAGGATGTAGAGGAAGTGGAATTTCCTACTCCAAAAATTTCCCTTGAGAGAATGTTTGGTCACTAGAGGCTCTCCCCAAGGCCTCAATATTCTTTTAGTTAGCAGTTCAAAGTAATATTCTTATAGAGAGAGTCTATAAATAAGAGGATATCATGGATCTTTCAAATGCATATTGTGTGAGAAGGATTTATAAGCATTGAATTATTTACTTCTTTACCATTCCTTTGCTCACACCATTTACAATTGCTTTTTAAAAAATATGATAATATATTGGGTAGCTCCATTAACATTGAAAGAGTTGATGAAATATTAGACTAATTATTTCAAAGCTAAAGCATTATGTATTATGTGGAGGATTGATCCAACCATTATTTGTTGGAAATTATGACTGGAAAAGAACAAGAAATTTTTAAAAATTAAATCTCAATGTCTTATCTACCTTTGAAACCATATTATTACCTCTCTTGAAAAACATTTACAAATATGGTACTCATCATGAAAAGTCTGTAGAAAAAGAGATGCCAACAACTGGGTTACATAATTTGAACATACTTGAAAGAATCATCTCCCATAGTGGCAGTAAAACAAAAGAATTACTTTAAACAAAGGAATTACTTTGATTTCGCATGAAATAGAAATATCCAAAAATTAGATTTATCAAAATTCGATAAAAGTAGATGGAAGTGGTGTTTTTCAAAATAAAGAAGGCAAAACTTTCCTCACTCAAAATCATATGAAACTTCAACTAACAAGTATGCATAGGCTAAGGCACATTAAAATTGCAATTAAAAAAATCTGAATATATATTCCATCTGGAGAGGATTCCAACTTATTATTAATGCTATCAATCAAAAAAATGTGAAAACTGAATAAAAAATACTATTATTATTGATATTTATTATTTGTTATTAGGAACAATCTCTTAAAAATGTAATATTTTAATATGGAAGTGGCGGTATATAGACATTTGCCCAGTCATACCTTATCACAATCATATAATTAATTAAGAAGCTTATCTTGTCAAACCAAGTTTCAAATACTTCCCATTATTTAAAGAATGATTTTTGTTTTTTCATGTTACACTTGAAAAGTTCCGTGCAAGCTTAAAATTTAATGGTTCAACACGTTTCTCAAAGAGCTTTAAACAATTATTAAAAATATTTGCTAATTCCAGACGTTTCCATATAAAAATTAATCAAAAAATAAAAAATAAAAAACACCGTGGAAAAGTAAATGGCTGAACAGGACGGAGAATTAGATGATGGATGATCGTTAAAATAAACAGACGAGAGAGATCCATTTCTCCTTTTAAACCTCTGTAAGCAAAGGTCAACCCTTCCACAGTAAAATTAACAATAAATATTTACTCGCTCAAATTGTTGCAGAGAAATGATTACATTCATAAATAAAATTTACTGTCTTAAATTGTTGCAGAGAACTGTTTCCATTCATAAGTATTTACCGCTCAAATTGTTGCAGAGAACTCTTTACATTCATAGATATTTACTCTCTCAAATTGTTGCAGAGAACTTTTAATAAAATAGATATTTACTGGCTCAAATTGTTGCAGAGAACTGTTTACATTCAAAAATATTTACTCGCTCAAATTGTTGCAGAGAACTGTTTACATTCAAAAATATTTACTCGCTCAAATTGTTGCAGAGAACTGTTAATAAAATAGATATTTACTCGCTGAAATTGTTGCAGAGAGCTGTTTACATTCATAAATTTTTACTCGCTCAAATTTTGGCAGAGAGCTGTTTACATTCATAAATATTTACTCGCTCAAATTGTTGCAGAGAACTGTTTACATTCATAAATATTTACCGCTCAGATTGTTGCAGAGAGCTGTTTACATACAGAAGCAAAGGTGAACCGTTGCAAAGTTAAAAAAAAAACAATAAAATTTCCATTATTGCAGCAAGAAATCCCTATGGAAAAATTTCAGTACGAAAGATTGTGTCATCTGATCCAGAGAAAAAACAATAACAGAGTTGCTGTCAAATCATCATCCACAAACTCTCAGAATGCAACAAAGCCTATGGATATACCGTTATTTATTCATTCATGGACTCCTACAGGTAAAAAACAAGAAAAGAAAATTAAAGAGAGTTGCCTGGCCTTCCCCGTGTATGCCTATTCTCATGCTTTGTGCCTATGCCTGCAGCTACCTAAATCCATGCGAAGTTTGTATATAATCTTGTTTCTTGCAATATATTTACAGAGCAGGAAGGCAAAAGAAGCAGCAGCGCCATTCAAACCGACAATTCCTTGATAAAGTCTTTCCATATACGAATCTGGCGTGGCCTGCACCCGCTCCGTCCATCCGAAATGCAATCTTTGCAGTCTTTCATCATCTCCTTTGCTTGCTCTCTTGCTTTGTTCCGTCCTCTTCTTTCTCTCTCGCTCTCTCTTCTTTAACTTATAAATTCCATCTGCTTCTCCATCAAAATCGCCCGATGTTGAGATCGACCGGACAAGAGAAAGGAGACAGCGCCATCAGAACAAGGGGGAGAAGCAGCAGCAGCATTCCCGAGGAAGAAGAAACATCCGCGGAGAACGACGAAAACGGCATAAAGAGAAAGGGGAAGAAAGGCCCCCGGCCAAGAATCTGGAAAGCCTGCAGACACATACACATTGTATATATACACACAGCCATTAGGTCACCCAGGCCGCAACACCGCAAAAGACAGCGGAGCCAGCCGTGAGTCGACGGATCCACGAAAGCAGGCGGTCATTGCGGGGCATCTCGGCTACCTAACGATCCCATATTTCTTCCCGATCTCACAACTCGTTACGTATCTGAACCCAGTATTACACAAACATATATTAAATGTATATACCATTTCCAAGCATTACACGAACATATATTTAATGTATATATCATTTCCAAGAATAACACATACATATATTAAATGTATATACCATTTCCAAGCATTACACGAACATATATTTAATGTATATATCGTTTCCAAGAATAACACGTACATATATTAAATGTATATATCATTTCTCACAACTCGTTGCGTATCTAAACCCAGCAATACACAAAACATATATTAAATGTATATATCATTTCCAAGCATTACACGAACGTATATTTAATGTATATATCATTTCCAAGCGTTACACGAACCTATATTAAATATATATATCATTTCCATCCGTACTACACACCGAATTCTGGACTTTTTTTATTTTTTTAAAGCTTTTCCAACTTGTTTTTCATGAACGCGGACATTTTTATTTTTCTCGTGGCGAGAAAAATCACGGGGGCGGCCTTAAACTGTGCAAATTGCACCAATCGATAATTCGCCCCGACATGCCGACAGAGCGTAACTTTCCCGTGTAATTATTTGTTTTTTTTGTTAAAAGGAAATATGATGGATCCATATCTTGTGGTTTGAACTTGGATCATTTAATTCGATTTTATAGACTTATGTTTTGTTGAAAAAGGATTAGTATTCTCAAGTGGAGACATAATTGAGTCACTTAACACTCATCCTTTCGTTTCCACATCAACTTGGATTTCTTTTGATAAGAACAAAAAATTGATACCATAATTGAGTCACTTAACACTCTTCCTTTCGTTTCCACATCAACTTGGATTTCTTTTGATAAGAACAAAAAATTATATCAATTCAATGTCTTTGAAGGAACCAGTGGACCACTTAATTATATTCTAGGGACATACTTTTTTTATATAGTCTTTTAACTATGGGAAAAGGGTTTAATATGGCTTATACTTATCCCGTTAATGGTATTGCTTTATATTGTCTTTCTAAAGACTTAAGTTTAAACCATGATGGGTGTATGTAAGCTATTAAACTCGGTTTGAACATGAACTTGGATTTCTTTGATTAAAACCTCAAAAACAAATCAATTCATTATCCTACCAGGACCATTGAACCACTTAATTATGCTCTAAGAACATTTTCCTTTTAGCCTTTTAACTATGGAAAAAGGGCTTAATATGGCCTACACTCACCTATCAATGGTATGACGTTAGAATCTCTTTTGAGAAACCCAATTCAAATTTTTTTTGATAAGAAAAAAAACATATTAATACCGTACCAAGACCATTGGACCACTTAATTATGTTTTAGGGAATTTTTTTTTGGCCTTTTAACCATGAAAACAAAGCTTAATATGGCTTACACCCACCACCCCGTTAGTGGTATGGTTTTAGAATTTTTTTAAGACCATGACGAAGTGTGTGCTATTATATTTGGACAGAAATTTGAATTTTTTTATTAAAACCTAAAGACATTAATTTGGTGTCCCTACCATGACCACTAGACCACTTAATTATGTCTTAGGCATATGTTTTTTCTTTTTACTATAGAAAAAGGGGTTAATATGGTCTACATTCACCCTAGTATGACTTTAGATTTTCTTTATAGAGACCCAAGTTTATGATAGGGTGGGTGTGTGAATTACACTTGGATTTCTTTGATAAGAACCCAAAAACATATCAATTAGGTGTCCTATCAAGACCACTGGACCACTTAATTAGGGCATGTGTTTTTTTTTTTCTTTTAACTATGGAAAAAGGTGTTAATGTGGCTGACACTCACACTAGTTAGCTGTATGGCTTTGACCACTTAATTATGTTTTAGGGCATGTGTTTTTTTTTTCTTTTAACTATGGAAAAAGGTGTTAATATGGCCTACACTCACACTAGTTAGCTGTATGGCTTTGAATTTTTTGTGGAGAGACTCAAATTCAAACTACGATGGGGTATGTGTGAACTATTAAATTTGGTTTAAACGAGAACTTGAATTTCTTTAAACGAGAACTTGAATTTCTTTAATAAAAACCCAAAGACATGTTCTGCTAGAATCATTGAACCACTTAATTATGTTTAGGAAAATATGTTTTTTTTAAACTATGAAAAAAGAAAAATGAAGTAAATGTGTATCTACTAGGACCATTGGACCACTTAATTATGTTTTTTTTTTTTAACTATGAAATTAAAAAAAAAAATTAATATGACCTACACTCACACCAATCATTGGTATGGCATTCGATTCTCTTTTTAGAGTCTCAAGTTCAAACTACAACAGAGCGTGTGAACTACTAAAAAAATGTTTTTTTACCAGTCACACACCCTGCCTGCTATAGTTTGAAATTGAGCTTCTTATCTATAAATTACCTGCTGTGGTTTTGAATTTAAACTTATTAAACACATAGTTTGAACTTAAGCTTTTTCATAATTGTGAGGTTCGACAAGGGTTTGCAACGGAGGAGGGTTTATAGAGTAAGGAAGGTTTGCAGTGGAGGGTTTTTTATTTTGTGGCAAAGTGTTTTTTTTACGGTGGAGTGCTTTCACAGGGTAAGGAAGGTTTTACGGTGGAGTGCTTTCACAGGGTAAGGAAGGTTTACAAAAACAAGGAGGGTTTGCAACGGAGTGTTGCATTACATATCTATCTCATCGGAGATAAGAGAAATACGTGGACATATAATTATTTCATTCAACATTAGTTGCGAGTTCCACTAACTTTTAACTAAACTAAAAAAAATTGAAAATTTTGAAAAGGATGAAAAAAAAAAAAAAAAATCATACCCTTGTGTTGTGCTACAAGGTGTTTAAAATATTATGTTAATGATATTATTGTTTACTTGACTATGGTTTGGGGTATTATTGTGTTTTGAGAATGGATGGAATTGGAGAGTGAGACATGGGGTCCTTTTTTAGTGGATTGCGGGGTGTGGAAAGGACGATACGCAGAAGATTCGGTGTGGAATGTCTTTGTTCGCAACAATGCCACGTCAACATCAGAGGTGGATGCATGATGTGGGCCACGTAGGATGAGGACGAAATGGAACAGATGGAGAATGTCGTGTCGTGCTTTAAATGGCAAGCCACCGCATAAATGGATCACGTGGCACTGTTCTTCAAGTAGGAACACCAATTTTTTCTTTAATTTTTATCATGTGAATTGGCAATAGACATCTCTTCCTCCTTTCTATTATTATTATTTTTTTACTTTTAAAAAAATGCTATCTATGTTTGAATATGAAGAGATTTATATTTGAATTTTGTTAAGTATTGTATGGGGTGTAGTTAAGTTAACATGACACATTATATAATTCTTTATATTTTTAAGAGAACTTTTATAATTTTTGGTTTGTTGGGTAAGGATAAAGTCAATGGGATCTCAAATCGAATTAAAACAATCCTCCATTGCTACCAAGCACTCCGTCCCTACTACCTAGCCTATCCCTTTCTAGGTTAAATAGGGTAAAGCATAGATCTTTGAAATGAGCCTAGGTCACTAGGGTTAGCACTCTGTTCCTACTACCCAGCCTATTCCTTTTTAGGTTAAATTCTAGGGTAAAACATAGGTCTTTGAAATGAGCCTAGGTCACTAGGGTTTGAACTTAGGTCTCCTAATAAAAACTCAAAGATATACGGTATATTACGGGACATAATCTATTAATATTTTTATTGAGAGAAAAGAAGATCAATTGAATATCAAATAAATCAACCCACATATGAGTAAACATTATTTAGTTAAGATTTCCTTATAAAACTTTAACTATTAAAATTGTTTTAAGAGTTTTTATAATATAAATAAATCTTAAAATATAGAGTAAAATTTTATTAAAATGGTTCAGGGGAGGGTGGCCACGATGTGCTTTGAACTGTATGTTTTGGTTATTATTGTATGTTTAAGAAATATATATATTAAAAAAAAATGTTTTTGATAAGGTTTTAAGAAGAGGATTTTAAAATGCACTAACATAATTTACATATAAAAGGAGTTCTCTAACTGGGGTTTAAGAAGAGGATATATAAATTGACAATTAAATCCATTTATTTAGGATGATGATGTTTAGTTTCATTTAAATTTTTGTTGAGGATCTTTCATCCAATATGGAAAGAATAAAATTTTGAAAAGCGTGGTAATGTCTTCAATTGGTGTATCCATGTGCTTGAAATAATACTATACTATAAAATTTTGTTGAGGATCTTCCATTCAATATGGAAAGAATAAAATTTTGAGAAGTGCGGTAATATCTTCAATTGATGTATTCATGTGCTTGAAATCATACAATATTAAATGTGAAATTTTGTTGAGGATCTTCTATTCAATGTGCAATGAATAAAATTCTCAAAAGTGTGGTAATGTCTTTAATTTGTGTTTCCATGTGCTTGAAATCATACAATACTATATTGTGAAATTTTGTTGAGGATCTCCCTTCCAATATGCAAAGAATAAAATTTTGAGAAGTGTGGTAATGTCTTGAGTTGGTGTATCCATGTGCTTGAAATTATACAATACTATATTGTGAAATTTTGTTGAGGATCTTCCATCCAATATGGAAAGAATAAAAAATTGAGAAGTGTGGTAATATCTTCAATTGGTGTATCCATGTGCTTGAAATCATGTAATACTATATTGTGAAATTTTATTGAGGATCTTTCATCCAATATGCAAAGAATAAAATTTTGAAAAGTGTGGTAATGTCTTCAATTGGTGTATTCATGTGCTTGAAATCATACAATACTATATTGTGAAATTTTGTTGAGGATATTCCATCCAATATGTAATGAATAAAATTTTGAGAAGTGTGGTAATGTCTTCAATTGGTGTATCTATGTGCTTGAAATCATACAATATTATATTGTAAAATTTTGGTGAGGATCTTCCACCCAACATGTAAAGATATATTTTTTTTAAAGTGTGGTAATGTCTTCAATTGTTGCGTCCACATGCTTGAAATCATACAATACTATATTGTTTTTTTTTTATAAGGTGGAAGAAGGGATTTTGAAAGGGTCCTTGAACATTTTACAGAAGGATCAACAACCAACCTTTAGAAGGACTAAATATGAAAGCAACCCAAACAAACCAATTACGAACCCCCCCATAGGGGGAGAATTACATTAACCCTGGCTAAAGACAACCAAATAAAATACGAACACCCCCATAGAGGGAGAATTACAACCCAACAAAGGACAACCAAAGGAATAACAAAAAAAAATTAAGCATAAAAAAATTGCAACAACCTATTAGAAAATATAGTATCATACAATACTATATTGTGAATTAAATTGTAGATAGAACATTAATAATTATAGTATTTTTTAGGCTTTATCATTACTATTTGAGTGAGACTACTACCATTAGACCAATTTTAATTGTTGTTAATGGGATCAAAATTTTGTGCCACCATAGTGCCATACTAGTGTTACAAGGTATTGTAGATATTTGGTGCTAAGTTTACACTAGTGTAATGTCATGCATTAGGATTTTTTTGTCAATGCTATATTGATGCTAAATTGAATATAATTTGATTCTAAAGTTACTTTATGTCAATGCTATGACTATGCTATGTAATATCACTATAGAGTTACATTAGCATCACCCGCCCTTAAAAAAAAAACAAATTGTTTAGGAAGGAATTCAAAATTTAAATTTCAATTAAATGAATATAAAATTCCAAATTTTTTAAATTTAAATTTCGTAGAGGAGAAAATCTAAAATTCAAATTTCCATTGTTAAGGAATATGTGACTTTTATTAGGGCTATTCCCATCAAAATAAAAAATTTATTATGTTGTCAGGTCAATTAAACCATATCTAGCTTGTTTTTTATCAAAGATATTCTTCATCTTCGTCAAACTAATATGTTTATGTTTCTGCAATCAACCCCTTGTAATAAATTTCCAATAAGAGATAAAATTTCACTCGGTAGTTGCCCTTTAAAATTTAAATTTCACCAAGATAAGATTAACATCAGGATCTGCTAAATTATCTACAACCTGATTTCCTTCTCTATTTTTTTTATTAGTGGAAAACATCCCAAAAGGGATGCCACTTTCGGGTAAGACCCAAGGAGGCAGGGGTATCCATTCCGCCAAACTGATAATATTCTCTATAGCTATGCTTACATTTTCAAGAGTTTACTTCCAATAATAGCTGATGAACATCAACAATAATATTATTTATTATCCACTTCCCACATCCATTTTTGTTGATAGCATTAATGATAATTTGAGAATCCCCCTCAATTGAAATATATTCCCATCATTTTTCAATTGCAATTGTGATCCTCGTAAGAAGTGTTCTAGCCTTTGAATTTTGCATAGTTGTTAATTGAAGTTTTGTATGATTTTAAGTAGGAGAGGAGAATTTTGCCTTCATTATTTTGAAAACACCACCTCTACTAGCTTTTCCTAGATTTCCTTTGGCAACATCAATTAATTTTGATGAACCCTAATTTTGGACATTTTCATTCTACCATAGAACAAAGCAAATCCTTTGTGTAAACTACATTGTTATTGTTGTAGATGATCCTTCTATGTATATTCAAATCCTATAATCTTAGTTATCAAGTTCAAGTTCGTGTTTGAGTTTGACATTTTTGAAGTTTGAAAGAAATTCGACATGTTTAAAAATTTAGAATAAAATTCGATATATTATAAATGTACATATATCCTTTCAATGTTATGTAAATAAATTAGTAACTAAGAAACTCAAACAGAGACTCAAAACAAACATTAATAATTCCATTTAAGAACACAAAAATAAAGAAGGTGAGAACACAAGAATTCATTCTTGTTGTTCTTCTCCCTGATATCTACTTGTTACATCATCAAGCTCCATATCATCAAGAGCACAAGGAGAATTGATTGATTCATGCTCATTGCTCTCATAACCAGGTTCAATATCCTCATGTTCATTGTCCAAAAGATTCTCATCAAAGTTAATAGCAAAAGAAACACACTCCAAAAGATGGTAAGAAGAGGTTGAACTCTTTGACTTTGATCAACAATTTTTTTCTAAAATTTATATATAATTATACTCTTATTTTTTCTTGAGCATTGTTAAAACTTCTAATTCAATAAATTAAATTTATCTTATAAATATAATTAAAATTATTTCATTTTATATATAACATCTATCAACCTTTTAAATATAAAGTAATTATTAGAAAATAATATTAATTTATCTCAAATTATTTTTATTTTATATATAATATTTATCAACCTTTTAAATATAAGACAATTATTAAAAAATTATATTTTAATTCAATGAAAATATAAAAACAAAATGTAAAATCAATCTTCCATAATCTTACCTCTTATAAAATCAAATAAAACAAAAACATGACAAATTGCACACTATAAAAAGGGAAAAAAAAATTTCCCTAAGGTATTGCATAAAACATTTAGACAAAAGGGTAATTTCGGCCAAGGGTAAAATGAAATGGAATTCCATCGATCCAATCTCGATTGTGAAGGCCTATCAATACCAAGTGAGGAATGTATTCTGCATCTAATTAGGTATGTTTTGCTTTGTAGCTATACACATATTTATTTTGTTTTATCGTGTTGGTGTTTATTATTTCAATAGTTATGAAATATGGAGTTAGGGTTCTTGTAGCAATTTTTTATCCTCTTAAATTTGTGGTTGCCATAAGAATGGTTGTATTTCTTTTTTGTTTTTTAGTGACTCTAGAGTTTATTTTTTATGAAAATTTTCCCTTTCCCTCATGCGTTTCTCGAGCTTGCTTTTTGTCCATTTTTTTTTTGCCAAATTTAGGGTTTTTTCATCAAATTTATGCGCTAGGATTTTAAATTTGATGAATTTTGAAATTCATGTAAAAAATTCGATCTGTACTTGATACTTCCCAAGATGAATACCATATATTTAAAAATTATACAAAGGAGCCAAGAATACAACTGTAAACTTGGGCATGGTTTTGAGATTTAAAAAAAATCTGTTATTCCTTTTAAGCATTAAATTCCATCAAATATTAGCAGGACCAATCCTCCATTAAGTACACAATGCTTTAAATTTGAAATAATTAATCCAATATTGCATCAACTCTTTCAATGTTGATAAAGCTACCTAATATATTTTCATAATTTTGAAAAAGTAACCCCAAATGATGTAAGAAAAAGGGACAGTGAAGAAATCAATTATTTTATTTTTCCAGATCCTTCTCACACAAGGCACAACTGAAAGGTCCATGACATCCTCTTCTTTTTAGATTATCTCCTATAAAGAATCTTCCTTGGATTACTAACCAAAGGAATATTGAGTCCTTAGGGAGGGCCTCTTGTGGATAAACATTCTTCTAAGGGAAATAATTGGGAGTAGGAAATTTGTTTGCTCTAAATCCTTATATCCCAACTTGATCAAGTATCCACCATATTTTGATAGATTCCAAACCAACTCATCCTTTCATGTAAAATATGTAAGTAAAGATTTTAAAGCATATTTTGAAGGTCATCTGCTATTTGATTGAGTTCTTCTTAAACTAAGTTACTAACAAAAATCCATGATATGGAGTTATTGCTGATATTAATATAATCTTTGGCCTTTGAACCTTTACAAGTTAGACATGCTTGAGGCAATGGTTGCTAATTTAAATTATGGATAAGAGGATAATCCTTCATCCAAGAATTGAACCAAAAATTTGTATATTACCTCTCATTTATTGACCATTTGATATGTTTTTTCATCAATTGTAAACTTGATTTAAAGTTCCATGTTGGCAATTCATTAGGTAGGTTTCATTTCTTGAATAATTTCATTGCATCAAGATAACTTGCATATTTTTGAAGTAACATTTTTGCTCTACTTTTCCTTTGATCTGTGAATTATCTCTAACCAAGTTTTGCCCCTAAGGCTAAGCTCATAAGTCTATAATTCCACATGCCTAGTGATCCAATTTTCTTTTATTTATAAACTTTATCCCACTTACAAAGAGGAAATTTAGCTTTTCGTCATGTCATTTTCAAAGTAATGTTGGTAATTTGAGGTATTTTATGTTGTCATTGATGTCACATGGATCATATTTGGTTTTGGTGGCCAAAGTATTTCATATATAAGCATTTATGAAATTTTGGAAAGCATGGAAATTTATAAGGTTTTTGTGAAAACCAAGGTAGGAAAAATAAAAGGTTTTATTTAAAACCATGGATGGCAGATTTGAAATGGGTTTTTCTTAAAACCCGATTTGGGATTTCTTTTCGTCGAAAAATGTGTCTCGGTGATGGAGATATTTAATTTTAAATATTTAAGTTTAAATTTTAATTAATTAAAATTTAAATTTAAAATTAAAATTAAAAATTAATATTTTATTTATTTTCGACGTCAAAAGGAGGAGGCACATAATATATATAGCCAACGTCAAAATTTTTGAAGGGAGACATATATTAATATGCCATCAAATTTTTTTCAAAAGTCTTAGGACTTGACATTTAAACTACGATCAATTTGCAAAGGTACAACGTGGTGTGGAGAGTGCAAAGCTTTCGATTCACTAAGGCAGCGAAAGGGGGAAGAATTCATTCGAGTCCATTGAAGAGAGGAGGAAGAAGGATAAGGGAAGTCCCTTACCAAGCGCCATAGGCGATTGTGGCCTAACGGCAAGAGGAAAGTGCATAGGGTGTTGAAGCGCCAGCAGATTCGAGTTCGAAACCCGTCGATGCTAGTTTTTGCAAGGAAAAGGGAGAACCTTTTTGCGCATGTGATTTTTTGAGGGCAAGTTCGTAGGAGACAAGAAGGAAGTCTTGCGCTCTTGGTGTTGTGTGAGCGGTGGCTCACGTGGTTGTTGATGCCACCGTTTGAGTTGTGCAGGGGTAGCAACAGGGGATCGAATCCCGCTGAGGTTAAAAGGCAAGTTTTAATTTTTAATAATATTTTATTTTTCTAAGGTTGCCTAGGAGATAAGGTTTGAAATGCATGTTGTGGAAAGGAAATATTTCTGGTGATTTTTATTTTAGAAGTATATCATATTATATATTGTTGGAAAGCTTATTTCGAAGGCTATTTGATTATTCTATTTAGAAGGAGAAATAAGGTGTACATAAAGAGATATTTATATTTTTGTAAAGGTGTTCAAGTGAAGGTTGTTTTGTTCTTTTCAAAGTGTGTTGAGTGTGGCAGATTTCCAAAGGGGTTTCTTCATCTTCATAAAAGGTATGGGCACATTCTCCTATTTATTGTTTATGGTGGTTGATTTCTAAAATATCATTGGAGGGAAAATGATTGTTTGTGGTTTCCTTTTTGAAAGTGGTTGGTTGAATGCTTCAAGGTTTTCTGAATTGAGAGTTGTGTTTAAACCATGTTTTATAAACATAGTTGTTGAATCCCATTGGTTGTGAAAGAACATGGGATATAAAAGAACATGAGTATCATTGTTATGTGAGATTTATGGTTGAGAATTGTTGGAAACATTTGAGTTGGTTGATACACACTTGGACTAGGGTTGTGCAAAGGTTTATCTGCCTTTGCTTAATGAAGTTTCACAGATCTTTATATAACGCAGAATCGAAAGACGGAACAGAAGAAATATATAATACGGAAATATAAATGAATAGAACAAATCACTTGCCACTTAAGGTGGGCACACCCTTGCGCAGACGTAGATGAAAAATATATAAAAGATATAAGATGATGCTTAATTAAACTATTTGTGAATCATATATATTAAAATTAACACGCCTGGAAAATGGCCGACGTATTATGTTTGGAGTGTAACATGACTCCCCTCCTCGGAAAGCTTTGTCCTCAAAGTCGGAAATGTCCGGAAGATACTTTCGAGTTCCCATGTGGCATCCTCCTCTCGGTAAATCTTGCCATTTAATGAGAAATTCTTGAATCCGACGTGATCTCGCTCTTCGGATTCTATGTTGTAGTATATCTTCGGGTTGGAGATGTATGCGTCCTTCCTCGTCAAGCACTCGGTAAGTCCGATTGACTTTGTACTTTCTGACCAATTACTTTTTTGAGACATGAAACATGAAATACTGGGTGTATTCGTGATGATGTAGATAGCTCTAATTGATAGGCTACTTCTCCAATGCGGCGCACAATTTTGTAGGGACCATAGAATCGTGGAGCCAACTTTTGGCTGGATTTTAACCTTAACGAGGATTGTTTGTAAGGTTGCAGCTTTAGGAACACCCAATCACCTATATCAAAGGTTATTTCTGATTGGTGCAAGTCTTGTTGTTGTTTCATACGATTTTGTGCTTGGACTAAATTCTCTTTGAGGATGGTGAGTGTAGACTACCTTTGTTGGAACCAATCATCCACTTTGGCTACCTTGGATGATCCCTGGACGTAATCTGCAATGGCTGGAGGTTTGGTGCCATACAATGCTTCAAATGGAGACATCTTAATTGAGTAATGGTAAGAAGTGTTGTACCACCATTCTACCAATGCTAACCAATGGCTCCATTGGTATTGTTTATCTTGAGCAAAACATCTTAAGTATGTACCCAAACATTTTTTAACTACTTCCGTTTGACCATCCGTCTCGTGGATGGTAAGTCGAAGACATGTTCAATTTGGTACCACTAAGGCGAAATAACTCCCTCCAAAAGTTACTAGTAAAAATGGGATCTCTATCACTTACAATATTTTTTGGCATACCATGTAATTTGAAAATTGAATCCATAAATACCTTTGCCACCTTGCTTGCGAAAAATGGATGTTGTAAAGCCTGAAAGTGAGCATATTTGGATAACCGGTCTACAACGACGAAGATTACTGTCCTACCTTCTGATTTTGGAAGACCTTCAATGAAATCCATGGATATATGTTCCCACTGTCGTTCCGGGATGGGTAATGGTTGTAATAATCCTGGTGATTTGACTGTTTCTCCTTTATTGCGTTGGCAAACTTCACATTATGCTACCCATTGTTTGACTTCTGCTTTTAATCCTTTCCAACAAAATGATTGTTTGACCCTTAAATATGTCTTCAAAAATCCCGAATGTCCTATTGATGGAGACGCATGTGATTCGTCGAGGATCTTTTATTTGAGTTCTGAATTATGTGGAATGTAAATGCGGTTCTTCTTTCGGAGGATGTTATCTTCATAAGAGAACAAAGGGTGTTTGGAAGACCCTATAGATAATTCATGAATTATTTGGGCGCTTTCACTATTGGACAACCATTCAATTTGTAATTGAGTTACCCATTGGGAGCAAGGACCTGAAATAGCATTGATGACTACTTCATCTTCATATTTTCTGGATAGTGCATCGACGGCTATATTTTCTTTCCCTTTCTTATATTTGATAACGAAATCATAGCCCAAAAGTTTGGTTAACCACTTATTTTGTTCTGGATAAGAAAACCTTTGCTCCAAAAAATGCTTGAGGCTACTATGATCTGTTTTTATAATGAAGCGGCTACTGATTAGGTAGTGTCTCCATTTTTCTACTGCATGAAGAATAGCCAACATTTCTTTTTCATATGTTGATCTTCCCAAATTTTTTTCGGAAAGCTGTTTACTTTCAAATGCCAATGGATGACCTTCTTGCATTAATATAGCCCCAATTCTTGTTCCTGATGCATCACATTCGATAATAAATGGTTTGTGAAAATTGGGAGTTGCTAATACTGGAGTTGTACACATGGCTTGCTTAAGAGCTTCAAAAGATAGAGTAGCTTCTTCCGACCAACGAAAAGCATCCTTTTTTGTGAGTGTCGTGAGAGGTGCTGCAATCTTACCATAATTTTGTACAAACTTGCGATAGTAGCCCGTTAGACCCAAAAAACCACGAAGTTTCTTGATGGTTTTAGGTAAAGGCCACTCTTGAATTGCCTTAATCTTATTGGGATCGACTTTGACACCCTCATGTGAAACTATATGACCAAGATACTCGATTTCTTGAACACCAAATGAACATTTGGAGCGTTTAACAAATAATTTTTCTTTGTGTAGGATGTGAAGGGCTTTATCCACATGATGTAAATGGTCCGTCCATGTTTTGCTGTATATGAGGATATCATCAAAAAAAACTAATACAAACTTATGGAGGAGTGGACGAAACACTTGGTTCATGAGACTTTGGAATGTGGATGGTGCATTAGTGAGACCAAAAGGCATGACCAAAAATTCGTAATGACCCTCGTGAGTACAAAAGGCTATTTTGGGAATATCTTCTTCTCTAACACGGATTTGGTGAAAGCCAGAGAGAAGGTCTAATTTTGTAAAAAATTTTGCACCATGCAATTCATCTAATAGGTCATCTATGACAGGGATAGGAAATTTGTCCTTGATAGTGAGTTTATTGAGAGAACGAAAGTCAGGACACATACGCCAAGAGTTATATTTTCGTCTAGCCAGAACTACAGGTGAGGAATAAGGACTAGTGTTGTGACAAATGACTCCATGATCCAACAAATCCCGAACGATCCGTTCGATTTGCGCCTTTGTGGGCGAGGGTAGCGATAAGGACGATCGTTAGGTGGGACACTTCCCGGCATTAAATGGATAGCATGATCATGAGATCGTTTAGGTGGTAATCCTTGAGGTTCTTGGAAAACCTCGTCATAATGTGTGATGATATCTTGTAACTCAGGTGCAATAATATCCGAAGTTGCTAATGATTGTTTTTCCAAACAATTAATTTGAGCTATAAACCCATATCCACCCTTTTTTAACATCTTTTCCATACTATGAGAGCTCACCATTTGTGTTGGAGGAGTAGTAATGCCTTGTAAGCGAATGACTTGTCCATTTTCCTTCCATTCCACAAATAATTTTTTGAAGTTGAAGCTAATCGTGTCTAATGTTTCCAACCATTCAACCCCCAAAATGACATCGAGAATTTCCCAAATTCATGACAAAAAGGGATCCTAACCTGGTATAAGTTCCCATCTTTATGGAAACTTGAGATGTGCGACCCACGCATTGTGCGTTCACCCCGTTGGCCACTAAAACCTGGAATTTGTCTTTGTTGGAAGAGTTAATGAATAAATTCAAGGCTTTTGCTCGTTTTGATGTCGATAAAATTGTGGGTGCTACCGAATCAATTAGCACATTCACCTTTTTCTCGCGCAGAAAACCTGGTACCTTGATGGTATGGTGGGCGGTTAAACCCATGAGAGCATGCACTAAAATTGCCATTGTATCCTCTTCTTTTTCGTCTATAGTACATGGTAGGTCTTCTGGCATAGGTTCTTCTGATTGGTAAGGTTCATCCTCTTCCCCTTCATATTGATCACCTTCAATATGAAAGTTTTGTTTTTGGGCACAAGCTTGTTCCCTGGGGTGATGAGTGCGACATTTATAGCAAAAATATCTTGATGGTTGATCATTTCTATGAAAGGAATTGTTGCGGTATGAAGGACGACTATATGTTTCCTGTCGTGCGATAAACCGATGTCTCTTCTCGACAAACTTGGCTATTCTTATACACCTGTTCAACAAGGTTGGATCGTGCATGTCTACCTCCACTCGAATACTTTCTTTCAAACCATTGCGAAAGGCACCTACCATCGTGTCGGGACTAAGGTCCGAAGTGTATGGTAGTAAACTCGGTAAACTCCGAAACGAATTCACTAATCGACCCTTTTTGTTTAAGAGATAACAATCTTACCGTGTAGGATGATGTAGCTCCGTCGCCAAATATTTCTAAAAAAGAGGTAGTGAATTTTCTCTAAGTAATAATAGCTACATTCTCTTTTTTAAGCCATACAAACCATTGGTAGGCCTCAGTGCCTAATTTTGATGCAGCGAAAGGAACTCTATCAATTTCCTTAATTTGATATAAGTCAAGGATGCCTTCCATTTTGGCTAACCAACCACGAGGATCATGACCTTCAAAAGTGGGCATATCAATTCGTGGAAAGTTAATATTAGGGCCTCTTGGTTGGTGATAACCCATGTCCCTTTCTTGATTTGGGTTATACCACTGTCTTTGGGAGGGATCTCTGTAATTATCCGAATCACCTCTTTGTTGTTGCCAATCATCATTAGGATCGATAGTTCCTTCATTCCTTTGGGCATGGGAGTGATTTTGGGGATTAGGATTGGGAATAGTCTGGTTGTGGGCATTCATAAAGCCTTTTAGGAGGATACCTATCTCGTGTATACTCTCTAGTATGCCATGAAGCGACTCCTTATCAGACATGGCTGAATTACTTGAGTTTTCTTGCGTGATGTTTTTGTGAGTTGGGGAAGGATCAGTAGCCATAGGATCTACTAGTGGGTGGTGTGGATTATAACTACCAATTTTAAAAGGAGAAGGAGAATTTTTAGTACCTGGGCTATGGTTAGCTCTTCTTATGTAGGTGTTGGTCGTCTCGGAGCTAGATAATCGACCGTTAGGACCCTTGCTCCAACTTTTACTCATGCACTGCTTACAATCTCTTGCTTAGTAGTCCTTGAACTTCAAAATTTTGGCCACAATGAGTTATAAAAAATTTGTTTTGTTTTTTCGCCTTGCTGCCACTCCAACTGTGGCGCGGAACTGAATTTCGTTGGCTCCCCTTCTTGATGACAGTTGTTGACCACTATAATTAGGACACCGAACCGAAGTGGATCCTGATGCGAGAACCGACAGCGGAATATGAGAATACGACAGACCAATGAACACCGGACTCAAGGATGATGATCGAACGGAGGATGCGACAGACACGACTATCGAACGTAGGACACGACGATGACAAGGACACGGAAGACTGGACACGACTATTGAACGTAGGATGCAGCGACGACAAGGACACGAAAGACTCGACGATGACAAGACGCAACAATCGAGCGAAAGACTAGACGACGACAAGACGCAATAATCGAACAAATGACACGGACGCAACAAGACGACAGGACACAACTATCAAATGAACGACACAGATGCAACACAACAGACAACAGACACGACACAACAGACGACAGACAAGACACATGACGCAACAACTAATGACACACGATGCAACAACCAATGACCAACCGAAGATGCTGACTCAACACACAATGACAGACGAAACCGAATTAATGACACGTGACCACGCGAATACCACAACGCCGGAGGAGCTCAACGTGTGACCGTAGTCACACTTGAGAATGTGCGACGCACGCTTTAAAAACTATTAACCGTGCTTACCACACCACATGTGGGATAAAATTTCTAGCCAACCCTCGCAACAATGTCTCTGCTGACGTCAGCCGACGATTAATAGCAAAAAACCTTAGCAAAACTGTTTAATTAAAAAAATTTCTCGAATTTCTATTGGACGTCGCGGAGTGTGCAGAACTCGGCTGTGTTTGATTTTTTGGCTGCGTTTGGAATGATGGCGGTTGATGTGCAGAGCTCGGCTGCATTCGGAACAATGGTTGCGAAGGAATGTGCACCGATTTGCTGTCGATATGGCTACGGAAGAAGGAAGACGAAGGAGATAGAGGTGACGAACGAAGGAAGACAAATGGTGACAGCGGAAGGAAAGATCAACCAATGATGCGGATGGGGCGGATGACGACAAGAACGATTGGACCGATGCGGATGATACCACTTGCAAAGGTTTATCTGCCTTTGCTTAATGAAGTTTCACAGATCTTTATATAACACAGAATCGAAAGACGAAACAGAAGAAATATATAATACGGAAATATAAACGAATAGAACAAATCACTTGCCACTTAAGGTGGGCACACCCTTGTGCAGACGCAGATGAAAAATATATAAAAGATATAAGATGATGCTTAATTAAACTATTTGTGAATCATATATATTAAAATTAACATGCTTGGAAAATGGCCGACGTATTATGTTTGGAGTGTAACAGGTTGTGTGAGAGAGTTGTCCCTTGTGGTGATTGAGTTTATAACATATTGAGTCTCTAACAATTCTCTTTATGGTTCTATAAGAATTGAGTTGAGTTGAGATTGATTTGGATTGAGAGTGAGATTAGAACATATCGAGTCTCTAAAAATTCTCTTTATGATTCTATGAAATTGATTTTAGTTGAGTTGAGTTGAGACCATTGTGGATCATTGTTGTCATTCATTGAAGAGTACATTGTCATTCATTTTTTAGTTCATCTTTGAAGCTTTGCCTTGATAGATTTGTGGATGAGATTTGAGTGCTACTTGTGCATGATTTATTGAGCCTTTGAGAAGGCCTTTGTGGATAGTTTTGAGGATAGCTTTGTGGACAATTTTGGGACATATTTGAACAAGTTCTTGGTGAGCTTGTTGAAGGATATTTTGGGCAAGTTCTTGGTGAGCTTGCTAGAGCAGATTTGGACAAGTTCTTGGTGAGCTTGTTGAAGCATATTTTGGGCAAGTTCTTGGTGAGCTTTCTAGAGTAGATTTGGACAAGTTCTTAGTGAGCTTGTTAGAGCAGATTTGGATAAGTTCTGTGTGAGCTTGTTATTCAGCATTGGACATGTTTTATGTGAGCTTGTTATTCAGCATTGGACAAGGTTCTGTGTGAGCTTGTTATTTAGCATTGGACGGGTTCTGTGTGAGATTGTTATTCATAATTGGACATGTTATGTGTGAGCTTGTTATTCAGCATTGGACAGGTTCTATGTGAGCTTGTTATTTAGAGTTGGATAAGTTTTGTGTGAACTTGTTATTCATATTTGAACAATTTCTGTGTGAACTTGTTATTGCCTAGCTTTGAGAAAATCAAAGAAATCATTGTATTGGATATTTTTGTGTGAAATATTATAAGGAGATCAGCTTGTGGAGTACCCCACATTGGGGGAACCATGTTAAATCTTGTGTCTCAATTGTGTGTTGTGACTTGTGCTCTTGGTTACTACTTCTATCTGAGTTATTAATGCACACTGCTATATTTGGTTATTGTAATTAAGGACATTAATTGATATTGGTTGGGAAAGAAAGTAAAAAGTGGTCTTATGTTGTTCACCCCCCTCTCAGTATAAGCTTGTGTTCTTCAAGTAAATTTGTTTGAGTTTTATCAAATTAGGTGCTATGCCTATTCAAAATATTGTAAGTCAAATCATCATAAATATAGATGGATTTGAATGTACTCTCTATGAGTTGTAGCCTTCCATTCATGATTAAGAACATACATTTCCAACCTACCAAATAATATTTCATTCTAATCAAATTGAGTCCCAAATATCCTTCTTATTTCCTATATGAGACAGAGGAATATCTGAATATGTTGATTGAAATTTTCTAATTTTATACCCTAAAATGTCCATAATAATCCATTGTAAATTTAAGACAATGTTAATGAAAAGTGTCCTTGATTTTGTAGCATTACCCAACTATCTAGTGGCCTTCTCATATAATGATATTAATAATTTAAAATTCATGGCATCACTGATTAAGTGATGGTCTAAAAGAAAAATATCATCAATAAATAAGAGATGTGATTCAAAGGGACCATTTAATATAATCTAAATACCTTTGATTTTTTCTTCCATTTTTACCTTTAAGAAATCTCTCCCTAATACATCCACAAGAATAATAAATAGATAAGGAGATAGTGGATAACCTAATGGAGTCTAAAAAATGACTTAAACTATCCAATAGGGAATCCATTGATAAAAAAATAAAATATTTTGGAGTTCTATACCAACATCTAACCTATTCACACCAACCTTGATCAAAACTAAATTTTTTGAGAATATCATGTAGAAAACTCCAAAAATCTCTATTATATCCTTTGTTCATATCTAATTTCGTAAGAATATATAACATATTCAAGGAATAAATATAATGTATTGCCTCCTATACAATGATTACACCATCAAAATTTATTTACCACAAACAAAACCTTCTTGTTCCATTGAGATAACATAATCTAGAATGAGATAACATAAATCATACTGCAAACTTTTATTGGACAAAAAATATCAGAATATTTTCTCACCTTTCTTGGGAATTAATGTAAGAAAGATGGAATTGATATAACTTATTATAGCCTTCCTTTTTTGAGCTTCTTCAATTGCAATCAACATATCACTCTTCAATAAATCCTAAATTTTTTGAAAGAAAACTACATGAAATCCATTAGGGCTAGTGCCTTGTTAAGATAAAAAGATAAAATTACCTCATATAGCTCCTAGATAAAAATCTTCATTAAGTTTTTATTTTGTCCCTCTATGATAACTTATGGAATATTTTGTAATATCTTAAGTTGTTACTCCTTATCTTGCCCAACATATAAAAACATTTCTTTCAAATAATTAATTGCTTCCTTCCCGATATCTTCTTCTTCCTCAATATTTCTTCCATCTAGAGTTAAAATATTTTTATGTGATAAAAATATAAAATTATTTTGGTTGTAACATGAAAAATTTGGTATTTCTATCTTTATTCCTTTAGTTATATCTCCCTATATCTTCCTTTATTATTTTTTCAATACATTATGATAACGAAGAAGTAGTTATTTTTCTTGGATAAAAGAATCTTGGTCCATTCCAGTACTTTCTAATATATCTTATAATTTTTTGAGCCTGAATTGAATTTCCTTCTTTTCTTGAAATATGCTACCAAAATATTTGGCATTCCAAATCTTCATTTTTCCCTTTACATATTTCATTTTTTGAACAAACTCATGCATACATGATCCTTAAAATTTTGTTTTGTCCCATCATAACATAACCATCTAGAAGAAATAAAGGTCATAGATCCACATAGATTAAAATCAAAATGAATTTGGATGACCATTACTGATTAAATTACATCTTAGGAGAATGGGTTTGTGATCTAATTTTACTCAATAAATATGAAGATATTATATACTTTGTTTGCAACCATGTCTTGGATTGTAAAACTTTATCCTATTTCATTTATTATCCTATGTATATTGAAAAATTAAAGGAGGAGCATCCAAAATGCCACTAGAATTGACAAATGAAGTAAAACCATGCATTGATTTAGATTATCCAAAAGTATCACCCTTATTTTTTAGGGAGATAAAATTGTGTTGAAGGCCACCAAGAACCATATATCACACTTTTGAATCATAAATGTATTTTACAAAACTATGCTAAGTTCCTTTCAATATCTTTCATGAGGAGTAGCAATAGTTAGAGCATACACATTTATAATCCCAACTTTGATATTTCGTTCTTAAACAACCCAATTAGTTTTACTTCTATCAATTTTCCAACCCATCCATGTTTATCCCATATTGTCATAATACCTCTCGAAACTCCTATAGAACAAATTGCCAAAATATCTCCCATATTCTAGGAATTTTTGAATGCATCCTTATATTCTTTAGTAATTAATTTTATTTCTTGTCTTAAAATTAAGTCAAAAGTATAACAACCGATAAATGCATCAATAACTCTTATTTTTAAGGGTCTTATTCATAATCCTAATATTCCACGGTTCTATTTTGATTATTATTTTTTATTTTTACAAATGGGATTAGCCCCACTTTTTCTTAACAGTTGTGATATTTATTTTTGGTTTCTCAAATTTATATCCCTTTGAGTTTCCTTTTCTCTTCATTCTTTATTTGAAGGTCTTCCTCTCCTTTTTCCATTCAGATCAACACTTTCATATTCGTCAACCTCTTCAAATTTTCCATATTATTCATAATGAGACTTGTCTTCTAAAGATTTGTATTGCCCTAAAGAATCTAAAATATAGCGAGTATCCTCATGAACACTTTATTATTTATGTTACGTAGAAATATTAAAGTACAAGGATGATCCTCCATAATAATAAATCTTTAAGAATCATCAAAACATCTAGAGATACTTGTAATAATCAAACCCTAGTCTCCTTTGTGCTAATTACAATGTGCTAGTCAAATTGGTAGTTGGGTGAATGAGTGTCAAAATGAAACCCCTTCTACTTAGTTAATTATCACCCTACTACAGCCAGTGAAAAAGGATAACAAGTGATTCAAACGCACATCCACATGCCCCTAAAACCTTCCTACTAGCCACTTTACCAACACAAAAAATGGTGATCAAAAGAGAAATCTAGCATAAATTGATCCCATGCCCTACTTTCTAGATGCAAAATTCAAATCACCATACCATGCTCATAGTCAAGATGGGAAAGATATCTTCAAAACACCAATTGGATCTCTCAATTTTTTTCGACAAGCTATTGATCCATTTATTCACAAAAAATGATGCCCATCATGATTTGATCCTAGGATATTTAAGTTGAAGCACCTTATAGCACACTCTAATATCCCCAATGAAATACCCACTTGGTGTGTTGGATCTCACCTTTCCTTTGTAAAGGAAAGAAACACATATATTTTTATGCAAGGGCACCAAGCCAAAGCTAGGGTGCACAAAAATCCCAAGTTCCAAATTCAAAAAATGAATGTGAAATCTAGATTTGAGGTGAAGAGCCCATTTGAAACAATTTCTTCAAATCCATTCAACAACCATTGATCATGATCTTTTGGATTTTTAATTTTAAATCCAATTTCTAGAGAAAACAATGGGGATTTTATTCAAAGTTTTTAAAAAAGTGGTTAATAAAGAAAGATGTAAAATATCATTTTTTCTATTATGCAAAAACAACTAACAATACTTTTAGGAGAGAATTTCCATTCATTTCAGAAGAACAATTAGAGGCTCCAAATAGCATTTTTGCATGACCAAGTGAGGCAACTCCATACCTGCTCTAGTACCATATTGGAATTCATAATATTTTCTAGAAATGAATAGAAGCAATCCATCCACTCAAATTTTATATATAAACTAAAAGGACAAAAATACCAATAAATAGAAAAGGACACATGTAGATTAGGATCACTCATATGCACCATAAATAATCATTGTATGATATGTAGATAAGATACACAACACTCTGATAATAAAATGAGGAATGGTGAGGGTATTTATATCAATACCAAAATTTTCCAAATACATAAATGAATATAACCTTAAATTGACATAAAAATAAAGGATTTAAGGTTAATTACAAGTTTATTAGAAGGGTTTAACCTCAAAAATATTAACCATGGCCTATAGGGTTTACATAATAAAACATTACAACAAATTCAATGTATTATATAATAAATGCCCTTAGGCCTATCTGATAATCATACAATATTGGTCTTGGCCATGAATCAGATTATAATTTTAACAAATACTTGATTTGATGCACCTTCTACTATGATACTATATCCATGCTTGATATTGAGGTTTATCTTATGTCAAAAAATTTCCATTTCTTTTCATATCATATATCTATTGTCATAATATTTATGAAATCAAAATCAATAGTTTTATAACTAAATTATTGATCATGTTCTCTTGATTTAAGTTTAATCCTAATGGACTATAGTAAAGGTTTTAAAATACCCATGGCAATATATACTTGAAGTGTATACAATAAACCTTCTCTCCTTAGTAGTTGGTCCATCCTGGACAAATTCCACTAGAGTATTCCAAATATTCTTCAAAATATATTAATTAATAAGTTGATATGGAAGATCAAAAGGCCTAATCCACACCATAATCCTTTTAAGAGTCTTTGTATTCATAACAAAATTATCACCCCATGGTTTTAAATATAATGCATCCCCCCCTTTCAACCATGGTCCACTTCCATTACTTTATCCCTGATTTTTGAATTAGAGAAGAATATGAGGACAATATTTTTGGAAGACTTGAATTCAAACCCCACTTCCACTTGATCCAATTTTAAATTTCCAAAAGACTTAGCTAAATTCTATAGAACTTACATATTAACCCTATAATTTTAAGAACTATTATATCATGCTTAATTATATTATTCCTAATAATAACTTATAATGTAATATCTACTGCACATATAGGATTTACCATAAATTTGCTTTGTCCCTTCTCCTCGACTAGGGCCCATACTTCTAGCTAGAAATTTAAAAAATGGATCTCCTTCCATTCTACCTATATATTCTTCACAACAATCCTTTAGTTTTTGATTTTTCTCTTAGATATAGAATAATAAAAGTGATAATCATTCCTTGTTTGCACTCTGCTTCCTATTGGAATTTGTAATATTTTCTTGCTTTCTAAAACAAGAAAAGGTGAGACTCGCTCTAGGCTTGCACTATCTCTTTAAACCAAAAATCCTTTACTTTTTGTGAGAGTAACATAAATTATAGTTTAGTATTTATTTTATTGTAAAAAATATATTTTTATATTATTATTTTGAACTTTTAGATTTGCATAACCTATACAGACTTAAAAAATTTAAACAATATGAAAATTTGTGTTGCTTGAGAAGGTTGTCCATAGGAGGATTCCCTTTTATCATTCACATCATTTGGTATCAAAACAAGATCTTGTGATATGCATTGGAGGAAAGATGATATAAAGAGAAAGAGAAAGACCACATGGTCTAGGACACTGACCCATAAATATAGCATAGATATTGTGAGGAATTACTGCTATGTTAGATGTAATCGAGACTATACAAAGGAGAGGTGTTCATCTAAAGGAAATTATTGATAGTGAAGAGGAAGAAATTGGTCACGTGAAAGCTTGAGATGAAGAGAAAGGAGGAGAACCAAAGCAATGGTTAATTTGGGCAATCTCAAACATGGGATGTAAATCAAAGATGGATACTCCCAATTTCAATGGAAATTTGAATCCCAAAGAAAAGATGGATCCTTTGGTTATGAATCTATGGATGATCTAATACATTTGAAGGAATATGCTTCAATTTGGTGGAATCATGTCCAAAAAAAAAGACAATAAAAATGTAAGGATAGAATCCAAACATGGCAAAAATTTTTAGCCAAATTAAAATTAAAATTTTTACTTTCTAATCATCAAATTAGATTGTTTAGAAGAATTCAGAACCTTAAGCAAAAGGCCTTAGGAGTAAAGGAATACACAGAGAGTTCTATAAATTGACCATAAGAGTAGGTCATATTGAAGATGATGAAGAGAAGGTGGTAAGATATATAAATGGACTAAGATTATCCATAAAAGATGATAGTGGTATGATTTGAATTAGAACCATTGAAGATGCATATCAGTATGCACTCAAGGCAGAAGAAAATTTGTTATGAAAATAAGATAATGTGAGAGGAAAAGGATGGTCCTCTCATGGAAGAGGACAACAAAGGTAGGAGGGAGAAGTAATTAATTCTGATAATAATAGGAAAAATAGAGATTTCTCAAGAGGAAGATGAGGTTATTGTAAAAGATTCCATAGAAATTATTATGGATGTGGAGATGTTGGTCATTAGGCATATGAATTCCCTCAAGCACAACAAACCAACAGACATGGAAAGGAGGTCCATAATCAAATTGCACAAGTAGATAAAAAGAGTGTTGCTTCACCAAAGCACATGGAGGAACTTGAACAAAGAGAATCCTTTATGAAGAAAAGGGTGTTGTTGAAACCAACAAAGAAGGTGCATGAACTTAAGAAAAGGAGGAACCTATTTAGGATGATTTACAAATTAAGAGGTAAGTGTTGGAAGGTGATTGTGGATAGTAGAAGCACCAACAACCTAGTGGCAAAAATATGGTAGAGAAACTTGGTTTGAAGAGGATGGAGCATCTAAACCCATATAAAGTGTCATGGTTACAAAATGGGCATCAAATTTTGGTAACCAAAAAATGTATGGTAAAATTTTAAATTGGTTCTTATAAGGACATAGTTCTATGTGACATCATGCTGATGGATGCATGTTATATCTTGTTGAGAAGACCATGGAAGTTTGATAGAAAGGAAGTGCATGATGATAGGGTGAAAACCTACACCATTGAGGAATATGGTAAGACATAGATATTTATTCCATTGAAGTATAAATGAAAATAGGAGGGCAATAGTTCTTAAGTATACATAATCTTTAAAAAATGGATTTCAAGGAGATTTGGTTTTCAAGGGGGTTGAGGACTCAATTAAAACTAGGTAGCCATCAAAATTTTGAATCCCATTGGAGCAAACCCTATCAAATATTTTAGGTTGTGGATCTAAATGCTTATAATATTGCTATTATGAATGGAATATGAAGTAGGGAAAAATGGTGCACCTAATTATGAATAACAATATGTGTATCTATCCTCTATAGCTTATGAGCATCAAACGGAAGCATGCATGTGAAAATGGAAGCAAAACCAAACAACAAGGTATGAAATGAAACAAGTATCCTTCTTATTAATTTGGTGGATCAGATCCAAGGTTACACAGAAGTCCCCTTGAGGGCTCAAATGTGATACAATTGTTACAAATTTTGGGTGCCCAAGGATCAAATCCTTCAAGAAATCCGGGTGCACATCCAATGTCCTTCCTCGTACCCACAATCGAGGTGGGCGGGCCAATGCCACCGCTGCTTGTATATTTGATATTTGATGTCTTTTTTTCCTTCCCAATGCCTTCTAGGAACCTACACCTACACACAAGGAAGCCAAAAGGGTCAAATAGCAAGTGCGTGTGATGGAAAACATGCAATCCCCACAGGCACCAAAAGACTAGTAAAGGGCATATATATTAAAAACATATCAAATCAACTCATAATGACTTGAAATTTTATGGAGATGTTAAATAGGATGTTTTGAAGGGATATCACCAAAAAAATATCTGAAATTGCATCCGTAGGCCCCTCGATTTTGCGTCGCCCATCTACAACCTACGAAGACCAAGACAAGCAATTCCCGCCCCTAAACATGTCCAAAACACATGAAACTTGGAAATAATACATAAATCAACATTTTAAGACTACCCATGTGGTTATATTTTCAAAATGAGGTGCAGATCCATCTGCATGCACCTGGGGTGCCCGGATGGGCCCTACGAACCTACAAAAACTTCAAAATGTGATATCTCGGCCAATATAACTCCAAATTACATGAAATTTGAACTGTAGAATCCTATGATAGTCTAGAATAAGCCTAAAAAATAGTAAAGAAATTGTGCACATATTTCTCCTCATCCCAGGGGGACGGTGGTGACTGCAACTAATTGGAGGGCACCCTGGGGTGGGATACCCACCAATTTTGCACACCTTTTGCTACCAATCCCACTGGGGAATGGTCCTAAACACTCTAAGGGGTATTTTCATCAAATTTGGTGAAGAAATTCACCCGGATGGTAAAGTTATGCCCAAAAGACCCTCTTGAAGTCACCCGGTAACCTCCTTCGCTAAGAAGAGATTTCGAGGGAAAGAGAGCACAATAAAGTGAGGGGAAATCTCGGCAGCACTCCATTGCATATCCTAGAACTCCTCTCCCTATTATTGTTTTTGTGTGGACCTTGTATCCATTTTATAGCCCAAAGGGGCTTATGTGCAAAAAGGCATGCAAGGGCATGCATGGCAGGAGGCGCCATTTGTCAAAAGGGAGGCATGCATTGGATGGGGAAGAGAATCTCCCTTTTTAGCCTCCATTATGAAGCATGTCATAAGGATTCAGTGCCCTCTGACCCGCATGCTTCAATTGGTGGGGTAAATGGCAGTTTCTAGGTGCCATTTGTCCCAGATTTGACTTTTTTTGGGTCAAACTTGCTCACCGTCCCACCTTGGGATGATGGCTCACCACCATCCTAGGGTGGGATGGTGGGAATCTGCCACCATCCTAGGGTGGGACGGTGGTGAATTTTGGGCCAAAACCTCCCAAAATTGGGCCAGAAGCCTCCAAAACCTCTTCCGGAGTGGCTAGAACCACTGTGAGCCTTCTGAGGGCTGCCCAAGGGGCCATATGATGCCAATTTAATCATTGTTTGTGGATGCTTAATCGGGTTAACCATATTTTAGTGTCTACAGATGCCCCTTTTTGAGATGCGTTGTGTGCAGCACAACGCTGAGCAAAAATAGATGACTAAAATGTTCAATGATTAAGGTTACTCGATAACCTAACCAACTTTAGATGCCCCAATCGTGGAAAGAGCATGCGTTCTTGAATCCTCGCTTCTGACTCGGTAAAGACATTGGTCTTGGTTTCTCTTCAGCTTTCGGGTATGCTCAGGGGACTTATAACCCTAGGCGTTAGAGAAAACCAAGTATTTTGGTAACTTTTGAGGTTACCAACAGGCAGGTTCATCTGCACTGTTATGTGCTTAATTGAGATATTTGCTTGTTTTTTGCCCCAAGCAGGGGCATGATTGTCTTTGTCAAAGATTCGTTGGATGAATGCAACTTGCATGATTGAGTGTTTAATTGTTGATTTTTTATTATGAATTTGTTAAGCATGACTACCCCCTCAAGCGATGAGTCGATGAGGGAATGACCAAGTGAGAAAAGCGACGAGTCGCTTGACCCAGATGATGTTTGTTAAGGTTGCCTTCAGTTGTTCTCATTGAAAAATGGCACAGTTTTGAAAGGATTTGGATGATGCTATGGAGATTTCATGGAAGCAAAGAGTTGAAAACCTCCTTCCCGTGGGGCGGTCTAGCCATAATGGCCTTCTTGGGGAGTGAAGTAGTAACTTGTCCATGCATCCATGAGAAGTTTGCATTCCATCTTGACCCTGAATGAATTCCATCATATTTGACTTGTTTTGGTGGGTGTTGAACCCTTTTCTTTGGATTTTGTGTTGTTTTGTTGTTTTTTTTTTGGTTTTTGATTAATATATATGTATGTATACTTGACCAATGGGCTTATTGGATGCCATTGGGGCATTTTGAGTGACCAAAGGGTTTAGGGATACCTTTGGGGCTTGTTTGGGTTGAGCAAAGGGTTTATGGAGACCTTTGGGGCTTTTTGAGTTGACCAAAGGGTTTATGGATACCTTTGGGGCTTGTTGGGTGACCAAAGGGTTTATGGATACCTTTGGGGCATTTTGGGTTGACCAAAGGGTTTATGGATACCTTTGGGGTTTTAGGTTGACCAAAGGGTTTATGGATACCTTTGGGTTTTTGGGTTGACCAAAGGGTTTATGGATACCTTTGGGTTTTGGTGGACCAAAGAGTTTATGGATACCTTTGGGGCTTTTGCAGGTGGTCCTTGGGCTTTGGGACCTAGGGCTTTGTTTGGGTTGACCAAAGGGTTTATGGATACCTTTGGGGCTTTTTGAGGCTCTTTTGACTCTTTTTGGATTTTTGGATGTTTAGCATTGTGAGGTCTAAGGACCCACTTTATTGTAGCCTACGGGCATTTTTGGAAACTATGATGTATTTTTTTGCCCCATATATATATGAGATTTTGTTATGGTCATCATGTGTCTCCTTTATTTCTTTATGAGATGGATGCAATGTATGCATTTGCTTCTAGATGTGTTGGATGCTTATTATGTATGCATATGGATGCTTTTGTGATATGATGGAATGGTGATAAACATATATCATGTATGCATGTGTATTTGCTTTGATTTGATGCTATCTATATGCATGGATGCATAGTGAGATGAAATATGGGGTGATTGAAAAACATGGATTGTGGCTAATGATTTGACATACTATGTGAACACTATAGACTGTACAAAATACATTAACACTCTTTGTTTTTGCTTTTTTTTGTAATGGAAATGTGAAACCATTATTGCGATGTAAAAAATGGAGTAAATGATATGACATGTTTAAATAATGTAGGTGAGGTTTTTAGGAGACTCAAACACTCTAGCTGATGTGATCAAAGGTTGTATACTGACTATGCAAGACTTTTTGACAAGGTATGAATCTGCTAGGATGACCAAGGTACGTCATATCCCTATGTGTGCAAGTGAGTTCATTCCTGTGAAATGCATAAAGATACCACCATTGCCCAATAGGCTATCCACCAAACCTGGAATGAGGATCACCCTATGAATGTCACAATCTTGGGTTCTGTACTTAGTAGGACTAGACCACTAGGCAATCTAGGTTACAAAAGCTAGCACGTCCACATGCAAACATTGGTCTGCACACATGCACGAGGCTAATGTGACAGACATATCATCATGCGGGAGGCTACCACCATTGCCAAGTAGGCTATCCACCAAACCTGTAATGAGGATCACCTAAATGGTTTGTCAAATGCTGAGAGTTCCAGGGATTCAAGCTCAAGCTCCCTTCTTTTCTTCAATTTTATTGGGATACTTGCTCATGGGTAGTGATGATAATCACTATTTTTTTTTTTGTATTATTATTTTTCTTTGAGCAAGGGATTTGGGATTTGGGATTAGTGGTGCAAACCACTATTGACTTTGCTTTTGCTTTTTGCTTTTTTTTTTTTTTGAGGATTTTGATATTGAACTTTTGGGATTTCTTTGATTTTGACTTTTGATTGCTTTGATTTTTGTGAAATTTTGATATTTTTGGGATGGGGATTTGTGGGAATTGGGATTTTTGATAGTGGTGAAAACCACTATTTATTTTGGGGAATTGGGTAGGGAAGATGCTTGTCCTTTTGCCAACTCTCAGCATTCTTGAACCATTCGCACAGGGGGATGAGCAGGATGACCTTTTCGCTTAAGGTAACCTAGACCACTTCATGGATTTCATATTTCTTTGCACAAAACTTGGATTATTAATGTTTAACTGTGTTTGGGATTTGATGTACACAAGGCATAATCAATGCAAGACTCTACCTCCTAAAAATCAAGCTAGCTTTCTACAAAACCTGAAGAGAAGCTAGAAATGGTTGAGTGACCAAAAACCCTAATGACATTCTAAAACAAATGACTAGGTGAAGGGGTGGACACAAATATGGAATGTGAAAAATATGGGTGAAAATGATAATTGCGGCATTGAACTATGAGTACTTTCACAACATTGATTTTGAGCGGTAAGTAGTGTACCATCATGGTGCTAGACATGTATGAGCAACTCTAAAATGTAAAGTGCTAATGATGAATATGCCTAAATGCAAGCGACGATAAAATGCAATGGGATGCAATGTGATGTGATGCAATATTTTTGAATTTTTGAAATTTTGATAATGTTTTTTTTGAAATTTTGATTGATATATATGTATGAAAGTGCAATGCGATGCAATGTTTTTGTATTTTGATGTTTTGATGATGTTTTTGAATTTTTGATTGATATATATATGTATGTACCTATGACCAACGGGCTTATTGGGGGCCATTGGGGCATTTGGGGGGACCAAAGGGCTTATGGATGCCTTTGGGGCTTTTTGGTTGACCTAGATGGTTCTAGACCATCTAGGAGCATTTAGGTTGACCAAGCGGGATATAGGCACCCTTGGAGCATTTTGGGGTGACCTAGATGGTTCTAGATTGCCTAGGAGCATTTTAGGTTGACCAAGCGATATGTAGATACCCTTGGAGCCTTTTGTAACTTTGCTTACTTTGTGTTCTTAGGAGGAAGGTGCAATACCTTGTATACCCCCAACATTTACTGTGATTGATGCGATGTTATTGACTTGGCCAGGAGGAGCAATAGGAATTGACCCCCCTATTTTGGCAAGGAATCCTGGGTAATGCTAATGTCTTGAGGGGGTAGAATGAGTGACCCACTCATGGATAAAGCTCCCTCATCAATAAGATATTGGACCTTGCATCTAAAAACATGACAAGTGCTAATGTCATGCCCTCTCATTCGATGATAGAGGTAAGAATGATCCTCCCTATATAGTTTAGATCTGGGTCTATTTGGGTTGAACAAGGGTATATCTGGTAAGACAATTGCCTCTGTATCTTGTAGGTTGTGAAAAATGGTCGACATGGGCTCAGATAATGGAGTCCAGGTACGACATTGATGCCTTAAACAAGGTGAACACGGCTGACTCATTTTATGAGGTGATGAGGTTGTATGTGTCTCAATCACCTATTTAGGTTGCTCTTCTTGACTACCATCTATAGGTAACAGATGTTGCACTATGTCAATTTGTTGGTTGTTGATTTGAAGATCATTCTTGTCAAACATATCTTGTACCAGGTTTTTGAATTTAAAGCACCTATGCACATCATGCCCCTTCTGCCTATGGTATTTGTAGTATAGGTCTTTGCGATATCCGTAGGGCTTAGGTGCATAGGGGTCGACAAGTCGACTCTCAGGTAAAGTAATTGCCTTTGCCATGCAGAGTCGCTCAAATAGAGAGTCCCTGGACTCATTAATGGGCATAAATTATCGCTTAGGGCGACGTTGTTGGTTTAGCCCTTGATTTGTTTGAGACTTAACATTGGACTGTGCAGGAGTGGGTTGGTCCTGACAATCAAGGGGTTGAGGTTTTGGATGACTCAACCGTAACTCAATGCTTGTGAGCCGATCCATGATCTATTGTAAATCATTCTATTGGTGACTCACTTGTAACTCCACATCGGCTAGCCTATCCAAGATATGTTGTGGTACTAGTGGAGGTGATGACTGGATGGCTATTGAGGGAGTTGGATGGCAACTTATATGTGGTGGAGGTGAACTAGGTGTGGGAGCTAGGAGATAATTGATCGAGGGTGGATCAAAAGTCCCTAATGTCTGAGCAGATGTGGATGCTTCATGATGATTGGAGCTGGCAATTATATCCACATGTTCTTGTTCTTGATTTAGCTCATGCTCATGTTCCAACTCAGAGTTTTCAACTATGGTAGTTGGGTTACCCCCACTTTGGTCTAGGGGGTACATCTGCTCTTGATCTTGTGGAGATGTTGAGTGAGATGGAGTAGGTGTGACCGAATCCATCAATGGTATCTCCTGTGGTGTGGATGGGATGTTGGATGGAGTCACAAGTTGCATAGATGGATTCAGAGGACTTTGGTTCTCTGTCATCACATTGATCATTCCCACAAACTCATGAGAAGATGCATTTACATTTGGACAAGTCATGGCTACCTCATAAACTTGTCCAAGGTGATTTGTTTGGCCCCCATGTTCGGAGGGTGCATCAGGAATGCTATCAATGGGTGGCAACTTGGTAGGGGGACTACCTAGATCCTTGATCGACTCGATGATAGGTGTGAATGCAACATTGGGTACTATGCACTCATCGAGTTCTAGGCAGGTGAATTGAATTGTGTCCTCAACTATGGTGGATGAAGATGGTATGATAGGATTTGATTCATCCGTATCAATAGTGGGCTCTTCCTCCTTTTTGGTAGGAGTGAAAATATCTTCTGTAGGTGTATTGATGATAGCTATGGGAGCTTCTATAGCTGGCTCTTCTGATTCTTCCTTGCTTGAAGAGATAGAGGATGGTACTAGCGATGGTGAAGGTAGCTTCATGACTAACCATGGGGTTGAATCTGGACTCTGAATAAGGTCATTGGATTTAGTGTCCAAATGCTTGGGTGACACTATAGGCCTTTGTGGATGATCCACCTACTTATAATACTTGAAGGGGTCTGGGTCAACATGGACCACATGGACCTTACCTTCATCAATGTATTTAATGCATTGATGCACTATAGATGGAACACATTCCATGTCTCTTATCCATGGCCTTCCAAGTAGTATGTTGTACTGTCTTGCACCCTCCAAGATGTAGAACAATGTAGGCACAGTATTTTGTCCAACTTCAACAAGTAGGATTATTGTGCCCATAGTGGAGGATAAAGCATCATTGAATTCTTGCAAGGTGAACTTGGATGGTGCAATGCGTGAGGGTGGGAGGTTGAGATGCTTTAGTGAAGCTATGGTAATAATGTTTATTGAGGAACCTGTGTCAACCAATACTCGCTTATAGGGGAGCCTATTGATGCTTGCAATTATGTGCAGAGTAGGATCTGGTGAATTGGTAGGCATGGGTTTGACCTCATGATTTTGAAAGGATATAATAGGATTCTTGTACATTTGTATGTATTCCATAAAGTTGGTGAAAGCATCAGTCATGATGTTGTACCTCCATGGAATCCAAGACCCTCATGAAAGGTTCCCAATATTTGGAGGACTATAGTAGAAGCTCGCTCATGGTCACTTTGGCTGATGGTGCATGCAAACTTTGCACAGGCCTACTCTGGGTTGCTAACACTTGTTGGATGGGAGTTCTAGGTGGTGAAGACCACGATGTAGAGGGAGTGTAGACCTCCCTGCTAGGCCCTTTGGAAGGCTGATTATATCTGGTTTGTGATTGGAATCGGTGTTGGCTAACCGAATAATCCACTTGATCATGTGGGTAATCCATTGATGTTCTCTTGGTAGAGGTACTTTGGTGGTCGGGTCTTCTATGTGAGGAGTGGACCTCACGATGACTTTCAGGGTGTCGTGCAGGAATGATGAGATCCTCAGGAGAATAGCAAAGGTGACTACTATCAGGGCTCCATGCAGGAGTGAGGAGATCCTCATACCTATAATGATGGTGCTCAAGGCCTCTCCTAAAGTTTTCTACTTCACTAGCTCGTGATCGAGCTCGGCTATGCATAGTTGTCATAATGTGTTGACTAGGCAAACCTTGAAGGAAACCCACACTAAAGAAAATTTTGATTAATCTTAAAAATAATTTTTTTGTAAAATTTTTATTTTTTTTTTTTTTAGTTTTGAGGGGAAATTAGAAAAACAAATTTAGGCAAAGTTTTGGAGTTGTCTAGACCATTATATGACCGTTTTAGTGTAGTATGATTCTCTATTTTCGGCTCTAGAGAAATAGGATGTAATCATAAAACCAAAATAACTTTTTATCTTTTATGTGGAACCTATTTTTACTAAAACTTAGGATTATGGTTTTTTCCATCAAATGATCAAAGAAGCACACAAAGCAGACAATATGATTATCTCCTTTAAGTGTTTAGATGTGAATCCCTAAACTGGTTTGAGGGTGTGTTAGATTTGTTGTTGCTCTTTTTTCTCTTGTTGTGGAATTAGAATGAGGGAACTCAACCAAAGTGGTGACTAGGGACACTAGTGCCAAACATGATTTCTCAAAAGAGTCTAGGGTACACCGCTTAAATCCCAGTGGGGGGTTCGCCTAGCTCTTCCACTCTGAAACAATGTTTCCAACAATGGGAGGCAGTTTGAACATTAGTGACCTATTCCATCTTGAGAGAGTGCCCTATTCTATCTAAGGCATCTAGAGGGCAAGCTGGTGGAAGGAGATGAAATCCAACGTCACCAGTCTGAATTGGGGGTTGGTGATGAAATCCAACCTTACCAATGTTATAGTGGAACGTGCAAGTGTGTGTGGTTCCTTTTAAGCCCAAATAAAGTAAGAAAAGAAGCATTCAATGATCATTCACTAAATGCATGCAATAGGTGTGTTTTAATTTCAAAAATCTAGGATAAAAGGAACCTACAAATGTCACTTATAGATGCAAGCCCTAAATGCTAACCTACCCATTGGGTAAGCCACAAGCAATCAAGCCATAAAGATGCATCGCTACTTCAAGTTTCTTTCGATTTTTCTTCTTCCTTTTGTTGCTTTATGTTATAAGAAAAGTAAAAATATGACTTTTAACCTTTCTATGCAAACAAATGATGCAAGAAAAACCAATTTTAACAGTCTCTGAAAATGCAGCAGAAAAACAGAGGATTTAGGCACTCACCTTAGCAGTTTTGAGACCTCCAAATTCTGGATTTTTGGGCAAAAATTTCTCTGTTTCTTCAACGCTCCAGGGTGGGATGATTAGAAGCCCTACCACCATCCCAGGGTGGGATGGTGAAGCCACCATCCTAGGGTGAGCCAGATAAAGGTTCTGCCACCGTTCCAGGGTGGGGAGGGGAGCACCTGCAACACAAAAAGGGCAAAAATTGCAAAAATGAGGTCAGATTTTCACCCAAAGCACAAGGGACAAGGGTCCCACCATGATCGCCACTGAATTAGGGAAAAAAGGTGCACCTAATTATGAATAAAAATATGTGTATCTATCCTCTATAGCTTATGAGCATCAAACGAAAGCATGCATGTAAAAATGGAAGCAAAACCAAACAACAAGGTATGAAATAAAGCAAGCATATTTCTTATTAATTTGGTGGATCAGATCCAATGTTACACAGAATTCCACTTGAGGGCTCAAAGGTGATACAATTTTTACAAATTTTGGGTGCCCAAGGATCAAATCCTTCAAGAAATTCGGGTGCACATCCAGTGTCCTTCCTCGTACCCACAATCGAGGTGGGCGGGCCAATGCCACCGCTGCTTGTATATTTGATATTTGATGTATTTTTTTCCTTCCCAATGCCTTATAGGAACCTACACCTACACACAAGGAATCCAAAAGGGTCAAATAGCAAGTGCGTGTGATGGAAAACATGCAATCCCCACAGGCACCAAAAGACTAGTAAAGGGCATATATATTAAAAATATATCAAATCAACTCATAATAACTTGAAATTTTATGGAGATGTTAAATAGGAGGTTTTGAAGGGATATCACCAAAAATAGATCTGAAATTGCATCCGTAGGCCCCTCGATTTTGCGTCGCCCGTCTGCAACCTACGAAGACCAAGACAAGCAATTCCCACCCCTAAACATGTCCAAAACACATGAAACTTGGAAAGAATACATAAATAAACATTTTAAGACTACCCATGTGGTTATATTTTCAAAATGATTTGTAGATCCATCTGCATGCACCCGGGTGCCCGGATGGGCCCTACGAACCTGCAAAAACTTCAAAATGCGATATCTCGGCCAATATAACTCCAAATTGCATGAAATTTGAACTGTAGCATCCTATGATAGTCTAGAATAAGCCTAAAAAATAGTAAATAAATTGTGCACAGATTTATCCTCGTCCCAGGGGGGACGGTGGTGACTGCAACTAATTGGAGGGCACCCTAGGGTGGGATACCCACCAATTATGCACACCTTTTGCTACCAATCCCACTGGGGAATGGTCCTAAACACTCTAAGGGGTATTTTCATCAAATTTGGTGAATAAATTCACCCGGATGGTAAAGTTATGCCCAAAAGACCCTCTTGAAGTCACCCGGTAACCTCCTTCGCTAAGAAGAGATTCCGAGGGAAAGAGAGCACAATAAAGTGAGGGGAAATATCGGAAGCACTCCATTGCATATCCTAGAACTCCTCTCCCTATTGTTTTTGTGTGGACCTTGTATCCATTTTATAGCCCAAAGGGGCTTATGTGCAAAAAGGCATGCAAGGGCATGCATGGCAGGAGGCGCCATTTGTCAAAAAGGAGGCATGCATTGGATGTGGAAGAGAATCTCCATTTTTGGCCTCCATTATGAAGCATGTCATAAGGATGCAGTGCCCTCTGACCCGCATGCTTCAATTGGTGGGGTAAATGGCAGTTTTTGGGTGCCATTTGTCCCAGATTTGACTTTTTCTGGGTCAAACTTGCTCACCGTCCCACCTTGGGATGATGGCTCACCACCATCCCAGGGTGGGACGGTGGGAATCTGCCACCGTCCCAGGGTGGGACGGTGGTGAATTTTGGGCCAAAACCTCCCAAAATTGGGCTAGAAGCCTCCAAAACCTCTTTCAAAGTGGCTAGAACCACTGTGAGCCTTTTGAGGGCTGCCCAAGGGGCCATATGATGCCAATTTGATCATTGTTTGTGGATGCTTAATCAGGTTAACCATATTTTAGTGTCTATAGAAGAATATTGCCAATTTTGGTGAACGAGCAACGACTTTGACCTATTTAATGTAAATTCCAACCAAAATATAATGTCAATATGTACATATCTTTTATGTATGTATATTTTCTTGTTTTATAGGTATTATTCCTACTTTATATTTCCTTTTCTTCCATGAATCTTGTCTTCTTATCATCCATTTCTTACCTTCTTGAAGTTCCTCTTTCTATAGAACAAAAAAATTGGAAAATTTATGGGATGATATCATTTTGATTTCATTGTTTTATAAAAAATAGAAGGGAGAAAGGAGAATATTGCTTCTCCTCATGAAAATTTCACTTTTAATTACAAGTAATTATCCATTAAGGGATTGAATATAATGCACACCACCTAGACAATCGAATTGCCCCTTAAATGGTCAGCCTACCTACTTGGTTTATGTTTAGGTTGAGAATGGGTAAGTGTGGAGTGGGGCTATAAATCTTCCTATAGACAGAATCCCCCTTATTCGTGTTTATTATATTTTCTCTACTAGAAAAATCCCTAAGCTTATAATAAACCTTTAATATGTTAAGGTACCTAGGAATAAATATTTGGGGATATATTATTATATTGTATAAGGGTTGATACAAATATTTGAAAAGATCCATAAAATGAAAATCAAGAATTCAAACATTTTATGTAAAATGATGTAGGTTTTTAACTATAGCATCTCAGTTGAGATGAGAAGTGTATCTATTTGTAAACTCTCAAGCTCTAAAGAAGAGACGTGTAATTTTTTAAGGGTGTGGGACCCGACTACAACCCATTTTTATCAAGAAAAAAATATTGTATAAGGGTTGGCATGGGCCACCCATAACCAAAGGTTGATTGTATTATAATATAATATAATATAATATTATATTATATATACTATTAGTAGTCGACTCCCCAAAGTAGAATTCAAATATGGATATATAAAGAAGAGATATTTGTCATTGTAATAATCATGGAGATCAATCATATGTAATCCTCTTTGCCCACAAAGTGGCTTATGGGACTTTTCCCTCCTTAAGTGGCACTCTCATATTGGGAGATCTTGTGGAGTTATTCCTTCATTAAGGATTATTATTGCTGTTCCTCTCTCTATCTCTTTCTCATTTGTAGATTGTTATTGTGGACAATTATTTGTGGATGAATGATTTGATATTTTTGCATAATGATGAATGATTTATGTTGATGAAAATAAAGTTTTATAACAAGTGGTATTAGAACAATGATTTTGGCAAAGTGGGGAATTTTTTGTGGAATTGTAGAATTAGGACAATTTTTTTTTGGAAAAACGTCAAAATATTTTAGGAGCCATATATCTGCAAATGTTTATTTGATTTAGACGATTCTTGGATATTTTATTGTGAAATTATAAGATCTTTAAAATGAGTGGCCATATGAAGGAATCCGAGCAGTATTGAGGAAGATCCAACCTTTTGAACTTAGCCATATGGAACAAGGGTAGTGACGAATTTTCAAATCACGAATTTTTTAGAAGATAAAATTTGTTAGTTCGGGTAAGCAAATCAATTGCAATTTATTTTGTTTGGAATATGAAATGCAAATCTAATGCTTTATATGGAATTTTAGCTTCAAATCAGTGGGGAGATATATTTTTAAAACCCTAGTTTGCATTGGGGCATGACATATATTTTTATGAAACCCTAGTTTACATTATATTTGGGTTTGAACTCATGGCACTTCAAAAATATTTTGGAGCAGATGATATTGATAGTAGATAATGGTGGACATATTTTAAGTCTTCATACTTTTATTATCCTTATTGTAAATTCCACCTTGCCACACTTTTAGAAAAGGAAGCGATCAAGTGGTTGTTAAGTGTGATTGAAAAGAATAAAGGGTACACTTGAAAATGAAATGGAGCATGCATTCTTCAGTAAATGAGACCCATATAAAAATATAGCTTATTTTAAGGTAACCATCGAGGGATATGAAGAAGAAATAAATCTTCTTCAAAAATAACAAAAGAAAATAAAAAGAGAGTTAGAAAATTTTAAAGAAGTGGTAGAAGATAAAAACAGATGTCAGTATGCAAACAAAGGAAACCATACATTTGGTAGAAGATAAATTAAAATGTGGACTAAGGGATTTGTTTGAATATAAAAATTTTATTTTGCAGGTTCATGGAAGTATACAAACGACACAGGTTATTATTTCCATTAACCCTAGTAGTATATATAATTATATTAATATTGCTTTGGCTAAGAGGTTGCAGGTTCGAGAAACAAAAATTAAGGAAAAACTAGAGGGTGAGAATATTTATATTTTTGAAAATTTTAAGATCACCACGGATAAATATATTTTACATTCATAATTTTATGCTATTTAGATGATGTATGATGAGGATATTGTTCTTGGTTATCCTTGATTATATTATTTGGGTAATATTAATATTAATATGCAAAAGAAGTTTATAAAATTATGGTACAGGAAAAAGAAGGTAACATTATAGGATATTTCTCAGCTTAAGATGCAAGGATCCAAGGAAAAATAAGAAGTGTTTGCAGAGAAAAATATTGAATAAAAAATAGAACCTGAAATAGAATCTAAGAAGGAAGTAACAACAATAGATTCCATGGAAAAAGCAACAACAATTGAGTCCATGGAAATAACAGTAGCAGAGTCTAAGAAAACTTTGTTAGAAGAGCACAAGGACATACCAAACAAAGGGAACATGAAAGAACAATGTGTAGAAGATTTTAAAATAGTGGAGCCAAATTTTGAGGAGTCAAAGAAGGTAGCAACTTATTGCCATCCACACCACTGTGAGCGATAACAATCTTGGAGGCATGGCTCAAGGCAAAAATATTATGGTTCTACATGGAATTAGAAGGGCACCAAGTATGGCAATGTTTGGAAGAGAAAGCATAGTGATCCTGGTTTTCATAATGGTTCATCAACATCAAGGAACAAGTGGACCCATCATTCAAATTATCAAAATATAGTAGCAGAAGCATGGAGCCAACAAAGTGGATTTGGATACTCAAGTGGTAAAATGGCATACCAGCATCAACATGTTTCACTAGGATGGATGGATGATCGATATTGGTACTAGTTGCTAACATTGCTTGGCAAATCATATTATCTTGTTTCTTCATATGTTTCAAGGACAAAACACTTGTAAGGAGGGTGGCATATTATGGTACCTAGCAATATATATTTTGGGATATATTATTATATTGTATAAGAGTTGGCATGGGCCACACATAACCCAAGGTTGATTGTATTATAATATTATATTATATTATAATATAATATTATAGTAGTAGTAGGCTCCCCAAAGTAGAATTAGAATATGGGTAAATAAGATATATTTTTCATTGTTATCATCATGGAGATCAATCATATTGTTGGTCAAATATTTGCCTAATCAACAAAAACTATGTTTGTGCGCCCTATATATGACCAGCATTAAAAGACCAAAGGAAAGGAATGTCCTCTGTGCCAATCTCCAAAGAGGGCTGGTTCCCTTACTAATCCTAAACTAGTTGAAGACTAGGGATGCAGGAAAGAAATTAGAAAAATAATAGAAAGAAAGCAACATAATTTTACTTACACTTTTGCAGTAACGACCTCCAGATTGTATTCCAAAAATAACTCATTCACCAACAATGTTTTAAATCTAGAGATAGAATTTTAAACTTAACAATAGGAACATGAGTACAAATAGAAATTTTTAAAACAGAAGGAAATAACACACACAAGAATGCTTGCAAATTTCAAAAGCCAAGTCTCTTTTATTGATGCAAAGGACTTAGAAATATTTCTCGCAGAATGTCCGAACTCATTTTATAATGGAAATTTGATTAGTATTTATAGAGGATTTTGTCTCTTTCATTAAATACACATGAGAACAAAATGATCACAGATCAGTAACAAGAGTGAGGAAATTCCTTCTTGGAATCATTTAAAATCCATCCTTTTGGGGCAATGATCCATATTTCAGGGGAACATTCCCAGGAAACCAACAACTTGGGCATCAATGCATAGAGAATTAGGAGACATTCAATATCTTGTAAACACACTCCCGCATTGGAAATCATGAAAAACAACCCCTGTGCTTCTATACAACTTCATACTTCACTTGGGATTCACTATTTGAGTTACTCGACCACCATTATTTAATGCTTGTAAAATCTCCCCAGGGTGCTGTTGAAATATTTGACTATATTTCTTATAGAATGTGGCAAAAATATACAATTGGACGACTCTATTGTCATAATCGCTTTGCCCCCTTTTACCCTTTTTCTCAAAAATTGAATTCATCATTAAAATAAAAATTAGCTTCGCTCAATATTTTTTTTCCCAGCATGCTCACACACTTCTCTTTTAAGAATGCATTCACCCATGGGAGGGGCGAACAGGATGTTTGCCCCTCAACCAGAGTGAATGTGAAAACATTCCATTTTTAAAATACGTTTGCCTATGGGAGGGCAAACAATATGTTTTCCCCTCAACCAAGGTGAACGCGATTGCGTTTCACTGTTGGGTCGCGTTCACCCATGGGAAGGGCTAACAGGATGTTCACCCGTCAATTGGGGTGAACATAATTTTGATTCATCGCAATCCTTTTAAATTATTGAACCTTTATTTGTCTACCTTTTACTATTACGTTCGCCCCAACATAGGGCGAACACGCCTCCATGTTACTCTGCTTTTCAGTGCTTTTTGAAAATTTTCTAAGTTCTTCATCCTGACTTCTTCCATTTTGCAGGCCTAGAAACACCTTGATTTTACAGTGCGCTTTGAATATAGCAATTTTGAATCCCAAATAAAATTTGCATTATTTTTTAAACATTTATAATGCCGATGCAGTAATGTTTACATTTACAAATAAAATAGCAACATAGGAAATTAATTTCACGATAAATATTGCCAACTACAATAAAAAATATTCTATCAAAATATTCCAACAAAATTCTCAATGTGGCATAGTACAAAATTGCCAATATTTTTGGTGACTCACAAGGTATCCAGCTCGCATGGATGCAAACGATCCTAGAAATTTATCCATTGGGATATTAAGGAGTCTTCTTTCCAAAAACCTTGGCTGGAACCTTCGCTGATGTCGTAGATGCCTTTCGACACATATTCTCTTCTGCCTGTTCCCGTTCTTTCACTTTGGCTGCTACTTTGAGCACTTTGGCTTGCTCAAATTCTTCCATCTCTTTCTCTGCCACTGTGCGATCTACCGCTACCTGATCCTCTTGCTCCTTGATAGTTTTAGAAATGACTTCATAGGCATGGACTGACTCCTCCCAAAAATGAGTAGTGAATAAATAGGGGACACTGAGGGATTCGTAGAAAAAGTGAATATTCTAAATATCTATCAAGCTGAGGTGCTTCGCTCGTTGAACCAACTCATACAATGATAGCTCTAAGCGCATATATTTCTACATCAGTGGAAACACCTGCACTTCTATGAAGGGCTCTTCCCATGTATCAATATCAGAGGTATCTTCCATGAACTTCCTCCATAGTGCCTCCAGTTGTTCCATTAGAAAGGGTTCACCTCACTCATTTGTAAAGGTCAGAAATCCCAACTCAATAATAGTCTCAAAGTGAGACATGGAAATGGTATGCTTACGCTTGATAGGGTTGAGAATTGTCCATCCTTACCTTACCAGGTCCATTCTTTGAAAATAACTATGCAGTGTGACTTTGGTCTTGGACCAGGCATGATCCATTTCACTGTGAGGATGAATGTGCAAATTGGCATTAGCTAAGGCCTGGATCTTCACGACCATCTCCATATATAGCTCAAAACCATTCCTCGATATTATCAATAAACTATTATCCTAATTGAATTTGTATATGTGCCTCCCAAAAATAGTACAACACCTTAACGGTTTGTGCGGACAACTTCTCACAATTCTGTGCAGAGCAAAGATGGGTCTCCTTGATGCTTTACGAAAAAAAACTAGCAGCCTGTGCAACCTTCTCATCTAACTGATTCTTCATATCTTCAAGCTATTGTTGAAGCTTGTGCATTTATATCCTGGTAGTATCATGTTCCTTCAGGTGCACTCCAACCTATTGATGCAAATATTCATTTTTAGTAGCCGTCTTCTCCTCCTGCGCTCTGCTTTTTTCCAGGGTAGTTTTGAGCTCAATAATCTTATTTTCATTGTTAAAATACTTCTCCTTATAATAATCATCGTGCAAGTATACTGAGCACATGTCAACCTCTATATTTCCCATATTCTCTATCGGATTTATTTTGGTGAGATATTTCATGATAGTCTCACTGATGTAGCCACTCGACAACATTTCTCCTAGTAACTTCCAGACCAAGGGAGTGAGATTAGTGGTGTGGGCTTCCATAGCAACAGGATCAAAGGTAATTTTCTTGATTGGTGAGCTGGAGCCAAAGCCTCTTTACATCTCACACTCTTCAACCACTATGAAGAGCTCAAGTGTATCCGGTTAATATTTTCTATGTTGGACTTCTTGCGGGTCACCTGCACATCAGGCAAATATTGTAACTCCAAAAATGAGGTGAGTGAAACTAGTGCATCTGAGTGACTAGGTTCAATGGGGGCGAAAGTGACAGTGAGAAGAGGGGGAACTGAAACAATGATTTGAATAGATAAACCAGGTTCAATTGTAGTTATGCTAACCCTAGGAGGAGCTTGTGTACTCATAGCCTCAATGTGATGGTGGAGATAACAAAAGGGGAAGGGTGCAAATGGGGATTCAATTTTGATGCATACAAACTAAAATAAATGGAAGAAGAAAGAATGGGAATAGAAGGAGCAGTAGCGACTTCATAGGTGGAAGAATATGGAAGCAAAATAGATGTGGAAGGCATACCGAATGGCATAGAAATGGAGACGGATGATGCTGGAAGTGAAATAGAAGGAAACAAAACATAAATCACTACATGCTCTATAGAAGAAGAAGGAAGAGAAGATGTAACTTTGAGTGTGGACATTGTGTGATGTGGTAATGGGGGCGATTGAGAAATAACTTCCTCTTGCTATGCTTTTGTCCTCTCCTCGAAGTTCATATTCCCTTCGCTATCCATGACTTCTACATGAGAGCTCTACAACTGAAGTTCCTCCTCTTGTTCTTGGACCATCAATAATACTTGTGCAACCTTAGTCAGGAGTGCTTTCGCTGATGAAGGATTTACAACTTCCACTGACACATTAATAACTATGGGAACCGTTACAACTAGAACTGTAGAAACTATGAACTATAGAAACTATAGCAATCGAGGCCTCAACAGTAGAAGTAACAACTGCACTGGTCCTTGCTATTTTGGCTACCTTTGGAAAGGGAGGTGCTTTCAGGACATTTTGCCTCTCTGGTGCAGGCGCCTCTTCCACATTTTGTTTCGTTCGCTGAGATCTTCGATTAAAAACATATTGTTGTTCCTCTTTCTTTGGAATCTCCTCTTCAACTATTGGGTGCTCTTGTTCAGTTTTGCCTTCACCATTATCAAAGTGTTGGAAGATTTGCAAAAAAATATTGGAAAAGGCAATGGGCTGATATGAATCGACGTACTGATCATAATTTTCTAAAAATTACTCATCCAATTTTAGCCCGTAAGGAGTAGTTGGCTTCCCGTAGTGAATTCACATTATTCACCAAATCATTATCTTCTCTCCAGTCCAAATGGGCTCACTTTCTTGAATTTGATTGAATAAACCCGATGGAGGAATTTGGGTCTTATATTTTACTGGATTATATTCTACCTCCTGATCATAATAATCATGCCAAGGCGAGAGTGTTGTCATCTTCTCAATGTGACAGTTCATATCTAACCCATCAAAATTATTTCTATTCCTCTAGATATCTATATGAGGGCAACAATGAAAATATTTAGCCTTCATAATAGCTAAAAATTTACCCAGAGAGTCATATCTCTAGCGCTGCGTTAGTTCTATCAAGCCCAAATCTTGCAGTGCCACTGTTAGGAGATGATTCTGTCCAACTTGGCTCACCTCTATACTATCAAATTTGAATGACATATTGCATGTTGTCTTCTTCCACACCCAACTCCATATACATCATTTACATAATCTGATTAGCACACAACTTCCATGGTGAACACATGATCTATGAAAAAATATAACAAAAATGGCTTACCTGTGAAACAAAAAATTCTCACAACTACGCCCTGGGTAAGCATAAAAATATCACCCTTTTCTATGAAACAACTGCATCTCTTAAATTTTGTGGCACTATTTCACATGTATCGCAAAGCAACTCTATTGACGGTCCCAAAACTAGCTATTAAATTCGTAAAATGACTCTCTTCTTGACAAAATGAGGGTCCACATATAAACTGGAAGGGATTCATTTTTCTTGCCCATCTACATTACTGCAATAAAAGGGAATCACCAATATAGTTGAAAGAAGAAAAACAATACCAAAAATGATATGTGCTTAAATGATCTTAACTCCCTAGTCTGCATCTTCTCTAATTGAAAGTTTAACCTCCAGGATATAAAGTCGGCCCAATCAAAGAAAATGGGGTTATTGCCTTACCTCATGGCTGTAGGAGAATAAAAGTTGACTTTACAAATATATTGTGCTAAGGTTTCCTGCCATTTATGCATAGTTTCATCTGAAGGCAAACCAACGAATCATGCCAACATCGAATATATGTCCAAGCTCTTAAAATATGAAAGTGGCTTCGACAAATTGGGAAGCTACCCCATCGATGGATCTTTAATTAGTTGAGTCTCCATAAATTGGTGTATTGTCATCGTGGAGACATATCTATCTTCTTGTTCATCAGTATGTATTTTTTTATTAACTGCATATGAAGGGGGCTTCAATCCATAAGCAAAAGCTTCCTAAACCTCATCTGGAGTGATGGTGAATAAAATATCTCTTCTAGAATTTCTAATATCTCTAGTGAATGGATCATAGAACTGGGCAATGAGCTGCACCAACTCGGGGTATGGATGAACATGCGGATATAAATACCAGAACAACTACAAATGATAGGGCACTATCAACCAGCTATTTGATGTTACTCCTTAGTTCATCGTCATTTCAACATCCTGCCTTAACCTCTCCATGCCTTTGTGAGTAATGAGGCAGTCACTAATTTTTGCCATAGTGTCCTTGTATAGGTCCAAATTGTTGAGCAAGGTGTAGCAACAGTATTTTCATTGTTTTCAACACATTCAGACAAATCGGTTGATGCAATGGACATGAGTTAAGAGGTTCTTCAGAGTATGTACAGTGATTATCCAAAAGATCAAAGTGGCCCATATGCTAAAAATCAAAAGGAAGAAAAATGTCGCGATATCGCGACATGTTGAGCAAGGAAGAAAACTATCGCGATATCGCGACATGTTGAGAAGAAAGAAAAACTGTTGCGATATCGTGACATGTTGAGAAGAAAGAAAAACTATCACGATTTTGTGACATGTTCAAAAAGAAAGTGCAAGAAAGATAAACTGTCGCGATTTCGCGACATGTTCGAAGAGAAAGCGTAAGCAAGATAAACTATCACGATTTCGTGACATGTTAGAAGAGAAAGCGCAAGCAAGATAAACTGTTGTGATTTCGTGACATGTTCGAAGAGAAAGCGCAAGCAAGATAAACTATCGCAATTTTGCGACATGTTGGAAGAGAAAAAGGCAAGTAGAAAAAGTGTCGCGATTTCGCGACATATTACAAGAGAGATAGTATGGAAGAAAAAGTGTCACGATTTCGTGATATGTTGGAAGAGAAAAAGGCAAGCAGAAAAAGTGTCATGATTTCGTGACATATTGCAAGAGAGATAGTACGGAAGAAAAAGTGTCACGATTTCACGACATGTTGGAAGAGAAAAAGGCAAGTAGAAAAAGTGTGGCGATTTCGCGACATGTCGCATTTTTACGACTTGAAAAGAATGACTTGAAAAGAGCAGGAAGGCGGAGAAGGAAAAGTGTCGCGATATCGTGACATGTCGCATTTTCACGACTTGAAAAGAGCAGGAATGCAGAGAAGGAAAAGTGTCATGATATCGCGACATGTCGCATTTTCGCGACTCGAAAAGGGCAGGAAGGAAGAGAATGAAAAAGTGTCGCGATATCGCAACATGTCGTATTTTCGTGACCCGAAGGCAAGAGAAAGTGCAAAGGAGAAAAAGTGTCATGATATCGTGACATGTCGTGTTTTCGTGACCCGAAGGCAAGAGAAAGTGCAAAGGAGAAAAAGTGTCGCGATATCGTGACATGTCGCATTTTCACGACCCGAAGGCAAGAAAAATAACAAAGGATAAAAAGTATCGCGATATCGTGACATGTTGCGTTTTCACGACCCGAAGGCAAGAGAAAGAGCAAAGGAGAAAAAGTGTCATGATATCGTGACATGTCACATTTTTGCGACTAAAGGAGGAGAGAGAAAGTAAGAAGGCAGAAGTGTCGCGATATCGCGACATGTTGTGTTTTCATGGGTACAAGCCAAGAAAAGAAGTAAGAAGGTAGAAGTGTCACGATATCGCGACATGTTGTGTTTTTGCGGGTACAAGCCAAGAAAAGAAGCAAGGAGGTGAAAGTGTCGCGATATCGCGACATGTTGTGTTTTTGCGGGTACAAGCCAAGAAAAGAAGCAAGGAGGCGAAAGTGTCACGATATCGCGATATGTTGTGTTTTCACGGGCAAAAGTCAAGAAGAGGACAAAGAGGCAGAAATGTCACGATTTTGCGATAGGTCACTTTTGCACGAGCAAAGAAGGGAACCCAGCCGAAATAAGATATGTGATAGTTAACTAAAGTTATACGGGAGTTACAGGGTCCGTTGTAGAAGAAAATCATGCAGCTAAAATAAGAAGAGTTAACTGAAGTCAGTACGACAGTTACAGGTGCAGTTACAAAGAAAAATCATGCAGCTAAAATAAGAAAAGTGAACTGAAGTCGAACGACGATTCATGAGGCCGATTACGGGTTGCATGCAAAAATATGGAAGTTAAAAATAGAGTCAGAACTTTGTTATAAAAGGAGGTCTACGTGGAGAATTAAAATGCTATTGAAAAAGAGTGAAAGTGCTCGAGATTAAAGTGAGGCAGATTTAATCTTGCGAAGAGAGCAAGAGGAGAGCGAGAGGCACGTGAGAGGTGAGCGAGTAGGGTGTGTGTTGTGTGAAGAGTGGGTGATGTTGAGAAAGCAATAGACCAGTTAGGGTCTTATAAAAGTAAAGGCATCTTTATGTCAATCTTCTAGTTTCAGAATAGAAGTCCAAGTTGGTGCTTGGCATCAGGGGTTGGTGCTCCTTCCAGTTGGTGCTGGTAAATCAGAGGTTGGTGCTCCTTTTTGTTGGTGCAGATAAATCAAGGGTTGGTGCTCCTTTATGTTGGTGCAAATAAATCAGGGGTTTGTGCTCCTTTCTATTGGTGCGAATAAATCAGGGGTTGGTGCTCCTTCCAGTGGGTGTTGGTAAATTGATTGTAAAATTGGTATTTTTCAAAGGCTAGATTTGGATGGGAGTCCAAATAGTCAATTTTTGAGGAGTAGCCAAAACTGGTGAACCTCGGTACATCTTGTGTTGTGTGATGCTCTTTTGTTATATTTGCTTTATTGGCTTTTAAGTTTTCATTGTTTCGACATTAAGAGTTGAAGATTTAAGTTTTTAAGAGCTACACTGACTCACCCCCTCTCTCAGTGTCATTGTGAGACTAACACAAATCGACAGTTATTTTTTTGAGCCCTTTTTGTTCTAGAACCCCCTTCCTTATTTTTGACTTCTTAAGCTCTATAGATTCTGTGACATCCTTGGACTCCTTACTTCGCTTTCCCATTCTCCTTTTATCTAAAAAATATTCTGAGCACTCTCTGGACTCTTTTGAAGCTACAATGCGAAACACAAGAGTAAAAATTTTAAAATAAAAATGAACTACAGGATTTTTACCTCATCATTTATATAGAGACCTCCCACAACTACCACAATAAATATTAAATTATTTTTTGCACTTTTAGGAGAATGTGAGTTTTATTCCGCTATCCTGGCATGATTCTTGATGTTCCAATGGTTTATCCTTTGATTCGCTGCTATATCTTCCTAGGGAAGAGTCATTTTCATCGTGTAACTTCATTGAAAGTTGTGCCCTGGCACCTGAAGCTTACTTGGAAAACTAAATCGACCGATTAAAAATCAATGATAAACATTTGTTTATCCTTGGGAACATAAACATTTTGCATAGTGCACATTTTAAATTAAATACCCTTTTACCTGTACTCAACCTCTCCGATCACTACCACTTATCCACGGGCACAATTTTTATTTACAACGTGCTTCCGAAACTGATGCAACTACTCCCTTATTTTTGGAAAAATTACTTTGGGCGTTGAGCAAGTTCATCCCTTTTCTTAGTGACTCCAAAAATCAGAGCAACATGTCTCACTTTTCCTTATTCCAGGATGCCTTTGAATTTCTTGGAAATTTCATGGCGAATAGCCTTTTAAAAAAAAAACTCTTATCTACTTTCTCTTTTTTGCCCATATTTAGAAAAATTTGAAACGTCTTATTTTCCCCCTTGTTTGATTTTCTCTTCTAAAAGAGCTTATTAAAATAAATAATAAGGCTTCGAAAACAAAGTGCATGAGATTTCTCCCTTTTTTCTCTCTTCTTTTTTCCTCGTTTTTTATTTATTTTTAAACATATACAAAAAAACAAAATCTCCATCACACTGCTCGACGCGTTCACCCAAAGTAAGGGAAAATTGTCTTTCACATCCATATTTTAGGGTGAACGCACTACGGAGTCTAATTTTGTCTTCACCTCATGATATCCAAATCATCTTTGCCCCATCCTTGGGCTGAACGGTTGTGTCACCCCTACTTTAGGTGAACCCGACTGGTACATATCGTGTTGCTTTACATCTATTCCTTTTGTTTTAATTGGAATGTGATATCACCAATTATTTTGCTTTGTCCCAAAGGTGAGTGTCGTCGTGCTCATCACAAGGGGTGACTGAGATCTTTCGAAAATCCCTTATTTTTATTTTATTTACTCCTGTATAGGCGCTTGAGGTGTTGGATTTTGATTTCGGGAAAAATGCTTGGGAATGTCACTTTGTTTTATCTTTGAGAGAGAATGCAAACTAGCTTTTCAATGCCCAATTTAATTCTCAAAGGGGCACTTTCTAGGAATAATTCAACATTATCTTTTTTTTTTATTATATATATTAAAATAGCATCAACATTTAAAATCAAATAACACAATGAAAAGGATATTTACATATGTACAAGTGGATACCTCCTTAGAACATCATCATTGAATATAGGCCTTCCAATGAAGACAATTTACTGGAATAGGAAGATCAAAAACCTCCAGATCAGGAAGATGATAAGCATTTTTTGAATTTACTACAGTAATTTGAAAAGGGCCTTCCTAAATAGAATCAAACTTATGGTGTTTTCTTGGCTTGGCCTTCTTTTTGTTCCATTTTAAAACTAAATATCCCACCTAGAAACTACATTCAGTCGTTTTCTTTTTGAACCACTTCTGCATTTATTTGGTGTATTTAGCAAATACTTGATAAGACTGCTCCCTATCATCCTCTAACTGCAACAACTATGCCAACCTTACACTCATAGGATCATATTCTTCATCTTCATCCTGGAATAGATGCAATGTTTGAAGTATCGATAACTCAATATGAGTGGGAAGAATGGCTTATTTTCCATAAACCAAGGCATATAGAGAAGTTTTTATAGATTTCTTCATTGAGATATGATCCACCCAAAATGCTTAATTCAATAGAAAATGCCAGCTTCTTTATTACTGCCCATAGTTCTTTTTAAAATCTGTAGAAAATTTATATTGGTAGATTGGACCAACCCATTCCCTTGCGGATAATAGTTGGACGATGTATTCAAATAAATGCCATATTTGCTAGCAAAATCTATGATTTTAGCCCTAATAAATAGAGTTCCATTATTCGTTACAATTGAATCTAGGATGCCAAAGCGAGTGATGATCACTTCCAAAGAGATAACAGTTGCCTGATCAGCCTTCTTGGTGGGAATGGCCTCCACCCATCTAGTAAAATAGTCAGTCATCATCAAGATATAATTGTGCTCTATGAAAGAGTGTGGATCAATGAATTCTATGAAGTCAAGATCCCATTGTTGGAAAGACACTTCTACTTGAATTGGGTGTAGAGGCAATGCTCCTTTTCTTATTCTGCCAACGTACCATTGATAGCTATCACAATGCTAAATTAATCTATGAGCATAAACGAACAAAGTGGGACAATAGTAGCCTGCTGGGATAATATTTAGAGCCATAGGCCTCCCAGAATAGTGACCACCAGACAGTCCATAGTGAAATTCCTCCAATATTTTCTCCTTCTCAGAATCTTTCACACACCTGAGAAAAACTCCATCAATATTCTTGTGATATAGTTTGTTTGGCAATAGAATGTACTTGAGTGCTTGCAGCCTAAACCTCTGAAGCTATGAAACATCAAAGTGATTTGGACATATCCTAGAAGTAAAATAGTTAACCAAATATTCTGTCCAGTCTCGGTTATTCATAGTATAATTTGTGCAAATTCTTTCGCCAATGTCCTCCTCATGTGCTGCATCCAATGTATCAAAGGCAACACTTTTAGCTAACTCTTGACATAAAGCTCACCCATGAACTAGCTTTGTTGGTATGATATCGACATCATATTATTGAATTTTTGAGACCCAACCTACCCTTTTATCGCCTAGTTCTCCTTGGAGTATAAAATTTTGAACATCAGGATGAATAACATAAACAATAGTTTTGCTCTAAAAAATGAAGTGTCAAAATTTTCTCAACGATTTCATCATCGTGTACACTTGTTTCTAGATAAAATTATACCTTTCTTGATGTGGCGCAATAACCTAGCTCAATAAGACAATTGGTTTCTGTTGATAAGCAACATACCCCCACTGAAAAATGAGATTCCATCCTTAGAAAATTCTGAACTTTCATTTTTTGCAGCAGGGACCCTCTTGATCTTTTCAGGTTTTAAATCCAAATTTGCTTGCCTCCTTTTTAAAGTTGTGCTTTTTCTTGCATTCTAGTTGTGTTATCCAAGAATTCACTTTTTACATGCTAGAATCATTCATGCACAAGCAAAATCTTGCACCGGTACCGAGAAAATCCAGAAAACATTTGCATAATTCACTGAAAAATCAAACTTTCCATTTTTGGTAGTGTCGCGATATCGCGACACTTCCATTTTCGGAAATGTCGCGATATCGCGACAAGTAAGTCAAAATGCGGCTAAGTGGCAGAAAGGTCGCGATTTCACGACATGTCGCGAAATCGCGACAGTTTTTTGAAGAGAGACGCAAGCTGTACGGAGGGCGCGATTTTGCGACATGTCGCGAAATCGCGACATGTCGCATTTCGCGGTAGGAGAGAGAAAGTGGGCTACAGAATGAAAAATCGGCTAAGTCGCAAACATGTTCCAAAATCGCGGTCAACGCGGTCAACGCATGCAGGTAAGGGAACTGTCGCGATATCGCGACGTGTTCAGAATCGCGGCTGAAAATCGGGATGGCTGTACGGAGGCCAGGAGGGTCACGATTTCGTGACACGTCGCGAAATCGCGACATGTCACATTTTCGCGGCCGACGAGGGAGGAAGTTGTCGATGCACTGGGCGGTCGCGATTTCGCGACATGTCGCGAAATCGCGACATGTCGCGAGATCGCGGTAGGAGAGAGAAAGTCTTCAGAGGGCCCGAAAGTGCATTTCAGCTGAAACAGAAGGCATCCTGGGGTAGCGACACGTGTCAAAGCGTGAATGGGACAAACAGAAGCCGACATGCAAGCTTATTTTGCGGTTTTAATCTGATTTAAATGTTTTAAGCTTGGATCTAATGTTTATTAAAGTGCTAATATAATCTTTTTGTCTTTCATGCAGGATTCCACCTGGCACTTGCGGGACAACCGGGAAAGACCATAAAGGCAAAGATAAAGTGCGGATTTAGTCAAGGACCGCCATGCTAGAAGAGAGGCTGCCGATAAATGCATTTAATGGAGATTTATTGCAGAATTGATAGCATGGAGACCATTTCAACTCAGAGATGGATTTACGGAGATCAAATTGATGGAGAAGTGGTGACTCATCCGGCTCACCAGCAGAATTAACGGAGGCATTTATTTGCAGCTGCGGATGAATGCAAGTTGCATTTGATTTTATCTTCTCCATTTATGGCAGCTGACTGCACAGATTTGCCGAAGGGTTAAGTTCTATCTGGACTATGATTTTAAATGGATTTTTATTGTAAAACTCGGGTCCTAGGGTTTAAGTGCGATAAGATTTAGGGTTTGAGCAAGATATTTTGAAAAGATCAGGGTCTGTCCTGAGTCTATAAATACGAGATTCTAAATGTAATCGCAGGAGGCGGAGACTTAGAAATAAAAGGCTTATAAGCAATTTCTTGCAAATTTTGTGAAATCCTTTGTTTCCGGACTTGGAGTTGATGTGCTTTAGCTTTTCTGTGATAGCATGGCCAGGAGCCCAATATTTTGCGAGTGTGATAAGTGTATTTTCTTTTGTTATCCGTTCCATTTAAAGTTTGTTAGATATATGCTGTAAATCTGAGTTGTCAAGATTAAATATGCTGTTAGGCTTCAGTTGTTCTCTTGTCCGCTAGGGGAAATTACGATTTCGGGTGTAAGTTTGTTCTAATTGCTCTGTCTTCATCTGTGCGAGCTAGAGTCGCTAGGTGAAAGATACCGATTTTAACCGACTGCCCTTGGATTTATAATTTTTTGCTAGATTCATTTCACTCTGCCTTGTGCTCTTAGTTGAAAGTGATCTTAGACTGACTGGACACTTTCTTCTGGGATTTGTTCTGTTGTGAAGCTGATAGCATAGATAAGATTGATAGTTTAGAGTTTTACAGTTTAAAGTCTGATAAACTTTTCTTTCTGCCCTACCCTACCCTCTCTTTGCTTACCGTGAATGATCCATTTTTATTTTCTTTATTTGCCTTTTATTTAAATCTGCTGACCCATGAGAGCTAGATCAAAGAATTCAAGTCAAATCTGATTGTCAACAACTTTTGCAACTACTGAACTAAGTTCAGGAACCCCCTGTAAGGTAACAGAGCAGTCCATATTGAAATCTATTCCAGAAGTGGAAAAGAGTGAATTGCCATTCGACCCAACTCTGTAACTCGCACCTTGGATAACCAGCTAGATCCTAAAGATGAGTGGGATACGTCTCGTGGGTGTCTCCGGAGCTTTCCTTGCCTTCATCCTTTCCTGGGGTGTGCATGAAAGCCGGACCAACATCTAATTGGCGCTAGAAGGAGGACAAGAACATCTGTTCTTAGTGCACTTGAGTTGAGAAATCCGACTGTATGTGGAACTGTAAAGCTGTATTTTATCCAAAGTCTGGTAGCCAATTTTCCCCTCCTCCTCAGCCAACAACATCTAATTGGCGCTAGAAGGAGGGGTGAACTCAGTTCAAGTATTGTAAGGGCATAATACCAACATTTGAAGGACCCACAGTGAACTCCGTACAATTTTGTAAATTGTCAGTACAGTTTTCTAAATTGTCAGTGCAGTTTTTAAATTGTCAGTACAGTTTTGAAAGTTGTCAGTACAGTTTTTAAAATTGCCAGGGAAGACCTCAAGTTCAGAACAGTTTTATCTCCATCGGCGATTATCCGATTACAAATCAGAACATCACTGTCAGCCAAGTAATAATGGCAAATTGGTTGGGCCCCACTGCTTTGAACATTCCAGGTATAGCCCATGACCTACCCAGAAGTCCAGAAAGATACCTCCCTAGGTATAAACATGATGGGACAAGAACTGCAGAAGAACACCTGCTAGCTTTTAAAAATGCTCTAAGATTGTTAAATATACAGCATGAAGATGTTGCCTGCAGATTGTTCCCGTTCACTCTCCAGGAGGGAGCTTATGACTGGTTTTTAAACCTCACCAACAATTCCATTACTAGTCGGGATGATCTAGAGAAAGCTTTTATATCACAGTTCGGTGAAGTGATAGATCCCAACATTTTATATCAGCAATTTTCCAGCATCAAGAAAGAGTCGGGAGAAACTGTCAGGTCTTTCAATATGAGGTTCCAAAGAGCTTACGGTAGAATGATTGGCCATTACATCCGAAATGCAAATCTGGCCTTAGAAATCTACAAGAATGCATTAGATTCGATGACCTCTATTTTCCTCGGGAGAGACACCAATATCACAACCCCGGCGAGTGCTTATAAAGAAGCCTTAATTCTTGAAAGACGACTAGGACCTCAAATTCCGAGCGAGTCCTTTGATATCCTATGTTACACAGAACATGTACATGTCCGGACCCCATTCCACATCATGAGTTAGTGCCAACATGTCATGCTCTACCCAAGGAGACTCCGTTAATCGTGACATCCACTCGGCATGTGCAAAATACGGAGAAAAGTTCGACAAATTCAAAGTGCAGGTGCTTGAACTGAACAGTTGTGATCTGGCACCACCCAAATCTGAAGTTTTTCCTGGTGAGTTAAATTTTCCTAGAGATCAAAGAAATATTGATATTTCTAGTTCACCCAAAAACAGTACAACCAGGGTTTTAGATTCTGTCACTTTTCTCGAAGAGTCAGAAAGTCTTGTAAGGTTTAAGCTCAAATCCAAATTTGAGCTTAAATCCAAATTTGCTTGCCTAGATCTACAGTTATTGGCCTTTTCTCAGATCTTGTAAGAACTAAAACTTACTCCAAAGAAGGTATCATAATATTGTGATAAGCTTCCCTGATCATATTGACTTGTTCACGAGCTGAAATCTTTACTAGCATTTGTACATAATTCATATGCACCATGCAGGTTTCTTCTCCATGAGGATCATTGCATGTTGAAAATCAGTATGCCTTTTTGGTCATGCTAGTAACCTAGTTTGCTAGCACCGTGGTGCTCTTCTTAGGGACTCTACTGGAAGATGCTTATTCTAAGGTAATCAGTGGAGTTTGAAATCTCCTCGAACATAATTCAACCCCAGCTTGCTTCTTCCTCACCATCATAAGATCATTTGATATTGTCCTTAAGGCTAAGTTATTATATTTTACTTCTTGTAATAATGTTGTAAGGGGATCAATATTGGATGATATGGGAGGTGCTGGTAAATATAGAGGTACTTGCAACACAGGCAACGACAATGGGGTTGGAGGCACCGACAATGTTGAAAAAGGAATTAATATCGAAAGCTAGGGAACTGATTGAGTGGGTAAATGTGGAAAACATGGAACTGAGTGTTGTGGGATAGGGATCGAAGTGATGTGAGACATACTATAATTCCATGAGGGAACTGGGTACATGGAAGGCATGGGTTGTAAAAGTGAATTAGAATACAAATTCTGTGGGAGATCAAGAAGAATAGGCATAGTCATTTTTTGGGGGAGCCTACCTAACATGATCAAATCAGATTCAACATTTTGGGCTTGTGTGTACAGGTCTAGTAATGTATTCACATTGGCTTGCCTTACTGCCATACCAATTTTAGTTCTAAACACCTTGAGATAGTAAAATGTAGCTTGCTCATGCATGGGCCACAAACCATTAGGAACTCTTTGCTAGCTTTGTGTGAACCTAATGTTAAAGTCAACTATATCCTCTTGCGAATGCCTTTGGATTTTTGTAAAATGATGCAAAAAGGAATATGGGTCAACTTGTTCATGAAAATTTTTAATCAACAACTCCGCCAACTGATCCAATGAGGTAATAGTGCCTGGTTGCAACGATCGGTACCAATACAATAATTTCCATCTCAACGACAAAACCAACAAATTTATCATCAATATTCATCCATTATGTCATGGATGGTTGCCAAAGAAGCCACATCTTGGATATGATCATATGCAATTTTATCAGTACCATCATAGGTTAGTAAAGCCTTCAAAGCAGCTTGGAGGACCAGATTTTATACTTGCAGGTTCAAATCCCCTGAGCTATTCCATGTTGGGAACTACTTTGGTGGAGGATTCTAAGCCCTATGGACTAGTATATGAGGTTTAGTGTGGGTAAGGATCATGGTCGTGTGAGGTGGAGGTTGAGGAAAACTCGTGGTGGTACTCACTAGGCTTACAGGAGAGGAGAATACACCAACTAATTGTGAGGATGTGACATATGGTATATGAGATATGTGGGGTAATGAGGATGTATGCTAAAAAGTGTCTAATTGAGGATGTTCCCCTAGCATTTGAATATCAAGTTTGTAGAACTCAATTTGATAATCTGGATTCTTGGCCCTCTATCTTGAATTCATGAGATATAGCTTTCACTGCCCTCATGTTTGGAATTTTCTAGGTGTAATTGAATCGTGAGATATTCAATTTCATAGGACAAAGGCAAACATCAAACCTTAATACTATTAGAAATGGAACCTTTGAGGTCCCACTGGGCATGCCAAAAATAGTTGGTCAAATATATGTTTAATAAAAAAAACTACATTTGTGCGTCCTAGATACGACCAACATTGAAAGGTCGGAGCTCCGTGCCAATCTCTAGAGAGGGTTGGTTCCCTTAAAAATCCTAAACTGGTTGAAGACTAGGGATGCAGGAAAGAAATTAGAAAAATAACAGAAATAAAGGGAAATATGGCCACAGGTCGGAATGTAGGATTTAGAGTAGACTAGTAGCAAGAATTCCACCAAGTGTTATAACAACATGTAACAAAAAGAAAGTAGCAGAATTTTCCTTACACTTTTGCAGTAACAACCTCTAGATTGCATTCCAAAAATAACTCATTCACCAACAATGTTTTAAATCCAGAGATAGAATTTTAAACTTAACAACAGGAACATGAGTATAAATAGAAATGCTTAAAACAGAAGGATAAGAATTCTTGCAAATTTTAGAAGCCAATTATCTTCTATTTATGCAGAGGACTTAGAAATTTTTCTTGTAGAATGTTCAACCTCCTTTTACAATGGAAATTTGATTAGTATTTATAGAGGATTTCACCTCTTTTATTAAATATGCATGAGAACAAAATGATCATAGATTGAGAACAAGAGTGAGGAAATTTCTCCTTGGAATCATTTAAAATCCATCCTTTTGGGGCAACGATCCATATTTTAGGGGAACATTCCCAAGAAATCAAAAACTTGGGTGTCAGTGCATAGAGAATTAGGAGACATTCAATATCTTGGAAATACACTCCCGCATTGGCAATCATGAAAAACAACCCCTATGATTCTATACGACTTTGTCCTTCACTTGGAATTCACTATTTGAGTTACTCGACCACCATTATTTAATGCTTGTAAAATCTCCCTAGGGTGCTATTGAAATATTTGACTATATTTCTTATAAAATGTGGCAAAAATATACAATTGGAGGGCTCTTTTGTCATAATTGCTTCGTCCCATTTTACCATTTTCTCAAAAAATGAATTCATCATTGAAACAAAAATTAGCTTTGCTGAACATTTTTTTGCCTAGCATGCTCGTGCGCTTCTCTTTCAAGAATGTGTTCACCCATGGGAGGGGCAAACAAGATGTTCACCCCTCAACAAGAGCGAACGTGCCAAAATTTTATTTTTAAAATACGTTCACCCATGGGAGGGGCGAATGGGATGTTCACTCCTCAACCAGGGTGAACGCGATTGCATTTTAGTGTTGGGGTGTGTTTGCCCATGGGAAGGTCAAACGAGACGTTCGCCCCTCAATCGGGGTGAAAATGATTTTTATTTATCATGATCCTTTTAAATTATTGAACCATTATTTGTTCGCCTTTTACTATTACATTCACCCCAACATAGGGCGAATGGAACGTTCGTCCCATCCTTGGGGTGAACACACCTTCATGTTCCTCTGCTTTTCGATGCTTTTTGAACTTTTTCCAAGTTCTTCTTCTTGACTTCTCCTTCTATTTTGTAGGCTTGAAAAAACCTTGATTTTACAGTGCACTTTGAATATAGCAGATTTGAATCCGAAATGAAATTTGCATTATTTTTTAGACATTTATAATCCCGATGCAATAAAGTTTACATTTACAAATTAAACAACAACATAGGAAATTACTTTCACAATAAATATTTTCGACTACAATAAAAAATATTCTATCAAAATATTCCAACAAAATTCCCAATGTGACATAGTGCAAAATTGCCAACACATATGTAATCATCTTTGCCCACAAAGTGGCTTATGGGACTTTGTCCTCCTTAAGTGGCTCTCTCACCTTGGGAGATATTGTGGAGTTATTTCTTCCTTAAGGAGTATTATTGGTGTTTCCCTACCTTAATGGTATTATCTATCTCTCTCTCATTTGTGGATTGTTATTGTGGATAATTATTTGTGGATGAATGATTTGATATTTTTGCATATTGGTGAATGATTTTTGTTTATAAGAATAAAGTTATGCAACAACATAAAATAGACCAAGCTTGAACCCATAAACCATTACCCAATTTATGAAGTGCATGGAGACAATCAACCTTTACCAATCATGCCCATCTACTTAGCCCTTTTTATCAAATCATCTATTGATTTACTTGCTTTTGTGTGTTGGCTAAAGGATCAAACCCATTGGGATCCTCTTCAATTAAGTGAATCAACCAAAGTATACCTCCATGCACCAAGAATAAATCACTTGGAACACTCCTAAAATTATTAAAAACCTATCTTTGATGAGTATCCTATCTAAACAAGTGAATCATCTCAACTATTGGTGAAACACCTAAAAAATAAAAAATAATCTAAGGGGGGTCAAGAAAATCACTAGATATTATAAGTAATTTGCTCACATCTTCAAGCATATCACTCTACTAACCCACCTAATCACTTGGAGTCAAGAATTTTCCAAGTACATCAAAATCAAGTGAATTGCTTTAAAAAGCAAGCAAATCACTTGACCATTTGAGAAAATTACTTGCTAAAATGAGAAATTTCCAAGTGTAACCTAAGGTAGTGAGTCACTTAGCCCTTTAAGTGAATCATTTGTAAATACAAATTAATCACTCGGGTCCAAAAATTATAAAACAAATTACATTCTCTAAATTTTATAATTTTTAAATTCCATCGATCTTGGACACCTCTTCTACCTCCAAACTCTCATCCAATCTAGAATCCAATATTGTATCTCTACTTTCCATAGCCACTATGCCACCCACATTTGTTGTATCTTCACTAGTACTAGCATTTCCATAGGAAGCCAAGTCATTTTAGGGAAAAGGAAAAAATAAGAGAGAAAAAAGAAAGAGACAACCCTTCCCTCCTTAAAGACTTGAGGAGTTTTTTGATGACATGCATAGAAGGGTAAAATTAGGAAATTTCAAGCACTTAGTTGGATTGGTCAAGAAATAATACTTAAGGAGGTATAAATTAGGTCCACATATTGATTCATGGATCATTGATAGAATATGGACCTCAATATTGAAGAGCAAAAGGCCTCGATAAACTAAATGTAGAAAAATAGTAAATACAAAATCAAAGTAAAAAAGATGAAGAAGATAATAAATACACACATAACATAATATTTCACCTGGAAAAACCTCACGAGAAAAAAACCCAACATATGAACATCTCCTTATTGTATAAACTTAACCATATCCAATACAATAATGTTCATATCTCATCTCTTTTCAAACCCTGATGCAAGTGCAATTAAATAACATCACAAGAATAAATTTTACAATACCATGGGAAAAAAATCATGGATTCAAAATTTTAACCCTAAACAACCCATATGGATCTAAAATATAGCTTACCATTTCTCTTTGGGAGCTATCATTCCCAAACCTCAAAAAGGATACGTGGAGAGTGTCTAGTACCTTTTAGATTTAAACCCACTAGAATAACATGGAAAATATTCAACATATTTCCAACATTCTCCCACTTGTTGAGTACTTTCAATAGGGGTTGAAAAATTCCATTGTCAATTTTCAAGGGCAATCATGCCCACAAATCTTCTACATCAAGAAAATTTTTGAGCAGGTACAACCTTTGTTAATGAATCAAAAATATTATTCTTTGTATCAACTTTCTCCAACATCACCCGATTCCCTTTAACCATCTCTCTCACAAAATGGTACTTGATATCAATATGTTTTGACCGATCATGAAAACCAAGATTGTGAAGAACACAAGCTTATACTGAGAGGGGGGTGAACAGTATAAGACCACTTTTTAATTTTTATTCCAATTCAATATTATGTTGTGTATAGATAGTAGTATCAATAGAAGTAATCAAAGCAATGCACAAAATACCATACACAATAGAGACACCACAATTTACGTGGTTCACCCAATGTGGGCTACTCCACGGAGAAAATATTTTACTAAAACTTTCTCAATAAATCTCTTTGGGAATCACTCCCAATTACAATGTTTATGGATATCTATCCAAAGGAGATGTTGATCCCCTAATCTCAAGTTCATGGATCTCTTCAACAGGAGAACTCTTTTCCCTTTTGCTCTGGCTATATGATATTCTAGAAGACTCTATCTCTCTGCTGCACTGACTGGTGGACCTCTCTCCACTTGAAGACTCCTCACTCAAATCTATCTTCAACTGTGCTAGCTCCTAGATCTCTATCCACTGAGACTCTGTCCTCTGTACTTCGTCACCTCCAAAGCTCTATCAATAGGCTCACTAAGAACCTGATCAATAGGCTCACACAAAACCTGCTTAACAATCTCACATAGAACTTGTCAAATCTATGCTAGCAAGCTCACCAAGAACTTGCCCAAATCTGCTCTAGCAAGCTCACCAAGAACTTTCCCAAATATGCTCTAGCAAGCTCACCAAGAACTTGCCCAAATTTGCTCTAGCAAGCTCACCAAGAACTTACCCAAATGAGCTCTAGCAAGATCACTAAGAACTTGCCCAAATCTGCTCTAAACTCTGTCCACAAATATTTCCATAAAAATTTCCACAAATATTTCCATAAAAATGTCCACAAATCTTTCTCAAAATTGTCCATAAATGCCTTCTCAAAAGCTCAATCAATCATGATCAAGTAGCACTCAAATCTCATCCACAAATCTATCACGTTAAAGCTCAAAAATGAACTCAATAATGAATGACAATGTACTCTTCAATGGATGACAACAATGATCCACAATGATCTCAACTCAACTCAACTCATAGAAGCATAAAGAGAATTGTTAGAGACTCAATATGTTCTAATCTCAATCTCAGCTCAACTCAACTCAAATCAACTCATAGAATCATAAAGAGAATTGTTAGAGACTCAATATGTTCTAATCTCAATCTCAACTCAAGTCAATATTATAGAAGCATAAAGAGAATTGTTAGAGACTCAATATGTTCTAATATTACTCTCAACCCAAATCATAATAATGGTATAGTTTGTTTCATAGAACTTGAACAATCACTTCACATATCACTTGACTAGGCTCAATCAACTCAGCTCAACCAATATCCACAAGGGAAAACTCTCTCTCACACAATCCTAGTCCAAGTATGTATCAACCAACTCAAATGTTTCCAACAATGCTCAACCACAAATCTCACATAAAAATGATACTCATGTTATTTTATAACTCAAGTTATTTCACAACCAATGGGCTTCAACAACTATGCTTATCAAACAAGGTTTAGACACAACTCTCAATTCAGAAAACCTTGAAGCATTCAACCAACCACTTTTGAAAAGGAAACCACAAACAATCCTTTTCCCTCCATTGATATTTCAGAAATCAACCACCATAAATAATCAATAGAAGAATGTGCCCATACCTTTTATGAAGATGAAAAAACCTCTTTGTAAATCTGCTACAATCACAAAATTATTTTTCCAATCTTCACAAGGGTTAGTAGATCACAAAATAATCAACATTACTCCACTTTCCAATAATCATCACCAAGGCCTTTAATTGCACATCTTCCTTATCTCTCCTAAAACCACTTGTACCATAAAATAAAATAAATCAAAACATTCCATAACCTTTTCACTCCCAAAACCACTTATACCATAAAATAAAATAAATCAAAACATTGCATAACCTTTTCACTCCAAAAACCACTTATACCATAAAATAAAATTAATCACAATATTGCATACCTTGTCACCTCACGAAATAATTAATCCTCTTGAAAAATAACAAGGTAAACTTCACTTTTGGAACCCCTTTGCAAAATTAGAAATATCTCTTAACACAAACCTTATTTCTCCTTCTAAATAAGTTAGTCAAATAGCCCTCGAAATAAGCTTTCTGAGGATATATAATATGCCCTATTTCCTAAATAAATTGAAACCTATATATGTATATATATATGTCACCCTCCATTAATTGCACATAGGTCGGCCCTCCATTAATTTAAACTTAAACTTTAAACTTTAATATCTTCATCACCGGAGGTCCTTTTTCGATGAAACAAAGTTCCACCTTGGATTTTAAGAAAATCCCTTTCCACATAAGCCCACATGGTTTTAAATAAAACCTTTTATTTTGCCTACCTTGGTTTTCATAAAAATCCTGTAAATAGCCATGCTTTCCAAAATATCATAAATGCTTATTTATGAAATATTTTGGCCACCAAAACCAAATGTGATCCATGTGACATCAATGACAACACAAAATGCCTCAAATTAACTCAAATTTCCAATAGATTGTTGGCCAAAAATATTGCACTCTGACTGCCACTGTCAATTCTTATAGCCTTCTATTTAAGGCCAAAAATAGAACACAACATTTGTAGCCACACTGCTTCTTTACAGACATGAGTTGCTACAATGTACTCTACTTTTTTTGTGGACAAAGAAACCATTGATTACTTTTTACTCATACAAGTTACTGCCCCTCCAAATAGTATAAACACATAAGCACTTGTGGATCTTCTCTTGTCTAGATCTCCAACCCAATCAACATCCACAAAACCTTGTAGATTTAAGTATTATTATCTCCAGATTTTCCTTGGTAATAGATAGCATTGTCTGAAGTTCTGTGCAAGTATCTAAAGATCCTCTTCATAATAGTACAATGTTCCTTTCCTAGATTAGGCATATATCTCCAAACTACTCCCATTGCATATGCAATATTAGGTCTAGTACAGACCATTGCATACATCAGACTACCAACAATGTTAGCATAAGGAATATGATGCATTTCTTCAATTTCCTCATCTATTTTAGGACATTGTTAGCATATAAATTTTGACCAATAGGATATGGAGTACATATTGGTTTACAATCATGCATCCTAAACCTCTGTAGTATCAAATCAATAAATTTCTTTTTATTTAACCATAACTTTCTATTTGCACGATCCCTTATTATTTCCATACCCAAAATAAAATTTGTACCACCCAAATCATTCATGTCAAATTCAGAAGATAACTGAGATTTTAGTAACTTTATCATCTTCTTATTATAACCAATTAATAGCATGTCATCCACATACAAAACAATGATAACACAAATTTTACCTTCTTGTTGAAAATACACACATGGATCTGCTTTACTTTTTCCAAGCCTAAGTGTCAAAATAAACCTAACAAAATTTTGGTTCCACATTCTTGGAGATTGCTTCAAGCTGTAAAGAGACTTTTCCAAATTGCATACCAAGTCCTCCTTATATTTTACTCTAAAGCATTTTGGTTGTGACATATATATATCTTCATCAAGTTCACCATTTAGAAATGCTCTCTTTACATTCATTTGTTCTATTTCAACATCAAAAGCAGCCAAAATAGCCAATAAAAATCTAATTGAAGTTAGTTAGCTACAAGAGAAAAAATTTCACTAAAGTCAATTCCCTCAACTTGAGAAAATAATTTTGCTACCAAGTGAGCCTTGTACTTCTCTAACTTCTCTTCTATAGTGTACTTCTTCTTGAATACCCAATTACAACCAATCAATTTTCTACTAGGGGATAATTTCACCAAGTCCCACATATTATTTTTATCTAGGGATCCAGAGCCATTTTCCAAGACTTATTCTCACTTGATTGAAGTACCTCCTTTACAATCTTGGGTTCTTCATCAATAACTAATATATTAAATGCAAAACAAATATTTGAAGGGCTATACCTTTTTGGGAGTCTTCTCACTCAATTTGATCTCCTCAAACTTGGAGTTCTAGGTTCTACATCTTTAGCTTCCTCACCTTCTTCCTATGAGTTTTTCTCTTCAAACTCTCTTTATAGTTCAATTTCTTTTATAGAACTAGGTTCTACCATAGGTTCTTCCTCTTGTTCCAATTTTACTTGAACTATTTTAGGTTCTTTTCTTGGTTGCATTTCTTATTTTGAAACCCCTTTTGTTTCTCTAAAGATCATATTACGACTATAAAAAATATTTTGTGTTTCTAGGTTCCATAAATTATATCCTTTAACACCAATACTATAACCCATAAATATGCATTTTTTAGATTTATAGTCTATCTTAGTACTTTTCTCTTTTAGGACATATATAAGCATCACAACCAAAAACCCTTATACGACTGAGAGAGGGTTTCTTACTAGTCCACAGTTCCTGTGGAGTCTTGTCCACAAAATCTAAGGTAAGAGATCTATTGATGAGGTAACAAGCAGTTAACACGACTTTTGCCTAGAATTTCATTTCCAACCCTACACCACTTAGCATGCTTTTGGCATTATCCATAAATGTTCTATTCATCCGTTCTACAACTCCATTTTGTTGTGGAGTATACAAAGTTATTTTTTACCTTTCTATTCCACAGTCCTTGCAAAACTAATCAAATTTATTAGAGCAATACTCACTACCATTGTCACTTCTCAATAATTTCCTTTCCTCTATAATTGAAGAGTTATTGCTATCAATATTTACAATGCTACCCTTAAGTTTGAATATATTTTCTATACAAACTCCTCTTGCCAAAACCAAGAATCCATGAACCATATTGTAACTATCCTTATTGAATACTACAATCACACTCATATCATTCATCTTACTCATAGATATCAGATTCCTTGCCAAACCTAAAATATGCAACACATAAGGAAGGGTTTTAATTCTTCCATATTTTAACATCAACTTGACTCTTCCTCGACTTATTATTTTATATGTTGATTTTTCTCCCAAGAATACTTCACCTCTATTTATCTTTTCATATTCACAGAATCCCTCCCTATGAGGATTCATATGAAAGGAAGCACCTAATTTAACTAGCCACGATTCATAGCATTCACTTGAGCATGCTGCAACTAAGAATAAGTCCTCTAAATCTTCATTTATGGTCTTCATTTTTACATAAGTTTATTCATTAGGTGATTGAATATTATCAGCCTTTTAGATCTAGAGTCTCTTTTATAATGCTCTAGTTTACCACACTTCCAACATTTTATTTTTTTTGGAGCAACAAATTCACCCCTAGATCTTGATTTTCTTTCTCCAAATTTATTTTGCTTCTTTCTTGAGAACAACCTCTCACAACCAAGGCATTCTTTTGATGATGGTCATCAAAATATTTTTATCTCATTTCATTAGATATAAATGTTTCTATTATATCCTCTAGTTTCAATGTAGAAGTAGTATTGGTGATAGCCATAACTTGGTTATCCCATGAATAAGGTAATAAATGAAGTAAAGTAATACACTTTTCCTCTTCATCCATTTTTACTTTAAATTTTTTTAATTGAATTACCACAATGTTAAAAATTATTCAGATGTTCAATTATAGAGTCACCATCATTCATCCGAAGTGAATACAACTTCTTTCGAAGAAAGATTTTATTTACCAATGACTTTGTCTGATATAAAGTTCCCAACTTATCCCATAATAACTTTGTTGTGGTCTTTTTCAATACATTCAACAATACCTAATTCGATTAGTTCAAAAGCAATATGCTTGTGGAATGGCCCAATTGGCTCACATAAGTGAAGCTCATAGGGTTAGCAATGAATCACTAGAAAATTCAAGTGATTCACTCACTTCCTAGAGAAATCTGGTTGTCGACCTATAGGAGGTAAAATTAAAGACATGAATCCCAAGTATAATATTTTGAAAGTGACTTTTTGGCATGTAGTGGAATCAAAACTTATTTTAGAATCCTTATAATAATATTAGTGGCACGTAAAATTTTGAGGTGCATCATTTTGTTAGAAACGATGATAAGCAAAGAAATATGTTAAAATTATTATATTTTATAATTTTAAGTAGTAGCTTTTCCATGAGCCTTTAATCATGGCATATTTTCATAGTATGAATTTTCTTGTTTGTTATTTATCCATGGTTTTCCACCCATGGTTTTGTCCTAGAGATATTTTTTAAAGGGTATGTATTGTCTATTTAAGTAGATCATTGTGAATAAAAAATATAGCTCATTCATAGCCATATTATTTGGTATTAGAGCTCTCATTTAGATCTCCTGGTCTTGATTTTTAAAGCTTTATGCTCAAGCTTTGTGAACACCTTAAGTCAAGAGCCTTTCTTATTGGATCCTAAGTGCTTTATCCATTTTCTTAGATGGATTTAATTGTATCTTTAGCTTGAGAGGTGGTCAAAATCTATGTATCCAATAATAATTCCTCAAATACAAGCATTTTAGATTCTCATTTTGTTGTGTTGTATTGGGTACTTTATTGTGAAAAAGAGCGACCACTCCACATCATGTGAGTTGGGTTGGCACACTTTCCAGATAATGATCTTTTGATAATTACCTCCCATGTTTGACTTTCTAGCAGAAGGATACCACCTCTTGTTGAGTTCATCATCAAGGATGAGAAGATCATCATGGTCATAGCTAGTTGTAGGAACGTGGATGTACCCATTACCTTGGTGTTGATGAGATAGTGAATGTCTATGCAGTCCAAATACAAGCCATGTTATAATATGGCACTATCAATAGGGTATGAGGATGACTCCGAGGAGGAGATAGCATATAAAGAAACCAAAGAATGTATGTTTCACTCCTCTATTCCTACTTCAAACCATGTCTTTCTTGCCCAAATGTAGCCTAAATTTGCTTAGCACCACCACCTCATATGCGCTTTCCACCATGGCAAAAAATACAAAAAGCATGCTCTAATTTTTTATGACCAAGGTCTACCCTAGCTAATGACTACAATATCATATTCATAATAATCCTCAATGCTCTTACTGCACAATTTGCCTCCTTTATTACGTTGTGGGAAAGATAAAAATTCCCCATGGTTTCATGTCCATGGTATCCAATCATTTGAGATACTACAATGACCTTGTTATTAATACCTTCAATGAGATGGAGGTAAAGTTTGTTGACCACATCTAACAAACCTTTGGGATTGGGCTATGATGGTGTGTTATAATTCTTAGCTGTATCCATTTGGTATATCAACTTTGATAATGAGATTACGATGGGTTTTGGAGATGATTTTATTTTCCTAATAATAGCTATCAACACAATTTTTTGTCTCCTTGATGTAGTAGCCTGATAACTCTCTATGTATGTCTTTCTTGATGCAATTTTAATTTTTTTTATGCTTTTTCATCTTGTATCATTAGTATATTATGATGATATTGAACCCATTGGAAAATATTTTTGACCAATAAGTTTGTGTTGGATATCACTCTCCACTCCCTACCTATGCACAAACTATGTTACCAACAAAAAATCTCCATTTTATCTTGTATTTGCTTTTTGCACCCTGCATTGAGAATGTATGGATAACGTGCATACTAGCACATTGTGACAAGTTATAGGTTATGTATTCTTGTATCAACTAGTATTTTATGGATTTCTATGCCACATGGTGGGTAGACATTAATGATAGTTATATGTAGATAACATCTTAGTTTCTCATCGCATTAGTTTTATTATCTGCTCAGGTTCCAATAGGTAATACAAATCATCCTACTCCTCCACCCATGCACATTTCACTTTCATGCACACATTTTCCCTCATAATATTCCATACATATTCTATGTTGTGCATGCACTTGTGTTTCCTTGTTGCGCATGCATTCTCGACCTCCCCTCTTTCTTGCATGACCAAAAAATAATTTTTGATGTTAGGTTTTTTAGTCCCCTTTGTCCAACGTGTACGTCACCTCCTCTTTCCTACATGACTAGAAAATAGCTTTCAATGTCAAGTTTTTGTGCCCCCTCTATCTAGCACATACACCACCCCCTCCAATTTTTAAATATTTTATTTTAGATTTAAAGAGAGAGAAGATTAATATATAAAGTGCATTTATTAATGGTTTGATGCACAAATTGCAGGGGTTGTTTTTTGAACTGGTGCATGAATTTTACCAAATAATATTTGTATACATAGAACATTATGATTGACATTGCATTTGTATTTACTTGGTAATTTTGAAAAATGTCATTCCTTTTATAAATTTGCTCAATCTAGGTAAGAGGTACTTGTGGTATTTCTTTGTAAAGCCATGATTACCGTTTTGACAAAAAATGGCCGATTTAGCTACCATATTTAGTTACTTGGCTGACAAGATAAATAACATGCATATCCAACCTTCACCACCTAATGGTAGAATACACACTCCTAATACTCAATCTCAAGTCAAATACAAGATACAAATCTATGATGGTTCTAGAAATTCCAAAGTGCTCAATAGTTGGATCCTAGACATGGAAATTTGGTTTATGTATAGTCAAATGCCTGATGATGACAAGGTCCCCTTTGCCAAGTTGAAACTTTCTAGAGTCACTAAAGTCTTGATTACTAAGCAAAAAAATGCACAAAATACCATCAACACTTGGGATTAGTTGGTTGTAGCCCTAAAAGCTATATTTTATCCAAGTATAATGATGACTTGCTCATTCAATGACTTCACTTTAGACAAGGAAGCTGCACGTCTATGTAAAATTATATCTATAAATTCAATAGGATGGGCATTTTACTTTGCATACTAGATCCAACACTTACCCTTATCATGAATTTCAAGAATGGAATTCAAGAACACTTGTTTAGGTAGTTGAAATACACTTTATTTGTGATGTTTGATGATATGTTCAATCAAGCATAGCTTGTAGAGGATAAACATGCAATGCAATTGAGAACATCTCAATCTTCCTTTTTTGCAGGAGCTTCCAAAACCTCAATATTGCAGTCCCAATAACATTCTTAGCAAGAAAGAAGTTCTTCTCTTCTCCTCTTTCTTCTTTTCCAAAGCCTTTTCTTTTTTTTATATTAATAAAAATTTTACTTATTGTAAGAGGAAGGGTCATGAAAAGTCTAAATGTTTTTAGTTAGAGGAAAAAACTTTGATTGTATAATCTTCTAATGAGGAACCAAATAATGTTTTCATTGTCTTTTGGAGAAGATACAACCTAGGATAAGTTAAAAAGTAGACTCAATAAAATCACCTTACTCAATCATCACTTTTTTATAGATAAATGTGATAATTTTCTTGTCACATTGCTTACCTCACACATGACTTATTTGTGGATTGTATCATCAATAATGGATCATAGATAAATTTAATTATTAAATCCATTATCAAAAAATTGTAGCTACCAATGGACCCACATCCTCATCCATATTCACTTGGATGGAAGGATAGTGACACCAAATGAAAGTTCACACTCACCTACACTTTGTCATTTGCTTTTGGCATTAATATTGTAGATAAAATCACTTGTGATGTGACCCCTATGGATTTTTATGGTTTATTGCTAGTTAAGTCCTATAAATATGATAGGAAGGCTCATTATGATGCATATAACAACACATACACTTTGAAACATGAGCACATAATATTTTTTATCAAATGCAACAGGAACACCGCACATATGGTTCATACAAATCTACATCAAACACAAAAGATTTCCCTAAATTTTAATTGACCATATTATGAACAATTGATATAAAACACACTTGTGTCTATACAATATGTTGAACTTATTCTTTAGAAGGAGAAGACAAATAACACACTTATAACAAATGGTTCAATTCACCTTCCTATAGCACCCCTTGTCACCATTTCTCAATCGATCATGACCCACATTTTGGATAAGTTTCCCAATATCTTTAGTAGTTTGCCTCTTTAACTTTACAGGAATTCTAGCTCAAGGAGGCCTATTTTCCACTTTACAGTGGTTATTTTGACAAGCATCCCATGCTTCCTCCTTTACAATATTTATTATTTGCCTAGATTTTTTAGTAAAAGACTCCATAAACACAATCACCTTTCATGGATTGTCATCATGTTCAAGTTGGAGATAATATTTGGTTCTACTTGGGCACACATTGTCATGAAGATTCACTAGACATGTCAAGGTTTCATATTGTTGCCAAATGTGGTCAACTTTTGCATTTATCATATTGGATATCTCATTATATGGATCATGTTCTTCCTTATCTCTTGAAAGCATTGAAGTCCAATGCTTCTATAGTGGGGAGAAATGATAAGGAAAGAAATATTAAAATGTAATATTTTAGGATTTTACGAGTAGGTGCACAGGGCATGTTGGACACAACTACCTCATCTTATTTGGGTGTAAAAATCACTTCTTGCACATCTTCCTTATCTTCAGTTCTATCCTCGGGTGTATTTGTCACTACTTCTACCTCAATCTCATTTTCTTCATTGGTGGAACTACAAGGAATAGCTGCATCTAAAATATATAGTTTGGGTGTAATACATTGATGATTGGGTACAAATTTCTCATCGCAATGAAAACAAAGGCCTTTTTCTCTTCTTTCCTTCATTTCCTTAGGGCTGATATGTTTAAATTGGTAAGATTCAAGTAAGTTTTGGGGTGGTGTAAGTATTTTGTGGGGACATTCTTTGGTCAAATTCCTACCTCGGTAAATAATATTTAATAATTTGATCCTTCCATTGGTGAAACTCCTCCCTTCGTATAGTACTATTTGTAATTTCGTCCTTCCACTAGCGAAACTCCTGGTAGAATTCCTTGAAGGTAATGTCCTACGATCTCCTTATGTTGACCATTTTAGGGTTAATTTGCAAATCCTCACCAAAACATAATTTAAATTTTGAGTTTTATTGGAGGGTTGTAAAATTTTAATCTTGATGTAGTTAGCAAAAATTTAGCAAAAAATTGGATCAAAATTTTATTTTTGAGCAACTTTTTATGAACCTCAACGGTCAAATTTTTTGAATTTGAAAATTTGGTTGGAAAGTGACTTTAAGTGGACAAGCAGACAAGGGTTTGAATATTATTGGTGGGAAAGTGGCATTAGTAATGAACAAGCGGTTAAGGGTAGGGGCGGCGGAGCGACAAGGGAGAAAGCAGAGTAAGGGTGGTGGTGGTGGAGTGGCAAGCACGAAGTGGAGCAAGATCTACAATGGGGGTGAATCGGGCAGGGAGCTGAAGCAGAGCAAGGGTGACAACGGGTGGTGGTGGGTGAGCGGTAATCAAGGGTATGCAAGGAGCAGAGGAAATAGCGTGACCGAAGTCACAACTTCTATTATTCGTGTTATGCATTTTAAACTGCAAGATTTATTTTCCTTTCCTGATGTGGGATAATAATTTTGTAAACTTATTTATTATGCGATGTTTCGATGACAAAAATTAAAGCAACAGTCTGAAGACTTTTTAACCTTACAGTTTAAAAAAAAAATTACTACGAGTTTTTTTTAATATCTTGATAGATTTTGCGTTAATTTAATTTATTTGGACCTTGAAAAATTTTACTCCTCATCTCACATGATTCTGACGTCGAAAACTATGCGTCGGTGGTCAAAAATTGATACAAAATTTAGGTTTGTTTTTAAAAATTTTTTTAGTTGCTAGATTTTTTGAATTATCTGCCTAAAAAATAGACATCGTGCCACAAGATAATTTCTCTCACAATTCGACTATGCTATTTGATTTTGCATATTTTTGAAGTTCAACAAAGATTGATAGAAGATATTTAGAGATCTAAAATTGATTCCTTTGTCGAAAACAATGTGATGATAGTTGTTTTCCTTCGTAGTAGGTCATCGAATTTTATTGAGTGTGTCGAAATACTACAGACATTGTAGGTGGGAATTCTGGACAGTGAATGACCGATGGAGGGCGGTGTATCTTGTAAAGGGAGTGGGCGATAGATTATATGGGCAGCATTGATGTTTTAATAAATTTTTATGAACAGAAACTGTGTAGGCTTGTGAAACCGAACTTCGTAGTGATTGAATGGATCTGTAGATTTATTTAGCAAAGTGAAGTATCACCAAATGATCTTTCATTTTCTATCACAGTTTCCCAGATGGCTCTGATACCATATGGTAGGACTCTAGGTCCTAACAGGTTACACAAATGGAATGAATGGATTTGGATGCAAAAAATAAATAAAACTGATAGAATCACCTTTTATATTGAATCACCTTTGCACTGGAATGGGGGATCCCTCCAATGAATTCAAATATATGTTTTATTGTTTTATCCTGGATGCTTACTTACACCCATTTGAATGATTATATATATCTACCCTATAGTTGTGAGTGAAAAGACACAATGGTCCATAAAATAATAAGTGATTAATTAATGGTTAATGGTTAGGATTAGAATCCTAACAATTTTGCATAGTGGATTTTCTATGAGCCTTAAATTGCATCAAATTTTTAGAGTATGATTGTTTTTGTTTATCAATAATCCATGGTTTTACGCTTGTAGTTTTGGCCCAAAGGTACTTTGTAAAGGGATATGTAATGCCTATTTAAGTAGGAAATTGTGAATGCAAAACCTAGCTCCTTCATACCCACATTAGATGACCCCAAATTTTCACTTTTAATACTAGTAATAGTTTCTCACCTCAGGTAACTTAGGGGTGAACTATTACTACAAATAGGATCCATGGGATCCATTGTAAACATATTTTAGCCATAACAATTTAGATCTACACTATGAAATCTACATTGTGCTTTGTAACTTATAAAACTAGGAAAAAATAATATCTTTTGCTTTCTATCAATGATACTATCTTTTTGTATTGTAAAATATGTAATGATTTGGATATATCTCTTTTATCCATATTGTCATTCACCTTGCTATTTCATATTATTTGAATGATAATATTGTTGTTATTAATATTCTCATTTGTTGATTGATTGTACACTTCTTTGTTATAGTTACGATCATATTTTTATTTCAATTCCTTACATCCTTAAACTTTAAACTTTACCATTCATACATTTTAAATTCTAAATTTTATGTTTATGCAATTAGAGTGGGTTAGATTAGGAATTAATAAGGATAGTGGAAAGTCAACCTAAATCTAGAGTTTGGAAGAGGTTGCAAACCCTTCCATCCAACAACTTATTGAAAAGTTGGAAATAGGGTGCATTATTGATCGAATTAGAATTCAACCTATTCCTTGATTCAATAGATCTATAGGCAGCTTTTACATAAAGGATATTAAAATCGTCCATCATCACAAAAGTTAGTATAAAAAGTATCTCAGAGTAACATTTTAAAGTCAAATTTGTTTTGAAATTCATACTCACATTTCTTGTTTTTGAGTTTTTGATTATAATAAAATGTGTTAATTAAATAATAGTACTAGTCATAGTATATTTAACATCATTTATAAATCCTATAGAAGAAGCGAAATATTAGAGCATTTTTTTTAAAAACGTCTTATCTTTTAGGAGCCATATCTTTGCAAAGGGTTATCTGATTTAGCTAATTCTTGGACCAACTTGTGAAGAATTTGAATAAATTTAAAATGAGTGGTTATATGAAGGAACATGAATAATATTGAAGGAGATACAACCCTATAAATTCAACCATCCATAACAAGGACAGTAACAAATTAATAAAATTAAAAATATTTGTCAAGTAGGGTTTGAATGATGGGAAGAGTAATGAAGGGCTAGAAATTTAGTGAGGCAAGACATTCTATATAAAATATAAATTTTTTTGGCCAATTTTTTTTCCCTTCTTTATCTTAAAAATTTTACATGCAAATTATTATAGTTTTTTTTATCAAATATTATATTTGCTATAGGACATTTTGATAAATTTTAATATATTTTGAGTTTTAGTTTCCTTTCCATGGATTGATTTATAGTTAAATCCTTAGAATCATCTCTAGTGGTAGAGGTTAGTGAGCACACCTCAGAGAGATCCTCGCTGCTTCAAGATAGGGAAGTTTTTTATAAATTTAATGGGTATTGGCTAGGGGTTTTAGCCTTGAGAAAATGGATTGATAGGAGTTGGAAGTCTCCAATAGTGATTCTATCCTTTCTTACCAAAGGTTATTCCTAGCCTTTTTTTGTTTTAAGTAAGAAAGAGAAAAAATCCTAAAAGGGGGTCCTTGGGTTATGGAAAGAGCAAGACTCTTCCTTACCCAGTGGTATGAAGGATTTTCACCTAAAAATGTAAATCTATCCCTAGTACCAATTTGGGTTAGGATGTTTGGGTTGCCCATTGAATTTTAGGAAATAGATACCTTCAAGAAAATAGGAAACACTCTAGGATAATTCCTTGAGATTTTAGATACTATGAAATATGGATTCTTGGCTATTTATGCTTGAATATTGGTCATGATTGATATAAGTAAAGCTTTACCAAAATCAATCATTTTTAAGTATGGGGATAAGATGTGGACTCAAAACATATATTATGGAAACATATCTTTTAGATTTATAACATGTTATGAGGTATTGCATATTGAGAGATCATGCCCTAAGAAGAGTCTAACAGACTCATATGTAGAAGATCACAAGAGAAAATTACAAGTGGTTATGGAAGAAGATGGTTTTCAACTTCTAAAAAATAGATCTAGAAAAATGAAAGAAAATAAATAGTGGAGACTAGTAATGAAGGATATTGGAATAAATACCAACTCTTTTGAGGCTTGAGCCTATGAAGAAAAAGTAGATCAAAACTTAGAGAACACAATACAACAGGTTCAACATATTAAGGAATCGTCTATTCAGTATGATATTGATTTAAGGAAGAACATTCTTGATAAAACTAAGGAATGTATCCCATTAGATTTTTAAGACTCTCTTGGAGTACCATGCACCATTTAGGAGAAAAAATTGATAAAAAAAATACAGTTTTAGAAGTTATTTCCTCTACCATTAATAAGGAAATACCAAAAATGAGTAGAACAAGTCAAAAGATTCTATAGAAGATCCAAGAGAAGATAAATATGATGAAAAACAAAATTGTGAAAGAATATCGAGGAATAGAATAATAAGAACTACTCTTGATATAGGCAAGGCAAAAGGAGGAAAATCCTCAATTTATCAAGTAAGATCTAGGGAAGCAAGAGCAAACATAGGGAAAGGAACACAAACTAAGTTGGTTGAAATTCTCTTTACCAAACAATAAAATGATATTGGTAATACGCAGGTAGGGCCAATAGCCCCTAATGAGATATGATTATCATATCATATAATATAAGGGGTGCTAATGCCTTCTCAAAGTAGAGGTGTATCATGGACCTATGTTTAAGTAATAAGCCTGATATTCTTTATATCTAGGAAACTAAAATGACTAAAGAAGTTTCAAAAACTACGAAAGTAGTGTGGTAAAGATGTGAATGAGATGCTATGGATTTTGAAGGAGTGGTAGGAGGAATTCTAACTTGTTGAAATTAAACCTCCTATATAATTATTCATAAAAATAGGCATTGGATAGCCTCTTTAATCACTTGCTACTTTGCAAATATTCATTACATCCTTATCAATATCTATGGACCTACAACTCAGTTAGGTAGATTAGAAGTTTGGAGTGGGATTAAAGCCTTTATGATAAGTAAATACCAATAAAACCTATTCATGATCATAGGATATTTTAATACCATAGCCAAGTTGGATGAAAATTTTGGGAAAATTAGGAAATTAACCCAAAGTATGAGAGATTTCTCAAATTTTATTCAAAATAATAATCTATGGGAGGTTGAGTTTGAAGAAGACAATTATACATGGACCAACAATAGTAGAGGTCAGAACCTAATAGAAAAAAATTAGACATATGCATACTCTCATATCATTGGCTAGATGAAGGAACTTGTGCTAAAATTAATAGCTTAACGAATATTGGTTCAAATCACTAGCCAATAAGAGTTAAAATGGTGGAAAGTTAATTTAAATAAGATCATATTTTAAATAAGACCACCCTTAATTTGTTGATATGATAGCATAAACATGAAATTCTTCAAGAAATGGTGGGTTGTATGCACTTCCAAATCAAATTAAATCTATGACATCTAGATTAAAAGAATGGAACAAGAACATTTTTGGAAATATTTTTGAGAAGAAAGAAGAACTAAAATATAAACTTTCAAAATTCAAAAATGGTGATCATAATAATCCAATCTCAGAGGAAAGGAAGTTGTGTAGTAAATATCATATTATTTTGAGTAAGGAAGAAAAATTCTAGATATTAAAATCAAGATAAAATTGGTTAAAAGGAGATAAAAATACAACGTTTTTCATAAGATGGCTATAATACAAAGATCAACATCCATAATTAGTAGAATTAAATTAATAGAAGTGGTTTAAATTGAATATTAGAGTGAAACTAGAAAAGAGGTAAAGCCCTTTTATCAAAATATTCTAGAATCAGAGGAGACTGATTTTCTTAATGATAATCTTCTTCAAGATGTACCTTCAGTTATAACGAATGAAGATAATAGAAAACTGGTGGAGTCTATTATTCTAGAAGAAGTTTTTTTAGCATTTTTATCTTTTAATAAGGATAAATTCCTAGGTCCATATGGGCTCTCTACAACTTTTTACAAATATAATTAGGATATAGTGAAGGATTATTTATTGGTGGCAGTGGAACAATCTAGGGTAAAACAATGCATACCTTATAAAATAAATGCAACATAGCTTACCCTAATTCCAAAAAAGGATGTTGAATTGATTGATTCTTTTAGACCCATAAGACTATGTAATATGACATATAATATTATCTCCAAAGTGATGGAAATTGATTAAGATCATTACTAGACAAGATTATTTCAAAAGAGCAAAGAGGATTTGTGAAAGGAAGACAAATTTTGGACGAGATCATAGTAGTTCATGAAGTTATACATTCAAAAACTTCAAGAAAAGAGAAATAAATGATCTTAAAACTTGATATGAGTAAAGCCTATGTTAGGGTTAAATAGGATTTTATTTTTACAGTTTTAGAAGAGTTTAGATTTGGGAAGAAATGGGTTATATGGATAAAATATTGTGTGTCTACACTTTCTTATTCAGTGTTGGTCAACTGGTTAGTAACATAATATTTTAAATCCAAGAGAGGCATTAGACAAGGATATCCTTTATCTCCTTATTTGTTCATTTTTATGGTAGAGGTTTTGAGTAGGAACTTAAATAAGGTTTACAAATATGGGCTTATAAGTGGACTTAAGGTTAGTAATAACATCAACAACAACACCTATCAATAGTTTGTAGATGATACAACCATTTTTGTAAGGGCGAGGATAAATGAGGCCAATGCTTTGAATAAATTTGTAAAGGATTATGAAAGATCATCTGGGCAAAAAGTTAATAGGACAAAATAAAAAAATTTATTCCTTAACACTCCAAATTATATCAAAGCAAGAATTTGCAAATTACTTTAAATGGATGAGGTAAATTTACAAACAACTTTTCTAGGGATGTCTTTATTTGAGGGGAGAATGAGGATAGAATTATGGAATCTAGTTATTAGTAAAGTTAAAAATAAACTATCAACTTAGAAATGTAGATGGTTAATATTAGCAAGAAGAGTGCAGTAAATTAAGTTAGTCTTATAGGCCATTTCAACATATTATATGTCATTGTTTACTATGCCAAAATTAATTTAAAATTTTTTAATCTATATTATGCGATCCTTTTTATGGTCAGGTTTACATGATAAAAGGAATTTTCCTTTAGTGAAATGGAGCAAGGTGTGTGATGATAAAACTAGGGGAGATCTTGGTTTAAGTGTTCTGATAGATGTAAAATTAGCTCTTAGGGGAAAAGTAATATTGAGATTGTACAAAGAGATTCAAAGAAAATGGGCAAGAATTATTCTAAGTATGTTGAGCCGAATAACCCAAGTTTAATATTTACTGCATTATCGCTACCAAATGTGTTAGGAACCTACAATTAAAATAAAATCGTTCACACAAAATATTGTAAATAAATAGAAATTCATCAAATAACAAAATAACACTATGCAGAAAGTAATTGCAGAATTGAAACAATCTCACAAAATAACTTAGTATCATGGGCCTCTTCGAGGGGGAAACCTCCTTCAATATTTCATTAACTTGCAAAAAGATACATTCGTACATGGCTCCATGTCTTTTAAAGAAAAACTTCATGCAACCCTAACCCTAAGCTCAAGAGTTGGCTTACATGCAAAATGCCACTCGAGCTAGAATCTTCTACCAAACATCGGTTACATTCTTGATAATGGTTACATGAAATGGCCCCACTTGTCTAGGTGCCTTACTTGCCACATACCATTACAAAAGTATTACAAAATAACATTATAAGGGGGTACCCACGTTGGAAGTGGGTCATTACATAATCAAATGAGAATTACAAAAATAATGTTAGGATGGGGTCCTAACATGTCCTTCCCCTTCAAAAAGCTTTGTCCTCAAAGTTGTAGATGAGGAAACTGGTGCTGGAGCTATTGGAGAGACTCCCATGTAGCATCTTTTGGTTGTAGACCATGCCACTGAACAAGGACCTCAGTAATGGCTCGGTTGTAAAGAGTGTGCGTCCTATGATCCAACAATTGTTCTGGCTCGAGCAAGATAGAACCTTCTTCATCCAATTTTAGGAGGGAAGATTGAACCTGTACCTGATTTCCCACAACCTTCTTGAGAGAGGATACATGAAAAATAAGGTGGAGCTTGGATGTCGATGGTAGGGCCAATTTGTAGGTCATGGCACCAATCCATTGTAAAACCTGGTAGGGCCCATAGTATTTGGCAATGATTTTCTAGCACCTACGAAGTTGGAGGGATGACTGTTTGTATGGCTACAAGTGAAGGAAGACCATATCACCAACATCAAAGCTATGCTCAGAATGGTGTTGATCAGCTTGTTGGTGCATCTGGTTTTGGGCTGCTTCCAAATTCATCTTCAGTTGATGGAGGACTTTGACATGTTGGCTGAGTGTAGTGTCGATTGCATGGACCTTGGAGCTACCTGGAATGTAGGAGGAGGGTGTGAATGGAGGCCATCCATAAACTACTTCAAAAGGGGTGACCTTGGTCATCGTGTGATAGGAAGTATTATACCACCACTCGGCCAAGGGAAGCCACTTCACCCATTGTGTAGGATGATCAGAGGTAAAGCAATGAAGGTAGATCTCCAAATATTTGTTGATAATATTAGTCTAGCCATCCATTTGTGGATGATAAGCTGAACTCATTTTGAGCTGAGTTCCCTACAACTTAAATAATTCTTGCCAAAAATTACTAGTGAATGTAGGGTCACGATCAGACACAATGGATGTGGGCATGCCATGAAGGTAAAATATAGAATCAAGGAAAATTTGGGCAACTATGGAGGTCATGTAAGGATGGGAGAGGGAAAAAAATGAGCATACTTTGAAAGATGATCCACTACCATGAAAATAATTGATTTGCCTTCGGACTTAGGTAACCCTTCAATAAATTCCATGGAAATATCTATCCAAACCTATTCAGGAATAGGCAAGGGTTGTAGAGTTCCTAGAGAATGCACCATTTTACCTTTCATCCATTGATAGGTGTCACATGCTACCACAAAATTATGTATGTCCTTCATACCTTTCTAAGAAAAGGTACACTTAATCCTTTCATATGTTTTGAGGAACCCATAATGGCCTGTAGTGGGTGAAGCATGCATTTCCTTCAGAAGTGGAGATGTGTGAGGAACAACAAGGTGCTAGTGGTAGCATAAATCTTGTCCATCCCAAGTGTATCCAGGACATGAGGTAGGCTCTATTTGAAGGGAGGCAACCAAAGTTTGCAAGCTTGAATCCTTAAGCACCTCCTCATGAAGAGAATTTATCCACTAGGGAATGGGTGAAGAAATGGCACATAGCATATTGTGAGCCTCAAATTGGTGAGAGAGGGCATCCACCACAATGTTCTCCTTACCCTTTTTATAAGTAATATCATAATCATAGCCCATGAGCTTAGAGACCCACTTCTATTGTTTGGGGGTGGCAACCCATTGCTCTAAGAAATATTTGAGACTTTGATGATCTATTTTAATGGAGAAATGATGCCCAATGAGATAAGGTCACCAATGAGTGACCACATGCAAAATGGCAAGCATTTCCTTAGCATAAGTTGATTTTCCTAGATTACGATTGGAAAGCACTTTACTAGTGAAAGCCAAGGGGTACCCTTCCTACATCAACACCATACCAATACCATTGCTTGAAGCATCACTTTCAATTACAAAAGGCTTGGAAAAATTAGGCATTGCTAAGACCAAAGTGGTTGTCATAGCATGCTTCAACTCTAGGAAAGCTTGTTTAGTTGGACCAGTCCAAGTAAAAGAATCATTTTTTAACATGGATGTTAAGGGAGCGATAATTTTTCCATAATTATAGATAAATTTATGGTAATAGCTTGTAAGCCCCAAAAATCCATGAAGACCTTTTAGAGTGTGAGGTTTTGACCACTCTTGAACCACCTAAATCTTCCTAGGGTCAACTTTAACTCCATCTTTGGTGATAATGTGTCCCAAATACTCCACTTCTATCAACCCAAAAGAACACTTGGACCGCTTAGCATAAAGTTGATGTTGTGCCAAAAGTTGTAAAGTCTGATCCACATGGGAGAGGTGCTCTTCCCAAGAGTGACTATAAACCAAAATATCATCAAAGAAAACCAGAATGAATTTATGAAGAAATGGATAAAAAATGTTGTTCATGAGGCTTTGAAATGTGGAAGGTGCATTGGTCAAGCCAAATGGCATCACCAAGAATTCATAATGACCCTCATGAGTATAGAATGTGGTTTTGGGAATATCTTCATCCTTGAGTCTGATCTGATGGTACCTAGAGCGAAGATCTAATTTGGAGAAAAACATAGTCCCATGCAGCTCATCCAATAATTCATCCACCATAGGAATAGGAAACTTATCCTTAATGGTGAGCTTATTGAGCTCACAAAAATTGATACATAATCACCATGACCCATCTTTCTTTCGCACCAATAAGATAGGAGAAGAGTAAGGGTTGTTACTCTAGTGAATGACTCTAACTTTTAACAATTCTTGCACTAACTTCTCTATCTCTGACTTAAGGGCATGAGGGTATCAGTACAACCTGATGTTAGGTGGTACACTACTAGGTACCAATGGAATGGCATGGTCATGGGAGCAATATGGTGGCAAGTCTGATGGTTCAGCAAAAACTGCATTGTGCTTTGTCAAAACAAGTTGCAAATATTCAAGAATTTGGTCCACTTCTGAAGTAGGTGGTTGGATTGCAAATATCTGTGCAATGACCCCACAAGAAGATTTTTTAACTTCTCCATATAGTTTGAGCTGATAATCTGAGGAGGCCCTACTTTTGAACCCCAAAGAGTGTAAGACTATCCATTCTATGAAAATTGCATCCATAGCTCTACAAAATTCCATGAGATGGTTCCCAATGTACCTAACCATTGAGCTCCCAATACAATATCACATCCCCCTAATTTTAGAGTAAACATATCTTTTTTGAGCTCATAATCCCCTATTTTCACTTTAACATTATGACATTTACCTTTGCAAGGCAAAGTCCCTCCATTGGCCACCATAACCTCAAAGGAATTACATGTGTGTATGTAACAATTGGCCTGCTTGGCGATTCGAGGATCAATAAAGTTGTGTGTACTTCCTAAATCGATAAGGATTGTAAGACATTGGCCTTTGAAAAAACCCACAACTTTCATGGTTTGTGGTGTAGTAATCCTTGACAAGAGCATGGACAAAAATTTTTGCCTATGGTTCTTCCTGTATTTCTTCCTCATTTTGGGGTGGGTCTTCTACTGGCTCTATTTCATCATCACTTTGGTCATTATTGATAGGATCTTCGACATCTATGAGGAACAACTTCTTTTGGGTACACCTATGCCCTCGAACATATTTTTCATCACAATTGTAGCACAAACCTTGAGCGTATCGAGCATCCATTTCTTTTGTAGTCAAGCGTTTGTGGGGAATGATTTTATTTTCATTATGAGTTGGAAACTTGGGAGGAAATGAGGGTTTAGTTTGTAAAAATTTAGATATCCTCCTTTGAGCTAAGAATTTGGATTCAGCCAACCATGCCAAGCTTATAGCCTGCATCATTGTTTGTGGTTTGAACATCTTGACCTCGACCTAGAGATCATCCTTCAAGCCATTGATGAAACAACTCATAAAAAACCCTTCATTCAACCCCTTAGTTTTGTTAGCCAATTTCTCGAATTGGGTTTGGTAATCTCAAACTATAGAGGTTTGTCTCAACTTTGTCAATGCTCCTTGAAATTCATCATACTCACTAGGGCCAAATCGAGTGAGTAATTGGGACTCAAAATCTTCCCAAGAAGGATCAAGAATGGTGTGTTGCAACCATTGGTACCACTATAAAGCTTCTGATTCAAGATTGAAAGAAGCCATCTTGACCTAGTAATATTTAGGGACATTGTGGAGTTGGAAGAATTGATCAACATGACATAACCACCCATCCATGTCTTTCCCATTGAACTTAGGAAAGTCTAATTTAGGCATCTTGAAGGTAGTATCATGGTCAAAATTAGTGTGAAAACCTTCCTTTTCCTTATGGGGTCCTTTTCCTTAACCTGACTATTTAGTATCTTGATACTCAAATACTTGTGGGCCACCTTGAAGCTTAGACTCAACCTCTAGAATTTGTTCTTGAATTTTGGTTTTGGAGGTAATGTATTCACTTTTAAAGCATTGGATGTCATCTTGTATTGCTTGATTATCTTGGAGAATGGCACTAAGTTGTTTGGTGATGGTCTCCAACATTGAGGTGGTTTGTTCCATCTCTTTTTGGTGTCCACGAGTACCAACAACCATTTTGGTGTGATTTGAACGACTACTAGTGACTTACTAAAAATAGAAGTGTGATTTCAGGGGTTACTATTTTTAGTAATAAGTCCAAAAAAGTGCTTGGGTGCTATATATCAAAATGATTAGCTTAAAAATATGGTCACAATGAGCTATATCCCACAACACTGATTTTGGGCACCCTAGACTTTTTTTATTATTATTTTGATGAGTCTACTGGTGAGGTCGATTTTTCCTCTGAAGGTTGGGTTCAAAAGTTGGGTACTATGTCAACTGATTCTGACTACTAACCACTCTTGATACTGTCCTATCACCTATACTATGACCACTAACACTGTTTAGTCACTAACTCTAGGATTCTCTGTACTATGCAGTTACTAACACTATCTATTCTATTTCTATCATTGACCACCCTATAATTACTAATAGTTATAAATAATTGTTACTACCATTGACCCGATTATTACTGCCACTAACCCAAATGTTACTAAAATATTTCTTGACTATCATAAATACTTGTATACTCTTTCCTTGACTATTTGGTGCATGTAGTATTTTTTGTGATAGGGAAGTCTCCTTCGTATGCTCAATTTTATGGGAAAAATTATAGGTTTAGTAGAATATGAAGGCTTTGTTTTTGTAGGTTGAATTTTTTGATAGAACTAGGGTACGCTAGGCAAAGGAGTATGTAATACCCATAGGCCCTCTGTTATACCACAGTGATGAACAATAGTGCTCGGACCAATATTTTAGGCCACTACCCAAGGAGGATTCCACACATACCCTTGAGCACACTATCTACCTCTCTGATAGTATGAGAGGGTAATATTTTGGGATGTTGTGTCTCATGTACTATGGATAATACAAGGCCAAAAATCTTCCTAATGGATAAAAGTTTGTTTAACCCTAGATGGTCTCCCTAAATACTCGAAGATATGTGGGAGCTCGATTCCATGTGCATGGGTGTTGTCTGAGGCTTGGGTATTGGAGCCTGATCACCCCTCACTTCACTAGATGCTTTATGGGCTATCTAGCTTAGCCAATAATGATAGCTCCTCTATGATATTTTAAAACCCTTAACACAAGGTTTCTAACCTACTCAACTACTATATAAAAATAAAGGACTATATTTTTTGTTAGTTTTTGTTGTTTTTTATTTAAATAAAGGATAATAAAAAATAAAAACATAGAAAAATTATACCTAACAAGTGGAATGGATGGGCAAGAATTGTCGTAGTCATAGCAGAACTCGGCCCTGGAAAGTGCTCTGATACCACTTGTTAGGAACCTACTATTAAAAATAAACTCACTCACACAAAATACTGTAAATAAACAAAAATTCATCAAATAACAGAATAACACTATGCAGAAAGTAATTGCAGAATTGAAACAATCTCACAAAATAACTTAGTATCGCGGGCCTCTTCGAGGGGGCAACCTCCTTCAATATTTCATTAACTTGCAAAAATATACATTCGTACATGGCTCCATGTCTTTTAAAGAAAACCTTCATGCAACCCTAACCCTAAGCTCAAGAGTTGGCTTACATGCAAAATGCCACTCGAGCTAGAATCTTCTACCAAACATCGGTTACATTCTTGATAATGGTTACATGAAATGACCCCACTTGTCTAGGCACCTTACTTGCCACATACCATTACAAAAGTATTACAAAATAACATTATAAGGGGGTCCCCACGTTGGAAGTGGGTCATTACATAATCAAATGAGAATTACAAAAATAATGTTAGGATGGGGTCCTAACAAAATGATTATGCTCTTTAGAATGGTCTAAAAAATCTATTGATCTAAATGATTAAAGGTTTAAGAAGAGTGGTGGGAACTAGAGAAAAAAATCTATTTGGATGGATACTTGGTGTGATAAAAAAACCACTCAATTTAGATCCAATTTTGAAACCTTGGATGATATTGCTTCAAGATAAATATGGTGATAGGGTTTCAAACATTTTGTACAAGGATCAAGAAGGAAGATACAAACATAAATAAGATTTTTTTACAAGTATACAAGACATTGATGTTTGGAGGTAATTGAGTAGAAAGATAACTGTGATTATTTCAAGGGGAGCCAAGGAATAATTTATTTTGGAGTTGAATAGCTTAGGAGAATACACAACAAGAAGTGGATATAATGTAAAACACCAATAAAATAGTAATATCACCAGAATATGGACATATATTTGGGATAGCCCAAGCATTCTTAAAGTTAAAATGTTTTTTTGGATAGTAGGTCATAGAAGAATTTTATCCTAGGATAACCTTATGAAAAAGGGTTTTCATAGCCCTTCTCAATGTGTTATTTGTAAAAAAGAGGAGTATAGATCATCTCTTGGGATATTGCTCAATAGTCTAGAAACTATGGCAATGGATTATTAATATGTTTGGTAAATGCATGGTGATGAATAGCAAAATTGAATATTGGTTAAAGCAATGGTAGAACACTTATAAAAGTGAGGATTTACATAAAATATGGGATATATCAAAATATACAATACTTTGGATTGTATGGCTAGAAATGAATAGAAGAATATTTAAAGGAAAGGAAAACAATTTAGAGGCAATGAAAAAGAAGATAAGTTTAGCCATAAATGAGTCTAAACCAACCCAATCAACTTACCTAGTCCCTAATTTGGAAGCAAAGAAACTTGATAGATGGAGTCAAGTCATTAAATGGATATTGGGTACAAGAGAATAAAAAAGAAGGCAAATAATATAAAGTGAAAACTTGTTAGCTTTTGATGTTATATATTTAAGGAAATGCAACCACAAGGACTAAAATAAGCATGCAATATTATATCTATGATAATGGCAATTTAATTAGCAGAAAAATGTTTTAAGAAACTTTAGCAATAACTCATAAAATAGCCATTAATGAAAGCTCATGAAAATAGTAACTTCATACAAAAAATGGAGATCTTGAATACTCCATGCTTCATACAAGTTCTACATTGTATCTACTCTAGTCTATCTTATGCTTCTCTCTATCTTCTCTCTTTCTCAAACATCTATCAAAGGCCTATATATAAGAGATATGTCTCTTGGCCTTTCACCTACCTATGACTCTTCATCTTCCTATTATGTACATGTGGACTACATGCACATTTACATCATCAAGTACTTTGCACATTCTAACACTTGTGCATTTATTACATTGCATAAAATAAATACTCAAATCCTAATCTAAGACAAACTCCTAATTTAAATATGTACCCAAGGTGGTACATTGGCATGTACCAAATAATGTAATATATTCCAACAAAACCATAAAATATGGAGTTGGTTAAATTAAATTTTGATGGAGCATCTAAAGGAAATCCAGGACTAGTAGTAGGAGGAGGAATAACTAGAAATAATTGAGAGATTGTTAGATTTTAATGAATAATCACTCAATAATATGGCCACTAAATCAATAATACTCAAATCAATATGAAGGAAATAATAATGCTAAGAAAATGAGCTTATATTCAAAATATGAAATAACTCATTATTGCTAATGACAAATGCTGAAAAATACAATAGCTCTTATTGAGTAAAAAGACCTCAAATACATCATATTACATCACCTTCTATTTCTCCATGGGTGATGTCCCATCTCTTTATCTTCTCTTGTGATACTATTCTATTACAATTGCACATCCATATATAGGATGAAATGTGACTCTTCATAAGGTGTTTCTTGGCCTTCACTCTTCCTGTGACTCTTCATATTCCTATGCATGATAGACATGTGTACATATGCATACCTAACTAGGATACTTGTTCTTCATATTCTAAAGGACTCATACACATGTGGACAACATGCACATTTACATCATTGCACATTCTTGTGCATTTATTCCATTGTATAAAGTAAACCATAATCTAGACATGTACCAAATAATGTAATATTCTCCAATAGATATTTTTTCTCATTATGCTTTCAATAGTGGATTTAACACAAATAATGAAGTCAAAGATTGGGTGACTTTAGAAGGGTTAAAATATGCAAATAAATGAAATGGAATAGAGTATGAATGAAAGTTGATTCTCTTATAGTAATAAATGTAATTTTGAGAAAAGCAAAGGCTCCATGGAACATATAAGAGATAATTATGGAAATTCAAGATCTTGCTAAAGAGTTTGAAGAAATCAAGTTTACACATACATTAAGGGAAGGAAACAAATGTGCAGATAGGCTAGCCAATAGAGGGGTTTTGATTGAGGATCGTGAAGTTAAATTCTCCTTTCCATGGTTAGAGGAAGTAGTAAGTTTAGCTAAAGCTGACAATAAAATGTTTACTAACTGAATCAAATAATGATTAAGATTTACTTTAATGTTTTCCATTGGTAATATCTGTTTTATTTTATAACAATAATGTGTTTTCATATAAACTATTTATTATAATTTTTGTGGTTGCACTTGTGTTTCAGGAAAGAAACTAACAATCCAAATTTGGTAAAGTGGACTATGATAGTGTGATGTTTTAGAAATATTACTCTACTAAGATGCAATGCATAGATAGCAGAGGTGAAGTTTTGGTATTGTGAAGGTTGCTATAGGAAAATGTCAAGAAGGATGTTGAATTCTGGAATATTTGTATTCATACAAGAAATTGAAAAAATCCAAAAAAAATGAAAATCAAGAATTCAAATATTTTATGTAAATTGATGTAGGTTTCTAGCTATAGCATCTTAATTGAGATGAAAAGTGTATCTATTTGTAAACTCTCAAGCTTCTAAAGAAGAGATTTGTAATTTATAGAAGATCCAAGTACAATCCTCATTATTCATAAAAAAAAAACATTATTTATAAATTTGAACTATCAATATGTTGGAGCAGGTTAAATTTATAATTGTATGCTATCTTCATTTGCATTGTAACAAGCATCCATCATAGGATTGAGATATTTGGTGTCCACTTGGATACTAAATCATCAATGTAAAAAACACTAATAATATTATGCATATTCTAAGATTGAGAAATTTGGTGTCCACTTGGATACTAAATCATCAATGCAAAAAACAACACTAATAATATTATGCATATTCTATGTAAGTTTCATTTTTCCTCAATGTTTTTTTTAATATTCATACAAACTAAATTAAATATTATTTCATTACTCTAAAACATAAATTTAATTTATTATTATAATAAACATATATAAAAAATCCTTAATATAATATTTAAGTTTCTTTATGTTTCATTTTTTCAAAATATAAAACATTTTAATTAATTAAACCAATATAGCAATAATATTTTATACTTTATTAATTTCTTTAAAATTAAAATTAAGTTTTGAATTCAAGTTTACAATAGTTATTAACTAACAACGTTGTCGATTGAATACTTATATTAAAATAAGGGTCTTTCTACATCTATTTAATAGTCATTTCATTGATAGTTTATTTATATCAATATCAACATTAAAAAACATTCATTTATTTATATATATTAATATCAACATAAAAAAATATTTATTTTTTTATTTGTCAAGGTTCAAATTGTGGCATGGGAAGTGTATAAGGGTTGATTGTGTGTTAAATTCCCTATTGATAAACATAGTTCTTAGCTTTACGAGAGTTCATGATTGGGATGAGACTGCTTAACCCTGTGTGTTGATGGTAGGGGTTTTTCACACTAACCAAATTTAAAAAAAAAATCATCTTTTTACTATATATATATATATTAATATTATACGAAATATATTTTTTAGTTTAATTTTAATAAATAAAAGATATTTAAAAAAATTCAGGTTTTGGCTCTTCTTCGGGAGGTCCATTTATTTTTTTATTTGTCAATGTTCAAATTGTAGCATGAGAAGTGTGTGAGAGGGTGCATGTGTGCTAAATTCCCTATTGATAAAAATAGTTCTTAGCTTTACGAGGGTTCATGGTTGGGAGGAGACTGCTTAACCTGTGAGGGTTCATGGTTGGGAGGAGACTGCTTAACCTGTGAGGGTTCATGGTTGGGAGGAGACTGCTTAACCCTGCGCGTTAATGGTAGGGTTTTTCACACTAACCAAATTAAAAAAAAAAAATCATCTTTTTAATATACTAAAAAATATATATATTATATAAAATATATATTTAGTTTAATTTTAATAAATAAAATATATTTAAAAAATTTGGGCTTTAAAACTAGTTACTCTTCCAATAGTAACATGAATAGGGCCTCCTCGTTTTTGAAAACCATCTATCCTTCCAAATGCTGAAAAGAATAGAAATCCTGATAACATGTCAAAAACACCCTTCTATGAGGGGCACAATCAAGGGAATCACCAAAAACATTTTTCAAACCTTCCTTGTTCTTGGGCATTCCCAAAATATGCTGAATAGTTTCACTTCGACCAACTAGGGATGAAATTTTAAAATACTGCTTTAGAATAAATAAAAGTGTTAGGTCTGATTGCTTGTTTTTATTTCACGAACCGATGTAATGGCTCTCTGTTTTCTGTTGATGTATTTTTTATCTTTTCTTTAATATGAAGTATTTATTCAAAAAAAAAATCAGGCTTTGACTCTTCTTCAGATGGTCTAAGGTTCAAACCACGACATGCGTAAGTGTGTGAAGGGATGGTTGTGTGGTGGGGTGGCTTTGGCTCTTCTTCCTCAATAGAGAATTTAACACAAAGCCACCACACACCCACCCCCTCATTCACTCGCCCACGTCGCGGTTTAAACCTTAAGGGGGTTGTTGTGTGGTGGGGTGGCTTTGGCTCTTCTTTCTCAATAGAAAATTTAACACAAAGCCACCACCCACTCACTCCCTCGTACACTCGTCCAGGTCACAGTTTAAACCTTAGACCTTCCAAAAAAGATCCAAAGCTCTAACCGTTATGTTGCACCCTATGTACATGTTTTTTTAATTAGACTTTACTTTTATTACATCATCAATTATACAAGCATATTATAATTTTATGATTATACATGTATCACTCCACACGATTTAAACTTAATACTTCTTTTTAAAAAATTAGAAATATAATTTATTAAACTAATATTTTTTAATTTTTGTATTTTAAATTTTAAAATAAAATAAAAATAAAATTTATAAATAAATCCTTATAAAGACAAAACATTTGTAAAAACTTTAGATTACGGACAAGATGATCGTGTTTATAACCAACTATATGCCTTGAGTGCTAAAATATATTATTATTTTATTTTTTGAAAAATAATGTGCATTTTGGAGAAATATGATGGCAATGCTAATGTTCCCCACAAACCCTAGACATAATGCCAATAAAAGATTCCCATAAATTATGTTACCTAACCAATCATCATCTTATGCACCTACACAAATTGTGATGCCATAAATGATATCTCTCACAAATTTTGATGCCATAAATGATATCTTTCCCAAATATTTCATTCACCGTGCTCACTCCATTTATGGACATTATGTTTGTCCTATGTAATGAAGTTATATAATGACCATTTTATTAATATGGAGTGTGGGCAACAAAAACAATAAATGGTTAAATCCTTTAATTACATGTGAAGTGCATAAAACACATCATATATAATTATTATTTTAGATGTTTTGGAAAAGAATGAAAAAGTTTATATATATATATATATATATATATATATATATATATATATATATTTATATATTTATATTTATATTTATATTTGGATTTGGGTTGCATAGGAAATTGGTAATACTTTTGGTCTTGTTCGAAGCATGACTTCGAACTTGTTAGTTGTCATTATAAATTTTAGTCTACTAGTAAAGACAAAGTCAACAAGACCGGAATTAAAGTGAGACAAACGAACAAGTACTCAACCCCTATCAATTGGTCTATTCCCTTCAAGTAAATAAGAAAATATGTTTTATTAAAATATCTTAGGGAACACCACAACCAACAAGAACCCAATAATATAAGGAATCAAAGTGAGACAAACCAACAAGTACTCAACCCTAAATAAGAAAATATGTTTTATAAAAATGTCCTAGGGAACACCACACCAATTCGGGCTTTGGCTCTTCTTTGGGAGATCCAAGGTTCAAACTACCAACCCCTATCAATTGGTCTATTCCCTTCAAGTCAATAAAAAAATATGTTTTATTAAAATGTCCTAGGGTATAGGGCTTTCGCTCTTCTTTGGGAGATCCAAGGTTCAAACTACGACGTGGGAGTGTCTGGTGACTTTGTGTTAAATTTCCTATTGTTAAACATAGCTCTCGACTTTACGAGGGGCCATGGTTTGGAGGAGATTGCTGAGCCCTGCATGTTGTAAGGATTTCTCGCACTAACCAAATCAAGAAAAAAAATTAAGATTATAAATTATGGTCATGGTTTGGAGGAGACCGCTCATTTGGAGGAGACCGCTGAGCCCTGCACATCACAGTGATTTCTCACACTAACCAAATCAAGAAAAAAATTAAGATTATAAATTATTTATAATTACATATTAGTATTATACTAAAATATATATTTAAACTTGAGTTTATTTTTTAGTTGAAGAATATAATGATTAAGCTAAATTTAAAAAACAAATTAATATTTTTATATATTTTTATTATATTAATATTAATTTCAAAATATTTTAAATTAAGAATAATATATTAAATGTTTTTATTGATAAGATTTTAGGTTTAAGATTTGTATTTAATGAGGAAATATTTTTATAATTTTTTTATTATATTAATATTAATTTCAAAATCTTATAAATTAAGAATAATATATTAAATGTTTTTATTGATAAGACTTTAGGTTTAAGATTTGTATTTAATGAGGAATAAAGTTATACACTATATTTTATTATAAAATTTAGTTGGATATAAAAATCTTGTCTTATAAAACTACTTTACTTTTACTTTTATAATTGAAATATTTATTTTATAACATTTAATTATATCTCTTCATATAAAATGGAAGTTTGGAATAAACTTTGTTGGGTGGCAAGTTTGGTTGAAGAGAAATAACAAATCTAGTTGAAGAATAAAATGATTAAGCTAAATATAAATATAAATATAAATATATAAATATATATATATATATATATATATATATATATATATATATATATATAAGTTTTTTTATTATATTAATATTAATTTCAAAATCTTATAAATTAAAAATAATATATTAAATATTTTTATTGATAAGAATTTAGGTTTAAGATTTGTATTTAATGAGGAATAAAGTTATGCACTATACTTTTTGTATAAAATTTAGTTGGACATAAAAATCGTCTCTTAGAAAACTTTTTTTTTTTTTTTTTGGATTTAATGAGGAATAAAGTTATGCACTATACTTTTTGTATAAACCCTGTGACTGACGTAGAGGGCTGAGCAGACTCCTCCCAACCACGATCCCTCCTAAAGTTGAGAGATATACTTATATATAGGGAATTTAACACAAAGCCACTACACACCCACCCCCTCACACACTTGTCCACGCCACTGTTTGAACCTTAAAACCTTATGTTAAGGAAAATTGTTCTCCGTATTCCTTGGGGGTTAGGACTTTTCGTTCCATGGGGTCTATCCCATTTGGGTATACCCTTTAGGTTAGTTGAAGGTTTTTTTGTGTATCCGATGTAGGCTGCCAAGCTTGAACGCTGGATCTCCTTCCGAGGATTAAAGGAACTTGCCAGTAAAGTACTTGGTGCGGATACAAAAAATACTTTACTTTTACTTTTATTATTGAAATATTTATTTTATAAAATTTAATTATAACTTTTCATATCGAATGGAAGTTTGGATTAAACTTTATTTGGTGGCAAGTATGGTTGGAGAGATATGCCAAAATTTTTAGGAAAACCTTTTCACCCTTGGATGACGTCTAGCAAATCATTTGGAGGAAAGTCACGGAAGCTATGGTAGGTTATGCTAAAGAGGAAAATCATGCAGAAATAGGGATGATGGATAGTGAAGTCGTAGTGCAGGAGGGACAAGACAAAGCTAGTTGAAAAACGTTTTCATAAGGCTTGAAAAAATAAATACTGATGGAGCTGCAAAAGGTAATCCGGGTAGAGCTAGAATTGGAGTGGTTTGTAGGAATCATGTTGGGACAATACTTTATTGAAAACTACAGGGCTTGGGCAGGGGCATGAACAATGAAGTAAAAGCCTTAGCTATCAAATTTGTTTCTATCTGAACAATAAGTCAAGGTTATAGAAGGATAATTATAAAATTTGATTATCAAATCTTGGTAGGAGCTCTGGATTGCATGTGGAACTGCACTTTGGAGACATGGAGGTTGAGGATTCTTGTCACCCAAATTAAGGAGTTGTAGAGGGAATTGGATGATGTGATTTTAATTTATGTGGGTAGAGCTCAAAATAAAGTGGTAAATTTTTTGGCTAAGATGGGTACCGAGAAGGAGGTAGGGGTTTAGTGGCACAATAGCATGACTATTAAGGATGAGAGGATTAGGCAGGTTGGTGAGCAAATATAGTGTTTGACTAATTTGAACAACCATTGCAAACATATGATTTAGGATATTTGGCTCCAATAAAGATCTCTTTTAATGTTATAATCAAAAGTGGTTAGTTTTTAAAATCTTGGGTTTTAGAGTTATAAAAATTAGGTGAAAACTAAAATTAGAAACAGGTGTTTTTACTAAAACTAAAAAAAAGTCTTAACTCAACTTATAAATAATCTTGTTTTAACATACAACTTTTAAATTCTTTAAAAAACTTATAAATATAAGTAACGCAATCCCTTTCATCAAATAATAATGTTAATATCATCTTAACGTATGAATCCATGATATTATATAAAAATGTGTTAATCCATCGAAAGCAGGTAACCATCTTTTTCTTTTTAGTAGTACCTTTTGTTGGACTTAAAACAATTATTATTTAAGATTTTTTTTAAAGAATAAAAATGTTTAAAGGGGCGAAAAATATTTAAAAAAAAAACTTAGATATAATAAAAAATATATATTAAAAAAATACTACATTGATATTAGTTCGTTATTAATAATAAAAAAAGAGGAGACTTTCCTTGGTAGCATGAGATCAAATCTGCTCCAGAAAATGTATTGTCGGTTGGGTTGGGGTTCATTAATCTAAGTTTCTTATATCCAAATTAAGGTGGAAACTCTTAAAGAAAGAAGATATTGGATGGGTAAACATTCTTAGGGTCAAATACCTTTTGCAAGATGAGGATTTTCTTATAGAGTGCAACCTTCCAAAAGGTTTCTTCTTTTGGAATAGTATTTTGAAGACTAGAAATCTGATTCATATTGGGAGAAGATGAAATTTGGGCATTGACACTAATATTGAATTTTGGAAAGATCCTTGGATATTTGATTCCCCTTGGTCTTAATCCAAAGATAAATTTTCTTGAACCTATCACTTCTCAAGTCTTTGGAGATAAAGTTCATACTTTATTGAAATAAAAATGGTAGGAAATGTTGGAAATATTTGCATATCCAAGGTATTGATTATAGTGGTGAGCAGGCCATTAAAAGTATTTCTGGTATGTTAAGAACTCAGTACATTAAAAACTATGATGTTGAAAATGCTTTGGTGTGGAAACTAGAAAAAAATGGCTCCTTTGTTCGATCTGCTTATGCCTTAATAAAGGAAGATGTGGATAATTGATTCCCGATAAAATAGGTGTGGAACAAGGACCTTATTCCAAATATTAATTTTTTCTTTTGGTTGGTTGTCTAGGACAAGATCTTGACATTAGAAAATCTTCAGAAAAGAGGTATGATCATTGCCAATAGATGTTACTTGTGTGAATCTAATTGTGAAAGCTCTAAACATCTTTTCCTAGAGTGCCCTTTCTCTAGGGAAGTTTTTAGCATTATCCTTAGAAGGTTTGAAGTGGACTGGATTTCTTTAGAGAATCTTATAGATATGTGCATCTAGTGGTCCTCCCTTTCTATAGCCTCCATCTTCATTCTCTTTGGAGGTTTATCTTCCTACACTTTTTATGGGGAGTTTGACATGAAAGAAACAACAAAGATTTTAAAAATCAATCAAGAATACTTAAGGTTGTGGGCCATAGAATTTTGGACTCTTTGGTAGAAACTTCTTCCATCCAGTCTATCTTCAATAACTAGGGGAATGGATCTGAGGCCAAGATTATGAGGAAATTAGGGCTCCTCAATTTATATCTTTCCCAGGGTGAGATCCAAGATAGATAATCAGTCAAATGGGGACTCCCCCCTCTTGGTTGGTTGAAGCTTAACTTCTATGGCATAGCAAAAGGAAACCTAGGCTTGGCTGGAGCTGATGGTGTATTAAAAATGATAAAGGGGAAGTCCTTGATTTTATGGAGAATATAGGTGTTCAATGAAGCCACATTACAAAGGCCAAAGCTTTGTTACAAGGGATTATTTTGATGGGAGAGCTCAACCACAATAAGCTCATTATTGAAGGACACTTGTTGAATATCATTAACATTATGAAAAATGCTCAACCCCCCAATTGAAGCATTATAGATTTTTTAGAAAAGGAAAAACAAAAATTAAACCTCCTAGACAATTTTCAATTCAAGCATGTTTACCGTGAGGGAAATAAAGTGACTGATTCTATGGAAAGTTTGGGACTCGATCAAGATTTCCTTACTATTTGAAGAAATAATTTTCCTCAAGAAATGATTCAAGCTTCTAAAGCTGATATGGAAGCCATTTTTGTACAATGAATACTTTTTAGTTTCTCAAGATAAGAGTAGTTTTAGTGAATTCCTGTTTGATTCTTTCTAGAAGGTTTCATTGTCTCTTCCATCTAATAAAGGGGAAGTCCTTGCTTTTATGGAGAATCTAGGTGTTCAATGAAGCCACATTACAAAGGCCAAAGCTCTGTTACAAGGGATTATTTTGATGGGAGAGCTCAACCACAATAAGCTCATTATCGAAGGACACTTGTTGAATATCATTAACATTATGAAAAATGCTCAACCCCCCAATTGGAGCATTATAGATTTTTTAGAAAAGGAAAAACAAAAATTAAACCTCCTAGACAATTTTCAGTTCAAGCATGTTTATCATGAGGGAAATAAAGTGACTGATTCTATGGAAATTTTGTGACTCGATCAAGATTTACTTACGATTTGAAGAAATAATTTTTCTCAAGAAATGATTCAAGCTTCTAAAGCTGATATGGAAGCTTTTTTTGTACAATGAATACTTTTTAGTTTCTCAAGATAAGAGCAGTTTTAGTGAATTCCTATTTGATTCTTTCTAGAAGGTTTCATTGTCTCTTCCATCTGATAAAGGGGAAGTCCTTGCTTTTATGGAGAATCTAGGTGTTCAATGAAGCCACATTACAAAGGCCAAAGCTCTGTTACAAGGGATTATTTTTATGGGAGAGCTCAACAACAATGAGCTCTTTATTGAAGGACACTTGCTGAATATCATTAAAATTATGAAAATTGCTCAACCCCCCAATTGGAGCATTATAGATTTTTTAGAAAAGGAAAAACAAAAATTAAACCTCCTAGACAATTTTCAGTTCAAGCATGTTTACCGTGAGGGAAATAAAGTGACTGATTCTATGGAAAGTTTGTGACTTGATCAAGATTTCCTTACGATTTGAAGAAATAATTTTCCTCAAGAAATGATTCAAGCTTCTAAAGCTGATATGGAAGTCATTTTTGTACAATGAATACTTTTTAGTTTCTTTTTGTTTCTCAAGATAAGAGCAGTTTTAGTGAATTCCTGTTTGATTCTTTCTAGAAGGTTTCATTGTCTCTTCCATCTGATAAAGGGGAAGTCCTTTCTTTTATGGAGAATCTAGCTATTCAATGAAGCCACATTACAAATGACAAAGCTCTATTACAAGGGATTATTTTGATGGGAGAGCTCAACCACAATAAGCTCATTATTGAAGGACACTTGCTGAATATCATTAACATTATGAAAAATGCTCAACCCCTCAATTGGAGCATTATAGATTTTTTAGAAAAGGAAAAACAAAAATTAAACCTCCTAGACAATTTTCAATTCAAGCATGTTTACCGTGAGGGAAATAAAGTGACTGATTCTATGGAAATTTTGTGACTCGATCAAGATTTCCTTACGATTTGAAGAAATAATTTTCCTCAAGAAATGTTTCAAGCTTCTAAAGCTGATATGGAAGTCATTTTTGTACAATGAACACTTTTTGGTTTCTTTTTGTTACTCAAGATAAGAGCAGTTTTAGTGAATTCATGTTTGATTCTTTCTAGAAGGTTTCATTGTCTCTTCCATCTGATAAAGGGGAAGTCCTTGCTTTTATGGAGAATCTAGGTGTTCAATGAAGCCACATTACAAAGGCCAAAGCTCTATTACAAGGGATTATTTTGATGGGAGAGCTCAACCACAATAAGCTCATTATTGAAGGACACTTGTTGAATATCATTAACATTATGAAAAATGCTCAACCCCCCAATTGGAGCATTATAGATTTTTTAGAAAAGGAAAAACAAAAATTAAACCTCCTAGACAATTTTCAGTTCAAGCATGTTTACCACGAGGGAAATAAAGTGACTGAGTTTATGGAAAGTTTGTGACTCGGTCAAGATTTCCTTACGATTTGAAGAAATAATTTTCCTCAAGAAATGATTCAAGCTTCTAAAGCTGATATGGAAGTCGTTTTTGTACAATGAATACTTTTTGGTTTCTTTTTGTTTCTCAAGATAAGAGCAGTTTTAGTGAATTCCTATTTTATTATTTCTAGAAGGTTTCATTGTCTCTTCCATCTTCTAGATTTTAATCCTAATTTCAAGTGCAAAGACTAAGCATCCTATTAAAAACTTATGCGGATGAAGCAACCCATATCTTGATCAACATAAAGAATAACTTGAATGATGGTGGGTCTAGATTAGAGAGGTAAGTCTAGATGGGGATGAATGAAAAGATTGATGTCTATTGCAACCCTGTTGCTCTTGTTGGATTTTTTTGTTATTTTCTGTTAGGTAGTTGTCTTCTCTTTTGTTTCTATTGAATACCTTTTTAAGGTTGAGCTTGGATGGTTCTTAGATTAGTTTTTTTATGTGCTTCTATTGTATTTCTTTGTGGTTGTGATGCAAAAGGTTTAGGGGCCCTTTCAAAACCCTTTCTTCCAACTTATTAAAAAACTTAATAATAATGATTTTGTATAATTTAAGTAAATATAATGTTAATATAATAGAAAATATATAAATGTATGAACCCTACGAATTGACTTTAACCGAATAATTATTTTCAAATAATTTTTAACAGACAATAGATTATGAATTTATTATATTTCACAATTATTAAAAGGATCATTGGTGAACAACTCCCTCCATTTGAGAGGTCCCTAGTTTAAATCCCTATACAAACATGACATCTGAGCGAGTGTCAAAAAATATCTTGTGGCTTCCTTCTAGATAGTGGTATACCTAGATGTGACCACACTTCCAACCATGTAAGAGTGGCTCTGGAGGTTTCTCTCTAACCAAGAGTTTTATGAATGGGAGGTCCAGTGTTCGAACCACCCCTTATATTATCTTTGTGGACACATAAAAAATCCACTATGTATGCCTTAGGGGTATACCCAGATGATACTAGCAACATGCCTCAAGGTTGAAGTAGTGGGTTTCCTTTCTAACACAAAGGTTTTTTGGAGGTCCGGTGTTCGAACCACTCCTTGTGTTGTCTTTATGAACACATCAAAAAATATTGTGTGGCTTCCCTCTAGATAGTGGTATACCCAGATGGGATGATATTTTTGGCCACCTAAGAGTGGCTTTGGAGGTTTTTCATGACCCCAAAAGTAATAAACGAGAGGTTTGAACCACCCCCTATGCATCTTTGAAATACGGTTGGTTTCTAGAGCATGGACCAAAGATAGATGGGAGAACCATCCCCTATGCATATTTGAAGTGCGATTGGTTCCTAGGACATGACCCCAATATGGATAGGAGGTCTAGTGTTCAAACCACCCCTTGTGTTGTCTTTACAAATACATAAAAAATATCTCATGGCTTTCCTCTAAATAGTGGTATACCCGAGTGGGATGATATTGTTGGACAACTAATATTGGATTTGGAGGTTTCTCTCTACGAAAGTATTTTCATGGTCCCAAAATTAATAAATGGGAGGTCAAGTGTTCAAATCACCCCTTGTGCATATTTAAAGTTTAGTTTATTTCTAGGACATGACCTCAAAATGAACGAGAGGTAAAGTGTTCAAACCATATCTTGTGCTATCTTTACGAACACAAAATAATCTCTTATGGCTTCCCTCTAGATAGTGGTATACCCGAATGGGATGAAACTATCGACCACCTAAGAGCGACTCTAGAGGTTCTCTCTAACCAAGAATTTTGTTCATAATTGTAGTGTAGTTGGTTTTCGAGACATGGCCCCAAAATTAATAAATGGAAGATATAGTGTTTGAACCACCCCTTGTGCATCTTCGAAGTGTAGTTGGTTTCTAGGACATAACCCTAATATTAATGAGAGATCTAGTGTTTGAACCAACCCCTATACTATCTTTGTGGACACATAAAAAATCTCCTATGGCTTCCCTCTAGATAGTGGCACACTCGAATGGGATGATATTTTCGGCCACCTAAGAGAGGCTTTGTAGGTTTCTCTCTAGCCAAGAATTTGTTCACCATTATAGCACTTTTGGATTTCGAAACATGGCTCCAAAATTAATAAACGAAAGGTCTAGTGTTCAAACCACCCCTGTGAATCTCAAAGTGTAGTTGGTTTTTGGGACATAGCCCTGAGATGAATGAGAGGTCTAGTGTTCAAACTAACCCCTGTGTTGTCTTGGCAAAAAAAAAAAAATATCTAGTGGTTTTCCTCTAGATAGTGGTATACTCAAATGGGATGACACTACCAACGTAAGAGCAACTCTGGAGGTTTCTCTCTAACCAATATTTTTGTCCTGGGAGGACAACACAATGGTTTGGAGTTTAGCTTCTCTTTGGGAGGTCTAATGTTTAAACTATGACATGTGTGTATTATCATCCCTTATTGATAAGCTTAGCTCTTAGCCTTACAAAGGATCATGGCTGGGATGGAAATGATCAATCATAAGCATTGGTAATAGGGGTTTATCACCAATAAAAAAAAGGATCTATTTATTTATTTTTATTTTTTTGAAAAAATGTTTTGAACGGTTTGTTCTTCCCCTTTTACACCAACTTAATCGCATTGAGCTATTTGGTGCCATCGAGATTTGAACCTTGGTGTGGGCTACATCAACTATTTAGTCCATCGTTGAATCATGGACCCTTGGCAAAATGAACTATTTATATTGTATCATAATGATGTGACATTTTGAAAATGAGGGTTTGGTTCAATGGTCAAAACGCTTTTTTAGGAGCATGTAGACCAGGGTTCCAATCCCTCAAGCCCCATAGTACTGGTGGGTATATTGCGTTAGCATAGCCGATTACATATAAGGTTTACTCGGTGCAATTGGAGGTTATAGTGGTGACAAGGAGCGAGATTCAAACCCATGAAGATACATAGAAAATTGTAATGCATTACCGATTCCTCTAGTATAATAAAAAAATGATGTGACGTTTTAATAAATATAATAGTACTACAATGGATAATTGCATATATATTTTTTGAAGAGGTTGAAAAAAAAGGGCATATCAAGGACCTCCCTTCTTATGAATTGAACTTGGGTCTCAATTAAGAGATCCCAATGAATTTTGGTCCTCGTCGGAATACAATTGCACATATGTTGCATGGCAAAATTACATTAATAAACCATATTTTTAACTACTTGATATTATGTTATTTCATACCATATCTCATTTATTACTAATATGAACAACCTATTTAAAGTAATATTAAAGTTAGTATAAAAGATAGTAATTTTTTCTTTTAATACATACTCACACACACCACCATGGTTTGAACATGGGTCTCCTAGCACATAGTAGATTTAAAAGCATATATTATACTATATTAAAAATATTTTATTTTATTTTTATGTGAAATATTAGTCAACGAGCCTCACATTTTCTTATTTTATAAATTGAGTGTTACAAGTGCAACCACAAATTGAGCATGAGTGAGCCTTTTCTTGTTCCAAATTTTTGGTAATATTAAAAAATAAAGGATACCTAAGAGGAAAACGCTAGGTAGTATAGCAAGAAAGTTATTTTTCAAACTCCTAATAGGGAGTAAAGGTGCCTTAGTTGGAAGTATGGATATCCTAATTTTCAATAAGAGGAAGTTTAAATTTATGACAACGTTATACCAAAAGTGATTATTAAGAATTAGATGATTAAAATTATAAGGTTAGTATGTAAGTTCCACAAATACTAGTGTGTTTCAATATGAAGAGATTTACAGAAAATTATTCTAGAAATAAAGAAAAAATAAACAACTTAGAAGAAAAATAACACCACACAATAAACATGCACATATAACACACGATATTTACCCTGGTTCACCCGATATGGGCTACTCCAACAAAACAAGAGCCACAGCTCCTTGATATTATTATTTTTCTTCCTTGCTCGGAAATGGAACATTACAATAAATATAAAGGAAACTCTCCAATCCTAAACCACTATGTGGTATTAGAATACAATGGGCACAACACCGTGGGCTAAACCATCCACACCCACCAACCACCCACGAACTTTGGAAATCCCGAAAGTTGCTCTGCTTTGCAAATCACTTCAGAAAAAGGGGGCAATTTTTTTTTTTGGTGTTGCCAAAAAAATGCCTTCGGCATGGGAGGGGGATACCACCCCCCTAAACCCCCTTAGGAGGGCTACGTCCTCCCCTTGAGGAGCTCTGCTCCTCTTACCCTACCATAACTACCTTACGAGACTTCCACGGTAAAGGATGGGACACATTCAAAATTCTCCCACTTGTTGAATACTTTTCTAGACCCATTTCAACTATACAGTATCTAAATTTTTCTGTGCTAACTGACTTGGTTAAAGCATCTACAACATTTTCCTTTGTATCCACTTTTTCCAACAACACTTTCTTCTGTTCAATCATGTCCCTGCTAAAATGGAACTTTGTATCAATGTGCTTCATTCTGGAATGGTAAGTAGGGTTCTTTGCTAGAAATATAGCACTCTGACTGTCACAATTTATCTTCACAGCTCCTTGAAAGAACCCAGTTTTAGCACATAGTATTTGTAGCCATACTACTTCCTTACTAGCATCGGTGGCTGCCATGTATTCAACTTTAGTGGTTGAAAGAGCAACAATAGTTTACCTTTTGCTCATCCAACTAACAACTCCTCCAAAAAAATTGAATACATAAGCACTAGTAGATCTTCTGTTGTCCAGATCTCCAGCCCAATCTGTATCAACAAACCCTTCTATACCCAAGGATCTATCTTCTTTACCTGTACCCTCATAATAGATTGAAAAATTAGAAGTACCACACAGATATTTGAAAATCCTTTTCATAGCATTCTAATGCTCTTTACCAGGTTTAGACATATATCTGCTCAAAACTCCCACTACATGGGCAATGTATGGTCTAGTACAAACCATGGCATACATTAAACTACCTACAACATTTGCATAAGGAACATGGGATATTTCTTCTACCTCTTCTTCTATTTTTGGACATTGTTCAACAGACAATTTTTCTCCCAAAGGAATATGTACCTTCACTGGTTTACAATCTTGCATATTAAATCTCTTTAGAACTATCTCAACATATTTTTTCTGATCCAACCACAATTTTCTATTAGAATGATCTTTGTTTATTTACATACCCAAAATAAAATTTGCAGGGCCAAGATATTTCATGTCAAACTATGATGCTAACTGAGACTTCACTTCCTTGATAATTTTCATACTGTTTCCAATTAGTAACATGTCATCAACATACAAAACTATAATGACAATTACATTACCAATTTTCTTTGAATATACATAGTGATCAGCATTGCTACGAATAAAATCAATTCTTAAGACATAAGTATCAAATTTTTGATACCACATTCTAGGTGACTATTTCAGTCCGTACAGAGATTTATTTAACTTACATACAAGATCCTCGTTTCCTACAACAATGAAACCTTCAAGCTGCCTCATATAGATCTCTTCCTCCAAATATCAATGAAGGAATGTAGTTTTTACATCCATTTGCTCTATTTCAAGATCAAAAGCAATAGCCATAGATAACAATAATATAATTGAGGTTAGCTTTGCAACAGGAGAAAATACTTCACCATAATCAATTCCCTCTACTTGATAATAACCTTTAGCAACTAGGCGAGCTTTATATTTCTCCACTTTACCTTTAGCATTTTGCTTCTTCTTGAAAATCCATTTGCAACCTATTACTTTTCTTCCACCAGCTAATTTCACTAAATCCCATGTTCTATTCTTTTTTAGGGCCATCATTAACTCATCCATGGCCTCTTCCAAAAAATTTGCCTCTTCAAAATTAACAACTTCTCTAACTATTCTAGGATCTTCATCAGTAACATATAATACAAAAGAAGTAGGAAAAGTAGATGGACTGTACCTTTTAGGTTGCCTTATTTCCCGTGTTGATCTTCTTACCATACGTGTATGAACTTCTTGTTCATCCTCTTCTAGATCCTCTTCTATCTAATCCCTTTCTAAATCATATTTTGTCTGATCTTCTTATATGAAATCAAATTTGACCTTTTCATGTTCTTCTTCTGTTACTTCCTTCTTGTGATCACTTTTCATTTCTCTAAACACCATATCTCTATTGTAAACTATACGTTTAGTTTCTGGATTCTAAAGTTTGTATCCTTTAACACCATATTTATAACCAATAAAGATACATTTAACAACCTTATTATCAAGATTACTTCTTTTCTCCTTTGGAATATGCATGTATGCATCATAGCCAAAAACTCTAAGATGTGACAGAAGGGTTTCTTACCAAACCATGATTCAAATGGAGTCTGATATGGTAATGCTGATGCAGGAGATCAATTTTGCAAGTAACATGCTGCACTCACTACCTCTACCCAAAATTTTTATGCCAGACCTGTACCACTCAACATACTTCTAGCATTTTCCATGAGTGATATGTTCAATCTCTCAGCAAATCCATTTTTTTTGGGTGTATATGGAGTAGTCTTTTGTCTTGCAATACCACATTGCTTACAAAAATCCTCAAATTTATTTCAACAATAATCTCCATTATCAGACCTCAACACTTTAATATTTTTATCAATTTGATTTTCAACAAGTGCTTTAAATTATCTAAACTTATCAAACACTTCATATTTACTCTTAAGAAAATAAATCCATGCATATCTTGAAAAATCATCGACAAAAGAAGCGTAATATCATGATTTTCCAAGGGATGGTATAGGAACAGGACCAAATATATCACTATGCATTAGATCTAATATGCCTCTTGATCTAGCAACACCAGATGGGAAACTCACACAATTTTGTTTGCCATAAATACAATGTTCACAGAATTCAAAAACCATTAAGCAATCCAAGATACCATGAACCATACCTTTTGTGTGTAGGGTATGCAATCCATTTTCTCCAATATGTCCCATTCTTTGATTCCAGAGTGTAGAGATTTTATCTGATTCAGCCTCAGGAATAGTTGAGCTATTGCACTCATTTATCATAGTGCTTCCCAATAGCTTATACAAAGTTCCAATCTGAACACCTCTTGCTAACACCATTGATCCACAAACCATTTTGTATGAATCCTTACTAAAACTGACATTTACTGTTGCATCAGCCATTTTGCTTACAAAAATTAAATTTCTAGCAAGGCCGAGGATATGCATCACACATGGGAGGGTTTAACCCTACCATCCTATAAAAATATTTTTAGCCTTTCATGACCAATGATTCTAAGTGGTGAATCATCTCCCAAAAATACCTCCCCTCCATCATATCTTTCATATTCACTAAACCACCCCTTATGAGGAGTCATATGAAAATAGGCACCAGTATCGATCAACCAATAATTTTTATCTGACCGTGTGGAGCAGGATGCCAGGTATACTTACCCTCCTTCACTAGTAGATTTATGTGTCTCTCGAAAGTGGTTTCATTAGACCTCTTTCCAGAATCAACATTCTTTGATTTGCATTCCTTCTTCATGTGACCAGGCTTACCACACTTCCAATACTTTCTCTCAAAATTTCCACGAGACTTGGACCTACCTCTAGAATTAGATCTATCACTAGATCTTATTTTATCCTTTTCCTTGGCATGCCCTCCCACTATTAGAACATCCTTTGAAGTACCCTCCATGAATTTTCTCCTCATATCCTCTGATATTAGAGATGCCACACTATCTTCAAACTTCAATGTTGAAGAAGTAGTACTACCAATTGCTACAACCAGGTTATCCCATGAATCTAGTAAAGAGCATAGCAAAGTAATACATTTATCTTCCTCACTTAACTTAATATCAACAGATGTAAGTTGACATACCATTGTATTGAATGCATTCAGGTGATCTGCAACTGAATCCCCTTCTTTCATCTTGAGATTATATAGTTTCTTTAAGAGAAATAATTTGTTCACCAAGGACTTAGATTGATATAGAGCCCATAATTTCTCCCAAATATCCTTTACAATAGATTCTCTAGAAACATTGATTAGGAATGAATTTGCAATACACAGTCGAATCAGACTCCTTGCTTTTCAATTCATCTTTTCCCAATCTTCATCTGATGTAGCTGCAAGTTTTGTTTTTTTAGAAATAACGGCCCACTAATCTCTGTCCACAAGTAGATCCTCCATATTTAACTTCCATAGCTCAAAGCTTTTCCCATCAAATTTCTTGATCTCAATTCTCGATTGACTTCCCGTCATCTTCCTTCAAGCTCCTTCTGCAGAAAACCTAACACTCCGAAATAGGTTTTCTCTAACTCCTAAAAATCCTAGAAACTCTTCAAATGAATTGAAACCCTAGTAGCAAAGGTGTTCCCCTATGGATAACAATTTGACTCTGATGCCAAATGAAGATATTTATAGAAACTTATTCCAAAAATAAAGCAAAAATAAATAACTTAGAATAAAAATAACACCACACAATAAATATGCACATATAACACACGAGATCTACCTTGGTTCACTCGATATGGGTTACTCCGACAAAACAAGAGCCACAACTCCTTGATATTATTATTTTTCTTCCTTGCCTAAAAATGGGATATTACAATAAATATAAAGGAAACTCTCCAACCCTAAACCACTATGTGGTATTAGAATACATTGGGTACAACACCGTGGGCTAAACCACCCACACCCACCAACCACTCACCAATCGTGGGAATCCCGAAAGTCACTCTACTTCGCAAATCGCTCCAAAAAAAGAGGGCAAATTTTTTCCTGATGTGGCCATCGAACCCCCTCAGACCCCTCGGGAGGGCTATGCCCTCCATTTGAGGAGCTCTGCTCCTCTTACCCTCCTGTACCTACCGTACGAGACTTCCACGACAAAGGATGAGATACATCCAACACAATATTGGATCAAGTGAAAGTGGGGATCAAATTCAAAACACTCTATGAATTTTATTTCAAAAGTATTGTTCCATTCAAAAACGAGGATAAAATAATGTGTTGTAGCCTATGATTTAGAGAGAGATGCATTATTTTAAGACCATGAAGTGATTATTTTTTATGGAAAATGAATCGTGAAGGAAATCATAGTGGTAAGCCCTTGAGTTTTCTTCCAAAATACCCAAGTTCAAACCTCTATAAGAGGGGACTAGAACCCCTCATAAAGACCCATGTAAACTTAATTGTACTTATTAAAAAAAAATTCCAAGGATACAAAAACTATTGAAAGCCTATTGAGACTTCCATATCAACTTATCAATAAGGAGGTTTTAATTTTTTTTTGTAATTATTTAGGAGAATTCATCTACGAGGGACCACCTATCAAGGACAAGAGATATGTTGCATGTACATGGTTATTAGTTGCTAAGGATATTTCAAAAACTTTATTACAATCCATCAAGATTAAACCTAAATAAGTGAAAGGGATCAACAATTGGATTATGAAAATATTGCATTTTGATACTATTAAAGTTATGAAACTAGACACATAACTAGATATTGTAAATTGAAAATGATAAATAAAGAGAAAAATTTGGACACAAGATAAACTTCAATATGAAGCAATAACATACCATGGCAGAAGCTAGATTCGAGCAATAATTTTCCACTCCCAAGGAAGAGGTAAAGAAAGACCCTTTACGTCATCAATGGCAAAGACCATGATAATTTACTTGAATGAGCTATTAGAAGAAAAAAATTAGGACACAAACAATGTTAAGCCCAAGTTTAAAAGGAATAAAACACATGAAGGAAGATGGGAAGGGAAATTTTAAATCAAAGGAGACAGAATATGGCAAGGTTAATCTAGGTAAATTATTTGTATTTTTCTTATGTAGTCTAAAGTCTTCTACATAAAATAAAATTGAAAGTAGTATAAAGTGTATCCCTCACACTTTAGGGCTTCAATATCAATATAATAAAGAAATGAATATGGAGGATATCCATTGAAATTTATGGTTTTTAGAGCAATATAGTAAGTACTATGGAGGATCATCCTTGCACTTTAGGGTTTTTAGAACAATATAAAGAAGAAAGTGTCAGAGAAGCTATTGCTTGCACTTCAAATTATCTAGGGAAGCATAAATTTTTAGAAGATAAGTCTCATTATGAATAACATGGAAAAATCGAACAAATTGACGAAGAGGAAATGTGAATGGGAATAGAAAAGGTAAAGGAAGAATTTCAAAGAAAGAACAAAGAGGAACGAAAAATCAAGGGGATATTTATTTGCGAAACCAAAAACAAAATTGTAGGTGTTAACAAGAAGTGTTACTGATCCCATAGATAAAAAAAATGATGATGAAAATAGTATCTTGGAATGTTAGGTGTATGAATAAGACCCCTAAAAATTGTTTCTAAAGAATTAATAGGTTGTCATAATACCCCTAAACAATCACTTTCTTATTATCATAATGTAATGTATTGAAAAAGGAATCATATTGGTCCCAAAAATCTAGAGAGAGATGAGTTAGGGAAGAGGATAGAAACACCAAATTCTTTCATGCTACAACAAAAAATTATTTAAAAAATACTTACTGCATCAAGACTATTTCAACTTTGGATGGAAGAAATATTAAGAGATAAGAAGATATCAAGATGGAAATAATCAATTATTTCAAATATATTTTGTTAGTTTTTGCATAAGGTAAAGAGGCTTGAGACAAGCTTTTGTAAAATATTCGATCAGTTATCATAGTAATACATAATTAAGGCTTGAGGAAGAAGATATCTATGTAGGAGATACATAAGGTAATTTTATTGTCCACCTTAAAATGGTACCTATCCCTAATGTATTTTCTATAATTTTATTTCAAAAAGTTGGAATTTATTGAAGAGTGATAAGTTGACTACAATTGAAGAGGCTTGAAAAAGAAATGTATAATAAATGAAATCAATGCCATCTTTATTGCATTGGTTCCCAAAAAATCTAAGATAAAATATGTTGATAATTTTTATCCAATAAGCCTTTGCAATGTGTTTTATAATACTATTCAAAAATTAGGGCAAAAATATTGAAAAAAAGGAGGCCATGAATTCTCTTTTCTCCATGAAAAATCTAGGTATATTTATGACATTAAGTATGAAAAAAGCATATGATAGGATTTTCTAGATATTTTTACATGAATATTATTAGAAAATTGGTTTTGATCAAGGTTAGTGTGAATGCATTAGATGTTATCATAACATTCCAAAATATTCTATTTTTATCAATGGGTACCCTATTGGATACCTTGTATCATCTTCTGAATTCTACTAAGGTTGCCCAATATATCCTTATCTAATTATTATTCTTGTAGAGGAATTTAGGAGAGATTTTTCAAAGGCAACATTGGATGAAAAAACAAAGCTATATAGGTAATAAAAAATGGTCCTTCTGAATTTCATATTCAATTTGTTGATGCTAATTTTCATTTGGGTCACCTCTTGGTCAATGTGGCTATGGAGTTTAAATACAATATTATCATGCTATGAGAATATTGTTGGACAATTGGTTAATACTATAAAATAAGGTTATTCTTTATTAACACTACCTTAAATTGATAACAAATTATTATGAATATTTTAGTGCTTAACGTTGAAAAATTTCATCAACATATTTAGGTATTCTTTTATCTATTAAAGCAAATAAGGAGATTTGAGACTCGTTTTGGATAGAATAAAATATTTTTTTGTAGTTTGGAAAGGTATGTTATTAATCATAGATGGAAGGCTTTAATTCATAAAGACTACATTGCAATCCATCCATATATATATGATGCTACTTGAAATATTGTTAGTAAGTATAACATCCAAATTTAATATATTCAAAGAGATTTTTTGTTAGCAAAGATGTGAGAAAAAATTATGTTTCCTCTTTGTAAGTGGAATAGGGTTTGTAAAAAAAATAACATTGGGGGGAAGGCTATAAGAATTGTAGACTTATGAGTTTGGAATTAGGGTAGAACTTGGATTGAGATCATTCAAAGATCAAGGAAAGAGCTAGGCAAATATGCTACTTCAAAAATATATAGAATATATTGATGTAATAAAATAATTTAGAAAATTAATTGTGCCTAATGGATCACCAAAATGGAACTTTATATTAAAATTTGTAGTTGATAAAGAAACATATTATATGGTCATTCACTAAGGGGGATTATTCAAAGTTTTTGTTTGATAGTTGGTGAATCCTTACCTTCTTATTTCTAATCCAATGTGGCAACTAGTGACTCAAGCATGTTTAGCATGTAAAGGTCTAAAGGTCAAGGATACTATTAATATTAGCAACAACTAGAGATCATGTATTCCTATTAATAACCTAGTTAAAGGATATGAACTCAAAAAATAGTGAGTGAGCTTAAAAATATGCTTTAAGAGTTATGTTTGTGTATTTTTATATGCAAGGATGAGTTGGTTTAGAATCTATCAAAAAATGGTGGGCACTCAATCAAGTTAGGATATGAGGATTTAGAGCAATGAGATTTTTTCTACTCCCAGTATTTGTTTTGGAAGAATGTTTAGTCACTAACATTTCTTTGGTGAGTATTCCAAGCAATATTCTTATAGGAGAAAGTTTGTAAAGAAGAGGATATCATGGGTCTTTTAAGAATTCCTTGTCTAAGAAGCATCTAGAAACATCAAATTATTTATTTCCTCATTGTTCCTTTGCTTACTACATTGGGGTTACTTTTTCAAAAATACAAGAATATCGTGGGTAACTTCTTCAAAATTAAGAGACTTAATAAAATATTGGATTAATTGGTTCAAAGCTATAATATTATGCATTCTAAGGAGGACTAATCCTCCCATTATTTATTTGAATTTATGACTTGAAATGATTAATATAATTTTAAAAATAACTGTTAAAATCATTCCCAAGTTTGGAACTATATTATTGCTTCTCTTGCAAAACTTTTATAGACATGATGTTCATTATGGGAAGTCTCAAGTGTGAAAAAAAAGGTTCTAGTCTCTTGGTCACATAATTTAAAAATACATGGAAGGATCTTATCTGATAATGGAGTTAAAATAATAATATTAATCAATCTTGATAAAATAGAAATGTCTAGAAATTGGGTTTATAATTTTTTTTTTTTTATGGTGTTTCCAAAGGAAATCGAGGATTAGCTGGTGGAGTTGGTACTTTTTAGAATAATTAAGGAAAAATTATCCTTTCTTATTCATAATAATATGCAAATTTAACTACAACTATTCAAAGGCTATATAACTTCTTATTTAGATTAAAATTGCAATTAAGAAAAGATGGAAATATATTTCAATTAAGGAGGATTCACAAATTATCATTAATGTTACTAACAAAAATGGATGTGGCGATTGGATAAAAATGATGATGTACATCAACTATTTTAAAGAGGAAATCTCTTAGAAATGGAACATATATCTATAGAGAAGGAAACTAAGTAATATATAAGTTAGCTAATCATGGTGTTGATCTTCATTGTGTTACAACTCGAGTGTGACTGATAATTAAGACTTTGAAAATCTAAATAGGAGGTCTAAGGTTCAAATATAAAATGGGGTATGGTTTTACACCATACTCTAGTATGGATGGATAAATACTTGGGTAACAACATTGTCCCATATTGAATAGGATTCACAACTTGTCATTAATATTCCTAAAAAAATGGATGTGGGGATTGAATAAAAATGATGATGTCTATCAACTATTTATAAAGGATATCTCTTAGAAATGGACCATATATCTATAGATAAAGAAAAAATATAGTATATAGTCTAGCCAATAGTGGTATTGATATTTATTATGATACAACTCAAGTGGGATTGATAGTTAAGACTTTGAAACTCTAAATAAGAGGTCTAAGGTTTAAATCTAAAAGGGACTATGATTGCACACCATACTTGTTGGAATATATTACATTATTTTGTACATGCTAATGTACCACCATAGGTACATCCTTAGATTAGGAGAGAATCCTAGATTAGGATTTGAGTAGTTACTTTATGCAATGTAATAAATGCACAAGTATTATTATAATGTATAATGATGTAAATGTGCATGTTGTCCATGTGTACATAAGTCTATAGAATAAGAAGATGAAGATTCATAGGAATATGGAAGGCAAAAATCCACATACATTATATATTGGCATTTGTATGAGAATTTGAGAGAGTGATAGAGAGAAAGTAGAGAGCATTGAGTAGAGTAGTAGTAGATACAATGTAGAGCATGTAAGAAATATGGAGAGTTTGAGACCTTTATTTTTATCAATGTAATATGTTTGTGAGCTTTCATTAATGGCTATTTTATGAGTAGTTATAGAATTTTTTCATGAGTTTTACATTCTTATAATATTTACATTATCATATATTTAATATTGCATTCTCATTTTATACCTTGTGGTTGATCTCTCATTAAGTATTAAGCATAAAAAGTTAATAGTGGTATCAGATCAGAAGGTAGATTTATAGGAGATGGGGAGAGCCACAAGAGAGATTGAGAGGAGATAGGAAGATATCAATTTCAAAATTTCTAAAATTTATTTTTGTCTAGATTCTTTCCACAAAGTTGTAGAAAAACTTGTGAAGACTAGGACCACACTAGGACTCAACATTGATTCCACTAGTTTGACAAATCAACTAATGAAGTTCATTATTTTTAGATTTGAAGAATTTGCATTCTAATATTTTGTTATAGATAAGAGTCGATTAAAATAATTTTGGGAAGCTTACTACAATGGATAGGAAGAATATCTTCTTTAGAATCAATCCAATACTTGCAGAAACAAGTCAAATATTGAAGAAATTGAAGGCCTAAGGAAAAAGATCCCATTGTAGAATTTGCAAAATTTGTAGGATTGAAGATTGAAGATTGAGAAGAGAGGAAGAGGCAAAAGGAGACATATTGAAGATTGGAGATAAATAAATACCAAGGAGATCCCCATAGAATATTGAAGACTACAAATTGTAGATTAAAGAAAGAAGAAAACAACTCTAGAAGGAGGAGATCCAAGAAAGAGGTTCCATTGAAGAACTTCCAGATTTGTAAGATAAAAGATTGAAAATAGAGAAAGATGAAGAAAAGGTCCTATTGAATATTTGAGAAGCTATAAAATTTGAATATCCAATAGAAGATATCTCAAGTAAACTTAGAAGGAGAAAGAAGAATAAGGTTAGAAGAAGCCCTATTAAAAAAATTGAAGTGGCCATTGGAGAAGATTTGAAGAAAGCTTAAGGTAGAAGATTGCAAGAAGGAATAAATATTGGAAAAAGAATTTGGGACAATTGTCGCCATATGACAACAAGCCCAAAAAGAAGAAGGATTTGACAAGAAGTTTGCTAAATTTTGGAAAGGATTTTTGAAGACCTAAAGATATTCAAATTCTTGAGAAACATGCTAGATTTGAAGTCAGAATTTGACAAGAATATTGAAGAAGAAAGGATCTAGAAGAGGCCACCAAATTTGAGAAATTTGAAGATTTTCATTAAAAGTTTGAAGGTCGATTTGTGAAAGAGAAAATTGCTAATTTTTTAGCAAAAATTGAAGAGTCACAAGACAACAAATTAAAGGTTACTAGTAGCTGAAATTTGAAGAAGAATTGGGCATATTTTGAAGAGCCCTTGAATAGCCAATTGAAGGAAGGATTGACAATAAAATAAGACAAAAATTTGGAGAAGTTCGAAGAGTTCTTTGGACAACAATATAAGGAGAAGAAATCAGAGTTTTGAGAGTAGCAAATTAAGAGGTTTGGACTGCAATATTGGGAAGCATTAAAGGGATAAAAGAGAGTTAAATTTTTGATAATTTTGAGATACATTTGCAAGGATAATTGGAAAAAATTTGATCAAATAAATGTGTGGTAAATAATTTGAAGGTAACAATTTAAGCTAACAAATTGAAAAATAAGGGCAGCATTGGAAGTTGTAAATTAGAGGAGTTTATGACAACAAATCAAAAGGAATTGAAGCTGCAAATTTGATAAGTTTGAAGTAGCAATTGAATATAAAGGAAGAGATATAGATTTAACAAATTTTGGGCAGGAAATAGGTGAATGATGGAATAAAATCTGCCTTCGGTTAATAGTGTTGTGCCTTAGACTTTGCCAACATTGAATAGACAGACCTTGCTTGAGATCATCTGTCTAATCTCTAGAGAAGGCTGGTTCCTTTGAGTTTTTTAGAGGAAATGGAAATAAGAGATAAGGGAAATATAGTCGAAGCTAGAACTTTTATCATGGTACAGATTAGACAACAACTAAAAAATGATGATGCAAATTACTATCTTTAGAGTTTCTTTATATATTCCTATAGAAAACATGAATTCCTGAGTGCGATTTTAAATGTTCGTCTAAATACATGTAAATATATTTAATATTCAACACTAGAGATAAGGTTTATACATGCATAATTCAGATTTCAGAACAGATACATTATAAAACTTAAAATGAATAAAAGTTAAAAACCAGATACATACACTCGCATATAGAATTTCATAAGCCAGAGGAAGAATATCTCTTATTGCTTGTAATCCAGTAACATGTACATAAAGTCTATAAACGTCTAAGAGCCGACCTCTTTCATGATCGACTCACTCCTATTTATACCCTAAAAAGAGTATCTTCTACTATGTACATTTAATTTCCTCAATCAATTACAAGTAATTATCTACAGTTTCTAAGAATATACAATGGATTTCCTGTAGATTAGATAGATTTCCTTCTGGCTAAATTTAGATGAGCCTATTATTCTGCAATCATCCAACGAACCTGCCATGTTATAATAAACTAACCATTCTTTAGAAATTAGCACATGATGTCAATGCATGCTCCAGTTGCCAAAAATATACTATGTTTCTCTACAATGTGTATGTCACAAAATCATGACATTCTACCTTTGTGAAGCCTTTACTTTTTCTTTAGCGAAAACCAGACATGTGAAATTGTGACACTATTGTTTCTCTTCTTGTCTGCCCTTCTTGAGTCGCAAAAATGCAACATGTCACAAAATCGTGACATTTTTGTATTTAGCCTGATTCTTCTTTTTGCACTGTGAAAATTGACCATGTCGCTAAAATGCAACATGTCACAAAATTGTGATATTTCTATGTCTTTAGCCTGATTCTTCTTTTCGCATCGCAAAAATTGACCATATCATGAAATTGTGACACTTTCGCCTCCTTAGCTCTTTGTCTTGGTTTTTATCGTGAAAACACGACATGTCGTGAAATCGTGACACTTTTCTTCCTTACTGTATTTTGTTTTTTCTTTGTTCTTTAGCATATGGGCTACTTCGGTATTCTTTGAAAATATGCAAAAAAGGTGCATCGGCCATTGTTTGTAGTTAGGCACTTTTTGACTAAAATTCTTGGTGCCTTCCACAGGATTTTTTTCTCACAAAAATAAATACAAACCAGGCCTTCATCCATTGGGAAACAGAGTCACCAACACAGTTGCGGAAAGTAAAATTTCAATGAAAAAACAAAGATAAAAGAAAAAGAATGCACTTTGGAATATAAGTGATCTTTACCTTATCAAAATTTTTTTCTACCGCTTAGTGACTTAACTTTTTTTTGAGGAACATAAAAGATTCAATTCTGAGAGCTGGTCCTAGCTCTGGTTGCTAGTTTTTGACCCTGATGTTTAGATCTTCTGATTTTGTCCATTGCTGTAATTACCTCTTGATAAGTTTGCAAACTCGGTTCTCGTATTCATCTTCTAAATCAAAAGAATCAATGAAAATTTGATATACATACTGCAACTCCACTTTATCATAAGAAATGATCTTTTGCCTTAAAATTAGTTCTTGTAAATAGGATTTAATCTTTGTCAGCATCTGGATCATCTCCATGACCTATGTTTCTTCTATAGGTTCCTGCCTTCCGTCTATGTCTGTTTCATCCTCAACAAAAGCTTTTATTGATGCTGAAAGGACCTCTTCCTTCAACACTTTTGAACCATCATCCCAGAGGTAAGGAAGCCCATTATGGATAGCCAAATCAAGGTTTTGGAGCAACCCTTTCGCTTCATCTTCAAGCTCCTACAGAAACTTTTTTCCCTGTGCTTAAACTTTCTAAAGAAGTTCTTTGCTATGATTTTAGCTTGAGACTAGGCTTCGCTTCTGAGCTTGGCTTCCATGCTTCCTAGCATCTTTTCTGACAAAATCTAAATTTTAGTAGCTGCATCGTATCTTTTCAATAAAAATGCTTCGGTAGCTCTAAATTCCTATTTTAATACTTCAATAGTTTCCTTTACTTTAGCTAAATACAATAATAAAGGTCTAGCCTTTAATACTAAAGATAACAAATATTTTAACAATTCTTTCCTCATTTTCTTTACTTTATCCTTTGAAAATCTGGAAGGAGTGTTTTGTTGTTCTACCAACTGTTGTTGTAGCTGTTGTATCTATGTATTCAATGCCTGAATCTAAGCTTCTGCCACACTCAAATTTTCTTTACATTTTGCCACTTCACTGGCAGCAGCACTAAATTTACCCTCTCATTTTTTAGCTTCTAGAGTAAGAGCCTTCTCTGTTGTTTTTTGTTCTTTCACCACAGTCTCTAATTCCTTCCTCTTATCCTTTTCTTTTAAAAACATTTCTTGATAATGTCCTCCCTATAAGTATATGGTCCCAAAATGTGCTTGGGCTTTCACCCACTCATATTGCATAGGCAGTTGAGATATATCTTCATTTATCTCTTCTTCTTGGTAATCTTCCACAGTCATTTCTCCCTTTGATTTCTTAGTAATAGGAGTTAACTTCAACTTCTTCCTATGCATACTAGTTGGGTCTAAAGCAATGATTTCTCTTACAGTAGCCGATGCTTTAGAATCCTTAGCTGAATGTGAAGTCCACCAATCTAAAGCATTCCTGCTTACTTTTTTCAAATTTTCAATCTTGGCCATGGTGGAGTGTGACTCAGTCCCTTGAGAAGTTGTAACTCTAGCCACCGGGATGTCAATGTTGGGGAGAAAAGGAATGGGAGCAACTACGGATCCAAAATTTAGCAGATTCTGGAAAGATGTTGCCATTTTTGGGATAACAAGGTAATTTTTTGGCAAGAACATTATACTTTCGTTGATTTTAGAAAATGAGGAAGAATTACAATGGGAATGAGTAGGAGAATGAGAAGAAGAAAGTAAAGAAAACATACCTATTTTTGGCTGGCTTTGTTGTTGGTGTTCTTCTTCTTCTTCATGTTCACTGACGATCATTTCTTCACTCTGTGCTTTGTATTTATCAGGAGTTTTATTTCCCTCATCACTTTCGTCCAAGTTTATAATCTGTTTCTCCTACTGTTGTCCTATCGTTAGGATTTCTTTTTTAACCAAAATTTGTTTTTTATTTTCACTATTTTGGCTCTCTTGAGCCGAACTGGGTGGGCCGCATGAGACTTCCTTCTGTGAATTTTCATGCTCAACTTCCTAAGCATCTGCATCAGTGTTTTCTTCAGTCATATGGTCTTGTTCACCTTCTTGAGTCCTTTTCCCTCAGTTGTCTTCTATATCTTGAGGCTCTTGATCACTAGAAGAAGTTTGAATAATATTCTCTTCTTTTCTTCTATCAGCCATCATTTTCAATTTTCTCATTATTTTTGCTACGGGTTCATCAGATTTTGTACCCGAGTCCGAAGGTGGAATGAATTTTACAATTCTTGAGGAATGATGTCTTGACGTCAGAGTATCTGCCCCAAGTTCTAGATGCTTCTCTCTTTTTGTTACTAGAATAGGTTCAACTCTCCCCTATCCTTCTTTTCCTAGCCCTTTTCCATAATAACCCATTTTCAACATCATTTGGGCGGCCTTCAAACTATAAGTCTTTCCTCACTCTTCAGTAAAAACCTCTTCTATTGATCTTTTCCTAGATGTCCTAGGTTTGGTCTGAACAAGGGGAAGATTCTGAGCCTCTGCAATTTCTTTTCCTTTACCAGATTTGGGCTGTTGGGATTCCTCAGGTGGTTGGGATACTTTAGGTTGCTGAGATACTTCAGGAGTAGAAGAATGACTACCTCTTATACTTAGAGGGATTCTAACAAGGAAACTTCCTCCCCAGGAGTCATGGTTTTCATTATACCGAGGTTCAAAGAAATTGTCATTTTTGATGGGGTATCTTGATGAAATCGAATTTGTGTGGACTCTCATTACCCACCATTCCTGAATTTTAGCCACATCCCAATTTGGCCTATTCTTCTGGATCTTGGTGATTTTACCTTTCGTCAATTGATGAGCTTTTATATTTTCTGGGTCAAACTGAACAATTACTTCGTAAAAATCATGCCAAGGAGGCAAAGGCTCCATTTTTTCTATGTGCCACTCCATGGGTTCATATTATGTGTTATTTTTGTTTTCTTCAACATCATCTATGAATTTAACATGAAATTATTTAATCTATGTTTTATTCAAAATGGATTGTCTCTCAGCGAATCTGTTCATGGGATCATATTTCCATCTTTGTGGAATCTCAATAAGCCCCAATTTTCTCAAATACTTTGCTATCTGTTTATTTTGCCCCTTTCTTGAAATAATAATTCCTTCAAAACTAAAAGGTATATTACAGGTACCGATTTTCCCAATTCCAGTCCCAAATTTGACATTAATGCTTTCTATTTGCCTAACATATTCTAAGGCAAAGACTCTATCAGTCACATAATGAGGAAGTAAAAAGGGTTTATCTGTAAACCCATACAATCTGATTCATACTCCTTGTGTTAGAATAAACCAACCCCCCTTCTTTGCAAACTTGGTTTGCAATACCTTTTCCACTTTGGGGGTCAATCTTGTTATTTGTCCATACATGATTTTTAGCGCAGGGCCCAAAAATTCCCTATTGAAATCATAATATGACTCGAATTTGTATAACACATTGGTCCATTCATACACTGGTAAGATTTCTCCCTTCTCATTCTTATCATTTTTTGAAATGAAAGCTAACTCTTGAGACATAAAGTAAAAGAATAACCACACCAAATATGAAGTGTATTTGAATGAAAACTGGATTCCTGCCTTCAATGCCGCCAAACCCTCATGAATTTCTGCACTTAAAAACTTAGGCCAGTCAAAGAAAATAGGTTTCACACTCCTACTCATAACATATGAATCATACATTATAGGGTTCAACAAAAATTCTACTATAGCCACCTACCACTTCTGAATGTTTTCATCATTTTTTAGTCTAGCAATCATGGCCAGGATGGAATATAGTTCAAGATTTTTAAAAGCTGCCATGTTAATTGGGGGTTCTGGTGGATTTACCCCTTCTGGAAGATATTTTATCTGACTGGCTAGGAAACCCTTCACATTTTTGGATGAGCCAAAATATGTAGCCTATTCTAAGGGGTAAAAATTCTTAGGTTCTAAGAAAGGGACATGGCCCGTAGCAAAAGCATAAACAAAAGCATCTTTGGACAGAGAAAACATAACCTTCATTGAAAAATGTCTAACCTTTCTCTCCTTTTCATCATAGAAATTTGTGATTGCCCTTACCAATTATGGGCAGGGATGAGCAGGAATATATACATACCAGTACAAGAAATAATGGTATGCAAACATTGAAGGAGAAGACGCAGAAATCCTAGTCGCTACCCGGTTCTTTATATTGCTCCGAATCTTTGTCGGGTCCTTCCATGTTATTATTGTATCTGCAATTCAGAAGTATCTGTCAATAAAACTAGTGCTGTTCTCCTCACTTATTTTTACTACCGAAGTAGTTGGGGGTGATGAGGTAGATGCTACCTGGTTATTCGCCTTCTTAGGGGCCGTTATGAATTATCAGGTACATAGAATTTGAACTTATTCTGATTACTTCATAACTCCTTCCTCACTATGCTATAGTGTGGTGGTATAAAAGTGGCTGGCAAGATTTCTGGATTTTCAAGTGTTACAGAGATAGTTCCTCACTTCTTTTTCTTCTTCAGGAGTTTCAGCAAGTTTGCAAATGGCGAAATGCCTTTCCAAATACTTGAATTTAATTTTATGTAGCTTGAGAGGACATGCAAAATTAATGCATTAAATGATGGTTGGTCGATTTGATTTGTCCATATTTCTTTGGTTTTTGTTCTCGCCACCTTAGGAAAATCCTAAAAACACTCGTTGGCTCATTAAAAACCCACTTGGGGACTAGGAATTATCCCATGCTAAAAAAGATGCTACTTGACAGATTAATTATCTTATTCCATTGAAACCCGGACATGTGGTTTCTTAGAAACATTCGGCAGTGGATCTTTAGAAATATTTTGAGAAGCACACATAACATATTTCAAAACATTCTTTTACTCATTCCCTCTTGCTGAATCTCACGCGACCACACGGTAGCTCCAAATTTGAAAATGAAAAATAATAAGGGCAGAATTTTCCCCCCAAATTTTATTCAAAATTTCAGACTCTGATAGTCCTCAAAAATGATTCTTATTAGGCCGCAAAAATGGAATATTTACAAAACTCAAAACTTATAATATATTGTACATATAATGGTGATCTGTCCCTTTTATTGGAAGTATAATTTTAGGTGAAATGCATTCACCGTGATGGGTAGAACCCATCCATATTGATATTTTAAACTAGAAGGCATTGAATTGCTTTTCTAAAATAATTTCAAATGGCCCCTCCCAGAATGCGTCAAACATGTCATGATGTCTTGGTTTCACTTTCTTGACATTCCATTTTAACACTAGGTCACCTATTTTGAATTTCCTGAAAGTGGTTTTCTTATCGAACCACTCGACTGTTTTCAACATATGTTTTTGATGATGATTGTAGGCCTGTTCCCTAGACTCTTCTAGCTGTAGAAGTTGCATCATTCGGGCATCCATTGGATGGCCTTCATCTTCATTAACTTGGTTTAGCAATTTCAATGTGGGTATCTCCATATGAATTGGCAAAATAGCCTCTTTGCCATAAACCAAAGCATATGATGATGTATTGATTGATTTCTTGATTGAAATTTTGTCGACCCACAGGGCCTGATTCAGGAGTGAGTGCCAGTTCTTCTTATTATCCTCTAATTTTCTTTTCAGAATTCTTAAAATATTCTTATTAGTAGACTCGGCTAATCCATTACCTTGTGGGTAATAATTAGAGGAAGTCTTCAGGTAAATTCCATATCGACTGGAAAATTCGATCATCTTTGCACTAGTGAAAGGAGATCCGTTATCTATAATCAAAGAGTCTGGTATGCCAAACCTTGTGATTAGACTCTTGAAAAATTCTATCACCACTTCTGAATCAGCTTTCTTTGTGGGTACTACTTCTGCCCACTTAGTGAAGTAGTCCGTGGTAGTGAGAATGTATTTGTGGCCTGATGATGAATTTGGCTCTATTATACCTACGAAATCCAATCCCCACTGTTGGAATGGTTCCTCAACTTGAATAGCTTTTAAGGGCATAGGCGCATTCATGTTCCTCCCCACATACCTCTGACACTCTTCGCACCTCTGGGTCACTTTGTATGCATCTAGGAAGATGGAAGGCCAATAACATCCAGCTCTAAGGATCTTCAAAGCTGTGGTTCGGCCTACATAATGTCCCCCTAAGAGACCCCCATGAAATTCATCTAACACTTTATGCTTTTCATTATCGGGAATGCATTTCAACAATACACCATTGATATTAACCCTGTACAACCCTTCTATTCGAAGGATATATTTTAATGCTTGGGTTCTAAATCTCCTTATCTGGGAAGCATTTATATCTTCAGGGCATGAACCGGTTTGAAAGTACCTCACAAAGTCATCGATCCAACCTGAACTTACTTTGTCTTGATGTTACTCAGTGTTTGCCATGACGGGGTGGATCTCCCCATATCCACTTGCAGCTTGCTTGGCCAATTCCTAGCAAAAAGCTCTCCCTCTGACTATTTTAGTAGGATGTATTTCTACATCATACTCTTGGATGCGAGTCACCCATCCAGATCTTTTTCACCCAGTTCTCCTTGAATTATGAAGTTACTTACATTGGGATGAATAACATAAACCATCGTCCGACTCTGGGATAAGAAGTGTTTTAGCTTATTCAAGGATTTCATAATTGCATATACTTGTTTTTCTATGAAGCTGTACCTTTCCTTATGTTTATGCATGGTGGAACTCAAAAAGGCTATGGGTCTTTCTTCATCATCTGCTCCTTTCTGAGTGAGAACTGCAACATAACTATCTTGTTCTCCGACAACATATAGTATGAAACCTCAGGAATAGTCAGGGTTAACTAGCACAGGAGCTTGAGCGATGGATTCTAGAATTTTTCGAAAATATTCTTTCCTTGGCTCTGTCCATTTGAAAGGATCATCCTTTTTCAATAATTCAATCATTGGTTTAATTGTATGGGCAAATTCTACAATGAATTTCCTGACAAAATTTATTTTCCCAAAGAAGGACTGCAAACCTTTCTTGTTAACTGGAACCGAAAACTCAAGAAGTGCCTTCACTCTATCAGGGTTAATTGAAAGCCCAACTTTAGAAATAACATGCCGAAGGAGTATTCCTTCTACCACAACAAAAATAGACTTTTTAGGATTTAATGATATTTCAAATTCTCTACATTTCTCAAATACTTGCCGTAAATAAGTGGCATGGTCTTTTTTGTTGTGAGAAAATACAGTTATGTCATCTAAATAGACGACAATAATTTTGTTTGAAAGCTCCCCAAAAGCTACGTCCATGGATCTTTGAAAATTTTCTCATGTGTTAGATAATCCAAAGGGCATCCTTTGGTATGCAAATGTTCCCCACTTAGTGGTGAATGCAGTATTATATTGATCTTCATTTCTCACCCAAACTTGATTGTAACCAGAGAAGCCATCTAATAGAGAAAACCTTTCTGCTCCTGCCATAGTATGAAGGATTGGGTCAATCTGGGGTAAAGGATAGTGATATTTTAAAGATGCTCTATTCAAATTTCTAAAATCGATGCATAGTCTTATTTCTCTATTTTTCTTGCGGACTGGGACCAAATTTGCCACCCAGGTAGAGTGCTTGATTGGGTATACTATCTTATCATGTAGGAGTTTTAACAACTCATGTTTCATTAAGGCTTTAATTTTAGGATTCACAGGCCTTTGCTTCTGCCTAAAAGGTTTAGCTCCTTCCTCTAGTTCGATGGTATGTTGAATGACCTCTTTCCTGTACACTTTTAGATCACTATAAGTCTAGGCTATTATATTCGGATACTCTCTACATAACAGTTTTATTTGCTCTAGTTCTACTTCTATACAATCGATCCCTACTTTGATCATCTTTCCTGGTTCTAGTTTTACTTCTTTATATCGGCGTTCATCTACGTTGATACTTCGACCTATAGCTCTATCGCTATTGTCGAAAAGGCTCTCCAGGGTGATCAGTCCCCTGGGGATATGATTGTTTTTTAGTTGAATAAGGCTCTCTTCATCCTCTTCTTGTAACACTCTATCTGTAGAGCAATTCATCTCATGAATTAAAAAATCTAGGATTTGCTCATCATTCTCAAATACTTGCCAAAAAATGTCCTTGTCGAGCACAGAAGGCCTATATAAGTCTGACTATTTGACTTCTGAATAACATTACTGACTAGGTAAAAATTGGATCCTACTGACGCTAACAGGTCTGCATGTGTGTTCTTCTTTCTGGAAATGGATTTCATGTTTAATGCTTCAAAATTTTCCAATAGATCCAACACTTTGTTTTTGTAAGCCCTTAGGTAATGTTGCTTACAAATGCATTTTCCAGTAACCTATTTATCAATCAGCTCTGAATCTCCATAGATCAGCAGCTGTTTTACACCCAATTTTTTAGCTTTCCTAAGTACCAAAGACAAAGCTTCGTATTCAGCTACATTATTGGTGCAACTCCATGTCAACCTATATGAAAAGACTTTTTCTTTTCTAGTAGGTGAAATCAGAACAATTCCAGCTCCTACTCCATTTTTGCACCTTGACCCATCAAAGTACAATTTCCATAACTGGTTGGCCGAATCACCTATTTTAGGGACAACAACAAGGAGGTTTTTTGGTTTCTCAATGGAATAGCTTCCCATTTCTGTCTCTACCATAGCATTGAAGTTCTTCATTGAAAACTGATCCTCAGATTGAAGTTCCTCCAAGGTTTCTTCCATTAAATTGATATTTTCCAATTCCTCAGACATCATGTTGACAGTGGCTATTTCCTCCAATATTTCTATGTGAAAAATAGATGGTTTTTCATTGTAGATCTTGAATATTTTATTTTTGAAAGGTACCTCCAAATGAGAATAATCTAGAGATAGATAACCACCCATTTTGGCCATGAATTCTCTGGATAAACACTTACCGAAATATGGTTCTAAGTATACAACGACTACCTCTTGTATGACGACTACTTCTGGTATTCTATGGAGTTGAATATGGATATATTTGATCACACTAATAGATTTTACTGGAGTACCATCTAATTGCAACACACCAGGATGACTCCAAGTATATTCCATCCCCATTATGTCACATACGACTTTTGGCATCACCATAGTTGCGGCCCCTAAATCAATCATGCAATTGTGAACTATCCACCCCTCCATTTGCAAAGATAGATAGAATGGGGGCGGTTTGTTTTTCCCAGAGGTTGACATAACATTTGCTTGTATAAAATTTTAGGAGGTATCATTCTTAAAATTTAGGGATTCTTGGAGGAGCTCAATCTGACCAGGAATTTGCAGTGTATCATACATGCTTATTTTGGAAGGAGTCCTCTTCATTTCTTCTGCAATGTTGAATGAAAGGGTTGCAGCTAGAGATACCTCAAGACTTTTCTCCTTTCCACTTGTTGATGCATCATATCTATCTCTATAGACCTGTGTGGCTTCTATTCTTTGTATTTTTTTCAATGAAGGAAATATGAGTCTTTCCTTCGCTTGCTCTTGGGTCTCGCTCCATTTTCTAGGAGGAAATTATTTTCTTGGTGTAGTTGCAAAAGTCTGAGGAGGGTCAGAATGTCCTTTCTTATTAGACTAGTTTTTCTACAGAGTCGCCCTAGGAGTAGGAGGAAAACTTAGTGGTTGGATTTTCTTAGGGTTGACTTGTAATGACTTTTTTCCCGATCTTTTTAGGAATGAGACTTGTTCTACGGATGGCATTGCAAAATTGTGGTGGACTTCTATGATTATGTTCACTTGTCCCTTGCCAGTTTCTTTGGCTTTCTCATTAATAACCGCTTCCACATGATGTTGATGAATCATGCATGAATCTTCTCCATGAGGATCGTTGCAAGTGGTACACCAGTAATCAGAATTAGTGGGTTCTCCTTTATCTCTTGTCTCATTCGCATACACAACATTTTTTCTATCCAACCCTCTACCACTTGTTGAAGCACCATATTTTTGTATCTATGGAAATCTTCTTGCTTGGAGATTTCGTTTAGCTTCCTTCTTTTTCATGGATGTCATTTCATTTGACAATGTTTTCATTGTATCAATTATGGTCATGTACTGGTCATTCGGGGGAGCTGATGCAAGGGGTGGGGCTAGTAATGCAAGGAGTGTAGGAGGTGTGGCTATAGCTGAGAGAGCCTGCGTTGATGGGAGTATAGGCAGGTTAGAAATTAATTCTTGGGAAAGTTTTTGTACAATTGGCAATAGACTCTTTGATGGATATTTCTTTGTAGTGATGAGATCAGCTTCACCCTTTGCTGCCTCTAGATAGATCTTAGGAAAAGTGGTTACATGAGATTGCCTTATTATTATACTAAGATTTGAATCAAAAGCCCTTAAATAATAGCATATAGCTTGTTCTTCCATGGGTTTTATGCCCTGAGGTACTCTATCACGAGTTCTGGTAAATCTGATGTTGAAATCTTTCTTCTTATGGATGCCTCTCAATGACAGTGAATTGATTCAACAATGTGAAAGGATCCACATGTATATTAAATTCATCAACCAGACGGCCGAAAAGCACTGCCCAAGTGGGAAGTGCTTTGTACCAATAGAGCATCTTTCCTTTCAAAGATATAACCAGTAATCTGACCATTACATATTATTGAGTGATATTGTAAATAGATGCTAGCGATGATACATCTAAACAGTGCTCATCTGTTGTTTTTCTTGTTTCGTAAAAAGTCGGAAATGCTTTTAGTGTAGCTTGTGGAATTTGGTTTTGTGCTCCCAAGTTCAAAGGACCAGTTTGATTCCACACAAGATGTGCTGAGACAAGGGTAGCTATCATGGTTGCTAAAGGAGTTACAACTACTACAGGATTGCTTGCAGATGCTCCTACAATGGGTGTTAAAGAGGTGCTAATGGTGCCGGGTGGATTTGATCATGCGGCTAGCACAGGGTGTGCCTTTAGGATTCCAAGATTTAGCTCAAAGAAATCAATGGGTTCTTCAAAGTTTCTAGCTTGAGATCTGGTTATCATATGGCTATATAACCAAAAACTTTTAGACAAGGTCTTATGGTCTAAATTTTATTGCAACGGAGTCGCCAAGTAGTTTTTTCTTGAGATTTTCAAACAAAATGCTCTAAAGTAAAACACCAAAACTTATATAATACTATGGGATTTACTAGTCCCACTAGGCATGCCAAAAACTATTGGAACAAAATCTGCCTTCGGTTAATAGTGTTGCACCTTAGAATTTTCCAACATTGAATATACAGACATTGCTTGAGATCATCTATCTAATCTCCAGATAAGGCTGGTTACTTTGAGTTTTTTAGAGGAAATGGAAACAAGAGATAAGGGAAATATAGCCGAAGCTAGAACTTTTCTCATGGTACAGATTAGACAACAATTAAAAAATGATGATGCAAATTACTATCTTCAGAGTTTATTTATATCTTCCTATAGAAAACATGAATTCCTGAGTGCTATTTTAAATGTTCATCTAAATACATGTAAATATCTTTAATATTCAACTCTAGAGATAAGGTTTATACATTCATAGTTCATATTTCAGAATAGATACATTATAAAACTTAAAATGAATAAAATTTAAAACCAGATACATACACTCGCATACAGAATTTCAGAAGCCAGAGGAAGAATATCTCTTATTGCTTGTAATCCAGTAACATGTACATCAATTCTGTAAACGTCCAAGAGCCGACCTATTTCATGATCGACTCCTATTTATACCCTAAAAAGAGTATCTTCTACTATGTACATTTAATTTTCTCAATCAATTACAAGTAATTATCTGTAGTTTCTAAGAATATACAATGGATTTCTCGTAGATTAGATAAATTTCCTTCTGGTTAAATTTAGATGAGCCTATTATTCTGCAATCATCCAGTGGACCTGCCATGTTATAATCATCAGACCATTCTTCAAAAATCAGCACATGATGTCAGTGCATGCCCCAATTTCCAAAAATACACTCTGTTTCTCTACAGCGTGTATGTCACGAAATCATGACATTCTATCTTTGTGAAGCCTTCTTTACTTTTTCTTTAGCAAAAACCAGACATGTCATGAAATCACGACAATATTGTTTCTCTACTTGTATGCCCTTATTGAGTCACAAAAATGTAACATATCGCGAAATCATGATATTTCTATGTCTTCAGACTGATTCTTCTTTTTGCACCATGAAAATCGACCATGTCGTGAAATCGTGACACTTTCGCCTCCTTAGCTCTTTGTCTTGGTTTTGAACATGAAAATGCGACATGTCGCAAAATCGTGGCACTTTTCTTCCTTAGTGTATTTTTCTTTTTCTTTGTTCTTTACCATATGGACTACTTCGATCTTTGAAAATATGCAAAAAAGGTGCATCAACTATTTTTTTTAGTTAGTCACTTTTTGACTAACAGTGAACCAAATCACCAAGAAGACTAGCTACAAAGGAGGTCAAAATGTGTGTAAAAGTGTGATCTAACCAAAAAGCGTGCACCCATCTACTGTATTATATCATATTCATTCATTCAAGCATAAAATAATGACAAGATTGCATAGATTCAACAAAATAAGTGTTTCTTGTATTAATATTTGCAAAGAATCCCCAATTACAATCATGCCCCTCTTAGGGTCACTCAAATGATGATACAATTAATACAATGCCAAAGCCCTCAATAGGGTAGGCGCACTAATGTTGCTTTTCAACTAGTCACAAACTGCTCTAGGGTGGAGTTGCCCTCTTCTTCGCATTGAGGAAGGAACTTGATGGTTGAATCTCCTTCGAATCTGTTCCCTATGATCAAGAAACAACATAAAAGTATCAAAAAGATAGGCAACCTCTCATGATGAGGCCCTTTTGGGAAAAATGCATAAAGATACCATTAAGAATGTATAATCAAGAAAGCATGAAAAGCATTTCTAAACTATGTTAATTGGATCAAGATTTATGGAATTGCATAAAGAAAGATAACAACTAAATAATGAATGGACCAATTATATGAAATAAAGCATGAAAGTACATAAAGAATCCATTAAAGCCTACTTAATGCAAATACAATGAAACTATTCTAAACCTAATTCTACCAGTCAGAAATCTTCTAAACTACAATTGAACCATAGAAATGACTAATCTAAACTATCTAGCTGGACATAAATAGAAAAAGGTAAGGTGGTGATACCTCTACTACAAACCATAGCTCTAGTGAGTGGTCTACACTGTAAACCATGGCTGAAAGCCATGGTTAGCAATATGATAGGTTTACCCTCAATTTCAAGGGTAGTGGGCTTGACCTCCTTGTCCAAATTGATGTTCAATGGTCACCTTCGGTGTCCTCAGACTGATTTGGTGGTTGATTCATTATGAGGGGCCTTCGTTTGCCCGAATATGTGCTTCTTGGCTCTCCTAGGCTCCTAGGGCATCCATAATGCAATTCATCATGAATCTTGGCAAGTAGGTAGGGGATAAGTGCAATAGCTCTCTCTCAGTATACTCGGTTGAGTGTACAATTCGATAGGGCTTCACTGCTCAAATATCCAATGCTCTCTCTCATAGTTTACCCTAATTCTGAGGGGTACTTATAGGACTACCCAAGGGCTAGGGGTGGCTTCATGGAGAAGCCAAGATCAAGAAGGGGTGGTTAGGATAGTTGGAATGGAATATCTCATCCTCTAACCACCATCTTCTAGATCAAATGGTCATTCAAACCGATTTGGCTCGGATGAAGGCCAACTGAACTTCAGTTAAGACCATAGGTTACAACTATGGTCTAGACTATAAACCGTAGGTCTCAGCCATGGTTCAACCTGTAGACCATAGGTCTGGGCTATGGTTCAGACTGATTAGGCCAAGGAGCCCAAATTGAGTGGTTAGAACCATTGCTCTATCTTGGAGTCTATCCAAGATCCTCCATATGGTCTTGTAGCATGTCCATATGAGTAGTCACCCTCGACATGACGAGTTTTAGGTGTCTACAGATGCCCCTTTTGAGATGCATTGTGAGATCGAACAATGCTGAGCAAAAATATACCTCCTAAAATGATGTCGAAGGTTCTATGATGATCATTAGTCAGATCAACATTAGATGCCTCTTGTCCAACAAAAGGATGCGCATCCTGGAATCATTGCTTCCAACTGGGTGAAAGGCTTACATTTGAAAAGCTTGCACTTGCCATCAGTCATTCGGGTAGCATTTGATGCTACAATAGGAGTTAGGCCTATATAATCGAAAGGAGAAGAGATACAAACAAATTATCATATTTTCTATTTTCCCCAAGCAAAGGGGTAAGCTTATGATAGTTGTTGACAATGATTCGCAAGGATGAACATAATTTTGACAAGATCAAGGGATCTACGATCTCCGGGATCTTCTGTTGATTTTGATTATGATTTGATATTATGACTACCCCCTCAAGCGACGATTCGATGAGGGTAATGACAATGATTAAAGTGATGATGTCGCTTGACCACCATGGATGATCTGAACAAATTTAGATTTGAGCATATTAATGCCTTGGCTAGGCCTAGTTCAGCTTTTGATTCCAACTATTAATAGTGATTGCACATTCCTATCCCATGGAGCAGTCGGGCTACAATAGCCATCTTAGGGAATCAAAATGATACAACTCCAATTAGATTTGTGTTGAATCAAGTTATCGATGATTTGCTGAAAGATGTCATAGGAGACATGACATGAAACGCCTCGTTCCCATGGAGAAGTCCAGCCTCGAAGGCCTTCTTAGGGATTGAAAAGAAGCATATCAGATCAATGATGACAATTTTACCCCAAATGTCCTTATGGTAATTTACTCATCTTGTCGGATTGCATGGATCGCAAGTCGCTACAACCGCCAAGTGTATAGGGTAAATTACTGAATACGAGGCACATTTGGTGTTTTTAATTATTTGATTTTTTTGTTAATTTTGATTTTTTTAATTGATCCTGGTGCTTTGAACATCACCAAATTTGCAACATTGATTGCTCTTTTTGAAAATTTGATCCAATGGGAGTCATTAATTTACCTTTTTAGACCTTCCCATGGTGGGTTTTGACTAGATTTGCTACCAGTTGCAAACCACGGCTAGGGTCTACGGTTCCCAATTGCAATTTTGGGAACCGCGGCTAGGGCCTATGGTCCATGTGGAATAAGAAAAGCTTATAAAAGGCTCAATTTTCAAATTTATTTCATTATTCCTTGACAATGACTTGGCAATTGTAGAGCTCTGATAGTGACAAGTGAGAACTGACCTGAAACCCTATCAAACTCTACACCCACACCCTACACACCGCACGATGGCAGACCATGGGCAAGCTTCATCTAGCCGAGGTAGAGGCGAGGGCAAGGTAATTCAAAACCGAGACCTCACATCCATTACTAGTAAAATTAACCTCATTAAGAAATGGGCTAATTGAACCTAATTAAACTGTTGGTAATGAACCTCATGCTAGATTAGGCTAGTTTAGGTATTATTATTATTTTTTTTGTTTTTTAGCCATGAAAATGACCCGGGCGGGATCTCAGTCGGAGACCGTAGGTACCAGCTGTGGTTCCCAATTGATCAATTGGGGACCATAATTGCTACTGTGGTCCACATTTAAAATCCCAATGATCAATTTTTGACCGCATGCGGACCATAGGGTTGACCCGTGGTTCACAAACTTTAGGAAAAATTTTATCAAATTTTTAATTTTTCCAAGGTTTAATAGGCAAATAATGTCATTTAATGCATTTTTGACTTGTCTAAGTGACATTTTTTATTTTTATGACTGCCTGATGACATGTTTTTGTACTTTTATCAGTTTTTAGATGTTTTTGATGATTTTTAGGTCATTTTTAAATGTTTTTGCTTGTTTTTAGTTAGCTTTTCTCTTATACTATGCTTTTATTTCAGAGGTTGACCTCTAGAGCTCATGAGCCCGACATCCTTAAGACTCTTCATGGAGAGCTCACTCCCAAGGAGCGAAGATGGTTCAGAGCCATCGACTTCGGCTACGTCCTAGATCTACCCATGATTAGGGTGGATCAAGCTTACTTGACTGCATTGGCCCGATGTTGGAATGCGCGGACCAACACATTTCACCTACCTATAGGTGAAATGACTGTGACCTTGGAGGACATCTATAGGATCTTCAGGATCCCCATTGATGGTGAGGCCATCATCTCTTCTACTTCTAGGGCTAAAGGGCCCATTTTTTATGCTATCTTTGATGATTAGAGCTAGGAGGCTCAGCATAGTATCGATCATGGAGGAGTCCATATCAGATACTGGTAGGGGAAGAACATCTTCTCTATGTGGGAGGCCATTTTTATGCACCTGGTGGTGCAAGTTGTTCTTCCAGACTCCTCGAGTGTGAGGATTCCTTGGAACCTCCTGGCCACTATCCAAAGAGTGGTTCAGAGCTCAGTGGATCAACCACTATGATTGGCCTAGGGGAGCACCCTACTATGCTAGTTATATAGAGAGTTATATCAGATTATTGATCGAGCCATCGGGGCATCAGCTGTAGCCTGCTACTTCAGATTTGGGGTTGGCAACACATCAAGATAGAGCATCCTAGAGAGCTACCACTGCACATCTTAGAGATTGATGATGACCACTAGTGTTATACCACCTACTGGCCTCATGAGGAGGAGGGGTTTAGGAGTAGGACCCATGCTGGTGACATCCAACATTATATTACATGGTTTGCATCACTCGACCCAGATGATATTGAGTGGTGATCATACATGGATTGCCCAGCATGGGCTGAGGTGAGTGAGTGGCTTTGATAGGCTCATAGAGATAGGTGGCTACTCGATCGAAAGGCCAATATTAGAGAGTATCAGTTCTACTCTCATATCCTACATTAGTTTAGCATAGTGTAGGACATCTCGGAGATCCCATTTGTGTATCGATGCTTGGCTTTAGAGTGGGATCTACCATGGATTTGGCCTCCAGCTCTAGGGGATGAGCTAGATGACTTTTAGGAGTCTAGGGTTGATAGGGCTACTACCACCCCAACATATGATGGATGGTGGTCCATGCTTCGGTGGCATGGATCGGGGCCTCTAGGTAGAGTGCCAGACCAGGCAGAGGTAGAGGTGGATCCTGATGGGTGTAGGGTGCGCCAATAGATAGAGGGTGGATGGGGCATAGAGGCCACCATCGAGGAGGCTCTTGAGGTTGACCTAGATGATGAGGCTCTAGAGGAGGGTGAGGTCCCTCTTGACAGTGTAGAGGGGCTACTCTTGGCTTAGGTTGCTGACTTGTAGAGTCAGCTCGATAGATATGTTACATAGTAGATGGAGTGAGACACCACTATTGCCACTCTGAGGGCACAACTGACTGATAGAGATCATAGATTGACTCAGGTAGAGTAGTAGATTACTAGCCTGACTACATGGGCTATGATAGATAGGGGAGGGTCTAAGAGCTCACTAGTGCATGCATGATTTGGCAGAGGTGTGATTAGGTATAACTATAGTAGAGAGGGACTTGGCCTAGGCTTAGATGGGAGATCCTTCATCTTCCTGTGTTGTCATGGTACCACTAGCTACACCTTTGCTAGTGCTACCTGATGGTGATGATCCCATGTTAGAGATTTGGTGACTTACTTTCCCTCATGGAGGAGGGAAATGATAGATATACTAGTAGGGTAGTCCATATAGACCAGTTGGAGGGCTACATTAGGTTGATTGGTAGTAGGTACCTAGAGGATTCTCATGTTGTAGGGTCTCGAGTGGACTAGGTCTAGGACTATAGGGTAGTCCACAGCTAGCTCTAGCTAGAGGACTCATAGGATAGAGAGGATACATAGGTCCTCTAGCACACATGGTGGCAGCTCTCATAGGAGCCATAAGGAGATAGGTGTGACCTCTAGTCATAGGACTAGCCACCTAGACATACCAGTCTCTCATGTGCTAGGCCTCTTCGGGCTAGGTGGTACATAGGGCCCTCAGTAGGGTGCACAATAGGGACCAGAGCCGACTGTAGAGTAGGCTCTAGGTCATAGGGCTGAGGGAGGTGGTGAGAGCTCTAGTTCAGGGGGAGCCGGCCAGAGCTAGGGCTCTTGTTAGATCATAACTACTTTTTGCATATGTACCATTTTTGGTGTAAGGTCGAGGACCTACACGATTGTAGCCTATGGGCATTTTGTACTCTTCTGATGTACTCTTGAGGACATATATATATGATATGACTTGATCATTTATGGCTCATGATGTGTACTTGATTTATATATTTTGATTTTATGTTTATTTTATGCACATGGATGCAATGCTTATGTTAATTTGATGCTATATGATGTGATGTATGGATGACATGCACTAGATAGCTATTTAATTTATGATGATGATTATATGTAGTGATCTAGATGCTTAGATGTGCGATTTATGATGGATGCATATGGATGCAATGTTTTCTCTTAACACATATTTGATATTGCTTTATTGTATGCATTAATGTATGTAATGATTTATTTACATGATGGTAATCTAATGTAAATGAACCTGTATGCTTTAATCACTTAAAACATAAGGAATGAATGCAAATATGTTTATCAATCTAATGGATGACACCACATAATGTATAAAAATCATGAATGTAATTGAAAATCCTTAAGATAAGAATTTAATCAATTAATCACCCATATATGAAATGCAATGAATGCAGTTGTTTGATGCGAATGATATAATGTGTCATTCTATTTTCTTTTGCAAAATTTGAAAAATATGCATGATATAGTCAGTGGCCATCTAAATATTATTTCTAATATCCATCCGGTATCTATCCTATATTTTGATTGTGCTCTATATGATGATGTATCATGGACTCGATACTTTGCAATTTGATGATTTTATATGGTTTGCGATATTTGATATTTTGTTGCTATGAGAGAAATTTTTGAGGTTTTCCATGAGACTCAAACACCCTAATAGACTTATCAAAAGTTGCATACTAACCACACTAGACTTCTGAGATAAAAGGCTTTTGCTAGGATAGGCCCTAACTGTTCATTATCCCTGTGTGTGCACATGATTATTTTAAGATAAGACATGAGCGTTCCCCGATGTCAGGAGGGATTCTTTCAGCCCATTGCTAAGATAGGGGTACCACAAATGTCTTATCCAATCCCAAGTTTAGATTTTAGTTGGACTAAGCCACTAGGCAATGCAGGACACCTGAAGCTAGCTCTTCCACATTCAAACATTGGTCTACCCACAAGCGAGATGCAAGTGTATCAGACATATCATCATGCGTAAGGTACAGTAGTGCCAATAATTCTAGGGATTCAGGCTCATTCCTTTCTATCCTTCAATTTTTGGGATACTTGCTCATATGTAGTGAAGCAAGGGAGTCGATTCCATCTTCATTTTGAACTATCTTTGGATCTTCATTTGATCTCTCTTCGAACTGGATTTTGGATCTTCATTTGATCTCCACTCGAACTTTTATTTATGATCTTCATTTGATCTTCACTTTGAACTTGATTTGAGCCTATTTTTTGATCTTCATTCGATCTTCACTTTTTGGCATTTACATTTGATAATTTTCTTCAAAAACTTTCCTTTGGGGGATTTACTTGGGAAAACTATTTCTGGTATATCGATTGAGGATATCGATCTTATGATATCAATATGGGATATCAATCTTGGGAAGTCGATCTATGATATCGATCTAGGGTATCAATCATGAGGATTGATGTGGGATATCACTCTGGGATATTGCTCATTTTATCGTAAGCAAGGGATTCTGAATAGGGAACTAACCTATCCTTTTTCCAACTACCAACATTTCCCATACCATCCGCATAGAGGGATAAGCAAGAATAACTCTTTTCACTTCAGGATACCCGATCCTGCTTCATGGACTTTCATCTTCCCCTAGTCCTTGTTAGGATTGTTTAATTTTTTGATTAGTGATAGGCTTCTGATATGCTAAGGGCTATACTAACTGAACCTTAGCTACAAAAGCAAAGCAAGCTTTCTACCAACTCTTGATAAGACCACTAGGTATGGTTGAGTGACCGAAAAACCCTAGTATATCTCCATAGCAACATTATAGGTTGTGTTGAAAAACACAATTACTCACATGAATGATGGATCATGATAAATGTAGAGATGCATGATTTAAACACAAACGTGGTGTCATTTGTAAGATTGATAAACATAATCCCTCCTACTATGGAATGCAATGGATGATGAATGCCTATATGCAATGCAGTAATGTAGTGAATGCATGTGTGAATGCAAAAATGAGAATGCAAAATTCGAATGCAAAATGCAAATGTTTTTGGATTTTATGCTTTACCAATTTTTTTTGGATTTTATTGATTTTATTATTTTTATGAGTTTTGAGCCTCATATCTGACCAAATGATGAGTACATGCCTCTGGAGCCTTTATATTGACCAAGCAATTTTTAGGAAAATCCTTGGAGCTTTTTAGGATGACCGAGCAGTTTTAAGCAAACCCTCGAAGCTTTTGGGGTTTGACCAAAGGGTTTATGAGCACCTTTGGGACTTTTTGGGATGACCAAGTGATATTTTAAGAATCCTTGGAGCTTTTGGGTTGACCAAGTAATTTTTTAGAAACTCTTGGTGCCTTTTGATTGACCAAACTACTCACAGATGAGCTTGGAGCCTTTTAGGATGACCGAGCGATTATAAGAAAATCCTCGAGGCTTTTAACTGACATGACCAAGTGGTTTTAGGAACCCTTGGAGCCTTTTGGGATGATCGAGTGGTTTTAAACAAACCCTTAAAGCTTTTTGAGGTTGACCAAAGGGCTTATAAATGCCTTTGGGGCTTTTTGATTGACCAAACTACTTATGGTAGTGTTTGGAGCTTTTTAGGATGACCGAGCAGTTACAAGCAAACCCTCGAAGCCTTTTACTATGCTCTTCAAGCATAAAATACCTTAATATGGATGATGTTGAGAGGTTCAGGCTCTTCAACACCCCCTAGCGATGTTAGGCGATAGGTACCTAGACCAATATTTTTAGATATGATGTAGGGTCCTAGCCAATTAGCCATGAATTTGTCTCACATATCTGGTGGTAAATTAGAGTTCTGTTGGTTCTCTTTCAAGACAAGATCCCCAACTTCAAAGTCTCTCTGGTGGACTTTGATATTGTAAGCTCATTTTAGTCACTCCTGATAAATGCGAAGATGCTCCAGGGCATTCACGCGATGTTCATCAAGTAGCATCAGTTGATCCAATCGAGCTTGTCATGCGGTGTCATCATCGATGAACTCTTTCAATGCGATGTGCAACATTGGAATTTCTAATTCCAAGGGCATAATGGCCTCAATTCCATATACTAGTGAGAACGACGTTGCCCTAGTGGGCATCCGAATACTAGTCCTGTAAGCCCATAATGCAAGGGGTAGCTGGATATGCCAGTCTTTGTGGTTTTCTTGGACCATATTTTTCAAGATGGCCACCACTGTCTTATTTGAAGCCTCAACCTACCCGTTTGCTTGCGAATAGTATGGAGTCACAAAACTATGTTTGATTCTATATTTAGATGTCAAAGCTCTCACAGTTTTGTTCTTGAAAGATGTTCCATTATCCGATATTATTTTGGATGGAATCCCAAAATGACTTATGATATGCTCCAAGTATAAACTCTGCTATACGAGCTCCAGTTGTCATTGTTAAGGGTATTGCTTCCACCCACTTTGTAAAATACTCAGTAGCCATGATTATGAATGTATGTCAGCCTGATGATAGAGGAGAGATCTTGCCTATAAGATCTAATCCCCACTGAGCAAATGGCCAAGCCGCTTGGATGGGTTGTAAGGCCTATGATGGCAAGTGCATAAGATTAGCATGATGTTGGAATTTAATGCATTTCTTGACATACACATTGCACTCCTTCTCCATAGTGGGCCAATAGTAGCCCATTTGAAGGATGCACTTGATGATGGCCATGCCACTGAAATGGCCACCGCATGTACCATCATGAGCTTGCGAAATCACCCATGATGCCTCTTGGGGCTCTAAGCAATGAAGGAGAACTCCATCGTAGCCTCGTCGGTACAAGATGTCTCCTATTAAGACATATTTAGCCACTTTCTATTTAAATGTGTGCTTTGTGGCATACGATAATCCCTTCTAGGATTATACTAAGCTTTAGGAAGTCTTTAATTTATGACATCCAATTTTGATAAGCCTCAACTTTGATTGCTAAGATGACTTGCTCCCCCTACGTATTTACCTTTGCAAATGTAGACTCAAAAACAACCCTATGGTGAATGGTAGTACCACTCCCCATAGGACTCTGAGAGGTTAATGACCCCCAGGGTGCCTTCTTAAGAAAGTCTTCAACTTTGTAGAACCATTCAGCTTTTGGTTCTACACTGATCATGTTGACCGATTCTCTGTTATCATAGGTTGCACGCTCTATGCAGAGGAGTCTTGACATGGATGGTAGTGAAATCAATAGATGGATTCTGAGGGATTAAAGATCCCAAAGATGCCATGGTGTCTACAAACCTATTTGATGATCGAGGGATTGCCTCAATGTCATACCATTCAAATTTGGCCAAATATGTGTCAACTAGATCTTTATAGGCTTTCAGTATGGGACATCGACACTGAAAAAGCCCCTTGACTTGATTTACTATGAGCAAGGAGTCACCAAAGATGTTCAATCTCTTAATATTCATGGTGATGACTGTGTGGAGGCCCAATAGTAGGGCTTCATACTCAGCATTGTTGTTGGTGCACAAAAAATCCAACTTAAATGACAAGGGCATTGGAGCTCCTTGCGGCGTGAAGAACACTATTCCGACACCACCCCCTTGCTCGCACTTTGAACCATCGAAGAATAGAGTCATATCAGCATTGTTCTCTAGTTCTTCGAGTTTGGGAGCTTCAGATATGATGAAGACTGCATCATCCGAAAGCTCAATTGTTAGAGGCCTATTGTTTGATAGTGGTGCCTCAGCTAATTGATCTGCTATGACCTATCCCTTAATGGACTTCTGGCTTATGAATTCTAGATCAAATTCCATCAATAGCATGATCCACTTCGTAGTACATGTATTGTGATAAGTCTTACTCATCATGTACTACAAAGGATTTTGTTTGGATATAACATATGTCGTATGACTTAACATATAGTGTCATAATTTCTTTGTAGCGAACACTACTTCTAAACACAATTTTTCCACATATGCATACCCGAGCTCATAGCTCACCAAGGTTCGACTAATATAATATATGGCCTGTTCTTTGCCTTGCATGTTCTTTTGGGCTAACATGGTTCACCAGGTATTGCTTTATTTTAGTGAAGGCTACCTTGTAGTCCTCGTCCCAATTGAATGGGACTCCCTTATGTAGTAATCGATTCATGGGTCGACATTTATCCGATAGTTGGGTGATAAATCACTTTATCGATGCTACCTTGCCTTGAAGGCTCCTTAATTCCTTAATATTGGTGGGAGGATGCATTTCCAAGATGGCCTTGACCTTCGCTGGGTCTACTTTGATGCCTCTCTTAGAGATGATGAATCCTAGTAATTTTCTAGAAGTTACGCCAAATACGCACTTCTTAGGATTCAGCCTGACATTGTGCTCTATCAGGCGATCGAAGACTTTCCTTAAGACCTCTGCATGCTCTTCTCACAGCAATGACTTGGCTAACAAGTCATCGATATAATATTCTAGAATTTTGTGCATATAGTCATGAAAAATGTATGTCATGGCCCGTTGATATGTGGCACCAACATTTTTGAGGCCAAATGGCATAACTTTGTAGCAAAACGTTCCCCATGGCATTATAAATGTGGTTTTATGCTGGTCTTCAGGTTTAATCCAAATTTTATTGTAACCAAAAAAACCATCCATTAAGGAGAGCATTTCGTGACCTATAGTTGCATCTACGAGAGCATCAATATTGGGCAATGAAAATGAATCTTTGGGTGTTGCCTTATTTAGGTCTCTAAAATCCATGCAAATATGGATTCTTCCATCGGGTTTTCCCATGGGTACCATATTGGACACCCATTCTGGATAGTCGATGGAGATCACAAATTCCACATCCAACAACTTTTGTAGCTCATATTTCACCATTAAGGCTACTGTTGGGTGCATTTTTCTAAGCTTTTGCTTGATCAGCTTCTTTGTCAGATCTAGCGAAAGGTTATGCGTAACCAATTTTGGGTCTAGACCTGGCATATCCTTGTACATCCAAGAAAATAAATTTGGTCTCTCTTTCAGTAGAGGGATGAGGGTGGCCCACTCATCTAGAGTGAGACTCTCTCCAAATTTAACCTTCTTTGCACTAGTGGGATCATTACTGATATCCACCTCAAAGGTTTCCTCTATTGACATATGTGATCCCTCCTCAAGTTGGTGAGGCGTAGGAATCAAATGGATGTCATCATCCAGGTTGATCGGTTCTATGTTGGAAGTATTTTTGGCATGATAAACATCATATGCACAACCTGGTGCAAAATGGAAAGGTTGCAACATTTCTTCATTGGGGAAGAAATCCTCAGGCTCAATGGGTGAATCAGCATGATCCCAGTCGATAGCATCTTTGTTAAGATACAATGGTTTGGATGGATCTACTAGATTGTGGAGTGGAGTGGTCAAATCAATGGAGACCATGTTTATGGAATGGAATTGATCTCCAGGACCACATAGACCAACTTCTACAAAATCTATGTAGTCCTCATACCCATGATCTGGCTCTAATGGCACAGGCACAAAGGGGTCTTCCCTATGAGGACTATGAACAACTAGATCCTCCCTATGCACTGACTACAAAATAGGATCATTTGGCTCATGGAGCTCCATGTAGGTTGGCAGAAGGGGATTAACCAACCGATGAATTTGATCCAAGTTTAACCATCTTGCTCTCAGACGAGGACCAACATGTAATTGTCGATAGACCTCATCTATGTCGATGGGTTGATGATGGTAACACAAATAAGGAGGACCAAGGTAGGCCCTCTCTAACTCATCTTCTTCATCACTATCATAATAGAATCCTTCATTCACCCCTACTCCTAGGGGGCACTCTGGTAAGTGTGGCCCCATGAATCTGATCGCTTGATCATTGTCATCACTATCTGGATAAATCGGATAATTATATCGTAAGTGTGACATCACCAAGAAATCTAGCTCTGCTTCTTCCCCTGAATGATCAATATTGGGAAGGATCTCTTCGATAACCTATATCACTTCAATAGGTAATAAATGACGTGCATGCCAGGGCCTCTCATAGGCACCTTTGACTTCATCCCTAGATTCATCATCATTTGAGGATTCCTCATCTACATCATAGCCTGGTCCACTCATATCGGAGGTGGACTCCACTCCATCTTCATTACAAATATCTCCTAGCTTGAGATCACATATAGTAATGGGGTTACACCCCTACATATCTGTGTCATCGATTGCATCATGGGTTTGGTGTCCCAGGTTATCTCTAGGGTTTAGTTCTATCTCAGTCTACTCAAGGAGCCCTTCATGATGATCTTCGAGTGGCTCAATGGTGACGACAGATATCATAGGGTGATTCCTCTAAAATTTGGAAGGATCCGGATGATATGGATTAAAATCCACATCGTCCACCATACTAAGGTACAGATGATCTAGGGATGCTATAAGCAAATCATCCTACCCTCGTATCTATAACCCCAAACCGAACCTATCAGTGACTAACTGATAACTCAGTTCCAATGGAGTCCTTCATCCTTGTTCAAAGAGACCAAGGTCGTATCCATGCCAATGATATAACTCAAAGATATGTATGGCATACTCTGGGTTGGATAGATAACGAATGTTTACAGTGAAAGGTTCATCGTCATCTTCATCCATGGGCTCTCATGTTGGAAGTTGGTCTAGCCTTGCATAGATGAAGTTAGTCTGATTAGGTGGCTCTCCCAATGGAACCACCGATCCAACTAGGTAATGATGAGCGGATGGTCGGCCCATCTCTTGTGTAGTCTTTAGAATCGATCTGAAGGTTACATTCTACATAAGGTACTCACCTAATCTGGTGTTGGTGAGATGTACTATCACCCGTGGTGTGGATGACCCTACTGAAGATGTAGGTGAGGTAGGTTGAGGCGCCTCCTCGGCTTTGTCTTGGGGTTCCTCAACTTCCATAGGAGTGGGAACCTCCTCGATGATTGGCTCGGGCTCATGCTCCTTCTCTTTCTCACCCATTTTTACCTTCAACTTCCTTTCATCCCGATGCATGACTGATGTCGATGGTTTCAAGGAAGTGGTAGTGGTGTGCTCCGATCTATGTGACACAGATGGCATTGGTTGAGCATGTACTACTGGTTTACCTCCTAGTTTCTTTATCGGTGATGATGGCCGAACATCCAGGTGCATTGATGGGAGTATGAAACCCCTAGGAAAATCTGCTAGGTTCATGAACTTAAATGGTTCTTCATCCGATGCCACTACGTGAACCTGTCCCTCATGAATATACTTCACACACTAATGCAATATCGAGGGAACGCAATGCATTTCATGAATCCAAGGCCTACCGAGTAATATGTTGTACTGCATGGCCCCTTCTATCACATGACACATCACAGAGATGGTCTTCAAGCCTACCTGCATGGGTAGGATAATTGTGCCAATAGTCAAACATAGTGCATCATTAAATACTCTCAATGTAAATGTAGTGGGCACAATGTGTGATTTAGGTAGCTTCAAATGACTCAGTGCCTTGGTCATTATTATGTTGATCGATGAGCTGGTATCGATCAAGACCCTTTTAAATGGCATGTGATTAACACATGTGATTATGTGCAATGGTGGGTCAGCCATGGTTGTAGAAACTATCCTTATCTCATGATCATAAAATTGGATCATCGGTTCTTGACACTGTTGTACATGTCCCACAAAATTAGTAAATGCTTGTGCATCCTGGGACTGTACTTCAATGGACCTCAAAATGTCCATAAGAGTCTCCCTGTGCCTCGAGGACTACTGTATTAGCTCATATATCGACAACTTCATAGGAGTTATCTACAGGTTTTGGACCAACCTGCTCCTTATGGTCACCACCGGTCTTGTTGGTGGGCCTAGAATATTCTACGTCGATCACTGATTCGGTGTGGCTTGTATTTGAATGGGAGCATGAGGTTGATTCTATTGTTCATATCTCCCATGCCTAGTGACAATGTTCACCATGCCTATGAACCCCTGGGTAGGTGGTTCGACTCACACCTGGTTGACTTGGCCAACATTGTTTCGAGGCACCTCATGATTTGGCAAGGGGTTTTTGTAAATCCCCATATTCTGATTATTGGGTGCCTGCGGGTTGTGCGACACTACAAGCTCACCTTTTTCAATCATATTTTGCACCATGTGTTTGAAAGTCTAGCACACCTCAATGTCATGGCCTTTCATTCGATGAAAAATGTAAAATAGATCTTCTTGGTACCCCTTTGATTTGGGTTGATTGGGGTCTACCATCTTAATTTTGGGTAATCTAATTGCCTTGGCCTCACACAGTTGATGGAAAATCGATGTCAGTGATTCCGTCAATGGTGTGAACTAGCGAGGTGGGCGTTGATCTTTGTTCTTGCCCTTATAATTGTTGTTGCACTTGTCATATTATGCAGGAGGAGGTTGGGCCTGATAATTCTATTTTTGTTGCCCCTTGTTCTCCCTCTGGAGATTCAGCACCACTTGATTCACATGGGCCTGCTTGCCCTGTTGTTTTGTGGCACTCTTCTTTTGTCCCTCTCTCCTGTTCTTGAGCTTCAAGTTGCCTTCCTACAACTTGATGTCCTCAATCACTTTGGCTTGTGCCAAAGCCTCTTCGAATGTAGGATACTACTGTAGCTATAGTAGTAATGAGATGTGCTTGGCACAACTCTTTGTAAACATTCAGGTTAACTCTATGGTAGGAATAGGGAATGGCAACTTCACCATTAGTCTCCTCCATCTCTTTCTGTATTTCTCTATTGGCTCATCATCACGCTGAGCTAGCATAGCCAGATCAGAAATATTGGCCTATTTCTTGATGCCAAAGGAATAGCGTTCAAGAAAGGCATCAGCTAATTGCTCAAAACTAGTTATGCTATGTTTCTTTAGCTGATTGAACCACTCTCGGGCTGGACCAAAAAGTGTCATGATGAACGTACACAACAACAATGCATCATTGCTTGCTATCTAGAAACAAGCATCCAAAAAGCTCGTGACATGTTCCTGTGCATCTTCATCACCCTTAAACTTGTCCAACCTGGGCATATCAAAATGCTCAGGGTAAGCCGGAGTAGGCACCGAAGGATCCAAAGGCTCATTATGAATTTTCCTTAATGTCAGCTTTTGAATAGTCGTGCCTTGTCTCTCGATGGCTTTGATCTTCTCGGCTAAGGCCTTATAGGCCTTCGAAGATAGAAAGTCCTCCTCCCTAAGTTGACGTGGAGGTGGCTTAGGAGGTACTATCTTCCTCATACGAGATGGAGGGCATTGCTCTTCCTCCTCCTCAGCTCAGGAGCTCTTAGGATATTCTTGCTCGTATCCATCTCCCTCTTCTTCTTCATGCTACCTCTGCCTCTGATTATCGAGCGACGGTGGCCGCTCCCTCTGTTCGACACTAGCATGAGTATGAGCATATCTTTGCTCTCGATGCATATCAGCTTGTGACAAAGCCTTCCTATATACATGCTCTCTATGCTCATCATGAGGATATAGGCCAGCCCTAGCTAACCTATCCTCCTACTCCATGTGCTCCTTCTGGGAAAGGATACGCTCTTCACGCATGCGTTGCTCATATAGCCTCTGTCTAATGAGCCTCTATGCTTGAATATTCTCATCTTCAATGCATTGCCTCTCTAGGCGAGCATCCTCCAATTGATCTTGGAGGAGTTGGCATTTTTGCTCCGATACTAGTCGATGTGATCTATCGATCTGATCGATCGTGGGAGGCCTCTGGTATCCCTGCTCTGTACGAGCGACCTTATGGGTTCTGTACCCATCGGACTGATGTGCTGTACCTTTGCCTCTATCTATGAAGATGACATTGGCATCCTGCTATGTCCTATACTATGAACCACCATGCACAGATAGTGGGTGTGTGACATGAGGGTGCTTAGAAGCCTCTCCATGCTCTCTAGTAGTCCTGACGACACTCACGCTACGCTCACTCGAGGCACAAGTGGGTGGAGCGGAAGGCTTGCAGCCTAGCTACTCTAAAACACTACCTAGACCCTCTAGCTATCTAGACCACCATCGCTCATGCGACGGTGTGCCATTAGCTCCCACCTTTGATATATCAATGGTGATCTTGCATGGTGGACCACACATGGGAGTATGGTTAGACCTATGCTCGATAGTGAGCCTATATACCTACCCTTAAATGGGTGGATCTCTAGTCCTTCTATACTCATAAGGTGGAGGTATGGATCCTCCTATGGACTTAGTATGTAGGGGCACCAACCTGGTCCCCTGCATAACAAACTCTTCGATCGATCCCGTGGATGCATGTGCAGTGCGGTCTCGGTAATGGCTCTCGAGTGGAGCACCCTCATGCTGAGAGGCTCCCTATTCTATCCTATGCCTAGAGGAGTGTACTAAAGCTCCTCTATCCATGGTACGCTCTACAGGCTCCCCTCGTGTCGAGTTATCTCCTCTAATGCTTGTCGAATGATGTTCGGTTCGCTCATGTGGTTGAGGAATTGACACGTGTTGTTGTGAATTGGTTAGGGGTTGGTCATCGATGTTAGGTTTAGACCTTTTCTGACCACCCCGTGTATCCACCATTGTGTACCTAGCATCTAGATGTATCTTTTATTATTAAGAAAACAAGGTATACAATAATGATTATCTCGTATTAAATTTTGAAAATGAGCCCTAAATTGTTTGATGTGTTTTCAAGATTTGTTGTATCAGTGTAGAAACTCTTATCATGTTTTGCAAAACTTGTTGGATTTTATTCTTAGTTTAATGGCTTTCACCTGTACGCTCACAGCTCGACAACTTGGCTATGAACTCCAAGTCGCGTAATCCAACCTATAATGTGTGGTAATGAAGCCCACACATGGTCAGGGAGCATAGGTCCTCCCAGATCCTCACCCATTTTTCCCTAGTCAGCGTTATACCCTTCGAAGAGAATACATGCAAATTTTCTAGGGTACAAAAGGTTCTCGGATCTGGTATTGGTCTAGTATCCAAAAGGTTCATGAGATTTGGGCCAATGGATGGAAGTTATGCCCACCATCGTTGAACCCTACTAGTGGTTGGATGTCAAGCCCAACTCACTAGCATTTAAGTGCCAAGTGGTGTGTGTGGTTCATTTTAATGTACATAAAAGAAATGCATCATATAGCATTCATGCTCATTTTCTATATGCTATGCAAATGAAAGAACGTTTCAAATTCAAAAAATGCAAGCTATTCTAGATGCTCTTTGAGACCATGCACATTACGATGATAATTGGCCACTAATTGGGCCTCACACATGCAAACCAAACAAGACACTCTATCAAGCACGTTGTAGCCTAGGGTGGACTACAATCATAGGTCCGCTGTTCCTAGCAGCGCCTTTCTACAAATGCAAATTGAAATGAACTAGGACATGATTGATTTCCAGTTTCTTAGTTTTCTTTTCCTAATTGCATTTCAAAATATGCATTCTGTAAAAACATAGAGGGTAAAAATAGAACAGAGAGTGGAAAATAGGGCCTACCTCAAGTCCCGAGTTGATCTACACTCTGATTTCTCGATGTTCGTGTAGTCAGATGTAAACCGTAGGTCTGGTCTATGGTTTAGACTGTAAACTACGTGTTGAACCTACGGTTCAATTGTTGGCCCATAGTTGATAGCTATGGTCTATACCTACAATTTCAAAAACATAAGAAATGATAGTCAGATCATTTGAATTGTGGAGTTCCACCATGATCACCTTCTGATCTAACCAAAAAGCATGCACCCATCTACTGTATTATATCATATTCAATCATCCAAGCATAAAATAATGACAAGATTACATAGATTCAACAAAATAAGTATTTCTTGTATTAATATTTGCAAAGAATCCCTAATTACAATCATGCCCCTCTTAGGGTCACTCAAATGATGATACAATTAATACAATGCCAAAGCCCTCAATAGGGTAGGCACACTAATGTTGCTTTTCAACTAGTCACAAATTGCTCTAGGGTGGAGTTGCCCTCTTCTTCATGTTGAGGAAGGAACTTGATGGTTGAATCTCCTTCGAATCTGTTCCCTGCGATCAAGAAACAACATAAAAGTGTCAAAAATATAGGCAACCTCTCATGATGAGGCCCTTTTAGGAAAAATGCATAAAGATACCATTAAAAATGTATAATCAAGAAAGCATGAAAAGCATTTCTAAACTATGTTAATTGGATCAAGATTTATGGAATTGCATAAAGAAAGATAATAGCTAAACAATGAATGGACTAATTATGTGAAATAGAGCATGAAAGCACATAAAGAATCCATTAATGCCTACTTGATGCTAATACAATGAAACTATTCTAAACCTAATTCTATCGGTCAAAAATCTTCTAAACTACAATTGAACCATAAAAATGACTAATCTAAGCTATCTAGCTTAATAGAAATAGAAAAAGGTAAGGTGGTGATACCTCTACTACAAATCGTAGCTCTGGTGAGCGGTTTACACTGTAAACCATGGTTGAAAGCCATGGTTAGCAATCTGATAGGTTTACCCTCAATTTCAAGGGTAGTGGGCTTGACCTCCTTGTCCAAATTGATGTTCAATGGTCACCTTCGGTGTCCTCAAACTGATTTGGTGGTTGATTCGCTGTGAGGGGCCTTCGTTTGCCCGAATATGTGCTTCTTGGCTCTCCTAGGCTCCTAGGGCATCCATAATGCAATTCATCATGAATCTTGGCAAGTAGGTAGGGGATAAGTGCAATAGCTCTCTCTCAGTATACTCGATTGAGTGTACAATTTGATAGGGCTCCATTGCTCAAATCTCCAATGCTCTCTGATAGTTTACCCTAATTCTGAGGGGTACTTATAGGACTATCCAAGGGCTAGGGGTGGCTTCATGGAGAAGCCAAGATCAAGAAGGGGTGGTTAGGATAGTTGGATTGGAAGCCTCTAGAATCTTCCATCTATTAATTGTCATCTTCTAGATCAAATGGTCGTTCAAACCGATTTGGCTCGGATTGAAGGCCAACTGAACTTCAGTTAAGACCGCAGGTTACAACTGTGGTCTAGACTGTAAACCATAGGTCTCAACCATGGTTCAGCCTGTAGACCATAGGTCTGGGCTACGGTTCAGACTGATTAGGCCAAGGAGCCCAAATTGAGTGGTTAGAACCACTGCTCTATCTTGGAGTCTGTCCAAGATCCTCCATATGGTCTTGTAGCATGTCCATATGAGTAGTCGCCCTCGACATGATGCGTTTTAGGTGTCTACAAAGTGATGCTATGAAAGTTCATTATTTAAGTATTATTATAAAGTTTTTGGAGCACCATATTAGAGTTATTTAAGGAGCAATTGCTAGTTTGATTTAAGTATCCCCAATCTAAGGAAGGAGACATCATTATTATCTTAGAACCTACAAAACACAAACAACATAAAGTTGAGTTAAAAGTATTGCTTGAAAGGAGTAATAAGGAGATATAACATAGTAAATTATGAATAGAGAAATATAAGCATTAGAAAGTAAAATAAATTTCAACCAAAAGAAGATAACAAAGGAACACTACTATGTTGATAAACATCTCTATTTGGTCAACGAATAGAAGAAAAGTTTAGTGCAACAAAAATCTAGTTTTCAAAGCTATTGAAGATATTTATTGCTCATTTAAGGTGCAAGGAAGATATCCAACATTATACTCCATAACCTACAAGTAAAGGCAACATTGCAAAAATGAGAAAGCACCATCCAAAGGATATAGCACCATTGCAAAGGAGAAAGGACCATTACCAACATCAAGGAAGGCACCATAGTGTAATGTTAAATCAACAATATGTGACAAAAAAATAGCACAAATATCTATTTAAGTTAAGCATCCAAAAGAGCACCATTTAAAAAGCCAAGTAAAATACATAAATAAAGTGTGTCATTTACATAGACAAGCCAAGTAAGAAGAAGTTTACGATCCATGCACAAGGAAGCAATGTGCACCATGTTTAGTACCTGAAACCAAGATTCACAAAGAAAAAAGGAAAATGAAGCATCAGTGAAATTTCAAAGAAATGTATATGAGTCATTGAAGGGACATACATAGAAAAGACAAATTTCTAGAAAATATAGGGCCAAAAAAAGCATAAGGGTGCAAGTTTAATGAGGTAAAAGCAAATATTTTACCTAAGTAAAAAAACTTGAATATTTGTTTGAACAACGTTGGGAAGCTAGGGATGAAAATACCACTAAGGAGGAGTTACTTAAGTGCCACCATAGGAGGAGCCACCACCGTAGAAGAGGAGAAGCCATTGAAAAAGAAGAGCCACCACAAAGCATTAGAAGTAAAGAAGGGCTAGCAAGCATTGAAAAGTTACAAAGTACATACATTGGAAGTTACAACTATCAAGTAGCAAAAGATATTGTGAGCGTTAAGGAAGGGAAAGCAATTTTAAGTGCTAAATGTTAGAATATTTAGCATTACATTAATTAAGTTAAATAGCATTATAGGAGTGGTACGTAGTTTTCTTTATTCAGTTTATGAACCACCCAGCATTCAAACTGCCTCAACGGAGTTTATGTAAATCTTATATATTTTCCAGGAATACGAAGAGCAAACTAATGATTCAGTTTCTAATATGGCATCAGAGCATTGAATGATTTTTGGGAAATTTCAATTTTTTTTTGGGCAATGTGCTATTCACGCACTCCATTACTAGATTCACTCCATTACCAGACAATGCAGTCTTTGAGGAGCCATTGACGCTGAAGACTGCAATCCAGCCGCTACTTTCCAAATTTTTGAGGCCAAACTGTTTGGGGTGTTCATGAACGATGTTAGATTTTTTGTTTCTGGTAAAGTAAACCAGACAGGAGGGGCCAGTTATCTTTTTTCTGTGGAGGAACTTTCGTAGCGACGGCGGTGCCACCACAGAGGAGCCTGTTTCTAGTAAAGCACACCAGATGGGAGGGGCGACTAGTTTTTTTTTTTGTTTCATCATGGAGGCGGTGCCACCATAGAACAACCATTTCGGCCACCCAGGATCAAGCCCCGGGAGATGCCAGTCCAATGCTAAAGCTTGTCTTTGTACCTCAAGCTGGCGGAGCGCTGAATTCGGAGAGTCGGTGCAAGCCCATGTCATCCACAGCAATTGAAGCCCATAGGTGCCTCTCACTCACGACATGATAACCGTCGAGGTCTCGAACCCGCATCCCCAGCTGGTAAAGATCGACGCGCCTGCCTTCCTCGATAAACACCAAAAATCGATGCACGCAGGAGCAGCTGTGAACACAGTCTTGACGCCATACAAATTCATTTGGTGCACAGCGCATGAAGGACGGGTAATGCGGGTTTGTTTCATACCATGTCCTTTATTAAAAAAAAAAAAACAATAATTTTTTTGGTGCACGTTTTTTTTCCCCTTGCAATTGTTGTGCTTGGGTCAAATCAGAATACGTCGTCGTGCATACTCACGCACCACAGTGGCCGCGATGGTTCTAATATTGATTGCTTAAGTTTTTTGCCATGGGTGGTTGGGGTTTCAAACCCCTTCGAGTTGCTATGAAGATGACGCCCGAGGAGGCCATTTTGACACCTCGGGGGTCTTGTTGATGCCTCAAGGGCCCTGTGATGCCCAAGGAGGGCATTTTGATGCCCCGAGGGCTCTGTTGACGCTCCAAGATGGTGTGGTGACACATTTTAAGACATGTAAAATTGTTTTTTTTCCTTCAAAAGCAATTGTAGAAGGGGGAATTCAAAATTTTCAAACCCTTTTATAAAAAAAAACAAAAACAAGAAGAGGCATAGATAGCAACTCAAAGGTGCATTTTCAATTTTACTCGACACCTTTTTTTAAAATTGGGTGCATTTTCGGTTGAACCCGACACCTATGTGAGAAGCATTTTTGTGAGCATGCTTGTTTGATTATTGCATTTTTTTTTCTATAATTATAAATCATCTACATCAAAGCATCCACTACTTATCTTAGCACATGTTGCACAGGTTCTCCAAAAGCAATTATCTCTTTGCACAGGGATCTTCATTGATCATCTACTTGATGTTCTCTCACCAACACTAATTTTCTCCTAGTTTTGTTTTTTGACTTAATTACCTCCAACTGATTATTCTTCTACCGAAGATTCTCAGGCAGGTGTCATTAACATCTCTTTGAGTGAATTTTTTACCCCTATTGCTATTGTGTTTTGGCATAAATCTTGACGAAAGTCCTGGACTCCAAAGTTTTTAGGGGAAGTTACGCCCCACGCATGCGGATTCCTGTCTTTCTAAGGTAGGTGCCATCAACAAAGCAATCCTTTTTAGTACTGCCTATGTTCCATGTACCGTTCTGGTCTTCATAATACCTATAGTCTCCCTCACGTAAGGGTGGGTATTGTTTTGATTCAGTTCAGGTATATCCGACCTGGCAACGGTATATCAAAAAGGGGACCATTTGGCGCTATAAGGAACCCTAAAAAATGACTATAGTGCACAAGTATCTTTTAGATGCCCAATTGCTCAAAGGCACCAATTTTGTGCCATGGAAGCATAAAATGAAAGCAATTCTTCAAGTCAAAAAATTATGGGATGTCGTCAGTGGCACTACCTCTCGTCCCACAACACCAGGGACAGATCAAGATACATTTGATGATCAGGACAGGAAGGGTCTTATGTTTTTGTTACTTGCCATAATAGATGAGGTCCAACATCATATTTGTGATGCCACGACCAGTAAAGATGCTTGGGCAGCATTGATTACTGTGTATGAAGGAAAGAATAATTCCACTATTCTTCATCTACTAACCCAGCTTCACAATCTCACTATGAATTCAGGGGAAACTGTTGAACTATTTCTTTGCAAAGTGGCAGAATTGAAAGCTAAACTCAATACTATGGGAAAACCCATAGATGATGATCTTTTCACATCTGTTATTTTGAGGGCACTCCCACCATCTTACAAAAGTTTTATCACTTCACTCAATGTTTCTGGTAGACAATTAACTTTTGTTGAATTGGTTAACTTGCTTCAAACTAAAGAAGCCAATCAAGTACAAAAAGATGAGGAACCTGCCACTGCTCTTTCCACCCATAAAAAGGGTCACAAGCAAGGACAGTTGTAGAAAGAAGGGTCTTCTTCCAAAGGCAAAGGCAAGCCAAATCTCTAGCAAGATAAATATTGCAAGATCTGTGATATGAACAATCATGATACCAACCGGTGTTGGTTCAAAAACAAACAACAGAATGATCCTTCACAAAATAAGAAACGCAAGGGGAAGCAAAAATATCCCCAGCATCGCAACCAACAAAAGGGTCATGTTGCTTATGTAGATTTCCATTCAGATGATTCTCATTCATCTTCAGATAATGACTTCGAAAGAGCACACAAGGTGCTCATGACCCATACCGCCTCTTCCAAATAAGATGTTGTATGGTATATTGATTATGTAGCAAGCAAACATATGACTGGGAACAAATCCTAGTTTCAAACCTTTCATGCCAGAGAAGGCAAACCTGTCACTATTGCAGACAATCAGGTCTATCAAGTACAAGGTGAAGGGGATGTTATAGTCACTCTCCCTGATGGTGACTGTGCCATAGAGAAAGTTCTCCATGTTCTTGGCATTTCCAACAATCTATTATCTATTCCACAGATGCTAGATAGAAATATGGATGTTGTTTTTCAAGTTGAAAAAGGAAAAAAGAGATGTTTCATCAGTCACCAAGGTCAAAACATTTCCACTGGCTCCTACAAACATGGATTATTCATCTTGGATACATTTTCTACATCCCATACTGCCCTCATTGCCACTACTACAATCGCTACTTCCTTATGGCATAAGAGATATGGGCACCTCAGTTTTGGGTATTTAATCGAATTAAGCAAATATGACATGGTCAAAGGGCTTCCTCAGCTTTCATCCGTTCTTCCAGTATGCTCAGATTGTCTAGTAGGGAAACAACATCGAGTTCCATTTGAAACATGTTCTTCTCGCTCTAAAAAACCCTTGGAGTTAATCCATTCAGATCTGTGCGGTCCTTTCCCCACTAGTCATGGTGGAAAGAGGTATTTTCAGCTACTTGTTTTTGACTACTCCCACAAAATATGGGTCTCCTTCCTTGCTCTCAAGTCAGAAGCTCTTCTCTACTTTCGTCAGTTCAAGAGACAAGTTGAGAAGGAAACAAGTTGTTCCATCAAAACCCTTCGCTCAGATCGAGGGGGGGAATACACTTCCAAGGAATTTTTAGCATTTTTGGAAAAACATGGGATTAAGAGACAACTCACTATAGCATATACACCACAACAAAATGGAGTTGCATAAAGGAAAAATCGCTCCATAGTAGAAATGAGTTGGTGTATGTTAAAAGGAGCAAACTTAGAAAAACAATAATGGCAGAAGCAGTAAACATAGCATCTTACCTACTAAATAGAGCACCTACAAGGGCTCTACAAGGAAAAACTCCACAAGAATCCTGGAGTGGTAAGAAACCCTCAATTTCTCATCTAAAAGTTTTTGGATGTCAAGATTTTATGCATATTCCTAAACAGAAAATAAGGAAACTAGATGAGAAAACTCAAAAATGTATATTTCATGGTTATGATGAGTATTCAAAAGGATATCGGTTGATTGATCCTATAACCAAGAAAACACACATCAACAGAGATGTAGTATTTGATGAAACTTTCACATCAAATAACACACTTGTATACATTAAGGAAGATGAACCTACGAAAGAAGCAACACCTCCTCAGAAGAAGGTTCCTAAATGGTATACTAGTACATTGCAAGATTCAAAATTGACATCACTTCCAGATCTAACTCTAGATCGACCTGCTACACGTAGTATGACTCAACACAAAAGAGCAGATGATGCAACATCAGTAACAGATGTTGATGACCTTTGTCAACATTTTGATGATTTATCTATGAATGTAGAAGAAGATGAGGATATAGATATGGAAGATGAAAAATTCTATCTGACAATACTAGATGAAAAAGAACCCACATCAGTCTCAGATGCACTCAGTAAAGATCAATGGAAAACTACTATGGATGCAGAACATACATCTCTAATGAAAAATCAAACTTGGAAGTTAGTGAATTTGCCTTCAGGAAAGAAACCCATTGGTTGCAAATGGGTATTCAAGATCAAATATAAGGCAAATGGTGCAATAGATAAATATAAAGCCCGACTTTTTGCAAAGGTCTATGCACAAAAAGAAGGCATAGACTATGAAGAGACATTTGCTCCTACTTGCTAAAATGACCACTATTCGAGTTCTGTGTGCAATGGCAGCTCAATTTGGTTGGCAGCTACATCAGATGGATGTAAAGAGTGCTTTCTTAAATGGTGACCTACAAGAAGAAGTCTATATGACTCAACCTAAAGGTTTTGTAGTTCAAGGGCAAGAACAGAAAGTCTATAAGCTGATCAAATCTCTATATGGTCTTAAACAAGCTCCTCGAGCTTGGTATATCAAAATTGATAGTCACCTAGAGCAACATGGGTTCAGAAGAAGTCCTGTAGATCCTAATCTATATATCAAGAACAATGGTTCTAACATAGTAATTCTAGTACTATATGTGGATGATCTGATCATAACAGGCAGTTCAGAGAGTATGATCAAAACAATTAAGAAAGATCTCAATACCTCCTAATCTATATATCAAGAACAATGGTTCTAACATAGTAATTCTAGTACTATATGTGGATGATCTGATCATAACAGGCAGTTCAGAGAGTATGATCAAAACAGTTAATAAAGATCTCAATACCTCTTTTGAAATGACAGATCTTGGACTTCTCCACTATTGTCTTGGTCTAGAAGTAACTCAATACAAGCATTGCATACAAGTTACTCAAAAGAAATATGCCAAGACTCTAATTGATAAGTATCGGATGACTGACTGCAAGCCCAAAGCCACACCAATGGAAGCAGGACTTAAGTTATCCCGATTCGATGAATCTCCTAAAATAGATAGTACTCTCTATCGTCAGTTGATTGGGAGTCTCATCTATCTCACAAACACCAGGCCAGATCTTAGTTTTGCTGTGGTTTATCTTTCATGATTCATGCAAGATCCTAAAGTTAGCCACTGGAAAGAAGCAAAAAGAGTTCTTCACTATGTCCGTGGTACGACATATATCGGTCTGGAATACAAAAAGAACAATAAGTTCTATCTTCAAGGGTACACAAACTCTGATTATGCTAGATCCATAGATGACTGAAAATCAACTGCAGGTTATATTTTTCACCTTGGATCTGGTCCTGTCTCTTGGCATAGCAAGAAGCAACATGTTGTTGCTATCTCTTCTACTAAGGTAGAATATTGAGCAGCTAGTGGAGCAGTCTGCGAGATCATATGGTTACGTCGCATCCTCACAGATATGGGCCTTCCAAAGAAACTTCCTTTACATTTATTTTATGACAATCAAGGTGTTCTGAATCTTGTCAAGAATCCTATCTTTCATGATCGCACCAAACACATTGACACTAGGTGTCATTTCATTCGAGATGAGGTTCCAAAGCATCATATCTAGCTCCACTACATTCCCACAAATGAACAAATAGCGGACATCTTCACCAAAGCACTTGCTTGAGTCAAATTTGAATTGTTCCGCAATGCTATGTGTAGTCAACATTAGTGTAATAAGGGGGGATGTTAGAATATTTAGCATTACATTAATTAAGTTAAATAGCATTATAGGAGTGGTGCGTAGTTTTATTTATTTAGTTTATGAACCACCCAACATTCAAACTGCCTCAACGGAGTTTATGTAAATCTTATATATTTTCTAGGAATACGAAGAGCAAACTAATGATTCAGTTTCTAATACTAAAGGCATTATAAAATCGAATGCAAGTGTTGAGAGGAGTATAGTCACCATTTGGAATTTCAGTTAAGAACCTGGAAGAAGTTGGATGACACTTGGTGTAGAGGAAGGAATCACTAATAGTCATTGAGAGAAGAAAACACTTCAATCCAATTACAAGCACATTTGAGTAAGGAAGATACTTGTCAAAGGTAATTCCCATGCTATCATAACATCACAAAACTAGGTAGAAGTAACATAGAAAAAGTAACTCTTAAATAAGATGTTGAGTTCCATATAACACATGAAAAGAAGAATATAGATAGGTTTGAGAAGCCCAAACAATCTACAACCCGCATATAGAAAATACAGGGAGGATCATAAAAGTCAGAAATAACACCATATACAAAGGAGAGCAATAAATGCAGTGAAAGGACATTGTGTAAAGCATTGAAGACTGAAAAGAGAACAGTACCAAAATTAGAGTGCAAGTTGTAGTCAAAGGAGTAGCATACCATTACATAGAGCTTCAACTCCAAGAAGGTATATTAATATTCAATCTATTTGCATTTCATAAAGGTCAGGGAGATGTAAGGTTTATCAATACTAAGGTTAATCTATTATTATTAAGAATAATTAAGTGAATGGAGATATAAGGACATGAATTGGTAAATTATAACCTTAGATGATTTATTGATTTATTTGAAAGACTATTGAAGTAAGGAGGATTTAATATGAAAGTTTTTTGAAATTGCATTATTTGAAATTCAAGCATAGAAATATTTTCAAATAATTTAACTTGGAGGAATAAGGTTTTCTACATCAAAATTAAAATATTAAATTTAAAAATATCTATATTTTCTAAATTTCTAATTAGGGAGTTATAAGGAGGTCAACACCAATATAGGTTCTTGAAATTTAGAAACCTTACTATTAAAAATTGAAGCACTACATAAAGTTATTGAAAATTTAGAAATTACATTTGATATTAGTCTCTTGCTTAAATTAATGAGACATAAGGAATCCAACTTAAAGTTCTTGAAAATAGAGAACCTTATCAAAATTGAAAGTGCATCAAAACTATATTTAGCTTTCTACAAAGATAAATAAAGTGTTTGTATTATAGAATAGGAGTTGAATATTATAATAAAATTGTCATAAAAATATTAGGGAGACAAAAGGGATTCAAATCAAAGGAAAATTTAGAAAGCTAAGTATTTTATGAAGACCATATTAAAGCATTAGGGAGATATAAGGTAGTCTACAAGTATCATCATGACAACAAATAAATTCATTCTTTTAGAATCCCAACTTCTTAAAGGACCTAATTATACTTCATGGAAAAACAAAGTGAGGTCAATATTGATAGTTGAAAAACTTTGGGATATTTTTAAAGGAGCAAAAACTAAACCTACTACAAATGATAGAGAGATTCAAAATTTTGAAGAAGATGAAGCAAAAGCACTAATGATAATAATATTTGCAATTACAAATGAACTACAATCATATATTAGCTCAACAACTTCTACAGAAGCTTGGAAAACCTTAGCAAATATATTTGAAGGAAGGGATAAAGCCACTATCTTGAATATTCAAACTCAATTGCATTATCTAAAAGTTATTAGTGGTGAAAGTATAGAATTGTTTCTAAGAAAAGTAGCAGATATAAACATAAAATTGTTAACCTTAGGAGAAAAATTAGAAGACAAGTTTCTCTTTCAAGTAATTCTAAGAGCACTTACAGAAAGCTACAAGAATCTAGTCACATATTTATAAATTCTAAGTAAATATACATCATTTGATGAATTAATCAACATCCTTCAAGAATATGTGGTTGAAAATTCAATAAAATATAAAATAACTAACAATGCTTTAGTCACAAAAGATAATCCATAAGAAAATTTTTCTTCATTCTCAAAGGGTAGATCAAGATGGAATAATAGATATTGTCAAGTATGCAGAAAGAAAGGACATATTACTAATTTTTGTAGATTTAATCCAAGAAATCAGTATCAAGAGAATCAAACAATTTTTGGAAGCCAATAAAATAGGCCATTCCAACCAAGACAATATAAGAATAAATATAATTTGCATCAGAAATAATTTTAGCATCCATATACTTCTTAGAATCAATACAATCATCCTCAATTACAATATAGAGAAGGGAAACAAAAAGGACCCTTAGAGCAAGAGATTAAATAAATCCAGGTTCTGGAAGAACCTACAAATGAACATGAAGTTTTAGCTCTTACAACAAAAATAGTATTATATAAAGATACTAATGATTTACTCGACCAGGATACATACAAGGAACAAAATGAACAAAGTAGAAAAGAAGAGCTCAAGCTCTAAAATTATAGTGAAGACCATATTGAAGACTAAATTCTTTAATAACCAAATAATGTAATACATGAGGTTGTTGATATATTACATTATTTGGTACATGCTAATGTACCACCATGGGTACATCCTTAGATTAGGAGAGAATCTTAGTCTCTCTTAACTGATTCTTATTGTTGTTCCATTCATTTCTTCTTTGTGCATTGTTCCTTTCATTTTTGAACTTTCCATTGTTCAACTCATCTTCAGAAGCCTCACTTTCTCTTAAATTGTCTTCTTCTGATTTTTTTTCTTCTTCAGAACTTGAGGTTGACTCTTCTTCTTGTTTCTTTTGAGCTTGTTCAAAACCAAGACCTGTTTTGTTTGTTGGCATTCTTTGTATCTTGATCATATTATCCAAATTATTTGAACTCTTTCCAAACTTGTGTAGCTTATCCTTGGACTTTTCTAACTCTTCCCTTAGTAGAGCTACTTCTTGTTCTAAATTTTCACATTATAAGACCTTTGCTTCTAGCTTATCATTGAACTTCTTTGTCTTAGCCATTTACTTATTTATATTCTCTATAAGCTTTCCTCTTTATTCATCACATTCTTGAAACTGAATATCAAGTTGGGAGTTTTACTTTCTTATCTTCTTTAAATTTTTAAGAGCATAAATAAGTTCTCCCTCAATATCAACTCCTTTTTTCGATTCTGCCTCTATTTTTTTACCTTTGTCAGCATATTTATTTTCTTTTGACTTGTCTTCTATAGGATCATCATCTTCTTCTTCTAGTGCTATTAGAATATTCTCTTATGGTCCTTCAATTGCATCCTCATATTCATCATCACTGAAACTAAAACCATTCCTTGTACAACTATCTTCAAGATGTCCAAAATTACCACATCTAAAACACTTGAGAATTATTGGTGATATTTTCTTGACTTCTTATTTTTCTTCAATCAAAAATAGGACTTCATATTTATCATTATCTAAAAAAATATTATCACTATCACTTGAGTACTTATTTGCCTTATCTGCATAGTAGCTCCTATTTTATATTTGAAAGAACTTATTTCCTTGTCTACCTTGTCCATCCTTACCTTTCTTTTGGTACTTGTATTTTTTTATTCCCTGTTCCTGTGATCCCATTTTTCTTCACCATTGTTATTTTTAGTTTCTTGACAATTAGTCGCATAGTGACCATACTTTACACAATTGAAACATTTAATAAATTTTGCATCTTTAAATCTTCTTGAGTTATTATTCCTTCTACCATAATTAGCTTCTTCATCACTGGATGACTCATTGCTTGATTCTGAATTTTTACCATTTGTCTTATTAATTGCTTTGAAGGATGCTTCCTTCCTAAGATTAGGTTCCTCTTTTGTTCTTAACTCAAAGGCTATGAGAATAACAAGTAACATATCTCTTGTCAAAGAATCACCATCTTTTGATTCTTCTATAGAAAAAATATTTTCACTAAATCTTTTTGGAAGAGATCTTAAGACCTTATCACAAATATCCGATTCTTCAACATTAAGTCCAAGTCCTTGCATGACATTAACAAATTCATTTACCCAAAGCAGATAAGTAATAATATTTTCCTCATCCTTCATTCTTAATTCTTAAAATTGCCCTTTGAGATTTCGTATCTTTGCATTTTTGACACTTTTATCTCCTTCATATATGCTTTGCAACTTATCCCATATTCCTTTTGCATCTTTACTATGCATAAATTTTATTGATTCTATTCTATGTAAACCTATCAAAATTGTATTCATTGCTTTTGAATTGTAATGTTGTAGAAGATTACATTCCTTATTTGTAGGTGGATCAACTGGTGGTATGTATCCATTTTCAACTGCTTCTCAAATTTCATTGCCAAGTGCCATAAGGTGAATATTCATTCTTATACTCTAAAATATATAATCACTTCCATAAAATATTGGTTTTCAATTATCTGAGAACACATTCTTAGAATCCATTGTGTTCTTGAAAGCTTTTTCTTCAAGCTATTAAACTCTTCCGAAGGAACCCATTCTGATACCAATTGAAGAACATAAGCTTATACTGAGAGGGGGGTTGAATATTATAAGAACACTTTTTACTTTTCTTTCCCAATTAATATTATACAATGTATAGATAGAAATATCAACAAAAATAATCAAAGCAATGCACAAATCACCACACACAATAGAGACACCAATTTTACGTGGTTCACCCAATGTGGGCTACTCCACGGAGAAAATATTTCACTAAAATTTCCTTTACATAGTATAAGAGCACTTTTTAATTTTATTTCCCAATTAATATTATGCAATGTATAGATAGCAATATCAACAAAAATAATCAAAGCAATGCACAAATCACCACACACAATAGAGACACCAATTTTACGTGGTTCACCCAATGTGGTTACTCCACGGAGAAAATATTTCACTAAAATTTTCTCAATCAATATCTTGGGAATCCTTTCCCTATTACAATATTTATGGACCTCTGTCCAAAGGAGACACCAATACCCTAATCAAGTTTATGGATCTCTATCCATAGGATAACTCTTTCTCCTTAGCTCTGACTGGTGATCTTCTAGAAGAATTGTTGTCCCCACTGCTCTGGCTAATGGATCTCTATCTACTAAAGACACATGTTCTCACTACCCTGGATAATGGATCTCTATCCACTGAAGATTGTTGTCTTCTATACTCTATCACCTCCAAAGCTCTGTCTCAAATATGTACTAAACATAATCCTTTGATCTAGCACAAATCTGATCAATATCTATCTCCGGTCTAGCACAAAATTATCCTCAAATCTGCACCAAAATCTGTCCTCAAATCTATCCTTAAATATGTCCTCAAATATATCCTCATATTTATCCTCAAATCTGTCCTCAAATCTCTGTTCTCAAATATGTATTGTAAGCTTCCACAAAATCTCACACAAATCTGTCCACAAGTCTTCTCTAAGACTTACCTCAAATCTGCTCAATGATCCCACACTAGAACTTGTCCAAATTCATAGAAAAATAAAGAGAATTTTCAGAGACTCAATATGCTTCAAATTCATCACAATATTCATTCATTCTTTTACCACATAAACATATATATAATTGTTAGACTCAATATGTTTCACATTCATCAACACTCAACCTCTTTCTCAAATAAATTTAGAATACATAATAATTTGTTTCATAGAACTTGCACTATCACTTCACACATCCACTTGACTAGGCTCAACCAACTCTACTCAACAAATCACTCAATGAAATAATCCTTGCTTACAAACCCTAGTCCAAGCATATGAACCCTCACTCAAATATTTCCAATAATGCTCATAAATCAATCTCATATAACAATGATACTCATGATATTTGCAAACCCTAGTTCAAGTTCTTCACTCAATCAATCACTTCAACAACAATGCTTATAAAATAAGGTTTTATCAACAACCCTCAATTTCATAAAACCTTGAAGCATTAATTCAAAACACACTCAAAAATTCTTACCAAACAATACTTTTCACTCCAACTTTGCATTCACAACTTTTAACAATCACTCACTAGGAAGAATACACCCATACCTTTATTTGATGTAGAAGTGACCTTGGAAAACCTGTCTCAATCACAATTTTCTCTTTTGCCAATCTTAATAGTTAGATGATAAAATATCACAGTAACTTTCTCACAAAATAATTCTCAATTACAAAAATAATCAAACTTAATTACACCTTATTTCTCCTTAAAATAATATCCAACACCACAAATCTCCAATCAAAACACTTCTTCCAAAAATCTAACTCATCAAAAGAACCTCTTAACAATTTAATTTCATCATAACCCTTTTTAGAAATATATCTAAAAAATAATCCAAACTCTACTTATGACTCCCTACTTAATATTGCATTAATTAGATAAATTACTTGATAAAATAATGCAATAAATCAATTTCTAATTTTTCTAAGGTAAAAACAAATTTACCCTAGCCAAAATAACCTTTCAACACTTAGGTTAATATCATAACCTAACATCCACCTTACTCCTCCTAAGACCTTAGCAATATGTAAATATAATTTCTAACTTTCACCTTATTCCTTCTAAGACCTTAGCACATGCAAATTAAAATATTTTCAAAAACTTTATTACCTTTTTTGCAATCCGTGGAGCTCGAATTTGCACCAGTCTCTCCACAGCACCTTGGCTGCGACTTCCATGCCATGTGAGCCACATGCTCCTTTGATTCCTTAAAGTTCAATATGCACTTTGGCCTCCTCACGTCCATCATAAGCCATTGGCTCTTCCTTCGATGCAATACCCGTTACCACACTGCAATTCGGAGGCACTTAATTAATTTTTGCACAAGCTTCTCAAAATATTACGGATGCACTTTTTTAATCGAATGCCAAACTTTGGTTTGGCTAAGGTATAAATACCTTATGCCTTCTTTGTCATGCATGTCGATGGAGGAAATTCATTGGGGAGTCGGTGCTAACATTTGCCTTCGAATAATATTTATTTATAATCATTTAAATTCAAAAGAATTTAAATATTATAAATTAAATATTTAAATCTCCTTTGGGCATTTTAAAGTAAATGCTTCCTTAGGTTTTAGAAAGCCTTTTTTATTTTATTTATAATTATTTAAACTCAAAATAATTTAAATACTACAAATTAAATATTTAAAGCTTCTTTGGGCTTATTTTTTTTGGTATAAGGTAGAGGTGGTTATAAGGTCCACAAACCTTTTACAAAGTCAAAATGGGCTGGTTCTAGCATCAAGCCCGTATAATCAAAATACAAAATGGATCTTTCTAAGACTCACATTAAGCCATACTTAGAGTCCACGAGTCCTATACTTGTCGCTTGACTATTCGGGATAAAACAAAAACCAAACAACACCTAGCACTTACTAACACTAGGTTGTTCATCTTGTACACTTGTCACCTCCCAGGCCCCAGTAAATGGGATGCATTTTCTGCCTAATTCCATTTGTCGGATTACTCATCATCAGCCCCTCTGATCTCCTGATGCTCTAACAGGTTTGATCTTAGCTCTTCTCCAGCAACCAACACCAATAGTTCTTGAGGGAAGTTATCCTTCCAAATTTGCATCTCCCCAACGAAAGCGCAATATTTGCCATTAGATCTGTCACCTTGGTTCCCTTCTCTGAAGGTGTGTTGGATTCGGGCATTAACCAAATGAGATTTATGAATCTTTGCTTCTAGGATAAGCTCCAATATGGTCCAGTTGGGGTCTTTATCCTCCTTAATTGCCTTGATTATATTAAGCGAATCCCCTTCAAAGATAACTTCCTTATAACCCTCAAGTCTGGCAATTCTCATTGCTGCATGCGAGCTCGAGCCTCGCAAAATGATTTGTTTGAGTTCCCAAAGGCTCTGCAAAGGCAAGGACCACTTTTCCTTCCTCATTTCTCAAAACTCCTCCTGCTCCTGCGGCCCGGATTTCCTTTAGCTGCCCCGTCAAAATTAAACTTAACCCACTTTTGTGTGGGGGGTATCCACTTGACACCATCCCGTGGGTTGGTTGTAATGTCTAGGTCTGGAAGTTCCTCTCCCCAGTTCCATAAAATCCTCCTTTCCCTTAGAGACATGGTCTCATTTTTGAAGAAGAAAGTTTTCCAGTTTTCTTTCAAAGCTCTGATTATTTTATTACCACATAACCCGGGATCTTTCTTACGTCCTTTAAATACTCTCTTATTTCTCTCATTCCATATCCCCCATAAAAAATGGGGTAAGCTGAGCTTCCCGAGCCAAGTCAAAAGCTTTGCCCGGAAGGGGAAGCCCATCGTATGCGAAGTCGGACATGCTATTTGGACGGACCCAATCTATATGAAATTTGGAGAGGATCATTTGGAAGACTGTACAAGAAAAATCACAAGTTAGAAATATATGACTTACAGATTCTATTGCTTTCTCACACAAGATACATCGATTGATGAATTGGAAACCTCTCCTTTGCAGATTATCTATTGTCAGGATCTTATTTTGAACTGCCAACCAAAAGAAGAAAGCTATTTTTGGGGTTAAATTATTTAACCAAATAACGAAGTTGGAGTCCGACCATTGAATCTCGAGTGGATTAACTTATAGGCGGTTTTTCTTGAATAGATCCCACTTGTAGTTTTGCCCCAAATCGCCTTGTCTCTTCCTCCCCGGGGAATGATCGGGAACACCCTTAAAGCATCATTGAGTTTGGTTAGGGCCACCTTCTCTTGCTCGACAGATTATGAGTCGTGATTTTCTTCCAAGAAGAAGTTTCCGTGCTACAGCAATAAAATCCCCTACTTTTCCTCCCATTTCCTTCGAAAGTTTATGTTGGAGGACTTGAAGGTCTAAGTTATCTTTCAGAGGGGCCTCTTCCAACCACGGGTCTTTCCAAAAGTCCACTTGTCTTCCATTACCAATTCTCCATCTGATGCCTTTCCTGACTACCTCCCGACATTCGAGCAAACAATTCCAAAAATAGGATCCTCTAGGAAGATTATCAACTTTCAGGAAGTCCTGATTATTTCTGATATATTTTGCCTTAAGAAGTTTTACCCATCCCAATTGATCATTATTGATAAATCTCCATACTGTTTGCCAATCGAGCTTGATTCAATTCTTTCATTCTCTTTAACCCCGAGCCCCCCGATCCTTGCTTGCACACACTTGATTCAATGCTACCAATGAAATTCTATTTCTCTCCTCTGAACCTGACCACAAGAAGTTGCGTTGAATTAGCTCCAATGTAGCTCGGACCTTTGCGAGGCATTCTAAATAGAGACATGCGATAAATTGGAATGCTCTGTAAAGTAGTTTGAACTAATAAGGCTTTTCTGCTGGAGCTGAGAAGGCTGCCCTTCCACCCCGCTAACTTTTTGGAGATCCTGTCAATGATCGAGTTCCACAAAGTAGCCTTCATTCTTCCTTCGAACATAGGCATGCCTAGATAAGTTCTTGGTAGAAGCTCCTTTCCACAACCGAAGAGGTTAGCTATTCTTTCCTCCCTCCCACCGGGCGTGTTAAAGAAATAGATGCTACTCTTCTTATAGTTTATGTCTTGTCTCGCTTCTGTCTCATACTTGGTTAGAATTCTCTTCAACTTCCTAGCTTGAGGCACCGAGGCTTTGGACACAATGATTGTATCATCCACAAACTGTTGGTGAGACACTGGCTCTGCTGTTGAGGCTGGTTTAAAACCTTCCAATCGACCATCTGCCACCATTGCTGAAATGTTCCTACCCAATGCTTCCGCTAAAATAATAAACAAGTATGGAGACAAAGGATCTCCTTGTCGCAACCCCCTTTCACTCTTAAAGTAACCGGAGGGTGACCCATTCACCATGATGGAAAATCTTGTAGTAGAGATACAACTAAAAATCAACTTAATCCATGGGGACGAGAAACCAAACTTACCCAAAATCTTGGTGAGGAACCGCCATGAGACCCGGTCGTAGGCTTTATTCATATCAAGCTTTAGTAACATAACTGCTTCCTTACTAGTCACCATTGAATGAATAACCTCATGAATTGTGATGATACCATCCAATATTTGTCGCCCTTTCACAAAGCCACCTTGGTTCATATCAATGATGAAAGGAAGGATAACCTTCACCTATTGGCGATTGTTTTTGTGAGAATCTTCATCGGAGTGTTACATAAAGCGATAGGGCGAAACCGGAAAATTCCATTGCTCCCACTAGTTTAGGGATGAGGACTAAAAAAGTAGCATTAACTCCTTCACGGGATTTCCATGTCCTTTTGAGCCTCAATTATAGCTTCCACTACATCATTGCCTAGGATATCCCAAAACTTCGGAAGAAAGGCTGCGGGAAGCCATCCGGTCTGGGGAGCTGTTACCATCCATGTCAAAAACGACCTTCTTGATTTCCTCCTTTGTGAAAGGACTAAGTAAGAATCCATTAAGATTATCAGTTACGAGGGGTGGAATGGCTGCCAACAGAGAGTCCTCTTCTTCAATAGTCGGATTTACATCTTCTAGCAACGATTTAAAGTACTCAACCGCTTCCCTCCTTATGTCTTCCATATCTTTGGTGTTAGACCCATCGGCCATCTTGATCTCCTTAATTTTGTTAGTACTCCTGTGGCGAAGAGTAGAGACATGGAAGAACTTTGTATTCTGTCACCCTCATTTAACCAACGCAATCTGGATTTCTGCCTCCAAAAGGTTTCTTCAAATCCTAGCATCGTGTGGTATTCGGCTAACGACTCCCTCTCCTCGGTTTCTCGGATCCTCTGTAAGTCGCTCCGACTTCAACTTCTCCCGTAGTTCATTGATCTTGTCTTTTAGTTCTGCCTTTTTAACAAAAATATTGCCAAAGGAAGTTTTGTTCCACTCTCTAATGTTAGCCTTCACATTCCTTAGTTTACATGCCACTTGGGCCAATTTCGAACCATTATACTTTTTGTCCCACCATTGGGCAACCATATCCTTGAGATCCTAATGTTGGAACCACATAAGTTCGAATCGAAAGGGTTTGATGTATCTTTTCTTAGAGTCCTCCACTGTTTCCCATAGAATTGGGTTGTGATCGGACCCGATTCTTGGGAGTGCCGTTAATGAAGAGTCCCCAAACCTCTCCGGGCATTCTTGAGAAAGAAGAAACCTATCTAATCTTATCTCGAATTTGGTTTTCCTTCAATCTTTTGTTAGACCATGTATAGGAGAATCTACGCGAGGTCCACATCCATCGGCTCATGTTGCTCAACAAAATCTCTAAACTCGTAGATATCGCGAGTTATTCTTTGAGAGCCCCCCAATTTATCTAGAGGATTAAGGTAGCAATTGAAATCCCCCGCCACAATCCAAGGGTAGTTGGGGACCGTCTCCCTCAATTCAGCTAGGCGACTCCAAAGAACCCTTCTCGGTCCCTGTCTAAGCTGGAGCATATACATTCGTTAAGATCCACTCTTCCTGCGTGGTTATATCCACACATAAGAGACAAATAAACCAACTAGACATCAGAATCACTCTACTATCAATCACATTTTTGTTCCACATAACCGAGTAACCCTCCTGCTTGTTCCGGTGGCCTCTTGGCCTACTACTTCAACTTCTCGCCAAGTCCTATTCTTAAAAGGAATAACTCTACTCTCCTCCATTTTAGTTTCTTACGGTAAAATCATATCCGGTTTGTGTTCTTGTCTAAGAGCATACAAAGCTCTTATTTTTGTGGGATTACTCCCACGAATATTCCATGAAAGAATCTTCATTTATGGGCTTTGGATCCTCGAGCCTTCGCCCCAAAGAGCAATATCGCTTGAGTGCCATCGGCCACTCCTCGCTCGCTTCTTTTCGCCTTAAGGCAGCATTGCTAGGTTTCCCTCTTCCTACCGAACCATATCCCCATACATCCGCTCTAGGTTGAAGTTCCTTAGGATTCACTTGGCTTCTAGTAACCATCTTGGGTAGGTCAGTCTTGGTATTTGGGGTAACAATCTGGCTTTCCAAGTTAACTGGTCTTTTTGACAGTGGAGATGATTCCGTGCTCTTAGCTTCTTGATTAGTAGATTCTTTTTTCCCTGCTTTGGGGTTACACTGATCTTGGTGGTTCACCTCTTCCTCCTGAGTATCCTTGCCCGTATTATTAGTTTCCTGCTCCTTCCTCCGATTTTTCTCCTCTAAATCCTTCTCTTGAGTCTCCTCTACCTCGATTCCACTTCTTGGCTGTCCATCCGATCTCCCTTCAAATGATTTAATGCATCAAAGCTGTTCTCCATCGGGATGTTGATCTCCTTGGAATTTCTTCCCATAAATTCCTCTGCAGTACATGGGACCACTTCCACCGAGCCTCCATAGGCCTCCCGTATCACCCAATCAAACTTACTTTCCCCCGGGCGTTGATCTATGGGGTTCTTTCCTTTGTTATTTGGCTCGAGGCTTGCTGTATCATCTTAGGAGCAGGTTGAGCTTGAGGGTTCCCATCAAAGGGACCAGCTCCCCTGTGAGAGGGTTTTGGGGCATAGGAATTTTTGGGAGGAGGGTTAAAACGTTGCCTCTTGCTTACAATAGGGCGAACGGGGTCTCGATATTCGGATTTTGAGCTCCACGTCCTTGAGGCCCGAGGTTGGGTAGGAATGGAGATCTGCAGGGGAGGGATATTATTGCGGGTTTGAGGATCGGTATTTTGGAGTGGGGGCTGGTTCTTGGAAATGCGAGTGGATACCCCGGTGCCCTACCTTCCCACAAACACTACACTTAAAAGACATATTTTCATATTCAAATACACGAGTATGAAGGCCAAACATAGACGACAAAATAATGGATTTAGGGAGCTCTTTACTCGGGTCCGCCAACACACACATGCGAGCAGACAAGAGTCTTGTTTTGCTCAAGGTTGCGGGATCAATAGCTATTAGTTCTCCAATCTCCGTAGCTATCCCGACCAATATTTGTTCGTTCCGGAAAGCGAGGTAATCCCGGCATCTTAACCCAAATAGGAGCCAAATCCGAGCACTTGAGTCCGGGGGTTGAAATCGGGGGACCAACGCTTCGAGATACAAGCCCCTTTTCCCAAAAAACCAAGGACCTCCTTGGAGAGTCCTTTCCATGTCCTGTTCACATTGAAATGTCACCAAAAGAAAACTCTTGGGTAAAGCCTTAATCATCATACCGGCCCTTGGCTGCCATTTTTGGATGGCCCATCTCCTTATGACTTCCATGTCCGGCCTCACCCCCATAAATTTAGCCACCAAAGATGTTACGCCCTCCATAGCCACATGCTTGAGCTAAGGAATGCGGGACGTGCAACCTACCATTGACAGATTTTAGATTAAAACAAGAGTCGGATAATTTTTGCTTACCGCGAAGAGCATTAAGATATGAAGGTCTCCAGTTGCCAGGTTTCTCTTTGTCTCCTTCTTGGTTCTTCCTTTGATCCTAACGCATAGAGTCCTGGTCCCCCTCAGAGAAATCTTCAACCGCATCCGCCCAACGCCCTTGGACCGGTTCCAAAAGAACTTCCTTGTCCACATCCTCCGCTTTGAGGAGCTCGCTATCTCGCCGAGCCCCCCACCTGCCGCGTCTGCTGATCTGCCCTCTGAAGTCCCACACCTAGGGTTTGATGCCCCTAGACCTCTCGCTCCTCCTCCTTGCTGCTCCATCCGTCACAACTTGTTAAATTCATGGAGATCTTTGGGCTTATTAAAATAAAAGCCTCCTTAGGTTTTAGAAAACCTTTTTGATTTTCCCAACCATGGTTTTAATAAAAACCTTTTATTTTTTCATTCACATAATATTTAAAAATAAACATTATGAAGCTCTTTTGCCATTGAACTTTTGCATTACTCAATTTATCCTTTTGACATCAATGATGATTCATCCTTCACATCAATGACAACTTCATCTACTAAAATGTCCAAAAATAAAGTTGTGTTAAGGTTTGAGGACAAATTTGAGAAAGAGGTTAGTGCAGATTTGTGAGCAGATGTGTGAGTAGAGTTAGAGCAGATTTATACTATAGTTGGGATAGAGTTTGGTGCAGATCTGAGACAGAGTTGAGAGCAAGCTTTGGAGGTGATAGAGTAGAGGATAGAAGCCTCCAATGGATAGAGATCCATTAGCTAGGGTAGTGAGGTTAGAGGTCTTCTATGGAGAGATATCCATAAGCCATAGTAGTGGGAGCAAAAGTCTTCTAAAATATCATCAGCCAGAGTAGAGGAGAAAGAGTTCTCCTATGGATAAAGATCCACAAACCAAATCAGAGGAGAAATAGTTATCCTATGGATAGAGATCCATGAACCAGATCAGATGGGGAAGAGTTCTCTTGTGGATAGAGATCCATGAACAAGTGCAAGGGGAAAAATTTCCCCTACAGAGTGTGATATGTGAAGCAGATCAGAAGATAAAGTTCTTTTGTGGAGAGAGATATATGAACTAGTTGAGGAGAAAGGATTCTTCTGGATCATGTTCTACGAACCAGAGAAAAGGGGAAAGATTTCTCATGTGGAGAGAAATCCACAAAATAGAGCATTAGGGGATTGGTGTCTCCTTTGGACAAAGGTCCATAAACATTATAATAGGGAAGTGATTCCCAAGAGATTTGTTGAGAAAATTTTAGTGGAAATATTTTCTCCGTGGAGTAGCCCACATTGGGTGAACCACGTTAAATTAGTGTCTTTATCGTGTGTGATGATTTATGCATTACTTTGATTATTGCTATTGATATTGCCATTGATTATTTTAGATAATATTGTTTGAGAAAGAAAAGTAAAAGTTGATCTTATACTTTTCACACCCCCTCTTAGTATAAGGCTCTGTTCGTCAATTGGTATCAGAGAAAGTTCCTTCGGAAGAGTTTAACAATTTGAAGGAAAAGTATAAAGGAACACAAATGGTATCTTAGAGTGGATATTTAGCAAATAAGGCACCATTGTTTGATGGGAACAATTATGATTTCTGGAACATAATAATGAATACTTATATGGCACAAGAATATGAGACATGGTAAGCAGTTAAGGATGGATACACACCTCTAGCTAATCCTCCTACAGATAAATATGGTAAGCTCCTACATCTGTATAATGCAAAGGCAATGAATGTAAAATTAAGTGGTTTACATGAAGTAGATTTTGTAAAAATTATGCATTGCACATTAGCAAAAGATATTTAGGAAAAGTTGAAGAAAACATATGAGAGAGACAAAAATGTCAAGATGACAAAATTTCAAAATCACAAGAAAAAATTTGAAGACTTGAAGATAAAGGATGAGGAAGATATTGCTACATAATTACTTAATGTGGGTGAGGTTGTTAACTCCATGCGATGACTTGGATTTAAAGTTGAAGAATTAGATGTTTGTCAAAATGTTTTAAGGTCACTCCTTATGAGGTATAGTGAAAAGGTTTCAGCCATAGAAGAAACAAGAGATATTGAAACTATGACTATGGATGAGTTGCATGGAAATCTCACAACTTATGAGATAATAATAGGAAAGGATCCTATCCCAAAGAAGGAGGAAGCCTTCAAAGAAGCAAAGAAGACAAAATATAAGAAGTTAGATTCAAGTGATGAGTCATCCAATGATGAATAAGTAAACTATGGCAAAAGGAACAAGGACTCAAGAAAGCACAAAGGTACTAAAATGGTTAAGTGTTTCAATTGTGATAAATATGGTCACTATGCATCTAACTGTATAGAAGTTGTAAGTAGTAGTAGTGAAGAGAAATAAGATCATGAGAGAAAGGAAGCAATAAATTCTAGGTATGAAAAGAAAAATAGGTGTGGACAAAATGAGCATGCAAAGAAGTTTTTTTAGAGGCATAAGAAGAGTTTTTATGTGGACAAAACAGGCAAGGTTTCAAGTGATAGTGATGTAAGATCCTCAGATAGTGAAGACGAAGAAATTATTTTCTTGGTAATAGAAGATGAAGGAAGTTATCCTATTGAAGATAAATATGAAAGATATGAAGATGCTATTGAAGAAAAATAAGTAGAGAAATAATAAAAAATAAAGAGGAAGGAGTAGTAGATTTAGAAGCTGAAATTATTTCTGCTCTAAAAGAATTGAAAAAAGTTAGAAAGCAGAACTCAATATTCAAGGCTCAATTTCAAGAATGTGATGAAGAGAAAGGAAAGCTTATACAAGATCTGACAAACTCAATATCTAAGATAAGGAGATTTAAATAAAAGCTAGAGGTAAAAGTCTTAGAATGTGAAATATTAGAGCATGAGGTAGTTTCACTAAGAAAATAAGTGAAAGAGTCTAAAGACAAGCTACATAGGTTTGGGATAAACTCAAAGACCTTGGATAAGATTATCAATGTACAAATATCTTCATCAAATAAGACAGGACTTGGTTTTGAAGGGACACAAAGAGAGCAAGGAGAGGAGTAAATTTGAAGCTCCAAAGAAGAAGAAGCTTCAGAAGAAGAAAGTGAAGGATAAAGTGAGACTTATGGGGATAAGTTTAAAAACAAGAGGTTCACCAAGGAGACAATGCATAAATGAGGAACAAGAAACATCATAGGGAAGAAATGACTAAGATACCAGTGGGTTCAAGGCAAGATTTATTCAAAGGAAATTGCTTCTCATATAATATGTTTGGTCAAAAGGCTATGCATTGCAGGACTCATGAAAAGGAGTATGGTATTACTAAGAGGAACTTCAAACATGAACATTTTTTTCAAGGGTATTGCTACTCTTGTAATCGATTTGGTCATAAAGCAATTCACTTCAAGGCTCATGACATAAATAGGTATGGCTTCACCAAGAGGAACTTCAAGATACTTGCATCTTCAAGGAACCACAATATTAAGTGTTATAAGTGCAATAATATTAGGTACATGGCCAAGTGGTGCAGAATAAAGTTTCCAGAGCTTCCAGAGACAAGAAAGAACAAGGATACTCAAAGGTATCATAAGGGTATGTTGAAAAAGTAGGTTGACAAAGGAAAAGAGCATTGTATGCTGGGAGTAATTTTACTTCCACCCCAAAATTAATCACCTCAAAGAGAGGAGGTGGGGAGAGGGTTGAGCTAAGAGTCTTATATTTAGCCTCAAAGGAGTCCCTTTGCCATTGATGACAAAAGGGGAGGTATTTGAGTTAGGGAGAAAGCATTCAGTCAGGGGAGCAATTTCTCAAGGGGAGAAGAATTAAAAAAGATAAAAGGAATACTTTAAGAAAAAAGGTTGCCATCAATGACAAAGGGGAAGATTTTTGGAAATTTGAGCAAGTTTTGTTGTCATTGATGTCAAGAGGTTTGATGTCCAAATGTGATGGAATTAATGTCAAAAGGTTTGATTAATATCAAAGGTTTGATGTCCAAGTTGGTTGATATGATAACTCCGTTCCATGGTGTTTGAGGAAAAATAATAAGGTTATTTGATGAATTTTTGCTAAGGTGATGGTGGTAAAAGTTTCCCCTTAAAGGCCCAAAAAGAGTTTTTATTTTAAATTAATGAAAGGCCCAAAAAGAAGTTTAATATTTAAATTATAATATTTAAATTCATTTGAATTTAAATAATTATAATTAAAATATAATATAATTTGAAAGCTAAAGTCTAAATTTTAATGTGCCGACGTTGGAGGTAAATGCCTTAAAAGGTATATTAATAGTGCAATTCGAAGGTGGAAAATATTAATGCAATAATTGAAATATTGTTTGCCTATTCATTAATCGAATCGTGAAAGAGAGAGAAGGAGGAATTCACATGGTTTAGTTTTTGAGGCAAGAAAAAAATAAGGATAAGCGACATTAAGCTTTGGTTCCATCTGGGTGGATAGCCCAGATAATAGTTTCTAGGTGCTAAGTCATTACAGTAGGGAGGTATCAAGTTCGAGACGCAATGGCAGTAGAGGAGTAAGGTTTTAATTTTTAAAAGGTTTTTGGTGCCAGTGACTTGACAAAGGATAGTGGGCACAGTTAAGGTTCCAAGTGAGTGCTTAGCTCAAGCATTGATTTGACCACAGCTAAGGCACAGGCGATAGAGCACGACGGAGGTTCGATTCCCATGGAGGTAACACGTGTTAATTTTTTTAATTAATTCCTAAGGTACAATGTGCTAAGGTAATGTAAACATTTTATTTTTGATAAAAGGAATGTTTGTGTCATTATGATGAAATTTTACCTTTTACATTATGAAGAAGAATGTTTGTGTCATTATGATGAAATTTTAATGCATTATCCTTGAGATCAAAAGAAGGGTTTTAGAGTATGTCTTTCAGATTCCACTAAGCACATGTTGGAAGGAATATTTTGTGGATGGTGTGAAATATTCATTTTGAGATTTTGAGATAGACTATTGTTATCTAACCGTGGAAGTGGAACAAAAGGAATTGGTTTTGAGCAAAACTGGTTTTGAAGACATCTCAATCAAAGCAAAAAGGCATGGGCACATTATATTTTGTTTAAAGGTGATTGGAATAAAAGTGTAAAACTTGAGGTGGAGTGAAAATGATTGTTTGATAAGCATTGTTGGAAATATTTGAGTGAATTTTCATATGCTTCATGGTTGAATGTTTAGAGAAAATTTGATATAGAGATTGAGGATTATTTGAGTTAGGGTTTGAGACCCACATTATGCTCCTTGTTTGAAGAAGTATGAAAACACCTATTTAGGGTTTGTGAGTAAGTTGTGTTTCATTGGTTGAATAATTGAGTGAAACTTCTTGAGCATTGATTTTGAGTGATATTAAAAGTGAATGTGCAAACATTAGAAAATAAGATTTGTGAAAGAAGAAGTATAGATAAAAAAGATAGGTGTCATGTGCTAGATTGAATCTATCTTTAAAAGAGCAATAAAAATAAGACTTGTGGAAGTGACATACTTAATGATTGAGTAGAACATATTGATTTTTGATAGAGTACATCATTCTCTATATGTTCCAAAGGTTAAACGAATTTTGGATAGAATATGTCTAAACTGCTTCAAGTTAAAGGAATTACTTTGAAGATTAGATAAAACATTTGATAGCATTGTGAGGAATATTTGAGATTGATTGAGCATATTTTGTGAGTTTTTTTGAGCATGTGTTAGAGCAGGTTTGAGCATGTTCTAGAGCATATTTGAGTAAGTCTTGGTGAAAACTTAAGAGAAGATTGAGCAAGTTCTTGAGATGACTTGAAAGTATATTTGAAGCAAGTCTTAGTGAAAACTTGAGAGTATATTGAGAAAGTTCTTATTAGGACTTGAAGATAGATTTAAATCAAGTATCGATGAAGACTTGAGAGCAGATTGATCAAGTTATTAAGAGGACTTGAAGGTATATTTGAAGCAAGTCTTGATGAATACTTGAGAGCAAATTGAACAAGTTCTTGAGAGGACTTAAAGGTAGACTTGAAGCAAGTCTCTATGAAGACTTGTAAGCAAAGTTGATTGATTAATTTTTTCAAGATTTGTGTTAGGTCTTGGGTCAAATATGAGAAGATTTGATTTGTGATTTAATAAAGATTTGTGTTAAGGCTTGAGGAAATATTTGAGAAAGAGGTTAGTGTAGATTTTTTATCATATGTGTGAGAAAATTTATGAGTAGAATTAGAGTATATTTGTACTACACTTAAGATAGAGTTTGGTGAAGATATGAGATAAAGTTGAGAGTAATATTTTAGAGGTTATAGAGTAGAGGAAAGGAGTCTCTAGTGGATAGAGATCCATTAGCCAGGGAAGTGAGGACATAGGTCTTCTATGGAGAGAGATCCACAAGCCAGAGTAGTGGGGGTAGAAGTCTTCTAGAATATCATCAGCCAAAGTAGAGGGGAAAGAGTTATCCTATGGATAAAAATCCATGGATGAGAGTAGAGGGGAAAGAGTTATCCTATGGATAAATATCCATGAACCAAATTAGAGGGAAAAGAGTTCTCCTATAGATAAATATCCATGAACCAGATCAGAGGGGAAAGAGTTCTTTTGTGGATAGAGATCCACGAACCAGTGCAAGGGGAAAGAGTTCTCCTATGGAGTGTGATCCATGAACCATTTGGTAAGATAGAGTTCTTCTGTGGAGAGATATCCATGAACTAGTTGAGGATAAATTATTCTCTTGGATAAAGTTCCACGAACCAGAGAAAATGGAAAAGAGTTCTCCTACAGAGAGAGATCAAAAAAATAGAGCATTAGGGGATTGGTGTCTCCTTTGGACAGAGGTCCATAAACATTGTAATAGGGAAGTCATTTACAAGAGATTTGTTGAGAAAATTTTAGTGGAAAGATTTTCTCCAAGGAGTAGCCCACATTGGGTGAACCACATTAAATTGGTGTCTCTATTGTGTGATGATTTTTGCATTGCTTTGATTACTACTATTGATATCACCATTGATTATATTAGATAGTATGAGAAATAAAAGTAAAAGTTGATCTTATACTATGCACCCCTCCCCTCTCAGTATAAGCCTATGTTCTTCAAATGCAACTATATTATTACAATTGTATCTATCGATCTACTGGAAGTGCAATTTATTTAAGCACACAATAATTTTATAGGCCTTCTAAAGGTAAAATATGCTACACAAGACCTATACAAATATATTGATGTTTTGAGTGTCACACATCATTGTCCCAAATGTGTATTGCAGATCTGTAGGGCATCTGGAGATAATAGTATGATTGATAAATATCACCTATTATTTCTATGAGTTTTCCCTCTATTGATACCTATGAATATTTTATTTTATTTACTTGCCACAAAATCCTTGTTTCTATGGCATATTTAGAAACCTAAATAATTTTGGCACTTATCTTGATCTTATTCACTTGTGCTAATATAAAATAACTATGGCTTATTTCTCAAAAATTGAAGTTTGTGATGTTTTAAAGGTCCTAGTTAAAGAATAATTTTTGATAAAATAACCAACTATAAAACGATTCATGCATGGCCGTTGTAAATGGTAACAAGCAAATAAAATTGATTTGCAAATTCTATGGTCTTTGCCTTATAATTTTACAAGAAGAGAGATCTTATACAATGGACAACTTAAATAATATACCACTACCACAACAATGCATAATGTATTGCTCTTGTGTAGGGATTGGAAGTAGTAAAATATTTTATTGTGTTTGTGAAAATGTAAGGGTTGTGTCTAGCACATATTACTGATTTTTTTGGAAGTTCTCTAGTGAAAACCATGAGTGCTAATTAATCTCTTATTGTAATTTTGCTGATGAAGGCACCTGAGAGTCTGTTAGAATGGTTTGAGTTTAGTGAGGATTTTAACATGAAAAGAGAAATATGATCTTGAATGCTACAAAAAATATCCATCAAAAGATGAGGAAAATTATCAATGTAGGGAGAGGAATCTACTGGTCTAGAATTTGATAGATTCAGTAGAACCAAAGTGTAATCTAATCATAGAAATATTGATGGGTGTTGGATGAAATTTGAAGTGGATTTGGTTGATAAAATATTAAATGGAATTATTAGGATGCTGAGTAAAATCTATTGCTTAGGTGAAGCATGGGAGATGGAGAAATTGAAAGAAAAAATTATTAATGGCAAAGCCTAGTAAGACTTTGGTGTATCACACACTAGACATGATGTTCAGAATACCATTGTGGGAATTTGACATTAAATACTTTGGTATCAACACTTGTTATGCTGCATAACGAGATGAACTAAGAGGTAAAGGTATATTTTAGTTCATGGCCAAGCCAACATACCTCTTCGACATGTTGTGTGAGTAAGGGATAGCTTTTATTTTACCTTGTATTAATAGTTCAATTATGTACTTCAATGTGTTTCAACCCTTTCACCAAGCTCATAGAAAATTAAGACTTACCAACGTGTCTAAGCCCAAGGTAGAGTTACATAGCTTATGACAAGAAATTCAAATAATAAAAAAATTGGATGAAAACAATCATCATCAACAGATTAAAATTGCTTAGCTTATCTTGGAAATAGCTTAGAAGTATTGGATACCAATTCCTGTTGGGTTGTTCATCACAAAGAATGAGGATTCTATGATAGAGGTCTCTCTAGATGATTGATTAGATATGGTTTCTCTTGCATGATACAGTTATTTCCTCTACAAATGATAAAACATAGTAAGGTCCTATTTTATTATGTCTCACTCTTTATTTTCCCTGTTAGTATTTTAGAAATTTCTTCAAGTTTTTATCATATCACAAGCCTTGGGAGGGTTGGATGTAGTGATAAGAGTAGTGGTTTTGAAAAATAGTATGTGGATCTTGCATGTAAAATTTTAGTGTGTTTACTATATATTACAATATGTATAATCTAGTGGAAGGTTATCCCCATATGTTGAGGATGTATAATTGTAGGCTTTTGATCAAGGGTATTGTAAATCTACAATGAGTGGGGATGGTTGTGTTCCTATATGAGAGTGTTTTATTTTGTCTAGATAGTAGTGTTTTCTTGGAGACCTCTTGAGATATAAATTTTCAGTTCATATTATTCTTTGCATTGCAAAATGCCTCTCTACCCATTAAAATATTGGGTATCTGTACTTCCTCTAATTGGCGAACCAAAATAGGATATAGATAGTTTTTCATAGAAACTTTTCCCCACAACCCCATGGGATTCATTTCAAAAGTTCTAGGATTGCAATAGTATAATGAGAAAGATATATACCTTCATAGTAGTATGCCATCATGGCAAATTTAAAAAAATCTGAATGTAGTATCCTTTGAATTTATTAGGGGTACGCCCTAGTGGATAGCTCCATGTTTTATCAATCCTAAAAAAATATTGAGTGAAAAAATTTCAAAGAGAATCTCATGCATAAACACAACATAAGGGTTTAAATTTTACAAACCTCATGTAAAAACACAATATTACAAACTAAAAAACTCCAAACTCTAATCGCAAAAATACCTGAAATAATGCAAAATTCACTAAACCTAACCAACATTGTCTTCGTATTCATGTCCCATTCTATACCTTTAGATTCATTCCTTATCTCTCACCAGTATAGATAATTAGCACAAGTTTTAGAGAAATTTTAGGGTAAAACCTAGCCAAAAAATGAACAACACGAATCGAAGCCCAGGAGCCCTAGAAGTTTAAGGGAAAACTTTGAACAAAAAATAAACAACACGAATCAAAACCTAGGAGCCCTAGGTTGTGTGTGTAGTGTGGAGGTTGTAGTAGCTAAGGTGCAGTGTGGAGGCTACAGTATCTAAGGTGCGATGTTGAGGTTTCAATAGCTAAGGTGCATTGGTTGTAGTAGCTAGTTGTAGTAGTTAAGGTACGATGATTGTAGTAGCTAAGGAGTGGTGGTTGTAGTAGCTAATGTGAGGCATGGAGGTTAGAGTAGCTAAGGCATAGAGTGGAGGTTACTAAGGTGCAATAGACTGGTTGGAGTAGTAAGACACAAAAAATTGTCTAAATCTTCGAAGAAAAATGATGTCACCATGCAGTTTTTAAGCTTGTGTATTAAAAAAATCTAAACCACATCTAAGATGGAAGTTTATAACCACCCTCTTAAGGATAAGAGGGCAATTTTATAACCGTCCTCATAGGGGAACCCAAAAAAATTTGGGTTTCCCTAAAATGGTGGATATAAACCACCCTATTATCCCTAAGAAGAGGGTGATTATAAATTGCCCTCTTAGATCACCCTAATATGGCCCCTAAGATGGTGGTTTATAACCATAATCTTAGTCCTATGAGGGTGTTTTATAGCCACCCTCTTAGGTTGACCCTAAGAGGGCAGTTATCCTAATATGGCAGTTATAAATTGCCCTCTTAGGATCTATTAGGGTGGTTGTTTACTGCTATTAAAAACCACTTTAATTTAACCTCCATTAAAGCCCTTTTTTGGTGTAGTGCTAGTGAAGGAAGACCATTTATTGTAAGTTATACAATGGGGATGTTAGGCCTTCATTGGCATATTCTAGCAGGATCTCTAGTAATTATTATAGGAACTTCCCTCAAATAACTAGTGGTTTTTGAGATCACATCGAACTCTTATGTCCCTAGGAAAGGGATAGCTTAGGAGGTGGGGAATACATCTTGGGTCTATGGGTCCTTTGGATTGTACCAGAGTCATCAGGTGAATGTAGCCTTTTATCTAGGATCATATAGATTGAGGTCTTCTTCAAAAATTTTAATCTCATATCTTCAACAACTTCTAATATTGATTTTGGAGCAAAGTCACCATGTTATTAAATAGGTGCTTCAAAAAGAAGGGGTATGTATAAATCCTCACCAATTCTAAGCCTAAATTGTCATGATTAATGGACCAATGATATGCCACTAGGGTCCCATCAAGCATTCTATTAAACTATTGTCATCTCCAATTATCCTGGTCAAAATAATTGTGCCCTATGATGAGCAACACAATAGGGCCACAACTGAGAGCATGGAGTTTGGCTTAATCAGGGGCCTTCAAGAGATTTTTACAAGGCTGAATCCTTATTATGATGTGATATTTAGGTGTGCTTAAACTTAGGGGGAGGAAAAGGGATGCGAGAGAAAAAATAACTGAACAATAGAAAATGTGACAATGTGACAAAATATCCACTTGGATATTCTTGCACAATAGGATAGAATGCTATGTCCTAGTGGTGAACACTTCCTCTTCTCAAAAACGTTAAGCACATATGATATTTACCAACATATATGCACTTAAAAAAATGGATCAGCGAAGAAATACAAATGGCTAGTCTAAATTTGATGTAGACATCCTAAACACTCATACATAAGCAAAACCTAAAAACAAGTAAAAACTACAAAAACACACACATAAAGAAATGGGTCAGTGAAGAACCATATATGGCTAGTCCAATATAGATGTAGATCTCATTATATATATATATATATATATATATATATATATATATATATATATATGCAAGTAATTGTTTACAAATATTGTGCCATAAGCAAGGGTTCAATTTGCCCACAAGCCACTCAGGAACCAACTACTCTACAAAAAGAAATGAAAGGAAATCTTACAAAAGAATACAAATGTAAAATTTTCAATCCTTTACAAAGCTAATACTACTCCTATTTATATATTACAAAGAGGAGGATTTCTCTCCAAAACTCATGTAGATATTTCAAGATAATTATTGCTTCTAATGTTGGGTCATGTCTTGTTTAAGTTGTCAAGCCTTCTAAGGTTATATAGATATGGTATCTTAAGTGTCAAATGGTTTTGAGTCTTTAGATGAGTATCTACCACCATTATTTCTAACTACCCTTCTTGAGAATCCTCACAATATTGATGTAAAATATTTCTGCTTTTAATGCTCCAAATTTGGGAGAGCCTTTGTTGTGTCTTGCTAGCTATTGTTGTCATTTCTAAGAAATGTATCACAGTATTTTTGTAGAAAAGGAAAATACTTTCAAAATATTTCACACCTCAAAAAATATTTAATTTTTGGGACATGGTGGCTTTTCTTTGGAAGTTTTCCTCGTCATCTAACCTTGGGATTTTTTTGAACTCAATATATTTTGACTGTCAGACCCCACTATCGTAGCTTTTATTTTCCTTTTTCTGATTGGACTTTATAAATATTTGATCTTCAAGATTTATCCTTGTTGGCCTTTCAATCCTTGAAACTCTACATCAAAGGTTTCTTTTATATTTGTGAAACATATAAAAGTAAGCATTTGATCTAATAATTTGCTAAAACACAGATTATTCAAAAGTGCTGATTTTATTCATGATAGAAGTGTTCCTGTGTTAAAAATGGGGGGAAATTCCCGTTTCTTTATTTCTTTCACAAATTTACAATAAATCTAATGCTTTCTTTTGGGCTCCTCAATGTAGGCAGGCTTCATGCATAATGTGTGCCACTGATTTTTGTATTTTTTTTGTTTTCCTCTTTGCATCTGTGCTAGACCTGTAAAAGGGAGTTAGTATGTTTAGGGGCTTGCCTTAGTTAGGCCCCATGGTAAAAATAACAAAATTGAATCAAATTATATGATGAAAACTGAAATAAATTTCATGGAACATCATAAAACATAAAATGGAGCATACTTGATAGGTTTGGAGTGAAAATCCTTCTGTAGGACCAATTCGCAGGTTGAGGGGTGAATTGGGTGTTAGATTTGCAAGTTGAGGGGTGAATTGAACTGAGTACTTTCTAGTGGATATCCTTATCGGGATGGGCTCCTCAGGTGCTGCAATGTTGTTGGTATGGATCAGATGTATTTTCTTGCACTTCTGGTCGCATTTTGATAGAGTTTCTATAGGCTAATTAAAAGGGGGGAGAGAGAGATAATGAGGAATTAGGTCTACTATTTATAGAAAAACCTAAGGTGTAGGGGGTGTGGTTAGGAGTACTAAACCCTAAGGTAAAGTCCTAATATGGTTAGGTTAGGGTTTATGAGGTGTCATTCCTACATTCCCTAAAGAAATATCTCATCCTCACACATGTGTGAGGAGAGATTAGGGTTAACTAGGATTAGTCAACTCTAAGGTTAGATTAGGGTTAGGTTAGGGTTTCCTAAGAAATATCCTAACTAAATTGGTGCACAGACATGTGGGAGAGAATAATTAGGACTAATTAGGCTTTAGAAACATAATTAACCTTTTTAATCCAAAAATTGCACTTAAGTGAAGTGACTTTAAAATTAGAATTGGAATTAACTTTAATTAAGACTTTTTGGGAACTAATAGTCTCGTGGTGTCCTAATTAGATCCAATAAGGGCTTAGGTTACCTTAGGTGATTGATAAGTGGTATTTTTATGGATGAAATGTGGTTATGGCATGGATTGTGTATCTTAATAGCCTATAGACCAATAAAATGGTCTACATAAGTCTATGAAGGTCTACGATGACCTACAATAATATAGAGTGGTCTACGCTGGTCTAGAGTGGTCTATAGTGGTCTAGAATAGTCTACACAAGTCTATGATAGTCTACGCTAGTCTACAATAGCATAGAGGTGTCCAGGGTGGTCTATACAAACCTACAAGTGTCCTGACAAATCTACAAGTATGTAGAGGTAGACATGTGTGACTTTTGAGTGTCTACATTTACCCCTTTTGTACTATACTATGTAGAACACAATTTAATACAAAAATGTGATGGAAAAAAGTAGAATATGAAGAAAGAAAAAAAATGGGATATAATCAAAGATATGTAGCCACTCAAAGTGTGACCATACAACATTGATCGATAGCTAAGAGAAGGGAAAATAATGGGATCTAATCAAAGGTATGTAGTTGCTCGAAGTGTGACCATACAATATTGATAGATAACCAAGATAAGGGAAAATAATGGGATATAATCAAAGGTATGTAGCCGCTCAAAGCATGACCATAAAACATTGATCAAGAACCAAGATAATAATGGAAAATAATGGGATCTAATCAAAGGTATATAGCCGCTTGAAGCGTGGCCATACAACATTTATCAGGGATCCAGGGGAAGAAGATAAGAAGAAAGAAAGAAGAAGAGGGGAAAGAAGAGGGAAAGAAAATGCAAAATAATGACGGATGTAAATGGATGATTATGAATGCAATGTTATGATTTTGTATGACATTTTTCAATGTCATACTGGTTGCTTACGGAGGCAACTTATGAATACTTTGCTTTTGTGACCAATGTAAGATGGTCCAAAGTACAAATAGAATAAATGTCTATTCAAATTTTTATTGTTGATTGATTGATGAGTGCATGGTGATATTTTTCAAACCATTTGAGTTAAGGGATATTGGGTTTAGTCATTAGTGTCATTCAGTATATGGTAAGGACCACTTTACCTTGAATTCTAGAAATGACATGCCTATATATTGTGCTAGGATATGGTCAAACGTATCATTCAGTATATGGTAAGGACCACTTTACCTGAATTCCAGATTGAAATACCCATGGAAATGCATAACTATCATGATCTAACAAATATCTAGTTGGGATTGAGATTATTATCATAAGATAATATTCAACAATTTTTTTTGTAAACAGATGCGATATCCGTGATTTGGATGCTTGGTTGTTTGGTTACATGCAAAGCTAACTTATGGATATGAATACCCCCTCAAACGAGGAATAAACAATGAGGTAAATGAAATATGGTGTTGTAATGATGGATCAGTTGATAGAATAAAAATGCATGATGGGATTTATGAAAAATTAGATGGGTAGATTTTCTAGGTTTGGGATGAAATTTGGATGATTTTGGCGCTTCTAGGCTCAATTCGTAGGGCAGGAGGCAAATTGGATTTGGATTCATAGATCGGGGGGTGAATTAGTCTAATTCATAGGCCGAGGGGTTAATTGGTTCTAATTCATAGGCTGGGGGGTGAATTACACCTAATTAGGGTTTTAGGTATACTTAAAACTTTTTGGAAGAGTGGGGGGTCATTTTGAAAATGACAAACTTGGAGAGTGAGGAGTGAGCGACGGTTGGCGACGTGAAGCTCTTGTGGTTGATAATTTTGAGCAACAAGATGGCAAGGGGATGCACTAGTGCTAGAAATCTATGTGGAGATCCACTGGTAAGTGCTCTTTGTTTTATTTTTTTCATTTTTATTTCTAGAAAAGCATGAAATAAGGGGGAGGTTTTCATGCTATTTATAAAATTTAGGTAAATTTTAATTGAAATTGGAACACAATGTGTTAAACAAGCTAAATGGGTACCCAAAAGTGTGATCAATTTTTAGGTTTGACCAATTTTTGCTATAGTTTGACTTGGTGATGGGTAGGATAGTCGCGTAGTTTGACTTTACATTTTTAGAGCGATGGGGTATTGTTTTTGAAATGTGGTTGAATTTCATTTAAAAAAGTGGAAAATGGATATCCAACCATGTGACTGTGATTTTATTTTATCTTAACTTGGCGTGTTATCTGAGTGTGAGCTATTAGGATGTAAATTAAGAAACTTTAACTGTTAAGTTTTCCATTGTGGGTATATTATTTTTGAAAACCGTTGACACTTTCACCATAGAAGGGTGAAATGGGTATTCAAAAATATGATTTTTTTGTGTGTGATTGCATTTGGCATGTGTTTGAATTATGTGCCATGATGTAGATAGGAATGAATTTAAAATTGGCTGTTGGGAGCCCGATATGCACTATTTTTTTTTTTTTACTTTCATTGTAAAATGGTGAAATGGGTGTCCAAAAATGCGATTGTACTTCTAATGTGTTGTGATTTGGTATGTGCACTGTATTGATAAGGTTGTATCGACTTTGACATCGAATTTTGTGCATATTTGTATATTGTTTTTTAAATCTATTGACACTTTTATCGTAAAAGGTCAAAATGGGTGTTCAAAAATGTATTTTGTTTTTGTATGTTTGGTGGATTGATGTGGTTTTGAATTTTGTGCCACAATGAGTATGTGGAAATTTTAAAATTTGATTGTTAGAAGCCAAATATATACTGTTTTTCACATCTATTTGGACTTTTACCATGAAATGGCAAAATGGGTATCCAAATATGCGACTGTGTTTTTGATTTGTTGTGATATGTGGATTGTGCATGTTTTATGTCTCGAAGTGCGTGACAAATTAAATGAATTGATTTGTGTGTGAAATGTATTTAAATAAAATTAAATTTTATTTAATTGGAGGATTGTGTATTGGAATAATGTGAATTTTGTTGTTCTTATTTATTTATGAATAGGTAAAGAATATTGAGCCACTTCAACATGTTTTTACAATGAAGTGCGAGTTGGATGAGTTGATGTGAAATGAAGCGGATGAGGCATGGTTGGATGCAGTGTGGTTTAGAGGTATATGGGAATGCAAGAGCATTCATGCCAACAAGGAATACATATATGCTTTGTGTGAGCAATGGGACGCGGATCGGAACACTCCATTTTTTGATGGGTGAGATGACAATCACCATGGAGGATGTTTACAGGATATATAAGTTGCCTATTGAGGGTGTTCCAGTGCGAGCAATGGATGATGATAGTTATGCGGTTGTGATGGAGTGGTTCTTTAGAGATAAGTGGAGGGAGGTGAATACAAAGAATATGGATTATGATATTTTTTAGAACAATAAGATGTTGTCTAAGCACCAGTGTGCAGTGATGGTTATGATTTTGACGTATGCTCTACCAGATTCTTTTGAGGTATTATTTACCTAGAACATGTTAGATGTGGTGAGTGACATGGTGGAGTGAAATATTGTATTTTTATGGGCACTTGCACTCTTGGCCCAAGTATATAGGGAGTCACACGATGTAGTGCATGCTGGGAGGAAGGGGTTGAACTGGACTCCTTTACTACAGGTATGGGCATGGAAGCATAAAGCCATTAAGTGACTGTTATTGTTACCTTATAATGCTCATGTGAATGAGTAGACACATTTACCCTATTTTTTGATATGGAGGACAGATGAGGAGAAGGATATTAAGAGGCCACATGAGGGTGATCCTCTATTTTGGAGGGTGGAGTTTGGAAATTTGGTACCTGATGTGATTATGTGGAGGTCTTGGAGGGGTGGGGTGGTATGGGAGCATGATGATGAGCAGTTGGATGCCATTCATTATGGGAGGTGGTTTGTTGGATGGTACACTCGACAAACCAAGTTCTTTAAATTTAGTCAAGTAATGCGATAATTTAGATTATGATAGGACATCCCAGAGGTACCTGTTGTATATTATCGGTGATGGGGCGATAGGGATTAACCACCTATAGTTTTACCATGGACTAGTGAGAGGGACCCATCAATTGTGATTGCAGATGTGGATAATGCAAGGATGAAATTAGAGTATGATGCCTGGTGGGCGATGCAAAGCTGGGAGCCAGGTGTTGGGGTAGTTGATCAATGGGTATCACTTGGTGGTGGGGTACCTATAGTAGGGGAAGGGCAACAAGAGGCACCTGAGCTAGGTCATAGTATAGGTTTGGTAGTGAGACAGAGGTGCCTTTTTGATAGTCTAGGTGATGATTGGGTGGACATCGAGTTCCTTTTCAGAGAGAGTGGAGGAGGTTCCTATGTGTAGTGGAGTGTAGCTTGTGAAGGAGGGAGCGATCATGGAGGAGGTGCATAGGGGTATGGATATGGGTGTCTTTGATGATACCGTGGATATGGATTTATTTGATGGAATGAAGGATATTCCTATAGAGGAGCAGGAGCTATAGGACACAGAGGATGAGGTGCTATTATTGTGAGATTGAGTACAATAGCTAGAGGGAGAGCTCCATGATGGTGAGAGGATTAGGATGGTATAGGTGATAGATTTAGAGGAGAGGCTAATAGCCTTGAAGGTTGTTGGTTATACAGATAAAAATGCCTTCGAGGCTAGATGTGCTAAGATGGAAGAGGATATGGAGCACCTGAGGGTAGAGGTGTAGAGATCGATCTATGATGGAGGCTTAGGATGTAGAAATTGTAGAGATATGAGATGATATGGTGAGGCAACAACAGGCATGAGAGGATATTAAAGGAGCCCAAGTGGTACATGAGGTATCAACTAATGTGGTTGCTCTGAGGGTAAAGATAGAGTAGTTGCAGAGGGGTAGTGAGAATGCAATAGGGTTGTTGGCTACATAGGTAGCAAAGCAGGCATCTTATGAGTTTGTTCTAGTGATGCATGGGATCCCACTCATTTATTATGATAAGGTGGTGTCATAGTCTAGGTTAGAATCACACATACAGACACACTCATAGTAGAGTCATTAGAGTGCAGCTTCAGTGGGTTAGAGAGGTGCAAGGGTTGAGGTGTAATAGGTGGTGCAGGGTGTAGATGTGGCTACTAGTTTAGGGGTGGTGTTGTCTCCTATAGGGGCTCAGGGATTAGGATTAAGGGTATATTCTAGTAGGGCTACAACAACATGTGGTATAGCGCAAGGGAGGGCTAGCCACGAGGGGAATGGAGAGGCTCCTAATGGTAGTTAGGTTGATTTTAGTTGTAGCTTGTGGATAGTTTTGGATGATGTATGGTGGGTATGGTCCCATTTTGTAGCCTACAAGCATTTTTTATGGATTACATATATATATATACTTTTTGGTTTAGGCTTATATATATACATGCATTTTGATTCTGGTTTGGATGTGTTTGAATTGTGTTAGCATAGTATAATGTGTGAGTAAATATATAATGCATGAATGTATATGTGGTAGGGTGTAGGCATATTATTATCCTTTAGTATAGGTATACTATAGAATGATAGGAAGTTGTGTAGGTTGAATGCAAGACAATGTGATTTGATGTGAATATGACAATGTATGTTAGAATTGTGGTAAATGTATGTAACTAAAATGTGGTGATGCAATATGAGGGGATGCATGTAGGATAAATGTAGTACTATAATATTTTATGACTCTATGTAGCATAGATGTATATATGAAAGGAATAAAATACGCAAAGGAAGCACTTGTATCGTGGCATGTACCTATGTAAATGTGATTCATTCCATAATCTCAAGGATGTAGGATGGTATAAGGTATATGTAATGGATTTGAAAAACATAGTTATAGTAATCAAATATCAAACCAAAAACTATGCAAGTATTGGCAATAACTCATAACTAATCTGACTGGTTCAAAGTCTATCATGGACCTGTGTGTGTAAATGAGTGAGCTTCATTTATCCATTTTAAGGGAGGTAGGATTATACCATTGTAAACATATCCAAAATAGCTAGCTCATCCATAAGCGTGTAGTTATCTATACAAAAGAAGGTTGCGAATGCGACATATATGTTGCCACTTGTAAGACTATTCCACTAGTAGGCAGGCTCTTGGAGCCTATTTCTAGTGATGGAAATCATCCCATGATGTTATGTTGAACCTAAGGACCAAAGGTGATGAAGCATAACAATGGTGATATCTAGAGGCTTTTCCTTTTATTTTATGCCCCTCATTTGTTGCTTGTATTTGTTTTGTGGTGCTCTTTTTCCTTTTTTTATTTTTATTTTGTTTATTTTTGTATGGGCATTATCTTTTGTTTTCTACCCGTTTGTCTTATTTTTTCTTATGCTTATCCATTTGTTTATCCCTAGGTCGTATGTTGACCATGCAAGTGATAGGATGAGTAGGGGAAACCATTCTCTAGATGGTGATATCTATGTAAGGTGTTATCTTCCCTAGACTCAACTTGTTTAAGCATGTAACCTGTGTGAGTGATACATGATAGAAGTTGAACCAACCTAAAAGAACTATAAGAAGTGTAGAAAACCTGTCAGCTAGAGGTGACATTTGATTGACTAAACTAGTGAATGGTAAAAACTAAACAAGACACCTACATACACCCTAATCCTAAAAAGGGAAAACAAATATCCAAATGGTGATGCTAACAAGTACACATGTTATTACTGTCAAAGGCACATTTCTTGGAAAATAATATTCTAACATGAAATGAAATCGTAAGAAAAGATAAATGGATATATGCAATGGATGTAATGTAAACGATGCAAATGGGAGAATGCAATATCTACAAGAGGAAGAGCATGAAATGCAGTGATTGTGGATTTAAAAGCTTATTTACAAAGAAGTGTATGGTGTGGTAGGAATGACAGAAGGATGTTGTGATAATGGTTGCCTTAGCGTGTGGGGTGTGTGTGTAGTAGGTGAATAATATGTGACAAGTGGGGATGCATGCGATAATGACAAAAAAAAGAGAATTTGAAGCTGGAAAAATGGAATAAGTAAGAAGAAACAAGCATTGGCAACCAATAATATGAGGGGATTATCAATGGAGAGGGATGAGAAGAAATATATTATATTAATGTAGGTATGCATCTTCTCTAAGCATGACCATACAAATATATGAGGAAATAAGAAGAAGAAGAGAGAGGAATGAAGGTGGAGGATAAAAAGGAACTATTGATGGGAAAAGTAATGAGGGTCAGGTCATGAGTGAGGAGGTGAAGTGGTGATTCTTTGAGATATTTGGTGGTTTGTGTAGTTTGACATGTAGTAGATGTAGCAGGAGGGAGCTATCAAGGATTCACATAATGGTAAAGTGCGAGGAATGACACAGTGTGGGAGACTTTAAAGTTGGGTGGATGAATGGGAATGCTTATATGATGAGATGTGATCACCAACCAATATGTTGTATACAAAGTTTTCAAATGTATGATAGGCATAAATACCATGGCCTGGCTGGTGATGGTATATATAGAAATGATGTTCATGGTAATTCTGTAGTTTGGGATACGATGGGTCAATAGGACTGATTTCAAGTAACACTAGGAGGTCTTGGTGAAAGATATGGTGAAATATTTTGAATAATGGTATGGACATGTTAGGTGTGGGGTAGATGTAGGGATTCATGGGAGGTGTGGAAGAAGTATATGGAGTGCGATTGAATGGTGGAAGAGTGGGTCAAGACTATAATGTGGGTCAAACTTGGATATGAGGAATGGACCTAGGGGAGGTGAATCTGTACAGGCCATGGTGGACTGGCAAGTAGATGTGAGATAGTGACAATGACTCAGATGTAGCTCAAGAGACTCAAGTTGAGATAGGATATGTTGGATATCAGGATGTGGAAGTGATGAGATTTGAGAAGGTGGTAAGCAGGACTCCAATGGATAAGGAGTGAAATATGGGTGTGAGAGGGGATTTGCATGAGAGGATGATGGGGTGAGTGGAATGACTTTGCAGATTGTGAGGTTGGCTAAAATGGTAAGCCACAAAGTGGTGAAGGTGGCATCTTAAGTATGGGTGGCATAGGATAAGGTTATGGCTAATGTCATGTATGGGATGGAGGTACACATGTGGAAGTAGATTGGGAAGCATGTAGGTGAAGAGCTTGAGCATATGGGGACATACCACTTGGAAGTGATAGAGGTAGGCATGAACGACATGTAGGATGTGAAAGCACGAGATTCCGGTCAAAGGAAACACCAAGTGCAATTGCATTCAAAATTAAGCACGCCTAAGTCCTAGAAATATAAATTACATGAAACGGAAAAGAGACATGTTGTAAGAGACGCAATCAGATAAAGAAAAACAGCCCTTTCATTAATTTCTTTCGATCTCTGTTACAATAATGCCTCCTCCCTTTTCAGGGGCTAGGAGCGCAAATAGGGTTTGATTACAATCGCTGAATGGTTCCTCCTTCCGCGTGCCCACGATTGCACTGGGCGGGCTAAGATGATGCCGCCGCTGATGTTGATGGGTTCTTCGCCTCTGCTGCTTCTCCTGCAAACAAAGAAATGATCAAGACGTTAGTAGCACCTGCTGCAAATGAAAAGCATTCTCTCTCTAAAACTAACAAAATATGCATACGAATATTTGCCTGAAACCGTGAAAACAGTGAATCCAAATTGCTTCAAAATCTGACAGAAGGTAAGAACAGTCACTGAAGGCCACTGCCACTGAGGCAACTGGCCAATTCACCTTAAACCGGAATTCGTCCCTGGGCAGGACGAATTCGACCGTAATTCGTCCCTGGGTGGGACGAATTCTTCCGAATAGGAGAAATCGACCTGCTGCTGCTCCAATGTCGGATCCCGGGACCTGCAAAACTCTTGCAAACAGGGGGTTAGGTAATTGGGGCCATTTTGGGACGACCCAGATGGTCGGATTTTCCCAATTTGGCCTCCTCCCTCGGGAATTTGACCTTGACACCTGCAAGTTAGCGAAACGACAAAGCAATACAAAACACCCTAAACTCTGACCAAAAGCTACAAAATTGCAATTATAGACTAATCAGACCTAGTAACACAGAATGCAATCTAAAAAATAATCTAAAGTGCTCAAAAACTGAAATTAGAACTTGGGGGTGCGGGGGTGCCCAAGTGGGCCTCCCACCGTTGGCCCTCGATTTTGGAGCCAATCCACCAAGGATGGGCCCAAAACCTTTTAGGATTGGGGGTCGGCGAATTGGTAGGTTCAGATGTCCATGCGTCGGATTTGAGTAAGGTTCGAGCTTCCAAAGGCCACCCAACAACCTCCCTTGCAAAAGAGATTGATGGATGTAGGAAGGTGAACAAAGGGGGATGCAAGTGAGTCTTCGATTCGGCAGCACTTCGTTGCTTGAACACTCCTTCCACCTGCCTGTTTTGGGTGAGAAAAGTCCCACCTTTTATAGACCCAAGGGGTCTCTTTTGGGAGGGAAGCACAAAAGCCAAGTGTTGGCCATGGGCGCCATGTGGCAGTCTTGTCTTCCCATGAGGGAGGGGAGTCCTCAATTGACTTGAACTTTGATAAATGCTTCTTGTAACAGTCCTCTAACGGCCCCTCCGTCCACTTACACATGCGTGCAAGGTAGGAGCCCTTAACTGACTGTTCTGGGCTGCCACTTGGCACCATTTGCCTTTTTGCCCGTTAAGCTTAGAATTCGTCCTGGGGTGGGACGGATTCTATTTTGAATTCGTCCCGGGGTGAGACGAATACTGGGCAAAGTGTCCAAGTGTGCCAAATTGCTCCTTGACCTCACAAAATTGCTATGAAAGTGGTTAAGACCACTGTTTAACCTCTGAGGGCTGCCCTGGGGGCTGTGTTTGTCAAAGCGATCAGTGTTTGCAGTCACATAATCGGATTGGTGCTGTTTTGGTGTCTACAGATGCCCCTTTTTGGGAAGCGCTACGGGTGACGCAGTGCTGAGCAAAAATAGATAACCAAAGCACTAATGATTAGGGTTTCTTGGTAACCTAACCAACTTTTGATGCCCCAAGTATGGAAAGGGCATGCATTCTTGAATCCTTGCTTCTGACGAGCTAAGGAATTTGATTTCAAGTATTAACCTGTTTTGGTGAGGTGTGACTTGAACTTGGACATTGATCAGTCATGAACAAGTGAAGGGCGTTTTTATCCTCAGGGGGAACCTTGTGTTCATGATTCACGAAATGCCAAGTGTTTGATTGATTTGATTGTTGCTTGTTTACTGCCCCAAGCAGGAGCGTGATTGTCTTTGTCAATGATTCTTTGAATGCATGTCGTTTTCCTTAATTGGGTGTGTGATTGTTGATTGGTGACTAAGTGTGACTACCCCCTCAAGCGACGAATCGATGAGGGAATGACCTTCGTGAGAGAAGCGACGAGTCGCTTGACCCAAGATGACTTGTGCAAGGTTTGCCTTTAGAGGGTTTACCGTTAAGCGTGTGCAATTTTTCCAACATATGGACCTATTTTTGGTGGGTGTTAACCCTTTTGGTGATGTCATAATGAGGTGAAATCGTCGAAAACCTATTTCCCGTGGAGCGGTCCGGCTATGATAGCCTTCTTGGGGAACTAGGAGAGCGATAATTTGGACCTCGACATCGATTTTCTTTGCCTAGAGGTTAAGTGCATGAGCACTTATGCCCGGCAATGTTTTTGTTGTGTTTTTGTTGAATTTTGTATTGTTTTTGTTGTTTTTTGTGACACCATTTGGTGATTGAATTGTCGGCAATCCGTCCTCCCGTGGAGCGGTCCGGCTATGGTAGCCTTCTTCGGGAGTAGGATAGTGACAATGCAAACCCCGACATCAATTTTGCTATGCCAAGAGGTTAAGTGCAAGAGCACTTGTGTCTGGCAATGTTTATGTTGTGTTTTTGTTGAATTTTGTACTGTTTTTGTTGTTTTTTGTGACACCATTTGGTGATTGAATTGTCGGCAATCCGTCCTCCCGTGGAGCGGTCCGGCTATGGTAGCCTTCTTCGGGAGTAGGATAGTGACAATGCAAACTCCGACATCAATTTTGCTATGCCAAGAGGTTAAGTGCAAGAGCACTTGTGTCTGGCAATGTTTATGTTGTGTTTTTGTTGAATTTTGTACTGTTTTTGTTGTTTTTTGTGACACCATTTGGTGATTGAATTGTCGGCAATCCGTCCTCCCGTGGAGCGGTCCGGCTATGGTAGCCTTCTTCGGGAGTAGGATAGTGACAATGCAAACCCCGACATCAATTTTGCTATGCCAAGAGGTTAAGTGCAAGAGCACTTGTGTCTGGCAATGTTTATTGCTGTGTTTTGTGTTGAATTTTTTTTGTTGTTTTGTTGTTTTTTGTGACATCATTTTTGGGATTAAATTTTCAAAATCTGTCTTCCCCTGGAGCGGTCCGGCTATGGTAGCCTTCTTAGGGAGTAGGATATTGATAATTTGTGACCCCGATGTCGATTTTGTATGCCCATGTTGTCAGTTGCATTTGCAATCCTGTCAGGCAGTTTTATTGTCTATTTTTAGTGCATTTTTAGTCATTTTTCTTGATTTTTTTTTGTGCTGGCCTGAATTCGTCCCTGGGTGGGACGAATTCCAGCTGGAGAATTCGTCCCTGGGTGGGACGAGCGCTAATCATAGCGCTCGTCCCAGTCAAGGACGAATTCCAGTGCAAAAGGCCTATTTAAGGGCCAAAACTTGATTTTGGGCTCATTTGTGTCATTTTTTTCTTGCGATTTTGGAGCTCTGGGAGGAGGAGGTAATTCTGCGAAGCGAAGCGCCACTGGAATTCTCTCTCGCCATCATGAGTGCACAAACTGGTCCGAGCGGCGGAGCCGAGGCGAGTCCTGTAAGTGACCCTAGGGCTTATTTTGCTTTAACTGAATGCATTGTTTTTGTGTTGCGCTTTTCAAAATTTTAAGATTTTTTTTTTGTGATGTTTTTTGTTTAACAACTAAGGTTAGAAACCCTAGAATTGAAAATTTTATTTTTATTTTATTTATTATTATTATTATTTTTTGCTTGCAGGTTGTTAGGAGCCGGTACCGTGTACCCGCTGCCTTTACTGAGGCGCGGTTGGCCTTGACTGATGACGATTGGGAATGGCTTGATGCCCTTGGGCTCAAGCAGGTGGCTCGACTGGAGCCTGTGGTTTCGGATCAGGCCTATCTGACGGCCCTGATCAAGCTTTGGGATCCGAGGACCAATACTTTCCATCTCCCGACAGGGGAGATGACTGTGACTCTTGAGGACGTCTATCGGTTGCTTCGGATTCCGATAGATGGTCTGCCTATTAGGACATCTCCGTTCGATCAGCGGACTGCTATACTCACGAGATGTTTTGGGCATGGGGGGGAGCTGGGTGTAGCAGACCCGGTGGAGACAACCGAGGCGGATTGCCAGTCGGCGGGATTTTGGTTGGTCGGTGGAAGGAGAGGGGGGTGTTAGGAGTGAGGCACGCATTCCTGATGGGCCTCATTTCTAACATTCTTCTCCCTGATTCGTCGAGCGCGAGGTTCCCGTGGAACCTGCTGGATTTGGTGTGGCAATTGGCAGAGTGCCCGGTAGAGGCACCGTTGATCCTGAGATGGGGACAGACTTTGTTGGCACGACTTTACGGAGAGCAGTACGGGGTCCGCTGTCGACGACGGAAGGGTGTCGATTGCGGCTTTTTGTTGCGATCGTTGGGGTTGGCAACACATAGCTGTTGAGAGGCCTACCGGGTTACCGTGGACGACTCGGGTGGCGATGGAGGATGATGAGATTGGTTATGCAGCTTTGTGGCGACGGTCTGCGGAGCAGGGGCAGAGTCGGCGATGGGCAGGTGCAGTTGAGCACTACATTGATGCCTTTTCGCGGCTCACTCCAGGGAGGTGTTTTGGCGTCCCTATCGGGACTGTCCAGCCCCGGCTCGAGGTCGGAGAGTGGCTCCGACGGGTACGGAGGGAGCGATGGTTGACTGGGCGGCACGGGACGGAGCACGAGTTCTTTCCGTACCGCCAGGTTACACGACAGTTTGGGGTGCGCCGGGGGTTTCCTGGTGAACCCGTAGGCTATCGGCGTCGGGGAGATGAGAGGGATCTGGAGCCACCTGTCCTCGTGCCATTGGGCGAGGAGTCGGATGTCGTTATTGAGGTGTTGGATGTGGATGACGTAGGTACTACCACTGAGTATGACTCGTGGTGGGTTTTGCGGCGCTGGAGAGGTGAGGGTCCTCTGGGAGGTGCGGAGGCGGCAGTGGAGGATGCTGAGGCGACAGGGGGTGATTGGGGAGGGCCGTTGGATGATGCAGACATGGCGGATGTGGGAGATGAGGATGTGGACTTGGGTGTTCCGGAGCAGCCGGACATGCAGGATGTGGAGGAGCAGTTGGAGCCTGGGCAGGCTATTGTCCCCGGGAGTCCTATGCGTCCGACAGATACGGAGGGGGTGGGGTCGGATGTAGGCGATGAGGTTGCGCGGCTTACAGAGCTGCTACGGATGCGGGATCTAGAGAGGGATCTTCTGCGGGCTCAGTTGGCAGAGCGGGATAGCGTTTTGGCACAGCGCGATGATGCATTGTCTATCTATCATCGGCGGGAGGCAGAGTGGTGTCTATACCGGATAGACTTGGAGAGGGAGGTCATCCGCCTTGGCGGGCGGCTCCCTGAGCCTTCTATCGACGAGATCTTCTCGACGGACGAGGGATAGTCTGACCGAGCAATCAAGATCATCTCGCCGCGAGCGGTTGGATGAGGGGGTGGTAGTAGGCATGATGCGGGGGCTAGCGAGTAGCCGCCCGCGAGGTCCCGTAGGACCCACACCAGGGGGGTAGTTCCCGTCGCACCGATCCCGCGTGATCATGGTGGCCGACGCCTTAGGTTGGGTTTTGGATATGATTGCGGGGTCTGGAGGACCTGTTTTTGTAGCCTGCGGGCATCTTTTTTGACGATATATATATATATATATATTTTTTCCGGTTTTATTTTTGGATTTGTACATGTGATGATGTGATTGATTTTTGTTATGCATGTTTATTTATTTGATGGATGCAGATGAATTGAATTTTTTTTTTTTAGATGCCTATGTGATATGCAAAATGGATGAATGCTATTTTTATTTATCTGGTTTTTCTTTGCTGTTTTTGTATTTTCTGATGGTATCATAAGAATGATAAGTAGCGCAGATGGTTTTCGGGATGAGTGTAAGATTTTCTGAGATTCAGACAGTTTTAACTCACTATCCACGACTGTACTTTATCTTACAAGACTTTTGAACAAGGTATGAATCAAACTTGTTTTTGACCGAGCTATTTCACATCCCTGTGTGTGCAATTGAGTTCATTTAGTGGTATTTGTTAGGATACCGCCAGTGCCAGATGGGCTTTCAACCGAACCTGTACCGAGGATCACCTAATTAGCTCCACGAATTCCTTTGTTATATGTACTAATATTAATCTGCGTTGTAATCCATGCTGCCATAAGCTAGCTCATCCACATGCAAACATTGATCTCGTACACAAGTTAATGTGACGGATATATCGTCATGCGGGAGGTTTACTTCTGTTACCGAGTTGGTATTGAAGCTTGCCTTATGACCTACGGAATCGTCGAGAGTTCCGAGGATTCAAGGTCAACTCCCTTCTTTTTTTCAATTGTATTGGGATACTTGCTCTTTTGTAGTGATAAGATCACCGTTTATTTTGATTGATTTTTCTTTTGAGCAAGGGATTTGGGATATGGAGTGATGAAAATCACAGCTTGTTTGTGCCTTTGGATGTTTGCACTGTAGTTTGTCAAATTTTTGAGTTTTGACATTTTGCAAATTTTTGTGTTTTGCAACTATTGAGAACTTTAGGGATTCTTAGGGAATTGGGTAGGGAGGAAGCTTGTCCTTTTGCCAACTCTCAGCATTCTAGGGGTCATTCGCACAGGGGGATGAGCAAGATAACCGTTTCGCTTGTGGTGACCTAGTTATTTTGCGAGTTTCATCTTTCGTTCACACAATTTTGGGAATTTTAGTGTTTTGATTTGTGTTGGGATGTTACGTAACAAGGTGTATTTCAAGTATGACTCTACCTTTATAAAATCCGTTCGACTTGGTACACTACATGGCTAAAGAGGAAAATGATGACTGAATTACTGAAACTCCTAGTACGTTCCCAGACCACTGACTGTAGTGTGGTAAGATTTATGCATGGTGTTTTTGTTGATTTTGATGAATTCGAGTATGCCTAGAATTGAGATGCAAATCTTTGTTGATTTTGTTGATTTTTGTTGTTTTGTTTTTGTTGAATTTATTGATTTGTTTGACCAAGAGATTGCGATAATCCTTGGAGCTTTTTGGGTTGACCAAGAGATTGCGATAATCCTTGGAGCTTTTTGGGTGACCAAGAGATTGCGATAATCCTTGGAGCTTTTTGGGTGACCAAGAGATTGCGATAATCCTTGGAGCTTTTTGGGTGACCAAGAGATTGCGATAATCCTTGGAGCTTTTTGGGTTGACCAAGAGATTGCGATAATCCTTGGAGCTTTTTGGGTGACCAAGAGATTGCGATAATCCTTGGAGCTTTTTGGGTGACCAAGAGATTGCGATAATCCTTGGAGCTTTTTGTTTGTTTGTTTTTGTTGAATTTTTTTTTTTTTTTTTTGGTACATGGCTGTCTTAGATATGAAATGGTCGTAAATGACTGATATTCAAGGGTTCTCGTTTCCTTGATACCGTCAAGAGAAGCTAGCTCGTACGTTCCCGGTCCTATTTTGCTATCAATGACATACGGACCTAACCAATTTGCCACAAATTTGTCCCTCATATGGGACGGCAAATTAGAGTTTTGTTGGTTTTCCTTCGTAACCAGATCACCAACCCGAAAGTCTCTTAGGTGAACTTTCATGTTGTAAGCTCTCTTAAGCCGCTCTTGATAGATACGTAAGTGCTCGAGAGCATTAACGCGTCTTTCATCAAGCAACGTAAGCTGGTCTAACCGGGCCTGCCGCGCAGTGTCATCATCGATGAATTCCTGCATTGATATGCGGAGGGAAGGAATTTCCAACTCGAGAGGCATTATCGCCTCTGAGCCATACACTAGTGAAAACGGAGTTGCCCCAGTGGGCGTCCGAATGCTAGTGCGATAGGGCCCAAAGGGCAAGTGGGATTTGTATGTGCCAATCCTTATGACCGTCTGCGACGGTCTTTTTAAGGATGGCGACTAGCGTTTTGTTTGACGCCTCCGCTTGCCCATTTGCTTGCGGATAATAGGGTGTTGAAAAGTCGTGCTGAATTTTGTACTTTGTGGTTAAAGCACGCACGTCTTTGTTCTTGAATGATGGCCCATTATCCGAGATTATTTTGGATGGAATACCAAAACGACATATGATGTAATGCAAAATGAACTCCGCAATGCGGGGTCCTGTCGTAGAGGTTAACGGAATTGCTTCCACCCATTTGGTAAAATATTCTGTGGCCGTTATGATAAACGTGTGACGGCCTGACGATGCAGGGGAGATCTTTCCAATTAGATCGAGGCCCCACTGCGAAAATGGCCAAGCAGACTGGACTGTCTGTAGGGCCTGGGAAGGTGCGTGCATCAGATTGGCATGATGTTGACATTTCACACACCTCTTGACATATGCGCAGCAATCTCGCTCTAAAGATGGCCAATAATAGCCCATGCGAAGAATGCGCTTTGCAATGGCCATACCACTAAAGTGGCCGCCACATGTACCGTCATGCGCTTGGGTGACTGCCCAAGTGGACTCTTGCTGGTCCAAGCAACGAAGAAGAATTCCGTCGTAGCTGCGACGATACAAAATGTCTCCTATCAAGACATATTTTGCCGCTTTCTGTTTGAATGTTCGTTTTGCGGCTTGCGTCAATCCAAAGGGTAGATTACCTAACTTGAGGTAATCTCTTATGGGTAAATACCAGTCCTGTTGATCAGATACCTCGACGGTTTGAACAGACCAATCCCTTTTGGAGTTCTTCCCTAACAAATGCTGATTGGGATAGAACTTGTAAAAATAGCGTTGTGTTGCTATTAATGGGAATGGGGGAGAACAAAGACCCCCATTTGGCGTGTTTCAAATAGTCTCGGATTCGAAAGAACTTATCCGAAGATGGTTCGATCTGGATCATGTGGATTCCTGGCGTCAAGTCTGAGCTTGCGCGCTCCATCGCGGGTTGCGATAAGGTTTTGACCTGAATGGTTGTTATATCACCGAAAAGGTCTTGCGGGATTAGTGACCCCAAGGAGGCCATTGTGTCCGCAAAACGATTCGATGATCGAGGGAGTGCCTCGATGTCATACCACTCAAATTTTTCCAGGAATTTATCCACGAGGGCTTTATAGGCCTTCAGAACTGGGCATTTGCATTGATATACCCCTTTGACTTGATTGACGATTAACAACGAATCGCCAAAGATGTTCAGTCTTTTGATGTTCATGGCGATTGCTGTCTGAAGACCTAGGAGCAAGGCTTCATATTCTCGCATTGTTGTTGGTGCACTCGGAAGTTTAATTTAAATGACGAGGGCATTGGAGCGCCCTGCGGTGTGAAGAATACAATTCCCGCGCCACCACCTTGCTCGCATTTAGAACCATCAAAAAATAAGGTTATGTCGGCCCGAGACTCGGGCTCTTCGAATCCGGCGATTCTGAGACATGGAAGACCTCATCATCGGGTAGTTCTATGACCAGAGGCTGATCGTCTTCAAGAGGAGCCTCTGCTAGTTGATCGGCTATGACTTGTCCTTTTATAGATTTTTGTCCAATAAACTCAATGTCAAATTCCGTCAACAACATGATCCATTTCGCCGTGCGGCTACTATGATAAGTACGACTCATCATGTATCGCAATGGATTCTCCTTAGACACAACATACGTCGTGTTGCTCAACATGTAGTGGCGTAGCCTTTTGGTGGCAAACACCACTGCCAAGCAGAGTTTCTCAACGTATGCATAGTTAAGTTCGTAACTGACCAGGGTGCGGCTAAGATAGTAAGTAGCCTCGTTCTTTGTGAAGTTCATTCTTCCGGGCTAGCATTGCGCCAGTGCCACCTCGCTAGGCCGAGATGTATAAGTAGAACGGCACACCCGGTCTAGGCGGTGCCAATACGGCGGCGAAGCCAAGTATTGTTTGATTTCGTCAAAGGTCGATCGGCACTCGTCATCCCAATGAAATGTGACCCCTTTGTGCAATAATTTGTTCATTGGTCGGCATTTGTCAAATAATTGCGCTATGAAGCGTTTAATCGACGCGACCTTTCCTTGCGGACTTCTGAGCTGCTTGATAGTGGTTGGGGGAGCCATTTCAAGGATTGCCTTGACTTTGTTTGGGTCCACTTCGATGCCTCTTTTGGAGACTATAAAACCCAAGAGTTTTCCAGATGTGACGCCGAACACGCACTTCTTGGGATTCAGTCTGACCTTATGCTCTATGAGGCGATCGAGGATCTTGCTTAAGTCACCGAGATGATCTGAGCGCAATTTAGACTTGGCTAACAAATCATCCATGTAATCTTCCAAAGTTTTGTGCATGTAATCGTGGAAGATATACGTCATAGCACGTTGGTATGTAGCGCCAGCATTTTTAAGGCCAAAAGGCATGACCTTATAACAAAATGTCCCCCAAGGCGTTGTGAATGCCGTTTTGAGTTGGTCTTCAGGATTGATACGAATTTGATTGTATCCTGAGAAACCGTCCATTAGGGAGAGCATTTCGTGACCCGTTGTAGCGTCTACCAATGCGTCGATGCTTGGCAAGGGGAAATCATCCTTAGGACTCGCTTTGTTTAGGTCTCGAAAGTCGGTGCATATGCGAATCCTCCCATCGGGCTTCTTGACGGGAACCATGTTGGACAACCATGGCGGATAATCCACGCAGATGACAAATTGTGCATCCAACAGCTTTTGTAATTCGTCTTTGACCATCAAGGCCACTGTTGGGTGCATCTTTCTTAGTTTTTGCTTTACCGGCTTGATTTTCGGATCAAGCGTTAAATTGTGCATGACTAGTCACGGGTCTAGTCCTCGGCATATCTTTGTATGACCATGCAAAAACCTCCTTCTTTTCTTTAAGAAGGGCAATGTAATCGGCTTGCTCTTCGGGGGAAAGGCTTACCCCGACTTGAGAATCCGTGGATTCATTGGATCCCGTGCCGATGTCTACGTCGCTCGTCTCTTCGACTGACATGTGAGATCCGTCCTCCAACCGATGTGGAGTTGGGATTAAATGGATATCATCACCTGAGTTAAGATCTGCGTTGGGGACCTCGGGTCCCTCTTCAACTTGAAAAATATCTTGAGTTGTCCTTGGGGTAAAATGAAGCATTTCACCGAAAGGCCGATACTCGATGGTGACAATGGTGAGTTGACGCGATCCCAATCAATGGCATCCGTGTTTAGATGTAATGACCGTGATGGATCGGTCGGATTGCGGATGGGTGTGGTCAAATCAATGGAGATCATGTGGATGGAATGAATTTGGTCTCCAGAACCACGGGTGTGACGACTTGATTCTTTCAGATGTTCCCTATACTCTGGATCTGGCTCTACGGGAACAGGCACGAATGGATCCTCTCTAGGTGCAAATTCGTCTCTATGTGCGGAAAGGAAGGCGGGGTCTTCCCTTGGTACTGTTGTCCTGATGGGATCTTGAGGTGGACGATGCTCAACTTGAATTTGGAGCCATAGGCCTAGCACTTGGTCCCACCTCGTTGGGTCTAAGTGCCATTCATGTCCCAACCGTATACCCATTTGTCCCATTAGATCTTCATGGGTTAGAGCGCGGTGATGTCGTCGCGCATGTCTGAGATAGTCCATCTCAGCCTCGTCTTCTGAATCGCTTTCATAGATCCAAAATTGCTCATCCTCTTCAGCATCTGTTGCTTTCGACATTGAGGATTCTTCTTGTTCCAGTGAATTAATCCGATCCCATTGCGGTTGTTCCACTCTTAGTGGAGGGACCTGATTCTTTTGAGACTGCGTTATTTTGTCTGGAACCTCTAAGGGGAACAGCTTTCGAAAAATATCTCGGAAGCCGTTGTTGTTCTTTTCGAGGACTCGCTCTCTGAACTTTCACCTCTCTCTAGCAAAGGAGAGGGATTATTGTTGTTACTAGGGGTGTTTGTAGACCATGGGAGATAATCCCCCAATGTGTATTCTGTGTTTGGATTGGCGTACGGGTCTTGTGCCAATCCCCCCCTGTTGCCTATTTCTAGGCCTTGCATGTTTTCAACCAAGATGTCTAATGGCAAGGGATGGTTGAACCCTACCCCCGACTTGTCGTATGGCATCTGATATCTTGGTTGACAAAGGATCCGCATCCCTTGCTCGTATCTGCCTAGCCCATACCCATGCCAATTGCATTGTTCGAGATATTTTAGGGCAAATTCTGGGTTCGACGAGATAATTGATGTTTTCGACAAAAGGTTCTTCATCTCGTTTCCTTTTGTTCGCATGGTTCAGAACCATGATCAAGGCCCCCATACACAAAATTCGTTTGGTTCGGTGGGTAGCCTAAAGGGACGATTGTTCCAATGGGAAGGCGAGGTCTTCCCATGTCTTGTACTGACTCCAGTGTGGGGGTTGCCACAACATTTTGCACTATGTACTCTCCCAGTCCTGTACTGGCCATCTCAACAGTGATTGTTGATGATTGGGTAGGAGGAAACGGTAGTCCTTCCTGAGTCCATTCCATGTTTGGTTGTTCAGGAATCTTGGTTTCCGTTGCGTTGGGCGCTTCCTCTCGTTTGATATTGCTGAGATCGTGGGCAACCCCTCTTCTAGAGGCTTAACCTCCTCCATGATTTGCTTTCCCTTGTCCTTCTGTTGGGCCACGATAGGTGGCGCTGATGATGAAGGAGCCAATGATGACGTCTCACCTGGCTGGGATTTTGCCTTATTGGCCACCAGTGGTGCCTCCGGTATCGGACCTTGTTTAGATGGATTTAATTGAAAATCCAAATGCGTTGATGGTAGGGTCGATTGAGGTATGAATTGTACCGCATTGCAATACTTGAAGGGCTCTAAGTCCATTGGGACTACATGTATTTGCCCTTCATAGGCATACTTCAAGCACTGGTGTGCGATCGAGGGGACACACTTCATGTCCCCCGATCCAAGGCCGCCCTAGCAGTATGTTATAAGCCATTTCGCCTTCCAACACATGGCACAATGTGGGTATTGACTTTTGTCCTACCTGTATAGGCAGAACAACCGTGCCGACTGTCGAGCAAATTGCATCGTTAAAAGCTCGCAGTGTGTACGTGGAAGTTGTGATGTGAGAGGCTGGCAGTTTTAAATGCTTTAACGCAGCAGTGGTTATAATGTTACTGGACGAGCCAGTATCTATCAGCACTCTCTTGTACGGGATCCCGTTGACCCGCGCGATAACGTGCGAGGGTGGATCCGGCATGTCATTCGATATTGTTTTGACCTCATTTTCTTTGAATGTGATGACGGGCTCCGTACATTGTTTCACATGTCCCACGAAGGCGTTGAAAGAATTAGCTTCATGGGGTTGTACTTCAATGGCTTTTAAGATGTCCATAAGAGCTTCTCTATGTGGAGCCGATTGTTGAATAAGCTCGTAGATGGACAGACCTAGCCGACGTGGTCCGCAAACTCTGCGTGAGTTTGGTTCGTATCGTGACCTCAGGTCTAGGCGGAGGTAATCGCATTGGGCGTTGTTGAGGCTGCGATGTCGACGGAACTTCCCTCGCAGGTACCTCGGGGGCAACTGCTGGGTATTTTCTGTTCCTTGTTACAATGCTAATCATTCCCACAAATCCTTGTGCGGGAAGATCTTGTCGCACCTCGTTTATTTGGAGCGGTTTTGTCTGCGCCTCGTGGGCAGGCAAGGGGTCCTTGAATACCCCCATTTGTTGGTTGTTAGGTGCGATGGGGTTGTCCACGACCAATGTTCGATTGTCGATCAAATCCTGGACTAGTTCTTTGAATTTCCAGCACCCATTTAGGTCATGTCCTCCGCGTCTATGAAATCTGCAATACAATTCCTCCCTATACCCCCTAGGCTTAGGAACGTTAGGGTCAAAAATTTGGATTTCTGGCAGAGTAACTAGATTCGCCGCTGACAAGCGGTCAAATAAGGAGTCCCTAGACTCCGCATACGGGGTGAATTGTCGCCTAGGGCGACGCTGCTGATACTGTTCTTGTCTCCTGTTATCTCTTTCGTAAGCAGGAGGCACTGCCTGGTAGTTAGCCTTTTGAGGCTGCGTTTCTTGCACAGGCGCTGGGACATTTATCGCAACTTGGTTGATTGCAGCGTGTTGTGGTTGCGTTGTCCCAGTTTTAGTGGTTTTATTCCACTCTTTCTTCTTAGGCTTGGCAATTGCGCCTTCGCCTATCTTAATCTCTTCTATGACTCTGGCTTGCGCCAAAGCTTCTTCTAAGTTGTCGTATTGTCGCAGCAACAATAGACCAGAGATTGATTTTAAACAACTTTTCGCGAACATTTGCGTGAGGTCCGACATGGGAGGACGGTAGGGTAACTTAGAAAGCAAAGCTCTCCATCGGTTCCCGTACGCTGCCATTGTTTCCTCCTCAAATTGTTTAAGGCTAGCAAGATCACTAAGTGATGCCTTCTTCCTTGTGTTGAAGGCGAAGCGTTCAAGAAACGCATCTACTAGCTGATCTAAGCCGCTTATGCTGTGTTTGGGCAGCTATGTGAACCAATCCGAGGCGGGGCCTGCGAATGTGGTTATGAATGTTCTAAGCAATAACGCGTCATTATCTTGAATGCCGAAGCATTGGCTTAGAAACCGTGTAACATGTTCCTGTGCGTCCTCTTCACCTTTAAAACTGCCAATTGAGGCAACTTAAAGTGTTCGGGGTAAAGAGGTGTAGGCACTGAGGGATGCACCGGATTATTGCGGAGTAGACGTAATGTGGGTTTTTGATGCCCAGCAGCTTTTGTCTCCACCGACTCTAAACGCTCCAATAGCGCTTGGTATGCATCGGAAGATTTTATTTCTTCCTCTCTTGTTCGCTCTTGTTGCAAGTTACGGTAAACTGGAGGCCTATGGAGGGGTGGCCGAATGGCATCCTTCCTGCCTTGATGGGGAGTTTCGATATACTCCTCTTCTGGTTCATACTCCTCGTAAAATTCTTGAGGAGTCTCGAGGCGAAACCTATGACCCTGATCAAGTTCTTGCTGAAGGTACCCATCATTGTTTCGGGGAGTTGCCTCCCTCTCGAATCTATGGGGTCTTGGAGGCAGAGCTTGACGAGGTCGTGGAGACCTGTCTTGCGCCAACGGATTACGCCTCTCATACTGTTCAGCTCTTTGGATGCGAGGGGTTGGCCCCCTCTCAGGTATTTCATAGCGTAACTCATCCGCTTCGCGTTGCATGCGTTCTTTATCCAAGCGGTATTGATACTCTATCTCTTGTCGACTTTGTTTAAGCCGCATGATTTGGGCTTGACGGGTGGTATATCTGGCGACAACCGGATCAATTTGTTCTACCCTATTTTGTTCGGGAGGTTCAAATGTTCCTCCTATGGGTCTACCTTGATTTTGATGCTCTAAGGTTTCAATGGGTCGCTTCCCTCCGTCGAGGTAAGTGGTATGTGCTCGAGGTTCCGGCCTCAAGGGGTGATCATGATATCCTGCCGGTGCGGAAATGCAAGGTTCCCGCATTGTTTGTTGCTCTCGAGGAATGTGATGGTTTTCCTCATACTCCCTTTCATGAGTGTAAATGGGATGGGCGGAGTTAGGTCGCCCTATGTAAGGAGCCCTGCGCTCCGGATGTGGTATTTCTGTTTTGATGATAGGTAAAGAAGGGACGCCATATCCATGTTGCCCCTCTAAATGGACAGTGTGCTTGTTTAGCGCTTCATTGCGCGGTGGCCACTCATGCCTACCTTCAAGAGGTGATTCTCTATTTATGTCAAGGTCTACATGTAAGGCATCTTCCCGAAAGGGGCTGCTTTGAATAGGCATACCCCACCGAGGATTCTGAATTGGATTCTTTTGTAGGTTAGACCGATAAGGCGGTATAACCAAATCCTCAGGACTGAAGTGAAGGCAACTTGCGCCTGCTTTTTGTGTACCTCTCGGAGCTTCTGCCCTTGATTGGGCTTGACTACGGGTGTACACCATTGCGGTGCTTCTATGCTATCTAAATAAGTTTTTATCTCGTTTTATGATTTTCTCTTTTTTTTTTTTTTTGTCTACACTAAGCAGAATTAAACACACACATTCACAAGACCGTGATTATCTCTTTTAAGGATTCTTGGTGTGCCCTAGACTGGTTTAGTGCATTTTGATGTTTTGTTTTGTTTTTGTAGATTTTGTAGAACGTTTAAATGCATCATGTAGGCTCTTATAACTCCAAAAAGGTCGCCCCTTCAATATACCAACCAAGCCGATATACCAACCTCTCTATATACCCGCCCTTACGAGAGGGAGACTATAGGTACGTGAGAGCAGAAGGTACATGGTACATAGGCGGTACGAAAGGGGGATTGTCCTGTTAATGACACCTACCATAGAAAACTTATCCTCGCGCGCATGGGAATCACCCCACCTACGCTCGGTCCTGTCTTCGTCGAGATTTACGCCTAACAACAGCTTGACAATCGGGAAATGGATGCAAATCAAGCCAAGGCGGTGATTAAATCCACCAATGGTCTTGATCAAGGGGTCGGGGTCTTACGACCAGCTCCTTGGTTTAAAGTTGTCTCGTGATGTGTGTGGGATTCGTTTTATCCAACAAAATGAAACTAGCATACATGACTTTTCCTAATGCAATGCAAGATTAAATGAAAACAATTAACGAAGCAGAAACAAAAAATTATAACGAGAGATCATGAAAATCCCTACCTCTTCTCTCGCTCGCTCCCGTTGTCTCCGAATTTCTGCTCGAAAATCCATGAGACAGGAATTCGTCCCTCCGGGAGACGAATTGCGAACGAGAATTCGTCCCACCCGGAGACGAATTTGAATTCGTCTCGTGGTCGACGAATTGCAGAAAAGAATTCGTCCCTATTAGAGACGAATAGCAGTTTGCAACAAAAAAAAAGTGTACCTGTCAAGCACAAACACAAAAATTTAATCAGTTTTCTGTGATTTCAAAAACCAGGGAACAGAGTCCCACCGTGATCGCCACTGAAAGCACGAGATTCCGGTCAAAAGAAACACCAAGTGCAATTGCATTCAAAATTAAGCACGCCTAAGTCCTAGAAATATGAATTACATGAAACGGAAAAGAGACATGTTGTAAGAGACGCAATCAGATAAAGAAAAACAGCCCTTTCATTAATTTCTTTCGATCTCTATTACAATAATGCCTCCTCCCTTTTCGGGGGCTAGGAGCGCAAATAGGGTTTGATTACAATCGCCGAATGGTTCCTCCTTCCGCGTGCCCACGATTGCACCGGGCGGGCTAAGATGATGCCGCCGCCGATGTTGATGGGTTCTTCGCCTCTGCTCGCTTCTCCCGCAAACAAAGAAATGATCAAGACGTTAGTAGCACTCGCTGCAAATGAAAAGCATTCTCTCTCTAAAACTAACAAAATATGCATACGAATATTTGCCTCGAAACCGTGAAAACAATGAATCCAAATTGCTTCAAAATCTGACAGAAGGTAAGAACAGTCACTGTAAGGCCACTGCCACTGAGGCAACTGGCCAATTCACCTTAAACCGGAATTCGTCCCTGGGCAGGACGAATTCTGACTGTAATTCGTCCCTGGGTGGGACGAATTCTTCTGAATAGGAGAAATCGACCTGCTGCTGCTCCAATGTCGGATCCCGGGACCTGCAAAACTCCTGCAAATAGGGGGTTAGGTAATTGGGGCCATTTTGGGACGACCCAGATGGTCGGATTTTCCCAATTTGGCCTCCTCCCTCGGGAATTTGACCTTGACACCTGCAAGTTAGCGAAACGACAAAGCAATACAAAACACCCTAAACTCTGACCAAAAGCTACAAAATTGCAATTATAGACTAATCAGACCTAGTAACACATAATGCAATCTAAAAAATAATCTAAAGTGCTCAAAAACTGAAATTAGAACTTGGGGGTGCGGGGGTGCCCAAGTGGGCCTCCCACCGTTGGCCCTCGATTTTGGAGCCAATCCACCAAGGATGGGCCCAAAACCTTTTAGGATTGGGGGTCGGCGAATTGGTAGGTTCAGATGTCCATGCGTCGGATTTGAGTAAGGTTCGAGCTTCCAAAGGCCACCCAACAACCTCCCTTGCAAAAGAGATTGATGGATGTAGGAAGGTGAACAAAGGGGGATGCAAGTGAGTCTTCGATTCGGCAGAACTTCGTTGCTTGAACACTCCTTCCACCTGCATGTTTTGGGTGAGAAAAGTCCCACCTTTTATAGACCCAAGGGGTCTCTTTTGGGAGGGAAGCACAAAAGCCAAGTGTTGGCCATGGGCGCCATGTGGCAATCTTGTCTTCCCATGAGGGAGGGGAGTCCTCAATTGACTTGAACTTTGATAAATGCTTCTTGTAACGAGTCCTCTAACGGCCCCTCTCGTCCACTTACACATGCGTGCAAGGTAGGAGCCCTTAACCGACCGTTCGGGCTGCCACTTGGCACCATTTGCCTTTTTGCCCGTTAAGCTTGGAATTCGTCCCACCCGGGGACGGATTCGGAACTCGTCCCGGGGTGGGACGGATTCTATTTTGAATTCGTCCCGGGGTGAGACGAATACCGGGCAAAGTGTCCAAGTGTGCCAAATTGCTCCTTGACCTCACAAAATTGCTATGAAAGTGGTTAAGACCACTGTTTAACCTCTGAGGGCTGCCCTGGGGGCTGTGTTTGTCAAAGCGATCAGTGTTTGCAGTCACATAATCGGATTGGTGCTGTTTTGGTGTCTACAGGATGAGGTGTGTATACTTGATTGGGAGCGTGATAATTTCTATAAGGATGGTGAGGGGAAGAGAACGATGAGTATGGATTCCTTGCATCCTTAGGTGGAGGTGGAGGAGATCCCTGGGTGCGAGTATGGGAGCTTTCCTCCTTTTTGTCAAAGGAGGATAGGGTGACCTGGTTGTCTCCTAAGAGAGGTGAATAAGAGGAATATATATGGTGGGATGAAGGGCATCAGGGTGTAGTGTGATTATTTGAATGATATGAGGATGAGGACTATCTGGTATGTACAGTGGTAGGTGGCCTGGCCAGATGAGTCAATGTGATCAAAATTGGGGGTAGTGGGGGATGATCCTACATGGTAGTAATATAGAATGTTGATAGTATGTGTAGATAATGGTGTATCTCTGATGATGATGTAGTTGTGGATGATGTGAATCCTACAAAAAGAAATAGATACCAAAAACATATAAATGGTATAAAAATCAAATATACATCTATAAAACAAAAAGTAAAGACAGTGTGTGGCATGTGTTCATAGTGAATGATGTGTATGTAGATAGCACTATGTACGATGTGTGGTGATGGAGATCTACGTAAGCCTACATGTTAAATGTGTGAAGCTGAAGAATATTGATGGGTTCAGGTTCAGTGAGATCTTTGAGATTAACCAATCGATAAGTGCTTGAACAAAATTTGTGTATCATTATGAATGGGCCTAGCTAGTTTGGGGTAAACATGTCATGTTGTTGGTAAGGTTGAATTGTGATTTATTGGTTCTCTTTGAGAACTAATTCATCAATCTAAAATTTGCACTGGTGCACCTTACTATCATAGGTATGACGAAGGTGGTTTTGATAGACTCGTGTGTGCTTTATGGCATGAATACAACATTCATAGAGGAGTGTGAGTTGATCAAATTAGGCTTGATGAACCATATTATAATCAATGAATTCTTTCATCGATACCCACATGGATGGTATCTCGAGTTCTAGGGGTATAATGGCTTCAATACCATAGACTAGTGAGAAGGGGGTTTCCCCAGTGGGAGTACGAATGCTTATACGATAGGCATACAAAGCTAAGGGTATTTGGTTATGCCAATCATGATGATACTCTATTAATGTCTTACAAAGTATGGAGCAGATTATTTTATTCATAACCTCTGCGTGACCATTACCCTGTGGGTAGTACGAGGTAGAGAAACTGTGATGGATGTTGAATTTTGTGTAAAGAGCGTAAACAATTTTTTTCTTGAATGATTTACCATTGTTAGAGATGATTTGGGAGGGGATTCTAAAGTGACATATTATGTGGTCTATGATGAATACCGTAATATTAGCTCTCGTGGATTGGAAAAGTGGGATGGCTTCGACCCACTTTGTAAAGTAATATGTGGTTGTAATGATAAATTTATGATTACTAGATGAGGTAGGTGTGATTTATCCGATAAGGTCAAGGTTCCATTGAGAGAAATGCCACATGGAATGAATAGGTTGTAACACTTGAGATGGGATATGTATGATATTTGCATGTTTTTGGCACTTGATACAACCCTTCACATACTCACAATAATCATGCTCCATCTTGGGAAAGTAGTATCCCATGTGAAGGATGTGTTTTATGATTGCCATGCCACTGAAGTGGCCACTACATGTACCATCATGGGTTTCTTATACAACCCGCTAAGATTCATGTGGTTCTAGGCAATGCAAGAGGATGCCATAATAATTGTGATGGTAGAGGATATCCCCCAGTAATGTATAATTAATCGCTCTTTGTTTGAATACTCGATTATGAGCATGTGGTAAGTCACATTGTAGGAATACTAACTTAATATAATCCTTGATTTGTGTAAACCAAGGATCATGTGGTTGGGTGTTGACTACATGAATATATCCATCATCCATGGGAGGCATAGATGATATGGTGGATTGGGCGAGTATGTGAATGGAAACACATGTGGTATCTGATAGGGGGTTTTATGGCATTAATGATCCTAGAGAGGCCATTGTATCAGCAAAATAGTTCGATGATCGGGGAGCATATTCAATGTCGTACCACTAAAATTGGGTAATAATTATGCAATCTACTTGTATTGTTGAAGAACTAGAAAATAAAATTGTCAGATTTCTTGCACTTGGTTGACTATTTAGAGGGAATTGCCTATGATGTGGAGACATCTGATATGTATGGAGTGGGCCTATTTTAATCATAGTATTAAGTCTTCGTAATTTGCATTATTATTCATGCAGGGGAAGTCTAATTTGAATAAAAATGGGAGTGGTTCCCCTTTAGGTGTGAAGAAAACAATACATGCACCCCCAATGTGAGTGCATAAAGAGCCCTCAAAGAATAGAGTTAAATCGGTTGGTGATTTGAGCTTGACATATTATTCGACTTCGGTAATGTGGAAGATGGAATTATTTAGAAGCTAAATAAGGAGAGGTTGATCATTTGTTAGTGGGTCCTCTGCAAGTTGGTCCATAATGACCTATTATTTTATGGATTTTTGTGAAATTAACTCTAGGTCGATTTAGTTAGGAGCATAATCCATTTTGCAGTGCAAGAGTTGTGGTGAATTTTGTTCATCATATATTGCAAGGGATTGTATCAGGAAATGATAAAAGTAGTGTGGTTTAACATATAATGACAAAGTTTTTGGGTAGCAAAAACTACAACTAGGCATAGTTTTCCCATGTACCCATTTCAAATTTCATAGCTTACTAGTGTACAATTGATATAATATATAGCTTGCTCTTTGTTGAGCATATTATTTTGAGTTAGGAATGTGCCTAGCATGAAATCCATGGCTGAAATATATAGCATAAGCGGTAACTATGAGTGTGGGGGAGACATAACTGGTGGAGAAGTGAGGTAGGCTTTGATAGAATCAAAAGCTTTTTGACAGTTTTCATCACATTTGAAAGTGACTACTTTCTGTAGGATATGATTGAATGGTTTGCACTTGTCTGATAGTTGTGTTACGAATCGATGAATGGATGTGATATTGCCTTGGAGGATACACAATTGCTTTAGTTTGGTAGGTGGAGTCATCTCTATGATGTCTTTTGCTTTGTTAGGGTCTACCTCAATGCCACATTGGGTGACAATGAACTCTAGTATTTTTCCTGAGGTAACTCTAAAGACACACTTATTTGGGTTAAGGCGCACATTATGTTCTAGTAAATGTTCTAAGATATTTTGGAGATCTTCTATGTTGTGAACATTCCTTGGACTTTGAATTGAGGTCATCAACATAGTCTTCCATAATTTTGTGCATATAATCATGAAATATATAACTCATTGCACGTTGGTAGGTTGCCCCGATATTTTTAAGACCAAAAGGTATGATATTGTAGCAAAATGATGAAATATATAACTCATTGCACGTTGGTGTGTGAATAGTGAATGATGTGTATGTAGATAGCACTATGTACGATGTGTGGTGATGGAGATCTACGTAAGATACATGTTAAATGTGTGAAGCTGAAGAATATTTATGGTTTTAGGTTCAGTGAGACCTTTGAGATTAACCAATCGATAAGCGCTTGAACCAAATTTGTGTATCATTATGAATGGGCCTATCTAGTTTGGGGTAAACATGTCATGTTGTTGGTAAGGTTGAATTGTGATTTATTGGTTCTCTTTGATAACTAATTCATCAATCTAAAATTTGCACTGGTGCACCTTACTATCATAGGTACGACGAAGGTGGTTTTGATAGACTCGTGTGTGCTTTATAGTATGAATACAACATTCATAGAGGAGTGTGAGTTGATCAAAGAAGGCTTGAAAAACCATATTATAATCAATGAATTCTTTCATCGATACCCACATGGATGGTATCTCGAGTTCTAAGGGTATAATGGTTTTAGTACCATAGACTAGTGAGAAGCATGTTCCCTATTGGGAGTACGAATGCTTATACGATAGGCCTACAAAGCTAAGGGTATTTGGTTATGCCAATCATGATGATACTCTATTAATGTCTTACAAAGTATGGAGCAGATTATTTTATTCATAACCTCTGCCTGACAATTACCCTATGGGTAGTATGAGGTAGAGAAACTGTGATGGATGTTGAATTTTGTGTAAAGAGCACAAACAATTTTTTTTTTGAATGATTTCCCATTGTTAGAGATGATTTGGGAGGGGATTCCAAAATAAAATATTATGTGGTCTATGATGAATACCGTAATCTTAGCTCTCATGGATTGGAAAAGTGGGATGGCTTCGACCCACTTTGTAAAGTACTATGTGGTTGTAATGATAAATTTATGATTACTAGATGAGGTAGGTGTGATTTATCCGATAAGGTCAAGGTTCCATTGAGAGAAATTCCACATGGAATGAATAGGTTGTAGCACTTGAGATAGGATATGTATGATATTTGCATGTTTTTGGCACTTGATACAACCCTTCACATACTCACAATAATCGTGCTCCATCTTGGGAAAGTAGTATCCCATGCGAAGGATGTGTTTTATGATTGCCATGCCACTGAAGTGGCCACTACATGTACCATCATGGGTTTCTTATACAACCCACTAAGATTCATGTGGTTCTAGGCAATGTAAGAGGATGCCATAATAACTATGATGGTAGAGGATATCCCCCAGTAATGTATAATTAATCATTATTTGTTTGAATACTCGATGATGATCATGTGGTAAGTCACATTTTAGGAATCCTAACTTAATATAATCCTTGATTTGTGTAAACCAAGGATCATGTGGTTGGGTGATGACTACATGAATATATCCATCATCCATGGGAGGCATAGACGATATGGTGGATTGGGAGAGTATGTGAATGGAAACACATGTGGTATCTGATAGGGGGTTTTATGGGATTAATGATCCTAGAGAGGCCATTGTATTAGCAAAATAGTTCGATGATCGGGGAGCATATTCGATGTCGTACCACTAAAATTGGGTAATAATTTATGCAATCTACTTGTATTGTTGAATAACTAGAAAATGACATTTTCAAATTTCTTGCACTTGGTTGACTATTGAGAGGGAATTGCCTATGATTTGGAGACCCCTGATATGTATGGAGTGGGACTATTTTAATCCTAGTATTAAGGCTTCATATTTTGCATTATTATTCATGCAGGGGAAGTCTAATTTGAATAAAAAAGGGAGTGTTTCCCATTTAGGTGTGAAGAAAACAATACATGCACCCCCAATGTGAGTGCATCAAGAGCCCTCAAATAATAGAGTTAAATCGGTTGGTGATTTGAGATTGACATATTATTCGACTTCGGTAATGTGGAAGATGGAATTATTTGGAATCTAAATAAGGAGAGGTTGATCATTTGTTAGTGGGTCCTCTGCAAGTTGGTCCGTAATGACCTATTCTTTTATGGATTTTTGTGAAATTAACTCTAGGTCGATTTAGTTAGGAGCATAATCCATTTTGCAGTGCAAGAGTTGTGGTGAATTTTGTTCATCGTATATTGCAAGGGATTGTATCAGACAATGATAAAAGTAGTGTGGTTTAACATATAATGACAATTTTTTTGGGTAGCAAAAACTATAACTAGGCATAGTTTTTCCATGTACCCATTTCAAATTTCATAGCTTACTAGTGTACAACTGATATAATATATAGCTTACTCTTTTTTGAGCATATTATTTTGAGCTAGGAATGTGCCTAGCACGAAATCCATGGCTGAAATATATAGCGTAAGCGGTGACTATGAGTGTGGGGGAGACATAACTGGTGGAGAAGTGAGGTAGGCTTTGATAGAATCAAAGGCTTGTTGGTAGTTGTCATCACATTTGAAAGTGACTACTTTACGTAGGATATGATTGAATGGTTTGCACTTATCTGATAGTTGTGTTACGAATCAATGAATAGACGTGATCTTACCTTGGAGGCTACACAATTGCTTTAGTTTGGTAGGTGGAGGCATCTCTATGATGTTTTTTACTTTTTTAGGGTCTATCTCAATGCCACATTGGGTGATAACGAACTCTAGTAGTTTTCCTGAGGTAACTCCAAAGACACACTTATTTGGGTTAAGGCGCACATTATGTTCTAGTAAATGTTCTAAGATATTTTGGAGATCTTTTTAGTTATGAACATTCCTTGGACTTTGCATTGAGGTCATCAACATAGTCTTCCACAATTTTGTGCATATAATCATGAAATATATAACTCATTGCACGTTGGTAGGTTGCCCCGATATTTTTAAGACCAAAAGGTATAATATTGTAGCAAAATGTCCCCAAGGAGGTTGTGAATGATGTTTTATGTTGATCAACGAGATTGATCTTAATTTGGTTGTACCCAAAGAACCCATCCATAAGGGAAATAATCTCATGGCCTGCTATGGAGTCAACTAGTGAGTCAATTTTAGGTAGAGAAAACTTGTCTTTGGGACACACTTTGTTTAAATTATGGAATTCAGTGCAAACACAAACCTCACCAAAATATTTAGAAACTAGAACCATGTTGGACACTCATTCAAGATATTCGATGCGTATGATAAAGTCTACATCTAAGAGCTTTTGGAGCTTAGATTTTACTAGCAACAAAATTTTTGGGTGCATATATTGTATCTTCTATATGATAGGCTTGGCCTCTTTATCTAATGTGAGATTATGGACTATGAGGATAGGATCGAGCCCTAGCATGTCCTTGTAAGACCATATGAAGACTTTGATGTACTTTATAAGGAAAGCAATGAACAAAACATGCTCTTCGAGTGAAAGGCTAGCAACTAGTTTAACAATGTGGGGGTCATCAGGGTCGCCACTGATGTCTACATCAATGGTTTCTTCGATGAGCATATGAGAACCATCACAAAGTTTTTCTAGTATCAGAGTGACGTGAAGGTCATCGATGGCCTCAAGAATTTTGTATTTGTCATCTATGTAGATGTCTGTGTCATGAACATGTAAAATGTAATATGGTGTAGAATATGAAGGAACGTTAGCGGTACGTAGGACATGAGGTGAAAGTAGAAAATCTTGAGGTGATGATATGGGTGAGATCGATAAAATTTGGATTTGGTGTATCATCATGAATTTACTGATGTGTGTATCAAAGTGGCTAGAAGAGATCCACATCGACCATATTAATTTATGTCATGGGGGAAGTAGGTGGTGAAGAGTCTTATGATGCAGACTCAATAACCTGTGGATATTGTAGAAGGCTCAATGGTGGGTGCAACATGATAGGTGGAGAATATGGTCGAGTAGCATATCAATGGATTTACCAATGTATAGGCAAAAATATGGCCAAATGTGTTGGTGACCATGGGGGAGATGTCATATCATGCTTTAGATCATGAGATTTTAGAGAAAATGCGACTAATTAACTTGTTAATTCATCAACACAACATAATGATGTGATGTCAAAAAGAGGATTTTCTTGAAATAAGTCATAGGGAACTATGATAGTTGCATGAGGGGATGGGTTGTTCTCTAGAATTTCTATATCGTTATACTCTTCCAAGGTGTGTGTTGGAAGTGGGGATGGGTATAGGGATAGGTCCTAAAGTTCATCCTCTAATGTGTGAATGATAGTTGAGTGATAACCTAAGCTAGTTTTATCAGTGGGTAATTAGACATGAGGGTTAATGGGTGTACGTAACCCTTGTTCATAATGGTATAACCTAAATTTGTGCCAATGGAAATACCAAAGGTAGCATAAGGTAAAATAGGGGTTAGCGATGTGATCTAGTGTACCACAAAAATTGGATTGTGGTGGTGGAGGGACTATAGGCCAGAGTGAGGAATCCACTCCTACATACATGAAATTAGTTTGGTTGTTAGGAGGTCCTAATTGTATGACAGTTCCTATGGTAAAAAATAAGGTTGAAGGACGGTCGAAGTCATGCGTGGACTAAACTATATGTGGACATACATGGGTATCATGCACATTGTAATCACCTGGACCTAAGTTTGTCATAAAAATAGAAATATGGGATGGTGTATGTTATGGCGAATATGAGTCGAAAGATGAGGATACAACCTAGGAGTCTCTTATGGTAGCGGTAGATGGGTGTAACAATTGATCATTGAGATGGGAGGCTCGCTATTTCTCACTCATGGCATTCAGCTTTTGTGGTTGGGATGGGGTGATCCACATGTGGGAATTGGGAAGGAGGAGGAGTGGGAGTCGATGTTGGGTTGTGAGGTGAGGTGAAGGACCTAGGTCATGGTCAAAAAGGAAGGGAAGGTGTTTGAGGTGTAGGAAGAAGAGGAGGTTTCATGGAGGAAGGCGGGTGAGATAGAGTGGTAGGTCGTGGTGTAGGTAACAAGGATGGTCTCGATGCTATGGATGGAATTTTGGAAGATGATGGCTGAGATGGTGGTGGCAACCACAAGGAGGGTGGTGAAAATGGTATGGCAATTAGATTGGGTACTGTAGTGGCTGGTGCTAATGGTGTGGACATCAAGGTGTACATCCTTGGTGATGATTGTGGTAATGAAGAGGATGTAGGGGCTGATGTCGATGCTCCTAGATATTGATGAGAAGAAACATGAAATAGTTGTGTGGAGGATGACAAAGGTATGGGTGGTAGATCTACAATGTTGCAAAATTTAAATGGATCCCCATTGATAGGAATACAGTGGATAAGTCCATCGTGGACGTATTTGATGCAATGGTGCAATTTAGAGGGGACAAACTACATGTCCTTGATCTATGGATGACCAAGTAGGATGTTGTACTTCATTTTATCTTAAATAATATGAAAGAGAATGGGGATGGTACAGATACCCACCCAGATGGGTGAGAGAATGGATCCTACTCTAGGTCACATGGATCCATCGAATGCATGTAGGTCGAGCAATGGGGTGGCAAAATGATCTAGTGGGATATGTAGGTGATGTAGAGGTAATGTGGAAATGATACTAATGGAGGAACCTGTATAAAAAAGAACACACTTGTATGTATTGTTGTTGATGGTCACATGGATATGAAGACGAGTATCTACTCCTTCTCCTACAAGTTATGTGATATCGTGATCATGAAAGCTGATGGAGGGCTGAAGACAGTGTGGAATATTTCCTAAAAAGTTTATGAAGGCATTTGTGTCATGTGTCTCAAGATCAATAGAAAAAATAATGTAGTTCAATGCCTCATGATGAGGTTGAGACTACTGTAGAATATCAAATATGGATAAACGAGCAGAAGCATTACACAATTGGTGAGTAAGGCTGGCATAGATTGTGATGAAATTTTGTGGTGATAGAGGTGTGGTATTGGAAGTCATAAGAGACAATGATGATGTGAATGGTACCTACAAGAAAACAATAGGTGGGGTTTGGAATGGGGGGTACCATTTATTTTTGGTGGTAAGGTTAATCATACCCATGACACTGCATGAAGGGGGGTCACATTGGATACTATTTACCTGCCTAGGTGGCCCTTGGGGATTTGGTGGAGGTATTTGGGGGTTAGTTCCCATGTGATTAGGTAAGGGGTTTTGGAAGATCCTTAGGTTTTGATTTTGTAGTGTGAGGGGGTTTGAGACCTGAATAGTACCCCTATCAATAAGATATTGGACTTTATCGTGAAAGGAACGATAAGTATCGATACTATGGTTGCATTATCGACGATATTAATAGAATAATTGCTCATTATATCTGCAAGTCTTAGGTAGGTTTGGATCAAGTGGTCAGATTTTGGGTAGGGTTATGTAACCCATATTGTATAACCTATGTAATAGGGCTAGTAATGGTTTATAAAGTGGTGTAAGATTGCGATGTGGAACCTATGGAGGCATGTCACGAGTCTGCTAAGGCCTAGGAGGAGGAGGTGCATTGCTTTAAAATATTTATTGTTATGGCAAAGAGAATTGTGATATCGATGAAGGTGCTAAGGTAGCAACCACCACTTGATTGGCTTGTGGTGGTCAAGGATAGGGTTGGTTAGGTGTGTTTCTGTTGAAAAAAATTAGAATTGTATTTTGGTTTCTATCTCAACTTAATATTACCTAACTAGACCTTGATGTCCTCAATTACTTTGGATTGGGAAATGGCTGGTACAAATTTGATGAAGTTACAAAGATGTGAAAATGAGTTTGTGGAAAATATTAGAGAAGAACATCACTAAATCAGTAGTAGGAAGGCTATGGATGAGGTCATGGATGATATATATCCACCATGAGATAAACTTGGTAATAGGTTCGTCGTCTACTTGTTGGAGGGCATAGACATCTAAAAAGTTAGTATTTTTCTTAATATTTATGGAAAAGTGTTTCAAGAAGGAGTTGGCCAATTGTTCAAAGGTATACAGGCTATGGCATGGGAGCATGTTGTACCAATCTAAGGCTTGTCCTCCAAGTGAAAGGGAGAAGGTACATAACATGAGGGGATTGCTACTATGAAGCTGATAGCAAGTTGAGCAATAGTTGCTCACATGTTCTCTAGGATATTCCTTACCCTTGTATTTATCAAACTTTGGTATCTCAAAGTGATAGGGATAAGGTGGGATTGGCACTGATGGGTGGACTAGCTCATTGTAGAGTTCATTGTAAGTCAATTTCTATGGTCCATAGTTGGATGTGCGAAGGTTGAGCATCTTCACTTCATCTTGCAAAAGTTGAAGTTTGGGTACTAAGGGTGTAGGGGAAGGTGTGAAGGTGGGTGGAGCCTAGTAGGGTGGCTATTGGAATTGTTGTTCTTACCAATACTAAGGAGGGAAGTATTGAAACTGGTCCTAGTAGGGTGGATGTTGAGCGACATATGATGTCACGACCAATAGAACATTGGGTTGTGGAGTAGGTATTTAATGAGGGTAATAGTATTATGGTTGTAGGATGTGCAGTTGTTGCACGAGTATTTACTGGGGTTGTGCCTATTGTAATGGTTGGGTCATTGGAGATGATGATCAATAAGGATGAGGTGTGAAGAATTTAGGTCCTGTAGATAATGGTGGAGGTATCAGAGCTGACAATACAGGGGGTGGAAAATATGAGGTGTCAAAGGATGGTACCTATCTTTGTCCTACTAGATGAGATGTAGGAAAATTAAACTAGGTGGAGTACCTTGGGGGAATAGGAGTATAGGTTGCGGGTCTTGGTCCATGGGTGGGAAGAGAAACAGTAATGAGAGCCTAAAAACAAGGGGGAGGGGGTAATCTAAAGGTAGATGTAGCTAAAGGTGGAATGGAATATTGGGTAGCATACCCTTCTGTTACCTGAGATGTAGATAGGAAGGATGAGTAGAAAGGAGGAAGAGCTTGCAAAGTAGGAGCTTGGGGAGGTGGAGTGGTAAAATGTATTTACTCCAGATTGGGTGGTTGTGGTTGGTTGATATTGTTGGTACATCATTGGTTGTGTTTGAGGAGGTGGTTGGGCCAAATACTCAAAGGCTAGGAAAAATGGGTGTTTGGAAGAAGATGGTTGCAACTCTTGGGAAGAGCACAGGTGTGATGATAGGGGTGGTGCTTGCGATTGTTGCAAGGGGTGTTATTGTGATGTAGATTGGAAGGATGGAATTTGGGTGCCTAGTGTGGATGAGGAAAGATCTAAAATCATCCCAATGGTAGGGTAAAATATTTAACCTGAGGGAGAGTACGGTTTAGTAACGAGGATTCATTCTCAAAAAAGGATTGAAATAGGTTCTAAAAGAAAGGGTATGCAGGTGTAGGAGAGGTAGGTGGAGTCTCCTCTTCTATGGTGAATAGAGGAGGGGGCTGTCCTAGAGTAGTGTAGATCACATGGTCATAGAACATGGAAGGTGGATTAGGTGATGATGAAGGGAGTAAGTGGATGGTCTTATTCGAATGAAGTGGCAAGGGATTCACTCGAAGTGGATGTCTCACCATGAGACATCATGGATGTGTAACATGGATAAAATCCTATGAGTAGATCAGGTGTGCATGTGGATTTTCCATTCATGGATGAAGGAGGGGTAGCCTGACTAGAAGTGGTTCTAGAAGCCTCCTCTATATAGCGTGCTTGCTTGTGCACTTGACTACGGGTAACAAGATGCATGATGGTGTATATCATGCCGTGAAACTTCACAACTACATATAAACTAGAGTCTGATGTCTTGTATGTGATGTGTAAAGGAGGTGTGAAATGAGCCTGTGAAGTTTGGAAGCAACTTGTAACTAAGACAAAAGCAAAAAAGTAACAAATTGTATATAGCTAAATAAAAAGGCACTATGCGGTGGAATGTGCTGAAACTAGTTTGTGATCATGAAAACAACACAAAACTAGAGTCAATGCTAAATGTAGAAAATAAAGTATTTTGTTCATTTTAGTGTGTTTTGATGTTGATACTTCCTAGGTAAAATCATGGGTAGTGGAGTGAATACTCTAGAAAATCAAGAGTTTCATTAGTACATAACCTCTTGCAACACCCAAAGATGCACATAATAGAATAATATCATGACGTGCGAATGGTGACCTATATGGAAGGCATAGTAAAATGATAATCTATGGGAGGAGAACTCAAAGTACTAAAATTAGCTCATTGTATCCTCTCATGAGAAGAGATCGCATTGTTTGAGACCTGCTATTGGCATACCCATGCCTTTGCTTCACCCTCGAGTAGGCTTAGTCAATAATGATAGTTACCATGTACACAATTATGTAATCCTTGTGAACAAAGGTGTCTAATCCTATCCCACTTCGAAGGTAACTTCTGGTGATGAAATCCAGAAGCCCAATCTCAAAAGTGGGGGGTTTTTCGGTGATGAAGTCCAGAAAACCACTCCTGTGGGGCTGCTAGGTTTCTAAGGAGGTGAGATGGTGGAGGATACAAATCCTGCCACACCAACCTTAAGCGATGGATTGGGGATGAAATCCAATATCACCACTTATTTTAAACCACGTGTATGTGTGGGTTTGAATTTTCTAATCATGATGTATAAAGAAATAAATCTAACTAAATGCCCTTTTGAAATGAAATCTAGCCCTAGATGCACTTTTTGGAAGCAAAGGCTAAAGTAATATGTGTTTTAAAAACAAAGCTAGTACTATGTGCCTTTTTGAAAATAATCTAGGATCTATGCTTATGAAATAAAAAAGTAAACCAAACAAAGCATGTGATTGCTAAAGAAATGAGAATTCTAAACTAAATACAAGCAAAGAAAGTGCAATTTGCTTTTGTAAAAAAGAAATGATTCACAATCATAAGGGAATGGAATATGGAATTTGAAAGTCTAATCTATATACAAGAAAGAAAATGGGAAAGTGATATTTGGTACAAAAAGAGATTTGAAATTGCGTTGATAAGGAAATGCAAAAAGAGATTTGAAATTCTAAACCCTAAATGCATGAAATAAAATTGGGAATTACATTTGTACAAAAATATATGTGAAAGATGCTTTGAAAAATTGATGCGAAAAGAGATTAAAAAGTTTTAATCCTAGATGCATGAAAGGAATGGAAATTGATTGTGTTGGTGCAAAAAGAGATTTGAAATTTGCCTTAATAAAATATTCAAATGAAAAGTGTAAATCCTAATCCTAAACGTGCTTTGGAGAAATAGAATTTTAAATGTAATTTCAGAAGATATTGGTAGAATAACAAAAAAGGACAAATAAAAATCTATTTAGAATGCTATTGAAGAAAATAAAAGAAACAAGAGTATTCTTCAAAAGTAAATGAACTGAACTTTCTAGTTTAACGCAAGTTTTTGGACAGAAAATTGGAAGATCTAACTATTGCAAGAAAGAGGGGCTTTAAGAATTGCGATTTACAAAAAGAAAAACTAGAAATGGAAATCTACTTTAATGCTTTAATCAAAGAGGCATGTAACTCTGATTTCTATATAGAAAGATAAATATAGTGCAACTAACCTAAATTTTCTTGGCATAATAAGTGCATTGAAACAAGAGATTCACCGAATGACATGATGCATTTTCTAGTGAACTTTTCATTGCAAGAAAATGATAGAACAAAGAGAAAAAAGGGAAATACCTGATTCTTTTTTCTCCATATGGATTTGTCCGTCTTTCTATTGTTGACCTCTGCAAGTTTAAGGGTTTTTGGGGTAATTAGGCTCAATTCAAATGTCGGGGGATGAGTTGGATTCGGATGCACAGATCGAGAGTGAATTGGATCTAGGGGCCTAAAATCCCTATTCTAAGGGCCTGAGGGGGTTTTCAAGGCTTCAAGGGTCTTTGTAATGCTTAGATATTGTACCCGCAACAAGAAAAAAATAATAAATTGTGTTAGATTCATGATAAAACTAGTCTAGCACAATCCTTTGTGGGGGTCCCACCGGGCGTGCTAGAATGAAACGTACAAAAGTAAGAATTTGATCTAATAATTTGCTAAAACATATATTATTTAGAAGTATTGATTTTATTCATGATAGAAGTGTTCTTGTGTTACAAATGGGGGAGAATTCTCCTTTATTTCTTTCAAAAATTTATAATAAATCTGATGCTTTCTTTTGGGCTCCTCAATATAGGTGGGCTTCATGCGTAATGTGTGCCACTAGTAGTTGTATTTGTTGTTTTTTTGCTCTTTGTATCTATGCTAGACTTGTAAAATGGAATTAGTATGTTTTGGGGCTTGCCTTAGTTAGGCCCCATGGTAAAAATGATAAATCAACTCAAAATATATGATGAAAACTGAAATAAATTGCATAGAACATCATAAAAACACAAAATGGAGCATACTTGATAGATTTGGAGTGAAAATCCTTTTGTAGGACCAATTTGCAGGTTGGGGAGCGAATTGGATGTCGAATTCGTAGGTCGAAGGGTGAATTGAACTGTGAGTACTTTTTGCTGGAGATCCTTGTTCAAATGGGCTCCTTAGTTACTACAATGTTGCTGGTATAGATTAGATGTCTTTGCTTGCACTTTTGGTTGTATAATGATAGATTTTTTGTAGGCTAATTAAAAGGGGGGAGAGAGAGAGATAATGAGGAATTAGATCCATTAATTATAGAAAAAACTAAGGTGTAGGGGGTGTGGTTAGGAGTACTAAACCCTAAGGTAAAGTCCTAATATGGTTAGGTTAGGGTTTATGAGGTGTCATTCTTACATTCCCTAAAGAAATATTTCATACTCACACGTCTAAGGAGAGATTAGGGTTAACTAGGATTAGTCAACTCTAAGGTTAGATTAGGGTTAGGTTAGAGTTTCATAAGAAATATCCTAACTAAATTGGTGCACAAACATGTGGGAGGGAATAATTAGGACTAATTAGGGTTTAGGAATCTAATTAACCTTTTTAATACAAAGAGTGCACTTAAGTGAAGTGACTTTAACATTAGAATTGGAATTAACTTTAATTAAGACTTTTTGGGAACTAATAGTTCCATGGGGTCCTAATTAGGTCTAGGAAGGGCTTAGGATGCCTTAGGTGATTGATAAGTGGTATTTTGATGGATGAAATGTGGTTATGGCATGGATTGTGTATCTTAGTAACCTATAGACAAATTAAATGGTCTACATAATTATACGAAGGTCTACGATGGCCTACACTGATATAGAGTGGTCTACGCTAGTCTAGAGTGGTCTACGATGGTATAGAATAGTATACACAAGTCTATGATAGTCTACGGTAGTCTAAAATAGCCTAGAGGTGTCTAGGATGGTCTATGCAAATCTACAAGTGTCCTGATGGATCTACAAGTACATAGAGGTAGACATGTGTGACTTTTGGGTGTCTACAATTTTTCTATTACATTGACCTTCACATTTTATCACCTAAGAATGATATATTCTGATTGTAGTGATCCATCACTACATTAGACAACAAGAGCACATGTTTCCTCCTATTAACTTTTCAACAATATTTCATAACTCTAAAGCCCAAGAACCTAAGAAATAAGCACTTTTGGTTATAATACTAAAAGGATATCTAAATTGGAGCCAAATATCCTAGAACATATGTTTATAATGGCTATCCAAATAAACCAAAAACTGGATCTTCTCACCAACCTTCCCAATCTTCTCATCCTAAAAATCCATGCCACTATGCCACTGAACCCCTACCTGCTTCTCAGTACCTATATTAGCAAATAAATCTACCATTATTGAAAGATTTATCCACATAAATCGGTATCACATCATCCAATTACCTCAACTCCTTAATTTGGATAAAAAAAATCTTGAACCTGTATGTCTCTAAAGTAAATTTTCTCATGCAATCCAAAGCTCCTTCTAAGATTTGAGAATCTGATTGTATGACTATCCTCTTATAACCTTGTATTACTACAAAAATAGAAGCAAATTTTATAGCTAAGGATTCTACTTCATTATTCTAGACCTTGGCCATGCTCTACAGTTCCTAATAGAGCACTGTCCCAACATGATTCTTGTAGACCACTCTAATTCTAGCTATATCCAGATTGTCTTTTGCAACTCCATCAATGTTAATTTTAATCTAATTTTTTGGGGGTTTTTTCCAACTAGCTTTTTCTTGTCCCTCCTACACATCAAATTACTTCTCCATTGTCCCTACATAAGCCTTAGTTTCTTCTTTAGAATTCACTACCATATGTTTTGTGAATTTGCTCCAAAAGACCTGCTAGATGCCATCCAAGTATGAAAAGGTTTCTCTAAGAAATCCAAGTATGAAAAGGTTTCTCTAAGAAATTTGCCATTTCTATCCATCCACAATTACCACCAAATAAATTTTAATCCAAGCTTCCACCTAATACAAAGAGCTTTAGATATGATCTTCCCCTCTTCAATGTTTATCAAATATTAGTCTGGTTCAAATCATTTTTGGCTCTTATTTTATAATCTAAAAACCATATCTCCTAGATTTGGTGCATGAATGGGCACTCAAACAGTTGGTGATCATATGTTTCCTCACTTTTATACCATAAAATACATTAGCATGGGCTAAATATTCCCCTATGTGTCAATTTATCAAAAGTAAAAATTCCAGTGTGCATGAACTATCAGGCAAAAAAATTTACTTTTAGCCATCCCTTGGACTACCAAATATTTCTCTAGTTCTCAACCTAATGTGCATGAGAAGGAGGTTTTAGAAGGTTTTTTTTATATCCATCCTTCACCATGTATATTCCAAGGCTTCCATAGCCCCAATCTAATTCATCCTCCTCTTCCCTAACTGTGGAAAATATTTCTACTAAGATTTTAGTCATGACAGGTACCAATTTCAGAGGAATTGGTTGGCCACTCGTCCAACTTCTTAAGTTGCTTAAACATTTAATCCCCCGATTGGATGGTGTTAAAATAACTTTTAATCTATATCCAACCTCTGCTCTCTATACGTGTTTTTAATTATTGTAGTTTTAGGAATATAACAATGATAGGTGGGTATTGATTCCATAAATCTCTCCAAAATTGTGTCTTCTCCCTTCTCCCCACTTTCCAAAATAATTCATCATTCACTATCTGAGATCCTAGCTTTAGCACTTGCTACACTAGGGATCCATTACCATCCAATGTGAAATGAATCACCTCTTTTGGGTTCATCTATCTCAAATATATACTAGTTAAAACTATGTTGAATAAAATTTGTTGGGAGATCCACCTCCAATAAACCTTTCCATCCAAAGCTTTATTGTTTAGCTATGATCTCCTTAAGCTCAAAGCTCCCTTTGCATTGGGCTGGCTTACTTTCTCCCAGCCTGCTAATGTCTATTTTCCCATCTTGTCCATCTCTTTCCATATGGTATATGGGGTAGCAATAATAGACAAATTGTAGATTTTCATGACCTAAATGGCTGACTATAAAAAGTTAATCTACCTCCAAATATTAACCATTTATGAGACCAATGGTTAATTCCTTCTTTGATATGGTTCAAAAGATTCCTCCATATAGCTATCTTCAATTTTTAAAATGTAGAGAGACCCCTAAATTGACCACTAGGAGAGAAATCCTCATGAATCCCAAGATCTCTAAAAATTGATCTTGAAGCCTTTGGTCAAGATTGAAGAAGACCACATATTGAATATATTGTATTTGCAAAGAAAATTGAAGATCTAAAGAATGAATATTAAGAATTCAGATATTTTTATGAAAAATATGTAGGTATCTAGCTATAGCATCTCAATTGAGATGAGAATTGAATCTATTTGTAAACTCTCAAGATCTGAAGGAGAGAGTTGTGATTTTTCAAGGGTGGGGGATCCTAGTATAACCTTTTTTTTCTCAGGAAAAAAAATTTATACGTGTTATTATTAAATTACTTCTTGTGATAAAACATGTTTTCCAGCATAATACATGACATGGTTTAAAAAAAAATTACTTTAGAAAAAATACTATAAGTTTGAGGGATGAAAATTATTTTTCACAATAATATTTAAAATTTATATTTTATTAAACAATAAAAATATATACATAATATCAACTGGTCTTAGCTCAACAAGTTAGATTCCTCAAACTTTTGAGAAGGATACCAAGGTTCAAATCTTGCCAAACGATACATGGATAATATTCAAGCTTTATTATAATACCACTATGTAGTGATGATGTAATACGGACGGGGCTAGTTTCAATCCCAATTTAACTAATGAAAAATTATATATATATATATATATATATATATATATATATATATATATATATATATATATATATATAAATATAAATATAAATATAAAGGCAATCAATAACACATTTTATGGGATACTTGATTGGCTTAGATGTACCACTATAATCCTAGTCCATTGGGTAAAATGAGGTCAATGGGACCCTACCCTTTGGGCTCAGATGGTGCAACTATAACCCTAGCCTGCTGGGTAAAATGAAGTCAATGAGACCCTACCCTTTAGGTTACCACTATAATGCTAGCCTGCTATGTAGAACAAAGTCAATGGTACTCCTAACCCTCTACCTTGAACTCGGATAGCCAATCAACAAAGGGGAATCAATAACACCTTTTATTCGATACTTAATCGACTTAGATGTGCCACTATAACCCTAGCCCGCTGGATAAAATGAAGTCAATAGGACCCTATCCTTTGGGCTTAAATGTGCCACTATAACCCTAGCCCGTTGGGTAAAATAAAGTCAATGGGACCATACCATTCGAGCTCAGATGTTACCACTATAACCTTAGCCTGCTGGTTAAAACAAAGTCAATGGTACTCGTAACCCTCCAAGGCATTGAACTCGGTTAACCAATCAATAAACACTTTACCTTACCTTAAACCTCTACTAAAAGTAACCAAAACCTTAAACCTCTACTAAAAATAACCAAAATCCTAACCAATACATTAAAAATATATACAAATTAAATAAATATAATTGTAATTTAAATCTTATAAACCCTTTTACGATAATATAACATATAACCAATTATATTAAACAAAATGAATAGAATAGAATGATATAAATTCAAACCATAAAAAAAATAAACTAGGTTTAAACTTTCTCAAATTATTCATCATTATCCACTTGATATCATTATAACTTTACCAAGTTATATTATGTCCTGATACAACGGTGACTGCATAATCAAAGACTCTATTTAATACTATATTTTGTTGTAAACCCTATAACAAATATACGATTTATTGGGTAGATATGGATGGTCTTTGTCGCTGTCTATTTCCTTGTTACTCCCTTGGTATGTATTCATATGGGAATATATATACAATATGCCTGCAGGCCTTATAGATTCTTACTTATGCTGTTCCCGTCGTTTTCCACAGTTTTTTTCTGTGTCTTCGCCATCCTCGGTAATGTTGCTCCCTCTTGTTTTCACAGCAGTGTCTACATAAGCTTGTTTGGGTTATAACATTTGATTTTACTCTGGTGGAATAGAATTTATAAGAATTGGCTTTGATTATAAGAAGCATCAGCCGCATCAGAATAGAAGAAAGGAAAGAGAAGAGACGAGTAGAGGAGATGGCAGGTTGGAATTGCCATGATGGTCTGCGTATATGGAAAGATTTCATTAACGACTCTTTGGACTGAATAGGGTTAGTTTTCTTTCCTGTAATGAATCCTCATATATGGATTTAGGTAGATGCAGACAGGCATACATGGAGAAAGCCAGGCAATATTTTACAGTTTTCCCTTCTATTGATGTTGTAGTTCATGTGTTGTAAAGTCTATGAACAAGCAAAGGGATTTGTACCGACTTGAAGAAGGAATTTCACAACTGTTTTAATACTCTGGGCTATGTGGCTTTAAAGTTCGCTTCAGTGAGGGTATGCCCATGTATCTCATTGTTTCTTAGATTATATATATATAAATATACTCCAGACCACAAAGAACGTTGTCAAGAGTCAAGGATTCAATAAGCTACCTCGCTCACCATTCTCTCAAGATTTTGCAGTAGATTGTTCATATTTATTAAAATTTAGACAATTTGTGTTGGGTTATGCATCCAAATATATTAAATTTAAACTTAAAATAATCAAATTATTATAAAATTGGAGCAAATTTGGGCAAATCTACTCAAATTTTTTTTTTTTTTAATAATGGACCGCAGTCAAGTGTTCCAACTATTAGTCAATTCCAAATTTTAAAAATCCTAATTTTAACGAATTTGATGATAAATAACTGTTAATTAAATAATATTAATTTAATTAGTTTAAAATGAAAGATGACGATCAAATATTATTACGTTAAAATATATGGCAATCAACTAATATATATATATATATAGGTTTTAAAGTTAGCAATGATATTTTAGATTGATAACAAACATTAAAGTACCCTGAGGGCTAGGTGGATTGGTAAGTGCTTGTCTAGCTAGGTATTACCAAGAAGACACCCAATTTCAAACCTTGAAGGCAACCTGTTTGCAAAGGTAGTAGTGTGATCTGAATCCTCTGAGTGTGTACCAGACCGAAGATGACGGTACGAATCTTGAGCGATCATTGGTCCCCTTCACGCCAGGTGAGTAATAATGAAGCGGAATAGGTTTGGTGGAAGCAACCCATGTGGTTTGAACCTTGCACTTGTCAGTTACTAGAAATAGTGTGGTTTACTTTATCTTGAATAGGAAATATAGGTAAATATATTTAATGGTATTTTAAAATATTTTTTTACGGTAAAAATATATAAAATTTATTAAGTTTTTATAAATATATAATTAATATTTTTATTTCATTATACAAATTAATAAATGTATGTTCTTATTGGGTTTATTGATGAAGGTTTGGGTACTTCATGGAGGAGGTCTAACGTTCAAGTCTAAAGGTAGGTAGGGTATGTAAACCATAGATGGTGCCTCCTCCCATGCATAGTAGATGTTCTTAGACCCTTAAAATATTGGGGTTATTAAAACCATATTTTTGGTTATAATTATTTGATTAGAATAGAATAAAATATTTCTAACATCAAGAAGTTAAAAGTAGTTTATAGGACAATAAATTTACAAAGAACCATGGTTATTAACCATGAAATCTAACTTAATTATTTTTCCTTTCATAATGTTAATCTTTTTCTACCAGTTTTGAGTTTTGATGATGAATTATTCTACTTCTTCTACTTTCTCCTCTTCAAACATATCCTGCATTGATTCCATTACTAAAGTATCAACATAGCTAGCTTGGACATAATTGTATGCCTTGCATTTCAAAACAATATGCTTCTTCATTTTAATTGCACCTGATGTGCAAAATATGTATCCTTTCCTCCCATTCCTCTTTTGGTCTCTTACATTATTTTGTTTTACCCTAGTCCTTAATTGGGCCATGAGCATCTTTACTTTCTAATTAATGTTTGCTCCTATAAATAATTCTTTATGAAGATCATAAATAGGATTAAATTTGTCAATATAATGTTTTTTCTTTCTTCCTAAATTATTTTATCTTATTTTTAATCTAAACTTTTTGTTCATAAATACTTGTATGACTTTGTTATTATTCCAGTATTCATTCTGGTTGATATTCTATTTGTTCATCTATTTATTGTTTTGTTTGGTTCATGTATTCATTATCTTATTCAGATCTTATTCTATTACGACCGTAGACCATTTATTTGATTTTTTGTAGATATCCTAGAAGAAAAACCATAGTAGTTACCTCTATAGGGAAGGTACCCATTTTTGTTAGAAGAATTTTATATGAAATTAAAGATTATATTTTGAATTTATTTGTCATCAATTGAAATCAATCCCCCTCTCTCTCTCTCTCTCTCTATATATATATATATATATATATATATATATATATATATATATATTTTAATTCTTATCTGTTTCTAGCCCATACTTCACATATTGGTACCATTAGTAGACCAAATAAAACTTGTATAGTCTTCTAATCCCATAATTCCGCCTTTGTACTTCTATTTTATAATGCAAAAGTGCTCTCCATCCTCCTAAAATTCTCTTCATTCTACATATTTTTTAATTGAGCTTATCAACAAGTTACTTCTTTTAAGAGACCCACTTCAAATTGAAACTTAACCAGTTCTTTTTCTTTTTATTAGAGAAAAAAATATTTGTTTTGTTCATATTTACTTGCATTCTTACTCATTACAAAAGTTCTCTAGGGGTTTTAATTTCTCTCTCACCTCCTATGCTAGCTTTATAATCAAAATGAGATCTTTTGATAAAATATCTCTAGGGGTTTTAATTGATCTCTCACCTCCTATGCTAGATTTATAATCGAAATGAGATTTTTTATATACAAGATAAGCCTCGCTAACATATTCACTAAAATGAACACCATCCCCTCCTCTTAGACTAAGTCATTCTTCTAATTTATCAATAATTAAAAGTTAGTAACAACTCTAATATTACTCAAAGGGGTCATAACAACCCACTGTAGTTGTCAACTTGTTACACTCATGATAAAGCATCTAATCCTTATGCTTTCATTATATTATGCTTTTAAGCTATTGTATATGGAATATATTGTTAAACATAGTTTTCAACTTTCAATAGGTTAAACTTTCGTATTATGATAAATAGTTCTTGACATAGAATGTGAGACTTTTGTCTTTAATCCATAGTAGAAATTTTTAACTAGAATAATTTATGAAAATTTACTTACATTTTTATTTTATGGATGTCCATAATATTACATAAGATATCAATTTGGCAGAAATTGGAAGAATTTTAGTTCAAATTATTTGCATGGACTAAAATGCCAAGAGCCTTATTGTGTTAGAGATTATTGTATATGTAACCATGCATTTATACTCTTCAAATATTACATTTTATTAGACCATGTATTATAAAAACACAAATGTATACATATGAATTTAAGTTGGACTTTAAAATTTTCTTTTAACACCTATTTAAACTTCTTGTCATTTGGAATGCAACTATGAGTAATTCATAGAATAATTAAAATCCTGCAATGGTACAAATAAAAAATTATCTAATTATAAAAATTTTACATGTAAAAAGAATATATTTTATTTTCCAAGCAAATTATTCAAGGAAAAATAATAATGCATTGTTCAATATGTTCAAATGAGAGACTTAAGTATTAGAAAAGTACTTTCAATCATTTAATGTGATTTTAATTTTTATAATCAATCAAAATATTTAACTATTGATGTTTAATGGTTGACCCAAAAAATAGTTGGTTGGCTAGCTATAATATGACTATTGACTATAGCATGATTGGTTGGCTAGTTGACTATAACATGTCTATTAACTAGAGCATATTGATTGTAGTATGACTGATCATTGAAAATATTATTTTCAACTTATTTGGGAGTCAAAACCACTACCTTATTCTAATTTATTGATATAAATACAAACCATTTTATATTATTTACAACATCCATAAAATGGATAAAAATTATAATAAATTCTCATATATTGATTTACATGATGTATTATTTGAATGCTAAATATGGTCCTTAAATATGATATTTTTGGGTCCATCTACTGGCATAATAGTGGTCATGGTGTTACAAATCAAGTTGGCTCCATGAGTGAACTTGATACCATAGGTGAACAAAGCATTAGTTTGTTTAGTAAAAATTCCATATGCCAAGGCCTATAAGCTAAAAGTGGTATGGTATCATCATTCCTAGATATTTGAACCACTTGATTTGGTTATATCATTTGCCCCTCTTGGAAAGTGATGGTCCCTATTGAGTGTGCAAATGACACATTGTCAAGGGTAAGCCAACATACTTGGAACATGATTTGTTCCCTTTTGAAAGAAAAATATTTTTCTCTAAGGTTTGGGTATGTCAGGTCTTGGCCAATGTGGATAAAATCAGAGGTCATTGATAGTTGTTCCTTCAAGGAAACATTGTTGGTATGACTCTAAGAGAGATTTCTTGGGCATAATGTCTTAAAGCCAAACACTTAACTACCTAAAAATAATTCCACTATATTAATATACAATATACAACAGTTGAGTGGAATTGTAAACTACTACAAACTAGAAATGCATTTAAACTATGTAATCTGTGATTGTAAAATTAACATACATTACATTCAAAGGATCAACTTGCAACATAAACAAAATTCAAAACTGGCATAACAAAAAACCAATTTCAATGCTTTAAAACTAAAATTAATGTACTCCTAATATAAATGGGCTTCAAAGAAAAATCAAAGGTTTTAAGGGTAAGAGAAAAGAAAGGAAATCAAGCCAATACTATAAACTTCAATTTTAATTTGATGAAGCAACAATTCTGATTTAATCTAGTCCTAGACTCACTAGTATTCACACAACTTAAAGCTTGAGATGGTGCAATCTTCAAAGGGAAAAAATACTAAGAAAATATACTGAGTGCAACCACCATTAGCATGGGTAGATTAAACACAAAATATTTCATAAGCCTTATATTATAAATATATTCTTTGAGTACTTTGATTCAAATTTTCCCACTTCAATGGATCACAAAAATAAAGCTCAAAATAATATCAGCTTGGTTCAAAAAATCCATCAAACTTCAAATAGAAAAATCAAAGCAAAAACTAAATCTATAAGGGCATGCTATTAAATGGATTCTAACAAAGTTAATGTCAGATTCACTTGTTGTGATTGGTAAACCAAGTATCTAATAACTTGACCAATCCAATTTAGGAGACCCTAAACATCGTGCTAATGGAGATTTAATGAGACATGGCCAAAATATTAGAGATTTAATGAGGTATGATCAAAGTATGGCTGGAAGAAATCCCAAGAAACACATATCATGGAAATAGAATTTGCTTAATTATGAAAGTAAGGCTATGTGAAGTGCCAAAAAATGTATAAATATGGGCTCACTAGTCTATTACAAAGGTCAAAATCCATCCAGTAGCATGCCCCTATAGACTTAGTTTCTGCTTTGATTTTGTTTTTTGTAGTTGGATGAATTTTTTGAACCAAGTTGCTATTATTTTGAGCTTTGTTCTTGTGATCGATCAAAGTGGGTAAATATTAAGCAATGTACTCAATGAATATCTTTATAATATAAGGATTATGATTTTTTTGTGTTTAATCTGTGCATGCTGATGGTGGTTGCACTCAGTATATTTTCATGGTTTTTTCCTTTGAATATTGCACCATCTAAGGCTTTAGGCTGTGAGAATATTGGTCGGGTCAATATTGGTTTAAATTAGAGTTGTTGCTTCACCAAATTGGAATTGAAGTTTAGGGTAGTATTGGTTTTTTTTCTTTTCTTTTATCTTACCCCTAAAACCTTTGATTTTTTTTGGAGCCTATTTAAATAAGGAGTAGATTAGTTTTAGTTTTAAAGCATGTAAATTGGTTTTTTGTTATGTTGATTTTGAATTATGTTTATATTGCAAGCTAATCCTTTGAATACAATGCATGTTAATTTGGAAATCATAGATTGCATAATTTAAGTGCATTTCTAGTTTAAAATAGTATAAAATTCCACTAAACTCTTGTAATTTGTAATAATTATTTTTAGGCAGTTAAGTGTTTGGCTTTAAGATATTGTGCCTAGGAAATTTATCCTTTAGAGTCATACTAGCAAAGGCTCAAGGAACAACTATGAATGACCTTTGATTTTATTTGCATCAACTAAGACTTGGCATACTTGAACCTTGGGGGAAAATTATTTCCATTTCAAGAGGAAACAAATCTTGTTCCAAGGATGTTGGATTTCCCTTAACAATGTGTCATTTTTGTACTCAACAAAATTGTTTATAGAAGGAGGGTTGAATTATTGATTCTCTAAGCCCACCAAGACCTTACACTTAATAGAACTAGCACTAGGAGGGTCATAGAGTTTGAAATTTAAATTTTCTTTGGTGCATTGTTAATGTTACACATATTGACTATCAAAGCTAGAACCTAAAGTGATCATAACTAGGCCCAAGTCATTTGTAGGAGGTAGTGAGTTTCTTAGCCTTACCCCATATAGAAGACCAAAATTTGATATAGGAAAACCCAATACTCCTCAAACTGCCAATAGTTCTCCTAGAGCTATTATCCCTTTTCTTGATCATTTTTCATTCCCTAAGGTCCACCAATGGTATTTCTTGATCCATGGTTAGTAGGAAGCAACCCTTTGAACATACCAAGGCCTACACATGATATGCCTAAGAATGTTGAAAGATATATCCCTAGGTATAAGTATGATGGAATGAGGTTAGCTAAAGAGCATATTTAGACATATAAAGATGTTTTAATTGATTTGAAAATTGAACATAAGGATGTTGTCTGTAGAATGTTTCCATATACATTGGATAATTTTGCATATGAATGGTATATCAACTTACCTTTAAGGTCTATTACTTCTTAGGACCAGCTAGAGGCAACATTTATTAATAATTTTAGACTATCCATTGATCCTATTGTGGTATATCATCAATTTGCTTCTGTCCATAGAGAACCTAATGAACCCCTTAGACTATACAACACTAGGTTCCATAAATTATACACTAGATTGGAGATACCTTACAGCATCACAAATAAAGTAGTCATCCAAATGTATCTTAGATATTTGGACCCATTGAATTCCATGTTTGTGAAGAGAGCTCCTCAAATCACATCCTTGTCCATGGTCAATTACCTTCACTTGGCTCTCACAGTTGAACAATAATTAATACCTCAAGGTTTTGGTTTGGGTCAATTACTTTCACTTGGACAACTAGGGACTTATAATTAGATACCATTAATAAATTAGGCCTTTACATAGTACCTTCCCATGTTGAATCCATTACCAGGAATTATATATCCCAACTAATCCCAACCTTCAATATGGCACCCCTAAATCAGATGATGCCTAATATGAGTAATCGATAGATCATCTCAACATATTTGGATAATCAGGAAACCACAAATAATGTTATCAATCATACATATCCAAAAAATCATCAATAGGCCTTACCCACATTTTTGAACACATTTGCATCCACATATAGTGTAACAACTTCAACTGGGACCAAGTCAACTTAACAACTTGAATCTTACGTTAGATAACTTACAAAGGATGATTAAAAAATTGAGCAATGATATACTTCACCTATAGAAGCAAGTTCCTCAAAACCCACCTACATTTAACATTCAAAATAATAACTTCAACTTCCAAAGGGCCAATCATCAATGGGATAATCACCCAAGCAATGGAGGAGTCCCAAATATTGCTAGCAACTAGAATCAATCTAATTATAGCCCATGTATTTCCATAAATTTGGTTGATATTGCTTTGTCCAAGTGGCGTAGGGTCCATTCCACTACTCAACATGATGAAACTAACTATTTATAGTTTAAAAGTACTTTGGATATTATCCAAAAAGAGATGGAAAACTTGGAGTTAGTGTCCACCAATGAGGTTTTTAGGAGTCAATATAATAAGAATGTAAGGATAACCCTAGTTTTAGAAACATATTATCTCTCAAGAGTGGATGAAGAGGAAACTAAAGAATGCATGGAATAAGAGGTGCAATCTTACCAATAATTTTAGAGAGGTAACAATTATACTCTTCAAATTAAAGGAAAATTATCACTAGCTTCTTCCACACCTCCCAACAAAACTTCTACTATCCCACTTGATGAGTAGACCAATAAAAACCTAGTCTCATCTAGCAGTCCCACAATGCCTATGCATACAAAATTTAATATACCATTACCGCAAACAAAGAAAATACCACAATAAAACAAGTATGGATATGATATTACCAAATACCTTAAGAAAATGAAGGCAAATATTTATTTGTTTGAGATAGCTTAGTTGACTGACCAGGTAGATTTGTTACTTAAAACACCCCCTATTCAAAATAAAGAAGAGATGAAAAATATTACTGATGCTTAGGTGGATATATACAAAGAAAAAATAGAATCTCCACCTATTATTATATCTATTAGAATTTTTGGTAAGAAATTACATAACTACCTTATGGATTCAAGTGCTTTTAACAATGTGATGTTATATGTTGTCCATAAAATATTAGGGTTGACCCATGCTCCCTCAAAAAATAAGGTTGTTCAATTGGATAATATAGAGGTAAATGTGGCTCAGATGCTACATCAAATTCATATATAGTTGGAAGCTAAACCTAGGATACAACAATGCATTGATATTCAAGTTGTGGATATCCTAGATGAATATGGGATGTTGCTCAGCCATGATTGGTCAAGAAAACTAAATGGTTATATGGAAACTAAGTTTTTAAATATGTGGCTTCTCTAGCATGGTATAGCCAATTAGATTTGAATAAAAATAAAGTAAAGGCTAAAGGAGCTCATCATTAAGTACAACAATTTCAATGAGATTCTATACACTAAACTAGAAGTGGGAGTGTATACTATGGTAGTGGAAACTAGAACTGAAGATAATAATTTGGTAGTAGAGACCCCACAAAGTAGGCAAAAAATAATTGAAAACCAATTGTGGACCCTCAACTTTAACAAATCAAAATCCAAGTACGATTGTGGTGCTATGATTGAATTAAATTGATGGGATGAGAGGTAAAATAAAGGTCTTTAGGATTTTAGATTGGGTGAAACTATGTGATGAGGCTCATAAAAACCAGTATGCATGTCATCATAGGCATCTCCAAAATTATCATAACTATGTTTGGGATCCTAGAAACTTTGACCATAGAAAATTTCCCCCCTTTGGCTAGGACCCTTCCAGATATTAGAGATTCTAGGAGAGAATACCTTTAGATTAAAAAACCTAACTAGAGATGATGATCCACTATCAGTGAATGGTAAAATCCTCAAACATTACTTTAGTGCCTAAAATTATTTTAGTACTACCTTATAAATAAGTATGTTACACAGTTTTTGGTGTATTGGTATTGTTTCCTTCCATTCTTATTTTTTCTTTGCTTTTATTTTTTTATTTTGCTTTATCTTGTATTTTTCTTCGTTTGGCCTTGATTAATCAAGTGCAACCAACTATTGGTTACTCTAATTAGGGAGTGATTTTTGCATAGTTTGGAGATAAAATGTCCTACTTTAAACTCATTGAAATTGATATTGGCTTAATCATTAATTTAGTGCATGTCTATTGTCTTGAGACAAAATAAATTATTTTTAAAGTAATGCAAAAGGATGTTGCAACTTCACAATGAAAATAATTTAAAGAGATTCCAGATCAAGAGACAAAAAAAGATCCCAATGTTCACCCTCCTATGTGCCATAGTGATCCCCAACCCAAAGGCATAATCCTCAACCCAAAGGCATACCCTAGTATTTGTAAATTGGGTAAAATGAATTTATTCTAAAAAATAAAAGGAGAAAAAAATAGGATCAAGTGCTTGGGTGATTTAGACTACCTCTATTGAGGCTATGAATGGTTTGTTGATAGTAGGGAAAGGTCTAGATTAGGATAAGAGATAAATCCATCGAGGCTATAAATGACTAGCTAACAATAGAGCAATATCTGATAATTGGTGACATGTCTACCCATGTTGCAAATCTCATCATTAGTAGACCACTATTTGCTCAAGGAAGAACTAACCTGATTTTTGAACTATGGTGGCAAAGTTTGACTGACTCTAGAATAAAAATGAATTCACAAGCACACACTTTTATTGAAACAAGTTAGAGTATTGCTTTCAAATTAATGGCTTAACCCCAACCTTTTTTTTTTAATTTACATGGTGGAATCGGTAGCCACCACAAATATGGGCAAGTTGTCCAGCTTTTATGGTCACCACAGTATTCTGGGTTGTCCACCCCAAAAGTCACCACATAGATCTTCACGTAGTCTGCCCCTATACCCACCATGCCATAATAATTTTAAACCTGTTATGCCATTGAAAGCACCGGGAAAGGGACAAGCATTCAGTCCAACGAGGCCTGAGATTTGAACCTTTTAACCCCAACCTTGGATAGATGCCAATTTTTTGTTTTTTTGTTTAGTCTTATAGTTTCATTATTTCAGAATGGGTCTATTCTATTTCTAAAATGCTCAGGAGCATTTTCCAACAGAGTCACCATTTTTCGTTGCAATTACACAACAAGCTCCAGTTTGCATGGACTAAGGATCCACATTTTTTGTTTTGATGATTTTTCCTCTTGTTTGCTTAGGCTTGAGCATGATATTTAATCATCCAAAAAACTCAAGTTTTCAGCTGAAATATTTTAATCATAGGTATCCAATTCTTGTTTGCCATAAGTTTATTGTAATGGTTATTACCATTTTTATGTATGATAAATATTTTAAAATGGCAAATAACATGTCCTATTAGATCGGTCTTAGAATAAGCTTTCTAACAAGTACCCACATACCTATATTTTGATTTCCTTTTATTTTTATATTTCAAGAATATAAAAATCTTTCTTGAAACCTGGACACTTGCGGATATAAGTTCCAAAAATGAGCGTAAGGGTAAAAAATTCTTGAAAATGCAAAAATTGCTTGGAAGGAGTAAAAATAAAAAATAATAATTATAAATTGCCATAAAATTGCAAAGAATTACTAGAGGATCTAAAAAGGAAGTCAACGATGCAAATATGATTTAAAGTCAAAAGAGTAAGTGAGAGAGAAAGATTATATAAAAAAGCAAATATATATATATATATATATATATATATATATATATATATATATATATATATATATATATATATATATATATATATATAATAATAGTAATTATTAATAAATTCTTTGCATTTTTTGACTTTGAATTGTAGGATATTTGGCATGGCTATTTTAAATTCAAAATATGGTGGATATGGAGGTTTTAATGCTAGTCTAGTGGGCACAAATGTACTAGTTTGCAAATGAGGTAAAATTAATAATCAACCCAAACTTTGCAAAGAATTGAAATTTAATGATGCATGGCTAAAGAATGGCTAGAAGGTGATCAGGACATCATGGTGATATTAATGCAATAAGTGGTGGAATCTAATGAAGTTAATGCCTAGCCCACTTGTTGCGATTGGCAGACCAAACATTGAATCACTTGAGCAATGTGATTTAGGAGATCTCAAGCATCATGCAAATGGATATTTAATGAGACATGGCCAAAGTTGTTGGAATATATTACATTATTTGGTACATGATAATGTACCACCTTGGGTACATATTTAGATTAGAAGTGTGTCTTAAATTAGGGTTTGAGTATTTACTTTATGTAATGTAATAAATACACAAGTATTGTTAGAATGTGCAAAGTACTGTGCATGTTTTCCATGTGTACATGATTCCATAGAATAGGAAGATGAAGAGTCATAGGTACGTGGAATACCAAGAGTCACATCTCCTTATATATAGGTTGTCATAACCCATTCCCATTGGATATATTCCAAAGTGTACTAATTGATCTAAGGGATCAATTAATACCTGAATAGAGGGTTGTTGATCCTAAATATTTCTACAAAATTCCAATTAAGGGATTTTGTGAGGTTTTGTGAAAGGATTAATTATCTTTTGAAGAAGGTAATTCAATTTAGTTTAATTAGTCTAATTGTAGAAGCAATTAGGAGATTTGGACTTCACAAAAGTTGTCCAATTTTAATTGGACCAAAAGAACTCTAGTAATATTAAATAATATGGGGATTTCTTTTATTATTTAGGATTATCCATCCCTTACCCGTGTTCTATTATTATTGGTAGGAATTAAAGGAATATTCCTATTTTTAATCCCTAATATTGCTAAATTTGTAAGGTTTTGAGACAAAGGGGACACAAAACAAACAAGAATACTCACCTTATCTCTATTTGGATCCCCTTCTACTTTTTGGAGGATTTCCTTCCACATGTTTTGAAATATATTATTTGATTAAAGGTATCACATTTATACTAGTGAAGGGGGGAAGAATCCTTTATAAAAATGGACCATAGATTTAAAAAGAGAGGTAGACAGTTTCGAGAAGAAATTGGCTAGGAATTTGGAAGAGATTATGCAGAGGCAATGAATCTTACCATGTTGGAGATTCTAGGTAGGGTTCTGGTTATTCCTATTATTGATATTCTGTAAAGTATTTGATTCTTATAATAATAATAGACTATAATGGTTTTTTATTTTTAATGGATTTAGCATTCTAGTTTGATTTATACAATCCTTTTGCCCAAATCTGAGCTATTTCTAGTTTAGATTATATATTAAAATATAGTTCTGAGAGACCATCGGGTAGGGCAAGACTTGGAAACTTTAAATTTGGACTAACCACTATTTATTAAACCACTGAATAACAAGTCACATTATGACCTCCACCACCAGTGGTACCACCGTGTCCATCGCTTGGTGGTTACTATATTCCTAGCATGTGAGTGGTTTTATATCACACTTCATCCACAACATTATACATATGGGATTAATGTGCACTAAGACTTGGAATCCGAGTAGTATGAAACCCGTAGCACATTGGCATACTGTACAATGTATTGAATGCATTAAATTAGAACTTAGTTAAGTCTATTTCATTGGTATTATGATTGTGTTGACCTCAACATATTGTAATGTCAATTTTATCCCAATAAAAACCAGATGGTGACTATTGTGTTTGTTTCTATCATGATTGACTTTTGGTTGTTAGTAAAATATCAAAAGCTATCATATTGATTCACCCTCACCTAGTGTTTGAAGCTATGTAATTTTAATACCATCTCTATGATTGATTATCACCTATGCTAAAGTAGATAAGCTTAAATGGCATCGAATTTGTTCACTTTGTTTGCAATATTCCCATACTGGTTCAATGTCAAATAACATCCCATAAGCATTTTTTATCCTATAGTAAATCCTTTTGAAGGTATAAAAAAAAAGGTGTGAATATCATAGGTCATCCACAAGAATTTAGAATGGGTTTGGAGTTCATCCTAAGTCGTGATGGCTCCTATGTTGCGCTAGGCAAGCTCAGGAAGTATGATGTTTTCTTTAAGATTTTTTGTCCCACATGAATTAATTTAATGAGACATAGGCACCTTATAAAGAAAAAGGTACAAGAAAGCCTTTAGTTAAGTCTTTTCCAAGCCTTCACCCTCATTGGACCATCTATGACATGACCTTACATGTGGCAGTAATTTTTCCTCAAAATTTGTGCTGAGTTAAGTTGTTTGCTTTTAGTTGATGTGGGTAGATAATGTTGAAATAGTGGACTATTGTCCCACATGCTCTCTGTAGGAGCATATGGTGGCATTCAAAGTGGGGAAGCCTCTCCTAGCCTTGTGACCATGCAATGGTGGTCATACTAGCCATGAGACTAAGCCTAGATGTGGAGAGTAAGGTGGATAAGTGTTTTGATACGAAAACTTGACTTGTGATTAACTTCTATAATAATTGATTGTTATCTTGATTACTATATGGTTATGGGTATTTATTGGTTGACTATGCTAGGTGTGCATGCCCAGGAGGTTTTAGGGCATTACAAAACAAAATATTTTTACCAAACCTTCTTGAAGTAAACCATGATGTGATAGATTAAATGGTTTGATCTATAACTAAATGGTCATTAGATTAAATAGCTAATTGTTTGATTAAATAATAATTAGTCTAAATATAAATGGTCATTTGATTAAATAGCTATGTGGTTATTTAAAAATTGGACCAAAGCATAAATGTGTTGTAAAGATAATTATAGTATTTAAAGGAGATCTACATATCTATGCTTTTGGGGAAAAACATCATGGACTCAATTTGTCTATGAAGGTTTGACCAAGGTAGAGTCAATGATGGTCTAATTTGAAATGTGTTGAAACTATTACCCCAATTTTTTAGATAATCTTATATTTATTATGCTTAGGATCTTGTTTAAACTTACCCTATAATATTATTTTAATAGTATAAACGATATCATTTATTGAGTGAATTAGGATTACACTTAATGGTATTTAGAAAATAACTCTAGTAAAATAAAAGTAGTATAGCATAGGAAAGAATGAGTGTGGAACTCATTCTTTGAGGAAATTATGGGGTTTCCTCACTATGTTCGATCATACGATTAATGATCCTAAATGACCCTTTTCTAGATATGGTTTCTAGGATTTATGGGTTGGTGAAATTGGTATGATTATGATGTTGTAAAAAATAGAATAGATGTTCTATTCTTGAGAAGAGTTTGATCCCTCTTAGTTAAGGAAAGAACATTTTGCGTTCTATTCTTGTTTTAGCCTATATGGAGTAGTTACCACCTTAATTGGATCAAGTTTCTTAATGTGCTTGTGATAAGAATGGATGGAAAATCCATTTTTGAGGTTTTTTTAAGATTTACTCTTCATATGCTTAGTATGGTTACTTAGTGAATTCTACTTATGAAGGATTGAATGTGTATCAATATTGGAGAATGAATGTGGAATTCATTCTCGAGGGAATTATGGGATTCCCTCTTTGATAATTGGTGAGATTTCTCCTTAATATGAATCCAATGATTATTTCATAAAGATATGGAAATAAGAATTTGAGGGATTCTTATATATTGTATTGATGTTTTGACAAAAAAGATATGTGGAACTTTCTTATTTACATCATCATTTGAAAAAGGAATGATTTGATTCCTTTAAATTGTATATCTGATTAATATAAAGGATATGTGGGTTGATTTTATATACTTGTAATTATATTATGATAAATTAAATTTATGAAATGAGAGGAGAAACATATTTTGGAGTTTGGTTTTATTTCCCGTGAGGGTTCCTAGGATATATGCTATGTATCTTTACCTTGTGGTTTGCAATTGATGCTTTACATGAATGTTGCATTTACTTTTCCATATGATGTTATCTAGATAGATTATGAATGTTGTATTTGATTTATCATGAGATGGTATTTAATTGTTATTTACTTATCATGCAATGTTAAATGAAATAGCCTTGATAATTTATAGATGAATGTGGGTATGATTATTTATAAACTTGTTGATAGTAAGAGCGATTTGAAGATTAGTCGATTTAAATAAAACTATGAATTGAATCAAATCATTATTATTTATTTTTAATACAACTTATGATATAAAGTTTGTAATAGAAGAGATACCTTAGATTAGGAATGTGTTCTGTAGGTAACAAGACCTATAAATATTATGAATGAGAGGAGAGGATAATTGTGCTTAATATGGTTATTCTAAGGCCTATGTAAGTTTATCACATGTAGTGATAACTATTTTAGTTACCTCATCGTGGAGATGAGGGTAACTAAGTATTTAATATTAGATGATCCACCATAGGGTGTGATATCTAATCTTCAAGGCATTTGTTTAGATACTAGTCTTCATGGATAGTATGGAGAAGGGCGAATCCCTTATGTGTGAGATAAAATCCTAACACTGTGATATAGTTGTTGTACATTCATGGAGAATGTAAAGACCATTTGAGTGTTCTAATACCATGGAGGTATAAGGGTTTTGTAGAAGTTTGTCACTTCTACTCAAGAGTGACTCTGACCAAGTATTAATAGCTCTTACTGATTTGATGTCTTGGTGACTTACAATTCACTTGGAATATCTTCATCTTAGATCATGATTATGTCCTTCAATCATTGAAAGATAATAAAAAAATTATATAGTTGAGTAGTAACAATTGGGATTGTTACAATTGGTATCAGAACCCAAGCTAGCTAATGGATTCTAGTGTTAGGTATAGTCTAGCAAAAGATACAGGCAAGAAGAACCATAGGTTGGTTCAAATCTATTGATTGCTCAATTTGAGCTATGAATGTTAAAAAAAAGTTAAAATTATTGGTTGAATGGCTATAGACTCACCTAGAAATGAAACATTACATGCAGTGGTAAATATATTGACAAGATATGATGTGGAATCACATTGAATTGAGTTTGTTTTATTCATGAGTGCTTAAATAGCATAAAATACATAACAATAATCCAAAAGTTAGCTAACTTTAGCTAACAACTTGGCTAACAACCTAACAATAATCCAATGTGAGCTTGATGTGAAGTCTCATGTGATTTACAAAATATACCTCATATTTGGATATCCTCATCATTCCTCCCAACCATAGAATAATTGGACTCCAATGCTTTAACAAAAAAGTGGGAGTGAACATGGGAGTGTACAAGTGCCCATATTGCAGTCCTCAAACTGCTAAAGAAAATGAAGACCATTGGAAGAGCAACCATCGCCACCAAGGAATCAATACCACTCCTACAAAGGGAGTACCCAAGGAAACTATGCTCCATGGGTTATTTTATTCTTTCTCAAAATATTTTTTGCTCCCCACATCAATCATACTTATAGAAACATGGTGATATAGAAACCCTAAAGTGAAGCTGAGGAATATTCAATGCAGGTGCTTGTCACCTCAGGAGCTTCACAATGATGCTCAAAGATATTCAGTGTAGGGGTAATCTTCACACCCTCTGTCACTTCATGAGCTTCACAATGATGCTTAAGGATTTTTGGTGTAGGGCCTGTCACCTTAGAAGCTTCACAATAATGCTCAATTCAATAAGAGAATAAAATAACAAAGGCACAAATCCTCCAAGTATCCTTATGGTAATCTTCCCATCTTACCGGATTGCATGGATAACCAGTCATTGCAACTGCAAGTGTTATAGAGGAGATTACTACTTACAAGGTTCACTTGTATGAGGAGTGTTGGGTACCATCGATCATGCACTCCATATTAAAAATCCTTGAGTACAATATCTAACAAGCTTAAAAATAGATTTGAACCAAAAATAAAGTTCAAAATAGGACTAATACAAAGGTTCCAAAGAAGGTTTTATCATCCCAAAATTTGGAGCACCATAGGTCAAGAAAGATCTTTACAAAATGATAAAAGAATAATACCATTAGAACTAGCTCAAAAAGAGCTTTCCAACGACTATATGCAAGTCTATACTTGCAACAATATCAAATATCAAAAACAAAAACAAATAGTGAGCTCTCAGATAGCAAAAAAAAATGGGCACATGGCCCTTTACAATTTTTTTTTAATATTTGAAAAATAAAATTTAAATTTGAAACCTTTAAAAATGTTTTAATTATCACTAAGCATGTCAATGCATGCTATTGATCAACCTAGGATTGTCAGCGCTGATAAAGCATCACAAGCACCAACAGGGTCAATGTGACCCACGTATCAGAAGCCACTATCACCAAATTAGGCACATGTGTGATATGGTCAACATAGCCATAGCTAGTATTGGATAATCGAATAGGGCACCTTTACCCTATATGAAGGCCAAAACAATATTCAACCTGCTAAATGTGGGATTTATGCCTACCAAAAAAACACACACTCTAGCAATCACCATGCGGGTTGTAGGAAGGTGCAACAGGTGGCTATGTGGCAAAGGATGGCCATGTCGACCAATCAGAAAGAGCAATGATCGTGTCCTCCACAATAATGTAGTTTGGTGGTGTCTCCATGTGGCATTACCTGATACATTTTATCCATGATAGCTTCAGTTTCATTTAAATTGAGTTTGCCATCATGAAAGCTTTTTCAATTTATGATCTAGCTTCATGTAAGTTTATAATAGCTTAGATCACTTTAGTGTTACTAGGATGATGAAATCATGTCAAATCAACACAAGGATTCTCCACCTATGGCTCAAACAAATTGATCTCCATGATTGCATCCACCAGAACTGTATCCCATCATCATTTTAGGTAGTGTCTGTATTTTTTTTACATCGATTATCCTCCTTAGAGGTAAGTGAAACATTAGTGCAAATGAAATGCAACCAGAGCATTCTCCATGGAAATATCAAAAATAGCTTAGAAGAGGACATCAAGGATGTAGGTTAAGCAATCCATATCATCATATATCATATGTCGATATTTTTTATTACTAACTTCCCTTGATATTATTAGTAGCAACTCAACAGATCAACACAAATCAACCACAAAGGAAATATATTGACACTGGTTAAAATCACCAAATAGGTGGTTGAAAGTAGATATCATATGAGGTACCATAAAGCATCGATTGTAGGCCTATCGACATCCCTAGATGTCTTCTATGAATAATTCATGTTAGAGAGGCATCAAAAATAGCAAAAAGAATCAGGGCCAATCACTCTTCAATTTGCCTCCCTTCTAGAAGGCAATGGTTGGGCCTTTGTTTGAATATTGGAGGTTCTAGTCCCCCTACATGGTTGACAGGGGTAGTGGTACTGCATGTCCCATGTGCATTCATCTTGCAAGCAACAGTGGTGCTGCACACCTTACACACAGGATCCCCTATGTATGGCACATGCACTAAATTGATGCTAGATGGATGCCTGTGTGTCTTGTGCACTACAATGGTACGCATCACTAGCTGGGGAAGGAAAACATCATGTTGATCATATTTGTCACCACAACTATACCTGGTAGTTGGTAACATAAATGATCACAAAGATGCTATAATGTTGATCTGTATTTTAGATCCATATTCAAAATATAGACATTTACAGGCAACACAGATTACTAGTGATCAACTTGAAACCAAGGAAGTTGCAATGGAATATGCAGGAAAAAAAGAAAAAATATAAAAGGGATTAAATTTGCAAAAGAGTGGAGGGGGGAGTTCCACAAGGGAAATCTTCCTAATAGGTAGGAACTTCCTGCTTTGATACCAACTGATGTGAAATCACATTGAACTGAGTTCGTTTTATTCATGAGTGCTTAAATAGCATAAAATGCATAATAATAATCCAACAGTTAGCTAACTTTAGCTAAAAACTTGGCTAAAAATCTAATAATAATCCAACATGAGCTTGATGTAAAGTCTCACGTGATTTACAAAATATATCTTATATTTGGATGTCATTATCAATATATGAGGAGTAAGGAAATTAACCCCATTTAGAAATACAATTTCGTGATAGTATCTTGTGATGTGGCAAGAGTGCGATTAAGATTATATTTAGAAAAAAAATGGTTAGCACCTTGTGGGGATACAAGTTGTAGACACCTAAAAATATCATTTTATCCAATTTTTGGTTCTTCTAATAGCTCTTCGATATTTTTAAATTCATCTAAATTCTATCTATTTTCTTTTATTTTGCACTATTCACTATTCACTGTTCACTGTTCAATGTGCACTGTTCACTGTTTACTGTTTACTGTTCTATTCACTGTTCACGATTCACTGTTCACTATTCATTATTCACTGTTCACTGTTCACTATTCACGAATTTAATATTTTTTTCTAAATCAATTTTCAATACCTCCTCACATGCTTGTGCTCAAGTCAAGGATTCTAGATTAATCACATTTTCTACACCTACCTTCTCACATGCTTGAGCTCAAGTCAAGGATTCTAGATTAATCACATTTTCTACACCTACATTCTCACATGTTTGAGCTCAAGTCAAGGATTCTAGATTAATCATATTTTCTACAGCTACCTTCTCACATGGTTGAGCTCAAGTCAAGGATTCTATATTAGCCACATTTTCTACACCTACCTTCTCACATGCTTGTGCCCAAGTCAAGGGTTCTAGATTAGTCCCATTCTACATTTTATACACCCACCACCACTCATGCACACTAAATTCAAGGATTCTTTCTTTCATGCCAACCCACTTAGTAATTTTATATTCCTCCATTTATCCTAAGTCTTCCCTTACCAACCCACTTAACAATTTTATATTCTCTCACCCACCCAAAAGTCTTCTATGCCAACACATTCGACATTTAAAATTCTTCACCTACCTAGTCTTGCCTTCCACTATGTCAAACTCATGTGCCAAATCATCCTCACTCCTATCTCTTCTAAAATTCTATAAATAGCCCCCTCATCCCCTTCATTGAAGAAATGAGAAATCAAGTCATGAATGAAGTAATAAATGAATGAAGGAGGAGGAAGCTAAGAGAGCCTACCATCATTCTACATGAGTTGTAAGAATAACATCATTTTTTTTTATAGTTATAAGTGTTTGTGTTTGTATTTATAGCAGGTTTTAACAAGGATCCCAAAACCTGATTACATAAGCAATGGGCCTAGGGCATCAATCCCTTGAAACTGAACACCAAAACAGAAATCCTGCCCAGCAGTAACAATAAGTATGAAACAATCCCTCTTAGCGGGAAACAAACAAATAAGAAAGAAAGTAGTTTTGGAGATCCCGCCCAGTGGGGAGTAGCCAAAAACCACCATCGAGAAGATCCCACCCAGCAGGAAGCACAGAAAAACCGTTACAATAAAATCCCGCCTCGCGGGAAGCAGTCAAAACCACCACAAATAGTCCCGCCTAGCGGGAAGCAACAGGGAAATCCCGCCATCCGGGAAACCAGCAGAAAAGAAAGGATCCCGCCTCGCAGGAAAACCGGCGGATTTGGTGGATCCCGCCTTGTGGAGAAACCATCCCGCCCACCGGTAAAACATTCAGTTCAGCGAGAGCCATCCTGTAGGAAGCCGACAGCCAGCACAGAGAGGATCTAGCCCATCAAGAAGTGACCAGAGAGTTGCACCACAAGGAACCCGCCTTGGGAAAATAAAAGAGGATCCCAACAGCAGGGGACCAAGAATCCCGTCCAAGCACAGAGCCCACCGAGGGACCAAGAATCCCGTCCAAGCACAGAGCCCGTCGAGGATTCACAAGAAAAATGGGGAAGCTGTCCAAACCCTAAATTGTCACCTCCACCGCACCGAGAAACGCAGGGGACCAGATCCACGCGAATAACCTGCAAAAAAACCCCAGGGGGAAGCCTGAGGGAAAAAGGGAAGGGATCCCCAACCAAACAGGGATCCCTGGGAAGCACCAGTCCAAAAAAAACAACCAAGGAAACCCTAGCCGACCGGGAGGGCCACGAGATAGTGGAGAAGGATCTCCCCCAGGAGATCATCTCGCAAACAACCACTCCCCGGGAGGGATGACTCGGGTTGAGCCGGGGGAGCGGGCAGAACCAGGGAGCCATGGGAGGGGGAGCAGGGGAGGGACCCGAGCCCTCCCCTCTCTACTTTCTTCCCTCTCCATCTCCCCTTCTACCAAGAATAACATCATTTTAATGTATTCTTTGAGTTCTCATTTTGTTTCTAATGCCTTTGCATATGTAAACAGGTGCTACTAACAATTTTTCTTGTTTGCATGTGTACAGGATTGTAGATATATCATTCATCTACAACAAAATTTCAAGGATTTGTACCTCACAAGCATCTAAAGCATGATATCTCTTCATCACAAACTATTGTGGGAAAGAGGCATATACACCATTGTCATTGTACATGCCCTTTGAGGTATTTTTTTATGATTTAAAGAGACAAAGAGTTGTGTTTCTACATTGTAAAAAGAATATATTTACAATAAAATTCATTAGATACATTGCTCTCTTTGTCTTTGTTTTTTATATGTTAATGGTGGCTTCTTATCTCTACAAAATGGCACGCCCGGTGGGACCATTCCCTTGACCTCCACTTTTGCCCTTGTTGAATTTCAATTTATACTAGTTATAGGGATAAAAGTGTAGGTTTATTTATGCAATTTTTGCTCCTACTTTCAAATATTGTTGCATATTGTTTTTCTAATTGTTGTTGTTTTATGTTGTTTTGAAGGAAAAAGTCAATATCACCTTGGTGGAGATGGTCTCACATTTCTATATCGCTTGGGTAGAGATGGTTTCATCATAGAAGGTGCCAACTTGCAACATCCGCGTAGGCTTCCAGCTAAGTCCTCCTTCTTTGTTCCTAGACTTGTTGGATATCATAATTTGGGTTTTTATTTTCACACATAAGCTTCTTTAGGCTTTTATTTTAGCTTAAATTATATTTTGTTTTAGGTTCATTTCATATACTTTCCTAGCATAGTTTATTCCTAAGATTATTTTTTTTAATAAAATTAGCCTCCTTTGGCTCCTCTTTTAGCACACTTGACATTCTTAGGCTCTTTAGGCTTCTCTCTTTTACCACACTAAGCCTCCTTAGGCTCCTCTTTTAGCACACTAGGCCTCCTTGGGCTCTTTCACAATTATAAGCCTCCTTAGGCTTCTCTATTTTAACACACTTAGCCTCCTTAGGCTCCTCTTTTACCACATTAGGCCTCCTTAGGCTCATTTTTTTAACACACTTAGCCTCCTTAGGCTTCTCTCTTTTACCACACTAAGCCTCCTTAGGCTCCTCTTTTAGCACACTTGGCCTCCTTGGGCTTCTCTCTTTTGCCACACTAAGCCTCCTTGGGCTTCTCTATTTTAGCACACTTAGCCTCATTAGGCTCCTCTTTTACCACATTAGGTCTCCTTAGGCTCATTTGTTTTAACACACTTATCCTCCTTAGGCTCTTTTTTTTAACACACTTAGCCTCCTTAGGCTTCTCTCTGTTACCACACTAAGCCTCCTTAGGCTCCTCTTTTAGCACACTTAGCCTCCTTAGGCTTCTCTCTTTTACCACACTAAGCCTCCTTAGGCTCTTTTTCTTAACACACTTAGTCTCCTTAGGTTTATCTCTTTTACCACACTAAGCCTCCTTAGGCTCCTCTTTTAGCACACTTGGCCTCCTTGGGCTTCTCTCTTTTGCCACACTAAGCCTCCTTAGGCTTCTCCTATTTTAACACACTTAGCCTCCTTAGGCTCCTATTTTACCACACTAGGCCTCCTTAGGCTCCTTTTTTAACACACTTAGCCTACTTGGGCTCCTCTTTTAACACACTTAGCCTCCTTAGGCTTCTCTCTTTTACCACACTAAGCCTCCTTAGGCTCCTCTTTTAGCACACTTGGCCTCCTTGGGATTCTCTCTTTTTCCATACTAACCCTCCTTAGGCTTCTCCTATTTTAACAATGTTAGCTTAGGCTCATCTTTTACCACACTAGGCCTCCTTAGGCTCCTTTGTTTTAACACACTTAGCCTACTCGGGGTCCCCTTTTAACACACTTAGCCTCCTTAGGCTCCTATTTTAAGCCCAATTGACCTCCTTGGGCTCTTTTCATAATTACAAGCCTCCTTAGGCTTCTCTCTTTTTCCACAAGCCCCCTTAGACTTCTCTTTTAGCACACTTTGCCCCCTTGGGCTCTTTTCACAATTACAAACCTTCTTAGGATTTTTTCCTTTTATTACCTTTAGCTTTATTGGGCTTCTTTTGCACATACATCTAGCTCAGCTTACCCTCTTGGGTCTTATTTTTTCTATGCACATAAACCTCCTTAGCCTAAATTTTCTTCCCTTTTAGCATAGATTTCTTTAATTTATAAATAAATTAGATAGTAGCAATAATTAGCTTAGATTTCTATTTTTTGGCACCTCTTAGGAATTGTGCTCCATTAACATAATCTCTTTTTGTGTGAATAATTTTTGGCCATCTTATTTGTCCTATGGTTTCAACTCAAATTCAAGGATGAGATTTAAACCAAATCACTATGGATTCTACCCTAAAATCTTCTGATGTACCCTATCTAACACCTATGAGTGAAGATTTAGTCACTCTAGGTACCTCTTATTTACAACATAACCCCTTTTCTCCTGACACCCATCATAATTATGATGCTTATCCCATTATTACCGCAATGGCCAATGCCGAGACCACTTCTTCACACACCTCTAAAGAAGGTACTCCAACCCACACTCAACAAAATCCCTCACCCTTTGATCCATTGACATCTACCTTAGCCTTAATCACAATTCCCCAACCCCCATTGACTTCCACCACTACTCCTGATATTTTATCTCAGCCCCTTATTGATTATCTTGCCACCCAAACCTCTACTCAATCTTCTACTTTAGTGCCACCCCCGCTCCAACAAGTAATGGCTCAACCTCAAATTAATGTAGTTACCCACTTCATCATCCCCTCTTCCACTTCAACCCTTGTTGCTACTAGTGCTACACTTTCTCAACCATCTTCTTCCACACTCCCTACTCAACCCAATGTTAGCACTACTTCACCCTATACCACAACTTACCATATGCCAATTCATGACCCTGGTATTGCCATACCTAGCCTTCCACCTCCAAACAATACCCTTATTGCTTTAGCCTCACAACCACCTGCTAATCCAAATCCTCCTCTCCAATATAATACTACTCAAACTCAAACACCACCTCAAATCCAATTACCATATAATTTCTCTATTCCATAGCAAGTCCCTAAAATTACCCAACAACACATACCCTCCCATAAATCTCAAAATCAACCCTTTGTATCACCACAACAATCTCCCTCCAATCCTCCCAGCCAACCTCCTAATTCCCAATACCCAATTCTTCCTCAACAACCACCCCAAGCACCTCAATGGCCCCAATAATATTCTCAATATAACCCCCAAACTTTAGCCACATATCCCCAATATCAATACCCATCATCTCAAGTTCCTCAACCTCCTCCCCAAGCCTAGCATGCCTCATCCCAAATTTATCAATCATAAGTCCCTCAACCATCTCCTTTATCCCAACCTATGCTATACCAACCTACTCCATACCATATATATTTGTCCCTACCTCAACAACTTCCCCCAAATCCCCATGTTCAACATTCTTACCCCCAACATCAAACTTCCCTCCAACAACCATATCAATCCCATAAATCTCCTCCTTTATAGGTCCCTCAACCTCCTCCCTAACCTCAACCTGCACAGTCCTAAATACCTCAATATTACCCCCTACAAGTCCCTCAACCCCTTGTTCAACCGCAATCAAATCCCTCTCATCCAACCCCATATTTTCAATCCCCTTCAGACCTACTTCAATATTACCCCCCATATCCATCTCCCTCCTCCTACCCTCCACAACCCATACCACTTCAAACTAACACCCAAATTTATATTTCACAACCATCCAATTGTACCACTACTATTCCTAATCCCACTTACAATCTCACATCGTCCTCTCCTATGTTGCAGACAACCTCCCAAGATGAGATACAATGACTTATCAGTTGCATGAATGCATTGGAACTTCAAAATGCAGGTATAGGATACCAAAAGCCTATCCTTAGCCAAATCTATACCCAACCTATTCATCTATCTGTGCCTGGCCCAGTCTACCCCTATAAATTTGAGCTACCCAAACTTGAGCCTTTTATAGGAAAAGGGGATCCAAAAGATTTTTTGAGAAAATATTTGAATGCTTGTTTCCTCATTAGTGGTAGTGACCATCTCCTTCCTCGTACCTTTGCTATATATCTAAGTGGCACTGCTCTTGAATGATATAATGTTTTACCACAACATAGCATTTATACCTTTGAACAATTGACCAATCTCTTTCTTGAATGCTTTGCCCTCTTAGTCAAGAAGAAAACCAACCTCACTGATATCTACAAACTTAAACAGTTTTATGATGAATCTATTCTTGATTACGGAGCCTGATGGTAAGCTATTATTAATAAACTTCCTTTTTCCTTGCTTTTCACTAAGATAACTCACATCTTTACTCATATTTGCAACAAACACATTTCCTTACTCTTACAATTACAATAATATAGGACCTTCGAAGAGGCATTAGCCCAAGATAAGGTCGTTGAGGATATTAAGATCCAAGAGGGCATCATAAAACTTAAAAATAAAGAGTGGAACAACAAAAATCAAAAGGGTAATGCCACTTCCTCCAAATCACCCCAAGTCAATCAAGTCATCCTTACCACACCACCTCCTACTACCACTATCCAATCTCCTCCACAACCCCAACCCAAAATAACACCTCAACCATTCTCCACCCAATCCTTGACCTCCACTTTCACATCCTAGCCTTCAAATAGACGTCGTCGAGTGCTAAGACGAGAGTTTACTCCCCTCAATGAGCCATTAGCCAACATATTTCATTTTCTTATCAAATCCCAAGCCCTTATCTTACCTAAAATTAAGCCTCTTTATGATCCCACTAAGCCCTCACCTCAATATTACAAAGCACATATTTATTGTATCTACCATCGTCAATCAAGACACGACATTTAACATTGTATTCAATTTAAAAATGTGGTCCAAGACATGATAAAACAAGGGGACATTCGTATTGATAATCTCATAGTTCCCCCTAATCAAAACCTTAGGATCTATCAAAACCCTTTGCCCCAACACACTACTACTTCCACATCTTCTACACCTCCTAACCAAGTTAATCATATTGACCAAACTCGGCTTCATTGGAATGGTGCATGTGACCACTCGAAATCAACACCAAACCAACCGCCAACATCCTTCTCAAACCCAAGTTCAAACTTAATCCCAAAATGCTCCACCCAATCTCCAACAACTGCCAACCCCCATTATTACCGTAGCTTCCAAACAAACCCCTCCTAAACCTATCCTTACCCTTACCCAAAAATTAACCAATTGCCTTAAACTTGCTCCTACTAAAATTTTTGTCTATGATCTTATCAAACAATCCCCTACCCATCGAGAGGCTTTAATGGAAATTCTAAAAGCAATTGATGTTTCTTCTCAAGACCCACAATACTTTACCAATTTTATAAGTCATATTCGAACATGCATCGAACCTGCTATTGCATTTTATGACTATGATATTAAGGCAATGCCTATGGGAGCACCTAATCCCCCCATGCATATTATTGCTTTAATTAATGGCTTACCCTTTAAGAGGGTCTTGGTTGATACATGATCTTCCATTGGTATTATTACATCGGTGGCCCTTAAACACCTCAACATTCCCTCTTCCTATATAATCCATACCGATTTCACCCTTCATGCCTTCAATGATGCCCTTTGCTCTACCTTAGGGACTGTGGTATTACCTATCCAAGTTGGCCCTAAGACCATTCATACCCTCTTATACATCCTTGAGGGAGAAATGCAATACAACATTCTCTTAGGATGACCATGGATTCGAGAGATGCAATGTGTTCCATCTACTCTACATCATTGCTTAAAGTTTGTGCATGATGGCCTTATCCATTGTATACCAATAGATGATGAACCATTTAAGTATTGTAATTTAATCATTGATTCATCCCAACCTTCACTACCCATCACCCACTTTTCCCTCATCCCCAATACTAATACCCCTACTTCCTCACTCGTACCCAAAACCATTTCTCATGTTTTTAACTTAGCAGAGGCTCAATCACCCACCTCCTCCCAAACCCTAAATCCTATACCTACCCAAGCACCCCTTTCACTACTTAAAACCACAAATCATACTCTTACTAATCCTACCCCATATTCTACCACTCCTACTTGCCAAGAAGAGGATCCCCATGCTTCACACCATACACCACTTGATCCCACCTCACCAAATATTACCCCTTCATCAACCTCATCCTAGCCTATTTCGGCTAATTTTCTCCACAACACACCTGTCCTTTCTATAAACCCCATATCCTCTCACTCTATGATCCCACACGTCACTGTACATATGTCCAACATGGCCATAGGTGAATATCTTATACAATCTACCATATGTAGAGTCTATTAGAGATTTTTGTAGACCCCATGATATACCTACAGTTATAGATTCTATTGTGTCCTTAGGATCATCCTCTAGCCATACCAATTTTGATACACCCACATTACCATCCACTTCCATTTCACCCCAAGATCATTTATGTGCTAGTGTTGGTTTCCTCTCCAAACCATCTTTTGTTCTATATTATTTTCAAAAATATCATTGGCAAGGCTTCATTCTAGGACGATATGAACAAGACAACCACACATTTATTGACCTTCCAAGTTAATTACCCAATATTCGAGCTGGCCTTGGATATACAGACATGCCTTCCCTTACTTCCTTTACCAATTCTCCTTATACCTTCAAAGAGGATGAGGAGGAGATACCCTCGCCTAATATATCACCCTCCTCACACCCTTCGGTCCTCATGATATCTTTTGATATATTCACCCCTCTTCAAATTACAACTAAGCCTCAACATCTATTACCTATTCAACCCAACACCATCGATATGAGCCGCATTTCCACTTTTCCAACTTTGGATGACTTCCTACCCATACAAAAATTCATCCCCTATACTCTTAATTACATCTCATCCTCTTCCCCTACTGTATCCACTACTGATACATCTAATACTCCTCCTACACTTATATATACCAATGACCCACTCCTTATACCTACACCACACCAATTGGAGGAGGGTTCTCATATGTTAATTGAAGAAACCTTAGATGTCGACCTTAGCTCTGACCCTACCAGTCCATAAATAGTCAAAATAGGAAAAGGTCTTTTTGAGGAGGAACAAGAAAAAATTATTGCACTCCTAAAAGAATAAAAGAAGGTATTTGCATGGTCCTATAAAGATATGACTGGACTCAATCCTAATTTAGTGGTCCACAACCTTGTGTTAAGTCTTGATGTTTGACCTGTTAAACAAAAATTACGCAAACTACATCCTACCATTGCCCTCATGGTAAAAGATGAATTAAAAAAACCACTTGATGTGGGCTTTATACAACCCATCGATTATCTTAAGTGGGTTTCTAATATGGTACCCGTTTCTAAACCCAACGGGGGGATACGTGTATGCATTGACTTTCGAGATCTTAATAAAGCATGTCCCAAAGATGATTTTCTGCTACCAAATATAGACACCCTAGTAGATGCTACAGTCGAACATAAAATTTTATCCCTCATGGATGGTTTTTTGGGTTATAACCAAACCTGAGTCAATCCTGCTGATCAACACAAGACCTCTTTTACCACTCCTTGGGGAACTTTTTATTATAAAGTAATGCCCTTTGGACCCAAAAATGCTGGGGCCACATACCAAAGAGCCATGACTTATGTTTTCCATGATTACATGTATAATATCATGGATGATTATGTTGATGACCTCCTTGCTAAATCTAAGCATCGACATGACCACATTGATGTTCTACAAAAATGTCTTTGATCGACTTCTCGAAAACAATGTTAGACTCAATCCTAAGAAATGTGTCTTTGGTGTTACCTCTGGAAAACTCCTAGGATTTATTATTTCAAAAGAAGGCATTCAAGTTGATCCCAACAAAGTTAAAGCAATAATGGATATGCCTCCTCCTAGAAACATTAAAGAATTAAGGAGCTTGCAAGAAAAGATCCAAGTCATTCGATGATTTATAACACAATTATCTAATATATGCAAGCCCTTTAATCACCTTTTACAAAAAGGAGTTAAATTTGAATGGACACCCGAATTCTATGTTGATTTTGATAATATCGAGCGATACCTTACATCCTCTCCAATTCTCACTCCTCCCAAACTCTATGCTCTCTTTCTTTTGTACATATCTGCCACTGATGTTGCCATAGGAACAATGCTCACACAAAAGAATGATCTAAATCGTGAGTAAGCCATTTATTACTTGAGTCGCACCCTTGTCGATTATGAGAACCGCTATCCTTATGTCAAAAAATTATGCCTTGTAGTATTTTCCACCAAGAAATTATGACACTCTATGCTAAATCATACTACATATGTGGTGGCTAAAGAAAACCCCTTGCGATATATGATGAGTCACACATATACCAATAGTAGAACTACCAAATGGAGCATTCTCCTTAGTGAGTTTGATATAGAATTTATTAGCCAAAAATCCATAAAGGGTCAGGTCATTGCTAATCAACTTGTAGAAGCTCCTCTACCCAATTATGAACCTCTTAAAATTGAGCTTCCCGATGACTTCATATTTGCTATTGATAAAATAGACGAATCAATATCACCTAATAATGTTGATGATGACCTGACTCTATTCTTTGATGGTTCTAAATGTGAACAAGGGAGTGGTGTAGGAGTAGTTCTAGTCACCCCACAAGGGATTCCTATCCCCTTTTATTTTAAACTAGACTTTCCTTGCACCAACAATAATGTAGAATATGAGGCTCTCATTCTTGGGCTTCAAACTATTTTAGTAATGCACATCAGATGCCTACATATCTTTAGTGATTCTCTTTTGATCGTAAATCAAATTAAGGGAGTTTATCAATGTAAAGATCCAAATCTAAAGTTATATAAAGACATCACAGAAAAACTATTAGCCCAACTCAATTGGTATGATATTGATGCCATCCCTAGATCATCTAATCGGTTTGCAGAAACTATGGATTCCTTAGGGTCCCTCATACCTAAGAATCCATTCTACGATGTTACTACTCTCCATGTAAAAACCTTGGGCCAATCTACTCTTCACTCATCCACATCTGACATCAAACAAGATGTATATCTTATTACTACTGAATCTCCTCAAACCTCCCAAATATGAATCCTCCTCCAAGCCCTCATCCATAGACACCCTTCCCCTTATACTGAGCCTTTAACCACTTCATATCCCTCTATTACCACACCACTCCTCAAAATATTCACCCAAACAATAGACCAACCCACAACCTCCACCTTCAATGTTATAGGAGATTGCCACACCACTACCACTTCCACTGACCACTATTCCATGTTCTTTACCCAATTATGAGACTATTTACGAACTGGGTCTTTTCCTCCTAATATTCCTTCTACCACCAAATGAGCATTCAAACAAAAAGCAACATGATATGTGCTACTGGGGGACATCTTATATAAAATAAGTTATGATGGTATCCTACTTCGTTGTTTGGAACCCTTAGAAACACAATGGGCAATCACTCAAGCACATGTGAAGGTCATTTTAGTGGCATAGCTATTGCCAAAAGGATTTTATGAATGGGATATTATTGGCCCACCATTGAACATGATTGTTTCGAATATGTTAAACGATGTGTCAAATGCCAAACTCATGCCTCCTTAACACATGTGCCTTCACAAGCTCTTCAACCCATACAAGCATGTTGGCTATTTTCACAATTGGGGTTAGACTTGATTGGTAAAATTTTCCCACCTTCTTCTGGACAACACACCTTCATAATAACGGCTACCAAATATTTTACCAAGTGGGTGGAAGCCATTCCCCTTACCTCTACCACTAGGGCTAAAATCACAGAGTTTATTCTTCATCATATTATATGTCATTTTGGGATACCATCCAAGATTATTTCAGATAATGGTCCTCCATTTAAAAATAAGGATGTTCATAACCTATGCCAAAAATACCGCATCCATCACATTTTCTCCACTTCATATTACCCACAAGCCAATGGGTAAGCTGAAGCCACCAATAAAACCATTTTTTCTATTTTGAAAAAGACTATTAAGAATAATCATAAGGATTGGCACTTATAATTACCCCTCGCACTATGGTCTTATCATACTAGTATTCGTACTTTGACTGGGGCAACTCATTTTTCATTAGTCTATGGTGTTGAGGCAATTATGCCTTTAGAGCTTGAAATTCCATCACTTCGCATCTCCTTACAGGAATTTATAGATGATGACACAACCCGTCAAGCACGGCTTGATAAATTAACCCTTCTTGATGAACATAGGATTAATGCCCTAGAGCATCTTTGAGTTTATCATGACCACATCAAGTGAGCCTATGATCGAAAGGTTCATCCTCATGAATTTCAAGTAGGTGACCTCGTCCTTAAAGCTAATCAACAAAAGTCTCACATCTCACCTCACTTGCGTGACAAATTTATTGCTAATTGGCTTGGACCATTCATCATTAAACACAAATTTGGACCTAAAACTTATAAGCTTGCCACTCTTGAAGGAGTTGAGGAGCTCGATCCCATCAATGTTATTAATTTGAGAACCTTTTATGCTTAGTTCCTTTGCACTTGTTCTCCTTATATATAGCCAAAAAAAAAAATCACACCATATTTCATCCTTCACTTTCTGCCCTTGTGATACTAATTCCTTTAGATTTAGTTCATTCCATATTACTTTGAACAATGGGTATCTGGTTTTGGATCATAATTGATTGATTTCCCTTAATTAAGGGCATATACAAAATCACTAGTATGGATTTTTTTTGTACTTTATTCCTTTCTCTTGTGTCCATTCTTCTACCTCTTAGACCTGGATTAATGAGTCTCTAGAAATACTTTTTATTCACTCAACCATACCTAGTATCCTCCTCAAGTGCGCATTTATCCCATTAAAAACCATGATGATTTGGAGCTTCCATTTGTGATATATCGAGGCATCCTAGTACCCACATGTAACACACATTAATATTATTTTTATTAGGAAAGGATGATATCATGATTAGTCCCAATTCTTATATTAGCTCATTGTGCATCCTTTAGTGGTCCAAAACCCAAGGATTCATGCTAAAAAAAACAAAAAAACAAAAACCAAAAAAATGAAATGATGATAATAATATAGCCTGAATCCTTAGGTGTATTAGATGACTCCACCAGGGCTATAGACACCTGGATGGCATTGGAGCAATGTTGATGGACCGTGTGCTATCTCTACTGGGGCTATAGACTCCTGATTTGTAGTGGAGTATGCCTTCACAATTGAGCTCTATTTTTCTCATTAGGACTATGATTGGTTGAGTCCAAACCTTTTCAAAATTTGGTTAATGAACTCAATGCACACACAGTGATTCTAGGATGTTTTGATATATCTCAAGGGACCTCTAAATCTTAATGACCTTTGCATAGTAACCTCACCACTTGAGAGGAGAACTAGGGTGTTTGAGTCTCTTGAAAACATATCTAGATATTCAGCATACTATGACATTGGAGTTCTCTTTCTTTATCATTTGTTCTATATATCTTCCTTGTTATTATATGCTTCTAATCATGTATATTCCCTTGGTTAATGAGTTCAATTATGCATGGTACTACACATACATACCCATTGTCCTTACATTTCTTTTCTATCCTATTAAATTATTCACACCATTTAACATCTACTTTCAGACAAGTTGTGTGCAAAAAAAAAACAAACCCATAAGCATAACACATTTACAATATCAATCATGAATCACATTTCAATTCACATTATTCATTAATCATGCCCGTAGGCTACATGACAATGGCCCATAGGCATCAAATTTCATGAATACATATAAAATGATGGCCTCTTAAGCCATATACAAATATTGATCCTCTCTATTTCCCACGTATCTCACCACCCCCCTTCCCATACTCTGGTTGTGATTCTTCAACTCTCTCCTGTACACTTTGATGAGTCCCCTCTCTCCCCTATTGATTCCTATTTATTAGTGGTGAAGCAATTCCTATAAATTGTGTAGCTACTGGATCTATGCCTTGTGGTATTCCTGAACCCATCACTGGTGTCCCCTCTTGGTGGTGTTGGGATGAAGAAGTTCAAGGAACAAGTAACCCATGACTCACCAACGCATCAAAACAAGATACTAAAAAAGCTGTCGTGTAATCCTCCCTTGCAAGTTGTGGATGTGAAACCTCTTTCTGCATAACAATCATATCTTCCTCGGTATTCACAACCTCTCTTTCAACCCATGGCACCCCATCCCCTACTACTACACCCATCCATCCACCAATCCCTATACCCTTAGAAATGGTCATTAATTGTTCCTCAATCACTGCATTGGAGGTCCCAATTATCTCGTCCACTTGATGATGAACATCTCCATCCACTTTTTCCTGTATCACTTCTTCCCCTCCTTCATATATCATATCTTCTCCCCAATTAGTAGCCTCCACCACCTCTCCAACTTCCTCTCCAACCTCACCCACATGCTCTTCTACTCCTCTCCCTGCTTTCCAATGTTGTGTAGCCCACCAATTCTCAAACTCTAGGGTTGTGCCTACATCATCAACATCAGACACCACCTGAGGCTCATCTAGCTTCCTGTCTAATACAACTATCATTGGGAGAACTAAAGTATAATTATATCATCTTTGATACACTATAGGTGGATCTGGTATCCCTTGTCTCAACCCAAATTGGTGTAGCACTCGAGTATACTGAAAATACTCAACTTGCTCACTCCTTCTTCCAATTAGCCATATCCCTCATCACACATGAGCCAATTGCCTTGCTTCATCATTCCATATTGGCCCTCCTCTCCATGGTCGCTAATAAATATCTTGTGGTCTCAGACTCCCAAAGGCCTCACGATAGTGATCTCCATCCTTCGCATACGGTCTACTCCACCTTGTATCCTTAGCTGTTAGCCATCTTAATACATATGGTACCTCTAATCCCATAAAAATATCTACCCACCCACACAACCACAAACCCACCAAAATAATTTTTATCTTCATATTGCATTTACAATAAATAAATTAGTAAATAAATACATAAAATAAAACTTCACTCACTGGCTCTTCTCCTTCTCTATTGTGCGACACACTTCTTTCATCAGACCTTTGGTAAACCTCAATAATACTTCGTGTTCATTTTTTGCCTCCACCCCTCGCTACTATCCCGCACGACATCTTGCATGTGTAGTTTAATACCCCACACAAACCTTTCGATACCCTATAGTGAATCCATGATCTTTCGAATTTTTTTTTTCTCTTAAAGCATATGAACCAAAATCTTCGTAAAAATCAACAAAATAATCACTATGAACACCATCGGTACAAGTGAATATATGCTCAAAATAATAATCAATATCACACATATATCACAAAAAAGTGACATATCCAATCAATAGATCAATATTCTTATATTGATATACAAAACAAATGCTACATACATTTGAGAGATGTTGTTTCCCCTATGCGTATATGTACACAAATGTAGATTTAGTTCCCTCCAACTTGATTCAAAATTGACATTTAAGACAAGGGTACGTGTCAATGGTTCAAAATAAATGCACCATGACAAGTGGAAAGTTTTCACCAACTACATTAAGTACATTCCTTTACAAAAATCTGCCTATACCCTTAACATTATGATGTGCTTCACTTTTCAACAATACACGTCACACATGTGCATGCATTATGGACCCCCTGCAGCCTTCGTCGTCAAAAAATATACTCACTGTCTGAGTCGAAATAATTTGAAGTTACTGCATCTTCCCACGTTCATTGATTTGCTGACAACCCCCAATGCTGATTAAAGCTAATATGCTTTGGCCATTCATACTCACTAAGATAAGATAAGTTAATGGTTTCTTGTAGGGCACAAGAATAATGGTTTACACTTTGCACATATACCACACGTCGAGGGCCACTTGCCAACCATGTCACTGAAGAACACAAGCTTATACTAAGAGAGGGGGTGAACAGTATAAGACCTATTTTTACTTTCTCTATTTAACTTCAACTTTGCAAAGCAATGAACAAATAGCAATATCAAAGCAATGCATAAAGCAACACACAATGAGACACCAATTTTAACGTGGTTCACCCAACATGGGCTACATCCACAAAACTTTTCTCTAAAAAGCTTTCTCAAAGTTCTTTGGGAATCATTCCCAATTACAATTTTTATGAGCCTCAGTCCAAAGGAGAAACCTTCCCCTACTCAAGTATTTATGAGCCTCTGACCAAAGGAGAATGCTTCCCCTCCTCATGAATTTATGAGCCTCCTGCCCAAAGGAGAATCCTTCCCCTCCTCATGAATTTATGAGCCTCCTGCCCAAAGGAGAATCCTTCCCCTCCTCATGAATTTATGAGCCTCCTACCCAAAGGAGAATCCTTCCCCTCAACTCTGGAAATGATACTTCAGAAGATCACCTACCTCTTATTCCGCTAGCACGCGAAACTCCTTTCCATAGAAGACCTCCTATCTTTAATGCTCAGCCTCAAGAGACCTCTGTCCTCACTGATCACCTCCATAGCAACCCATCAACCTGTACTAAACAAAATAGTCGGTCCAGCACAAGTCTTCCTCACTCTGTCGGATCTGTACCAAGCTCAACTCATAGATCTTGAACAAATCAATCTCTGTTGCACACAAGCCTTCTCAAAGACTTGTCAAAACTGTCCTTCGGTTCTTCTCAAAGAACTACTTCAACTCTGTCCTCAAGTCCTCTGCTAGGACCTGTCCAAATAAGCTCACAAGTCCTCCCTAGAACTTGTCCAAATCAGCTCACAAGTCCTCACTAGAACCTGTCCAAATCAGCTCACAAATCCTTACTAGAACCTGTCCAAATCAGCTCACAAGTCCTCACTAGAACCTGTCCAATTCAGCTCACAAGTCCTCACTAGAACTTGTCCAAATCAGCTCACAAGTTCATCAAGAAAAACTTGCTTAGCATGAACCCACAAAGAGAATTTTTAGAGACCCAATGTGATTCATCAACCTCATAGAAGCATAAAGAGAATTGTTAAAGACTCAATATGTTCTATACTTAACTCCCAATCTCAATCTCAAATCTCATAGAAACATAAAGAGAATTGTTAGACTCAATATGTTCTATACTTAACTCCAAATCTCAATCTCAACTCAATCTCAATCTCAAAATAATAAGATAGATGTAGTATGCTTTTCTCAAGAACATGAAACACAACCCAACTATTGACAACCATGCAATATCTCATATAACAATGATACTCATGTTCTTTCCACAACCAATATCTTTTCTCAACCAATTAGGGCTTTAACAACAATGCTTATAGACAAGGTTTAACCAACATCATTCAACTCAACATTAACCTTGAAGCATTCAACCAATAACTACATGAAAAGGAAACTAGTAGACATCCTTTTCCATCCAAAGGTATTTGAACAAAATAGCCACCAACATAAATCACCAATGCAAAGAATAACTTGCTCAAATCAATCTCAATGGAGTAAGCCCAAATCATGTATCAAGTAAAGCATTAACTTGATCAAAACAACCTCTATGGAAGCAACTCAACCATCAATCTCAAAACAGCCAACTAAGGGTTTCACCAACTCAATGCAAGTAGCAAGACTTACTAACATAAACCCTAGTGCAAAATGCTTCCTCTTCCTCAACTAGAATTATGCATTCACCCAAAAACTCATCAATGATTTTAATGCATAAACAATCTTCAATATCCAGAAAATAGGATTTACACCAACAAGAATACCTAGTAGACAACCTTTTCACTCCAAACTTAATTTCAGAAAATACACCATCAACAATATACATGGAAGAAGTTGCCCATACCTTTGTTTGAGGAAGAAGAGAATAGTTCTTCAACCTGTTACCAACACCACCCTCAACTTTGCCACCAAGTTAGGGTTAGATCATAAAAGTAACCACAAAAATATTTATTCCATAAAACACCTTATGACTCCAATCCTTAGAAGTCAACTACCAAAAATATAAAGCATACAAACAATATATCCTTTTACACCTTATTTCTCCAAATTAATTAAAACATGCTCAAGGAATAATAGCTTCTAAGCAAATCTCACTCAATAATCAAGCCAAAAATCTCAACCACACACTATCAACCTTATATCTCCAAAGAAGAATTTAACCTTAAAAATAATTTTAAATAAATCTGCCCAACTACTTCTTCTTTAACAAAATGCAGATTTTATTTAAAAAACCTTACCAAAAAAAATGCTTCCGAAAATCGCGGGTCAACAGTGTCTTCGAAAAAATCGGAGCACAAAAAATCTTCTCACACTCCACGGTAGGAGTCAAACGCTTGACCTCCCTTCAAGTGCCTTCACAGAACAGTCATTGCCACTAGGCCAATGGTGCTAGCTTGAAGGCTAGCAAGAGTCTCCTTCTCCTTAACCCTTTGGTGGCGGATAAACGTGGCAAAAAAATGATAGTCATAGCTTTTACTTCCCAACTTTTGTGCAATTCAAATTTATTTCACACCATTGCTTTGGACTATAGGTTATGGCTTATATAGCCAAACTTCCATGCTATGCAAGACGTCGGCGGGAGGATAATTCAAACTTTTCGAATTAATATTATTTTGGTACCTTCGAAACAACTTTAGGGTTTATGAAACCCTTTTGATTATTTAAAAAATAATCAAAGGTCTTTTAGACCTTAGACCTTAGGTGGAGAACCCATTAAATTATTAAAATAATTTAATCACTAAATAAAATAAATAATTAATTAAAAAACCTTAAAAAGTTTTTATTAATTAAATTATTTAATTAATAAGTGTCTCCAACCTTTGCATTAAGCTGAGAGTGGTTTTGAGAAAAACCCTTAATGCATTCACCTAGTTTTAATAAAAACCCTTAAACCTGCCATGGTTTTGATAAAAACCTTTTCATCTGCCACATGGAATCTCTCTAAAATCTTCTAGAAAAGATTCTTTGGAATCTTCAACCTTTGAAGCCAATAAATCCTCTTGACATTAATGCCAGTTCCTTTTGACATCAATGACAACTTATAGACAAGAAGCTAGGATCTCAAACCCAAAATTGCCAATAGTCACTTGTTTTTAAATCATGAGCCTACAAAATAAAAAGTTAGGCACGAATCCCCGTTCCAATATATCAGTCACATTTTTAGCATAATTCACCTTTCGTGTTCGTTTAAGTACTCAAAGGAATCCTTTATCAAATTGGAGGATGAATCTACAAGCTATTAGATTAGCCTTAAGATCTAGGGAGTTTAAATCATAACAATACATGTTCCAATATAGGATTAGTGCTCCTACAAGCCCAATGGAATTATACCAAATCAACTTCTTACATAGAAATATCACTTTTGGTTTCCTCCAATCGTATAAATTAGACCCCCTGCAGAATACGACATAGTGATAGGAAAATACAATGACTCCACTAAGCCAAGTCTCGATGAAATCTAGAATTTTGATGATATCTTCTTAACCCAATCAGATATCCATGACTTCAGGGATCAGATAAAATTTACTTTTTGAGAGGCACTTGCACTCAGTGCAAATATTCGCTCTTGTATTCCATCAGGAAGGCTAAACATTAAATTCCTCCTAAAATAATTGGTAGATCCTGTCTCAGCCATCTACACAGGTAGTCCAAAGACCCAAGCTATCTCACCAACCTCAATATTACAACATCCTACTCTCACTAGTACACCTCTTACTACATTGAATCCAAATCTATCATAATGCTCTCCTTTTGGTCCACTACCCTCACCACACTCATTGCACCATGATACTTTTTAGACCTGGCAGTACCCCCACATTGCACTATTGTTATCTTTACTTACCTCCTTGGGAACCCTTTTCAAGATGCCTCCTTGGGAACTTCTTCTACATATTTTCCCCTTGGGCGTCTCTTTTTATACTTGCCCCCTTGGGCTACGCATCACTAGCCTCCTTAGGCTACATATTTTCTACACATTTTTACGTAGTACACATGTGGTCTCTTCCTATCTTGGTCTACTCTTTTTCCATGGTTGCCTTCCACTTCTGTACACCCCCTTGAACACCTCCCTTATCCACTACCTTCATAGTACCTCCTTGGGTACCATTTTTTTCCCACTTTGAACATGCCTGTTACCTATATCCCCTTATCCTCATCCCCCTCAATTTTTTTTAATCTCACACCTTACCCATCCCTCATCCTTATCTCTCCTACCCATTGACACATTTGTCAAGCGTCTCATCCTTGGTCACGTGTCTTCCCCTACGCACTCGCCACTTGAGGGGGTTATCAAATATACTCCCATAAGGATAATAATTTCATTGGGGCAACAAACAACAACATTTTAGTTCAAGTTTTTGTACTATGTTGTTTTTACAAACAACACATTGCAAAAAGGGGCATCTATAAACACCTAAAAATATCATTTTATCCAAGTTTTGGTTCTAATATCTCTTCGATATTTTTAAATTCATCTAAATTCTATCTATTTTCTTTTATTGTGCACTGTTCACTATTTATTATTCACTGTTCACTATTCATTGTTCACTATTCACTGTTCACGGTTCACTGTGCACTGTTCATTGTTCACTATTCATGGTTTACTGTTCACTATTCATTGTTCATTGTTCAATGTTCACTGTTCACTATTCACTATTCATTGTTCATTGTTCACTATTCACGAATTTAAAATAAAAAATCTAAATCAATTTTCAATACCTCCTCACATGCTTGTGCTCAAGTCAAGGATTCTAGATTAATCACATTTTCTACACCTACCTTCTCACATGCTTGAGCTCAAGTCAAGGATTCTAGATTAATCACATTTTCTACACCTACCTTCTCACATGCTTGAGCTCAAGTCAAGGATTCTAGATTAATCATATTTTCTACACCTACCTTCTCACATGCTTGAGCTCAAGTCAAGGATTCTAGATTAGCCACATTTTCTACACCTACCTTCTCATATGCTTGTGCCCAAGTCAAGCATTCTAGATTATTCCTGTTCTACATTTTCTACACCCACCACCACTCATGCACACCAAAGTCAAGGATTCTTTCTTTCATGCCAAATCACTTAGTAATTTTATATTCCTCCATTTATCCTAAGTCTTCCCTTACCAACCCACTTAACAATTTTATATTCTCTCACCCACCCAAAAGTCTTCTATGCCAACACATTCAACATTTAAAATTCTTCACCTACCTAGTCTTGTCTTCCACTATGTCAAAATCATGTGCCACATCATCCTCACCCCTCTCTCTTCTAAAACTCTATAAATAGCCCCCTCATCCCCTACATTGAAGAAATGAGGAATCAAGGCATGAATGAAGGAATGGAGGAGGAAGCTAGGAGAGCCTACCATCATTCTACATGAGTTGTAAGAATAACATCATTTTAATGTATTCTTTGAGTTCTCATTTTGTTTCTAATGCCTTTGCATATGTAAACAGGTGCTACTAACAATTTTTCTTGTTTGCATGTGTGCAGGATTGCAGATATATCATTCATCTACAACAACCTTTCAAGGATTTGTACCCTCACAAGCATCTAAAGCATGATATCTCTTCATCACAAACTGTTGTGGGAAAGAGGCATATACACCATTGTCATTGTACATGCCCTTTGAGGCATTTTTTATGATTTAAAGAGACAAAGAGTTGTGTTTCTACATTGTAAAAAGAATATATTTACAATAAAATTCATTAGATACATTTCTCTCTTTTTCTTTGTTTTTTACATGTTAATGGTGGCTTCTTATCCCTACACAAGTGTGAAGATAACCATCTAATTTAGTTCATGGAAATTGAAACTAACTATTGGAAATTTAATTGGAGAGTACATAAAACTTATTCAACTTCTTTTGTTGACATGGAAATGAATACCTAGGTTGTATAATAGAACCTAGGAGACTTTGTATGTGGAAGTGATGACTAGTAGAAATTTCAATACACACTTTGTAAGAAAGAAGTAAACACTTGGATATTGCTTATGTGTAAGTCTTTCCTCCCACTATTATAACCATTGGTGTATCCAAGTGGAAGAGCTAGGCGAACCCTCCACATATGTGGGTCTTAAGTGATGTACCTTAGACTCTTTTGAGGACCTCACTTGGAATTTGAATCTCTTAGCTAAGCTCCCTCTTTACTTTAAGTGTTATAAAAAATAATAATAGGAGTTTATAGTAACCCCTTAAGAGGAATATTTTGGAGAAATTCCATAGAGGCTAAGCTTGAGTATAGGTAGAGTTAGCCTAGAACTCGGAAAAATATCATGTAAAGCCTGATTATTATTAGGTGATCAACAAAATAATGTTTTATATTATTAATTATTGGATTGGAGAGACTAAGTAGTCTCTAAATACAAATGTGGCCATTGGCTAGAGCAAGGAGTTGAACATCTCAGCCATGGTGAAAGAATGCAAGGTGAGAGGAAAACCACCATATTTGAAGTCATGGTCACCGATAAAATACCATCCTCTAAGACATCACCAAGAAGTTTGAAGCCTCTTGAATCAACACCATCACCACGAAATAGTATACCATCTGACCACCCGAGTGGTGGTCGAGCTTAATAGTGGATTATACACTATTTAAATATGGGATAGTCCCACTACATGGTGCATATGGTATTAAATTTCCACATATGAGAAACTAGTGTTAGAATGAACACTGATGATAAAATAAGTTAGTCTAAAATGATAAAGGACTAACTATAAATAACTAAACTCAACTGTGTGTCATCTAATTTATTAGTGAATGATGGTTCATGCGCAAAACTGTGAGATGACACCTTACGGATAGACATGTGTGATTATGACCATTGTCAACAAAGTAATCTTGATCAAACTTGAAAATGGTACCTAAGGATATGATACTTGAATAAGTGGATATGAAACCGACTGATGGAGTCAAATAAGGGGCAATTATGGGATGTTATGTAAATTTAAAGGCTATAACAAAGAGACACACATGTCATAATAATATATTTTTCAAGCGCATTGAAATACGTACCTTGAGAACTAAAGAGGAATAATGAACACCTAATCAATTAAGACAAAATCATCAAAGGGCAGTGCAAGAGGGATGAGGTAGCCCAAGATGATTGAATTATGATCCATGGGGATGAATAAATAATCTCAAGGTAATCAAGATGTGATTTATTGAACATAATCAATGTAATAACTCTAACTCTATAGCATTGAGAAAATGGTGTAGAGTTGTATCTTAGAGAATTTTAATCCAACCCCAACAAAAGGATTAATCTATCAATTACTCAAGGTAGTGAACACGATTTTAATTGTATTAGGTTTTTCTCTATTTATATTGATAATATTTGGAGTGAATTCCATAGTATATTTCTTGATCCTTCTACTTCTAGTGGTCGATCTACTGGTGCATATAATTTGAGGAAATAGCTTATGGTAGTGCTAGAACCAGTCGAGGTGGCAATACAAAACTAGAATAAATAAGACCATTAAATATCATCAGACCATAACACACACTAAGAGCAATATTTTAGAGTGCCAAGGATAAATTGAATGCTAATGACTGGTGATGGTTAAGAGATATTGACTTAGAAGGAGGAACTCATCTAGATCCAGTACACGCGGATAGATGTTATCTGTCAGCCCTGATTAAAAGGTGGAATCCTGGTAGAGGGATATTCCAACTACCTACTAGATAAATGACCATAATCCTAGAAGATGTGTACTAAATATATCGAGTACCAATAGCATGTATAGTGATCAATGTTGATAAAGTAGAGGAGTATATTTTGTAAAGAGTGTTCGAATCTGAGTGGAGAACTACAAACACTGATAAGGGTATGTTTGAGCTACACTATATGTTGGGTAGACTGAAACATAGGCATGATATGATGATGACACTCATATCAAGTGTCATTTTGCTAGAATCAATAAGTACACAATTTCCCTGAAATTTATTGGGAATAGTACAAGATCTAGTAGAGAGGTTAGTAGTATTTGCATGGGCTCCAACCTTGTTGGCTTAGACCTATAGGGAGTTGTTCAAGATAAGAACAACAAAGAAATAAGGAATGAGCTGCAATATCTTACTATAGATATGTACCTACAAACATGTGGTTGTAGCGAGACCCTAAGGGTTACCCTATGATGCACATAAATTTGTGGGGCTAGAGGTACCTTATGCATTAATGTGGTAGAGGGGAAAAGAGTGGAGTAGTAACAGACCATCTAAATGTAATAAAGAGTGGTTTCACTCTATTTGGGAAGACTTGCAATCCCAAGATATGATCTGGAGACCATGGAGAGAAGTCCCAATATGGGTAGAGGATGGAATACAACTCGCTCATGTGTGACAATCAAGGTGGTTGATTGGACATGTGAGCATGCAATACGACTATTTTCAATATACTCAAGTATTATGACAATTTGGTATTACATAAAAAAAATTGGATCCACCCGTGATCTATATGAGAAAGGGTGAAAAGGAGTAATACCCCCATATATGGAACCATTAACCTTAGATCCAAATGAGGTTATATGGATACCAGATGATGATGATGTTGGTACAACCCTAGATTATGATAGTTGGTGGGCCACACAGTGATGGCAACGAGAGGAAGAAATGAAAGAGGATGCAAAATATAGTAGAGAAACAACTGAGGCTATTGACATAGAAGAGGAGCTTTCACATGAGAAGTTAGTAGAGGAAGAACCTCTCAAAATACATGTATGTCATCGGGTAGAAATAAAAGCAATACCATTAAATCTTAGATAATATAATGGATGGCATGATATGGAGTCTCTAAGGGAACAAATCCAACTGTTAGAGACCCAATAGTTGGATCAAGAAGGTACATGGATACAATAAAGGTTGAGTTTAGAGGTATAGAGATACTACCATAGCAAAGTGAGATAGAATTAAACTGGAGGTAGCACAAAGGAATAATTAGAGGAAAACAACAGTAGTGGCCCTACATGTAGATAATGCACAACTACAACAAGCAAGGAAGGACTATAGAGTTGCATTCTTGGCTTCCTATTTTGATACATTGGTGAGCTATGGTTTAATCATTCCATCTTAGTCAGTTGTTAGTGCACAGTGTTGGTGTCGAAGAAAAACTTGAGCAACTCAAGCAACAAAATAGGGTAGAGCTCGAGCAGTTTCTCAAGTAGTTTCCCTAACAGTTTCTCAAATAGGAGTGGACCTAGGGCAGAGTGGTGAAAGGACAGAGAGGCAACATCCGTGAGATTATTTCGTTGGTCATAAAGCCACCACTTTGTAGGCTATAAGTATGTATAGCATGCATGCCAAGGAATTTGGCAAATGTAACCAATAAAAATTTGGATTATAGACTTTTGTTTGTATGCCTTTATGACCATTGAGTAGAAATAAATAATGAATTATTTTATGCTTATGATGAAATTGATAAATGAACTTAATTAATTAGAGAAAATGAATGTAAATATTCTAGTTTTGGAATAATGGGCATGGAGTCCATTCTTGGAGGAGGTATGGGACTCCTCCATGGTTTTATGCTGACTAAAGATGTAAACTAAGGGACATCGAGGATGATGCACTGGTAATGGCAAATAGATTTGCCAAAGAGAACTTTAGGATATATGAGTATCCTAAAGTGAGATTTATGAGATTATGTTTTTGTCTTTGATGACACCTATTTCTATTAGGTTAACTCATAATAAGTGCTATAACTCCTTTGTGAGAGTTTTGATAAATCTAATTAAACTTATTGTGTCTAACCTATTATGGAAATATGATTTCATATCATCTCTATGAAAACAATTTGTAATTCTATTATTGAAATACACTAATGTAGTTGGCTATGCATTGAAATATGTTTCAATGACTTTGATTCTATGATGAGATTTATGTATTGATGATGTTTCAATACTCATTTTTATGCAATATGGATATTTTATTGCTTTGAGGACATGGTACTGCTGGTGTTTTGTATTTTTGCAAGAACAGGTACCCTCGTAGATGGAAGATGTTGCTTACCACCAGGAATGAGACATTGTAAAAAAGGATAATTTTGATGGCTTAGACTATTTTTTAAAGGATTAATACAATTTTTATTAATTTCATCCATTAACTAAGCTAAGAACTACGAGAAACACAATGGACTATGTTTAGTCCAAGGGGGTGTATGTCACAATCTATCCCCATTGGATCTATTTCAAAGCATATTAATTGATCTGAGGGATCAATTAATACCTGAATAAAGGGTCGATGAACCTAAAAATTTCTACAAAATTCTAATTAAGGGGATTTTATGAGGTTTTGTGAAAGGATCAATTATATTTTGAAGAAGGTAATTCAATTTAGTTTAATTAGTCTAATTGCAGAAACAATAGGAGATTTGAACTTCACAAAATTTATCCAATTTTAATTGGACCAAAATAACTCTAGTAATATTAAATAATATGGGGATTTTTTTATTATTTAGGATTATGCATCCCTTACCCTTTGGTATAAAACTAAATGGTGCGGGAAGCAGGATCGTTTTTATATTGAATCATTTTTTTATTGTAAGGTAGAAAATCCACAATAGACTTAATTTATATATTTGTTCGATGATGCCTTATTATCATATGCGGATTGCATTTAAATACCTAGTCTAATAGTTGTAAGAGTGAAGGGTTGTGACCCTAGAATATAATGAATAAATAATATAAGTAATTAGGACATGTTAGGAGGGTCCTAACATGCCACCCCCCTTAAAGGAGCTTTGTCCTCAAAGCTAGAAATTTGGAAATTGCTGCTAGATATCTTGAAAATTTTCCCACGTTGCATCTTCTAAAGGTAGACCTTTCCAATGGATTAAAACTTCCATGATATCGTGAGTGCGAAGGTGACGAGAGTGGTGATCCAAGATAGATTCTGGCTTGACTAGAAGTACTCCATCATCAGAGAATTTTGGTAGAGTGGGTTGTGTCGTGATATGGGCTCCCACTACGAGCTTAAGGCAAGATACATGAAATACGGGGTGAAGTTTGGAAGAGGGAGGAAGCTCTAGTTTGTAAGCAACGGTCCCAATACATTGGAGAAATTTATACAGCCCATAAAATTTGGGTGCTAACTTCTAAGAACCTTTTTGTTTAAGAGAGGATTGACGATAAGGTTGGAGACTTAAGAAAACCATATCACCCTCATGGAAACTACGTTCTCTTCTATGTTGATTGGATTGCTGCTTCATGCGATGTTGGGCGGTGTGTAGGTTCTCTTTTAGGATCCGTAGTATGTCATCTCTATTAGCAAGTTTCGTTTCCACCGCATGGACTTTTGTAGTCCCTGGAATATAGGAAGTGAGGGATGGTGGTGTTTGACCATATAGTGCTTCATAAGGAGTCATTTTGATGGACATATGATATGAAGTGTTATACCACCATTTCGCTAGTGAAAGCAACTTTACCCAATGGAGTGGTTGAGTAGAAACAAAACATCGAAGGTATGTTTCCAAGCATTTATTTACAACTTCTGTTTGGCCATCGGTTTGAGGATGGTAAGCGGAGCTCATACGAAGTTGAGTACCTTGTAATTTGAACAATTCCTTCCAAAAGGTGCTAGTGAAAGTTGGGTCATGGTCACTAACAATTGTGGAGGGAATACCATGTAATTTAAAGATTTTATCTAGGAAGAGGTGGGCTATAGTGCTAGTGGTATAAGGATGAGCCATGGAACAAAAATGGGTATATTTAGATAAACGATCAACGACTACGAAAATGGTTTTTTTTCCTCCTGATTTTGGTAATCCTTCAATAAAGTCCATAGAAATATCTGCCCATGTTTTGGTGGGTATAGGAAGAGGTTGAAGTAATCATGGAATAACGAGGGTCTCCTCCTTTTTTCTTTGGCAAACTTCACATTCTTTTACAAAGTTTTTGATGTAATTTTTCATTCCTACCCAATAGAAGGAGGTAGTGGCTCTTTTATAGGTTTTTAAGAACCCTGAGTGGCCTACAGTGGATGAGGTATGTAACTCATGAAGAAGTTTTTCATGATAAGTTGAATTGGGGGTGAGGACCATCCTCCCTTTGTATCTTAATATATTGTCCTTCCAAGTGTATGGAGTTTTTCTACTAGGATTATGTTGAAGTTGTTGAATTAAGGCGTGGATAGTAGGATCATTTATCCATTCTTCATGCACCTCATCTACCCATTTAGGAATAAGGGAGGAAAGAGCATGGACTTGAGGCATATCTTCAAATTTTCTAGAAAGTGCATCGGCTGCCATGTTGTCCTTTCCCTTTTTATATGTAATTTCATAATCATAGCCAAGAAGTTTAGTAACCCATTTTTGTTGTTTCGGGGTATTAGTCCTTTGTTCCAAAAAATACTTGAAGCTATTATGGTCAATGCGTATAATGAAATGTTGGCCAATAAGGTAAGGCCTCTAATGCTGAATAGCATGGACAATCACCAACATCTCTTTTTCATACGTAGAGCGAGCTAAATTATTAGGAGAAAATGCTTTGCTTATAAAATCTAGAGGCCTTTCATCCTGCATGAGTATGGCTCCCATTCCTATTCCTGAAGCATCACTTTCAATGATGAACGGTTTAGAAAATTTAGGCATGGCTAGAATAGGGGTGGTACACATTGTAGTTTTCAAAGTGATAAAGGCCTCATCCGCTTTAGAAAACCATTTGAAAGTGTTTTTCTTAGGTAATGCTGTTAGAGGAGCAGCGATTTTACCATAATTTTGGACAAATTTTCTATAATATCCCGTTAGTCCAAGAAACCCACGTAGAGCTTTTAAGGTTTTTGGAATAGGCCAATTTTTCACCTCCTCGATTTTGGAAGGATCTACCATAACTCCTTCCTTTGAGACAATATGCCCTAAGTATTCAATTTCTTGTTTTCTAAAGGAACACTTTGATATTTTTGCATAAAGTTGATTTTCCTACAATATTTGGAACGCTTGTCTAACATGGTCCAAATGTTCTTCCCATGTTTTGCTATAAATCAAAATGTCATCAAAGAAAACTAATATAAATTTATGAAGAAAAGGGTGAAATACCTTATTCATTAGACTTTGAAAGGTAGGAGCGTTGGTCAGGCCAAATGGCATCACCAAGAATTCGTAGTGCCCTTCGTGAGTGCGAAAGGCCATCTTAGGAATATCCTTTTCATTGACTCGTATTTGGTGGTAGCCTAACCGTAAGTCTAACTTGGAAAAATAAGCTACCCTGTGGAGTTCATCTAATAGCTCGTCTATGACCAAAATAGGAAATTTATCTTTGATGGTCATTTTATTAAGCGCTCAAAAATTGACACATAAACGCCACGAGCCATCCTTTTTTCTAACTAAAATAATTGGAGAGGAGTAAGGGCTTTTGCTAGGTCTAATGACTCCTGCCTTAAGAAGCTCTTGTACTAATTTCTCTATTTTGGTATTTTGGAGGTATGGATAATGATAAGGTCTAATATTAGGAGGTTGATGCCCTAGAAATAGTGGAATAGTGTGATCGTGACTTCGTTGTGGAGGTAGTCCTTTTGGTTCATTGAATACTGTCTTATGGTGGTCTAAAATCTTTTGTAACTCTGGTGTCTCGTCTTCTTTGTGACTAGGTTGAATTGAAAATAATTGGGCAACCATTCCTTTGTTTCCTATTTGGATAATTTTCTCCATTCTATGCGAGCTGACAATTTGGGAAGGTCCTAATTTCAGGCCTTGGATAATATAGGTTTGGTTCTTTGCTATGAATTTCATCCATAGTTCATCAAATTCCCATTGGACTATGCCCAAGGTTTGTAACCATTGTACGCCTAGTACAATGTCGCACCCACCTAGGGGTAGGACGTACATGTCGCATTTCATGTTATAAACCCCCATAGTTAGTTTTATATTTTTGCATTTTCCTTTGCATGCAATTTTTTTGCCATTTCCAATCATCACTTCAAAGTTATTGCAAGGGTATATAAAACAATTTGCTTGTTTAGCCACCTTTGGATCGATAAAATTGTGTGTGCTACCAGAATCTAGGAGCACGGTAAGGTTTTATTTCTTAAAATACCCTTTAACTCGCATTGTTTGAGGGGCAAAAAATCTAGCAAGGGCGTTGAAGGAAACCTTTGGTGCATTTTCTTCGTCACTTTCAAGTGTGTTGGATAATACCTCTACTTCGAGTTCAGGTTCCTCTTCAGTAGAATTCCCTTCCTCTGTGGCATCTAGAATATATAATTTTTGTGAGGTACATTTATTATTTCTATCAAATTTCTCATCGCAATGGTAGCAAAGACCCTTAGCTTATCTTTACTTCATTTCCTCGAAACTCAGACACTTAATTGGTAGAGCGGGGTTAATTTTGGGGGCTGTGTAGGAGTTTTGGGTTCATCCATTTTGCATTGGTTTGGGGTTGGTATAAGTGTTTGATGGTTTCCCCCAAGTTGTTTTTTTGAACCGATTTCGTGCCTTGATTTTGTCCTCCGCTAATTTTTTCAAGCCGATGGTCTCTAACATGTTTGTAGGGTTATACATTTGCACCTCTATTCAAATTTATTCTTTTAATCCGCTAACAAAACATTCTTGAAAGAAGGCAGCGTCTAATCTAGATGTTCTATTAGCTAGCCTTTCAAAATTTGCTTGGTATTCGGTTACCGAAGTGGCTTGGCATAATTTAGTGAGGTCCTCTATAAAGCTTTGAAACTTGTTAGGGCCAAATCGCACTAATAGATTCTATGTAAAGGTTGACCACATTAGATTTTCGTTAGTTTTCTCAAACCATTGGTACCATTGGATGGCATCGTTTTCCAAGTGGAAGGAGGCGATATGCACTTTTTGCATTTTTAGAATTTGATCTAGTGAGAAATATTGCTCTGCTTGGTAGATCCAGTTTGTAGGGTCTCCTCCTTCAAATTTTGGGAAGTCTAATTTGGTCGTCTGTGGTAGAATGGAAGTTTGTGGACCTCCTAACATTGCTCGATTTTATGACCTATGGTTGGGTGAATTTACATGTGTTGTTGCCTGATTTTGATTGATGGCATCAAGTTTAACATCCATTGCAAATATTTTCTCAAAGAGTTCTCTTGTGGTACGGGTATTCTCCTCTCTTTCCTGTTGAAATTCTTCAACGAGCCTTTCGTGTTTCTCATGAATGGAATCCAGTGATCTTCGTCCTTCATCCATTGCGGTTGGTGTAGGTAACGATCAATATGACTTGGTACAGGTGAGCAAAAAAAATAAAAAAAAAAAATTTAATTTTTTTCCTTTGCGTTTTGAACGTTGAAAACCTTGATGCTGTGTTGAATATTTTAGCTTTTTCAAAACAGCCATTGGTCACCACGCGAGAGCAATTTGGGTGTAAGAAAACTCAATTCTTACCTTATGAGAAGGTTTAATTTTCTACGAGGATTTTGACACGGATCCGTGAAGCATGAATGTTGTTTTCGTCCTCACGAATGTGGACTGGCTGAAATGTGCGGTGGGAAAAAAAAAATTAATGGTGAATTTGCTTCTTGATCTAGCTCTGATCCAGATGGTATGAAACTAAATGGTGCGGGAAGCAGGATCATTTTTATATTGAATCACTTTTTGATTTTAAGGTAGAAAACCCACAATAGACTTAATTTATATATTTTTTCGATGATGCCTTATTATCATATGTGGATTGCGTTTAAATACCTAGTCTAATAGTTGTAAGAGTGAAGGGTTGTGACCCTAGAATATAATGAATAAATAATATAAGTAATTAGGACATGTTAGGAGGGTCTTAACACCCTTGTTCTATTCTTTTTGGTAGTAATTAATGAAATATTCCCATTTTTAATCCCTAATAGTGTTGAATTTGTAATATTTTGAGACAAAGGGGATGCAAAACAAACAAGATTACTCACCTTATCTCTATTTGGACCCTCTTCTACTTTTTAGAGGATTTCCTTCCATGTGTTGAAATGTCTTATTTGATTAAAGGCATCACCTTTATGGTGGTGAAGGGGGGAAGAATCCTTTATAAAAAGGGACCATAGGTTTAAAAAGAGAGGTAGACAGTTTCAGAAAGAAATTGACCAAGAGTTCAAAGGAGATTATGCAGAGGTAATGAATCTTACCATGTTGGAGTTCTAGGTAGGGGTCTGGTTAATACTATTATCGATATTTGGTAAAGGCTTTGATTATTATATTATTAATAGATTGAATGGTTTTTTATTTTTTTAATGAATTTAGAATTCTAGTTTGATTTATACAATCCTTTTGCCCAAATATGATCTATTTCTATTTTAGATTCTATATTAAAATATAGGGCTGAGAGACCATCGGGTAGGGAAAGACTTCGAAACCTTACATTTGGACTAACCAAACCACAAACTAAAAATTCATATTATGACCTCCACCACCAGGGGTGCCACCGTGGCCATCACTTGGTGGTTACCATTTCCTAGCATGTGAGTGGTTTTATATCACACTTCATCCACATCATAGCACATGTGGGATTAATGTGTACTAAGACTTGGAAGCTGAGTAGTCTGAAACATGTAGCACACTGGCATATTGTACAATGTATTGAATGAGTTGAATTAGAACTTAGTTGAGTCTATTTAAATGGTATTTATGATTGTGTTGACCTCAACACATTGTAATATCAATTTTATCCCAATCAAAACTAGATAGTGACTGTTGTGTTCATTTCTATCATGATTGATTTTTGGTTGTTAATAGAATCTCAAAATTTGTCATATCAATTCAGCCTCACCCACTATTTGAAGCTATGTAAGGTTAAAACCATATCTATGATTGATTATCGCCTATGCTGAAGTAGATAAGCTTAAATGGCATTAGCTCTATTCACTTTGTTTACAATATTCCCATACTGGTTTAGCATCAAATAACATCCCATACGCATTTTTTATCCTATAGTAAATCCTTTTGAATACATAAAATAAAAGGTGTAAATATAATAGGTCATCTCCAGAAGCATTTGTAAGGGGTTTAGAGTTCATACTGAGCCACCATGGCTCTTGTGTTGCGCTAAACGAGCTCAGGAAGTACAATGTTTTATTTAAGCCTTTTTATCCCACATGAATTATGTTATGAGACAAAGGTGCCTTATAAATAAAAGGTACAAGGAATCCTTTGGTTAAGTCTTGTCCAAGCCTTCACCATCATTGGACCATCTATGACATGACCTTACATGTGGTAGTAATTTCCCCTCAAAATATGTGCTGAGTTAAGTTGTTTGATTTTAGTTGATGTGGGCATATAACGTTGAAAACCACCTTTTTATTGTAGTGGACTATTATCCCACATGCTCTCTTCGGGAGCATATGGTGACCTTAAAAGTGGGGAAGCCTCCCCTAGCCTTGTAAACATGCAGTGGTGGTCATACTAGCCATGAGGCTAGGTCTAGATGCAGATACTAAGGTGGATAGGTGCTTTTCTACGGATACCTGGCTATGTGATTAACTTCTATAATAATTTATTGTTATCTTGATTGCTATATGGTTATTGGTATTTGTTGGTTGAATGTGCTAGGTGTGGTATTTTTTGGTTGATTGTGCTAGGTGTGCATGCCCAGGAGGTTTTAAGGCATTACAAAACAAAATATTTTTATCAAAATTTCTTGAAGTAAACCATAAAGTGATAGATTAAATGGTTTGATCTATAACTAAATGGTCATTAGATTAAATAGCTAATCATTTTATTAAATAATAACAAATAATCTAAATCTAAATGGTCATTTTATTAACTAGCTATATGGTTATTTAAGAATTGAACCAAAGCATAAATGTGTTGTGAGGATAATTATAGTATTTAAAGAAAATTTGCATATCTATGCTTTTGGGAAAAAACATTATAGACTCAATTTGTCTATGAAGGTTTGACCGAGGTAGAGTCAACGATGGTCTAATGTGAAATGTGTTGAAACTATTACCCCAAATTTTTAGATAATCTTATATTTATTATGCTTAGGATCTTGTTTAAACTTACCATTTAATACTCCTTTACTAGTATAAATGATATCATTTATTGAGTGAATTAGGATTACACTTAATGGCATTTAGAAACTCACTCTAGTAAAATAAAAGTAGTATAGTTAAGGAAAGAATGAGTGAGGAACTCATTATTTGAGGAAATTATGGGATTCCCTCACTATGTTTGATCATCTTATTAATGATCATATATAATCCTTTTCTAGATATGGTTTATAGAATTTATGGGCTGGTGAAATTAATATGATTATGATGTTGTAAGAATAGAATAGACATTCTATTTTTGAGAGGATTTTGATGCCTCTTAGTTAAGGAAAGAATAAATTGGGTTTTATTCTTGGTTTATCTTGGATGGAGTAGTTACCACCTTAATTGGATCAAGGTTCTTAATGTGACTATGATAAGAATGGATGGAAAATATATTCTTAAGGAAATTATAATATTTACTCTTCATATGCTTAGTATGGTTACTTAGTGAATTCTACTTATGAAGGATTGAATGTGTATCAATATTGGAGAATGAATGTGGAATTCATTCTCGAGGGAATTATGGGATTCCCTCTTTCTTAATTGGTGATATTTTTCCTTAATATGAATCCAATGATCATTTCATAAATATAAAAATAAGAATTTGTGGGATTCTTATGTATTGTATTAATGTTTTGGAAAAAAGGATATGTAGAACTTCCTTATTTACATCATAATTTGAAAAATGAACGATTTTATTCCTTTAAATTGTATATTTGATTTATATAAAGGATTCATGGGATACCTTTCTATACTTGTAATTATGATAACTTAAATTTATGAAATGAGAGGAGAAACCTATTTTGGAGGTTTGGTTTATTCCCCGTGAGGGTTCCTAGGATATATACTATGTATATTTACCATGTGGTTTGCAATTGATGCTTTACATGAGTGTTGCATTTAATTTTCCATATGATGTTATCTAGATAGATTATGAATGTTGTATTTGATTTATCATGAGATGGTATTTAATTGTTATTTACTTATCATGCAATGTTAAATGAAATAGCCTTGATAATTTATAGATGAATGTGGGTATGATTAATTATCAACTTGTTGATAGTAAGAGCGATTTGGAGATTAGTTGATTGGAATAAAACTATGAATTGAAGTTATCATTATTATATCTTGTTAATACAACTTATGAAATAAAGTTTGTAATAGAAGGGATACCTTGGATTAGAAATATGTTTTGTAGGTAGCAAGACCTAATAAATCTTATAAATGAGAAGAGAAGATAATTATGCTTAATATGGTTATTCCAAGGCCTATGAATTTTATCACGTGCAGTGATAACTATTTTAGTTAGCTCAACATGGAGATGAGGGTAACTAAGTAATTAAGATTAGATGACCCACCATGGTGTGTGATATCTAATCTTCAAGGCAATCGTTTATATACTAGTCTTCATGGATAGTATGGAGAAGGGTGATTCCCCTATGTGTGGGATAAAATCCTAACACTATGGTCTAGTTGTTGTACATTCGTGGAGAATGTAAAGACCATTTGAGTGTTTTCATACCATAAATGTATGAGGGTTTTGTAGAAGTTGGCCACTTCTACTCAAGAGTGACTCTGACCAAGTCTTAATAGCTTTTGCAAATTTGATGCCTTAGTGACTTACAATTCACTTGTAATATCTTTGTCTTAGATCGTGATTATGTCCTTCTCTCATTGAATTATAAATAAATAAAAATTATATGGTTGATTAGTAACAATTGGGGTTGTTGATAGATAATATATATGTGAGAGAAGGTAGCTAGCATAAGATAGAGGAGTAGTATATGATATGCTAGATACAATGTAGAGCATGTAAGAAATATGGAGAGTATGAGACCTCTATTTTATGTCATTGTAATATTTTTGTGAGCCTTCATTAATGATAATTTTATGAGTAGTTATAGAAGTTTCTTATGAGTTTTACATGCTAATTATATTTTCATTATCATATATTTAATATTGTATGCTCATTTTACATCTTGTGGTTGATTTTTATTAAGTATTAAGCATAAAAAGCTAACAGTGGTATAAGAGCATGAGGGAGATTGATAGGAGATAAGTAGAGCCACAAGATAGATTGAAAGGAGATAGGAAGATTTAATTTTTAAAAAAATTTAAGTTATTTTTTATCTAGTATTTCCACGGGGTTGTAGGAAAACTCGTGAAGACTAGGTCTTAACATAGATGTCATTCCACTAGATTGAAGGATAACTAGTGAAGTTTATTGATTTTTAGAGATCTAGAGATTTGCATGTATTTTCTTGCTACTGTCTAAGTTTTTGTTGCAGAAATTTAGTTCTCAAAAGTTGAGAAGCTTCCTATAATGGATAGAGAATAATTTCATATTTGATTGCCTAAAATTTTATGTGCTTTCCTCATGCAAGGATTAGTTCTTTATTGCAAAAAAATTAGACATTGAATATAAAGGAGGTCCAAGAAAAAGGAGCCCTATGGTTCAGAACTGATAAAACAACTCACAAAAAATCTACAAAAGAAAAAGAGAAATGACAATAGAAACTAGAGCTTTCTTGTATTGCTTTTCCAAAACAATGCAGTTACAAAGACCAACACCCTTTACAATTTGGAAATTCTCCTATAATACCTTGTTTTCCATTTTCATGCCTAGGACTATTCATTTTAAATTTGAATTTTAAGGGCAAAATTTCCTAGGGTCATAACTCCTCAATCGTTGCTTGGATTGACTATTCGCACATATTTTTGGAAAGCTCTCAAAAAGAGCTACATCATCATAATATCATATAGGGACTAAGACCAATTTTCACCCCTCTACGAGGCCTCTAAGGATTTCAAAATTCACCCTTAAGTTTTAGTGGTAGGATTTTTATTATTTTTGCAGCATTCAAACTAACTAATTTTAGAACAGAATAAAATTAATACAAATTTTGGATGATGCAAGATCATTCTTACACCACTGGATGCTCCTGCATCACCCTATTGGATATTGAAGAAAGAGGAGACTCAAGAAAGAATCCCCATAAAATATTAGAGATTGGAGACTAAGGAGACCCAAGAAAGAGGTTCTTATAGAAGATTGAAGACTCTGAATTGAAGAAATAAGAAAGCAACTCTATTGCAGATTAAGAAGGAGGTGACCCAAGAAAGAGGTCCCATTGAAGAACTTCTATATTTGGAAGAAATAAAATTGAATATTGAATATAGATAAGGACTAAGAAAATTCCTATTGAATATTTGAAAAGTTGTAGAAGTTGAAGATCCAAGAGAAGATATATCAATCAAACTTATAAGGAGAAAGAAGAAGAAGGCTAGAGAAGCCCTGATGAGAAATTGAAGAAGTGCTTTGTATCAAGTAGGTTTTACCATGCAACTCCAATGTGTAGGTGTTCTTTTTAGCATTATAAATAGCATTCCTATCAAATTAATAGGGTTTACCTAGCAAGAGCCCACAACAATCCATCTTTGTGACATCACACCTAACTTTGTCCACAAACTTGTCACCAAAAGCAAAATTCAAAGTGCAAGTGTGGGTGATGTTGGATGTGGAGTCTACATCTTTCCACCCAAGTGAATATGGTTGGTGATGTGGCTTGATTGGAAGTTTCAAATTCTCCACAACGGACTTTGCAATGAGGTTATTTTGTGATCTATTATCTATGATATAATAAACATAGTAATCATGTGTAAGGTGGGCTCTAGTGACAAACAAATGGTCACGCCCCCTTGAGCAAATACATTGGATATGAGGGTAAATTTGTTCAGTTTACCCTTTAAAGCAGGATATTCTTCTTCTATCCCTGTAGCCAAAATGGGACCATCTTGTGGTTCCTCATGTGTAGGTTGTACAAATAGGGATTTATTCTTCTTAAACTTCTCAAAAGTATAGCATTTGGATTTTATATGACCATGCTTTTTACAAAATTCACAATACAATGAATAAGAAAGATCTTTTACATGAAAGGAATAAGAATGTGCTTTAGGATAAATGGGAGGAGAAGAAGAATGAGAATTGTTCTTCACCTTCTGTTGATGCTAATTCCCACCTTTGGAAGAGCCCTCCTATGATGAACGAGACTTTTGATATGAACAAAATTTATCCTCTGCAAGAATGGCATGATTGAATGCCACATCCAAGGTGAGGAAAACATTGAATTTGATTTCCCTGAAAATATGATCTTGCAAGCCACGAGTGAATTTATTAATCAACTCCTCTTCTAAATATTTCACACCAAGCAATACCCTTAACCTATTAAATTGGAAGATGAAGTCATAAATAGACATCCCATAGATCTATACCACTTGGTAGTGAGGTCACTTTGGTAGTTTGGTGGAAAGAATATGTTTTTTAGAATTTGAGTTAATTCTTTCCAAGTCATTGTGACATTGTGGCTCTGATACCAATGATGTAGAATCCAAATGTGAAGATATTTTATTCAGAACATAATGTAAATGTATATAGGATACAATGCAATCTCATGTAGGTTAATTGGTTGCAACAATCTGCCACATATGGCCAACCACTTAACTAATGGTTAACAACATGCCAACCTAGAATGACAACTAACTACTAGAAGACAAAGTATATCTCTAACAACTAACTAACATCCAAAAATATGCTAACAACCTATTTCTAACATGGGCATACTATACCTCACATGAATACAAAGTGCAATAAAATAGGAATAATAAATAATAATATATTAACTAATGGAGTTGCATGGTAAAACCTACTTGATACAAAGCACTACACCTACTTCCAATTTGATGTTAAGTTGTAGGCAAGTAAGGAAGCCACTAAGTTAAGCACTCATTTTAGCTCCCACTAGCATGAGTTCCACACAAAATGAAGAAAAAGCACCATCTAAAGAACTTGAAAAGGAAGAAGTTTCACTCCCACCTAATGAACAATCACAAGAGCAAGTGGTTAAGGAACCCACAATTCTCACTCATGAGAAAGATGCCATCCAATCCATTGGTATAATTTTGGGTACACCTACAGCTACAAAACCACTTGTTCCATAGAAGTTACTTTTGTCTTTGCCCACTCCCACCATTGCACACATGGAGAAGCAAGCTAAGGTTACTTCATTCACTGAGCACTGGCAGAGCCTTCTAGGCAAGATACCACAAGACTTGTAGGGTACTCCGTAGAGAGTCATGCATAAGCATCATAATACTCACTCACCACAAGTTGGAGGTAGATTTTGGATTCCTTTGTATGAGATCTGATTTCCAGAGACACCATTTTAGGACCCTCTTTTGGTACTTGATCCTATTTTTAGCCCTATAGTAGCAGTGGCACCTAATTGTCAGCTTTCACTTATTTCAGATAGAGTTTTTGATATGAAGACTCATCACATTGGATAGGGTTCTTCCACTTCATACCTTGTCGCTCATCACAATCACTTTCCATACATGGCTCACTGGATTCCTCATCATGAAATGGCCCATGAATTTCTACATTTGTTGAGAGCATTGGGATCCAGTGCTTATATGTTTAGTAGGAGTATTGAGGATAACTTAGGCTTATCCACTTAAGCCTAAGTTAATATATTATTATTTATTATTCCTATTTCATTGCACTTTGTATTCACATGAGGCATAGTATACCCATGTTATAAATAGGTTGTTAGCATATTGTTGGGTGTTAGTTAGCTGTTAGAGATATCCTTTGTCTTCTAGAAGTTAGTTGTCATCCTAGGTTAGCATGTTGTTAACCATTAGTTAAGTGGTTGGCCATATGTTGTAGATTGATGTAACCACTTAACCTACGTGAGATTGCATTGTATCCTATATATTTACATTATGTGCTAAATAAAATAGCTTCACGTTTGGATTCTACATCATCTCAAGGTAGAAGATTGCAAGGAGTAGCTCTTGAAAGAAGAATTTAGAATAATTATCACCATCCGACAACAAGCTCAAAAGGAAGAAGGATTTGGCAAGAAGTTTTCCAATATTTGAAAAGCATATTTGAAGATCTTATGACATTCAAATTCTTGAGGAGAAGGCCAGCAAATAGGTCCAATTTGAAGTCATAATTTGACAAGAATATTGGAGGATAAAGAAGCTAGAAAGTTCAATATATTCATGTCCTGTTTAGCTTCTAAAATAGGCTTCAAGCATTTTGGAATGTTATTTGATTCCACTTTACTGGAATGAGATTCTTTTGCAAAGAATGTTTTATTTTTAGTGAGGTTTTCTTCAGACCCTATGATTTTGAATCAGCAAAAAGTTGTAGCGACCCTGGGATGCATGCATCGCTCTTTTTATGCTACTTGCAATGTATTAAAAACCCAAAATAAAATGGAAGACAATGAAAAACATATAACACAGAAATAACAAAGATGGATATCTTTATTTGTATTGAAACCTGGTTACATGTTGGTACCTCTTAGGGATACCCATTTTAATACAATAAGGTTACAAATAGGCAAAGAGTGCCCCTTTCGCAAAGAGGTGGTGCACTTTCAAAAGCTTCCCGATTATGCACATAGAAATGATGAGGGCTTATAGATACCTCCTTCTCTAGGCCTATTTTCTAGAGGGATCCTTTTTTCTCTTGTATGTTGTAGATTTCATCCAATGAACATGTGGCCTTGTAAGTAACGAAACAACACACACTTAGATATCCGAGAATACCTCCTCGAATGAGGTTGTTAGCAATGAATATAACAAATGAAAGCAAGTGCAAATTAGACTAATGCTATGAGTGTGAATAAATGAAATGATGCTATGCTAATGATATGCTAAACAAAATAATGAATCTAATGTCTAAAACCCTAAGCTAAGCCTACGGGCCACTGTCCAAGACAACAACATCTAAAGTGACTCTCATCCTCTTTGCTCCAAAGCTATGGATCAAATCTTGTATCCGATGTTGAAATAATGGTTGCTATGCTCTCTAATTTATCAAGGCTTTGGCGTAAATGTTATATCCAAGGGAACTCTCCAAGTCTCGAAAGCTCTTCTCAATGACCTGTCCTACTAAATTTGGGATAAATTATCTAGATCCCCTGGTGCTCTTAGGCTTGCACCTTTTATAGTGTGAAACCCTAGGTCTATGTCCAAGCCCTAGGAATGAATTCCTCATGCATAGTGAGAGTTAGCATGAGAAGCTTTTTGTCCTTTGTCTATGTTTGGAGGCCAGTTAACTAAATTCTAAATGCAAAATCAAGTCTCCTATGTGAATTGGTCATGAAAAGGAATGCAAAGTTACTCCCGCTCACCTTTATTGCATGCAAACTGCCACTTCTGCCCTTGATTAGGCATGTTTGTCAAGAAAATTACTTTTATGTATTAGCCATTGTCATCTACAGGGGCTAATATCTGGCCGTTGTCATCTATAGTGGCTAAGGTCTGGCTGCTCTAGGCTTGAGCGACTAAGATATGGTCACTCTTAGCTTGGATGGCTTGAAAAGGCCCCAAATGAGTGGTGAGAACCATTTTTGATGCTTGGAAAGTCCAATATTATGTCATCTGATCTTCGAAATGTGTCTATGTGAGTAGCTCCCCTAAGCATGAAACATTTTTGGTGTCTACAGATGCACCTTTTTACGACATGCTGTGTAGAAAACACAATGCTAAGCAAAAACGTAGACTGATCTATTTTGTAGGGTGTATGGTGATCAATGGTCTGATCAATGCCAGATGGCCCAATCATGCAAGATGGCACAGATCCTTCAAATCATCGCCTCAATGTTCAGAGGACTTAGCTCAGTGGCTTGGGCATGTTAAATTGTACTCATTCCTCAAACTCAATCGAGTAGCTTCAGCCGCTACAAAAAAATTTACCAGTAGGAGAGCTACAATTGAAGATGTCATTTCTACTTATGTTCCCAGCAAACAAGGGAAATTTGTGATCATTGTAAGCAATGATTCATAGGATGAACATGATTTTGCTATGATCGAGTTATCTTTTGTTGATTTGGTTATGATTATGTTGAAGTTTTGAACTACTTCCTCACACAATGGATTGGTGAAGAAATGACAATGAATGAAGTGACAAGTTACTTGACCAATATGACTAATTTGGTTCCTTTATTAGCATTTGTTGCTTTTAATGGGCAATCGCACATCCAAGTGTGATTCCAATTGTTTATGATAATCATCCATCCCTATCCCGAGGAACATTCCATATATCAATAGCCTTCTTAAGGAGATAGGATGAGTGATTCTATTTATGTTCATATTGTATCACTTTGGCTTAATATTTTTGGTATCATAGGAGAATTAGGATGATCCTTTCATACCCATGCAGCAGTCTGACCATCTTGGTCTTCTTTGGGATTGAAGGGTGGCATATCGTAATTCCAAAATGATTTTTTTTACCCCAAGTGGCCTTATGGTAGCCTACTCATCTCATCGAAATGCATGGAGTGTGAATCACTGCAATCATTGAGTGGATAGAGTAAGTAACTGGATATGACGCCTACTTGAGATTATGCTTATATGTGATTTTTTTGTTATTTTTGTCATTAATATGACTTCAATTCATAAAAATGAGATTATTTGATGTTTTAGTTATCCCCCATGGAAGGAATTTTCTTGTTTTTATCATTGGAGCAAGTTGTTGTCAGGTCCAACAGCCTCTAAGTATCTGCCTATGGCTGCTGTCACCTTGAGCGGCCACAAAGTTTGGGCCACTAACGTCAGTAGTGGCCAAGGCATAATTTGAAAATATATAAAATGCATTTTTAGGGTTTTGACTTGTCACTTTTGTTTGCTATCAATTCACTTTTCAAAGCTCTGGTGAGACAACGAAAATTGCGATTTTTGAAGTTACCTGTGTCGAGGACATGGCTGCATAGGGTGAGGTATTAGCTGCTGGAGGAGCCAGAGCTTCTCGGATATTCTTTCAAACCCTTACCTCTTTTCCACTTTTGGGTAAAAATAAACGTCAATAAGTAACTGGTAAATGAGCCTGACTAAACCTATTGGTAATGAATGGAATCTGTAGTTAGACTTAGTATCATTTTTTAAGTGGTGGGTTGGTCCCCATTTTTATTTTATTTTTCATTGTTTTGCATTTTATGACCTAGAGTTCATGGGTTTGTCGTGTTACCTTTCGGCTGCTGTCTCTCAAAGCGATGAAAATTTGGCCGCTATCACTCAGAATGGCTAGGTTTGAACCCCAATAGTCAAAAATTTTACCATTGGGCTTTGGCCGCTATTGTCTCCAATGGCCAGATTCCGACCATTGTAGGCAAAAATGGCTAAGCCCCTTAGCCAATTTTGCACAAATTTTTGCTTTTTATTTGATTTTCTGAGATAGTTTAATAATTTTTTTGGAATTTTGAACTACTCTTTAGCATGTTTTGCACACCTAGGTGCATTTATTCCCCCCTATTTGCTTAAATTCAAGAGAGTGTCAGATTTGTTTTATGTTTTATTAGGATTTATTCCTTAGATGCACTGTAGTTATGTTTCATATTTCTTTCATTTTTCTTAAATCCTTACTACTCGGGCTTGGGACCCGAAGCTCATGACTGACCTTCTACCTCTTATGGATGCCACTGATTGGAGGTGGCTTAAGGCTCACGGGCTCCAATATGTTACCAGAATGCCTCACATTACGTCGGACCAGGCTTACCTTATGGATTTGGCCCATCGTTAGGACCCTCGGACTAATACCTTCCTCCTCTCGATCGGCGAGATGCCCATTACATTGGAGGATGTGTATAGGATCTTTCAGATCTCTTTTTATGGAGTGGTTATTATTTATTTGACCACTAATGATCAGGTGGTTGTATTCACTCTGGTGTTTAGAGGACTCTCTGAGGCAGCCCTCAAGGACACCAAGTCTGGGGGAGTGTTTATTAGACGCTAGTATCGAGAGTGTGTTTTCACAATGAGGCATGTTGTATTGTTGATGGTCATTAGCAACGTCCTTATCCCAGACTGTTTATGCTTGAGGTTCCCTTGGAACCTCCTTGCGATGGTTTAGGACCTAATGGAAAATGAGGCGCCCATCATATATGCATGGGGTAGGTCTCTGTTGGCTCAGTGTTATGATGAGCTATACCACATCCACTGGAGGGGTCATGTCAACATCGCCTGTAGTTGGTTCTTGTAGATTTGGGGATGGCAACACATTAGGGTAGATTGCCCTAAGGGGATTCCTATTAATATCATAGCTATGGATGAGCAGATGTAGTACTATGGTGCTATATGGGCTAGATGGAGCAAGGAGTACAAGAGTTGCACTTTTGTAGGGGAGTTGTCTCATTATACTAATACTTTCACTGGAATCTAAGCTGGAGATTTTATATGGCGCTCGTATCATGAGTGTCCCGCTTGGGATGAAAATAACAACTTTACTGCTAGGACACAATGCGAGTGATGGCTCGTCAATCATAAGATTAGCATCTGAGAGTACTTCTTCTACTCTTAGGTTCTTCGTTAGTATGGGTTGCAGTAGGATGTACCACTAGTACCATTTTTGTATAGGCACATCAAAGCAGAGAGAGACCTCCCTCCTCAACATGTTACAGAACTAGTTGATGAGGAGGATGCCACAGTTGTTGATCCTAGAGTAGCTAGTGGAGTCAAAGATACATTTGCATGGTTCTTGCATGATATGATTTGGTGTGGTGAGGGTAGTCTTGGTCAAGATGATGATGGCAGAGATGGGGCAGATCCATAGGGGCGCAGGGTTCATGCTAGGACTACAACATGGGGCTAGCACGCAGAGTAGGTGGCAGTGGAGGAGTAGGAGGCTCCTAAGGAGGTGAAGGAGGAGATTGAGATGATGCATTGTTGTTAAGAACATAATTAAATCTCAAAGATATTATCAATCTGGGGTGGTGTCTAAGGTTGTCTATGATAGAAGGCTAGGGCAGAGTACAATTCAGGCATTCAGATTTCAAGCATTTATTGGGTGAGATAGATTTGGTTTAGCATTTTTGTGTCACACTAAACCTAATATGTAAAATGGAAACTTACAAGAAATAAAAACTAATTCTAAGTTGCAAGAATTGAAATCTAACTACAATTGCAGGAATTGAAATTGCTAAATTGAAAGTCTAATCTACTTTTGCAAAATTAAAATAACAGAATTTAAATTGTTGAATTTAAATGTTGCTGAAATGAAATCCTAAGTTACATTTGTAGAATTGAAACCTAGTTACTCTTGCATAATTGAAATGATTCTTGTAAATGAAACTTATGCTAAAAACACCTGTCAATGTCCTGCCACAAAATGTTGTCAAGCTTATGCTACAGGAATTGATAGCAAAATGAAATATGCTGAAAATGGAAAGTTAAAATAGAAAAGCAGGGAAAACATGGAAAGCAAAGGAAAAATGCTTAATATAATTTGTCAGCTGACACACACACAAATTTTGTACACAAACATAATAGAAAACATAAAGAACATTATACAAACTTAAAACAAGAAAAGTAAACTTGACAAGTAATCTGTTAATTCTACTGCAACAAAATTACAGATTAAAACCTGCCATAAAAATACTCCTAGATCTGAAAGTGGGCCCATACTTCTTGATATAGAAGAAGATGAAAAGCACTCCTTAACTAATTAACACACATAACATAAAATGATAAAATAATTGTACTTTTATTGATGACAAAACATGTTGAAAACTGTTACAAAAAATTACTATATAGTCCTAATTGCTGCTATTGAAAACTCTCCTCTATTCTAATTCCTCCCTGGCTTAACCAAGGAGGTATTTGTGTTATTTATATAAATATTTACAACATAGCCCATGCTTAAATCAGCATATGTGCTACTTTATAGTGATTTGCCAATAATTCTGGATCTGAAATAAATGCAAATTTGGACAGTTTGTGTTGCAGTAGTCATTGGCCCTTAGAAAGCATCTTCAGTGGTGGGAGTACATGGGAGGAGTCTAGAAATATCTCACACATATTTCTCCACTTAAGAATATGTCATTTCTATCTTGCAAACAACTTCCTATTATGCTGCAGTTATTTCTGGATTTATCCTAGAAGAGGATCAATTGATCTTTTTCTATGAATGGTGGCTTTGGACGACAATGATGACAAAGACAGCTGGGGAATATTTTCCCTTAACCTTATAAAACTTCTTTCCATTTTTTCCACCATCAAAAAATAGTCAAAAATTCAAAAAGCACTTTCTGTTATCAATCCGGAGCTAAGTGGCTCAATCTGAAGAGACTGTATTTCTCAATCCTAAGAGACTGTATTTCTCAATCTGAAGAGACTGTATTTCTCAATCTGAAGATACCTGTTCAATCCAAAGATCTTCAAAATGACCAACTGTGTGCTCTTCAAGTGATTTTAGCTACATTTCTTAGGTGGATTAGCCCTCAGGATCATATTGCAATAGCCTTCATTCCTCTCCATGTGTGAATTCCATGCCTTGCCATTCATTGGTAGCTTGCTGGAATTTACATGGTAAATTACTACATTTTCCAACTCTGCTATACAGTTGTAAAATATTGGCATTTATTGCAAATTCAAACAAATTAGAACATGGAAAAATTATTCAAATATCAACATGAAGGAGTACATCAAGTTGCTACTAAATTTATACACTTCATTCACCAAGTAACCATGCTAAAATAGTGCAACAATGCTGCACAATTGTCCCTGCTCTGTTATACCCTATTGTTGTCTATTTAGACCATGTGGGAATGCTTCTAAATAGGTCATATGTCTTCTGTAGTCCTTCTGAACTTATTCCATCCATATCCTCATGATTTTCTTGACAACTTCAAGGTGTTCCTATAAAGTGAGAGCTTGTTGATTTTTATATGGGCGTTTTTTTCAGATTTTCAGATTTATGATAATCCTAAAATTTTGGCTTCAATGTGGATTTGAAACAAGTTGAAGCGTAGGAAAACATTCAAAAACCATTGAGAAGTTAATGGATATTATCATACCACATTTGGTTAATTGAAATGCATGTTTTTACTTGCTACTTAATCAAGCAAAATTAGTCACAAAATGCTGAAAATAGTCAAAAATAGAGATATAGTATTCCTAACATAAAATCATGCAAACACTTAACAAATAATATATTTTAGTCAACTATTTGGCAATTAACTTATCATATGGTAGTCAAAAATTATGTAATAATGAGGTATTTTTGGGCCTCAGCATCGCCCCCAACTTGAACTAATGAATGCCCTCATGCATCTTAGTAGGCCATAGGAATATGCAGGTTTTATTCTCATGAACAACATCCTTTGCTACCTGCTAACCGAGAAATTCCTCCTTGCTGCACTATATCAAGTATTTTGCAATTAAGCACATGTATGACTCTTTTTTCTTTCTACAAGTTTTAGTGCTGCAAGGTACCTCATAAAGGCTTGATATCATGTGATTCATCTTGCAATAGTCTTATTGTGGAACCGTATTTGGTAGATGTACTACTATTGATGGAATTTTCTATTCTTAACAACATTTTAGCCTGAATGCTTATTTCTATTGTTTGCACCTTTTGAACAAAATTGATAAATTTTTTGGATTTGAAATGCTTGAGGGATGTACTTACTTGTGGTAGAGCCTTATGAACCTCAATATTTGATGTACCCTACTCTTTTTGCTATTTTGTAGCATTTTCAGCAATTCTAATATAGTTTCTGCTCATTCTGAAGATATCCTGCTCATTCCGAAGATATGTCTGTTCATTCTAAAGATATGACTGTTCATTCCAAAGATGCATCATAAAATGCAAAAATGACCTCCTATGCAAAATTTAGCTACAGATTCTATTGTGGGCCCATATCTAGAGTGTATAAGCCTTCCATAACATCAAAAATCCCTTCTTCATCCTTTTTTTTAGATGCTATTCTTTTTTTTGTATGTTGCTATTTTATTCCAGTAGTACTAAAATAGAACCTTCAGGTGCATTTTGCTGATTATCCTCCTTCAATTTATCAGATAATTGTGAGATATAAACTTGCAGTTCTCCTTCTGAAACTTGCCCTACAAATTGAAATAGAATTGTTGCCATGTTTGTCCCAAAATTAGGTTTTTACATAGTTTTGGAATTTCCATGCAATTAAGGGCATAAGGGGGTGTTTCTTGACATCTTGAACATGTTCCATTTTCAACTTGCCAATATTGTTTGAATAGTTTATGCCAAATACCGATTATCATACACTAAATGCTAAATTTTTACTATGAATTAAATGCAAGAAACACATACCTTATTGTCCTAAAAATTGGTCATGCACCTTACAAGATGCTTTTGATGATTGTTAGCAAGCTATCTGAAAACATAAACATAACACATGTGCAGTGTGAGATTTGTACAATGGTGGAACAATGATGGGTAGATCAACAAGGCAATGAATGCCAAAAAATTGGTTTTCATGCAAGCCAACTCAGTAGCGCCTCCAAGAAGGTTTTCACTACTGAATTATTCATTTTCTTTTTTTTTTCATCATTTTTTTTTTGTTTTTTTTTTTTTGTTTTTTTCATTTTTTGTTTTTTTTCTCTTTTTTTTTCATTTTTTTCATCAAAAGAGGTTGCCATTTCTGGTTTTCAACCAACTTCTATCCTTTTTTTTTTCCAAGTGCTTCAATGAGAGAGAACATCTCTCACTCTTATTTGGATAAGATCAATCCTTATTCTGCAAAAACATGTCAATTGTTGTATGAAAACACCATCTCTTTCTATTGAAACCTGCAACATTGATGCAACCTTCCTTTTTAGATGAGCAGTAAGAATCTTCTTACATCATAATTGCCTCCTTATTGCTAGAAATGAAGTATTGGCTCCATTTTTCATCTTCCTTGCTGAAATTGATGCTTGTCCTCATGTATCCCCATTTTGTGGGACATGCCTTTGCTGCAATTTTTTTTCTCTCTTTTTTTTTTTTCAATTTTTCTTGTCTTTGCTTGTACCCAAGAAGGAAGTTCACAAATAAGACTATTCTTCTTTTTGCTTTTCTTGTATTTTTTTTTCTTTTTGTCAAACTTTTTATCATCACTCTGAATCTAATATTGAAGAGAAATTCTCTTCCATTATGTGTACATCCAATGGAATCTCCTTCAATAACTCCTCCTTAGTTAATGGTGCATGGTATACCCGAATGCAATGTCCATTCACCACTAACATCCTCCATGAATTACCAATGGGAGAAAGAAGCACTGCTCCATATCTGAAAACTTCTTCAATCAAGTGTTGTCCATGCCTCTTAGTCTACAAAATCTTGTCAATATGTACTTGAAACAATTAAATACCAATTCCAAAAATATGTTAATTGCTTACATCAATATAAAATCATGATATACCCTTGTAATTCCATGTAAAGGGATTGAAATATTGTTTCAAAATAACAACAATTTTGATTTTTGTTTATAAGTTAGCCAGCTAATAATGTTCAAGAATTTTTTTTGTTGTACTTCAATTTGTTTCATTCATAGGAGGACAAAATTTACCCCTTTGTAATTTCTTACTAAGGAGTTCAATGGAAGTAAATTTTCTATGTGTAGTTTTTCTAGTTTTTCTCCTTTATCCAAGGCTAATTTCTATGTGTTTGGACAAAATGTTTTATGTGTATCTCCATTGATTTTTGTCTCTTCAAGCTCAGGTAAGTTCTTATTTAAGCACAGTTGGATGTTGATGCAGTCAATAACATTTCCTGCAGGTTTTTTTTTTTTTTTTACTAGATTCAGCTACATAGATAGGGGTTGCCTATCCTATATTATTCAAATTGATCACAGGTTGGGCTGAAAAAGATGTATTTTTGGTTTACACAATAAGACAATAAGTGTAAAACTTTAGCAGATCAACTACTTTTCAGGTAGGATCACCTCTAATGAGATCAACTATTGTCGATGTAGGCTAAGAATTGTTAGGTTGCAGTTTAGCACGGTAAAAACCTAACAATATTTAAGCAATAATGGAAAAACTTTAGGATGATTGTTAAGCTGTAAACTTCTATTTTGATTGTGCAAAAGTTTTATGATTTTTTTTTTAACTGACTCAGCTTACATAGATAGGGGTTACCTGTCCTGTATTATTTAGATTGACCACAGGTTGGGATGGAGGTAGTGGTTTTACTTGTTTTGTTTGTTGTTGTTGGGATCTCCCTTGAGAAGAATTTAGACCAGGAAACAAATTTTGCATCTCTGAGTTGTGGAAGTAAATGGCATTTATTAGTGATATGTCCTTGTGAAAAAATGCTACAAGTAGCTGATATGATTGTTTTGTTCAAGGGATAGTCATGTATATCTGCCATGATGTCTTCCCAACACCTAGTATAAATTTTTTTATACTACCCTAATGATATGGATATAAAAATAGTAGTACTAGCAGATGGCTCCTCTAAGAGATCTTATGTTTCTTGATAATGAGGATGATGAATTATTTCAATTTTTATCAAGAATTTCAAACATAAGCAATTTAACACCTAGGTGTGAAGATCACCTCCCTGTGATTGCTTGTTTTCTAAATGGACTGAAATGCAATTTATCAAAAATTATTACTAATACCAATAATTTATCTAGATTTTACTCTAAAGTTCACAATTTAGTATAATTAACAATTATTGGGCTACTTTTACCCTCTAACAACACCGTGTTCCCCAGCAACGATGCCAAAATGATGCGTTGTTGTTAATCACATCATTAAATATCAAAGATATTATCAATTCGGGATGGTTTCCAAGGCTATCTACGATAGAAGGCTAGGGCAGAGTACAATTTAGGCATTCAGATTTCAAGTATTTATTAGGTGAGATAGATTTGGTTTAGCCTTTTGGTGTCACACTAAACCTAATATATAGAATGGAAACTTGTAGGAACTAAAAACTAATTCTAAGTTGCAGGAATTGGAATTGCTAAATTGAAAGTCTAATCTACTTTTGCATAATTAAAATAACATAATTTAAATTGTTGAATTTAAATGTTGCTGAAATGAAATCCTAAGTTACATTTGTAGAATTGAAACCTAGTTACTTTTGCATAATTGAAATTATTCTTGTAAATGAAACTTATGCTAAAAACACCTGTCAATGTCCTACCACAAAAGCTTGTCAAACTTATGCTACAAGAATTGACAACAAAATGAAATATGCTGAAAATGAAAGTTGCTAAAACAGAAAAGCAGGGAAAACATGGAAAGCAAAGGAAAAATGCTTAATATAATTTGTCAGCTGAAACACAAACAAATTTTGTACACAAACATAATAGAAAACATAAATAACATTATACAAACTTAAAACAAAAAAAGTAAACTTGACAAGTAATCTGTTAATTCTACTACAGCAAAATTACAGATTAAAACCTGCCATAAAAATCCTCCTTCTAGATCTGAAAGTGGGCCCATACTTCTTGATATAGAAGAAGGTGAAAATCACTCCTTAACTAATTAACACTTAGAAAAAAAAATGATAAAATAATTGTACTTTTATTGATGACAAAACATGTTGAAAACTGTTACAAAAAATTACTATATAGTCCTAATTGCTGCTATTGAAAACTCTCCTCTATTATAATTCCTCCCTGACTTAACCAAGGAGGGATCTGTGTTATTTATATAAATATTTACAACATATCCCATGCTCAAATCAACCTATGTGCTACTTTATAGTGATTTGCCAATAATTCTGGATCTGAAATAAATACAAATTTGGACAGTTTGTGTTGCAGTAGTAGTCATTGACACTTAGAAAGCATCTTCAGTGGTGGGAGTACGTGGGAGGAGTCTAGAAATATCTCACATATTTATCCACTTCATAATATGTCATTTCTATCTTGCAAACAACTTCCTATTATGCTACAATTATTTTTGGGTTTATCTTATAAGAGGATCAATTGATCTTTTTCTATGAATGGTGGCTTTGGATGGCAAGGACGATAAATATAGCTAGGGGATATTTTCCCTTAACCTTATCAAACTTCTTTATCTTTTTTACACCGTCAAAAAATAGTCAAAAAGCACTTTCTGTTCTCAATCCGGAGCTAAGTGGCTCAATCCGAAGAGACTGTATTTCTCAATCCGAAGAGACTGTATTTCTCAATCTGAAGATACCTGTTCAATCCAAAGATCTTTGAAATGACCAACTGTGTGCTCTTCAAGTGATTTTAGCTGCATTTCTTAGGTGGATTATCCCTTAGGATCAGATTGCAATAGCCTTCATTCCTCTTCATGTGTGAATTCCATGTCTTACCATTCATTGATAGCTTGCTAGAATTTACATGGTAAATTATTGCATTTTCCAACTCTGTTTCATAGTTGTAAAATATTGGCATTTCTTGCAAATTCAAATAAATTAGAACATGGAAAAATTATTCAAATATCAACATGAAGGAGTACATCAAGTTGGTACTAAATTTATACACTTCATTCACCAAGTAACCATGCTGAAATAGTGCAACAATGCTGCACAATTGTCCCTACTCTGTTATACCCTATTGTTGCCTATTTAGACCATGTGTAAATGCTTCTAAATAGGTCAGATATCTTCTGTAGTCCTTCTAAAATCATTCCATCCATATCGTCATGCTTTGCTTGACAACTTCAATGTGTTCCTATAAAGTGATAGCTTGCTGATTTTTATATGGCTATTTTTTTCAAAATTTCAGATTTATGACAGTCCTAAAATTTTGGCTTCAATGTGGATTTGAAACAAGTTTAAGGGCAGGAAAAAATTCAAAAACCATTGAGAAGTTAATGGATATTAGCATACCACATTTGGTTAATTGAAATACATGTTTTTAGTTGCTACTTAATCAAGTAAAATCAGTCACAAAATGCTGAAAATAGTAAAAAACAGAGATATAGTATTCCTAACATAAAATCATGCAAACGTTTAACAAATAGTATATTTTAGTCAACTGTTTGGAAATTAACTTATCATATGGTATTCAAACATTGTGCAATAATGAGGCATTTTTGGGCCTCATCATGAGCCTTAAGAGAGAGATTCTCCTCTTAGGACATAGCTGCATGATGTGGAGGTTGAGCTCCAGTCAGCCAAGATATAGGTATAGCAACGTGACGTCATCATAGATCAGTAGGATAGTACTATAGCGTAGCTATTAGACCAGATTCAATATTTACATGTTGTTATGGAAGGAGCTACTTGGATGTAGGTTGTTGTTGCTCCTCCTACTCCCGATGGTTCTTCGAGGGCAGCTCTTGAGGATGATATCAGTCATCTATAGGGTTTGTTGGATGAGAGTGATGTACAGATTGATGAGGACGCAGCCCATATTGCTACTCTTTCAAGGTATATCAAGAGGCTAGAATCCATCCCTCAGGAGAGAGGAGTCATAGGTGGGGCACAGGTCAGCAGGAGTTTTATCGCAAGGCAGTCTTCCATCCGGCCTAGTCATGGGGCCCAAACTTGTATTGAGAGACCAGCAGGGTCTAGCTCGCACCATTCTTCTAGAGATCCGGCCATAGGGGGCGGTGTTGTAGGGGGTGCAGGCCCAACATTTTGATTTATGGTTCACTTGGTTTTGATTCATTTTTGAGGTTGGCTGACATATATTACTATAGCCCATGGGCATTTTTGTATATCCATGGACTTGACACACATACTTTTATGATATATTTGCATTATGACTCATTACGTGTATCATTTATTGCTCATGTTTTTGTTGTTATTTTATTTTATGATGTGATGTGATGATGTCATTATGATGACTTGATGTATATGTTAGATGATAGATGATATTGTAGATGCTTATATGATTTGATTATATGAGTGATGTATTTTGATGATGAATGATGAATTCATGATTGTATGCAAATGGATATTTCCTATATGTTTTATGATGTGCTTTATGATGTAATAATGGGTGATTTGGTTTTTGTGTTTATGGATGCGATGTTATTTGTTAAATGCATGTTTAATTTTGCTTTAATTGTATGCATCTAACTTGTGTGATGGGATTGTATAAATGAACCTGTATGCTCTAATTACTTAAAACATAAGGAATGCATATGACATTGACAATCTTAATGGGTGATACCACAGAAAGTAAAAAATTAATCATGAATTTAAATAACCACTCTTATCATAATAATTTATTAAGTATTCATATATAATATGTAATGGTGTGAGATGTATATTCTTGATAAGTATATGTAAATTAAAAGATATAAAGTAGTCAGTGACCATCTATATACTATTTCTAATATATATGTGGTATCTGTCCTACTATGTTGATACCCCCTAATTTATAGAATATTATAATGAAAGTAATGGTGTGAATGATGATATGATTTGTTGCTATGTAATAATTTTGGGGCTTTTTAGAGATTCAAACACTCTAGTTACCCTATCAATGACTGTGTACTACTTTTGAAAATTAGGCTTTCATCATGGTCCTAGATACTCATTCTCCTTGTGTGTGTAAATGAATATATTTAGATAGAATCCATGCATTTCCTCCAATGTTAAGCAGGATTATTTTAGCTCATTTCTAAGATCGAGGATCCTCAAGTGTTCATCTTATTCTTATGTTGGACTCAGTTGGACTATACCACTAGGGAGTTTTGAGTTACCTAAGCTAGCTCATCCACATTCAAACAATGGTCTATACAAATACTAGGAGATTTTGTGATAGACATATCATCATGCGTAAGGATTTCTCCTTCCAGTTTTGTGCAATGTTGAGAATTTCATGGATTCAAGTTCTATTCCCTTTTTTTCTTCATTCAGTTGGGATACTTGCTCATACTTAGTGATGAAAATCACTATTTATTTTGACTAATTTTTTTTTTTGTTTTCTTTTGAGCAAGGGATTCTTGTAGTGATGATAATCATTGTTTGCTTTGCTTTTTATATTTTGAATTAAAATTTTGGGCATTAATGTTTGACTTTTGAAGAATTTGAACTTTAGATTTGAGATTTGAATTTCGCTTTGTTTCGGGATTTTGCCTGTTTTTATGAAAGCAAGGGATATATGTAGTGATAATAATCACTGATTTCTGGGTAGGGTAGAACTTGTCCTTTTGCCAATTCTTAGCACCTCTAAACCAGTTGCATAGGGGGATAAGAAAGGAAGTTCCTTTTTGGTTTTGGTAACCTAGACCACTTTGTAGTTTTCATCTTCCCGTTTACCAACTAGAATTAAGTATTGTAATTAGTGGTGGGATCCTGAGATACGCTAGGCTTTGTCACCACTAGACCTTATTCTCTACTAACCAATATGGTTTTCCAAAAAAGTTGATAAGATCACTAGGTGTGGTTTATTAACCGAAAAACCTTAGTATCTTATGTATAGCAACAAATAATGTTTGTGCTGAAAAACACAATGACACACATGTGTTGATGGAGGTATGGATTTGAATGGTTTGTGAGATAAACTGTGGCATCACTTTAAGGCTCTCATGATATATGCAACTGTAGTGGATATAAAAATTTAATGCAATTATGTGGATGCAATATGTGTGATGCAATTGTTTTTGTATTTTTGACTTTTTTGTTGTTTTTGTATTTTTGTTTAATTTGACCAAAGGGCTTATTGTGCCTTTGGGGATTTTTGGTTTTTGACCAAGTAGCATGAAGTACCCTTGGAGATTTTTGATTTCGACCAAGTGGGATGAATTACCCTTGGAGCTTTTTGATTGTAGTTGACCAAATGGTTTGAATACCCTTGGAGCATTTTGAATTGATTTTGACCAAGCGACTTTGATGCCCTTGGAGCATTTTGATTTGATTTTGACCAAGTGGCTTGAATGTCCTTAGAGAATTTTGAATTTTATTTTGACTAAGAAAATTTGATACCCTTGGAGCCTTTGATTGTATTTTAAATTTTTATGTTTTTATGATTTGTTTGTGTTTTTGACATATTTGAATGTTTTTGTGTTTTTTGTGTAGAATGTCTTCAAGTGAATTATATTGAGAGTTTTAGGCTCTTCAACACCATCTAATGATATAAGGCGATATGCTCCAGGCCTAACTCTTTGTGAAATCATGTACGGGCCTATCCAATTTACCATGAACTTGTCTCGTAGGTGCGATGAAAAATTCAAATTATTTTGGTTTTCTATGAGCACTATATCTCCAACCTTGAATTCTCTTAAGTGGACTTTACTATTGTAAACTCGTGCAAGGTGATCTTGGTAAATGCAAATATGCTCTAAAGCATTGACTCGTCATTCATCGAGAAGCATCAACTGATCAAGGCAGCTTTGTCGCGTGACATCATCATCTATGTAGTCTTTTAATGTTATGTGTAGAGTTGAAATTTCTAACTCTAGTGGCATGATGGCCTCAGCGCCATGTAGTGAAAATGGTGTTGCCCCAGTGGGCATCTGTATACTAGTCTTGTATGCCCATAGTGCAAGAGGCAACTACATGTGCCAAATGCTTCTGCTTACCCATTTGCTTGTGGATAGTAAGGCATTGAAAAAATGTGATGAATATGGTATTTATTCATTAAATCATACACATTTTTTTTCTTGAAATATGGCCCATTATCCGATATTATCTTCAAAGGGACCCCAAAATGACTTATGATATTATGGAGTATAAACTCCACAATCCTTGGTACATTTGTCAATTTTAAGGGGATCACTTCAAACCATTTAGTGAAGTATTTTGTGGCTATTATGATGAATGTGTGTTGGCTTGAGGACGAGGGTGAGATCTTCCCAATCAAGTCTAGTCCCCACTACGAGAATGGCCATGCTACCTAGATGGGTTGCAAGGATTGCGATGGTAAGTGTGTTAGATTTGCATGATGCTGGCACTTAATGCATTTCTTGACATTCTCATAGTAGTCTTTTTCCATGGTGGGCCAATAGTAACCCATTCTCAATATGTGCTTAACGATGGTCATGCCACTAAAGTGACCACCACACATGCCATCGTGAGATTGCAAAATCTCCCAGGATGCTTCTTGGGGCTCAAGACAACAGAGTAATACTCCATCATATCCTTGTCTATAGAGGATTTATCCTAGCAAGATGTATCTTGTTGCTTTCTATTTGAACATTTGTCTTTTAGTATGCGACAAACCTTGAGGTACTATTCCAAGTTTTAGGAAGTCCCATAGTTGGGAAAGCCAATCCTGATAAGCCACGACTTCTATAGAAAATACGGTTTGCTTGTCCTACATTCCTGAGCTGGTGAACATGGATTGAGGAACAACTCTATGGTGTATGGTTTTGTCACACTCCACAGGTCCTTGGGAGATAAAAGACCCCCAAGGTGTTGTTTATAAGAAATCTCTAATTGCGAAGTACCAATCCTTATTTTGTTCGATGTTGATCATGTTGATTGATTCTTGATTATGTAAATCTTCACGACGTATTGCTAAGTGTGAAAGCACTTTTACATGAACGGTTGTAAAATTATCAGATGGATTTTGAGGGGTTAAATATCCCAAAGAGGCCATGGTGTCTACAAATCTATTCGATGTATGAGGGATTGCCTCGATGTTGTACCATTCCAACCGAGATAGGTAGGTGTCAAAAAGTTCCTTGTAAGTCTTCAAGAGTGGGCACCTACATTGAAATAGTCCTTTGACCTAGTTTACTATGAGCAAGGAGTCACCAAAGATATTCAATATTTTAATGCCCATTGCTACGGTTGTTTGGAGTCCCAAGATCAATGCTTCATATTCTATATTGTTGATTGTGTAAGGGAAGTCTAGATTGAATGATAAGGGTAATGGAGTGCCCTACGGTGTGATAAAGACAATCCCCACTCTGCCTCCTTTTTCACACTTCAAACCATCAAAGAACAATGACATGTATCTTTCTTTCTTAGATTCTTCAAGTTCTAGCAGATCTAATAATGCGAAGATCGCATCATCAAAAAATTATATGGTGAGAGGCTTGTTATCCTGAAGAGGCACCTCTGCTAATTGATCTACTATGACTTATCTCTTGATGGACTTTTGGCTTATGAACTCTAGATCAAATTCTTTAAATAGCATTATCCACTTTGCGGTATGTATATTGTGATATGTCTTGCTCATCATGTACTACAAAGGATTTTGTTTTGATATGATGTAGGTCGTATTGCTCATCATGTAGTGTCTCAACTTTCAAGTTGTAAAGACCACTGTTAAACACAACTTTTTGACATATGCATATCCTAGCTCATAACTCACCAAGGTGTGACTAATGCAATATATAGCTTGCTCTTTGTCTTGTGCATTCTTTTGGGCTAACATGGTGCCCATTGCAAAATCAGTAGCCGATATATACAGTAAAAATGGTATGTCTGGCCTTAGCGGAGCCAATAATGGTGGTGTTTCCAAATAAGTTTTAATATCTACAAAGGCTTGATGGCATTCTTCATCCCAATGAAAGTGGACCTCCTTGCATAGCAACCGATTCATAAGTCGTCATTTGTTTGATAATTATGCAATGAATATTTTGATGGATGCTATCTTGCCTTGTAGGCTCCTTAGCTCCCTAATGTTGGTAGGGGCAGCCATTTCCAATATAGCCTTTACCATTGCAAGATTGACTTCAATGCCTCTCTTGGATACGATGAATCCCAAAAGCTTACTAGAAGTTACACCAAATACGCACTTCTTAGGATTCAATCAGACATTGTGGTCAATGAGGTGGTCAAATACTTATCTAAGGACTTCAGCGTGCCCTTGCTGCGACAGGGACTTAGCCAGTAAGTCATCCATGTAATCCTCTAAGATCTTATGCATATAGTCATGGAATATGTATGTCATGGCACACTGATATGTGGCATCAGCATTTTTAAGACCGAATGATATCACTTTGTAACAGAATGTTCCCCACGAAGTAATAAAAGGAGTTTTATATTGATCTTCACGCTTAATCTAAATCTGATTGTATCCAAAAAAAACATCCATTAGGGAGAGCATCTCATTACCTGCGGTTGCATCTACAAGAGCATCTATATTTGGCAATGGGAATGAATCCTTTGGTGTTCCCTATTTAAATTTTTGAATTCTATGCAGATACAGAATATTCTATTGGTCTTACCCATGAGTACCATGTTTGACACCCACTTAGGGTAGTCGATAGAAACTATGAAAACTACATCCAATAGTTTTTGCAACTCGTTCTTCACCATCAAAGTGACATTTGGATGCATTTTCCTCATATTTTTCTTGATTGACTTCTTCATGGGATCCAATGAAAGGTTGTGAATGACTAACTTTGGATCTATACCTGGCATGTCTTTGTAAGTCTAAGCAAAAATATTTGGCCTCTCTTTGAGGAGAGGAATTAGGATGGCTTGTTCCTCTAGAGATAGGCTTTCTATGAACTTGACTTTTCTTGGTTGGGTGGGATCATTGTTGATGTCCACCTTGAAAGTCGTTTCTATAGCCATATGTGACCCATCCTCTAGTTGATAAGGTGTGGGTATAAAATGAATGTCATCGACGGGATTTACAGGACCTACTGACTCAGGATCCAAACCAACATGGAAGACGTCATATGCACAACCTAATGCAAAATAGAATGACTATAACATCTCTTTGTTGGGAATAGATCTTTAGGATCTATGGGTGAATTAGTGCAATCCCAATCGATATCCTCTACATCAAGATGCAATTATTTGGTAGGATCTGCTGGATTATGAAGTGGAGTGGTCCAATCAATGGAGATCATGTTGATGAATGGGATGACATCTCCAGGACAACATGGGTGTAATATTGTTTCAAGGGGTTCCCTTCCATACTTACGATGAGGATATGGTGGTTTGGGGATGAATGGGTCCTCCCTATGCAGCATGCGAGTGGTTGGATTCTCTTTATGCACAGACTATGAAATGGGATCATTTGGTTCAAGGACCTCTCAGAATACGGGCAAATGGGGATTGATCATGTGGTGAATAGCCCCTAATTCAATAGGTCTTCTGAGGAACCTTAATATAGGATTTATGATATGTAGTGCCACCTCTATCTCTACCAACATGTCAACTTGTTGCAAGTGGCGAGGCACAAGATAAGCCATCTCAGTTTCAGAGTCAAAATCGTCATCGCTTATCCAAAAACTATTAGCATTGGTATGTGGCTCTAAGACAAGGGGCTCATGCCTTGGCCCCAATTAGGCCATCTCTTTTTCATCTTCATATTATTCGTCACTTATGAAAAATCCATTTGCATTTGTCTCTTACCCCAAAGTTAGGGGTTGATGGTTTAGGCCTAAGTAGGCTCTTTCTGTTGAGTCTTCTAATTCATAGACACTTTCATCCGATATGTACCCACTCTCATTATGGATGGACCATGTGAATCTTTGTAAATAGTGAGGCCCATGGTAGGCTAATCCAAGTTGTGCCTCATCATCACTTGCTTCATATTTGTTCTCCTCATCCCATGGGTTGTACCCTATTGGGGTGGAATCAATTGAGATGTTTTGAAGACAAATTTTTGGTGGCAGTACGTTCACCATGGCCACCTATCTGTTGCTTAAATTTCTTGTTCTTAGGGGGTGATAAGGAATGAAATCGATGTATTACCCTAAACCTAAGCTTAATATATCCAATGCTGCTGCAAGAGAGTTATCTTGACCTCCAATATAATAGCCTAACCCAAACCTATTAGAGGGAAGCTGATATTGTGGCTCCTATGGCCGCCTGCACCCTTGCTCATATATACCAAGGCCATAGCTATGTTAATGACAATGCTCAACGTATCTTAGATAAAACTCAGGATTAGAGAGGTAACGAACATTGACTGTGAATAATTCGTCATAATCCTCTTCTACGTTTGAAGACTTGTGGGCACAGTCTAGGCTGACATAGATAAAATTAGTTTGGTTGGGAGGGATTCCAAGTGGAACCATTGTTCCCACTGGTGGTCTCAAATCCTTAGGTCTTCCCATGTCTTGTGCAGACTCAATAATAGGCGTAAAGGTAATGTTCTACACAAGGTACTTCCCTATTCCTATGCTTGCAAAAAATTAGTTCTTAAAAGTTGAGAAGCTTCCTATAATTGATAGAAAATAATTTCGTATTTGATTGCCTAAAATTGTAAGTGCTTTCCTCATGCAAGGATTAGTTCTTTATTACAGAAAAAGTAGACATTAAATATAAAGGAGGTCCAAGAAAAAGGAGCCCTATGGTGCAGAACTGATAAAACAACTCACAAACAATCTACAAAAGAAAAAGAGAAACGACAATAGAAACTAGAGCTTTCTTGGTAGATTATGCAGGGGTAATGAATATTACCATGTTGGAGATTCTAGGTAGGGGTATGGTTATTACTATTATCGATATTTGGTAAAGGCTTTGATTCTTATATTATTAATAGATTGAATGGTTTTTTATTTTTTTAATGGATTTAGAATTCTGGTTTGATTTATACAATCCTTTTGCCCAAATATTATCTATTTCTATTTTAGATTCTATATTAAAATATAGGTCTGGAATACCATCGGGTAGGGAAATACTTGGAAACCTTAAATTTGGACTAACCAAACCACCGACTAAAAATTCATATTATGATCTCCACCACCTGGGGTGCCACCATAGCCATCACTTGGTGGTTACCATATTCCTAGCATGTGAGTGGTTTTATATCACACTTCATCCACATCATAGCACATGTGGGATTAATGTGCACTAAGACTTGGAATCTGAGTAGTCTGAAACATGTAGCACACTGGCATATTGTACAATTTATTTAATGAGTTGAATTAGAACTTAGTTGAGTCTATTTAAATGGTATTTATAATTGTGTTGACCTCAACATATTGTAATATTAATTTTATCCCAATCAAAACCAGACAGTGACTGCTGTGTTCATTTCTATCATGATTGATTTTCGGTTGTTAATAGAATCTCAAAAGTTTTCATATCAATCATCCTCACCCACTATTTGAAACTATGTAAGGTTAAAACCATCTCTATGATTGATTATCATCTATTCTGAAGTAGATAAGCTTAAATAGTATTAGATATATTCACTTTGTTTACAATATTCCCATACTTGTTTAGCATCAAATAACATCCCATAAGCATTTTTTATCCTATAGTAAATCCTTTTGAAGACACAAAATAAAAGGTGTAAATGTAATAGGTCATCTCCAGAAGCATTTGGAAGGGGTTTGGAGTTCATCCTGAGCCACCATGGCTCTTGTGTTGTGCTAAACGAGCTCAGGAAGTACAATGTTTTATTTAAGCCTTTTTATCCCACATGAATTATGTGATGAGACAAAGGTGCCTTATAAAGAAAAGGTACAAGGAATCCTTTGGTTAAGTCTTGTCCAAGCCTTCACCATCGTTGGACCATATATGACATGACCTTACATGTGGTAGTAATTTCCCCTCAAAATATGTGTTGAGTTAAGTTGTTTGATTTTAGTTGATATGGGCATATAACGTTGAAAAACACCTTTTTATTGTAGTGGACTATTATCCCACATGCTCTCTGCGGGAGCATATGGTGACCTTCAAAGTGGGGAAGCCTCCCCTAGCCTTGTAAACATGCAGTGGTGGTCATACTAGCCATGAGGCCAGGTCTAGATGCAGAGACTAAGGTGGATAGGTGCTTTGCTACGGATACCTGGCTATGTGATTAACTTCTATATTCATTTATTGTTATCTTGATTGCTATATGGTTATTGGTATTTGTTGGTTGATTGTGCTAGGTGTGCACGCCCAGGAGGTTTTAAGGCATTACAAAACAAAATATTTTTATCAAAATTTCTTGAAGTAAACCATAAAGTGATAGATTAAATGGTTTGATCTATAACTAAATGGTCATTAGATTAAATAGCTAATCATTTTATTAAATAACAACTAGTCTAAATCTAAATGGTCATTTTATTAACTAGCTATATGGTTATTTAAGAATTGAAGCAAAGCGTAAATGTGTTGTGAGGATAATTATAGTATTTAAAGAAAATTTGCATATCTATGCTTTTGGTAAAAACATTATAGACTCAATTTGTCTATGAAGGTTTGACCGAGGTAGAGTCAACGATGGTCTAATGTGAAATGTGTTGAAACTATTACCCCATATTTTTAGATAATATTATATTTATTATGCTTAGGATCTTTTTTAAACTTACCCTTTAATATTCCTTTACTAGTATAAATGATATCATTTTTGAGTGATACACTTAATGGTATTTAGAAACTCACTCTAGTAAAACAAAAGTAGTATAGTTAAGGAAAGAATGAGTGAGAAAATTATGGGATTCCCTCGCTATGTTTGATCATCTTATTAATGATCATATATAATCCTTTTCTAGATATGGTTTATAGAATTTATGGGCTGGTGAAATCAATATGATTATGATGTTGTAAGAATAGAATAGACGTTCTAATTTTGAGAGGATTTTGATACCTTTTAGTTAAGGAAAGAATAAATTGGGTTTTATTCTTGGTTTATCTTGGATGGAGTAGTTACCACCTTAATTGGATCAAGGTTCTTAATGTGCATGTGATAAGAATGGATAGAAAATCTATTCTTAAGGAAATTGTAATATTTACTCTTCATGTGTTTAGTATGGTTACTTAGTGAATTCTACTCATGAAGAATTGAATGTATATCAATCTTGGAGAATGAATGTGGAATTCTTTCTCGAGGGAATTATGGGATTCCCTCTTTGTTAATTGGTGATATTTTTCCTTAATATGAATCCAATTATCATTTCATAAATATAAAAATAAGAATTTGTGGGATTCTTATGTATTGTATTGATGATTTGGGAAAAAGGATATGTAGAACTTCCTTATTTACATCATAATTTGAAAAAGGAACGATTTGATTCCTTTAAATTGTATATTTGATTTATATAAAGGATTCATGGGATACCTTTCTATACTTGTAATTATGATAACTTAAATTTATGAAATGAGAGGAGAAACCTATTTTGGAGGTTTGGTTTATTGCCCGTGAGGGTTCCTAGGATATATACTATGTATATTTACCATGTGGATTGCAATTGATGCTTTACATGAGTGTTGCATTTAATTTTCCATATGATGTTATCTAGATAGATTATGAATGTTGTATTTGATTTATCATAATATGGTATTTAATTGTTATTTACTTATCACGCAATGTTTTTTGAAAAAAAAATGAAAAAACCTTAAATTAACACAGAAGACAGTTACAAGAGGGAGAAAGGGCATCCCAACCAAACGCAGAGAGACCAGAATTACACAGGGCGCGAAAACGCGACATGTCACGAAAACGCGACATGTCACGAAATCGCGACACAAAACCAACCAACCGTCGTGCCACAACACCTAGTCGCGATAACGCGACATGTCGCGATATCGCGACAAAAAGCGCCGTAACCACAACCCCCGAAAAATGTCGCGAAAACGCTACAGCACAGCACCAACGCACCCAGACACCAAAAGTGTCACGAAATCGCGATGAGAAAGCCTTAAAGCATCGGCTCCCCGAGACTGGTGCGAAATCGCGACGAGGAGCCCTTTGATCGGCAACTTTGAGAAAGTGTCGCGACATCGCGACGAATTTTCCTTGGAGTCCCACTTGGCCGGAAGTGTAGCGAAATCGCGACAAGAAAGCCAAAGGGCGCCCCATCCGTAAAAGTGTCACGAAATCGCGACATGTTCAGCCCCGAGGTGCCCATTACCATAACAAGTCGCGATATCGCGAGGTTTTTCCTGCCAGCTGTTTTTTCTCCAGAACTGTAGCGAAATCGCGACAGTTTTGCCCCTGTGCTTCCTTTCCATAAACATTTCGCGAAATCGCGACAGGTTATCCATTGGGAGGCTTTTCTCAAAAAGGTCGCGATGACTCGTCGGTTTTTCCCCCTTTACTAAATTTTGCTCAACACATCTCGAAATCACAACAAGGATGCCCCTATGAGTCCCTTCCTCAACAAAAGCACGAAGGCGCGACAGATTTTCCTTGTAGTAGCTTTTCACACAGAGTGTCGCGATATCGCGACGGTTTTTCCCTTTCATGCAGTTTTTCTCAAAGCGTCGCGAAATCGCGACACTTTTCCTCCAGCAGCAAAACCTACCAAAAAGGTCGCGACATCGCGACATCTTCTCATCAACGACCACGACGACGCAGCAAGTCGCGAAATCGCTACAAAAATCCTCCCAAGGCCTCAGCAACCAGAAGGGTAGCGAAATCGCTACAGTTTTCCAGGATAGGTCGCGACGAAGAGACAAGTCGCGACAGAGCAACAGGTCGCGACAAAGCGACATGTCGCGACAAAGCAACATGTCGCGATAGAGCGACATGTCGCGATAGAGCAACATGTCGCGATATCGCGACAGAAAACCAAAACGGGTCAAGATGACGCAATATGTCGCGATATCGCGACAGAAACGAACCTTAGTCAATTTTGAGCTCATGGATGTAGAGATCGTTCCAGGCCACTCCTAATTTCTTCATCTATCATAGGCATATCACTGTGCAGCTGGACACCTACCTCTTTCTCAGCACCCATCTTCGCAAGGAAGTCAGCAACCAAGTTCAGATTTCTACTCACATACACAGGGATGACATCATCTAACTCCCTCCATAGCTCCTTGATTTGAGATATCAACATCCGCAGTCTCCAGGCTTTTAAAGAGAAATTCCGCAAGCAATCTAGAGCGCCGATCAGGACTTGAGAATCAGATTCAAGAATTATTCTCCGGTGACCCTGCTTAACAGCCCAGATAGACGCGGACTTAATGGCCAAGGCTTCGGCTTCATTGTTCGTGGCTCTGCCCGATCCTGTAGTTCCCAGTAAAGAACCGCACTCAAGTGATCCCGACAAACAACACCAATTCCTGCGTTGCCCGGGTTGCCTTTTGTAGCCCCATCAGTATTGATCTTGATCCAGCCTTCAGGGGGGGGTTTCCAGCAAGAACTATCTTGCCTCTCAAGACCCTCAACCCCCTCTTCAGGATGCCCAAGAGTAGCCTGATTCTTTTCATTGGCAAGAGTAGCAACAGTTTCTGTGACTTTGCTCCAGATGACCTGCCAAACACCGTCAATCGAGGAGAAAGTGTTTCTAAATATCCTTGCGTTTCTCTCCAACCAAACTTGCCACCATATGAAGAGAAAGCCTAACTGCCAGCCAGTTCGGAGAGCTATAGACTTGAACCTGCCCCTTTTCCATTTTTCCCAAATATTAGTACGATTGAGAACACCATTAGCCCGGAGTTTAAATTGCAAGAACCAGCGTTCCCAAATCTGATGAGTAAAAGGACACTCAAAAAACAAATGGTCTGCAGTTTCCTCATGATGGAGGCATAAAGCACATTGAGAGGGGCCATTGAAACCCCTACGCCTGAGATTGTCAAAGGTGAGAAGGCCATTATGCATAAGTTGCCAAGCGAAGAAGTTCACTTTCGGCCAACCCTTTAGATGCCAAATCCTTTTCCAATGCTGAACCGGAAAAGAGTGTGGGGGAGGCTCAGGGAGGATCTCTTCATATCCAGCCTTCACTGAGTAGACACCAAGGCTACCATGGCCCCAGGCTAATTCATCTTCCTCATCCTTCCCCGTGAGGAACCTTTCTGACAATATTTTTTGCAGGATAGGCACCAACTCCGGAGAGACAGTAGTTGGCCACTCCTCCCATCGCTTAAACTTTTTAAAAGTATACCCCCCCAAATGACTAGTAAGAAGATACTTATCAATAAGGAGCCAACCCTGGGCTTCTAAGGTGGACATGATAGGATGAAGCTCGGGGAACAAAACAATAATGGGCGGATGTTGGTCCCAAGAGTCAGTCCAGAAGCGAGCCTTGTCTCCTATCCCCACTTTCCAGAATAATTGATCTTTGATAATCTGGGACCCAAGCTTGAGAGTCTGCCACACTAAAGAACCAGGACCTTCCAAGGGAAAGCGACCCACCTCATTGGGATGGACATGCCCCAAATATTTCTTGGAAAGAATTCTCGTCGAAGAGAGAGGATGGCTGAGAAACCCACCGCCAATACGAGTTTTCCGACCAAAGCCCTGTTATTAAGCATAGAGCATCTCAAGCCCAGCCCTCCTTTGTCCTTAGGCTGGGTGACTTTATCCCACCCAACCAAGGCCCATTTTTTCTTCCCTTTTGCGCCTTCCCACAAAAATCTTCTAGCCAATTTTTCCAACTTTTTCCAGATGGTATGAGGGGCAGTCAGTATTGAGAATTTATAGATCGGCAAAGCCTGAATAACTGATTTCAAGAAGGTTAATCTACCCCCATAGCTTAGCCATTTATGGGCCCAATGATTCATTTTGTCTTTGATGCCTGCTAACAGGTTCTTCCAAATATCAGCATTTAACTTTTTGAAGTGAAGGGGAACCCCCAGGTAAACAATTGGAATAGAGGACCTAGTGAATCCCAGGATGTCAATAACACGCTCCTGAAGCCGTTGGTCGAGATTGAAGAAGACCACTTTGGACTTCCTGTCATTAAGAACCTGATTTGAAGCCCTAAGGTAGACATTCAAAGTGTCTCTGATTCCTCTAGCTTCCCGAAGAGTGGCCGCACCAACCAGACCCGTATCGTCCACAAATTGTAAGTGAGTTAGAGTCTCCTCCCCAACCTTGATACCAGAAAGCCGACCTTGTTGCCTTCTCCTCGAAAACAGTCTTCCCAAACCCTCAGCCAAGAGAAGGAAGAGATAGGGAGAACAAGGGTCTCCCTGGCGGAGCCCACGGGAGGCGCCGAAAGGAAGCGAGGGAAGGCCCTTAATGAGAACAGAAAAGGAGGGAGAAGAAACACAACTCATAACCCAAGCAATCCATTCCTGAGAGAAGCCAAAGGCAGCCAGAATTTTCGACAAGAAGCACCACTCCACCCTGTCATAAGCCTTAGACATATCCAATTTAATGAACATGCCTTTGTTGCCCGAAGTTTGCATTGAGTGGATGGCTTCCTGGGCCAAAATCACCCCATACAAAATTTGTCTTCCCTCAACAAAGCCCCCCTGTTCAGGAGAAATGATGTTATGAAGAAGGGGTTTAAGCCTCTCAGCCATTATCTTAGAGATGATTTTGTAAATCACATTGCATAAAGCAATAGGCCTGAAATCAGAGATATGAGTCCCCACTTCCCCTTTCGGAATTAAAGCAATGAAGGTGTGATTGATCGCCCTGAGCATTCTGCGATTGGATCTGGATTCCTCAGTAATAGCCAGAACATCCTCCTCCAAGGTATCCCAGAAAGCCTGAAAAAATTCAATAGGAAAGCCATCTGGACCAGGAGATTTTCCAGAACTCATACCAAAGACCACATTTCTCAGTTCATCCCTATCAATGGGTCTAAGCAGGGTCTGGTTGTCCTCTTCAGAGATAAGCGGAGGAATAACATTAAGAACTTCGTTCTGAGCCTCAATATCTTGCTGCATACTTTCCTTAAAAAGATTAGAAAAGTAATCGATAGCATGGGAGTGCATACCAAGAATAGTATCAAAGACATTTCCCTGTTCATCTTTGAGAACTTCCATATTGTTCATCTGTCTCCTGGCACAAGCAGACCGATGAAAAAATTTGGTATTTCTGTCTCCTTCTAATAGACAAGTATTTCTAGCCCTCTGTTTCCAGTATAACTCCTCTTGGTTGTCAATGTCCTCAACCGCTTTTCGCAGTTCGTCATCTTCAGATTTGAGTTGCTCAGTAATTGACCCTTCCCTAAAAATTTTCTGGACCTCCTCCCATCTAGCCACCAAGGGAGCCCTTTGGGACTGGAAATCCGACTTATTTCCTTTCCTCCACTGTTTCAATTGAATTTTGACAAACTGAAGCTGTTTATGAAATTTGAACATTGCTGTCCCAAAAGGTGGGCGGCCATCTGCCCACCATTGAGAAATTTTTTGTCGAAGGTCCTCCTTTTGTAACCAAAAATTCTCAAATTTAAAAGGCCTAAAGTGCTGTCCGCTCGAAGTCCCTCCCTCAAGCAAGATGGGAAAATGATCCGAAATAGGGCCCTCCAAAATCTGGAACTTTAAAGTCCATTTAACGAAAGCCTCCTCCGAGACCAAAAAACGATCTAACTTGACCTTCCTGCTATGTGGCTCCTTTCTCTTGTTTGTCCAAGTGAAAAAAACACTAGGGCCTTGAACGTCCACTAGATTAAAGGCCTGAACTTGGGCAATCAAGAGCCGATCCCCTGGGTCTAAAGTAGGGGAGCCACCTTCCTGGTCCCGGACAGATAATTTTGCATTAAAATCCCCTGCAATAATCCAGTCAAAACACTCCCTGTTTGCTCTCATATTGTGAACAGCGTCCCATTGGAGCCTCTGGCCTTCAGGATCTTGGGCCCCATAAAAGTTGGTAATAAGGATCAGTTCAGAATTGAAGTTATTTCTGAAAAGAGAAGAAAGCACACCCCTCCAAGCTACATGATCTAAAGCAGTCCAGACCAGAGGGTTCCAAAGGGTAACAATTCCCCCTGAAGCTCCTTGGGCAGCCACGTCCATATATCCAGCTCCCCGCAAGATTTTAGTAGCGGTTTTGCTCATGATATCTAAGGACATTTTGGTCTCCTGGAGAAGCAAAAAATCGGTTTTTCGGTTTTCTAAGAGCCTTTGAACAGCAGATTGGTGGGTTCTGCTGTTTAAACCCCTAATATTCCAGGATTGAATAATCATTGAAAACCTTGTGAGCAGTAAGAATCAATGGACCTCACCAATCCTTCATTGATTAGCTTATCTCCTTGGGCAACTAGTAATTCCTTATTGGATTTTCTTCCCGCTCCTTGAGAGTTATTGTTTCTTGATCTCTTTTCCACCTGGGAAATCCCTAAAGCAGGCCTCTCTCTGTTTTTCTCTGCATTTCCCATGGTAACATCTTTTATAGCCGGCTGTGTTGGGGAGTGAATAACCAAGGCCCCTGGATTCTCTGGCTGCAGGTGCTCAGCTGGCACAGTCACCTGTTCTACTACGGGCGTGGAGGAAGGAGAAACAAGAGGTGGAGTGTTGACATTCTCATCACTCCCAACCACTCCTTCCATAGAATGGTCCTCCAGATCCACTAATGACTTGAAAATTTCATACCGATTGTTTGGCTTGAGCTGTACCTGTTCCTTGCCATTTTTCTTTTTGTTTCTCTTTCGTTTCACCTGTTCAAAGCCATCCTGTTGAGCATCAGGACCTGGAGAATTGCTAGAGGGTTCATTGACCGGACTAGACTTACCCTCTCTAGGGCGGTTTGCCATTCCACTCGGAGCCTCCGTTTTTGTGCTCACTGCGTTTGGGCAGAACCTTGCCAAATGTCCATGCTTATGGCATACACGACACCTGAAAGGTAGGGCCTCATAGTCTAACTGCTGGATCCAGGGTACTCCTGCTAGCTCAAGTTCCACCTCGGCTGGTAGAGGCTGACTGATGTCCATCTCTACACATATTCTGGCAAATACAGCAGAATTGCCCTCTATGGTATCTTTGGAGACTCCCAGAAATTTACCTAGGGAATTACCTATTAATTCCAAAACCTGCTCGCCCCAAAACTCCATCGGGAGAGCGTACAGCCGGATCCAGACCGGGACAGCCGTGGGTTCGATGCGGGGGTCGAAACCCACTCTCCAGGGTTGGATAAATAACCCTGCTACTTATCACGCAATGTTAAATGAAATAGCCTTGATAATTTATAGATGAATGTGGATGTGATTATTTATCAACTTGTTGATAGTAAGAGCGATTTGGAGATTAGTCGATTGAAATAAAACTATGAATTGAAACTATGATTATTATTTCTTGTTAATACAACTTATGAAATAAAGTTTGTAATAGAAGGGATACCTTGGATTAGAAATATGTTTTATAGGTAGCAAGACCTAATAAATCTTATAAATGAGAGGAGAAGATAATTATGCTTAAGATGGTTATTCCAAGGCCTATGAATTTTATCACGTGCAGTGATAAATATTTTAGTTACCTCATCATGGAGATGAGGGTAACTAAGTATTTAAGATTAGATGATACACCATGGGGTGCGATATCTAATCTTCAAGGCAATCATTTATATACTAGTCTTCATGGATAGTATGGAGAAGAGTGATTCCCTTATGTGTGGGATAAACACCTAACACTATGGTCTAGTTGTTGTACATTCATGCAGAATGTAAAGACCATTTGAGTGTTTTCATACCATAAATGTATGAGGGTTTTATAGAAGTTGGCAACTTCTACTCAAGAGTGACTCTGACCAAGTCTTAATAGCTCTTGCAAATTTGATGCATTGGTGACTTACAATTCACTTGTAATATCTTTGTATTAGATCATGATTATGTCCTTCTCAATTGGGGTTGTTGATAGATAATATAGATGTGATAGAAGGTATCTAGCATAATATAGAGGAGTAGTAGATGATATACTATATACAATGTAGAGCATGTAAGAAATATGGAGAGTATGAGACCTCTATTTTATGTCATTGTAATATTTTTGTGAGCCTTCATTAATGATAATTTTATGAGTAGTTATAGAATTTTCTTATGAGTTTTACATGCTAAGTATATTTTCATTATCATATATTTAATATTGTATGCTTATTTTATATCTTGTGGTTGATTTTTTTCTAAGTATTAAGCATAAAAATCTAACAGTGGTATAAGAGCATAAGGGAGATTGATATGAGATAAAGAGAGCCACAAGATAGATTGAGATGAGATAAAAAGATTTTATTTTCAGAAATTTTTAAGTTATTTTTTATCTAGTATTTCCACGGGGTTGTAGGAAAACTCGTGAAGACTAGGTCTTAACATAGATCTCATTCCACTAGATTGAAGGATAACTAGTGAAGTTAATTGATTTTTAGATATCTAGAGATTTGCATGTATTTGCTTGCTACTATCTAAGATTTTGTTGCAAAAAATTAGTTCTCAAAATTTCAGAAGCTTCCTATAATGGATAGAGAATAATTTCTTATTTGATTGCCTAAAATCCTATGTGCTTTCCTCGTGCAAGGATTAGTTCTTTATTGCAGAAAAAGTAGACATTGAAGATAAAGGAGGTCCAAGAAAAAGGAGCCCTATGGTGCAAAACTGATAAAAAAACTCACAAACAATCTACAAAATAAAAAGAGAAATGGTAATAGAAACTAGAGCTTTCTTGTATTTATTTTCTAAAACAATGCAGTTACAAAGACCAACATCCTTTACAATTTTGAAATTCGCCTATAATACCCAGTTTTCCCTTTTCCTGCCTAAAACTATTCATTTGAAACTTGAATTTTGGAGGCAAATGTTCCCGGGGTCATAACTCCTTGATCGTTGCTTGGATTGACTATTAGTATATATTTTCGAAAAGCTCTCGAAAAGAGCTACAACATAATAATATCATATAGGGACTATGACCATTTTTCACCCCTCTACGAGGCCTCTAAGGCCTTCAAAATTCACCCTTAAGTTTTAGTGGTAGAATTTTCACCATTTTGGCAGGATTCAAACTAACTAGTTTTAGAACAGAATAAAATTAATACAAATTTTGGATGATGCAAGATCACTCTTACACCACTGGATGCTCCTGCATCACCCTATTGGATATTGAAGAAATAGGAGACTCAAGAAAGAAATACCCATAAAATATTAGAGATTGCAGATTAAGGAGACCCAAGAAGGAGGTTCCTATAGAAGACTGAAGACTCTGAATTGAAGAAATAAGAAAGCAACTCTATTGCAAATTAAGAAGGAGGTGACCCAAGAAAGAGGTCCCATTGAAGAACTTATAGATTTGGAAGAAATAAAATTTAAGATTGAATATAGATAAGGACTAATAAAATTCCTACTAAAGATTTGAAAAGTTGCAGAAGTTGAAGATCCAAGAGAAGATATATCATGCAAACTTAGAATAAGAAAGAAGAATAAGGCTAGAGAAGCCCTGATGAGAAATTGAAGAAGTGATTTGTATCAAGTAGGTTTTACCATGCAACTCCAATGTGTAGGTGTTATTTTTAGCATGATAAATAGCATTCCTATCAAATTTATAGGGTTTACCTAGCAAGAGCCCACAACAATCCATCTCTGTGACATCACACCTAACTTTATCCACAAACTTGTCACCACAAGTAAAATTCAAAGTGCAAGTGTGGATGATGTTGGATGTGGAGTCTACATCTTTCCACCCAAGTGAATATGGTTGGTGATGTGGCTTGATGGTAAGTTTCAACTTCTCCACAAGGGACTTTGCAATGAGGTTATTTTGTGATTTGTTATCTATGATACAATAAACATAGTAATCATGTGTAAGGTGGGCTCTAGTGACAAACAAATGGTCACGCCCCCTTGAGTAAATGCATTGGATATGAGGGTAAATTTGTTCAGTTTACCCTTTAAAGCAGGATATTCTTCTTCTGTCCTTGTAGCCAAAATGGGACCATCTTGTGGTTCCTCATGTGTAGGTTGTACAAATAGGGATTTATTCTTCTTAAAATTCTCAAAAGTATAGCATTTGGATTTTACATGACCATGCTTTTTATAAAATTCACAATACAATGAATAAGAAGGATCTTTTACATGAAAGGAAGAAGAATGTGCTTTAGGAGAAATGGGAGGAGAAGAAGAATGAGAATTGTTCTTCACCTTCTGTTGATGATGATTCTCACCTTTGGAAGAGCCCTCCTATGATGAACGAGACTTTTGATATGCACCAAATTTATCCTCTCCAAGAATTGCATGATTGAATGCCACATCCAAGGTGAGGAAAACATTGAATTTGATTTCCCTAAAAATATGATCTTGCAAGCCTTGAGTGAATTTATTAATCAACTCCTCTTCTAAATATTTCACACCAAGAAATACCCTTAACCTATTAAATTGGAATATGAAGTTAGAAATATACATCCCATAGGTTTACCTCATTCTATACCACTTGGTAGTGAGGCCACTTTGGTAGTTTGGTGGAAACAATGTGTTTTTCAAAATTTGAGTTAATTCTTTCCAAGTCATTGTGGCATTATGGCTCTGATACCAATGATGTAGAATCCAAATGTGAAGCTATTTTATTCAGCACATAATGTAAATGATATAGGATACAATGCAATCTCATGTAGGTTAAGTGGTTGCAACAATCTGCCACATATGGCCAACCACTTAACTAATAGCTAACAACATGCTAACCTAGGATGAAAACTAACTACTAGAAGACAAAGGATATATCTAACAGCTAACTAACACCTAAAAATATGCTAACAACCTATTTCTAACATGGGCATACTATGCCTCACATGAATACAAAGTGCAATGAAATAGGAATAATAAATAATAATTTATTAACTAATGGATTTGCATGGTAAAACCTACTTGATACAAAGCACTACACCTACTTCCAATTTGATGTTAAGTTATAGGCAAGTAAGGAAGCCACTAATTTAAGCACTCATTTTAGCTTCCACTAGCATGAGTTCCACACAAAATGAAGAAAAAGCACCATCTAAAGAACATGAAAATAAAGAAGTTTCACTCCCACTTAATTAACAATCACAAGAGCAAGTGGTTAAGGAACCCACAATTCTCACTCATGAGAAAGATGCCATCCACTCCATTGGTATAATTTTGGGTATACCTACAGCTATAGAACCACTTGTTCCATAGAATTTACCTTTGTCTTTTCCCACTCCCACCATTTTACACATGGAGGAGCAAGCTAAGGTTACTTCATTCACTGAGCACCGACAGAGCCTTCTAGGCAAGATGCCACAAGACTTGCAGGATACTCCGCAGGGAGTCATGCATAAGCATCACAATACTCACTCACCACAGGTTAGAGGTAGAGTTTGGGTTCCTTTGTATGAGATCCAATTTCAAGAGACACCATTTTAGGACCCTCTTTTGGTACCTGATCCTATTTTTAGCCCTACAATAGCAGTGGCACCTGATTGTCAGCTTTCGCTCATTTCAGATAGATTTTTTGATATGAAGACTCATCACACTGGATAGGGTTCATCCACTTCATACCTTGTCACTCATCGCAATCACTTTCCACACATGGCTCACTGGATTCCTCACCATGAGATGGCCCATGACTTTCCACATTTGTTGAGAGCATTGTGGTCTGGTGCTTATATAGTTGGGAGGAGTGTGTAGGATAACTTAGGCTTATCCACTTAAGCCTAAGTTAATATATTATTATTTATTATTCCTATTTCATTGCACTTTGTATTCATGTGAGGCATAGTATACCCATGTTATAAATAGGTTGTTAGCATATTGTTGGGTGTTAGTTAGTTGTTAGAGATCTCCTTTGTCTTCTAGCAGTTAGTTGTCATCCTAGGTTAGCATGTTGTTAACCATTAGTTAAGTGGTTGGCCATGAGTGGCAAATTGTTGCAACCACTTAACCTACATGAGAATGCATTGTATCCTATATATATTTAAATTATGTGCTGAATAAAATAGCTTCACATTTGGATTCTACATCATCTCAAGGTAGAAGATTGCAAGGAGTAGCTCTTGAAAGAAGAATTTGGAATAATTATCACCATCTGACAATAAGCTCAAAAGGAAGAAGGATTTGGCAAGAAGTTTTCCAATCTTTGAAAAGCATTTTTGAATATCTTAAGAAATTCATATTCTTGAGGAGAAGGCCAACAAATAGGTCCAATTTGAAGTCAAATTTTGACAAGAATATTGGATGATAAAGAAGCTAGAAGATCCCACTATATTTCAAAGTTTTGAAGACAACCATAAAGGATTTAAAGGTTGATTTGTGAGGGAGAAGATTGTTTATTTTTACAATAGAAGTTGAAGAATCACTGGACAACATTACACCAAAAAGGATCTTTAAGGGTGATTTTTTAGTCATCGTCTATGAGGGCATCGTAAAAACTTTGCATCATACAACGATGGCTAAAAATCACCTCAAAAAACCACCCTCTTAGTGTCTAATAGGGTGGTTTAAAACTGCCTTATTAAGGCTATGAGGGGGTTTTAAACCACCCTCTTAGCCCTAAGAGGGTATTTTAAACCATCCTCATAGCCCTAATAGGGTGATTGTAAACTGCCCTCTTAAAAGAGGGCAGTTGAAAAATATAAACCACCCTCTTAGAAGAAGATGATATAAAACACATGAAAATCTATCCTCTTTGATTTTTATTACAACTCATATGATTGTATTTTAATAAAATGGTGGTTTACAAATGTAGAGGAAAATTGAAGTGTTTTAATCATTTAAGTGCAACCACATATAGCTGAAGTTTTCATTGTAACTTATTTGGATTGGATTTGGGAAAATTTAGAGAAATTTTAAAAGCTTTAAGGTGAATCAGTGTTGGAAAACAAATGTAAGCAATGTATAAACTAAGCTCTCCACCAAAGAAACAAATATGTTGAATCCAAGAATAGATGATGCAAGTACTACATGCCTAACAACAAAGCCCACATGAAGAATCTTAAACATGGTCATTTGCATATGAAAGAATGATGTTTTCTAAAACCAGTTGTTTTTCATTAATTTAATTTTAAAATTTTCTTCATGACTTGAAATATGAATAAAATAGTCCACCTTTAGAGAAATTGTAGACCATTCACTCAAAAATTTTGAATTAGAAGATATCCTCTTCGGTCCAAATACAACATAAAAAATAGTAACAATCCATTTTGAATTGTAAAAGTCATAGGATATTCTCTTTCTACTCGAAAGTTTTGAATTGTAAGATATCATCTTTCTCCTCTATGATTTTATGATGCAGGAATCCGTTACTCATATCTGAAGTTGATATTTTTTCCTTTTCAGCATTATTCTCTCTCTCCCTCATTTCATTGTTTTTGAGAGAAACTTTACTAGGTTCTTTGATTGATTCTTTCAAACCATTTGCTTCAATTGGCATTGTCTTGTCCAAAAAGTTCAATATATTTGTGTCCTTTTTAGCTTCTAAAATAGGCTTCAAGCCATTTTGAATGGTAGTTGATTCCACTTTACTGGAATGAGATTCTTTTGCAAAGAATATTTTATTGTCAGTTAAGTTTTCTTCAGACCCTATGATTTTGAATTAGTAAAAAGTTGTAGCGACCCCAGGACACACGCACCACTCTTTTTACGCTACTTACAATGTATTAAAAACCCAAAATGAAATGGAAGACAATGAAAAGAATATAACATGGAAATAACAAAGATGGATATCTTTATTTGTATTGAAACCTAGTTACATGTTGGTCCCTCTTAGGGATACCCATTTCAATACAATAAGGTTACAAATAGGCAAACAGTGCTCCTTTCACAAAGAGGTGGTGCGCTTTCAAAAGCTTCCCAGTTCCACACACAAAAATGTATGAGGGCTTACATATACCTCCTTCTCCAGGCCTATTTCCTAGAGGGATCCCTTTTGCTCTCGTATGTTGTAGATTTCATCTGATGAACCTGTGGCCCTGTAATGAACAAAACAATAACACACACTTAGATGTCTGAGAATACCTCCTCGGATGAGGTTGTTAGCAATGAATATAACAAATGAAAGCAAGTGCAAATTAGACTAATGTTATGAGTGTGAATGAATGAATTGATGTTATGCTAAATAAAATAATGAATCTAATGTCTAAACCCTAAGCTAACCATGCGTGCCACTATCCAATATAACGACCACTAAAGTGACTCTCGTCCTCTTTGCTCTGAAGCTATGGATTAAAGCTTGTATCTGATGTTGAAATAATGGTTGCTATGATCTCTAATTTATCAGGGCTTTGCCATAAATATTATATCCAAGGGAACTCTCCAAGTCTTGAAATCTCTCCTCAATGACCTATCCTGCTAAATTTGGGATAAATTATCTAGATCCTTGGTGCTCTTAGGCTTGCACCTTTTATAGTGTGAAACCCTAGGTTTATGTCCAAGCCCTAGGAATAAATTTCTCATGCATAGTGAGAGTAAGCATGAGAAGCTTTTTATCATTTGTCTATGTTTGGAGACCAGTTAACTAAAGCCTAAATAGAAACTCAAGTCTCCTATGTGAACTGGTCATGAAAAGGAATGCAATGTTACTCCCACTCACCTTTATTGCATGTAGACTACCACTTCCGCCCTTGATTAGACCTGTTTGTCAAAAAAATTGCTTTTATATTTTAGTCATTGTCATCTATAGTGGATAATATTTGGCCATTGTCATCTGCAGTGACTAAGGTCTAGCCTCTCTAGGCTTGAGCAGCTAAGATATGGTCTCTCTTGGCTTGAGCAGCTAGGCTTGGATGGCTTGAAAAGGCCCCAAATGAGTGGTGATAACCACTGTTGATGCTTGGAAAGTCCAAGATTATGTCATCTGATCTTATGAATGTGTCTATGTGAGTAGCCCCCCTAAGAATGACACATTTTAGGTGTCTACAGATGAACCTTTTTACGACACACTGTGTGGAAAACACAACGTTGAGCAAAAATGTAGACTGATCTATTTTATAGGGTGTATGATGATCAATGTTTGATCAATGCCAGATGGCCCAATCATGCAATATGGAACGCATCCTTTGAATCATCACCTCAATGTTCAAAGGACTTAGCTCAGTGGCTTGGGCATGTTAAATTGCACTCATTCCTCAAACTCAATCGAGTAGCTTCAGCTACCACAAAAATTTTGACCGATAGGAGAGCTATAATTAAATGTGTCATGTCTGCTTATGTTCCCAACAAATAAGGGAAATTTGTGATTGTTGTATGCAATGATTCATAGGACAAACATGATTTTGATCTGATCAAGTAATCTTTTGTTGATTTGATTATGATTATATTGAAGTTTTGAACTACTTCCTCACATAATGGATTGGTGAAGAAATGACAATGAATGAAGCGACAAGTCGCTTGACCAATATGACTAATTTGGTTCCTTTCTTATCATTTGTTGCTTTTAAGGGGCAATCACACATCCAAGTGTGATTCCAATTGTTTATGATAATCATCCATCCCTATCCCAAGGAGTGGTCCATCTATCAATAGCCTTCTTAGGGAGTTAGGATAAGTGATTCTATTTATGTTCATATTCTATCACTTTGGCTTAATGTTTTTGGTATCATAGGGAAATTAGGATGATCCTTTCACACCTGTGGAGCAGTCCGACCATCTTGGTATTCTTCGGGATTGAAGGGTGGCATATCGTAATTCCAAAATGATTTTTTTTTACCCCAAGCAGCCTTATGGTAGCCTACTAATATCATAAAAATGCATTGAGTTTGAATCACCGCAATCACCAAGTGGATAGAGTAAGTAACTGGATATGAGGCCTGCTCGAGATTATGTTTATATGTGATTTTTTTGTTATTTTAGTCATTAAGATGACTTCAATTCATAAAATTGCGTTTATTTAATGTTTTTATTATCCCCCATGGAAGGAATTTTCTTGTTTTTATCTATGGAGTAGGCCGTTGTCAGGTCTAGCAGCCTCTAAGTCTCTGCCTATGGTCATTGTCGCCTTGAGCGGCCACAAAGTTCAGGCCACTGACATCAGCAGCAGCCAAGGCATAATTTTAAAATATATAAAATGTATTTTTAGGGTTTTGACCTGTCACTTTCGTTTGCTGTCAATTCAATTTTCAAAGCTCTGGTGAGACAGAAATAGTTGCAATTTCTAAAGTTACTTGCGTCAAGGACATGGTTGCGTAGGGTGAGGTATTAGCTGTTGGAGGAGCTAGAGATTCTCAGGTATTCTTTCAAACCCTTACCTCTTTTCCACTTTTGGGTAAAACTAAACCTCACTAAGTAATCGGTAAATGAACCTCACTAAACCTGTTGGTAACAAATGGAATCCATAGTTAGACTTAGTATCGGTTTTTAAGTGGTGGGTTGGTCCCCATTTTTGTTTTTTTTTTCAATTTTTTTACATTTTACGACCTAGGTTTCACGGGTTTGTCATATTACCTTTCGGTTTTTATCACTTAAAGCAACAAAAATTTGGCCGATGTCGCTCGGAGCAGCCAGGTTTGAACCCCAACGGTCAGAAATTTGATCATTGGGCTTTGGCCGCTGCTGTATCCAGTATCCAGATTTCGACCGCTGTAGGAGACAGCGGCTAAGCCCCTTAGCCAATTTTGCATAAATTTTTGCTTTTATTAGATTTTTTGAGATAGTTTAATAATTTTTTTTGGAATTTTGAACTACTCTTTAGCATATTTTGCACACCTAGGTGCATTTATTTCCCCATATTGCTCATATTTAGGAGAGTGTTATATTTTTTTTATGTTTTATTAGGATTTATTCCTTAGATGCATTGTAGTTATGTTTCATCTTTTTTTCATTTTTCTTAGATCCTTACTGCTTGGGATTGGGACCTGAAGCTCATGACTGACCTTCTACCTCTTCTGGATGCCACTGATTGGAGGTGGCTTAAGGCTTGTAGGCTCCAGTATGTTACCATATTGCCTCACATTACATCATACCAGGCTTGCCTTATGGCTTTCGCCCATCGTTGGGACCCTTGGACTAATACTTCCACCTCCCGATCGACGAGATGCCCATTACGTTAGAGGATGTGTACAATATATTTTAGATCTCTTTTTATGGAGTGGCTATTATTTCTTCGACCACTAATGATCAGGTGGTTGTCTTCACTTGGGTGTTCGGAGGACGCTCTAAGGCAGCCCTCAAGGACACCAAGTCTAGGGGAGTGTTTATTATATGCTGGTATCGAGAGTATGTTTTCATAGTGAGGCATGTTGTATTGTTGATGGTCATCAACAACATCCTTATCCTAGACTGTTCAGGCTTGAGGTTCCCTTGGAACCTCCTTGCAATGGTTTAGGACCTGATGGAAAATGAGGTGCCCATCATCTATGCATGGGGTAGGTATCTATTGACTCGGTGTTACGACAAGCTATACCACATCCACTGAAGGGGTCATGTCAACATCACCTGTAGTTGGCTCTTACAGATCTGGGGATGGCAAAACATTAGGGTAGATCACCCTAAGGGGCTTCCTATTAATATCATAGTTGTGGATGAGTGGATGCAATGCTATGGTGTTATATGGGCTAGAGGGAGCGAGGAGCACAAGAGCTGCACTTTTGCAGGGGAGTTGTCTCATTATACTAATACTTTCACCAGACTCTAAGCATATAGTGCTCATATCATGAGTGTCCCAATTGGGATGACCCTAACAACTTTACTGCTAGGACACAACACGAGCGATGGCTCGTTGACCGCAATATCACCATCTGGGATTACTTCTTCTACTCTTAGGTTCTTCGTCAGTACGGGTTGTAGCAGGATGTACCACTAGTACCATTTTATATAGGCACATAAAAGTAGAGAGAGACCTCCCTTCTCGATAGGTTACAGAGCTAGCTGGTGAGGAGGATGCCACAGCTGTTGATCCTAGAGTAGCTAGTGGAGTCAGATATATTTGCATGGTGGTGGGATGACCTGATGTGGTGCAATGAGGGTAGTCTCGATTGAGAGGATGATGGCAAATATGGGGCAGATCCATAGGGGTGCAGGATTCTTGCTAGGACTACAATGTGGGGCTAGCAGGCAGAGTAGGTTGCAGTGGAGGAGTAGGAGGCTCCTAAGGAGGTGAAGGAGGAGATGGAGCCTGAAGAGAGAGATTTTCCTCTTAGGACATAGCTGCATGGTATAGATTCTAAGCTCCAGTCGGCCAATATATAGGTACAACAGTGTGATGCCATCATAGCTCAGTGGGATACCACTATAGCGCAGCTTTTAGACCAGATTCAAGCTTTACAAGTTTCTATGGAAGGAGCTTCTTGGATGCAAGTTATTTTTGTTCCCCCTACTCCCAAGGGTCATTCAAAGGTAGCTATTGAGGATGAGATCAGTCATCTACAAGGTTTGCTGGATGAGAGTGATGTACAGATTGATGAGGACACAACCCATATTGTTGCTCTTTCAAGGCATATCAGGAGGCTAGGAGCCATCCCTCAGGAGAGAGGATCCATAGGTGGGTCACAGGTCAGCAGGAGTTCTACCACAGGTTGTCTTCCATCCAGCCTGGTCATGGGGCCCGGACTCGTATTGAGAGACCAGCAGGGTCTAGCTTGAACCATTCTTCTAGAGATCCAACCACAGGGGGTGGTGTTGCAGGGGGTGTAGGCCCAACATTTTGATTGATGGTTCACTTGGTTTTGATTCATTTTTGAGATCAGCTGACCTTAATGACTATAGCCCATGGGCATTTTTGTATATCCATGGACTTGACACATATACTTTAATGATATGTTTGCATTATGACTCATTACATGTATCATTTATTGCTCGTCTTTGTTGTTATTTTGTTTTATGATGTGATGTGATGATGGCATTATGATGACTTGATGTATATGTTAGATGATAGATGATATTGTAGATGCTTATATGGATGTGTAGATGCTTATATTATTTGATGATATGATGTGATGTATTTTTATGATGAATGATGAATTCATGATTGTATGCAAATGGATATTGCCTATATATTTTATGATGTGCTTTATGATGTAATGATGGGTGATTTGGTTTTTGTGTTTATGGATGTGATGTTATTTGTTAAATGCATGTTTAATTTTGTTTTAATTGTATGCATCTAACTTGTGTGATGGGATGGTATAAACGAACCTGTATGCTCTAATTACTTAAAACATAAGGAATGCATATGACATTGACAATCTTAATGGGTGATACCACATAAAGTAAAAAATTAATCATGAATTTAAATAATCACTCATCATAAGAATTTATTAAGTATTCATATATGAGATATAATGGTGTGAGATGTATATTCTTTATAAGTTTCTATAAATTAAAAGATATAAAGTAGTCAGTGACCGTCTATATACTATTTCTAATATATATGTGGTATCTCTCCTACTATGTTGATACCCCTAATTTATATAATGTTATAATGAAAGTGATGGTGTGAATGATGATATGATTTGTTGCTATGTAAGAATTTTAGGGCTTTTTAGAGATTCAAACACTCTATTTACCCTATCAATGACTGCGTACTGCTTTTTAAAATTAGGCTTTCATCATGGTCCTAGATACTCATTCTCCCTGTGTGTGCAAATAAATATATTTAGATAGAATCCATGCATTTCCTCCAATGTCAAGCAGGATTCTTTTAGCTCATTGCTAATATCGAGGATCCTCAAGTGTTCATATTATTCTTATCTTGGACTCAGTTGGACTATACCACTAGGCAGTTTTGAGTTACCTAAGCTAGCTCATCCACATTCAAACATTGGTCTATACAAATACCAGGAGCTTTTGTGATAGACATATCATCATGTGTAAGGATTTCTCCTTCCAGTTTTGTGCAATATTGAGAATTCTAGGGATTCAAGTTCTATTCCTTTATTTTTCTTCATTCAGTTGGGATACTTGCTCATACTTAGTGATGAAAATCACTATTTATTTTGACTGATTTTTTTTGTTTTCTTTTGAGCAAGGGATTCTTGTAGTGATGATAATCACTATTTTTTTTTCTTTTGATATTTTGAGTTATGATTTTGGGCATTAATGTTTGAATTTTGAATAATTTGAACTTTCAATTTGAGATTTGAATTTGACTTTGTTTTAGGATTTTACCTATATTTATGAAAGCAAGGGATATATGCAGTGATGATAATCACTAATTTTTGGGTAGGATACAACTTGTCCTTTTTCCAATTCTCAACACCTCTAAACCAGTTGCATAGGGGGATAAGCAAGGAAGTTCCCTTTTACTTTTGGTAACCTAGACCACTTTGTAGTTTTCATCTTCCCGTTTACCAACTAGAATTTAGTATTGTAATTAGTGGTGGGATCCTGAGATATGCTAGGATTTATCACCACTAGACCTTATTCTCTACTAACCAAGATGGTTTTCCACAAAATTTGATAAGATCACTAGGTATGGTTTATTAATCGAAAAACCTTGGTATACTATGTATAGCAACAGATAATGGTTGTGTTGAAAAACACAATGACACACATGTGTTGATGGAGGTATGGATTTGAATGGTTTGTGAGACAAATTGTGGTATCACTTTAAGGCTCTCATGATATATGCAACTGTAGTGGATATGAAAATGTAATGCAATTATGTGGATGCAATATGTGAGATGCAATTGTTTTTGTATTTTTTATTTTTATGTTGTTTTTGTATTTTTTTTTAATTTGACCAAAGGGCTTATTGTGCCTTTGGGGCTTTTTGGTTTTTGACCAAGTAGCATGAAGTACCCTTGGAGATTTTTGATTTCAACCAAGTGGGATGAATTACCCTTGGAGCTTTTTTATTGTAGTTGACCAAATGGTTTGAATACCCTTGGAGAATTTTTTATTGGAGTTTACCAAGCGGTTTGTATACCCTTGGAGAATTTTGAATTGATTTTGACCAAGCGACTTTGATGCCCTTGGAGCATTTTGATTTGATTTTGACCAAGCATCTTGAATGTCTTTGGAGAATTTTGAATTTTATTTTGACCAAGTGAATTTGATACCCTTGGAGCCTTTGATTGTATTTTGAATTTTTATGTTTTTATGATTTATTTGTGTTTTTGACATATTTGAATGTTTTTGTGTTTTATGTGTAGAATGTCTTCAAGTGAATTATATTGATAGTTTTAGGCTCTTCAAAACCATATAATGATATAAGGCGATATGCTCTAGGCCCAACCCTTTATGAAATTATGTACGGGCCTATCCAATTTACAGTGAACTTGTCTCGCAGGTGTGACGAAAAATTTGAATTCTATTGGTTTTCTATGAGCACTATATCTCCAACCTTGAATTCTCTTAAGTGGAATTTACTATTGTAAGCTCACACAAGGTAATATTGGTAAACACAAAGATGCTCTAAAGCATTGACTCATCATTCATCGAGAAGCATCAACTGATCAAGGCGGACTTACCGTGCGACATCATCATCTATGTAGTCTTTTAATGTTATGCGTATAGTTAGAATTTCCAACTCTAGTGGCATAATGGCCTCAGTGCCATATACTAGTGAAAATGGGGTTGCCCCAGTGGGCATCCGTATACTAGTCTTGTATGCCCATAGTGCAAGAGGTAATTGCATGTGCCAATCCTTATGATTGTCTTGCACCATCTTCCTCAAGATGGAGACTATTATTTTTTCAAGGCTTCTGCTTGCCCATTTGCTTGTGGATAGTAAGGCATTGAAAAACTATGATGAATATGGTATTTTTCATTAAAGCATGCACATTTTTGTTCATGAAAGATGGTCCATTATCAGATATTATCTTCGAAGGGACCCCAAAATGACTTGTGATATTATGGAGTATAAACTCCACAATCCTTGGTACAATTGTCGATGTTAATGGGATCGCTTCAACCCATTTAGTGAAGTGTTCTATGGCCGTTATGATGAATGTGTGTCGGCTTGAGGACGGGGGTGAGATCTTCCCAATCAAGTCTAGTCCCCACTACGAGAATGGACATGTTGCCTGGATGGGTTGCAAGGCTTGTGATGGTAAATGTGTTAGATTTGCATGATGCTGGCACTTAATGGATTTCTTGACATACTCGTAGCAGTCCCTTTCCATGGTGGGCCAATAGTAACCCATTCTCAAGATGCACTTAAATATGGCCATGCCACTGAAGTGACCACCACACGTGCCATCGTGAGCTTGCAAAATCGCCCAAGATGCTTCCTGGGGCTCAAGACAATGGAGTAATACTCCACCATATCCTTGTCTGTAGAGGATTTCTCCTAGCAAGATGTATCTAGTTTTTTTCTGTTTGAACGTCCGCCTTTCAGTATGTGACAACCCTTGAGGTACTATTCCAAGTTTCAGGAAGTCCCGCAATTGGCAAAGCCAATCCTAATAAGCTATGACTTCTATAGAAAATATGGCTTGCTTTTCCTACATTATCGATATGGTGAACACATATTGAGGAACAAATCTATGGTGTATGGTTGCACCACACTCCATAGGTCCTTGGGAGATCAAAGACCCCCAAGGTGTCGTTTGCAAGAAATATCTAGCTATGAAGTACCAATCCTGATTTGTTTCGTTGTTGATCATGTTGACTAATTCTTGATTGTCTAAAGCTTCACAATGTATTGCTAAGTGTGAAAACACTTTCACATGAATGGTTGTAAAATTTGTAAACAAATTCTAAGGGATTAAAGATCCCAAAGAGGCCATGGTGTCTACAAATCTATTCGACGTATGAGGGATTGCATCGATATTGTCCCATTCCAACTATGATAGGTAGGTGTCAACAAGTTCCTTATAAGTCTTCAGGAGTGGGCACCTACATTGAAATAGTCCTTTGACCTAGTTTACTATGAGCAAGGAGTAACCAAAGATATTCAAAATTTTAATGCCCATTACTATGGCTATTTGGAGTCCCAAGATCAATGCTTCATATTCTATGTTGTTGTTTGTGCAAGGGAAGTCTAGTTTGAAAGATAAGGGCAATGGAGCATCCTGTGATGTGATAAAGACAATCCCTGCTCTACCTCCTTGTTCACACTTCAAACCATCAAAGAACAATGACATGTATTTTTCTTTCTTAGGTTATTTGAAATCTAGTGGATCTGATAATGCAAAGACCACATCATCAGGCAATTCTATTGTGAGAGGCTTGTTATCCTAAAGAGGCACCTCTGCTAAGTGATCTACTATGACTTGTCCCTTGATGGACTTTTGTATTATGAAATCTATATCAAATTCTATCAATAGCATAATCCACTTTGCGGTACGTTTATTTTGATATGTCTTGCTCATCATGTACTATAAAGGATTTTTTTTTATATGAAGTAGGTCATATGGCTCATCATGTAGTGTCGCAACTTTTGAGTTGCAAAAACCATTGCTAAACACAACTTTTCAACATACACATATCCTAGCTTGTAACTCACCAAGGTGCAACTAATGTAATATATAAGCTTGCTCTTTATCTTGTGCATTCTTTTGGGCTAACATGGTGCCCATTACGAAATTAGTAGCCGATATATACAATGAAAATGGTATGTCTAGCCTTAGTGGAGCCAATAATGGCAGTGTTGCCAGATAAGTTTTAATCTCTACAAAGGCTTGATGGCATTCTTTGTCCCAATGAAAGGGGACCTCCTTGTGTAGAAAATAATTCATAGGTCAGAACTTGTCTGATAATTGTGCGATGAATATTTTGATGGATGCTATCTTGCCTTGTAGGCTCCTTAGCTCCCTAATGTTGGTAGGGGCAACCATTTCCAATATATCCTTTACCTTTGCAGGATCGGCTTCAATACCTCTCTTGGATACTATGAATACCAAAAGCTTATAGAAAGTTACACCAAATACGCACTTCTCAGGATTCAATCAGACATTATGCTGAATGAGGTGGTTAAAGACTTGTCTAAGGACTTCAGTGTGCCCTTGCCACAATAGGGACTTAGCCAGTAAGTCATCCATGTAATCCTCTAAGATATTATGCATATAGTCATGGAATATGTATGTCATGGCCCGCTTATATGTGGCACCAGCATTTTTTAGACTGAATAACATAACTTTATAATAGAATGTTCCCCACGAAGTAATAAAAGTAGTTTTATGTTGATCTTCAGGCTTAATCTAAATCTGGTTGTATCCAAAAAAACAATCCATTAGGAAAAGCATCTCATGACCTATAGTTGTGTCTACAAGAGCATATATATTTGGCAATGGGAATGAATCCTTTGGTGTTGCCCTATCTAAATATCTAAAGTTTATGCAAATACAGACTCTTACATTGGGCTTCCCCATGGGTACCATGTTTGACACCCACTCAGGGTAGTCAATAGTAACTATGAACACTACATCCAGTAGTTTTTGCAATTCGTTCTTCACCATCAAAGTGACAGTTGGATGCATTTTCCTCATCTTTTTCTTGATTGGCTTCTTCATGGGATCTAATGAAAGGTTGTGAATGACTAACTTTAGATCTATCCTTGGCATGTCTTTGTAAGTCCAAGCAAAAATATTTAGCCTCTCTTTGAGGAGAGGAATTAGGATGGATTGTTCCTCTGGAGATGGGCTTTCTTTGAACTTGAATTTTATTGGTTGGGTAGGATCATTGCTGATGTCCACCTCAAAAGTCACTTCTATAGCCATATGTGACCCATCCTCTAGTTGATAAGGCATGGGTATGAAATGAATATCATCAATAGGATTTATAGGACCTACTGACTCAGGATCTAAACCAACATGGAAGACGTCATATGCACAACCTGATGCAAAATAGAATGGGTGTAACATCTCTTCATTGGGGAAGAGTTCCTTAGGATCTATGGGTAAATCAGTGCAATCCAAATCGATATCCTCTACATCAAGATGCAATGATTTGGTAGGATCTGCTAGATTATGAAGTGGAGTGGTCCAATCAATAGAGATCATGTTGATGAATGGTATGAAATATCCAAGACCACATGGGTGTAATCTTGTTTCAAGGGGTTTCCTTCCATACTTGTGATGAGGTTATGGTGGTTTGGGGATGAATGGGTCCTCCCTATGCATCATGTGAGTGGTTGGATTCTCTCTATGCATAGACTATGAAATGGGATCATTTGGCTCAAGGATATCTCAGAATATGGGCAGAGGGGGATTGACCATGCAGTGAATAGCCCCTAAGTCAACAGGTCTTCTGAGGAACCTTAATACAGGAACTACGGTATGCAGTGCCACCTCTATCTCTACCAGCATGTCGACTTGTTGCAAGTGGCGAGGCCCAAGATAAGCCATCTCAGTTTCAGAGTCAAATTTGTCATTGCTTATCCAAAAACTATTAGCATTGGTATGTGGCTCTAAGACAAGGGGCTCATGCCTTGGCCCCAAGTAGTCCATATCTGTTTCATCTTCATATTTTTCATCACTTATGAATAATCCATTTACATTTATCTCTTGCTCAAAAATCAGGGGTTGATGGTTTAGGCCTAAGTAGGCTCTTTCTATTGAGTCTTTTGATTCATAGTCACTTTCATCCAATATGTACCCACTCTCATTATGGATGGACCATGTGAATATTTGTAAATAGTGAGGCTCATGGTAGGCTAAGCCAAGTTGTGCCTCATCATAACTTGCTTCATATTTGTTCTCCTCATCCCATGGGTTGTACCCTATAGGGGTGGAATCAATTGTGGTGGCGGTGCGTTCACCATGGCCACCTGTCTATTGCTTAAATTTCTTGTTCTTAGGGGGTGATAAGGAATGAAATCGATGTCTTCTCCTAATCCTAAGCTTAATTTATCCAATGTTGCTACAAGAGAGTCATATTGACCTCTAATATAATAGCCTAACCCAAACCTGTCAGAGGGAAGCTGATATTGTGGCTTCTATGGCTACCTGCACCCATGCTCATATATACCAAGGCCATAGTCATGTTAATGCCAATTCTCAAAGTAGCTTGGAGAAAACTTAGGATTAGAGAGGTAAAAAAAATTGACTATGAATAATTCATCATAATCCTCTTGTACGTCTAAAGACTTGTGGGCACATTCTAGGCTGGCATAGAAAAAATTGGTTTGGTTGGGAGGGATTCCAAATGGAACCACTATTCCCACTGGCGGTCTCAAATCCTTAGGTCTTCCCATATCTTTTGCAGACTCAATAATAGGTGTAAAGGTGATTTTTTGCACAAGGTACTCCCCTATTCCTATGCTTTCCAAGTGTATTTATGCATGTGACATGGATGACCCTACAGATAACACTAGCGAAGCGAGATGGTATTGAAGATATCCTTCTTCCATAGGACTTGACATTTCAATAATGGCTACATTTGGCACTTCCTTAGGCCTTTCTTCCTCGACTAAGGGTACCTTTAGCTTCTGATTGTCTTTTGGTTTTGATGTTGATGGTACTTTGGAAGCATTGACTATTTCAAGTGCACCAGGAGGTGTTGATGTTCATGGGTCTTTTCTTACCCTTTTGTATTTTTTATCCAATTGTATGGTTGGGGATGAAGGCACTATGTATAGGTATAGAAGGAATTACAAATTACCTCATAATGTCCACCTGATGGATGTATTTAAAAGGTTCTTCATCGGCCAGGACCACATAGACTTTGTTTTCATGCACATACTTGACACACTGGTGCAAGATCGAAGGAACACACTTCATGGCCCTTATCCAAGGACACCTTAGGAGGATGTTGTACTACATAGCCCCTTCCAATACATGATATATCATAGGGATGGTCTTGTACCCCACCTTGATGGATAGGACTATCGTTCCCATAGTATTGCATAAAGCATCATTAAAAGCTTGCAATGTGTAGGCTCCTAGAACGATATTGGACTTGGGGATCTTGAGGTTCTCTATTGATGTTGTTGTAATGATATTTACTGATGAAACTATATCTACCAAGACCCTCTTGAAAGGTAAGTCATTGATTGCCACCACAATGTTCAATGGAGAGTTTGATCCATAGCGATCATTATTTCAACAGCGAATACAAGTCTTCAGACGTAGAAGAGGATTATGACGAATTATTCATAGTCAATATTCGTTACCTCTTTAATATTGAGTTTTCTCTAAGCTACTTTGAGTGTTGCCATTGGCATGGCTATGACCTTTGTATATATGAGCAGGGGTGCAGGTGGCCATACGAGCCACAATATCAACTTCCCTATGACAGGTTTGGGTTAGCCTATTATATTGGAGGTTAAGATGACTCTCTTGCAACAACATTGGATAGATTAAGCTTAGGGATAGGAGAAGACATCAGTTTCATTCCTTATCACCCCCTAAGAACAAGAAATTTAAGCAACAAATAGGTGGCCACAGTGAACTTATCACCACCAAAAATTTATCATCCAAACATCTCAATTGATTCCACCCCAATAGGGTACAACCCATGGGATGAGGAGAACAGATATGAAGCAAGTGATGATGAGGCACAAATTGGCTTAGCCTACCATGGGCCTTGGTATTTACAAATATTCACATGGTCCATACACAATGAGAGTGGGTACATATCGGATGAAAGTGACTATGAATCAGAAGACTCAATAGAAAGAGCCTACTTAGGCCTAAGCCATCAACCCCTGAATTTGGGGCAAGATACAAATGCAAATGGATTCTTCATAAGTGACGAAGAATATAAATATGAAATAGATATGGCCTACTTGGGTCCAATACATGAGCCTCTTGTCTTAGTGCCACATACCAATTCTAACGATTTTTGGATAAGCGATGATGCTTTTGACTCCAAAACTGAGATGGCTTATCTTGGGCCTCGCCACTTGCGGTAAGTCGACATGCTAGTAGATATAGAGGTGGCACTACATACCATAGATCCTAGATTAAGGTTCCTCAAAAGATCTATTGACTTAGGGGCTATTCATCGCATGGTCAATACCCTTCACCCGTATTTCAAGAGATCCTTGAGACAAATGATCCCATTTCGTAGTATGTGCATAGAGATAATTTGACCACTCACATGCTGCATAGGGAGGACCCATTCATCACAAAACCACTAGAACCTCATCGTAAGTATGGAATGGAACCCCTTGAAACAATATTACACCCATGTGGTCCTGGAGATTTCATCCCATTCATCAACATGATCTCCATTGATTTGACCACTCCACTTCATAATCTAGTAGATCCTACCAAATAATTGCATCTTGATGTAGAGGATATCGATTGGGATCATGTTGATTCACCCATAGAGCATAAAGACATCTTCTCCAATGAAGAGATGTTATATTCATTCCATTTTACATTAGGTTGTGCGTATAACGTCTTCCATGTTGGTTTGGATCCCAAGTCAATAGGTCCTGTAAATCCTGTCGATGACATTCATTTGATACCCATGCATCATCAACTAGAATATGGGTCACATATGGCTATAGAAGTGACTTTCAAGGTGGACATCAGCGATGATCCTACCCAACTAATAAAATTCAAGTTCAAAGAAAGCCTATCTCCAGAGGAAAAAACCATCCTAATTCCTCTCCTCAAAGAAAGGTTAAATATTTTTGCTTGTAATTACAAAGACATGCCAGGGATAGATCCAAAGTTAGTCATTCACAACCTTTCATTGGATTCCATGAAGAAGCCAGTCAAGAAAAAGCTAAGGAAAATGCATCCAACCATCATTTTGATGGTGAAGAACAAATTGCAAAAACTACTAGATGCAGTGTTCATAGTTCATATTGACTACCTTGAGTGGGTGTCAAATATGGTACCCATGGGGAAGCCCGATGGAAGAGTTCATATTTGCACAGACTTCAGAGATTTAAATAGGGCAACACCAAAGGATTCATTCCCATTTCCAAACATAGATGCTCTTGTAGATGTAACCGCATGTCATGAGATGCTCTCCCTAATGGATGGTTTTTTAGATACAATCAGACTTGGATTAAGCCTGAAGATCAACATAAAACTGCTTTCATTACTTTGTGGGAAACATTCTGTTACAAAGTGATGCCATTAGGTCTCAAAAATTCTAGTGCCACATATTAGCAGGACATGACATACATATTCCATGACTATATTCATAAGATCTTAGAGGATTACATGTATGACTTACTGGCTAAGTCCCTATTGCGGTAAGGTCACGCTGAAGTCCTTAGACAAGTCTTTGACTATCTCATTGAGCACAATATCCAATTGAATCCTAAGAAGTGTGTATTTGGCGTAACTTACAGAAAGCTTTTGGGATTCATCGTATCCAAGATAGGTATTGATGTCGATCCTAAAAAGGTAAAGACTATATTGAAAATGGTCGCCCCTACCAACATTAGGGAGCTAAGGAGCCTACAAGGCAAGATAGCATCCATCAAAAGATTCATTGCACAATTATAAAACAAATGCCAACCTATGAATTGGTTTCTATGCAAGGAGGTCCCCTTTCGTTGGTACGAAGAATGTCATCAAGCCTTTCCAGAGATCAAAACTTATCTAGAAACACCACCAGTATTGGCTTCGCCAAGGCCAGACATACCATTTTTATTGTATATATCAGCTACTAATTTTGCATTTGGCACCATGTTAGCCCAAAAGAATGCACAAGACAAAGATCAAGCCATATATTACATTATTCGCACCTTGGTGAGTTATGAGCTAGGATATGCGTATGTCAAAAAGTTATGTTTAGCAGTGGTCTTTGCAAATTGAAAGTTGTGACACTACATGTTGAGCCATACGACCTACGTCATATAAAAAAAAATCCTTTGCAGTACATGATGAGCAAGACATATCACAATACACGTATCGCAAAGTGGATCATGCTATTGACAAAATTTGATCTAGAGTTCATAAGCCAAAATTCCATCAAGGGACAAGTCATAGCAGATCAATTAGCAGAGGTTCCTCTTCAGGATAACAAGCCTCTCACCATAGAATTGTCTGATGATGTGGTCTTTGCATTATCAGATCCACCAGAACTCGAAGAACCTAAGAAATAAAGAGACATGTCATTTTTCTTTTATGGTTCAAAGTGTGAACAAGGAGGCGCAGCAGGGATTGTATTTATTACACTATAGGGCGCTCCATTGCCCTTATCATTCAAACTAGACTTCCCTTGCACAAACAACAACACATAATATGAAGCATTGATCTTAGGACTCTAAACAACCATAGCAATGGGCATTAAAATATTGAATATCTTTGGTGACTCCTTGCTCATAGTAAACTAGGTCAAAGGACTATTTCAATGCAGGTGCCCACTCCTGAAGACTTACAAGGAACTTGTTGACACCTATCTAGCCCAACTAGAATGGTATGACATTAAGGTAATCCCTCGTACATCAAATAGATTTGCAGACACCATTACCTCTTTGGGATATTTAATCCCTTAGAATCCATCTACTAATTTTACAACTGTTCATGTAAAAGTGCTTTCGCACTCAACAATACATTGTGAAGCTTTTGACAATCAAGAATTAGTCAACCTGATCAACATCGAACCAAATTACAATTGGTACTTCACAACTAGATATTTCTTGAAAATGGCACCTTGGGGGTCTTTGATCTCCCAAGGACCTATGGAGTGTGGCACAACCATACACCATAGATTTGTTCCTCATTCCATGTTCACCAGCTTGGGAATGTAGGAAAAGCAAGTCATCTTTTCTATAGAAGTTGTGGCTTATCAGGATTGGCTTTCCCAACTACATGACTTCCTAAAACTTGGAATAGTACCTCAAGGTTTATCGTGTACTGAAAGGTGAAATTTCAAACTGAAAGAAACAAGATACATCTTGATAGGATAAATCCTCTATAGATGAGGATATTATGGAGTATTACTCCATTGTCTTGAGACCCAAGAAGCATCCTGGGTGATTTTTCAAGCTCATTATGGCACATGTGATGATCACTTCAGTGGCATGGAAATCGTTAAGCGCATCTTGATAATGGGTTACTATTGGCCCACCATGGAAAAGGACTACTACGAGTATGTCAAGAAATGCATTAAGTGCCAACATCATGCAAATCTAACACACTTACCATCACAAGCCTTGCAACCCATCCAGGAAGCATGGCCATTCTCACAGTGGGGACTAGACTTGATTGGGAAGATCTCACCCCCATCCTTAGCCTAATACACATTCATCATAACGGCCATAGAATACTTCACTAAATGGATCGAAGCGATCCCCTTAACATCAACAACTGGACCAAGGATTGCAGAGTTTATACTCCACAATATCATAAGTCATTTTGGGGTCCCTTCGAAGATAATATCGGATAATGGGCCATATTTCAAGAACAAAAATATTCATGCTTTAATTAACAAATACCATATTTAGCATAGTTTTTCAATGCCTTACTATCCACAAGCAAATGGGCAAGCAGAAGCCTTGAACAAAACAATAGTCTCCATCTTGAGGAAAATGGTGCAAGACAATCACAAGGATTGGCACATGCAGTTACCTCTTGCACTATGGGTATACAGGACTAGCATACGGATGCCCAATGGGGCAACATTGTTTTTACTAGTATATGGCACTAAGGCCATCATGCCACTAGAGTTGGAAATTCCAACTCTATGCATAGCATTAAAAGACTACATAGATTATGATGTCATGCGACAAGGCCGCCTTGATCAGTTGGTGCTTCTCGATGAATGATGAGTCAATGTTTTAGAGCATCTTCATGTTTACCAAGATTGCCTTGCATGAGCTTACAATAGTAAATTCCACTTAAGAGAATTCAAGGTTGGAGATCTAGTGCTCAAAGAAAACCAACAAAATTTGAATCTGCCATTGCACCTGCGAGACAAGTTCACAATAAATTGGATAGGCCCGTAAATGATTTCACAAAGAGTTGGGCCTGGAGAATATCGCCTTATATCATTATATGGTTTTGAGAGCCTGAACCTCTCAAGAACATTCACTTGAAGATATTCTACACATAAAACACCAAAACATTCAAATATGTCAAAAACACAAAAACATTCAAATATGTCAAAACACAAACAAATCATAAAAACATAAAAATTCAAAATACAATCAAAGGCTCCAAGGGTATCAAAGTCACTTAGTTAAAATAAAATTCAAAATGCTCCAAGTAAATTCAAGCCACTTGGTCAAAATAAAATCAAAATGTTCCAACGACATCAAATTTGCTTGGTCAAAATCAATTCAAAATGCTCCAAGGGTATACAAACCGCTTGGTCAACTCCAATAAAAAATGCTCCAAGGGTATTCAAACCGTTTGGTCAACTAAAATCAAAAATATCCAAGGGTAATTCATCCCACTTGGTTGAAATCAAAAATCTCCAAGGGTACTTCATGCTACTTGGTCAAAAACCAAAAAGCCCCAAAGGCACAATAAGCCCTTTGGTCAAATTAAACAAAAATACAAAAACAACATAAAAATAAAAAATACAAAAACAATTGCATCTCACATATTGCATCCACATAATTGCATTACATTTTCATATCCACTACAGTTGCATATGTCATGAGAGCCTTAAAGTGATACCACAATTTGTCTCACAAACCATTCAAATCCATACCCCCATCAACACATGTGTGTCATTATGTTTTTCAACACAACCATTATCTGTTGCTATACATAATATACTAAGGTTTTTTGATTAATCAACCACACCTAGTGATCTTATCAACTTTTGTGGAAAACCATCTTGGCTAGTAGATAATAATGTCTAGTGGTGATAAAGCCTAGAATATCTCAGGATCCCACCACTAATCACAATACTAAATTCTAGTTGGTAAACGGGAAGATGAAAACTACAAAGTGGTCTAGGTTACCAAAAGCAAAAAGGAACTTCCTTGCTTTTCCCCCTATGCAACTGGTTTAGAGGTGCTGAGAATTGGCAAAAGGACAAGTTCTATCCTACCTAGAAAATAGTGATTATCATCATTGCTATATCCCTTGCTTTCATAAAAACAGGGTAAATCCCGAAACAAAGCCAAATTCAAATCTCAAATTGAAAGTTCAAATTCTTCAAAATTCAAACATCAACGCCCAAAATCATAATTCAAAATATCAAAAGCAAAACAAACAATGATTATCATCACTACAAGAATACCTTGCTCAAAAGAAAACAAAAAAATCAATCAAAATAAATAGTGATTTTCATCACTAAGTATGAGCAAGTATCCCAACTAAATGAAGAAAAAAGGGAATAGAACTTGAATCCCTAGAATTCTTAGCATTGCACAAAACTGGAAGGAGAAATCCTTACACATGATGATATGTCTATCACAAAAGCTCCTAGTATTTGTATAGACCAATGTTTGAATGTGGATGAGCTAGCTTAGGTAACTCAAAATTGCCTAGTGGTATAGTCCAACTAAGTCCAACATAATAATAATATGAACACTTGAGGATCCTCGATATTAGCAATGGGCTGAAAGAATCCTGCCTGACATTGGAGGAAATGCATTGATTCTATCTAAATATATTCATTTGCAAAATTAAGATTGTCACCCATTAAGATTGTCAATGTCATATGCATTCCTTATGTTTTAAGTAATTAGAGCATACAGGTTCGTTTATACCATCCCATCACACAAGTTAGATGCATACAATTAAAGCAAAATTAAACATGCATTTAACAAATAACATCGCATCCATAAACACAAAAACCAAATCACCCATCATTACATCATAAAGCACATCATAAAACATATAGGAAATATCCATTTGCATACAATCATGAATTCATCATTCATCATCAAAATACATCACATCATATCATCAAATCATATAAGCATCTACAATATCATCTATCATCTAACATATACATCAAGTCATCATAATGCCATCATCACATCACAACATAAAACAAAAGAACAACAAAAACATGAGCAATAAATGATCCATGTAATGAGTCATAATGTAAATATATCATAAAAGTATGTGTGTCAAGTCCATGGATATACAAAAATTCTCGTGGGCTACAGTCATATAGATCAGCAAACATCAAAAAAGAATCAAAACCAAGAGAACCATCAATCAAAATGTTGGGCCTAAACGCCCTGCAACACCGCCCCCTATGGCCAGATCTCTAGAAGAATGGTATGAGATAGACCCTACTGGTCTCTCAATATGAGTTTGGGCCCCATGACCAGGTCGGATGGAAGACTACCCTGCGGTAGAACTCCTGTTGACCTGTGACCCACCTATGGCTCCTCTCTCCCGAGGGATGGCTCCTAGCCTCTTGATCTGCCTCGAGAGAGCAGCAATATGGGTTGCATCCTCAGCAATCTATACATCACTCTCATCCAAAAAACCTTGTATATGGCTAATCTCATCCTTAAGAGCTACCTTAGAAGGACCCTCAAGAGCAAGAGGAGCAACAATAACCTACATCCAGGTAGCTCATCCCATCACAAACTGTATATCCTAAATCTGGTCTGAAAGTTATGCTATATTGGTATCCCACTAAGCTATGATGGCGTTACACTATTGTACCTATATCTTGGTCAATTGGATCTTAGCCTCCACATCATGCAGTTGTACCCTGAGAGGATAATATCTCTCCTCAGGCTTCATATCCTCCTCTGCCTTCATCTCCTCCTCTACATTCTTAGGAGCCTCCTGCTCCTCCACTACCATCTACTCTGCCTACTAGAGCCATGTCATAGTCCTAGCATGAACCCTATGTCTTGATGGATCTTCCCCATCTTCGCAATCATCCTCTCAACCCAAACTGCCCTTACCACACCACATCAAGTTGCCCCACCACCATGCAAATGCATTTGTGACTCCACCAGCTACTCCAAGATCAACATTTGGGGCATCCTCCTTATCAGCTAGCTCTGTAACCTGTTAAGGAGGGAGGTCTCTCTCTGCTTTGATGTGCCCATATAGAAATGGTACTAGTGGCACATCCTACTACAACTCATAATGACGAAGAACTTGAGAGTAGAAGTACTTTTGGATATTGATCTTGTGGCCGACGAGCAATCACTCGTGCTACGTCCTAGCAGTAAAGCTATCAGGGTCATCCCAAGCAAGACACTCATGATACAGGTGCCATATGACATCTCCAGCTTAGATTCTAGTGAAAGTAGTAGTATAATGAGACAACTCCCCTAAAAAAGTGTGTCTCTTGCACTCCTTGCTCTCTAGACCATCTAGAACCATAGCACTGCATCTACTCATCCACATATGTGATCTTAACAGGAAGCCCCTTAGGGCGATCTACCCTAATGTGCTCCCATCCCTAGATCTGCAAGAGCCAACTGTAGGTGATGCTGACACAACCCCTTTGATGGATGTGGTATAGCTCATCATAACACTGAGCCAACAGAGACCTACCCCACATATATATTATGGGTGCCTTGTTGTCCATAAAATCTTGAACCATCGCAAGGAGGTTCCAGGGGAACCTCGAGCCTGAAAAGTCTAGGATAAGGATTTTGTTGATGATCATCATCAATACAGCATGCCTCGTTGTGAAAACACACTCTTGGTACCAGTGGATAATAGACACTCCACCAAACTTGGTGTCCTTGAGGGTCACCTCAAAGCATCCTTCAAACACCTGAGTAAATACAGCCACCTGATCATTAGTGGTTGAAGAAACGATGGTAACTCCATCAAAAGGGATCTGAAAGATCCTGTACACATCCTCTGACATAATGGTCATCTCGTCGATTGGGAGGTGGAAGGTATTAGTCTGAGGGTCCCAATGATGGGCCAAAGCCATAAGGTAAGCCTAGTATGACATAATGTGAGGCAGTCTGGTAACATACTAGAGCCCGCGAGCCTTAAGCCACCTCCAATCAGTGGTATCTAGAAGAGGTAGAAGGTTAGTCATGAAATTTGGGTCCTGAGCCCGAGCAGTAAGGATCTAAGAAAAATAAAATAAATATGAAACATAACTACAGTGCATCTAAGGCATAAATCCTAATAAAACATAAAAAAAAAATTGACACTCTCCTAAATTTGAGCAAAGAGGGGGGAATAAATGCACCTAGGCATGCAAAACATGCTAAATAGTAGTTTGAAATTCCAAAAAAAATTATTAAACTATCTCAGAAAATCCAATAAAAAGAAAAATTTGTGCAAAATTGGCTAAGGGGTTTAGCCACAGTCGCCTACAACGATCAAAATATGGCCGCTGGAGACAATAGCAACCAAAGCCCAATGGTCAAATTTCTGACCATTGGGGTTCAAACCTAGCTACTCTGAGTGACAACGACCAAATTTCTACCACTCTAAGTGACAACGGCTAAAAGGTAACATGGCAAACCTATGAACCCTAGGCCGTAAAATGCAAAAAAAAATGGAAAAAAAAAACAAAAATGGGGACCAACCCACCACTTAAAAACCTATACTAAGCCTAACTATGGATTCCATTCATTACCAACAGGTTTAGTGAGGTTCATTTACCAGTTACTTAGTGAGGTTTAGTTTTACCCAAAAGAGAAAAAGAGGTTAGGGTTTGAAAGAATACCCGAGAAGCTCTGGCTCCTCCAACAGTTGATGCCTCACCTCGTGCAACCATGTCCTCAACGTAGGTAACTTCAAAAATTGCAACTGTTGTTGTCTCACTAGAGCTCTAAAAAGTGAATTGACAACAAATGAAAGTGACATGTCAAAACCCTAAAAATGCATTTTATATGTTTTCAAATTATTCCTTGGTTGTTGCTAACATCAGCGGCCCAGACTTTGTGGCTGCTAAAGGCGACAATAGCCACAGGTAGAGACTTAAAGGCCACTGGACCTGACGGCGGCTTGCTCCATAGATAAAAACAAGAAAATTCCTTCCATGGGGGATAACAAAAACATTAAATAAACACATTTTTATGAATTGAAGTCATCTTAATGACCAAAATAACAAAAAAATTACATATAAGCATAATCTCAAATAGGCCTCGTATCCATTTACTTACTCTATCCACTTGGTGATTGCAGTGATTCACACTCAATGCATTTTGATGAGATGAGTAGGCTACAATAAGGCCACTTGGGGCAAAAACATTTCATTTTGGAATTACGATGTGCCACCCTTCAATCCCGAAGAAGACCAAGATGGTTAGACTACTCCAAGGGTGCGAAAGGATCATCCTAATTTCCCTATGATACCAAAAACATTAAGCCAAAGTGATATAATATGAACATAAATATAATCACTTATCCTAACTCCCTAAGAAGGCTATTGATAGTTGGACCGCTCCTCGGGATAGGGATGGATGATTATCATAAACAATTGGAATCACACTTGGATGTTTGATTGCCCATTAAAAGTAATAAATGCTAAGAAAGGAACCAGATTAGTCATATTGGTCAAGCGACTTGTCGCTTCATTCATTGTAATATCTTCACTAATCCATTATGTGAGGAAGTAGTTCAAAACTTCAACATAATCATAATCAAATCAACAAAATATCACTTGATCACATAAAAATTGTGTTCATCCTACGAATCATTCCATACAAAAATCACAAATTTCCTTTGTTTGCTGGGAATGTAAGAAAATATGACATCTTCAATTGTAGCTCTCCTATCGATCGAAATTGTTGTAGCAGTTGAAGCTACCCGATTGAGTTTGAGGAATGAGTGCAATTTAACATGCCCATGCCACTGAGCTAAGTCCTTCAAATTTTGAGGTGATGATTTAAAGGATGCATGCCATCTTGCATGATTGGGCCATCCAGAGTTTATTAGACCATTTATCACCATACACCCTACAAAATAGATCAGTCTACATTTTTGCTCAACATTGTGTTTTCCACACAGCGCATCGTAAAAAGAGGCATCTGTAGACACCTAAAATGTGTCATGCTTAGGGGAGCTACTCACATAGACATATTCATAAGATCGGATGACATAATATTGGACTTTCCAAGCATCAATAGTGGTTCTCACCACTAATTTGGGGCCTTTTCAAGCCATCCAAGCCTAGATGCTCAAGCCAAGAACGACCAAATCTTAGCCACTCAAGCCTAGAGCGGCCAAACCTTAGCCATTATAGATGACAACGACCAGATATTAGCCACTATAGATGACAACGGCTAAACCATAAAAGTAGTTTTGTCGATAAACAGGCCTAATCATAGGTGCAAGTGGCAATCTCTATGCAATAAAGGTGAGCGGGAGTAATTTTGCATTCCTTTTCATGACTAGTTCACATAGGATACTTGAGTTTGCATTTATACTTTAGTTAACTGGCCTCCAAACATAGATAAAGGACAAAAAGATTCTCATGCTAACTCTCACTATGCATGAGGAATTCATTCCTAGGGCTTGGACATAGACCTAGGGTTTCACACTATAAAAGGTGCAAGCCTAAGAGCACTAGGGATCCAGACAATTTATCCCAAATTTATCAGGATAGGTCATTGAGGAGAGCTTTCGAGACTTGGAGAGTTCCCTTGGAGATCACATTTATGACAAAGCCCTAACAAATTAGAGAGCATAGCAACCATTATTTCAACATCCGATACAAGCTTTGATTCATAGCTTTGGAGCAAAGAGGACAAGAGTCACTTTAGCGATTGTTGTCTTTGACAGTGGCCTATTGGCTTAGCTTAGGTTTTTAGACATTAGATTTATTATTTTGTTTAAAATATCATTAGCATAGCATCATTTCATTCATTCACACTCATAGCATTAGTCTAGTTTGCACTTGCTTTCATTTGTTATATTCATTGCTAACAACCTCATTTGGGGAGGTATTCTCGGACATCTAAGCGTGTGTTGTTGTTTCATTTCTTATAGGGCCACAGGTTCATCGAACGAAATCTGCAACATACGAGAGCAAAAGGGATACCTATAGGAAATAGGCCTGGAGAAGGAGACATTTGTAAGCCCTCATATATTTCCATGTGTATAACCAAGAAGCTTTTGAAAGTGCACCACCTCTTTGTGAAAGGGGCACTCTTTACCTATTTGTAACCTTATTGTATCGAAATGGGTATCCCTAAGAGGGACCGACATGTAACCGAGTTTCAATACAAATAAAGAGATCCATATTTGTTATTTCCATGTTATATGCTTTTCATTGTCTTCCATTTCATTTTGAGTTTTTAATACATTGCAAGTAGCATAAAAAGAGTGGTGCATGCATCCCACCGTCATCACCATATGTAGCGACCCCGGGATGCAAGCATCGCTCTTTTTACACTACTTGCAATGTATTAAAAACCCAAAATAAAATGGAAGACAATGAAAAGCATATAACACAAAAATAACAAATATGGATCTCTTTATTTGTATTGAAACCCAGTTACATGTCGGTCCCTCTTAGGGATACCCATTTCAATACAATAAGGTTACAAATAGGCAAAGAGTGCCCCTTTTACAAAGAGGTGGTGCACTTTCAAAAGCTTCCTGGTTCCTATGGTGGAATATGGAGTCACAGTAAAAATTAGGCAAGCAAACAAAAAATTAAATTTATTTCATTACTACACCTTCGAATGCCCTACATATATATAAGGGGAGGAAGTCGGTGAGAATGGAGGGATAAGGGAAGAAACGGAGGGATAAGTAGCGGGAATATAGGAGGGAGAAGAGGCAGAAGAAGTGGAGGAATAAGGGGAACAAACAACGTGGAGGGGAAAATTAAAAAAATATCCTGTCGACAAAAATATTCTGCCGACAAGCACCATTGTTTTCACACTGAGCCTAGAAAAACCAGTTATTTCTAGGCCTTAACCCTCTTCACATTTGCAACATTCTCCCCCTTAAAGTTGAGAGGACTAACAATACAGTCTCTCAGCTTTATAAATTGAGCTTTAGCCATCGCTTTGGTAAAGATGTCTGCAACGTTCTCCAAAGTGCAGCAAAATTTAAGCTCAACAATCTCTTGCTCCACCATGTCTCGGATGAAGTGATACTTCATATCAAAATGTTTTGTTCTGCTATGGTGGATTGGATTATATGCCAACTGAATGGCACTGATGTTGTCATAGTAGATTCTAGTCGGACCACTTTGTTGTTCTCCAATCTCTTCTAGCACCTTTCTTAGCCACAAGGCTTGAGTACTAGCATAGGTGACTGCTATATACTCAGCTTCTGTAGAAGATAAAGCTACCACAATTTGTTTTTTGGAACTCCAAGTTATTAGTCCCGATTCTAGACTAAAACAGTTTCCAGAAGTTGATTTTATGTCATCAATGTTGCTGCCCCAATCACTATCACTAAAGCCTACAAGCTTGATAGTGTTACATTTATGGTAATGGATTCCAAAATCCAATGTACCCTTTACATATATGAGAATTCTCTTAGCTACCTGCAAATGCAGCTCAGATGGGCTATTCATAAATCGAGAGACAAGAGAAACAACATACTGAATATCAAGTCTGGTGTTGGCGAGAAACATCAAACTCCCAACCATGCTTTTGAAAGTGGTCACATCAACTTTTGGTGCTCCATCATCTTTGCTTAATTGGATCCCATGTCCAACTAGAGTTGCAACTGGTTTGCAATGTTCCATAGCAAACTTCTTGATCATATCCCGAGCATACTTATGTTGATAGATGAAGATCCTTGTATTTGACTGATGAACCTCCATTCCAAGGAAATAGTGCATTAAGCCGAGATCCTTCATCTCAAATTGCTTCATCATGGAGCACTTAAACTCCATATTCACTTTCTCATTACTACCCATGAATATGAGATCATCCACATACAAGCAAACTATGAGGATGTCATTACCTTGCTTCAAGTAGTAAAGGGTGGGTTCATTTCTACTTCTAGTGAACCCAAAATCTTTGAAGTACCCATCAATGCGTGAGTACCAAGCTCGTGGTGCTTGCTTGAGGCCATAGAGTGCCTTTTTCAGTCTGTAAACAAGGTGCTCCTTACCTTGCTCTTGAAATCCTTGAGGTTGCTCAACATACACTTCCTCTGTCAAGTACCCATTGAGAAAGGCACTCTTCACATCCATGTGTTGAATTTTCCAACCTTTGTGGGCAGCTAAAGCAAGAACTGATCTGATTGTCTCCTATATGGCTACAGGAGCAAATGTCTCCTCATAATCAATACCATACTTATGTGTAAATCCTTTTGCAACCAATCTTGCTTTGTGCCTTTCAATGCTTCCATCAGCATTGAATTTGGTCTTGAAAACCCATTTGCATCCAACACATTTCTTGCCTTTAGGAAGCTTTACCAACTCCCAAGTGTCGTTGTTTTTTATAGAGGTTATCTCCTCTTTCATTGCATCTTGCCAGATTTTCTGAGTACATGCCTTCTCATAACTAGAAGGTTCAAGTTGTGCACTAGCCAACAAAGCATAGTTGACTACATCTCCCCGGGGTTCTTGGGAGTCGTCATCTCCATATAAATGCAGATTTTCAAGTCTTTGTAAAATAGAACTCATCTCACTAGCTTGACTTCTAGTATACCTTCTTTGAAAATTTTTATCCAACATCTGATAAGATGGATGATGCTGGAGAGTTCTCTTACCTCTGGATGGAGAATCAATATCCATTGGTGAAGAACTTACTGACTTCTATGAAGGACTTGGTGAAAATTTTGAACTGGAAGATGAACTTGGGCTTGTGGGAGGAGACTTCTTACCTTTCTGCGATGACTGTTGTTGCACCTATTTAGAAACTGCATCATTGGATTCATCATCATTAAATATTTGGGGCTTACCCCATTCTCCCCCTTCGTCAAAAATCACATCCCTGGAAACCACAATATTTTGAGTCCTGGGATTGTAGAGTCTATAAGCTTTTGTGGTCTCATAATACCCTACAAAAATGCATGCTTGACTCTTAGGATCGAGCTTCTTCCTCTGCTCATAAGGAATGTGAGAGTAAGCCAATGAACCAAACACTCTAAAATGCTTGACATTTGGTTTCTTACCATACCATGCTTGGTAAGGAGTTTTCCCTTTCAAACTTGAAGTAGGGCTCCTATTCAAAATATACACACTGGTCCTAGCTGCATCTACCCAATACATATTGCTCAAATGCTTCGTCTGAAGCATAGATCTTGCCATTTCTACAATGGTGCGATTCTTTCTCTCAGCTACACCATTTTTTTGTGGAGTGTAGGCAGTAGTGAACTGCCTCTTTATTCCATGTTCTTTACAAAAATTCAAAAATTCATTAGAGGAGTATTCTCCTCCTTTATTTGATCTAAGACACTTAACAAAATATCCACTCTCATTTTCAACTCTTGTTTTAAAATCTATGAAGCAATCAAATGCTTCATCTTTATGCTTCAGAAAATATATCCAGCACATTCTTGAAAAATCATCAATGAAAAGAAGAAAGTAAGAGTTGTTACCAATGCTCTTGATCTGCATTGGACCACAAATGTCCGAATGCACTAGTTGGAGTGGATAACTAGCCCACCATGCTTGCCCATGAGGAAATTTGGACCTAGCGTGCTTGCCCAAGGCACAACCTTCACAGACTTCCTTATTGTCCTAAACTTTAGGAAGTCCGGTCACCATCGCTTGAGAAGTTAACATCTTCAAACTAGCTGAATTCAAATGACCGTATCTCAAGTGCCACAACACACTTGGATTTGAAATAGCAACATTTGCTAATTGATCTCCCCCTGGCTGACCAAACTTTAGAGGGAATAGCCTGTTCTTTGTCATTGGCACTTGTGTAATGATTCTATTACTATTATTTTTATCAAAAATGGTGCATTTACCCTCATCAAAAAGCAACTTGTAGTTCTTTTCTAACATTTGACCAACACTTAAAAGATTGTGTTGGAGATGGGGTGTGTAATAGATATCACTTACTTGCCTAACGCCTTCTTTAGTTGGAACCGCCATGGCTCCAATGCCTTCAATTGCCAATGACTTGTTGTCTCCCAACTTGATTCTGGATTTGTAGGAAGAATCCAAGGTAGCAAAGAGTTCTTCTTTGCCACTCATATGATTTGAACACCCAGTGTCCAAAATCTAGGTGTCATTCAGGTTCTGATCTGACTTGCCATATGAGAGAAAGAGATTTCTGGTCTCTTCCTCTTATCCAAAATTGCCATACTGACTGCTCTGGCTGCTGCTACTCCCTTGTGAAGGTTGCTTTGACCAGCAGTCACGAGCATAATGGCTAGGTTTGCCACAAGGTTTTCCACAATTGTAGCAAACTTGCTTTGACTTATCACTTCCTTTTCCTCGGCCTGGATGCTTTCCTCTGTTCTATTGTCCACCTCTATTCTAACCTCCACCTCTATTTGAAGATCCTCCTCTGCTTGGAGTTCCACCTCATGGACTATTCCTGCCTCTTCCTCTGTGCTGACCTCTGCCACGACCTCTACCTCTTCCTTCTTGTGAAGTGAAGGCTTTATCATCTCCTCCATGGCTGGTGGAAGGAGTGTCCTGCAATCTTTCTTCATGTGAAAGAAGAGAACCAATTAGTGCTTCAAAAGAAAGAGTGGTCAAATATTTTGATTCTTCAATAATGATTGCTACATGATTCCATTTCGGAAGAAGTGTTCGCAACACTTTCTTCACCATAACCTCAGGCTTAATATCTTCACCTAGAGTGACCATTTTATCTACTACGGCTTTAACCCACATGCAGTAGTCTCCTACTTTCTCATTTTCCTACATTCTAAGATTTTCAAAATCTCTCTTCAGTGTTTGAAGTCTAACCTATTTTATTTGATCACTACCTTGAAAGCTTTCTTTCAAAACTTTCCAAGCATCTTGAGCTATGTCACAAGATGCTATTCTAGGAAAGATACTTTTATCTAGGGCTGCTTGTAAATAGTATAGGGCAGAGGAATTATTTTTTTGGCCTTCTTTTCTAGCTTTCCTATCAACAACACTTAATGCGGTCCAATCAGCATGGGAGGGTTCTGTGTAACCCTCTTCAACTATATCCCATAAACCTTTGCCTAATAACAAAGTTTTCATTTTTTTTTACCAGTATTCATAATCACTACCATTGAATTTTGGAATTGGGAGACTTGTGTTTGAGGCCATTTATACTACTTGAAATTAAACTTTGATTTGACTGATATAAGTAATAACAAAGCAAAGTAATTACAAGTTCAAATCAAATCTAGTTTTTTTAATTCTCTCACTGATTTCTTGTTCTTCTTGTAGTGGATCTCCCAGTACTGGATGCCCAAAATTGTTGGCAATGGAATCCTCATTGTCACTGATGAGGATGATTTCAGGGGCAGCTGGCTCAGGTGGATCCAATATTTTAAGAGAAGCATTGTCACTGATCTGAGGGTTGGCTGGTTCTGGCTTTGGCTCAACTGGCTCTAGCTTTGGCTCTGGCTCCACTGGCTCTGGCTCTGGATAGCATGGGGTATAACTATCACTGGATTGTTCCTCAGGTATGACTTCAACTAAATCGGACTCCTCCACTCGTTGTCCAAATATGTTGTCTTCTGAGTCAGCTTCGTAACCAGAATTCGGATTCCTTTGGTGGGCTATGACCGCGTTTTCTAATTGATTGAAAACTATATGCAAACCATATCTCCGAAATTTTTCATCAAACCATTCGGTGTTCTCTCTTTGTAAAAGAGAACAAAGGGCATGATAGCATCCGGTTGATCTGATCATCTTCATTGTGTCTAACCAGGTGTTCTAGTCGTTGCACCATGCGGCTCTCTTCGAACCAACACTCGTCCTCCACCTTCTTAACCCTTTCAGCATGGCACGAATAAAAAAAAATTTAAAAGATTTCTTTTTGAACCCGATGGGTTTCGAACCCGAGTCTTCTCCTCTGTAAGTAAGCCGACTTAACCAACCCCACTGGGTGCTCGGATGAGAACGGTTAACAAGCCTGCGCTATTTATAATCATGAGACGATAATTTTTTTTTAATTGCAAAACCCTTTATCCCACATGCAATGGGAGGGAGATAGAAGAGGCATTTAATAATGTGAAAATGCATGTTATTCAATGATTGCCTTCGAGAAATCAACAACCAATAATTTTTCCCCTCAAACCAATGAACCAATGATCGCCATGTGGTGACCTCCTTGTCAGATCACCGCCAATCATGCCCAAACATGTCACCTTCCACCTGGGTCCACTCTGCTAGCTCCTCGCCACATGTCACCTCTAGTGTCTCTGCCACATGTCCACTATGCCACGTGTTGCTTGCCAGCTCACTTGTTGTACTACCTTGAGATTCGTGCCCTTGTGCGGCCTTTGCTTGCACCCGTCAGCGACCACCTGACGCTCTAATACCAGTATGTGGCAGAATATGGAGTCATAGTAAAAATTAGGCAAGCACACAAAAAATTAAATTTATTTTATTTCTACACCTTCAAATGCCTTACATATATATAGTATATAAGGGGAGGAAGTCGGTGAGAATGGAGGGATAAGGGAAGAAACGGAGGGATAAGTAGCGGGAATATAGGAGGGAGAAGAGGCAGAAGAAGTGGAGGAATAAGGGGAACAAACAACGTGGAGGGGAAAATTAAAAAAATATCCTACCGATAAAAATATTTTGCCGACAAGCACCATTGTTTTCACACTGAGCCTAGAAAAACTAGTTATTTCTAGGTCTTAGCCCTCTTCACATTTGCAACAGTTCCACACATAGAAATGTATGAGGGCTTACAGATGCCTCCTTATCTAGGCCTATTTCCTAAAGGGATCCCTTTTGCTCTCATATGTCACAGATTTTGTCTGATGAACATGTGGCCCTGTAAGCAACAAAACAACAACACACGCTTAGATGTCCGAGAATTCCTCCTCGGATGAGGTTGTTAGCAATGAATATAACAAATGAAAGCAAGTGCAAATTAGACTAATGCTATGAGTGTGAATGAATGAAATGATGCTATGCTAATGATATTCTAAACAAAATAATAAATCTAATGTCTAAAACCCTAAGCTAAGCCAATGGGCCACTATCCAAGACAGTAGTCGCTAAAGTGACTCTCGTCCCCTTTGCTCCAAAGCTATGGATCAAAGCTTGTATACAATCTTAAAATAATGGTTGCTATACTCTCTAATTTGTTAGGACTTTATCATAAATGTGATCTCCAAGGGAACTCTCCAAGTTTCAAAAGCTCTCCTCAATGACATGTCCTGATAAATTCAAGATAAATTGTCTGGATCCCTGGTGCTCTTAGGCTTGCACATTTTATAGTGTGAAACCCTAGGTCTATGTCCAAGCCCTAGGAATAAATTCCTCATGCGTAGTGAGAGTTAGCATGAGAAGATTTTTTTCCATTATCTATGTTTGGAGGCCAGTTAACTAAAGTCTAAATGCAAACTCAAGTCTCCTATGTGAACTGGTCATGAAAAGGAATGTCAAGTTACTCCCACTCATCTTTATTGCATAGAGACTACCACTTCCACCTGTGATTAGACCTGTTTGTTGGTAAAACTACTTTTATGGTTTAGCCACTGTCATCTATGATGGCTAATATCTGGCCGCTATCGTCTACAACAACTAAGTTCTGGCCACTCTAGGCTTGAACGACTAAGATCTGGTCGCTCTTGGCTTGAGCGGCTAGGCTTGGATGGCTTGAAAAGGCCCCAAATTAGTGGTGAGAACCACTATTGATGCTTGGAAAGTCCAATATTATGTCATTCGATCTTATGAATGTGTCTATGTGAGTAGCTCCCCTAAGCATGACACGTTTTAGGTGTTTACAAAAGTGTTATATAGGTTTTAGTTCATTAATATCTTATGTATAACTAGAGCCTTTATAACATATATTCAGGCAAAGTCTTTGAATAACGAAATCCATTACTTCTTTCTAGCATTGCACAAATTTTTTAATGTCTATGCAATTCAAATCCAAAATTTCTATTATTGAAGATGCAATATGATCTTTATCTATTTGCACAAAAAGCAATGCGATGGTGGTTATAGTAGTCTAATGAATGATAATCATCTACCATAAAAAGGCAAAATCTAAGATGTAGTCTAAAAATATTTGCAATTATATCAAAATAAATGGCATGACATTACCATGTTGTTGTTGGGAAGGCATTTGCATTGGAATCACTGGATAATTTTGGATATCCCTTGCCTTCCCTGAACCTGTATTTCAAAGAAATTATGGTTTTAAAGGGTTGAAAATTCTTATAAAATAAATATTGAAAAAAATTGAAGTGTGATTTACAAAAACAAATTGTAAGTACCTGATGCTTGTGGAGAAGGTAATTTTTTAATGTTTTATGATGATAAACCTATACCTAGAAACGCTTGTGTTTCACTTTGCATAACATCTTTACCCCCAACTTGTTTATTTTTATATGTATCTTGGTAGTTCATTTCATGTTTTAATTTTGAATATTTCTTTACAGCATCCTCACTTTCTAAAAGTGGTCTTGTAGCATCTGAACCACTTGTATCTATTATATTCATATTAGGTTCACATGCATTCATAGGAGAAGGTACCATGTTTACATTGACATTCACACTGCTTGGATAAACAAGATCAATTTTTGTTTTATTGTTGTTGATCATGACCTCTCGGGGGAGGTGTATTATGGTGATTTTTTTACGGATGGTGGGTTCATTAGGAAACGTTTGAATGGCAGTTTCCACGCCTAGGTTGGGAATGTGTTTAATGTGTTCAGTTTTATCTTTAAACATTCGAGTCCTAGGTTTGGCCAAATGAATCTAAGTTGTTCTATTATGAAAATGCAGACTAAATGAAATACAACAAACAGATTTTAAACAAGAAACAGAGAGAAAAAGCTAAATTACAGAGCCATACCTGATCCGGATGTCTGATGGAGGTTCTGATTCTTGAAGCAGACAGGATCATCTGGAATTTTACGGGATCGTCTCCGACCTGCAGGATCATCTGAGATCTGACGAATTCGTCAGAGACCTACAAACAGAGAAATAGACACAAAATACAAAAAATGCAGCAATGCTAATAGAGGATAATGATGTAAAATGACAATAAGGATGTTAACAGATAATCTCGAATAGAAATGCAAGTAAGTTGCAACACTTTAATAGCTAATCATGACCTTATTATGCAATTAAACTACATGGGTGAACTCCAAGATGCAAAATAATAAAGAATAATCATAAGATTAACTAAATACAAAATAAAATAGCAAATGAGAATGAGAAGAAATGCAAACTCTGGGCACTGATTGCCCCCAATGCAGACTGCAGTCGAGATCATCTCGAATTGGTGCGAAATCGTCTCGAATTGAACAGGATCGTCCACGATGAACTGAGCTTGCTCCGGCTGAAAAATACTAAGGTTCCTGCAAATAAATTTGGACAAATATGGAGGCAAATAATAATTTAAGACGGTCTAATGCACGTAGAACTTGTGTTACAGGAAATTTCAGCCAGGGGGATGCCAAGGGGGAGTCCTAAGTTTAAATAGGCTTAGGAGGGAGGTTAGGAGGTTGGAGATCATCCCAATTTGGGAGATCTCCAATGGGGAGGGTCTCTAACGAGCGCAGACACGCTTCGTCCGGATTAGAGACGTCGTTGGAACAGAGGCTAATTGTGAAAAATTAGTTTTGGGACAAGATCGTCTGGACGTCCTAGCCCAGACGAAATCGTCCGATCTGAGGCGATATCGTCTGATCGGCGACGATATCATCAAATGGTCAAAACAAACTCTAAAAATGGCGCGGGAAAGGAGGAAACGGGTTAAACGACGGTTTGGGAGCGGTTTTGGGGGTTGAAATTTGAATTTGAATATTTACTAGAGTAATTGTAATTATTTAAGGTTTTACTGCACCAATTTTAGGGTGCTACATTTTGCCCCCTCTTTAGCGAATTTTTCGAAGAAAATGCGTTAAAGATGAGTTCTTCTCGATCTACGAGAAAGCAAAAATTATTCCCATTTTTAGGCGACGATTCTAGGTCGAATCGTACGACAGCTTACTATGGTGCCCCCTCCGTGTTTTTACCCAAATCGAACGTTTGAGGTAAAAACGCGAAAAGCAAAATTTTAAAATGTTTTTAATTGTTTTTGAATAAAATTAAGAAAAATAGGGTAAAACCCTAATTCATTGTTACTGTTCATTTTCCTAGTTTTTAGAGCTCTGGAGACAAGATGGTCGAGACAACGCACAGATCGACAGAGGTCCGACGCGGGCTACGGGTAAGGGTCTAAACTGAATTTAGAATGCTTTACTTTAGAATTTCATGCTTTTTAGATTAGATTTGATTGATTTTTGAGCATCACGGCCATTTTTGGGCCGTCGACGTCGTCGAGACGAAATCGTCTCGATTTCGTCGAAATCGTCTCGATATCGTCGATTTCGTCTAAGGGCAAAATCGACGAAATAGGGGACGATTTCGTCCAATAAGGGACGATTTCCTCATGCGAAATCGAAGACGAATTTGCTCAAATTGGGGACGATATCGTCCAATTGTGGACGATATCATCATTTATAAAATTGAACTTATTTTGACTTGCATTTTTAATTAATGATTTATTAATGATTTTTATTGTTGATTTTGTTTATGTTGCAGAGAGGATTACTAAAGAGCAGAGAATGGAAATATGGCAGGTTGAGGGATGACTTGGCCGCTCTATCTCAGGTAGAGCGAGATCAGCTGGCTCAGGTCGGCTTGCAGCATGTGGCAGAGATGCCACAGGTTTCTACAGATATGGGGCTATTGATAGCCCTAGCAGAGAGGTGGTATCCGGGTTCTTCCTATTTCCGGTTACCGATAGGGGAGATGACTCCCACACTGGAGGATGTATGGAGGATTTTGAGGATCCCCATACAAGGATGGCTGATCACTCCCATGGCCAATCAGGGCCACGCGATGATGCGACTGTGTGGCGATCCGAGCTTCACCCTGGAGAAGGGCGGAGTGAATATCGAGTCGCTACGCCAGATGCCTGGGGCATCTAGACTCACACGGGTTTTGGCTGGGGTGGTAGGTGGACTTCTACTGTGCCACCAGAGCGGATGCAGGGTACCATGGCTACTAACAGATGTGGTCTATGACATGAGAGACCATGGGTACAGGTTTGCTTGGGGGAGCTTTGTACTCTGCCGATTGTATAGGATCCTGCATGGGGTCGTATACAAGGGCGACCGATGTCTGGTTATGACATCACTACTGCAGGTTTGGTGCTGGGAGCACATCACGGTGCGGAGGCCGATAGGGCTCCCACTAATAGGGATTGATGGGGAGAGGCCCCGAGTTTTCTACTGGTGGCTCCGAAGAGGGGCACAATGGCGGATAGATCTGCCAGCATCCCGGAGACTACTAGACGACCTTGTCTCCGACCAGATCACCTGGAGGCCTTGGAGAGATCATCCAGGGTGGGCCGAGGATGGACAGGAGCTGGCTCGCATCAGGCGAGTCTATTGGCTGAGGATGGAGAGGGGAGAGGTGGAGCTCCATCGATACGACCGAGTTTTGAGGCAGTTCGGTCTACAGCAGGGGATCCCATCTCTCAGAGACTACGAGTTTTCCTGGACTGTCCGGGATAACACTACAGTTAGCGGGGCTCCAGATATGCAGCGATTCTGGAGTCAGGATGCAGATGATGCCCCCATTCAGCCAGTGGATGGGGACGACGCTGGGGTAGCCGACGGCTACGATGCCTGGTACATAGGCATCCGCCCTCCTCGGATGATGAGGGCTCAGGGTCCGATTCATGCAGTTGTGCATCGGATGGGGAGGCGGTGCCAAGCGGCCATTGAGGCAGCATAGGGTCACGATGGGAGAGAGCAGAGGAGACCACAGGCTCAGCAGAGGCCATGGCAATGGGAGAGGAGGGAGGAGAGACCCCCTTCTCCATAGAGAGAGAGGCCACCATCGCCCGATAAGGGCAAGGGTGTTGACACTGGGGAGAGCAACGAGACAGCGACTCTCCGAGCTGAGGTTGCCCGCCTGCGGGCTCAGGTGCAGACATTGCAGGATGAGGCTACACGACTTAGAGCTCGAGGCGGAGGAGCGAGCACTCGGGATTTAGCATGCGCTATTGCCCAGGTTACATTCTATCAGGCTCTATATTACTAGGCGATGCTAGCAGAGCAGAGGGTGCCATTACCAGCTCATATTGCAGAGCCTGTCGTGATGGGGTCATCTAGGACATCATCACGATCGACATCCAGGACTCATGGCACCACACGGACTGCGATGGGGCCACCTCCTCCACCTCAGGGCGGGGGAGGAGATGAGGCTGAGAGCTCGAGGGGTTCTCGAGGCGAGGCTACTGCACTACACAGAGATTGTATATTTGATTGAGAGGATTGAGTATGCCAAGATGTAGATTGTGGCATACCAATCTATTTTTGATATGATGTACATATATTTGATATATATATAGATGAGATATTTTTTGATCATATGACTTGTCTTATGCGTTTGTATGATGCTTTTAATGTTTTGGTGTGATTGATTTGATGATTCATGTAATTATGTCGTTGGAAAATATTATGGTTTAAATGTCATGCTTTAAAAATTTAAATGAAATAATCTGATGTAACAAATTGTTTGTTGTGATGATAATTTGATAAAAAATAAAAGGGACCTTTAACAATAATTTCAAAGGACATTGTCATTGTTATAGACCATTTCATGGAGTCACCGCTCACTCGGTCGTCAAGCTAATCCCAGTATAGAAATATTGTTAAAAAGTAAAAGAGTGCTTAAGAGACTGTCTTAAGACTTTGGTGTGATGATGCAAATGATGATGATGATGATTTTGTTTTCAGACTTTTCATGAAAATATTATGCATGAAATATTTTAAAATGATTTTTGCTAGGCATAAATTCCTAAGTGTGATAAATTTTTTGGATAATTCCCTAGGAATTATACCATCATTGCAAATTTGCATATTGACATAATGACATGAAATAGTGATAATGTGCATGCTTTTTAAAAACATAATTGTATAACATAATGATTTAAGTCATATGTTTTTATGATTTTAAATAAATGGGGAATAAAAATTGGTACAATGGTTTGCGCTAGGCATAGAATATGTAGGTATAGACTTATACCATCATCGCGAAATCCAAAGAAAAAGTTGATATAATAGTTTTATTGTATGGTTGATTTTTAATTGTTGAAAATAAACAAAAAATATGAAGAGGAGGACTTGCGCTAGGCATAAGACTCCCATTTAAGTTCTGGAACTATACCATCGTCGCGAAAGTCGACAATATATATATATATATATATATATATATTTTTATATATATATATATATGTATGTGTGTGTGTGTGTGTGTGTGTGTGTGTGTGTGTGTGTGTGTGTGTTTTTATTGTATGGTTTGAAAGAAATTTTGATTTTTGATTATGCATGTAGTTGTCTTTATGCGAGAAAGGAAAAATGAAATTATTCCAGACAATTTGCAAAGATATTTCAAAGTATCTCGAAGACAAAAGTTGGATTTATAAGGAATCCCATGTGCATATGTGAGTTCATTTCCAATCTTGATTTATCATAATGATACACAAAATCTCTCAAATACAAATGTGTGTGCAATTGCTATGTTCGTTTACCAGTTTGAGCAAGATAATTTGATACAAGTGATTTGAATGAACCAAATAAGTGTTCATTAACCATGATTTAGATGCATATAACCATACCGGACTACTATGTAAGTCGGATTATCAAGAGCTAGCTAATCCATAAGCAGACATAGGTCTGTACAAAAGAAGGTCGCTAATGTGACAAGACATATCGCCACGCTAGGAGTTACCCAAGGCCAAGCAGGTTGGGCACAAACCACCTGTTATGGGGCTTACCTCACAGTTTTCGAATAATTGAGAATTCCAGGGATTCAAGCTCATCAACCCTTCTTTTCTTTTCAATGGGTAGGGAGAGGGATTTTATTGCTTTTGCTTTTGCTTTTCCTTTTGCTTTTCTTTTTTTTTTTGGTATTTTTGTGATTTTGGCTTGATATTTGAGATAATGCTGATAAAATAACATTTTTCTTTTTCTCTTTTTCTTGAACTTTGCTTTTCTTCCTATGCTAGGGATACTTGCTCGGATTAGCTGTAGAGCAAGGGATTTTTATTCTGGGTAGGGGTGAGCTTGTCCTTTTGCCAATTCTCAAAGATTCTAGACCATGTGCATGATAGGATAGCAGGGGAAACTTTTCGCTCAAGAAACCACTTCTACTATGTAGCATAGCATGGACATTACAAATATAATCATTTTATTGTGAAAGGATGTGCTTGGTTTAAGTAAATAACAAGATCAATTCTCTATGCTCAAACTTTATTTAATTGAATTTTGTGGACTTTGATATAAGAGAGATTAGTAATCATGCCAGATAAAAATCAAGATATTTATTTTTGTGTTTGTGAAAGTGAGGGATTCCAAATAAATGCTAATTTATCCAAAATAACTTGAAAATATAACTGCAATACTTCAAGAAGAAATATATACAACAAATATTTTTGAAAAGTTTGATAATTTTGACTCTCTCTTTCTTTTGTTTTTTTTTTTTGAAAGAATTAACAAGTGCCATAAATAAATACAACAAATATTTTTGAAGATTTTGATGATTTTGATGTTTTTGTATATTTTGATATTTTAATTTATGAATTGAAAGAAATACAATGTGATTTTTTTTGAAAATTTTTATGAATTTTTAGATGATGGAATTGGTGGTATATACAAGATGATCTATATACACTATACAAGGTTATTTGAGTATAGCATGTCTAAGGTTGCTTCAAAATCAAAGGAGGTTTTGAAGGATAATTTGGTTGTGTTGAAGGTAAGAACAAAAGGTGATGAATAAAAGGTAGTGATAACAAAAGCTTTGTTATAATGTAGAATAATGTAGCAAAAGATTTGACTTTTATATGTGGAAAATTGATCATGTTACAAAATAAAATGTCAGAAGGATAAGAAGGTTCTTCATTCTTATCACTATATTCCAAGTCTTGATAAGATGGAGGGAGCAGATGTGAAAGATATGCATGGATGTTATTTGGTAAACAAGGATGATCATATATGGATGAAGAAAAGTGATGGATAGAAGATAATTGTGATAATAGAGAATGTATAGAACTTGATGTTTCAACCATTAAATATTCTTCAAATGGTGTTGGGTCACCATGTATGGTAACAATTTTATTTGCAATTTCAAACTTCAAACATTGGTGAAGAGTGGAAGGGACAACCCTCATCGTATGAATCCAAGGACTCTCGAGAAGTAGGTTGTAATATGAAGGGCAATATGCTACATAAAACAGAGTATCCAGGATCTTGGATCCAATATTAAGGGGAATAATTATAGTACCTTGAGCTTCTTGAATTTCATTGTTAAAATATTTTATAATAACATTTGATTCATTAAGATCTTCTTCCTTTGATTTGAGTTTTTGGAATAATTGATAAGTGCATAAATTAAGAGAGGAGCCATTATCTACCATGATAGTTTTAACAAGTGTTTCTTTACTAGATCCTGTAATGTAAAGATAGTAGTCTTCTTGTGGAGTAGAGGAAGGAATCTCCTCATCATAGAATGAAATATGGTTAACCTCAAGAGGGTTTACACCATTAATTATGTTCTTAGAGAAAATATGATGAGGAACAAATTGTTGGCTAGGTATTTTGAACAAAGTTTCCTTATGAGAACTTTGTAATACTTCTAAAAGGGATATCTTTGCTTGAGGATTAATCACTTGTTGTTGGCTATCAAAGTGGATTTCAGATTGAGATTTTGATTCTAAAGATGAGCTTTCTATGCTTACATTCCATTTTGGATCATTCTCTAGAGCCAAAGATAGTTTTGAAGGTTGGTCAAATGAGGAATCCATATCTTGAATATCGGATTGAGTTGATTGAACTTGAGGTTGCTCATTTGTAGTTTTTGTTACAATATTAGTAATATCATCATGATGGGACACATTAACATGCAATATTTGATTGGTTTCTTGTTGTTGATAATTGAATAGGGGTTCTTGGGAGATCCCCATGTCTTGATTGATTATTGGTATTTGTTGTGTAGGAGTTTGATTGTTTACTGGAGATTTATAATCAGTTGTAGATTGTAATTCCTTTATATTAAAAAGACCCTCATCAATCAAATCTTGAATTGCACATCTTAAATCTTTACAATTTTGTGTCATATGTCCATCTACTCTATGATATTCACAATGTAGCTCGGGTTTAAACCAATCTATTGTGGTATCAAGTTGTCTTATGGAAGGGAGTTCAATCTTATTTGTATCAAGTAAATGCTTGAGAATTATATCCATTGGTTGATTGAGCTTAGTAAATTTACGTGATGAAGGTTTTTGAGAGGTTTTTGATACGTGCCTTAGGAATTCAGTCATAAAAGGACCTAATGGTTTCTCACCTCTACTTTCTTTATTATGGGTAGAATGATGATAGGAAGATTGCGAAGTATGAGGTGAGTGCATGGTAGAATTGGAAGAATAAGTATTTTCTTGTTGAAATGGATGTGTTGTATTGAAAGAAGAATATTGAAAGGGTGGAGGAGGATTGTATGTGGATTGATAGACATAATATGGATATATGGGAGAATAGATAATATCATTATGAAGAGGATTGGAAAAGGGATTGTCCTGTTGGGGTAAGGATGAAAAATGAGAAAAGTGTGATGGAGGTGGTGTTGAATAGGGATGAGGTTGGTCATAATCAACAAATGTATTTGGCTGAATTCTTCCAACATTACTGATGGGCTCATATTGATTTGAGTAAAAACTCATGGTTTCTTTAGTACTTCTAAAAGTAATATTTAGTATCTACTATTTAGAATTGAATCTAAAACATACAAACTTGAAATGATGATTTTGTTACTTTTTTTTTGTATACATATATATATATATATATATATATATTTGTTTTTTTATATTTTTGAATCAGAAATATGCCTATGTTATTCACGTCGGGTTCACCAAAATGTATCGCTCCAAATTTTTTGCATCCTTACCTTCAGGCTATAGGATCCGTGCCCGGAAGGAGGATGGGAAAAGGATGGCGCGGTACCTCGGACTGAGAGGCCTTGCGAAGGTCCCGCCTCTCGGGGGAGGTGTATTATGGTGATTTTTTGATGGATGGTGGGTTCACCAGGAAACGTTTGAATGGCAGTTTCCATGCCTAGGTTGGGAATGTGTTTAATGTGTTCAGTTTTATCTTTAAACATTCGAGTCCTAGGTTTGGCCAAATGAATCTAAGTTGTTCTATTATGAAAATGCAGACTAAATGAAATACAACAAATAGATTTGAACAAAAAATAGAGAGAAAAAGCTAAATTACAGAGCCATACCTGATCCGGATGTCTGATGGAGGTTCTGATTCTTGAAGCAGACAGGATCGTCTGGAATTTGATGGGATCGTCTCCGACCTGCAGGATCGTCTGAGATCTGACGAATTCGTCAGAGACCTACAAACAGAGAAATAGACACAAAATACAAAAAATGCAACAATGCTAATAGAGGATAATGATGTAAAATGACAATAAGGATGTTAACAGATAATCCCGAATAGAAATGCAAGTAAGTTGCAACACTTTAATAGCTAATCATGACCTTATTATGCAATTAAACTACATGGGTGAACTCCAAGATGCAAAATAATAAAGAATAATCATAAGATTAACTAAATACAAAATAATGTAGCAGAAAATAATGAGGAAATGCAAACTCTGGGCACTGATTGCCCCCAATGCAGACTGCAGTCGAGATCGTCTCGAATTGGTGCGAAATCGTCTCGAATTGAACAGGATCGTCCACGACGAACTGAGCTTGCTCCGGCTGAAAAATACTAAGGTTCCTGCAAATAAATTTGGACAAATATGGAGGCAAATAATAATTTAAGATGGTCTAATGCACGTAGAACTTGTGTTACAAGAAATTTCAGCCAGGGGGATGCCAAGGGGGAGTCCTAAGTTTAAATAGGCTTAGGAGGGAGGTTAGGAGGTTGGAGATCATCCCAATTTGGGAGATCTCCAACGGGGAGGGTCTCTAACGGCGCAGACACGCTTCTGCCCGGATTAGAGACGTCGTTGGAACAGAGGCTAATTGTGAAAAATTAGTTTTGGGACAAGATCGTCTGGACGTCCTAGCCCAGACGAAATCGTTCGATCTGAGGCGATATCGTCTGATCGACGACGATATCGTCAAACGGTCAAAACAAACTCTAAAAATGGCACGAGAAAGGAGGAAACGGGTTAAACGACGGTTTGGGAGCGGTTTTGGGGTTGAAATTTGAATTTGAATATTTACTAGAGTAATTGTAATTATTTAAGATTTTATTGCGCCAATTTTAGGGTGCTACAGAGTTGTTTTGTGTCAGAATGTGAGATCTTGATTGCCTCCAAATTTTTATCCTCCCATTCCATTGTAATAATTTTAGGTTGTGAGGGTTCAGTGTTTCTATTCTCATTATGACCATGTTTTGCATCCAAATCAAAATATTAAAAACTTCACTTGAATTCTTCAAACAATTTAAGTACAGTGCAAAGTTAGCATGCCTCCAATTCCATTTTATTTCACTATATTCTCTTAGGGGGAAAATTGCAAACATATGGGAAATTAAACAAAGGAAACCAATTTTGTTTTTCTTTTCCAGATCTCTCTTTCTTCTAAAAATTATACACTTCTCCTTGTGTACTCTTTGCAACTTGAATGATAGTTTCTACACTCTAGATACCTAGTCTATTCCATATAAACATTAACCATCTCATTTCCCTATTGTTAAAAGAAATTAGGTCTTGGTGAAAGATAAAACCCTTGAAAACATACAATCACTGGAAGAATATTTTTCCATAACACTTATCTACCACTAGAAAATGCCATTCCAGATCTATATTGGAATATAAAATTGAAAACAGAGGGTAACAAGGATTGACAAATGACTAAAAAGCAAATAAGCTATTGATTTTGTTGGATAAAGAATCTTCAATATAGAATTCACAGGCCTAAAGAGGTAATAAGCACTAATAAGACAAATCAATTTATTGAAATCACTGGCCAAAAAGGGATAGAGGCTTATAGAGCAATGTTTCCTAGTTAATCAAGATTTGAAGGTCAATAAAGTAACCACCTCAACTTTCAGCCAACATCATTGTTGCATTAACTATACCCATATTCAACTGATGTGAACTAGGGAAATCTACTGATTATGACTCCTCAGGGCAACCTGATTATTGCAGTTTCATTACATGATCTTAGATATCCTTAACAAAGTCCAATTTCCATATGATCTTGATTGAATTTTTAACATAGATTATCGATTGGATTCTTGACAAAACAAGCAACTTTATACTATGTTTTGTTCAAGTCATATGGACTGTTTCAATCTAAGAAACATAATCTAAAGCCTAAGAATTAGTCTATTGCTATGTTCAAATCAAAATCTCCTATAGAAGAGAAATAATAAATGGACTTGATTGCTAGCCAAATACTCAATGGAGTGCACATCAAAGAGGATGGTGGTAAAAAACAACTTACCAATGCGATTGGGTATCATTTCCTCATTCTTTGATGATGTGTCTTCTCCTTTAATGGATTCTCCAGCTGGCACAACTACTTGTGCTTCCTGATGATCAATCATCCCTTTTCTATATTTGCCTTCCACATCAATGTTCTTGTCATCTGATCCATCTGGTGCAATAACTACATGACTGGTTGCAAGCTTTTGCATATTGTCTTCCAAATTCTTGGCCTGAACCTAGTGATCAACTTCCATGATAGAAGTTTTAGCCTCCAAAGCCAAAGTTTCTTTACTAGTTATGGCCTCTTCCTTGGACCCAGAGCCTAAGCCATGTTTAGGACCTTATATACATATATATATATATATATATATATATATATATATATATATATATATGTGTGTGTGTGTGTGTGTGTGTGTGTGTGTGTGTGTGTGTGTGTGTGTGTGTGTGTGTGTGGAGCAATAAGAAAAACTAGTAAGATACAAAAACACATGCTACCTGGATCAACTTGAATATTTTTGTTAGGCATCTCATTACCCATCTTGGAAAGCCCAATGCTTGATATCACAACTATACTGCTAGGTGGTGTACAGATGTAGAGGATTCTACAAGATCTGGATCTCCTGGAACTATGAAGAATTTATAAGTAATGATAAAATCAGACAACCCAATATCAAGGACCTAATACCTTGAATTTTGTAACCATTTAGACTAGAATCCCCTTGTTTTTTAATTTATTTACCATGTGTACCTGGAAATTAGTAGAAGAAATGGGTAGGACCAATCCAATGTTATCATAAAGGGGGCCAAGGGCCAATCACACTATAAAATTCATAACTATAGGCACTAAAATGATAGGACACAATACCCACATTCCAGATACTGTAAATTCACATGTATAAGCCCAAGATCAATCTTTTCATACCAATTGAATACAAACTCTCATCAATCAAACTTGTATTAAAATGAGTTGGGTTTTGCCTAGATGTACACTAAGCAAAGGCCAGCCCAAACTGCTTGGATCCTAACATCAAAAACTGAACTGGAAAGATAAATTCAAAGCTATGATTACACAGGAATTTTGGAAAGCATTGTTCTATTATGAAACAAAATCTAATATCACCAAATAAAAAATAATTCAACATGAAATAGTCATGAAGTAGAAAACTCTAAAAGCATGGAAATCTTGGCAAGGTGACACACTTCTAAACAATAGTATTATCTTAAATAATGTAAAGCAAAATCACCTTTTTGAGTGGAAGCGCATTCAAATATTTGTGTTGGACTTGTTTAATTGGTGATGGAAAAAATATGAAATCTGACATAAATATATAGTTTGATATAGGTGATGCTTAGGTGTTTGACATGTATCTATGGCATATCAATGAATTAGGATCCAAATATCTAAGTTTTTGGTATCCATAGTGTTGATTGATCATGCTTTTAAATTATAAAAGAGATGGCATTGAGCATGTGGGTCCTTGATTTGCCCCCATATTCCACTTGCTTTACATAATCTCATCATTAATATAGATTGAGATTTCATTCTTTTTTACCCTTGCTTTTAGTTATCTCTCTCTTTTTTTTACTGTACATCTATCATTTTTCTTACCCATCTTATAGTCCTTCAATATACATATTAATAAAAGTATTCTTTTTACCACTAACTAGCTATTTCAGACTATACTTTTTGACTTGAATTGAAGGGAAAAGCTTGTTTATGAAAGCTTTGCTTCAGGAAAAAGGAAAACTTGATTATTTTGACATACTTGTTAGTGGTAGGACACATATACAATGCATATATCAACGTATATGGTAAGGGTCAAATTTATCAATATCATCATTGATAATCTATTCATTGTATGCACATAGTCTATCACTCAGTCATATTAGATAGTTTATCAATGATATAATCAAGAACAAAACTTTGTATGTAGGCAAAGTTGCAATATGGCACAAATTATAGTTATTTCCACGCCAGCTAGACTTATTCTCAAACTTCATAGAACACCATCGCAAATGATTGTCATAAGTACTTTATTTGCTTTCTTTCATTCACGAAGACAAGGATACAAGGATAACATATATGTTTTTCAAAAAATAGTATAAATAGTAATAAAAATTTTAATTTAAAATATTTATTAAAAACTTTTAATGATATAAATGTAAAGATTAATTATTTAAGTTGCTTAAAAAGGTTGCTTTCTTCATGATGCACATGCTATAAATAATATAATTATATATAAAAATATATATTTTTAGAAGTTTTATCAATATATTATATTATGATTTTTACATGAAATTAAATACATATCACTTGTTTTTGTGGGAATATTTTATAGGTATGTCTCAACAGATTTTTGATATCTGATCACCTAATTTTCTTGTATACTATTACCTTCATCAAAGAATTAGTATTAAATATCTTAAAATATCTAAGCAACCTTTCTTTGATTCCATTAACTGTTATCTCGACATGATATTCTAAAATTATGATAGGAAGTACTTTATTGATGAAATCTGATCCTAAAATAACATTCTGACTCATATTTACAGCATGCTGGAGTAGATAGTCAATTTCTACTATAGACTTTCCCATTATGAAAGAACATTTTTTCACATACCTTGTTATGTGCATAATGGATTCATCAACCATCGCAAGTCTAATGTCACACTACTGCCAATATCTGCAATCTATATAAGAATATTGGATGTAAGAGTAATCAAACCCTGAATCAAGATAGGTGATTACCTTTCTGCAGTGTCCCATATGGCACAATGTAATCCAAACATGAGGAATAGGCATAGCTTTTCTCATGTATTTTGTAGAAGGTTTGTATTCTAGATTATCTTCTTTGTCATATTCTTATAGATTTAGCATTATAGAGGCTTTGGCTTCATAAAAATATTTTTGTAAAAATTAAAAAGTTAAAATCCCCACTTCCCGCGCATCTAAAAATTCAAAACTCTTGCTTCTCGCATGTCCTTCTAGGATAGTTTTTAAGGTGATAAGAGGGTGGTTTAAAACTACCCTCTTAGGGTCACCCTAAGATGGTAGTTTTAAACCACCCTCTAGCCCTAAGAGGGTGGTTTAAAACTACCATATTAAGGTCACCCTAATAGGGTAGTTTTTAACCACTCTCTTAGCCCTAAGAGGGCGGTTTAAAACTGCCCTCTTAGGTCAACCTAATATGATGATTTAAAACCATAATATTAGGTTGAACTAAGAGGGTGGTTTTAAACCACCCTCTTAGGGTGACCCTAAGAGGGTGATTATCCTAAGAGGATGATCTTAAACTGCCCTCTTAGGATCTATTAGGGTGGTTTTTTACTGCTATAAAAAACCACCTTATTTTAGCTGCCCTTAAAAGCCTTTTTTGATGTAGTGCAATAAATTTAAGTTGAAATATAATTGCATTGGAAATGAGTTGGGCACATTTTTAAGTTCTATTGAATATCCAATTGAAGTAAGTCTTAATAGCAAAAGAAGACAACAATTTGGAAAAGTTCGGAGAGATACCTGGATAGCAAGATAATGAGAATAAATAATATTTTGAAAGTAACGATTTGAAGAGATTTGAGCTATAAATTTGAGCAACATTAAGATAATATATTAGAGCTACATTTTGGAGAATTTTAGGATAGATTTGAATAGTAAAACAAAGAAGTATTTGGCAGCATTTGAAGAAGGATAATTGTTGCAAATTATAAAGACATTTGGACAACATAGAAGCTAATTTTTAAATAACATTGAAAGCTGCAAAATTGATAAGCTTGAGGCAGTAATTAAGTAGAAAGGAGAGCTATAAATTTTACAATTTTGGAGCAGGAAAAATGTGAATCAAATCACCAAGAATATTAGCTACAAAAGGAGGCCAAAATGGTATGCCACATTGGTGCTACAAAAGTTTATTATTTAAGCATTAAAATAAGTTTATTTTAAAGTTATAAGAGCACCATATTAGAGCTACTAAAATATACAAAAGAAAAATATTTTAAGCCAAAAAAGGAGGCAATATTATTTTCTAAGGAAAGGTTGAATAATTTCTCAAAGATAGCATGCTCAAGGTGTCTAAAGACACCAAGTAAAGGCACAAAAACTTGAAGAAGGTAACTTTCACATTGGATTAAAATCTGCAACAAAAAGAAGGTAGAGGCTAGAGCCAAAGTAAGGATTAAGGTGCAGGTTTTTTGGGAGATAAAAAAATTAAAAAGTAAAGATTGTACCCAATTTAAGAAGCTTGAATATCTAATCGAACAACATTGAGAATCTATCGAGAAAAGGGATGGAAAAGCCACCAAGGAAGAGTTAGTAAAGAACCATCAAAGGAGGAGCCACCACTATAGAAGAGGAGCAATCATTGATGGATAAGAGCCGCCATCAAGTGTTAGAAACAAAGAAGTACCAGCAAGCATTGGAGAGTTACAAAGTATATTGGAGGAAATAATAGTTGGAAGTTACAACTATCAAGAAATGAAATATGTTGTGAGTGTAAAGGAAGGGCAAGCAAGTTTGAGCACCAAATAAAGCTAGGACATTACATAATAAAATGCAAGTTTTGAGAGGATGGTAGCCACCATTTGTCACTTTGATTAAGAACCAAAAAAAAATTGGATGCCATTTGGCATAGAGGAAATGTAGCACCAACAACCATTGAGGGAAATAAAACACTTCAAACCAACTATGAGCACTCTTTGAGGAAGGAAGACACTTGTCAAAGGTAACGATAATATTGTCATAAATTATTGGCAGAAGTAATGTAGCAAAAATAAAATTCCTAAATAAGACGTTGAGTGTCATGTGGCACATGAGAAGAGGAATATTCATAGGTTGGAGGAGCCCAAATGATATTCAGTGCACATACTAAGCACATTCAATGATCAAATAATATATAACAAGCACTAGGAGGATAATTAAATTCCAAAGAGAGAGTGCCATACACAAGGAAGAACATTAAATGCAATGAAAATATATCATTTAGCATTAAATACTGAAAGGTGGACAACATCTGAAATAGCATGCAAGTTGTAGTCATAGGAGAAGTAGATCGAATATATAGCACTCTATTTTTAAGAAGGTACAAAAATATTTAAATTAATTTGCATTGCATAAAGGTTAAGGAGGTATAAGTTATATCAATACTAAGGTTAAGCTTAGTTAATCTATTATGTTTAAGATTAATTAAATGAATGGAGATAGAAGGAAGTGAATTGATGAATTACAACCTTAGATGATTTATTGAATGATTTGAAAGACTTTTGAAGTAAGGAGGATTTAATTTAAAAGTTTTTTGAAAATGCTTTATGTGATATTCAATCATAGAAATATTTGCAAATAATTTGACTTAGAGGAATAAGGTTTTCTACATAAAAATTGAAATATTAAATTTGCAAATATTTTTTTTTTCTAAATTTCTAATTAGGGAGTTATAAGGAATTAATCACCAACATAGATTCTTAAAATTTAGAAACTATATGTAGACACCAAAAATTGGTCATCCACAACATCACATTTGCCACCCCACATCAAATCCTGCATAATAAAGTTATATGCGTAAGTTTACACTTAGGTATATAAATCCTGCACATTATCCTATTTTCCTACCCACTGGACATGTGTCCTAGCCACCTCACCAACATCCCTTGCCACATCTCATACAACCTTGTCCCCCTTTTCCCTTCACATGGGGTAACCCTCCACATAGCACTCCAATTGCAGTGACATCCTCCTAGTTAAATAAGACACCTTGGGTGACCCACTCTAACTATCCCCTCAATTTGGTAGCCCAGGATTGCCACTTGGCAATGCTAGCTTAACACTTGGTAATCTTAGCTTACCACATCTTATTTCCCTCCAAAACCCTAAGGAGCCTATAAAGGCACCTTCACCCCACCAAATAAAAGAGGTTGAAAATTTGTACCATCAAGCTATAAAAATAGGACTAGAGCTCTGCATGCATCCCGAGGAGAATCAAGATCCAAAGCTCGAAGGCCTATTTTTGAAGCAATCTACCATTCAATATTTATCTCGCATTTATGGTTTCACAGTCGAAACTGCATCTACATGATTTTTCCACCACCCATGCATGGTTTACCAATCACTACCGCCTATTGGAGATTTCTTGGAGCCGAGAACACAATTTAAAATATTAGTAAGTTTATATTTACAACAAGGCATTTAGTTTATTTTCTTTCTATATTTTTGCATCGTATGTTTTCATAGTTAGGGTTTTACAACACCATTCTATGTCTTGATTTGTAGGTGCTACTAAACCCTCTTTGGTTTTCATGTGTGTAGATAACAAATATCTAGGACAAGCCGATGAAGATGAAGTGGTCCTTGCATCAAATATCTAAAGCCCACTCATCCCTTTGAAGCTATAGCAAGAAGGATGAAGGACACTAGTTATTTGCTTGGAAAGCGTTGCCTTTTACCATCTTGATCATTTGTGTTGTATACGTACATTGTAACATTGCACCCAATATACTTGGGGTAATTCAAAAGAGATATCATTGTAATATTGGGAGATTCAGGCTCACCTGTTAATATAAAAAGTAGATATTCTTTACATTGCAAGTGTTCATGTGTCTATTTTGTTTGGTATTATTCTTTTTGTTACAGAAAATGGTGATCACGGTGGTACCCCCTAAGGGTCTTATTTTTTTGTCTTAATTTACTTTACTGATATGTGTTTTCATTGGTTGAAGGTTTTGGGAGTTTGCAGCATACGAAGATTTAATCTCAAGATCGATAGATTTGAGACTTGTTGTTCGGCCTCGCTATTGCAAAACCATGCACTTGCCATTTTGAACCTAAGGAACCACACACCTGCAATGGAACACTTGATAAAATACACACGAGTGGTTTTGACATTGTGACACCATGGACCTACAGTTGAAGCGAACTGGAAGGAGCAGTAAAAGGAACATAGGTCTATACCCCTATAATCCCTTTTTCTTCTATTTTATGGTTCTTAGCATTGTATCTAACCTAGGTTAAATGTTTATCTTGTGTACCTTTTGTTTACATTTAGATCTTAGGATAGATATTTTTATTTTTAATTAAAGCACTCATAAAAATATAAAAATGACAAATAAAAAGATATGCATTTTCATGATAGGTAATAGAGCATATGCATAAGTTCAGTTAGCAATAATCTAGATTTTTTCAGGGTTCGAGCTTGTGCTTCCCTTGTTTTATTGTTCAATCAGAACCATGCACCTACGGTTGGGATATCCTACATGTGTGTGGCTATTAAACCATGCAAATGCGATTTATCAAAACCAACCGCCCACCCATGGTTTGGCCTTGACAACAAAACTTGGCACGATCTTGCTCGAAGTTAGCAACTTCAGCCCCTGATCTTATTTTGCTTGTTGTTCTCTATTCCCTATTTTCTGCATTAGGTATAAAAGTGGAATTGCATCATAGCTTGCATCACACAATAATTTAAACAATCCTCACACACTCACTTAAACATTGGAAATAGTTGTATTTCATCACCACCAAGTTTGACTTCATTACCAAGCACCAACATATTATTACCCTATTCATGGTCAAGGTCGGCTCTAAGAATCATCGTAGCTTGGAAAATTGCATGCATTCCTCTTTGGAGGGTTTATCGCTACCCAAGTGATATTGGTTGATGACTGGTAGGACTTGTATCCCCTTATCGATTATGGGTTTCATATCCATAGTATTATGGGATTCACAATCCAGAATTCATCATCGGATATGTATGTATAGACGTATAGGTGAAATCCTAGATTCATCTTAGGGTAAATATTTTGCACATCGATTTTTATTTTTTCCAAAAACTTTCAAAACTTCAAAAAAATCAAAAACTTTCAAAACTTCAAAAAATTCAAAAAAAAAATCAAACTTTGCATGAACTTAGGAACAAAAACTTGTTTTTTTGTTTCCTTTGAGTGTTGTTTTACATTGTGCTTCTTTATCACATTCACACACTTACACTTGCATGTCACACATCATCACACCTTAGCATATGGTAATGACCTACGGTCAGGCCATAAAGTTAACATTAATTTAGATTCAGTTTTCTTCCCCTGTGGATCCATCTCAGGCTAGTCAAGTCCCTAGCACTTCAGTGGTAGGGCAAGTTAGTGTAGTCCCTAGTAAGTTCTAGAACTTAAATGTAGGGCCCTCCACTAGCACCCCTATTTTGGATAGAAATATTATGCATAGGGCTAGCCATACAAATATTCCTGAGACTTCTAGGAGTGAGCCACCCACACCAATAGATGGTCATGTCACACTTGTAGATATGGACGTCATTAGGATGTACTTGAATGCATCTAGTATGGTTTTTTCATCATTACCACCACTTAACATACCATATCGCACCATGCCATCATTGCATTAGGAGTCTACCTCCACACACCCATAGCAACTCAACCTAGAATTCATGAATACACTTTTTGAACTGACTAGTACCACCTTGGATATTCACCCATAATAATCTAGCCAACCACCCATCATCTTGCCACATCAAAATATCATTTGCACCAACCCCATTTACGAAGCACCAAATCAGGTCACTTTGTAGGTCCTCACATCCATTCCATCTACCATCCCTATGGACCCCACACATCCTATCATCCCTCATTCGATGGCAATATCTTTTGTCATCCTGACATGGTTGCCTCACAACCAGCCCAACCATCCACTTCATATATGACTGTGCCCACATCATCTATGATTGCTATGCAATAGGCCTTATTGCAGCTCCAATAAATAATTTTTTAATAATGTTCATCATAGCATTAATACTGATCCTCATTAGCAATTGTAGAGGATTGATAAAAACCCACCATCAACCTCTCATCAAACCCACACCTTTATTCAAGATCCATATTGGGTATTGCATCTCCCAACCACTACCATAACAACTAACCCACTTCATCACATGTATGCTAACTCATTAGGTCAGCATGCTATCATGCCCCGATCACCTCATCAATATCAAAAACCTCATCAACCATCATATCATCATTCATTTTAGCCTAACATCCCCCATCATACAGATTCCATCTACAATGCACAATATTACCAACAACAATAATCAAAGTAGGGTTTTAACCCTATGGAAGATCCTAAGTTCTAATTCCTACAGAACCAGATTAATAGCCTTGCTATGCAGACACCAAGTTTGTAATATCAAAAGCCCACATTAAGGTAGCTACTCAATCACCCAATCCATACTTTGGTACCTGCATCACCTTATCAATATAATTTTTAGATGCTGAAGTTTGATACATTTAAGGGGATGAGGACCCCTGAGAGCATGTGACTAGATTTTTTAACACATGTTTCAGGATTAGAAACAATGGCGCACTCATGCTCCACACATTTCCTTAGACACTTGGTGGAGAAGCCTAGGATTGGTACAACCACCTATCGCATTAGAGTGTTTACACTTTCGAGTAGCTTGTAGACCAATTCTTGGAGTGATTCATCATGAATGTTAGGAAGAAAACCACATTGACCAATCTGCTTTGTTTGAAGTAATATGATGATGAATCCATCCATGATTTTTGTAATCGTTGGAGGGTGATTATGATCAAATTGCCATTTTGTCTCCCCATGATAGAACTAAAAAGAATGTTCATGAAGAGTTGTACCAAACCCATCTCTCTATTACTACAGTTGTAGCAGTATAGAACATTCGATGAAGCACTCACTCAGGATAGAGTGATAGAGAAAATAAACATTCAAGAGGACAAGATCAAGCCTAAGAAAAAAGAGTGGCAAAATAAGAATCAAAATAGGAATAACCACGGCTAGTACAAGGCCACACATGTTAATTAGATAGTCTTGGACCAATATTCATAGTCAAATCAACAAGCCCAAGTTCAGATCCAACAACCCCAATAGCAACAACAACTACTACAATAATTGAATTATCAAGTGGTTCCAACCCCAGAATAGTGTAGACACCTAAAATACATCATGTCGAGGTGACTACTCATATGGGACATGCTAGAAGACCATATGGAAGACCTTGGATAGATTCCAAGGTATAGCAGTGGTTCTAACCACTCAATTAGGTAGTTTGGCCTAATCAATGTTAACCATGGTTGACACCCATGGTTAGCAGAGCTGACCATGCCTCAGAGCCATGGCTAGCCTCAAAAATTAGTTGGACTTTGATCGATCCAAAATTGGTTACAATGGCCAATTGGTTGCAGATCCGAGCGATTTTGGGGTGGAATGATCCAGAAGCTTCCCTCCAACTACTCCAGTTATCCATTCTTGATCTTGGCTTCTCCATGAAGCTAGGACATAGCCCTCCAAGGTGCTATAAGACCCCCATCCAAAATGGGAAAATAAGGGAGATGCATAGGTGAATTTGAGTAGCGAAGCCCTATCGAATTCAACACTCACCTAATTGCATTGTGACATTGCTTTCTTACCCCCAATTGAGAGATTGAAATGGCAATTCTAGCCATGGAGGTCCTAGGAGGTTAGGAGAGCCAAGAAACTCAATTACACCCATTTCATGCATAATCAGAGCAATTCAACCACCAAATCTATCAGAGGACACAGAGGCGACCCTTGACCATCAATTTGGCAAGAGGATTCAGAGATTCAACCCTTGAATTGGAGGACAAGCACACTTCAAGCTCAGCTGTTGTCAACCATGGCTAATAGTGCTCACCATGCCATAGAGCCACGGTTAGGGTATCATCCCTAATTTCCTTGCTTTCTAGCCATAGGATTTGTTTAATGGCATTAGATTAAGCATATTTTAGGTTTATTTGCATTATTAGAGACTTTTGACCGGTAGAATTAGTTTGTTTAGTTGTCTTTCTTTCAATATTGCAATTAGGATACTAATGAATCTTTTTCATGCTTCCATGCTTTCAAATTCATAATTAGGCCATTAGATAGATGCATATACTTTTCCTTTACATGTTTCATAGCATATTTTCATGTTTTGCATAGGTTTACTAGCTTTCTTGCATTTTCTTGATTATATGCTAGTAATATCATCTTTTCATACAATTTTCTCAAAAAGCCTCATCAAGAGAGGCATCCTTTATTACTGATGCTTCTTGTTGTTTATTGCATGTAGGATCAATAGGGTTTTGACATGCAAGGCAGCAAATACCTCTAATCATGGAGAAGAAGGTCATCGACACCTTGGAGCAGTTCGTGTCATTTTAAAAGGCATTTGGAATGCACCTACCCTTGAGAGGGATTTGACACTATTGTAATTGTTGTATCAAATGGGTATCCCTAAGAGGGATGGATTTGTAACATGAATTGACTTGAAATTAATAAAATATCCTCGCATTTTTTTCTTTTCATTCTTGTTAATTTGTGTATGCCTATTTGTATTACTTTCAACAATTTCAATATTAGGTGTAAGCCTTTTTGGATGTTATAGAAGGTGATCATGATGGGACTTCCACATTAAATGCCATAGATCACTAAATTTTATGTTTTGTGATGATAGGTGCTAGCCATTGTTGATAACCATGGTCAAAATTTGTCATCATGACATAGACCTATGGGCAATAGTTACAATTGTGCCACAGAGATGCAGTCAACAGTAGACAGGTCATACAATAGGGAGAAAAAGCTTAATCGGATGTGGATCTAAGGTAGGACCCATATTCCCCTAATTTTTCCTATTCTCTATCTGTGTTTTTCTAGAAAATGAAAAATGCTAGCATAATTAGGGAATGCAACAAAGAAGATAAAATGCATTGAGTCCCTAGGTCTTTTTCTTAGGTTCCACTAGTCACTGCTAGGAACAGCGGACCTCTGAGTGCAGTTCGCCCTAGTCTCCAATGGTCTAGGCCCTTTTTGTATGTTGGTTTGCTTGTATGAGGCCCAATCTAGTGGCCATCTCATCATCATCATTAGTGTGCATTTTTTGAAAGTCATTTAGTTTAATCATGCATACTTCTGAAAATTAAACGTTCCTTTTTGCATAGCATGTAGAAGAGTCATGGATGTTGTTTTATGCATTTACTTTTCATGCAAAATAAAAGGAACCCACACACACCATGACACATTTAAATGCTAGTGAGTTGGAAGTCACATCCAACCACTAGTAGGGTTTCAATGATGATGGTAATGATTTCCATCCATTGGCCCAACTCCCTCGATCCTTTTGTTACTAGACCAATACCGGACCCAAGAACCATCCATAGCCCAAAAATTTGCATGTACTTCTCTTTGAAGGGTATAACATTGATTGGGTGAGATTGGGTGAGGGTCTTGTAGGACCTATGCTCCCTCGTGTGGGTGTGGGCTTCAATTACACATGAATTCAGAGTCATTGTGCAAGCTAGTTATATAGGTGAAAGCCCTTTAACAATTGAGTATATCATCAACATATTGAAAACACGATGAGAGTTACTTACTGATACAACAAATTGCAAAACACATCAAATAGTTTAGGGCTCATATTAAAACTTTAAAAGAGATAATCATCATTGTATACTTTGTGTGCTAATAAAATTTAAATATAGACATAGGATACACATTATGGTGGTTACACAAAGAGGTTGATCTAGGCGTAGACCCGAGATCGAGGCCGAAGCTCCACCCAATACACAACAAGATGCGTAGGACCCTCAACCATAGAATCCTCTTGAACATCGTTCGATGAGTATTAGAGGGGATAATTCTATGTGCGGGGATCCTATTGAGAATACCCTAGTTAGAGGAGCCACTAGACACTCCTCTAGACATAGATCAGAGCATGGAGCTTCCCAACATGGGGGTTCCGAACATGTCAGCATTTACCATGATCACACTCCATGTGCATCCATGGGATCTACTGAAGAGTTTGTCATCGAGGGATCCAGATTGGTACCCCTTCATCCTGTGTCTAGGGGAGGCTTGAGGCCCCCAACATCTGAGTATAGATGAGTTTAGGATCCACCCATTCATGGGCAAGTAGATAGGGCCACTTTCGAGCATAGGCCCATGCAGACTCCCAATAGAAGTGAGCCTTGTAGGATCACCATAGACATATCTAAAGTGGGAGCTAATGGTATGCCACCTCATGAGCCATGGCATAGTAGATAGTTAGATGGTCTAGACAGAGTCTTAGGATAGTTAGGCTACAAGCCTACCCCTACGCCTTCTCATCCTATGAGCGTGCATAGCGGTAGTACCATTAGGACTATCAGAGAACCTGGAGAGTGCTCCAAGCATTCTCATGATATGCATGCTCCTGCATCTCATGCAGGCATAGAGTATAGGCAACATCTAGATGTGAATGCCATCTTCATAGACAAGGGCAAGAGCATGGCAAATCAGTCCATTGGGGGACACACCCACAAAATCGCTCGAATAGAGCACACACACTAGAGGCCTCACATGGTTGATCACATAGATAGATCTCATAGGCTGGTGTCTGAGTAGAGATGTCAGATCCTCCAAGACCAATTGGAGGATGTTCATGCAGAGTGGGAATACCTCAAAAATGAGAACACTCAGAGGCAAAGGTTCATAAGACAATGCTTATATGAACAATGCATGCACAAACAATGCATCCTTGATTAGAAGGAGCATGTTGAGAGGGAGGATCGATTGTATAGTGTTGGTTTACATCCCCCTAGTGAGCATAGGGAGCACATTGATAGATGAGCTACTTTGCAACCTAATTTGCACCCTGAGTATATAGACACTCATACTCACCATGCAACCCAACATAGAGATCAGTGCCCTACATCCGAACATCATGGGCATAGGTAGTATGAAGAAGAAGTGGGAGAGGAATTAGATCAAGAATATCCTAAAATATCCCAAGTTGAAGAGGAGGATGAGCCTAATCCTTCACCTTGATCAAAGAAGAATCTACCTCCAAAGGTGCCTCCAAGGCAATCCAGAGAAGAGGAGTTCTTATCTTCGTAGGCTTATAAAGCCTTGGCAGAAAAGGTTAAAGCTATTGAGAAATAAGGGATGACTTATCAAAATCCTACCTTGAATAAGATTCATAATGAACCTTTATGCCCATCAGTGCCTATTTTGGCCTATCCTGAGCATTTTGAGATGCCTAGGCTAGAAAAGTTTAAAGGAGAGGAGGATGCTCAGGAGCATGTGACGAGTTTTCTAGACATGTGCTTTCAGATCGAAAGCAATGATGCCTTGCTCCTATGGACCTTCATTACAACCCTCTCAGGCCTAGCCCATGAGTGGTTCAACCAACTCAAGAGGCACAACATCACCAATTTTGAGCAATTGGTTGATGCATTTCTTGAACGCTTCTCCTTTGGCATCAAGAAAAAGGTAAACCTATCCGATCTGGCTGCTTTATTGCAACATGATGATGAGCCAGTTATGGATTATGGGAAATGATGGAGAAAGATGATGGCCAAGCTGCCATTCTCCATCCCATCCTCTGAATTAACTCGAATGTTTATGAAAAGTTGCACCAAGCACATTTCGTTATTATTACAGTTGCAACAATATCAAACCTTTGAGGAGGCTTTGGCGCAAGCCAAAGTGATTGAGGATATCAAGTTATAGGAGGGTAACTTGAAGCTCAAAAATAAGAAGGAATGGAACAAGAAAAGCACTGAGAAACAATAGGCCAAGCTGGCCCACATTAATCAGGTGGTTTTAAACCTTCAAAAAGGGGATAAGGGGCAATAACAATGAAATTATCAAGCCCAACCTCCTCCTATGCAATATGAGTAGTGCAACAACAATCAAAAGGGTAAGAATAAGGAACAATACCCACCTCACCAGTTCACACCTTTTTTAGAATCGATGACTTCGATATTCCATCAACTATGTGAGGCCAAGGCCATACACTTACCCAAGATCAAATTATTGGACCCTAATCAACCCAAACCAAAGGGGTATAGGGATGAGTTGTACTATATTTTTCATAGAGCAAAGGGACACGACATCGAAGTATGTTGGAGTTTCAAACATTTAGTACAGAACATGATAGAAAAAGGTGAGCTAACTGTGGATAACCCTCAGGCACCAGATAATCAAAATATGGGGATTTACAAAAATCCTCTGCCTAACCATGAGGTACCAAGGAACAATATTGGCCAAGTCAATCAAGTACGCATCGAACCACCAACCCATGGGTTCATCGGAATGGTCAATGTTGTCACAAGACATGCGAGGTATGAAAGACCAAATCAACCTCCAACTCCCATTAGAGTCCAAGTTGTGCCTCCTCCAAGGCCAGCCCAAAATGTGCCAGGCCCACCAACTAGACCGGTGGTGACAATCAGGAGTAGGTTAGTTCAAAACCTACAGATGACTCTAGCAAAGTTGTCAATTTATGAGCTGATTCAGTAGTCTCCCAAGCATAGGGAGATGCTTATGGATATTCTAAGGTCCATAGAAGTGCAGTCCCAAGATCCCGAAGCATTCACACACTTCATGGGACATGTACAATAGTGTCAGGAACCGGTCATACAATTTCATGATCATGAAGTCAAGACGGTTTCCACTGTCACAGCGGACCCACCACTCCATATCATTGCATGTGTGAATCACATACTATTCAAGTGGGTTTTGATTGATACAAGATCATCAATCAATATTATCACGACCAAGGCATTGACATATTTGAAGTTGTCGAAGTCACATATTGTACCTTCCACTTTCACCTTGAGAGCATTCAATGATGCATTATGCTCGATGGTAGGTACCATAGTTCTTCCGATTCAGGTTGGACTAAAGACCATCCCTATGATGTGTCATGTGATTGAAGGTGCTATGCAATATAACATCCTTTTAGGGAGGCCTTGGATACGAGAAATGCATTGTGTCCCTTCCATTCTTCATCAATGTATTAAATATGTGCATGAGGGATAGGTTCACATGGTACCTTCAGATGAAGAACCATTCAAGTACGTGAATCTAGCAGATTTGTTAGGGGATTTTGTGCTCCCCTCAATGCACCTAGACATACGACCTACATCACCGATCAAAGAGCTAAGAGGTAAAATAAAAGAAGTGTGTGCAAAACCTACAACATCCGCATCTCAATGATCGGAGCACATGACAACTACTTCTACTAGACCATCGGCATCCATGATGCATCGGGATGATAGGAAGCTAAAAGCAAATATGGGTAAAAAAGAGATAAAGCAAGCACCCAAACCAGTTGTTGTTGAGATTCCTACTCCCATGGAAGTAGAGAATGCTCAAGTAGAAGTCGAAGAGGCACCTCAACCTACTTCTCCTGCATCTTCAACAGGGTCATCTACATCGTAGGTGACCATTCATTTGGTTAATCCTGAATTGGGGGAATATATTATGCAGAATGTGACATTTACATTGATCATCGAGATTACACAAGACATGGACTGACCTAATGCCCATCGCCTTCCCATAGGTATGGTGGTACCACTAGGGGTACCTCCTAACCAAACTAATTTCATCTATGGAGGGCTCGACTAGCTTGCATCTCGCACCCCCATGGATGAAGATGATGATGAACCATTTGTTATAAATTTTCATTATCTTTCTAACCCAGAGTATGCCTTACGATATTTTGAGCATTACCATTGGCATGGTTACGGTCTCAGATTATTCGAGTAAGGGTGCAGGAGGCCATATGAACCACAATATTAGTTGCCTACTGATAGGTTCAGGTTAGGATATTATATTGGAGGATAGGATGAACTCCTCATGGTATCTTTAGACCACTTGTACCTCAGTCTGGGGGGTGAAGTCAATTTCAATCCTTATCACCCTAATCCCTCCACCTTTCAAAGGGATAATCGGTTAGTGTCTTATGTCACTATAGAACCACCTGAGATATATCATGAAGACATCTTGGTGGATACCGATATAGAGCATATACCAAGAGAAAACTTGGATGAACAAATCTATGAGGTAGCTGATGACATAGGTCTACAGGTTTAGAATGCTAGCTTAGTGATAGATTTCGAGTTAGAAGATCATTCTGATGAGGATAGATCAGAGTCCATATTTGAGATAGGTGGACCAAGTTGCATATATGAGAGTGATGATGATGATGAGTCCTCAAATGATGAGCAATATGAGGATGAAACTGAGTTGGCTTATCTAGGCCCTCTCAATTTACATCATCTATTACCTTTGGAGATAGTCATCGAGGATGAGCAATCCTCCATTGATGATAGTGGTTATCAAGAGTGGGCTCACATGGGACCCCATCTTCCTAATCACCCAATTCCAGTGGATAATGGTGGAGGTGTCTATTATGATAGTGATAAAGAAGATGAAATGGAGAGAGCCTATTTGGGACCTCCCTACTTGCATCATCGTAATGCACCTTACACTATAGAGGATATGTATAAAGATATCAATATTAATCCTCACCTCAGAGGAAGACCACCTAATTTGGATAGGATTTATCATATGGTCTTCCCTGATCCACCAATATTTAGAGAGCTCCTTGAGCCTAGTGATCCTATTTTTGAGTCTATCCATAGACCGGATCCAGAGATCCCCATACCCCTAGAACCACATCTCGGGGATGGAAGTTATACAAATGTAGAGTCACATGCATGTGGTCTTGGAGACATGATCCATTCCATCAATATGATCTCCATTTATTTGACCACTCCACTCCACAATCTAGCCGATCCATCCAAACCATTGTATCTTAATGTAGATGTTATTGATTGGGATCACATTGACTCACCACTAGAGCTTGAAGATTTCTTCCCCAATGAAGAAATGTTGCAACCTTTTCATTTTGCACTAGGCTATGCATATGATGTTTATCATGCTGAGGATGCTTCCAATGTGGAACCTATAAACCCAATAGATGACATCCATTTTATCCCTACGCCTCACCAGCTTGAGGAGGGATCCCATATGTCAATAGAGGAAACCTTTGAAGTGGATATCAGTGATGATCCCACCAATCCAAGGAAGGTTAAATTTGGAGAAACTTTATCTCCTGATGAGCATGCCAACCTCATCCCTCTACTGAAAGAGAGACCTAATCTCTTTGCTTGGACTTATAAGGACATGCCAGGTCTAGATCCAAAATTGGTTACTCATAACCTTTCGCTAGATCTATCGAAGAAACCAATCAAGCAGAAACTTAGGAAGATGCATCCAATAGTAGCCTTAATGGTTAAAGATGAATTGCAAAAGTTATTGGATGTAGAGTTTGTCATTTCCATCGACTATCTAGAATGGGTATCAAACATGGTACCTATAGGAAAACTTGATGGAAGGATCCGTATCTGTATGGATTTTAGAGACCTCAATAAGGCAACACCAAAAGATTCATTTCCATTTCCGAACATAGATGCTCTCGTAGACGCAACTACGGGTCATGAAATGCTCTCCTTAATGGATGATTTTTTTGGTTACAACCAAATTCGGATTAAGCTCGAAGACCAACATAAAACCACGTTCATAATGCCATGGGGGACATTTTGCTATAAGGTTATGCCATTCGGTCTTAAGAATGTTGGTGCTACATATCAACGGGCTATGACATATATCTTTCATGACTACATGCATAAGATCTTAGAAGATTATATCGATGACTTATTGGCAAAGTCATTGCTGCATTCAGAGCATGCAGAGGTCCTGAGGAAGGTCTTCGATCACCTGATAGAGCATAATGTCAGGTTGAATCCTAAGAAGTGCGTATTTGGTATAACTTCAGGAAATCTCTTAGGATTCATCATTTCAAAGTGAGGGATCAAAGTTGATCCAGCAAAGGTCAAGGCTATTTTAGAGATGCATCCCCCCATGAATATCAAGGAATTAAGAAGCCTTCATGGCAAAGTAGCATCCATAAAGTGATTTATCACACAGTTATCAAATAAATGTTGACCCATGAATCGATTGCTACACAAGGGGGTCCCATTCAATTGGGATGAGGACTATCAAGCAACCTTTGCTGAGATTAAGCACTACTTGGCGATGCCACCAATGCTAGCTCCACCAAGACCAGATGTACCATTCTTACTATATATATCGCAATTAACTTTGCATTGGAAACCATGTTAGCCCAAAAGAATGTGCAAGACAAAGAGCAAGCCATATATTACATTAGCCAAACCTTGGTGAGTTACGAGCTAGGATATGCATATGTGGAGAAGTTATGTTTAGTAGTAGTGTTCACTACAAAGAAATTGTGATATTATATGTTAAGTCATATGACGTATGTCATATCAAAACAAAATCCTTTGTAGTATATGATGAGCAAGATGTATCATAATACATGTACTGCAAAGTGGATCATGCTATTGATAGAATTCGATTTGGAATTCATTAGCCAAAAGTCCATCAAGGGACAAGTCATAGTTGATCAACTAGCTGAGGTACCTCTCGAGAATAGTAGGCCCCTCACCATAGAGCTTCTTGATGATGTAGTCTTTGCCTTATCAAAAGTACCCAAACCCAAAGAACTGGATAACAAAGTTGATATGACCTTGTTCTTTGATGGTTCAAAGTGTGAGCAAGGGGGTGGTGCAGGAATAGTGTTGTTCACACCACAAGGTGCTCCTATGCCCTTGTCATTCAAGTTGGACTTTCCTTGCACTAATAATAATGTTGAATATGAAGCCCTAATCTTGGGCCTCCAAATAGCTATCGCCATGAAGATTAAAAGGTTAAATATCTTTGGTGATTCCCTTCTCATTGTCAACCAAGTGAAGGGACTTTTTCAATGTAGGTGTCCTATCTTGAAGGTCTACAAAGATCTTGTTGATACTTATCTAGCTCAGTTGGAGTGGTATGACATTGAGGCAATCCCTCATTCATCAAATAGATTTATAGATACTATGGCATCTTTGGGATCCTTAATCCCTCAGAATCCTTCTGCCGATTTTACTACCATCCATGTCAAAATATTGTCACATTCTATTATACAACGCAAAGCTTTGGATAACAAAGATTCAATCAACATGATTCATGTAGAACCAAACCATGAATGGTTCTACAGAGCTAGAGACTTTCTCAAGAGAGCGCCTTGGGGGTCATTGATCTCGTAGGGTCCTACGGGGAATGGTACTACCATTCACCATAAGGTTGTTTTCCAGTCTGCATTTGCAAATGTTAAACCATAGGGGGAACATGTTGTCTTGTCAGTTGAGGTTGAGGTCTATCAAAACTGGATGTCACAGATATATGACTTCCTAAAGCTTGGTATAATCCCTCAGGGATTGTTGCATGCCACAAAATGCACATTTAAATAGAAAGTGACAAAGTATGTCTTGTTAGGAGATATTTTGTATCATCGAAGCTATGATGGAGTTCTCCTTCATTGTCTTGAGCCCCAAGAATCATCTTGGGCAATTTTGCAAGCTCATGATGGTACATGCGGTGGCCATTTCAGCGGCATGGCTATCATCAAGCGCATCCTTTGCATGGGCTATTATTGGCCTACTATGGAGAAGGATTGCAATGTGTATGTCATGAAATGCATTAAATATCAATATCATGCTAATCTTACGCACTTGCCATCACAGGCCTTACAACCCATTCAAGCGGCTTGGCCATTTGCTCAGTGGGGTTTGGATCTCATCGGTAAGATCTCTCCTTCATCAGGTCGACATACATTCATTATCATGGCTATTGAGTATTTTACTAAGTGGGTGGAAGCCATTCCCTTAACAATGACAACTGGAGCATGTATTGTTGAGTTCATACTCACCAATATCATAAGTCATTTTGGGATACCATCCAAGATAATTTTGGATAATGGAACGTCATTCAAAAATAAAATTGTGAGAGCTTTGACATCTAAGTATAGAATCAAACACAGTTTTATGACTCCATATTATCCATAAGCAAATGGGCAAGCTGAGGCTTCAAATAAGATAGTGGTATCCATCTTGAAAAAGATGGTACAAGAGCACCACAAAGATTGGCACATCCAGTTGCCCCTTGCATTATGGGCTTATAGGACTAGCATTCGGACACCCACTAGGGCAACTCCATTTTCACTAGTATATGGCACTGAGGCCATTATGCCCTTAGAGTTGGAGATTCCAACGTTGCGCATCACATTGAAAGAGTTCATCGATGATGACACTACATGGCAAGCTCACCTAGATCAATTGATGCTACTTGATGAACATCATGTGAATGCCCTTGAGCATCTCCACGTTTATCAGGAGTGCTTAAAATGAGCTTACAATAACAAAGTCCATCTGAGAGACTTTGAGGTTGGTGATCTTGTGTTGAAAGAGAACCAATAGAACTCAAATATATCACCAAAAATATGAGACAAATTTATGGCTAATTGGTTAGGTCCTTATATCATCTCTGAGAAGATTGGACCTGGGACATATCACTTGACATCGCTTGAAGGTATTGAAGAGCCTGAACCTCTCAACATCCTTCATCTTAAAGCGTTCTATGCCTAAAACCATCAAAATGCTCCAAAGGCATCTGTAAGCCCTTTGGTCATCCTAGTAAAAGGCTCCAAAGGCATCTGTAAGCCCTTTGGTCAAACTAAAATTAAAATCCATAAAAATTAAAAAAGCAATAAAATCTAAAAAAATTGAAAAAAATATATCAAAATTCAAAAACATTTGCATCATTGCATTTCATTATCCACATGCATTTCATTTTGCATTGCATTAGGCATATCCATCCATCGCACTTGCATTAGGATAGGTTGTGTTTACAATCTGACAAATGACACCATGTTTGTGTTTCAATCATGCATCTATGCACTATCATTATCATCCATTCACCCTTGTGAGTAATTGTGTTTTTCAACACAACCCTTCCTATTGCTATGAAGAATATACTAGGGTTTTTTGGTCATTCAACCATACCTAGTGGTCTTCTCAAGAGTTGGTAGAAAGCTTGCTTTGCTTTTGTAGATGAGGTCTAGTTTTGATAGCCCTTAGCATATCATAATCCTATCACTAATCAACAAATTAAACAATCCTAATTAGGACTAGGGAAATATGAACGCTATGAAGTGAGACCAGGTATCCTGAGGTGAAAATTTTATTCTTGCTTATCCCCTTGTGCAGATGGTCCAAGAAATGTTGACAATTGGCAAAAGGACAAGTTTCCCCTACCCATATGAATCCCTTGCTTACAAATGAAGGAGCAATATCCCAAAGTGAAATATCAAAATCAAGTCAAATCAAGATCAAGTTTTATCAAAAATCAAATCAGTATCAAATCCCTTGCTCGAAAGAAAAAAAAGAGTACAAAATAAATAGTGATTTTTATCACTATAGTACAAAAATAAATAGTGATTATTATCACTTTATATGAGCAAGTATCCCAAAAAATTGAAGAAAATAAGGGAGTGAACTTGAATCCCTAGAATTTTTAGCACTATTGTACCTTACACACGATGATATGTCTGATACATTAGCATTTTTCTTGTGTGCAGACCAATGTTTGAATGTGGAAGAGCTAGCTTCAGGTGTCCTGTATCGCCTAGTGGTCTAGTCCAACTGAAATCCAAACCTAGGATTGGATAGACATTTGAGGATCCCCAATCTTAGCAATGGGCTGAAAGAATCCCACCTGACATCGGGGTATGCTTATGTCTTATCTAATATACTCATTTGCACACACATGGATAATGAATAGTTAGGGTCTATCCTAGCGAAAGCCTTATGTTTCAGAAGTCTAGTATGGTTAGTATACAACTTTTGATCAGTCAACTAAGGTGTTTGAGTCTCATGGAAAACCTCAAAAATTCCCAAATAGCAACAACCAATTTTCAATGCAATCATCAAATATCAATTTCTTTTATGAGAGTTTGTTTATTAGAATTATTTATAATATAGGTTAGATACTAGATGGATGTCAGAAATGATATTTAAATGGCCACTGACTATGTTATTAATTTTCTTTTAATTTACAAAATATTATGAATAGAAACCATATATCATTGCATCTCACATATGGGTGTACAATTTATCAAATATTCATAAAATATATAGCAATTACAGTCCATGATTGTCATACATTCTGTGGTGTCATCCATTAGATTGTCAAAATTCATATTGCATTCATACATTATGTTTTAAGTGATTAAAGCATACATGTCCATTTCCATAAATCATCATAAAAAAATATGCAATACATACATGGCATAAATTATGTCATAACAACATAAATTAAATGCATACAAGTATAGTAAATTACACATGCATTTAACATCAAATATTACATTCATATACATTCATCATAAGTAGTCCATCTACACATGTATATCATTGCATCTAAAATCATACATCCATCATCTATCTAGTGCATGTCATCCATACATCACATCATATAACATAAAATAAATATCACATCTAAGCATTGCATCCATATGCATCTCATAAAAATATAAAAATAATAAAAATAATAAATTGCACATATAATGAGTCTCAAATGTCAGATCATATATATATATATATTGTGTGTGTGTGTATCAAAAATATATAATAAATAGTACATCGACATATGTCAAAAATACTCGTAGGCTACATCTGTGTAGGTCCTCGACCTTACACACAAAAATGGTACAATAGCATCTGTAAGATCTATACTAAGTAGCAGGCCTATGCCCCCAATATGAGAGGCTCCGCCATCACCTCCACCATCCCTGTGAGTCCTCCTAGAGCTGGCACCAGAGGTCCTCTCTAACTTGTGAGATCTATGATTAGAGCTAGCTGAGGATTGGCCTATCTCTCGAGTGTGAGTCCTCTGAGACCCTGAAGCCATGGGCATCTCTAGAATCTCACCCTCGAGTAGCCCAATCTCTCCTCTCAAGGTAGAGATGTAGGCAACATTTTATGCTCCATCATCGATGTGCTGCTGCACTAGAGCTCGAAGTCTCTTGATCTCTACCCCCTGATCCAACCCTACTAATCCTTGTACTTCCTAAGCTACTAGAGTATGTTGGAGGTGCTAGAGAAACTTGTGATGATGAGGGGTCCTCCCTCCTAGCCATGAGTGCATCATATTGTGCCCTTAATGCATCATATTGTACCCTTAGAGCATCTAGTTGTGACTATACGAGGATGTGCTACCCTGTGATCCTCTGTATCTCTATACCTATTGTATTAATCTTAGCCTCTAGAGTGGTCTTCTCCTCCTCGTAGTTATGCCACTGAGACTGCCCTACTATGAGCTAAGACTGTAGATCCCCAACCTTTACCTATAATGTAGCAATGGTGGTATCTCAATGTAGTAGTTATGTCTGCAAGGAGCCTACCTGAGTCTGTAGTCTAGCAACCTGGGCCTTGAGCTGCCCAACCTCATTGTTAGGTGGTGCCTCACCCTCCTCGAGAGCATCATCCTCCTCCTTAGCGGTGCATCCTCTATAGATCCCTCACCCCATCCACCCTCAGTCCTCTGATAGACTCGATGATCATGAGGATCGACCTTTGTGCCCTCTGCACCCTCTGTTGCATCATCTACTACCCTACCCAAGGGGCCCTCAAAGCCCCACCATACCCTGAGTGTCCACCAAGTGTCATAGTTAGGAGTGGTCCTTGCATCTGTCAGCCCTGACTCCTAAAATTCATCATCCTCATCACCTAATGGAGTCACCCTAGGCCAGGTCAAGTCCCTCTCTAAAGTGAGGTGATGATAGATGGTAGGCATCTCTGGAATGTCCTACCTAATCCCAAACTATTTGGTGACATGAGAGAAGTAGAAGAACTCTCATACCTTAGACTTGCATCCGAGGAGCCATCTATCTCTGCATGCTCGATGTAGTCGATCATCAACCTCCATCCATGGAGGGTAGTCTAGGTATGGGCACTAGTCAATCTGGTCTACCTATAGTCCTGAGAACTATCCAATGTAGTGAGCTAGATCTCCTATGTGAGACCTACTCTAGAAGCCCTCCTGCTCATGAGGCCAGCATGTCGTATAGCACTGGTGCACCTCCTCAATGGTGCCAATATCGAGTGGTAGGCTAGTGGGATGCTCAATCTTAATGTGTTGCCACCCCTAGATCTGAAGTAGTAAGTTGTAATCGATGCCAACTCTGCTCCTCTATGTAATCTAGTACAACTCATTATAGAGTTGTGCTAGTAAGGCACTCCCCTAGGATAGGATCAAAGGATGATCATTAGGACTCATTAGGACCTCCATAGTCCTAGCTAGGAGGTTCCATGGGAACCTCACTCTAGAAGTGTTAGGTAGGATAATCTGCATAATCAAGTGCATGAAGATAGCTGCTCGTTGAGAGAAAACCTTTGTGTGTACCAATGCTCAATGTGGACCCCTCCGTGGTCCGAGTGATGTTGTGATGCATCATTACAATCACCAAATATCATGGAGAATATTACATCCTTCACCTCGATCGGTGAAGATGTGATGGCCTCACCATCTAGAGGAAGTCGAAAGATGCGGTAGACATCCTCTAGAGTGATAGTCATCTCACCTATCGGTAGGTGAAAGGTATTGGTCTGTGCATCCCAATATCGAGCCAATGTAGTCATATAGGCCTGATCAGCCTTGATGGTGGGGAGGCATAAGACATAGCCAAATCCTATAGCCCCAAACCAATCTTGATCTACCTGAGAAAATATGCCATGCGGAGTTGTGAAGGATCTCTGATTCCCTCGCCCTAGTAGTCAGGGTCTGATAGAAAGTAGAATAATAAGGTAAAATAAATAAAAATCAACCATAAACATCAAAAACAAGCTTGAAAACATCAAACAAAATTAAAAATTTCAAAACACCAAAAACAATGGAAAAATGCACTTTAAAATTCAAAAAAAAATCAATTAAATCTGATAAAAATAAAAAATAAAATTAAAAAAATTTCTAAAGTTTGTGAACCACGGCTCAGACCCATGGTCGGGATGGCGATCAATTTTTTGACCGTTGGGATTTAAATCCCATCATGGTTGATAGCCATGGCCCCCAATTTTCCAATTGGGGACCGCGTCTACCAGTCATGGCTAGGAGGGATGACCTTTTCAAGGTCATTCCTCATCCCGATATTCCCCAAAAAAAGAAAAACAAAAAAATAATAATAAAAAAAATTTTAAAACAAAAAAAATTAAACCCTAACCCCCCTTAAGCTAACCTAAGCTAAACCTAACTAGGGTGAGGTTCATTACCGATGGTTTAATGATGTTCATTTGACCCATTACTTAGTGAGGTTAATTTTTAAACCGGTAAAAATAAATAATGGTCGAGGGTTTTGTGTGCTTCTACCTTAGTCGCACCGGCTCCTCCAAGTTGGGCTGCCATCGTTCCAGGTGGTAGTGAGGTCGAGTTTGTAGCAATGCTTCATGTCAAAAATTGTTGAATCACCTCTCAGAGCACTCAGGTTTTGCAAGCTATCAAGTTGAAAATGACATCAAAAATGATAGGAAAATTTTTAAATATTTCCTATTTTTCTCCTGCTTGCAAGTGCAAAATTAGGGTTTTTTGACCACAGGTAGTAGCCACATTCTAGGAAAATTTGAAAATCTAGCTGCTTTTGACAAACACGGTTAGCAAACTATAATAAATGCTCAAAAATCCCATCGTGAGGAGTTGTAAAATGCCAAATTAAAAATACCCACCTGACCAAAATTGTAAAAAAATTCACAAAATAACAAAAAAATCAGATAAAATCAAAATCCAAATGCACCTCGTATCTAGTTATTTACCCTATACACTTGGTGGTTGTAGTGACTTGCGCTCCATGCAATCCGACAAGATGAGTAAATTACCATAAGGAAATTTAGGGCAAATTCATCATCATGGAATTGATATGCTTCATTTCAATCCCTAAGAAGGCCTAGATGGTCGAACTGCTCCATGGGAATGAGATATTCATGTCAATTCTCCTATGATATTTTTAGTAGATCATCAACAATATGATTCAACATAAGCCTAATTGGAATTGTTATCATTTTGATTCCCTAAGAAGGCCTTCATGGTTGGACCGCTCCATGGGATAGAAATATACAATTACTATTAATAGTTGTAATCATAGTTGATTAGGCCTAATCAAGTATCAAATGCTAAATCTTAATTTGTTCAAAGTCATTCATAGTGGTCAAGCGACTCGTCACTTCATTTAATTATCATTACCCTCATCGACTCGTCGCTTGAGGGGGTAGTCATAATATCATAATCATAATCAAAGTCAATAGAAGATCCCTTGATTGTAGATCCCTTGATCTTGTCAAAATTGCGTTCGTCTTATGAATCATTGCCAATGACTATCATAAGCTTACCCTTTTGCTAGGGAAAAAAGCAAATATGATAGTTTAGTTTGTAGCTCTCTTCCTTTCGGATATATAGGCTCGAACTCCTATTGTAGCACCAAAGCTACCCGAATGTCTGATGACGAGTGCAAGCTCTTTCAAATTTAAGCCTTCCATCCAATTGGAAGTAATGATTCTAGGATGTGCATCCTTTTGCAGGACCTAGGGCATCTAATGTTGATCATACTAATGATCATCATGCAACCTATGACATCATTTTAGGAGGTCTATTTTTGCTCAACGTTGTTCGATCTCACAATGCATCTCAAAAGGAGCATCTGTAGACACCTAAAATGCATCATGTCGAGGTGACTACTCATATGGGACATGCTAGAAGACCATATGGAAGACCTTGGATAGATTCCAAGGTATAGTAGTGGTTCTAACCACTCATTTAGGCAGTTTGGCCTAATCAGTGTTAACCATGGTTGACACTCATGGTTAGTAGAGTTGATCGCACCTCAGAGCCATGGTTAGCCTCAAAAATTAGTTGGACTTTGGTCGATCCAAAATTGGTTATAATGGCCAATTGGTTGCATATCCAAGCAGTTTAGGGGTGGAAATGATCGAGAAGCTTCCCTCCAACTACTCCAGCTGTCCATTCTTGATCTTGGCTTCTCCATGAAGCTAGGACATAGCCCTCCAAGGTGCTATAAGACCCCCATCCAAAATGGGAAATAGAGAGATGCATAGGCAAATTTGAGTAGCGAAGCCCTATCGAATTCAACACTCACCTAATTGCATTGTGATATTGCTTTCTTACCCCCAATTGAGAGATCAAAATGGCAATTCTAGCCATGGAGGTCCTAGGAGGCTAGGAGAGCCAAGAAACTCAATTACACCCATTTCATGCATAATCAAAGCAATTCAACCACCAAATCTATCAAAGGACACAGAGGCGACCCTTGACCATCAATTTGGCAAGAGGATTCAAAGATTTAACCCTTGAATTGGAGGACAAGCACACTTTAGGCTCCATCGTAGCTGTCAACCATGACTAACAGTGCTCACCACACCACAGAGCCATGATCAGGGTATTATCCCTGATTTCCTTGCTTTCTAGCCATAGGATTTGTTTAATGGCATTAGATTAAGCATATTTTAGGTTTACTTGCATTATTAGAGACTTTTGACCGGTAGAATTAGTTTGTTTAGTTGTCTTGCTTTCAATGTTGTAATTAGGATACTAATGAATCTTTTTCATGCTTTCATGTTTTCATGTTTTCAAATTCATAATTAGACCATTAGATAGGTTCATATACTTTTCCTTTATATGTTTCATGGCATATTTTCATGTTTTGCATAGGTTTACTAGCTTTCTTGCATTTTCTTGATTATATGCTAGTAATGTCATCTTTTCATGCAATTTCCTCAAAAAGCCTCATCAAGAGAGGCATCCTTTATTACTGATGCTTCTTGTTGTTTATTGCATGCAGGATCAACAGGGTTTTGACATGCAAGGCAACAAATACCTCTAATCATGGAGAAGAAGGTCATCGACACCTTGGAGCAGTTCGTGTCATTTTAAAAGGCATTTGGAATGCACCTACCCTTGAGAGGGATTTCACACTATTGTAATTGTTGTATCAAATGGGTATCCCTAAGAGGGATGGATTTGTAACTTGAATTGACTTGAAATTAATAAAATATCCTTGCATTTTGTTTCTTTTCATTCTTGTCAATTTGTGCATGCCTATTTGTATCACTTTCAACAATTTCAATATTAGGTGCAAGCCTTTTTGGATTTTACAAATAGGTACATAATCAAATGCAACCTACAGAAAGGAAACAACATCATTTTAGGCCTAAAAACACTTACAAACCATTGCAAGAGCCCTACTCATCTATCTTTCAAAAGTTGTATGCAACACAAATTTTCACATTATTGAAGATTAAACCTAAAGACCCTAGCAAGCCAAAGTCAAATGCCTACAAAGAGCATTTATACTACATCTATAAGTGGTAAAAAGGGCATACACTTAAACTTACCACGAGTTTAAAGGTAATGTGCAAGATTTACTAAAAATAGGAAAGATCAAAGTTGACAATCCATTACCCTGACCTAATCAAAACCTTGGGATATATAAGATACCTTTGCCTCATCATGAGGTAAATCAATAATAGGAGCATCAACTTCTATAGTTCGTCCTAACCAAGTTAACTATGTGTCCCAACTGTACCAAGGTTTTTTAGTAGCTATTAGTGTGGTCACCTGTTGGTAAAGACAAGTGAATTACACAACCCAAGCTCCTGCAACACAACCTAGTATCCCCATACAACTAGGACCATCCATTCCACCTCCACCCATCCATAATATGAGTAATCCATCTCACCCAACCATCATCCTAGATAGCCAGTTAACACAGATCTTGAAAATGGCATTGGAAAAACTGTCAATTTATGAGCTAATACAACAGTCTTCCCCACATCACAAGGCATTGAAGGAGATTCTAAAATCCATCTAAGTACAATTAGAAGACCCTAATACCTTCAATGCCTTTTTGGAGAGTGTACAAAAATGCATGGAGCCCTCGATAGCATTTTATGACTTCAAGGAGAAAAGTGTATCATCAAATCTACCAGATCCTCCATCGCACATAGTCTCTCATATTGATATAAATCCATTCAAGAGGGTACTTATTGATATCAACTCCTCCATCAACCTCATTACCACTTCCACCATCAAGCACCTTAACCTACCATCATCCCATATCACATCATTCACCTTCACCTTAAGTACCTTTAATGATGTTTTATGCTCAATTGTGGGAAATGTAGTTCTTCCTATCACCGTGGGGGTGAATACGATTCATGTAATCTTCCACATCTTAGAAGGGGTGATGCAATACAACATACTTCTTGGATACCCCTACATAATGGAGATGAAGTGTGTGCCCTTGACATTACACAAATATATAAAATATGTACATGAGGGTAAAGTACATTGCATCCAAGCAAACACAGAGCCATTTAAATTTTGTAACTTGATCTTAAATTATTATGAGCCACTACTTCCATCCACTCATCTCTCCATTCAACCACTCATCATTCAAACCGCTCCCACTAACATCACCTCATCAAAAGACCCCATCCCAAAGAAATTATCGATAGTTGATCTTGCTTTTGCATCCAAAAGCATTAGCTCTAGTCAACCATCATCCACCATATTTCATTTTTCATCCCACCTGATCATCCTGCTAATCAATCACCAACTTCATTAGCCACACCGCCCACTTCACAAACACCATTCATATTTTTAGCTCAACCTACTCCATCAACTAACAACCCAATCAAGCCTAATCCACCTCAAGTATCATCATCCATAGTCTCATATATAGGGTCTCCTATCCAAGAGGAGCCATCACATCCACCTAAACCATAAGCCACTATCGAAGTGCCCTCCTCATCCACTGAGACATCCACATACCCATTATCTCAAGTTGCAGTGCATATTTCTAATCTAGGCATTGGCGAGTATATTATTGAAAGTTTCACATTTACACCACCTATTGAGTCAGTCTGAGATTATGGTCACCCATACAACCTACCTTTAGCTATAGGTGTAGTGTACAGAATGGGTTACCAACTAGACATGATCAATTTCATATATGGGGGAGTGTATTCTTTGCCCGATCTTCCTCCCCCTAATGAGGAATTCTTACAAGAATTTAATGCCAATTTAGAATATCTATCCAACCTAGATTTCCCTTTGTAATTTTTTTATAGTATCAACTGGTAGGGATACAAACTTGGATGATATGAGCAGGATCCACATCACATTGTTGAGCATGAATACCAAGAAGCACATGATCACTCTGGTCTAGTATACATGCCTTCTACCTCAAAATATTCCTTCAACCATATCTTCCAATGAATCACTCTTGAGTGTGAAGAAGAGGATGAGGAGAGCTATGATTGTGATGATTATGATGATTGTGATGCTACTGAGTATGAATACTTGGACCCTAAATTTTCACCTCATCTACATGAGGCCTTTATAGATATTGTATTGCATACATTCATGATCGATCATATTCTAGATGATTGCATATTCGATGAAGATTTTTGGGATTATATATTCGATGAGGATTTTAGGGAAATCCAAAAAATAGAAGCAAACCTAGATTGGATCATTTGAATATTTGATGATCCCCAAGAATATGTGGCTCCTACAAAGCCCATTGAGAGAGATGATTAATATACCAAAATGTTTCCCATAGATCACACCATATTTCACTTCAATAAGGAGCGTGAACACCCTGAGCCAAATATGCCACCACCACCTTGGCCGCTCCCACAACATCACCATTCATCCACCTTAGGTCAGTTGCAACCTAAAGAGAGTGATCCATCACTCCTTAAATCATAGCCACCTCATTCCCACTAAGTTAACATGATTTTTGTTGACTTGTTCGCCCCACTTCGTAACCTGTACGATTTGGCGAAGCTATTTCTGATTGATGCTAGCCTTATCGCCATGGATAGTATTTCATCCCCTTCATCCATCGCTGAATTTATCCTATCTAAAGAGTTGCTACATGTTTCAAATGATTATAGACCACAATAAACTTCATCCTCATCTACTTTAGTTTTTTCAAACTAAAGTATAGGATAGGTCACTTGAGTCATTTGAGTGTGTGGAGGATGATATCCATATCATCCCAACTTCACTCAACTAGAGGAATGTTCCCATATGCTTATCAAAGAATCCATTGATGTGAACCTTAGTCAAGATGCAAATAATCCGTAAATCATGAAAATTGCAAAATATTTATCCGTAGAAGAGAAAGAGCATATGATCGATGTCTTAACAAGGAAGAAAGACATATTTTTGTGGTCATACAAGAACATGGTTGGGCTTGATCCTAATTTAGTGGTCCACAACCTTACCTTAGCACCAGATGCTAAGCATTTCAAGTAAAAACTAAGGAAAATTCATCCAACTGTAGCATTAATTGTTAAGGAAGAGCTACAAGAACTACTAGACATAAATTTCATAGTCCCAATTGATTATCCAAAGTGGCTTTCTAACATGGTACCCATTCGTAATTCAAATTGGGGTACGCATATGCATCAAATTTTGAGATCTAAACAATTATCATAACAATAATGTCCAAGTCAACAATCAAATGAGCAAAATATGAAGGTGAGAAGAGTGTTTTTTGGTCCACACAAAGCCATACAATTCTTACCTTGATTAGATAATAGACTTCCTCAAATTTGGGACCCTCTCATTAGAAATGATGCAAACTGTAAAAAGATCGTTCAAATAAAAAGTAGCCCGTTTTACTCTCTTGGAGGATGTGTTGTATAGACGTGGCTATGATGGAGTCCTACTTCGATGTCCAGATACCATAGACGTACAATGAGCCATAAATTAAGCCCATGATGGTCCTTGTGATGGCCACTTTAGTGGAATAGCCATTGTAAAGCACATCTTGCGCATGGGTTATTATTGGCCCACCATGGAAAGTGATTATTGTTAGTACGTCAACAAATATCAAAAATATCAACACCACACCAATTTAACTTATACCATCACAAGCTTTACAACCCATTCAAAGCCTTTGGACCTTTTCATAGTGGGGCCTACATTTGATTGGTAAGATTTCACCTACCTATTTGGGACAACATAAGTTCATCATAACTACCATGGAATACTTCACCAAATGGATCGAATAAATTCCAATGAGAACTATGACTAGACCTTGAATAGCAAATGATATACTTTAGCATATTATCTATCATTTTGGGATTCCTTTCAAGATAATTTTTGATAATGACAAGTCTTTAAAGAACAAGGATTTTTGAGCCTTATGTAGCAAGTACAATATCCAATATATTTTCTTGACTCTTTATTACCCATAAGCAAATGAACAAGCTGAAGCGACCAACAAGACTGTGATAGCCATTCTCAAGAAATTGGTTAAAGAAAATCATAGAGATTGGCACACTCAACTCCCCTTGGCACAATGGGCTTATTGAATAAGTATCAAAATGCTAACTAGGGCAACATCTTTTTCATTGGTCTATGGCACTAAAGTAATCATGCCTCTTGATCTTGAGATCCCTTCTTTACGAGTCATATTGCAAGAATTCATGGATGACGACACAACTAGACAAGCACATATTGACCAATTAACACTTCTCAATGAAAGACAGATCAATACCTTAGAATATCTATGAGTATATAAGATTACATCAAGCATATCTACAACGCAAAAGTCCATCCTCATGAATTCCAAGTGGGAGATATCATTCTTAAAGAGAATCAATAGAACACCAATGCATTACTACACTTGAGAGATAAATTAATGGCTAATTGGTTAGGTCCATACATTTTCAAGCAAAATTTGGGTCCAAGAATGTATAGACTTGCCAACTTAGAAGGAACATTGGAACCTGATTCGTTGAACATAATACATCTAAAGGTATTTTATGCATAATTTAACTTATATATATATATATATATATATATATATATATATATATATATATGTACATATACATGGCTTAAAAAAATACAAAAGAGCAAAAATACCAAAAATATTTCATTTGAATCTCATACATCCATCCATGCATTCCATACATGCATTTTAGGTATTTTGTTCATACCATTCATTACATTGGATCATTTGGTTAAGTTGGATGATCACTAGCCCATATTTTTAGTTACCTTAATCAAGGATATCCTACATCACTAAGTAATCCATCAATCATAATAATGTGCAACTTTCCTTATGATCCTTTGCTACTTAATGGACTCACATAAATTAGGATAGATACCATATAATTGTTAGCAATAACGATTATGTGACCACTAACTATTTTGTGTACGTCTTTTAATTTTTAAAAGGTTACATCAAAATTATTGTAAATATCACAAACCACATCAACCCATAAGAAAATTCCAAATGTTTTCAATCACTTAGCCACTCCTAATGTTTTGAGTAAACTTAATTCAAATTCAATCAATATTTAGATGCAACAGGTTATTCCTAGTCAATCTATTTTTCTCTTGAACCACATACAACAAAACACATTAAAAACATTGTGAAACTTGGGAATAATAAATTTAAAAGTTGTTAATGCCATAAGTGAAAGGTTTCCCCTGTTCATCCAATTATGTGCATGGTCTAGAATGCTATAGAGTTGGAAAAAGGACAAGCTCCCCCTTCATCCCTCAAAAAAAATCCCTTGCTCTTTATCAAAGTGAGCAAGTTTTCCAAAAAGCATTTCCAAAAAAATCCTTGCTCTTCCCAAAATCGAGCAAGTATCTTAAAAAAGCACCTCAAAGCAATAAAAATCCCCTTGCTATTCCTCAAAATTATCAAGTGTAAGCAATACAATCCAAATGCTCCATCACAAAAAGAGCAATTCCTAAATATAAAATGCAGTAAAATAAGGGAAAGGAGCTTGAATCCCTAGAACTCTTAGTGTCTCAAAAATCATGGGGTGATCTTCATTACAAAAATGGATTGAATGAATCCCACCTGGTAATGGGGTATCCTTACATGTGGTGCCACGTCTGTCATATTAGAAACCTTATTTTATATAGATCTATGGCCGCTCTTGGATGAGATAGCTTATTGGCAAAAGTTACAATTTATTAGTTTGACCTAGATCATAATAAAAAATAAATAATCATTGCACACACAGTTGGTCCTTGAGAAATTTGAAAACACTAGAACAACCCTTGCATAATGAAATATGTGAGACACATAAATGATTTTGTTTGAGATCACTAGGATGTTTGAGTCTTTGTAAGAACGCCCTAGATCATCCACCCAATCACACCATAACATTTTCATTACATTATATCATAAATCCATGTCAATACCATCTATCTATACCCCTTATTAAACAATAAGATAATGTTGATCAAGAAAGAATATATAAATACCAAATGAGCATTATAGCATAGCATTAATCATCCATTACATCATACATCACATCATTTTAGATGCATTCATACATTAAATAAAATAAAAAGTGCACACACAAATTATCATAATAAAAGCCATGTATATATATGAATCACATAAGTACAAAATACCCATAGGTTGTATACATAAAAGAACTCAGGCTCATAAAAAAAAATAGAAAACTACAAAAGAGGTAATAACACACAACTAGATAGCACCCCCATGACCCCTACTAGGCCCCTCAGCTAATGTCTAAGAAGCATGTGAGCCAAATGACCTATGGGACCGTGAACTATGTCTAGACTCAGTTTGCTTGTTGGAACCTAAAACTAATGATGAAGGAGGAAAATAAAGAAGAATCTAATGTTGATCTAAAGTGTTCTCAAACATAGCAATGTAAGTAGTGTGCTTGTGGATAGTCCTCAAATCTATTGTTTGAGGTATCGCTCATTGAGATAACTTTACCCTGAGACTTGCAATAGTAGCAGCATCATCACCCCTACTTGACCTAGCCCACATTCCATACAACTCACCATGTAGTCAAGTCACCTCACCCTCCAACCTCATGATCTCTACATATCAAGCTATGATAGTAGCAGTAGCATCATCTCCACTTAGCCTAGTGTGCAACCCATCCACCTCACCTTAAAGCTGAGTCACCTCACCCTTTAGCCTCATCACCTCCTCATCCAATTTATCTCACTTCACCTCTAGTATCCTCCACTCCTCCTTTGTGTGTCAAGGAGGAGAATCCTATCCCTGATCACCTCCATCTCCACCATCATCTCCATCATCACCAACATTTATATTATGACTTTTATCTCTGCCATTATGGCATTCATCACCTCCATCACCTTTATCTCTACCAACTCCAATGTTAACATCTATCTACTATGCACCCATGGTATATTGCCTCCTACTCTCACTACCCTGGTGATGCTTTGGATACCAAACTACCTACTCACCAGTGTTAGGCTCATCCCTATTGTCTACATCATCCACTTCCTGTATACACCTCCACAAAGGCTATGCTATAAACTAGGAGTCATAGTATGTAGTCATCCTTACATCATCTATATCAGGGACATCCACAGCTGCATCATTCATCGCATCATCCATAGTCCAAAATTCTAGAGTTAGGAGGAGACTAAGCTGATCTCCTCACTTGCCTATACATCATGAGAGCATTTGAAACTTCCTAGACCATGTCAAACTATCTCATAACTTATGATAACTAGATGTACTCCATCTCTCGCCCATGGCTACTCACTACCCATTTGCCTCGTCTCACTCGATGAAGCTATGTAGCATCACCCTCCCAATTCATACCTCTCCAACATCACCAGTAGATGTCATCATACATCAAACCACTTATTCTATCCTGATATGCCTTAGTACTATAAATAGGGTGAGTAGGAAGAGACTCCTCATTGATCTACCAACAAAAAGCACGAGGGACTGAACCATCATAGACATAGGATAGTCCCTCTAGATGACCAACTTTGATGTACTCCCATACCCATTTCTAGAGCACCAAACTACAACCAAGGCCCTTTCACTCCCATATCTTAACCTCATACAAATATACATACAACTGGCACAAGAGTGCAGGAGCCCATGCATAAATCTAAGGCTCTGATTTCAGCTACAGTATAATAGATTCTTTGTTCTAGGATAACCTTGAGCCCATACTATTAGGCAACAACATGTTGCCTATAATATACATCATGAAGGTCGTAAGGGCATCCAACTTCTTACCCTTGTAGATATCAAGGTAAGTAATACCGTCCTTCCTACAGTGAACATCTCAGTCATCTCTGTAAATCGATCTAAGGGTTGCCTTCTTGTCATGGCCCACCCTCATAGGTAAAGCCTTGATAGAAACATGGAAGATGTGCTAAACATCCTCTAAGGTGATAGTTAGTTCCATTTTCAAAAGCTAAAATGAACCTTTGTTAGGGTCCCATCTCTCCACCAAAGCAAATAGAAAATCCTCATTATCTTAGACAATATCCACCTGTATGCAACCAACAAGACCTAAAAACTCTAGAAAATTCCAGTCATCAATGAAGAGATATTTCTACACCTTGGAAATGGTGTGGGGCCATCGGTATCTAGCAATAATAAATTTGACCTGGAAGAACAAACAATGTTAAAAATCAGTGCATATCTAGATTAAAAAAAAAAACACAAAACACAAAAACATTGCATATCATCCTAGTGTAAATTGCATTGCACTTCAGTTTACATACATTGCATTTTAAATAAAAAAATACAAAAACATTGCATATCACCCTAGCATAAATTGCACAAAAAACAAAACTTCCAACGTTCTCCATTCATGCATATCCAAACAAAAAAAAGAAAAACCTTCAACCTTCCCCATTCATGCTTATCCAAAAAAATAAAATAAAACAAATATTATTTTTTCCAACCTCTCTTAGTGGTTGCAAAATAAAAAAAAATGAAACAAAACAAAATTTTTTGCCAGCCCCTCTTAATGGTTGCAAAATCAAAAATAAAATAAAAATAAAACATTTTTTTTTGCAGCCCCTCTTAGTGGTTGCAAAAAAAAAAAAAAAAACAACAAACAAAAACACAATAATGAATAAAACCTAAACTAAGAGTTTAGGATGCCTACCTTGGAATAGCAGACACTGGCTTCCACTCCAGCACCCGCACTTGCACCCACAACCACTCCACTCACCTTGCCAACATCCATCTCACTCACTCTTCTCAAACTACCAGTTAATTTTGCAATGCAATAATTAAAAGAAAATGACCCATCCCCTTTATATAGTCACCTTTTGCGGTAAAAAATGCACACCTACATTTTATAGAGCACACAAAAATGCGCACTCCTAATTTTTGACAAAAACCATGGATGCACGATTAAGGAGATGCAAAACCGCACGTGCACGGTTAAAATTCAAAAAGGAAAAAAAGTAAACCTCAACCAAAATCACATCATTCATTTTTCACAAAAGCATTATCATCATCACAACATCAATTTGTGAACCTCATATCTAGTGAATTACCCTACACACCTGGTGGTTGCAGCGACTAGCAATCCATGCAATCCGGTAGGATGGATAACTCACCATAAGGACACTCATCATCAAATCAAAATGGCATTAATTATCTAGGTCCCTCAATCTTTGAGCTTAGCTGTTTTCAAACCATATTTGCACAAGGTTAACCTTCAACCCCTTCCGTTGGGTCAAAAGCGAAAAACAATCAAATCAAATTTGGTATAATCAAAAATCACTCGAGCATCAAATTCCTAAATGACTGGTTCCTAAAAACCCATCATTTGGTAGGAATTGCTAAAGTAAAAAAGGACCTAGAACTCTAAAAGTGGTTGATGATTTTACCACAACATTTTTGTGCCTCATTGAAACCGAAGGTAAATTCAAAACAACACAAAAAATTTCAAACTTGGGGCATCAAGTTGATTCAATGTTATACATTTACATCACATTCACATCATGCAATCATCCACCTTTGGTCATCATCCACACATGGTCAATTGGTTTGTGGGTTTCATCCTATACCCATTCATCAATTTAGGGGGTAAGCAAATAAATCAAAATCCCATCAAAGTTTTTTTAAAATTGGTCATTCTTGTGCATTGAGAATATTTGAGTCCATCCATCCAATAAAGACAAGTATCATTGGTTTTTGCACTGCATCATGTTTCACACAACACAATACAAAAAGGGGCACCTGTAGACACCAAAAATTGGTCATCCATAATATCACATTTGCCACACCATATCAAATCCTACATAATAAAGTCATATACCTAAGTTTACACTTAGGTAAATAAATCTTACACATTATCCTATTTTCCAAATTTATTACATCTAGAAAATCAGCCTAGGATACTCTGCCTACCCACTGGACATGTGTCCTAGCCACCTCACTAGCATCCCTTGCCACATCTCATACACCCTTGTCCCCCTTGTCCCTTCACATGGGAAAACCCTCCACATAGCACTCCACTTGCAACCACATCACCCAAGTTAAGTGAGACACCCTAGGTGACTCACTCTAACTACCCCCTCCATTTGGCAGCCCAGGATTGTCACTTGGCAATCCTAGTTTGCTACCTCTCATTTTCCTCCTAAACTCTAAGGAGCTTATAAATGCACCTTCACCCCACAAAATCAAATAGGTTGAATATTTGTACTATCAAGCTACCAAAATAGGACTAGATATCTACATGCATTCCAAGGAGAATCAAGATCTGAAGCTCAGAGGTCCATTTCTAAAGCAATCTTCCATTCAGTTTTCATCTCACGTCTGTGGTTTCACAGTAAAAATTGCATCGTATGGTTTTCCCACCTCCTATGCACGGTTTACCAGTAGCCATAACACATCAATGGTTTCTCAGAGCCAATAACATGATTTAAAAGATCAATAAGTTTATATTTGTAGTAAGGCATTCAGTTTGTTTTCTTTCTCTATTTTTTGCATCGTATGTTTTTCTAGTTAGGGTTTTATAGTAGCATTCTATGTCTTGATTTGCAGGTGCTACTAAAACCTCTTTGGTTTTCATGTGTGTAGATAACAGGTATCTTGGAGAAGCTGATGAAGCTAGAGTGGTCCCTACATCGGATATCTAAAGCCCACTCACCTCTATGAAGCTATAGTAGGAAGGATGAAGGACACTAGTTATTTTCTTGGAGAGCATCACCTTTTGCCATATTGAGCATTTTTGTTGTACACATACATTGTAACATTGTACCCAATATACTTGGAGTAATTCAAAAGAGATATCATTTTAATATTGGGAGATTCAGGCTCCCTTGTTAATGCAAAAAGCAAATATTATTTACATTACAAGTGTTCATGTGTCTATTTTGTTTGGTGTCATTATTTTTGTTACACTATATTATTAAAATTTGAAATAAATAGGGAGCACAACATAGAGTTGTTAGAAAGTTAGAAAACTACATTGGAATTAGTCTCTTATTCAAATTGAAGGGACATAAGGAATCCGGCTTAAAATTCTTGAAGATAGAAATTTTTATCAATTGAAATTGCATCAAAATCATATTTAACTTTCTATTAAAAAATAGAGAGAAATAAAGTGTTTGTCATAAATTTGAACATTAGGGAGTCATAAGGTAGTCAACCTCAATAGTTTTGAAAGATAAAATATTCTATCAAAACTATTCTCAATATAATACTAGGGAGCTAAAAGGAATTCTACCTAGAGATTTGATCCTACAAAACTTGAGAATTGAAAAGATCTTATCAAATTTGATCACACACTCAAAACTAGGGAGATATAAGGTAGTCTACAATTATCATCATGGCAACAAATAAATTCATTCTTTCAAAATCCTAACTTCTTAAAGGGTCTAATTACACTTCATAGAAAAATAAAGTGAGGTCAATATTAATAGTTGAAAAGATTTGGGATATTGTTAAAGGAGCAAAAATTAAACCTACTACAGATGCTAGAGAGATTCAAAAGTATGAAGAAGATGAAGCAAAATAACTTATGATAATAACATTTGCAATTACAAATGAAATACAACCAGCTCAGCAGCAACTTCTACAAAATCTTGGAAAAATTTAGCCAAGATATTTTAATGAAGGAATAAAGCCGCTATCTTAAATCTTCAAACTCAATTGTATTCTCTAAAAGTTAATAGTGGTGATAGTATAGAACTAATTTGAATAAAAGTAGTAGATATAAAAGAAAAATTGTTAACCTTAGGAGACAAAGTAGAAGACAAGTTTCTTGTCCAAGTAATCCTAAGAGCACTTCTAGAAAGCTACAAGCATTTAGTCACATCTTTACAAATTCTAAGTAAAGATACATCATTTGATTAGTTAGTCAATATACTACAATAATATGAGGTAGAAAATTCAGTGAAAGATGAAATGACTAACAATGCCTTAGTCTCAAAAGATAATCCACAAGAAAATGTTGCTTCATTCTCAAAGGGTAGATCAATATGGAATAATAGATATTGTCAAGTATGCAAAAAGAAAGGACATAGTACCAATTATTGTAGATTCAATCCAAGAAATCAGTACTAAGGGAATCAAATAAATTTTGGAATCCAATCAAATAGGGCATTGCAACCAAGACAATATCAGAATCAATATAATTCATATCAACAATAATTTTAGCATCCATATTCTTCTCAAAATCAATACAATCATCCTTAACTACAATATAGAGAAGGAAAATAAAAAGGACACTTAGTTCAAGAGATTCAAGAAATGCGGAACTGGAAGAACCTACAGATGAACATTAAGTTAAAGCTCTTTAAAAAAAATAGTATTTTATGAAGATACGAATTATTTAATTGATCAAGATACATACAGGAAGAAAAATTAAGAAAGTAGAAGAGAAGAGCTCAAATTTTAGAACCATAAGGAAGACCATATTGAATACTAAAGTCTTCAATAACCAAATAATGTAATACAAGGGGGTGTTAAAATATATTACATTATTTAGTACATGCTAATGTACCACCTTGGATACATCTTTAGATTAAGAGTGTGTCTTAGATTAGGATTTGAATATTTACTTTATGCAATGTAATAAATGCACAAGTATTGTTAGAATGTGCAAAGTACTTGATGATGTAAATGTACATGTTGTCCATGTGTACATGAGTCCATAGAATAGGAATATGAAGAGTCATAGGTAGGTGGAATACCAAGAGTCACATCTCATTATACATAGTCCTTTGATAGATAAGATAGATGTGAGATAAGTTAGATAGCATAATAGATTATATGCTAGATACAATGTAGAGCATGTAAGAAATATGGAGAGTATGAGACCTCCAGATACAATGTAGAGCATGTAAGAATTATGGAGATTATTAGACCTCCATTTTATATCATAGTACTATTTTCATGAGCCTTCATTAATGGCATTTTTATGAGTAGTTACAGAAGTTATGAGTTTTACATGATTAGTATATTGCCATTATCATATATTTAATATTACATGCTTATTTTATATCTTGTGGTTGATTTCTCATTAAGTATATAGCATCAAAAGCTAACAAAAGTATTAGAGATTTAATGAGGTATGGCTAGAGTATGACTAGAAGCAATCCCAAGGAGCACACATCATGGAAATAGAGATTGATTAATTGTAAAAGTAACACTAAATGAAGCACCAAAAATTATACAAATATGGGCTCACTAGTCTTTTACAAAGGTTGGAATCCATCTAATAGCATGCCCCTATAGACTTAGTTTCTACTTTGATTTTTCTATTTGTAGTTAAACAGATTTTTTGAATCAAGTTATTATTTTGAGCTTTGTTCTTGTGATCTACTAAAGTGGGAAATTTTAAATCAATGTACTCAATGAATATATTTGTCATACAAGGATTATAAAAAATTTTGCGTTCAGTCTTCAATACCAATGGTGGTTGCACTCGATATATTTTTATAATATTTTTCTGCTTTGAAGATTGCACCATCTTAGGCTTTAGGATATGAATGTCAAGATTGGTTTAAATTAGAATTGTTGCTTCACTAGATTGGAACTGAAGTTCAAGGTAGTACTGAATTGTTTTTCTTTCTTTTCTCTTACTCTTAAAAGTTGTGATTTTTCTTTGGAGAAAGTTTAGATTAGGAGTATATTAATTTTAGTTTTAAAGCATTGAAACTACTTTTTTGTTATGCTAGTTTTAAATTTTGTTTATGCTACAAGTTAATCCTTTGAAAGTAATGTATGTTAATTTATAAATCACAAATTTCATAGTTTAAATACATTTCCCTTATATTCATACTAGCAAAGGCACCTTGAATGAACAACTATCAATGACCTCTAAGTTTATCCACACCAGCCAAGACCTAGCATACCCAAACCTTGGAGGAAAAATATTTTCCTTTCAAGAGGAAACAAATCTTGTTCCAAGTATGTTGGACCCTTGACAATGTGTTATTTGCATGCTCAATAGTCCCTATCATGTTAGCATCTAGCCATGGAAATAAATGCTTCATTTCATCAAGCATACACCATTTAGATCAAGTTATAAAATAATCATTTGTAAAACCTTGAATAGATTATGTTTCTTGGTGATAACTATTAATAGTAACTTCAATAAATTGATTTATTGTCATAGGTTTTAAATGAGTGGGATCTATATCTATAAGATATTGTATGGCCATAAACTCTAGTAGAGGAATATGATATACCTTAAGGATTCCTACATGAAACATTAGATACATCCCCAAGTAATATTAAAAAAATCAAGAACAAAATCATTCTCCATTGTCATGCATTGAATGGTATAAGGAAAATAACACAATGGTTTGATCTTTTAGTGTGGGTCAAATAAGTGGTCTTTCTCCAATTAGAATAAAATTGTACCTCCAAATTAAACTATAAAGTCCTATGTTGATAATGCTTCTCCTTATACTTCTATTGTTTGTGCATATGGATCTCCTACACCTTAGTTTATATGTGTTACACTTGCTACAAAAAGTGTTCAATATTATAAACTTCTTAACCTATGCTAGTGTCATGACATCACAAAGAATGTGGAAGGAATCATCCATTTTGCATTGGGATTAAATCTAAAGTATATCTAAAATAACTATGAGTAATTGAACTATGTTGTGATTTCCATATTCCTTCTATAGCCAAAAAAACTTGTGAACTCATTTTTTTAATTGGTTATATGGGATAGAAACAGGCCCCACCCATATTACATCATCACCAAATAGTGGCATTACAACAAATATTGGATATTGTTGTATTACTTGGAAATATTTAAACCTAGGTCTCCTCCATTTTAACATTGAGGAATCTAACTGGTTGAGCTAGTGCCATTTGATAAAAAAAAATTGAACTCTTGATAGCTATATTAGTATGAATTATTTTCTAGTTATGACTAGTTTGATCTAGTCATGTATAATTTTAATGTGTATGAATGTGTAATTGTTGAAATATGTGAACTCGCTTAGTGCTTTATGATCATATATTATTTTAGCATATGTGTTATATGGCATTGAATTGATAAAGTGGTTTGTTTTTCGTATATTATTAATAACAACAAAAATAGACATATTGTATGATGTGTGTGTAGGCATCAAATTCCAATCAAGGGAGAAGTATATAAATTATTGTATAATCATGTGTGATACCATGTATGAAACTTGTATAATATGTATGTATGTCTAGTATATATTGTAACAAATCTTGCTACATGTGGATAGTTGAATAGAAAATATTCATAATGTAACAAATCATGGTATTCAATTATAGGTGCTTTAGTTAAGGTCATTTATAACAACATGGTCTCTCTTATGTATATATTGTTATTGCATCAATTAATAAAGCATAGCCTCTTTTTTGCATCATTTGATATTGAAGAAATACTTCATTCTAGAGGTGATTCTAGAGTTATAGAGAAGGATTCAAAGACATTGAATACAACTCTTGAAGGTGATTATTCCCCACACTACACCAAAAAAGGGCTTTAATAATAGTTTTTAACCACCTTTAAAGGTCTTTAAATGTAGTTATTAAATCGTCATCTATGAGGACATCGTAAAAATTTCGTGACATACGATGGTGGCTAAAATCCACCTCAAAAATATGCCCTCTTAGGGCCTAAGAGGATATTTTATAACCTCCTTCTTAAACCTAAGAGGATGGGTGGTTTATAACCCCCCTCTTAAACCTAATAGGGTGGTTAGAACCACCCTCTTAGGTCTAAGAGGGTGGTTAGAACCACCCTATTAGGTCTAAGAGGGTGGATTAAAACTACCCTCTTAGGGTTAAGACCTCTTGGGCCTAAGAGGGTGGTTTATAACCACCCTCTTAGACCCTAAGAGATTAGCTTTAAACCACCTTATTAGACCTACTATGATGGTTTTTAACCACCCTCTTAGGTAAACCTAAGATGATGGTTTATAATCATCATATTAGGTCTAAGAGGATGGTTTAAAACTGCACTCTAAAGGTATCACCTCAAAAATATATATAAAGGATGCCTCGACTGAAATAGCATAGCACTCAGCAATGGTTTTTTGTTTTTATTGAGGTATCCTTTATTCCTCATGATCATTTTATAGATAAGCTAATTTTCCATTGGAACAAAGAGGGATAAAATTTTAAACTGCCTCCAAGGGATAAAATTTTCCATGGAAGCATCAAAGTATGTATGAAGTCACAATGCACCATTTTGCTCTTGTTGGAGTGCATACAACCAATGTGGTCCTAGGTGTTATGTTACAAATACTTTTACACTTGATAGATGACCACATACATAGCAATTAAAAAATTATGCATGTATAAAGACCATGTTAAGTAGTCATACAAATCCTTGGGTGCTGGAAATGTTTTACATTTTGTAGATAGTGTTAGTCAAAAGAATCTTCATTTCAATAGGCTAAAACTTTCCAATGATATCCCATTCTTGGTTGAATTAGGATAAAGACCTTTGATTAAAGACCCTTGAAATTCCTATAGATAGAAAGAAATTTTAAAATGAATGTCATAAAAAGAGCTCAATATACCTGCAACAGTTTCACCTAAGCATCAAATATTAGAAGGTAGTACAAATCTGGTTGTTGATAGCTTGAATTAAGATCTTCTTGGAGGTACATTCCTTGCTCAAATTAAGCATCTTGTTGCCTACCAAGTGATATTTTCAATGATATATTCTAAAGGTATCCTAAATAAGACAAAGAACTCCATGCCATGTCCCCAACATGTTATTAGTGAAAATATATTTTGAGCAATGAGAGAATCATACCATTGCAATTTATGTCGATAGAAAGCAAAGTCTAAAATGAATGTCATCAAAAGAGGTCAATGTACCTCCAAAAGTTCCATCTACGCATCAAATATAATAAGGTAGTACAAATTTAATTGTTGATGGCTTGAATTAAGATCTTCTTGGAGTGTTCATTTCTTGCTCAACTTAAGCATATTTTTGCCTATAAAGTGTAACAACCCACGAATACGAAAACAAGAAAAACACACAAACAGAAAAAAAAAGGTTCATATAATTTTTTTTTATCAAGGAGAAGGATTCATAAATCCCTATCCAACCTTAGACCAACTTAATGTTTGACATCCCCTAAGTTTCTCAAGAACCATACCACATGAGATTCCCCTCATGCAAGTTCATTCTGCATAGGCCTATCTCATGTCATGCACGTAAGTCCATCCATCTCACCATTCTTGATGAGCTAGACTTACCACCCTCAATCATTGGAAGGTATACACACATCTCCATACCACACACAAACCATTATGTGTGGGCATGCTACGTATATTGCGAGTTAAGCTATCAATCTCATCCTCTGACAAGCTATCTTAACTCTTGGTACGAACTTCTAAACCTAGATAACCCATCTCCCTAAGGGGTTCTTAAGCCCTTAGGTCATCCTCTAAGTTCACCTAGAACTTACAACTTTTATTTTTATTTTTATATTTTTTTTTTTTAAACACATAAGAACACCAAGGAGGAATCTAGATACTAAATCTAACAAAACAAGCAAATTTAAACAAGCATGAACATTCATAAAAAGAACCATGTGATAGCAATTAAATAACATTACAATCAGAAAGGGGAAACATAATATAATAATAAACAATGCTCATTTAATCCATTGGGGAAATCTCCCCGCAAATCTAATCTATTGCATGATCAAGCAAGAAGTAAGGTAAAGAGCAAACTTGCGAAGTAGTCCATATCCTAACTTTGGTCCTCTTACTCTTCCATCGATCAAGTGAGGATAGTAGGGGATCAAGACACTCATGGATCCGGATAGACATGCTTCTAATGCATTTACTCATTTATTTGCCAAATTGCAACTATACAATTAACCCAAGCAATTCAAATTTCTAATGCATAGATATTATCATAGAGCTTCCCTCTCTATGACCCCTCTCACCCACTTATGAGAGTCATTCTACCATGCATCCCACATTATGCTTTATTTGCAATAAATGATCTAACCCTCATTTAACAATTAAATTCCCATACCCTTAACTGTTAAATCATTGGGTTCTTTCATCTTATTTAAATCAAGCAACCATATTTTAGTTTGTACCACAAATATTTCTCATCATTTCATAAAGCAAGGTCCCATACCCTCATTTCACAAAATGAACCATAACATAATATATTTTCCATTCCATTTCATAAAGCAAGGTCCCATACCCTCATTTCACAAAATGAAACATAACATAATATAAATTAAATTAGAAGTCTACCACCAAGGGAACCTTCTCCTAAGATGAGCTTCCTACTCGACTAGAGCCTGTGGGGGATTTTTACCCACCACCCTATGGTCCTAAGATGGTGCTTCTAATCCGCTACACGCATAACCCTTCAACTTTGGACAACAACAATGATGAGCTACGCTTGACTATGGTCAACACCATAACATAACTATACCATAGCAACAAGATTTGCTTGACCACTACAGAGGCAACAAGCAACACTCGACCAACACAAATCTATTAACAAATCTAGACAAGTGGTGAGCTTCGCTTGACCACTACAAAGGCATCGAGGAATGCTCTACCAATAGAGATTAAACAACCGATGAGCTTTTTTAGCCACTACAAAGGTAGTGAGTAATGCTCAACCAATAGAGCTACTAGCAAAGCTAAAGTAAGTAGTGAGATTTGCTCAACCACTACAAAGGTAGCGAGCAATGCTTAGCCAACAGAGATCTAACAAAGCTTATATCCAAGCTAAAGCAAGCAGTGAGCTTCGCTCGATCACTACAAAGGTAAAAAAAAACACTCAGCCAATAGAGCTACTAATAAAGCTTATAGTAAAGCTAAAGCAAGCGGTGAGCTTCTTACCACTACAAAGGCAGTGAGAAATGCTCGGCCAATAGAGAGCTAAAAAGCTTATAGCAAAGCTAAAGCAAGCGGTGAGCTTCGCTCGACCACTACAAAGGTAGTGAGCAATGCTCGACCAATAGAGAGCTAACAAAGCTTATAGCAAAGCTAAAGCAAGCGGTGAGCTTCACTCGACCACTACAAAGGTAACGAGCAATGCTCGACCAATAGAGCTACTAACAAAGCTTATAGGAAATCTAAAGCAAGTGATGAGCTTCACTCAACCACTACAAAGGCAACGAGCAATGCTTGGTCAATAGAGAGTTAATAAATCTTATAACAAATCTAAAGCAATTGGTAATCTTCGCTCGACCACTACAAAGGCAATGAGCAACGCTTGACCAATAGAGATCTAACAAAGCTTATAGCAAAGCTAAAGCAAACAACAAGCTTTGCTCGACCACTACAAAGGTAGTGATCAACACTCAACAAATAGAGCTACTAAAAAAGCTTATAGCAAATCTAAAGCAAGTGGTGAGCTTCACTCGACCACTACAAAGGCAACAAGCAATGCTCAACCAACAAAGAGATAACAAAGCTTATAACAAAGCTAAAGCAAGTGGTGAGATTTTCTCAACCACTACAAAGGCAGCAAGCAATGCTTGGCCAACAGAGCTAACAAAGCTTACAGCAAAGCTAAAGCAAGTAGTGAGCTTCACTCAACCACTACAAATATAGTGAGCAATGCTCAACCAATAGAGAGCTAACAAATCTTATGTATATGATGAGCTTCGAATACCAACCCATCGCCTGCTCTACTCAATTTTGATGGTCACCCAACCAAGTTTGGTACCCCCACTTTTTCATTCTCCTCCATTTTTCTGCTCTGCTCTCATCTTTTGCTACTCTCCTATTTTTTTCCCCTCTCCTTTTGCTTTAGCACTCTTCTCTCCTCTTTTCCTGACTTTCATTTTCCAAGCATCATCATTACTTTCGCACCCCACCCCTTCATTAGGTGGTAGAGGATACATCCCTTCCTTGCCTTTCCCATGCACTCTGCATTGAAGTATTTTTCCTTTACGTAGAGGGAACCATCCCCTCACTCTAGAAGGCCATTCTTGCATTAATGGAGCCATGCCTCTTGCTAGCTAGGCTCTGCTTTGGTTGGCCCACCCAATTTCGAGGTAAGCAAAAATAGATTTCATTACCTCTTTTCTATTCTTTTATTTAAGAATACACTCAATTATCATTTAACATAAATCTTACCATTTTATTTAAATGAAAGGCCACCTAAAATAAGGCATTTACAAATCTAATTATCCTTTAATTAAATTCACCATTTATTTAAAGGAATGACTATCTAAGACATTCTTTTATTTAAGAATAAATCTATTTATTTTCTAAAATAAATTTACCATTTATTCAAATGAATGACTATCTAAAACATTCTTTTATTTAAGAATAAATCTATTTATTTTCTAAAATAAATTTATCAAGAAGTTATGAAGATAGTTCATTCTTTCCAAATTTCCATTGCTAAGGTGAAGTGTTGAAGTAAAAGATAAATAAATGTGAGCACAAACAAAGAGGGAGATCTTTCCATCAATTTAGTCACCCATCTCTGCCTCAAGAACTTATGATAGCTACTAGGCCATCAGTCTGGGGCTCAAGGTGGCTATTTATTGATGATTATCCCTAACCGAATGCATGCCTATATGAAGGTATCTATCCTTGTTACCTTCGAGTTGTCATATCATCATTTCCCCCAACCTCAAGTACCCTCATCTTTGGTGGAGGACTCAACTTCTTCCACTTACGAGTGCACCTGATCCTACACATTGGCAATTTGTTAGTAGTAACATATTCTCCATTATCTAGTAATATTATATAACTACTTTATTGCACAAAAAATGAGTATTGAAGCATCATTCTTTAATACATTGTTTCTTCATTTCAAAGTCCATCTAGGAGGGTCATGACATCCTCCCCCACTAGGACTAACACCATCCTCGTTGTTGTTTCTCTTTTTTTTACATAGGTAATTGTAGCCAAGACACAAATTATTACAAAAAAAAAAAATTAACTTTAGAGTTCATCAAACAAAAAAGGAAAATGTTTCTTCATATCCGCCACCTTTTCCCAAGTGGCATTTCTTTTCGAGAAATGGTCCCATTGGACCTTACACTGCTCAAGGGTTCGATTCCACATAGCCTTAGAATAGAATTCGAGAATTCTCACTGGCATCACTTCAATTGCTTCTGGGTTTGCCATCTATAAATTAGAAACATCCCATACATGGTCAGGGTCAGCAACATATTTTCTAAGCAAAGATATGTGGAAAGTGTCATGGATTTTTGACAAATTAGGAGGCAAGGTGAGTCGGTAAGCAACCAGACTAATTTTCTCCATGATCTCAAAGGGTCCTACAAATCGTGGATCCAATTTTGTGGATTTGATCACACTTTTCATTGGTTTGACTCTTAAGAACACTTTATCTCCCATCGAGTACTCTCGGGGAGTCCTCTTTAGATCGACATAACTCTTTTGCCTATCAAAAGCTTCCTTTAGCCTTTGCCTGATTACCCTAATTTGTTCTTCCATTTCCTTGACCATTTTTGGCCCAATCACAGTTCTATCTTTAGGGTTATCCCAAGACAATGGCATTCTACACCTTCATCCATACAAAGCATCGAAGGGTGCCATCCCTAGGGAAGAGTGATATCCATTATTGTAGGCAAATTCTACTAATGGTAGAAAATATTCCCATCGAGTCTTGTGATCCATGCAATACATGCGGAGCATGTCCTCCAATATTTGGTTTACCCACTCTATCTGACCATCTATTTTAGGGTGGTATGTTGAACTCATGTGCAATTTTGTGCCTATTTCCTGGTGAAGGGCTCTCCAAAATTCAGAAGTGAACTTGGAATCCCTATCTGATATGATTACCTCTAGAAATCCATGCAATTAGAACACTTCCTTGACAAATTTGTTAGCCACTATTTGAGCATCATCATTGGTGCTCCCAGGTATGAAGTGTGCGACCTTGGTCAATTTGTCAACCACCACAAAAATTGCATCATGCTGATACCGGGTTTTCGGTAGACCCACTATGAAGTCCATCGATATGACCTACCATTTCTGAGTAGGTACACTATGAGGGTACAAATATCCTATGGGATGTTTGCATTCTACTTTGACCTTCTGATATTCAAGGCATCGAGCTACAAAATCTGTAATATCCTTCTTCATTCCTACCCAAAAGAAGGTCTTCTTCAGATTTTCCCTCATTTTTACCCCTCTAGGGTGAGTTGTATAAGGAGATCTATGGGCTTCTTGCATTATTAGCCTCTTTGAATCTCTTGATTTTGGTATGATGACTCTTCCTTTATAGCACAGAAGGTCATCTATCACCCCAAACTCCTTATTGGTCTTAGGATATTTGCTCATTCTTGCTCGAATTTCTTGGCAATACTCATCCTATTTTTGCTCTTGCCTTACTTGGTCCATGAGCTTTACATGGCTCCTGGTTAGGGTTGCTATGTATCTTCTTCTACTCAGAGCATCTACCACTTTATTTTCTTTCCCTTTTATGTACTCAATCTCAAAGTCATACTCAACGAGAAACTCGACCCACCTTCTTTGCCTTGCATTGAGTATTGGTTGGGTGAATATGTACTTTAGGCTTTGATGATCTATTTTTAATTCAAAAGGTCTTCCTACCAGATAGTGGCACCAGACCTTCAGGGTGTGTACTACAATGACTAATTCCAAATCATGAGTAGCATAGTTGACTTCGTGCTTCTTGAGCTTCCTTGAAGTATACGCTACTACGGACTCCCTTTGCATGAGTACTCCCCCTAATCCTTCCAATGATGCATCCGTGCACACTATAAAATCTCCTTGGGGATCTGGAATCTTTAGTATTGGTGCAGTAGTGAGTTTTTCTTTAATAACATGAAAGCAACCTCACACTTTTCCATCCATTTGAATTCCTTTCCTTTCTTCTGAAGGTTCGTTATTATCGAAGCAATATTTGAGAAATATTTTATGTGACATCGGTAATAGCTTGCTAAGCCCATGAAGCTCCTTACCTCTGTAACATTGGTAGGAGATGGCCAGTTTAGCATGGCTTCTATTTTCTCTAGATCCACTATGATCCCTTCTACTGAGATGATGTGCCCTAAATAGCGCACCTCTAAAACATAGAACTCACTTTTGGCTAGGTTCCCATAGAGTTGATTTTCCCTCAATAGCTCCAACATGACTTTGAGATGCTTGTCATGCTCTTCCTTGATTCGAGAATATATTAGGATGTCATCTAAGAACACAAGGACAAACTGGTCCAAATGCCTTCTGAACACACTATTCATTAAATTCATGAAGGCAATAGGGGCATTAGTTAGCCCAAAAGGTAGGATAGTGAACTCATAATGTCCATACCTCATCTTAAATGTTGTTTTGTGAGTGTCCTCCTCACGTATCCTTAATTGGTGATATCCTGACCTTAAATCTATCTTGGTGAATATCGTGGCATCTCTTAGTTGGTCGAATAAATCTTTGATCCTGGGTAGGGGGTACCGGTTCTTGATGGTAGCTTTATTCAACATTCGGTAGTCGATACACAATATTAAAGACCCATCCTTCTTCTTTACAAATAAAATAGGTGCACCCCAAGGTGACACACTCAGTTTTATCAACCCCTTCTCTAATAACCCTTGCAATTGTACTTTCAATTCTTGCATCTCAATGGGTGACATCCTATACGAAGATCGGTGAATTGGTTTCACTCCTGGTATAAGATCAATGGTGAAGTCAAATTCTCGCACCGAGGGAAGTCTAGGTAGATCCTCAGGAAATACATCCTGGAATTCTTGCAAAATTGGGTAAGTCTCAGACATTTCTCCCTTCAGGTTCCTTTTGACTTCATTCATCTTTACCACATAGACAATCCCTCCTTTCTTGAGGGCTTTCTTTAATTGCATAGCTGACAATATCTAGGGTTTAAATACCCCTTGATTGCTATGAATTCATCATTTTGCTTCACCTTCCTTGGAATACTCGATCCATCTATCTTGGAAGTTGACTATGACTTTATGGGCCTGTAGCCAATCCATCCCTAAAATTACATCAAAGGCATGAAGTGGGGCTACATATAAGCATCCTTCCATAGTTCCACTGGCTAAGGTAATTTCCATCATTGGGAAATATTGGTTTACGGAGTAGGTCTATCCAGATCCATACTCAACCTTCCATCCATGAGCCAAATATCCTAGCCTTTCTAGCATATCTTTGGCTAACTTACAAGAAATGAAACTATCAGTAGCTCCACTATCTATTAAGATATTTACTTGCTTATCAAAAATCTTACCTTTTATGATCAATGGAGTGGTCTGTCCTTCAAGTTTCTGATTCCCAGTTGTAGCATAGATCTTATGCATCGGTTCCTTTCCTTTAGTGCTAGGTGTGCTTGGCCCTGGTCGGTATGGGCACTGGTTAGCAAAATGTGCTCCTCGATAATGATAGCATCCATCCTTGGGTCCTTGTTTCTTTTTTATCTTCTACTCTTCATCCTTAATTGCTAGAATGGGGCCTGGTGGCTTCTGTGAAGGGGGTTTAGCATTATTGGGTTTGTGGCCTTTCTTATAAAAGTTATTTTTAAACTTCTTTTGGCCTCCATTGAATTTCTTCTCTAGATTTTAGGGATTCTTAGCCTTTCATTCTTGCTCGACCTCCCACTTTATAAACCCATTGCTATTCCTCTTCTTTAATTCCTATCATTCCTGATCAGTCAAGGTTTCATATTTGTAATGAAAATGTGACTCTGCTTTCTTTGCCAGGTCATATGCCTTTTGCAATGACTTAGGTTCCTGCATCTCCACATCATGCTTCAGCCTCGATTGCAATCCATGGGTAAACTTATGAATCCATATTTTCTCATTATAGGTGGGTACATATTTTAGCAACTTTACTAGCTTCCTATAGTATATCTCCACTGAGTTGGTTCCTTGTCTTAGACTAGTGAACTCCTCAAATTTTAGAGCATAGAAATGCTCCGTAAGGAACCTCTTCTTGAAGATATCCACAAATTGTTTCCATGGAATGTCTACCGGCTCTATTTTGGTTTCCTCATAATAAGTCTCCCACCAATCTAGGGCAGCTCCTTCAAGGTAGATAGTAGCCCAAACCATTCGGGTTCTCGAGGAATATCCCTTTACTATAAAGAAAACTTCTAGCTCCCTTAACCAAGCCTCAATTGCATCCCCCTCTCCTTCTCCATCAAACTTGGAGATACAGACATTCTTTAGGTCTCTTACCATCTCCTTTTCTAAGAGGGTTCTTGCTTGCTTTTGTTCTATTGTCAGTCCCTCAATTTGGTTGACTTTCGAATCTCTAGCCTATGAATTTTGATTCACCATAGTTTCCAGTACTTGCCTTAACTGGTCTTGTAATTCAGCAACTATAGTAGTAAGTTCTTCTATTCCCATATTGGGATTTCTTGGATCCTCATTCTGGATCTCTTCTTCGACATTACTTTGTTGAGTCTATCTAGGTGGAGGCCTCTCTGTCCTAGCCTTAGGTGGCATCTTGATCTGGTTCCAACCAAGAAGAGAATTAGATCCTAGTTTATTCGTTGATTCACTAATTCTCAACCACATTACAGAGTTCTTTCTTGCCAATCATTAGAAATCTAATTAGGACAAGGTTCCAAGTTTATGATGTAACATTGACACCAAAGCCCATACTAAGGTATCACAATGTTCATCTCTCCTTAGGACCGATTCCACTTAGATTCTAAATGAGCAGAGACTCTAGGTTATTCCAACCCTTTTTGCTTAACCTTAAGCAAGCTTTCATTGGACATACCCGAATCCCTTTTTGCACATAAGAAGCTCTATACCCTCGAACCTAGAGCTCTGATACCAAATGTAACAACCCATGAATACAAAAACAAGAAAAACACACAAACATAAAGAAAAAAGGTTCATATAATTTTTTTTGATCAAGGAGAAGGATTCATAAATCCCTATCCAACCTTAGACCAACTTAATGTTTGACATCCCCTAAGTTTCTCAAGAACCATACCACATGAGATTCCCCTCATGCAAGTTCATTCTACGTAGGCCTATCTCATGTCATGCACGTAAGTCCATCCATCTCACCATTCTTGATGAGCTAGACTTACCACCCTCAATCATTGGAAGGTATACACGCATCTCCATACCACACACAAACCATTATGTGTGGGCATGCTATGTATATTGCGAGTTAAGCTATCAATCTCATCCTCTGACAAGCTATCTTAACTCTTGGTACGAACTTCTAAACCTAGATAACCCATCTCCCTAAGGGGGTCTTAAGCCCTTAGGTCATCCTCTAAGTTCACCTAGAACTTACAACTTTTATTTTTATTTTTTATTTTTTTAAAACACATAAGAACACCAAGGAGGAATCTAGATACTAAATCTAACAAAACAAGCGAATTTAAACAAGCATGAACATTCATAAAAAGAACCATGCGATAGCAATTAAATAACATTACAATCAGAAAGGGGAAACAAAATATAATAATAAACAATGCTCATTTAATCCATTGGGGAAATCTCCCCATAAATCTAATCTATTGCATGATCAAGCAAGAAGTAAGGTAAAGAGCAAACTTGCGAAGTAGTCCATCTCCTGAATTTGGTCCTCCCGCTCTTCCATCGATCAAGTGAGGATAGTAGGGGATCAGGACACTCATGGATCCGGATAGACATGCTTCTAATGCATTTACTCATTTATTTTCCAAATTGCAACTATACAATTAACCCAAGAAATTCAACTTTCTAATGCATAGATATTATCATAGAGCTTCCCTCTCTATGACCCCTCTCACCCACTTATGAGAGTCATTCTACCATGCATCCCATATTATGCTTTATTTGCAATAAATGATCTAACCCTCATTTAACAATTAAAGTCCCATACCCTTAACTGTTAAAGCACTAGGTTCTTTCATCTTATTTAAATCAAGCAACCATATTTTAGTTTGTACCACAAACATTTCTCATCATTTCATAAAGCAAGGTCCCATACCCTCATTTCACAAAATGAACCATAACATAATATATTTCCCATTCCATTTCATAAAGCAAGGTCCCATACCCTCATTTCACAAAATGAAACATAACATAATATAAATTAAATTAGAAGTCTACCACCAAGGGAACCTTCTCCTAAGATGAGCTTCCTACTCGACTAGAGCCTATAAGGGATTTTTACCCACCACCCTATGGTCCTAAGATGATACTTCTAATCCGCTACGTGCACAACCCTTCAACTTTGGGTGCACAAACAATGAGCTACACTTAACGATGAGCTACGCTTGACTATGGTCAACACCATAACATAACTATACCATGGCAAAAGCTTTGCTCGACCACTATAGAGGCAAAAAGCAATGCTTGGCCACCACAAAGCTATTAACAAAGCTAGACAAGTGAAGTTCCTTACCACTACAAAGGAGCAATCTTACCAATAGAAGTAACAAAGCTTATGTGAGCTTATCGACCACTACAAAGGAATTTTAGCAATAGAGACTAAAAATTATAGAAGCTAAGTGGTGAGCTTCGTTTGACCACTACAAAGGTAGCGAGCAATGCTCAGCCAATATAGCTACTAACAAAGCTTATAGCAAAGCTAAAGAAAATGATGAGATTTGCTTGACCACTACAAAGGCAGCAAGCAATGCTTGGCCAATATAGAGCTAACAAAGCTTATAGCAAAGCTAAAGCAAGCGGTGAGCTTCGCTCGACCACTACAAAGGTAATGAGCAATGCTCGACCAACAGAGCTACTAACAAAGCTTATAGCAAAGCTAAAGCAAGTGGTGAGCTTCACTTAGCCACTACAAATGTAGTGAGCAGCACTCGACCAAAAGAGAGCTAACAAATCTTATAGCAAAGCTAAAGTATGCTATGAGCTTTGCTCGACCACTACAAAGGTAGTGAGCAATGCTTGACCAACAGAGAGCTAACAAAGCTTATAGCAAAGCTAAAGCAAGCGGTGAGCTTCGCTCAGCCACTACAAAGGCAATGAGCAATGCTCGGCCAATAGAGCTACTAACAAATCTTATAGCAAAGCTAAAGCAAGTGGTGAGCTTCACTCGACCACTACAAAGGCAATGAGCAATGCTCAACCAATAGAGAGCTAATAAAGCTTATAGCAAAGCTAAATCAAGTGGTGAGCTTCGCTTGGCCACTACAAAGGCAGTGAGCAACGCTCGGCCAATAGAGCTAACAAAGCTAAAGCAAGCAATGAGCTTCGCTTGGCCACTACAAAGGTAGGGATCAATGCTTGACCACTACAAAGGCAGGAATCAATGCTCAGACAAAAGAGAGCTAACAAAGCTTATGCAGACAATGAGCTTTGAATACCAACTTATCATCTGCTTTTCTCGATTTTGATGGTCGCCCATCCAAGTTTGGCACCCTTGCTTTTTTGTTCTCCTTCCCTTTTATTCTCTGCTCCCATATTTTTTTGCCCTCCTCTTTTGCTCCCCTCTCCTTTTGCCTTAGCACTCTTCTCTCCTCTTTTCTTGACTTCTATCCACCAACCACCATCATTACTTCTGCACCCCGCCCCTTCGTTAGGTGGTAGAGGAGATGTCCCTTCCTTGCCTTTCCCATGCACTCTGCATTGAAGTATTTTTCCTTTACATAGAGGGAACCATCCCCTCACTCTGGCAGAGCCATTCTTGCATTAATGGAGCCATGCCTCTTGCCAACTAGGCTCTACTTCGGTTGGCCCACCCAATTTTGAGGTAAGCAAAAATAGATTTCATTGCCTCTTTTCTATTCTTTTATTTAAGAATACACTCAATTATCATTTAACATAAATCTTACCATTTTATTTAAATGAAAGGCCACCTAAAATAAGGCATTTACAAATCTAATTATCCTTTAATTAAATTCACCATTTATTTAAAGGAATGACTATCTAAGACATTCTTTTATTTAAGAATAAATCTATTTATTTTCTAAAATAAATTTACCATTTATTCAAATGAATGACTATCTAAAACATTCTTTTATTTAAGAATAAATCTATTTATTTTCTAAAATAAATTTATCAAGAAGTTATGAAGACAGTTCATTCTTTCCAAATTTCCATTGCTAAGGTGAAGTGCTGAAGTAAAAGATAAATAAATGTGAGCACAAACAAAGAGGGAGATCTTTCCATCAATTTAGTCACCCGTCTCTGCCTCAAGAACTTACGATAGCTACTAGGCCATCAGTTTGGGGCTCAAGGTGGCTATTTATTGATGATTATCCCTAACCGAATGCATGCCTATATGAAGGTATCTATCCTTGTTACCTTCGAGCTATCATATCATCATTTCCCCCAACCTCAAGTACCCTCGTATTTGGTGGAGGACTCAACTTCTTCCACTTACGAGTGCACCTGATCCTACACATTGGCAATTTGTTAGCAGTAACATATTCTCCATTATCTAGTAATATTATATAACTACTTTATTGCACAAAAAAATGAGTATTGAAGCATCATTCTTTAATACATTGTTTCTTCATTTCAAAGTCCATATGGGAGGGTCATGACATCAAGTGAGATATTCAATGATATATTTTGAAGGTATCCTGCATAGGACAAATAAATCCATCCCAAGCATGTTGTTAGTGAAAACATTATATTTTGAGCAATGAGAAAATCATACATATTGATTATCGACCCTTGTAATTCTTGTAGATAGAAAGTAAAGTCTAAAATGAATATCATAAAAATAGGTCAATAAACCTCCCCACTTCGTATCTTGGTCTCCCTCTTTTCATTGGTTCTTCGAGAGATTCAATGTGGGACAGGGTTATTGAAAGAATTCAAAAAAAACTTGTTGGATGGAAAGGTCATCTTCTATCTCAAGAAGGAAATCTGACCCTCATTAAGGCCTCTCTTTAGAGCATTCCAGTCTATTTCCTCTCCATTTTCAAAGCCCCTGTGAAGGTTTTCCAAAAAATTGAGAAACTCCAAAAATAATTTTTATGGACTGGATCAGAGGAGGAAAAAAGGATACACCTTGTACAATGGACCAAAGTGTGCGGACCCAAGGAAAATGGGGGCTTAGGTCTGATGAGAATTACTCATATGAATTTAGCTTTACTATCTAAGCAGTCATGGTGCCTCATTTTTGGTGAAGAAAATGAATGGACAACTATAATCAAACAAAAGTATCTTCAAAATATGGAATTTCTAAGTGACTCAGTTCCAATCAGAGGTTCTGCTTTTTGGAAAGCAATTCTCAATTGTAAGGAAATCATCAAAAAAGGTTTAAGATGGGTTTTAGGAAATGGTGAGAGGATAAATTGCTGGAATGATAGGTGGACTAAGGATGAACCACTGATGCGATATCCTAACTTAGCCCGAATTAAAGATATCACAGAAGAACTTGTTGGCAGAAAAGTCTCTGATTATATGGTTGAGGACAGAGGCAGAATGAAGTGGAAATAAATAAGGATTCAGGGATTTCAAGCGGAATCAAATGATCTTTGTAATATTCTCGGGCAACATTTTATCCCCATGAGACCCAAGGAAGATCAAGTGACCTAGGCTCCTACAGAAAATGGGTAGTTCACTATTAAATCAGCTTACAAGCTTCTGCTTGATGACGAGGATTTTGTCCTCCAAAAGGACTTAGTTTGGATAAAAAAATTAATTCTAAAAATTGCAATATTTTCATGGTTGGTTATCCAAGGAAGAATTCTAACTATTGATAATATAATGTGTAAATGTATTTGTATCACTAATTGCTATTATCTATGCAGGGCTAATTAGGAGACCATTTATCACATTTTCCTTGAGTGTCCTTTTTCCTTGACTGTCCTAAGTGGGGTTTTTAAGGCCTTCAATATATCCTGGGTTAAACCAGCCATCGTACTTGATTTGTTCATCTAGTGGCCTTACCCCTTTTCAAGCCAAATACTTAGATACATGTGGAAAATTTTTCTCAATCACTATCTTTGGTAGGTGTGGTTAGAAAGGAACCATAGAGTCTTTAATGAGTCTATCCATGATCACCAAAATATCATTGCCAGGATCCTCTCCTTTGCTAATAAGAATGTGAAACTTATCCCTTTTGATAGTCGTAAACCTCATCTACAGGAGACCACGATTGCTCAATATTTAAGCTTAACCTTGTGTTGAGTGGTGTTTTCACCCAATTGTGAAAGCACACTCTCCGGTAGGATCTGAGTCCCGAAATCCTCTGCTTGCAAAGAAATTATGACCAAATAATTTCTCCAAGGTTCCTGTTGTGTTAGTTCTTCACTCACCAATGATGCTTTCAATTTGAATGCTGGGAATACCTTAGGGTTGCAAGTGGATGTTAACAAGGGGCACTGTGGTTTATTTAATTTGAATTTGCAATGGACTCCAAATGAACAAATGTAAGAAATAAATCTATTTGATCTTAGGTTGTGGTGGATTTTCAGTTATTTACTTGAATAAGAATAATTAAAATGCAGAAACTAAAATGAGGGTTTGAAAATAAAAAGAATGCAAAAGAAGATACAACTAAACTACATCCAGAATGTTGTCATCAATTCGATGAAACCGAAGATAATGAGGTTTCTACATGCAACCTAACCTATTGAATCTGCACATTCGCACAATCCTGATAAGCTAGGTGCGGGTTTCTAGGGTTTTACTGTAATTTCAGATTTTAAGCATTCGCATGAGGCAACCGAGAGAACTCGCATTAAACTCCATCTATAAACCTAAAATCTGAAAGGGAAAGATAAACATTAAATCATGCATGCAAAAATGACTCCTTCTTTCTCATCAATGAGATGCCAACTCTCTGTATTTCTGTATTAAATGATATGTCAGTTACAATAAGAGAATGTTCCAGGTATTAAAAATCTAGAACAAATGAAGGAAATTGCTCCAAGTGCAGGTCCTAGAATGGCATGCAGCCCTTGTCTCTGCAACTCTGCTAGCAGCAATTTCCAACCCTTCTTTCAATCTGCGCTTTCGATTTTATACTATCTGGCACGGCTCTTCGGTTCACCTGCGTCGCTTCGTTTCACCTCCCAGAATGCGTCTTTTCAAATTCCCTGCCTTTTCGATGCTTTTACTTCATGCTCGATGCCGAAACGTTCAAAATCTTTCGTTGCATGTAACGCTTCTGCAACTCTGACACCTGTATGCCACGTGTCTCACGCTTTCTGCGCCTTCTATAACGGTCCCATGGAAATCGTGACGTTTTCATGCATGCAGCTTGTTCCTCTGTCAACACAACGAAAATGAAACAGGTCGCGATATCGCGACGTTTCTCGGCCAACAGCCTCCTTGCCTTCTTGCTCAGCGAAAACGTGACATGTCACGAAATCGCGACATGTCACGAAATCACGACGCTTTTCTATTTCGTACACTCTCGGCCACAACCCGTCGCGAAATCGCTACGCTTCTCGCTTCTTGCTCTTTCACTGCTTTCTGTCGTGATTTCATGATGTTTTTCCACTTTGGGCACCTTTGCTGCATGTTGTCGTGATTTCGTGACATTTTCTCGCTTCGTACCATTAGCCAGCTTTTCGTCGCGAAATCGTGACGCCTTTTCATTCCGTACTGCTTTGCTGCTTTTGTCACGATTTTGTGACCATTTTCGTGTTTCATGCCTTCCTATCGATTCTGTCGTGATTTCACGACCATTTTGCCCTTCATGCCCCGCTTGCCGCTTCTTGTCACGATTTCGTGACGTTTTTCACTCGACGCTGCTTTGGCTGCAACCTGTCGCGATTTCGTGACGTTTTTTCATTCTGTGCCCTTTCGCTCGTTTCTGTTGTTATTTCGCGACCATTTTGCCCTTCATGCACCTTTGCTGATTTTTGTCATGATTTCGCGATGCTTTTGCTTCGTGCCTTGCCGCTTCCTGTCACGATTTCGTGACGTTTTTTGCTTCGACCCTTTCGCTCGATTTTGTCACGATTTCATGACACTTTTTCACTTCATGCCTTTTACCTGCAACCTATCGTGATTTTGTGATGTTTTTCACTCGGTGCTGCTTTGGTTGCAACCTGTCATGATTTCGTGACATTTTTTCATCCGTCTTGTTTAGTCGCAACCTGTCGCGATTTCGCGACGTTTTTCACTTTGCGCTCTTTGATCGGTTTGACCCACGATTTTGTGACATGTCACGATTTCGCTACGCCTTTCTGCTTCTCCTTTCTCTCTCCTCTTTCGGTCGCGACGGAGCTACATGTCACGATTTCATGACACTTTTTCATTTTCCTTTCTCTCTCCTCTTTCGGTCGTGACGGAGCAACATGTCACGATTTCGTGACACTTTTCATTTTTTTTTGGCCGCGACGGAGCAACATGTCACGATTTCGTGACACTTTTCTATTTTGGCAGTGATGACGCGACATGTCGCGATTTCGCGACACTTTCTACACTTGTGCATTTTTGCCCCTTTTTCTTGAATTTTAGCATCTGGGTCACTGAGATTCCTTTTGAAAGCTTGCAAAAAATATGGGTCCCCAATTTTGGGGTGTGTTGTGGATCAGCCACAACAAATGGCGACTCTGCTGTCAAATGCTCTTGAGCATTTTAGTGAGAACCCAACCTGAAACATATACAAACTCGAAAACATGTGTTAGCACATAAGCAATATAACAAATGCCCAAAGATCAGAAGTACATGAATCATCAGAATCATCAAGTATTAGCTCAGTGTGTGCAATGAATTTCTTTCCCTATCGTTTGAAATTGATCCACACTCCATTGTCAGTTTTGCATGAATGCATATATGAGATTGTGAATGATTTGTGTAACCTAATGAATATGCTAGGAGATCTTGCTTTTATAAAATGCATAGTCTTTCTTCTAGTATCATGTACAAACATTCAAGATTGCCAAACCCTCTTAGGATCCACTAATTAATTGCCTTATTATATCCCAAAGTTGGTTATGAGTCCCTACTATCTTGAACCCATGTGCAAGTGAATGTGAAATCAGAACTTTGGGGAATCAGACTCCCAACCAACCGAGATGAGAGTTTAACCCTATCCTTACTATTCTGATTTAGAATTCATTACCTCACTTTGAGCAAAATAATTTAACCAATTATGGAAGAAATGGTCATGCTAGTCTAACCCTTTGGACAATCAGTGGTCTTGTTTTTTAGACAAGACATGTTGCCATGCATGGGCATATCTAACCCCACAATCCAAAACTTATCTTCATTTCTTTGGACCTTGGGGATGACTACCCATCCTTTGCAGAGGACAAGTAGTACGATCCTTCCAATCCAATATAAATATGAGATGGGAAAAATTTATTTTTTACTTCTTGGACCTTAGGGATGACTACCCATCCTTGCTAGGGACATGTAGTACGATCCTTCCAATCCAAACTTTAGATGTAAATGGAAAATATTAATTTTATTGCTTAGACCTTGGGGATGACTACCCATCCTTTGCAGAGGACAAGTAGTACGATCCTTCCAATCCAAGATTTATTATGAAATGAGACATAAGAGCTTTGGGGAATCAGATTCTCAACCTAAGCGAGATGAGAATTTATGCCCTATCCTTACTACTCCATGTAGGTCAAATCAAAGCTTTGGGGAATTGGATCCTCAACCTAAGTTCGATGAGGATTTAACCCTATCCTTACTACTCTGATTTTAGGCTTTAAGCTCTATGGAAGTGGTCAAAACCACTGTTTTAAGGATCATGTTGCATAATAGGATAGACATGAAAAACTTCTTTCGCCCAACCTTTTCTTCCAAGTTAGGTTTTGATCATTTTGCTCAAGATCCTTTTTAATGTATGAGACGTGCTTGGTTCTAGATATCTCAAGACTCAGTTTCCAACCTTAGGATTCTTTCTTACATTTATGTTATAACACAACCCTAAGAGGGATTGACATACTTTAATGATTTGTACCTAAGATGCATATGCAACTAAGATGGAATGTATATGTAAAGTGAGATGTAACATGAATGCATTATCTCTTGAATTGCAAATGAAATATTTGTCATGCAAAACTGACTACTTCATGCATCACAAAATCAAACGATATAACTTAAGATGTTTGTGTGACTTGTGGAGCTTTTACAAGACAATTCCAATATTTCATATTCTCCTAATCTTAAGCATAAGTTGACATCTCAATTTTTTATATATTTTTTTTATTTTTTTTTTTTATTATTTTATTTTTTATTTTTATTTTTTTATCAAAATAAACAAAACATGTCAATTGAAATCAAATCCACAACCAAAATCCTAGCTAGACTAACAATCCTAAACAAAAACAAAATCTGAAAATCCCCACCAAAACCGAAAAGAATAACATCAAAATCTCACAACCTAAGGGCTAAAATAATGCTTTAAAATCTGCCCATTAACCGGTAGCATAAAATCTCTCCCTTCTAAAGTTTTTAGCCTGAAGGTATTCTTCCCAAGAATCTCTCAAATCTGGTAGGGGCCTAACCAAAGACAATCAAACTTTTGATGATTCCCTTTTTCCTCATGTCTTTTGTCCCATAGTAATACCAAATCTGAAATTCTGAATGACTTAACTTTGGCCCTTCTATCAAACCATCTTTTGATAACTTCCTGGTGTTTATTCATGTGATTCATGGCTTCTTCTCTCTTTTCATCAAGATGCAACAAATGACTTAACCTGGCTTCAACTTGATCATCTGTCCCCAAGTACTCTTGTATGAAATGCAAGGTCTGCAACTTCAAATTTGCAGGAAATATCGGGTCTTGCCCATAGACCAAATGATAGGGAGTATTCCCTATGGATTCCTTTACTCTGGTCCTATCTCCCCAAAGGGCAAACTTCAATTGGCTGTGCCAATCCCGAGGGTTCTTTTCCAGCAACTTCTTAATGGTGTTCAACAAATTTTTATTTGAAGATTCGGCCAAGCCATTTCCTTGAGGATAATAATTAGATGCAAACTTTAAGCTCACTTTGTTGTCATATGCCCAATCTGCAAATTGCGTAGAAATAAAAGCTTTACCATTGTCACTGACAATAGAATCGGGCATTCCAAATCTTGTTATAATATGGTCCTCAAGGAATTTTATTACAACGTCTGTGGTGGCATGTTTAGTAGGAATCGCTTTTGTCCACCTTGTACAGTAGTCTGTAGCTGTCAATATGAATTTATGGGAATCAGAAGAATTTGGGTTAATAACCCCAATGAAATCTAGTCCCCACTATGCAAATGGTCTCATTTCAACTACAAGTTGTAATGGCATGGCTGCATTTCTTTCTCTATTGGCAGCCACTTGACAGATATGACAAGATCGTACATGGGCATGTGCATCTTTGAAAATGTGTGGCCGGTAGTATCCTCGCTCTCGGGATTTGATGCGCTGTAGCATTTGCCGCACCATGACCAGTTCCATGTTTCCCGTGAAATTCCTGCAACACCCCGGCAGCTTCTTCTTTGTTCAGGCACCTCAGGTAGATCCCTTCATGATTCTTCCTGTAAAGAACACCAGATTTCATCAGATAATTGATAGACTTAAGCCTTAAAGCTCTTCTCTGGGTTGAATTCAGATTAGAAGGACACTTACCATTCAATAAAAATTGCACAATATCAACATACCAGTCATCCTTAGCAATGTATTCTGTGTTCGAGTATTGGCATGTTATTTGCGGATTATTTTCTGCGATCGCCTTCGCCAGTCCTTGTCCTCGAACTAGTTTCATAGGTTGGATTTCGAGATCAAATTCTTGGATGGTGGAAATCCATTTCCCTCTTTTCTCACCTAGTTCATTTTGTAAAAACATGGTCTTAACAGCAAAGTCAGGCACGATGGCAATAACTCTGCTGTGCACAATGTAATGCCTAAATTTTTTCACCGTTTTAAAAAGTGCGTACATTTGCTTATCAAGGATTGAATACCTTAATTGAGCATCTTTCAAGGGGGCACTTAAAAATGCTATGGGTTTTTCTGCACTATCCTCGCCTTTTTGGGTTAAGACACTCGCAAAAGAGTGTTCTGATGCAAAAGCATAAATATAGAAAGGCTTGGAGTAGTCTGGACTTATAAGGACAGGGGCTCTGGAAATGGCATCTTTGATGTTCTGGAAGGCCACCCTACTTTCCTCGTTCCATTTTACATCCACATCTTTCTTAAGCATCTTGTTCAGAGGTTTGGCTATCTCAGCAAAGCTAGAGATAAACTTCCTCACAAAATTAACCTGCCCAAAGAAAGATCTCAATTCTTTTTTACTACCCGGGAGAGGTAAGTTTTGGATAGCTTGTATCCTTTTCGGGTCGATGGATATGCCCTCTTTTGAAATGATGTGACCAAGCAATTTTCCTTCTGTAACTCCGAAAATGCACTTTTTGGGATTTAAGGAAATTCCATGTTCTCTGCATCTTTGAAGCACTTTCTTTAAATCTTTGACATGGTCCTCTCTCTTCTTCGAGAAAACTGGGATATCATCCACATACACGATGATACATTTGCCTATGAGCCCTTTGAATGCATAATCCATGGCGCGTTGAAAAGTTGCACCAGCATTTAACAGTCCGAACGACATTCTCTTATATGCAAATGTCCCCCACTTGGTGGTGAAGGCTGTTTTCATCCTGTCATTTGGATGTATAAGAATTTGGTTGTATCCAGAATACCCATCAAGAAAGGACATCATTTCAGATCCATTTACCATTTGTAGAATTTCATCGATTGATGGCAATGGATAATTATCTTTTTGAGAGGCTTTATTAAGATTTCGAAAATCTATGCACAACCTAATCTCTCCACTCTTTTTTCTTACTGGAACGAGGTTAGCAACCCAGGTTGAGTGCCTAACAGGAAAAATGATTTTCGCTTCCAATAATATTTTGACCTCCCTTTCGATTAAAGGCTCCAATAGCGGGTTAACAACTCGTTGTCTTTGCCTAAAAGGCTTGGAGTCTGGCTTCAAAGGGATGGTATGTGTGATAATGTCTTGGTTGTATGTCTTCAGCTCATTGTAATTCCAAGCAATGCAATCTATGTAATGCTTCAATGCCTGCATTATGTTGCTCCTTTCTTCATCTGTACATGCCTTTGCAATGTACACCTCCTTTGGATTGTCTGCACTCCCTAGATTAATTGAATCACATGCATCTTTGGGGAGTGGGACTCTTTTTCCTTTCTTGGTCTTGTATCCCATGTCGAACATTTTCTCCAATGAAACCACATCTTTAGGTATTTTGTTGGATTGACACGCGGTTTCATTCTCACTTTCTGTTTCATCTTGCCACCTTTGTTCCTCATCAATCACCTGATTTTCAAAAATACCCGAGTTCGTGACAAATTTGAAGATATGTCTGTCATTTTCAAAAACTTGGAAATTCTTGACATTATCGGGTATTGATGGACAAGGAACCAATTCAATGGAGAACTTTTTACACCTTTTTATATCAACCGGGTTTAACATGCCCGCGGTGACTGCAAGAGAGTCTGCTATTCGATTTCCTTTTCTAGAAATAAGGGCTATATTGAATGCATCAAACTCCTCAATGAGGTCCATAACCCTAGTTCTATAAAGGCTTAGTCTCCTATCACGGCATGTATACTGTCCTTTGATCTGCTTGACTACCAGCTCAGAATCTCCCAAAACCTTCAAGCATTTAACTTGCTTGCTCAATGCTAGACGTAAACCAAAGATCAATGCTTCGTATTCTGCCACATTGTTCGTGCAAGGAAATTGCAATCTGTAGGCAGCCAATAATGGTTTACCTCCTGGGCCAGTGAGCTCGACTCCAGCTCCTGCTCCCTGTCTAGATTTTGATCCATCGAACCTGAGCAACCACGTGCAATCATTTTCCTCAGAAGAGCCACCATGACATGTTTCCTCTTTAGGCTCTTCAGTAGCTTCCTCAACATCAAGTGCATAAACCCCCAGTTCTGGCTCAGAAAACTGAACTTCATTCGGCTTGTTAAATTTTGTTATGATCTCCTTAAGCCTCGGTTCATTTTCCACTCTAATTTGGTTTGCAATTCCTTTCCATGGTAGCCACATATGTGAGCAGTCTGTTGAAAAATAGCCATTCAGAGTTTTCATCCAATCTCTCGCAAGTAGCATTCCATATCTACTTGGGATATTAACAACCAGAATGTCGACAACCTGTTGGACCCTGGGTTCAGAATTTAATTGAATTTTGACATCATATAGGGTCCCTACCACATTTACCTCTGATCGGTCCAATTGCAGGACCTTGCATTTGGATGAAACAGGTTGCAGACCCAGCATTTGACATATCTCCGAAGGCATGAGGTTGCTCGTGGCACCCGTGTCCACCAAATAGTTATGCAAATTCTTACCCGCAATTCTCAGAGTCAATAAGAATGGCGGGACATCCCTTCTCTCCTTTCACAAAATCAGATGGGACTCAACTCCTTTTCCCTTCCACATTTGATCAGGTGAGTTCAAAGCTTTTATCAACGCCTCCTTTTGGCCAGGCAATCTAGCCGCGTCCAAGAATGAAAGGCTAGATTTGGACTTCTTTAGATCCTCCACTATGTCATAGTTTGGTTTTTCGAATTTGACTGTCTTCTGCACGTCATTAGACATTTCTCTTCTGAGTGGAGGGGGAGGATTATTATTTGCCTTAGTATCTGGAGGAAGAATAGAATTGTTTGGAGGTGTTGATGAGGTTTTAGGGGCTTTAGATTTACTTCTCAAATGGTATCCATGATTCCCCTTTCTGAAATCTCGAAAATCTTGCACCTCCTGTTCCAAAATTTCGTCTTCTTCTTCCTCACTCTCACCTTCTTGATGATATACAGTTTCCATCACCATAATATTATCATCTTGATGTTGCGATGGACCCTCATTTGATACCAGTTCCAAATCATCAACTTGTGCCTGAATACAATGAGTGTATCTAGCAATTTCAGGACAATTCCTCTCATTATGTTCTTTGGTGTTGTGCAATCCGCACCCCCTTTCCCATGCCAAATCTGAAAGATTCAAAAGAGAATTGGATTGGCTAGGTCCTGCAGAAGTATCTAGTTGATTAGCAATGGGAGCGGGAACTCCCCCATTGTTTGGCTTGGTGTTCCAGATGCCTCCCTCTATTGTTAAAATTTTGATTTGAGTGAGGGGCATGGGACTCATACTTCTGCTGTTGAACCCTGTCATTGCTCAGTTTATGAACTAATTTCTTGAGCTCTTCGACTTCTGAATAAATCTCCTTCGGTGGAATCACATTGTTGTTAACCCCCGTTGGATTCGCATAATTGATGGGGTCTTGATTCAACATTTGGGTCGGGTTCTGAGGAATTTGATTCCCGTATGGATTGACACTTTGAATCGGGGTTGGATTTGGAAAAGGAACTATGGCCTGAGGATTGACTTGGCTAGTTCCTTGCATAGTCGATTGACTATTCTGCAAAAATGCGGGGACAGGTGGAATGGATGTGATTGGTTGGATTGGAATGGGTGCATATGCAAGTGTTCGGTGGATACGGCTGCTGATATGGGAAGGCGTTCATGCTTGGCACTTGAGGTGCCATGATTTGATTTGCCAAGGGAGCTTGACCATATGGAGCATACTGTCCCATCATAGGCATCTGGGTAAACCCGTAGCCTTGTGGTGTCATTTGCTGCTCGATAGTCATGGCTTCATTATAGGCTAGAGCGAGCGTGGTGACTTGAGGATTTCGTCTTGCAAACATGGCTGTCATGGGGTCCAATGCCCCAAAATATATCTCGCAAAGCCACTACGGGATCGATGGCAAAATGCCTAATTGCTCTATTATAGCACTTTTGGAATCTCTGATTAAACATTCCGATCGGTTCCCCCTGGCCCCTTTTGCATGTAATAAACTCGATTGTAAATGGTTGCGGGATCCAAGGGTGACCTAAATTGATTAACAAAGGCATTTTCCATTTGTGTCCAAGAAGTGATTGAACCAGTTGGTAAGCATATATACCATTCATATGCTATTGGATCTAAGCTCATGGGGAAAAGTCTGCAAGCCACATCTTCATATTGAACTTGCAGCCTAATTAAAACATCCCTATAGGCTTGGATATGTTCTTCTGTTGTTCTTGGGCCATCTGGTTTATATTTAGGCAGAAATATTTCAATGTTCTTGGGGATTTCATGGATATCCCCAGCAATGTTCAAAGGAGTATTGTTAGCTCCATACCAAGGAGCTGCTGGAGCTTGAGCCATTTGACTCAAAATTGATGAAGACAACCCTACAATAGCAGTAGAAATATTACTGACTATAGGCACACTAGGGGCAACTGATATTACTGGCGTAGGTCCACTCGATGTTCCTGGAGAAAATAGGTCTTTTGTGACCGGTGAACTTACGACTTGCTTGGTTTTATTCTTGGGAGTACCAGTGAGCGTAAGGTCATGAAAAATGGTTTCCCCAGTTGTTTGGGACCTGGTCGCAATACGACGCGGTGGGTCCAGCCTGCCTGATGAAACCCTCGATTATTTCAAAGAAAACCTACAACAAAAGAAAAACAAAAGCTACAGTTTAGCTCGTTTGTGAGTTTTAAGAGATGATTTCAAAATTAAATCAAAAGATATTACTCATGTATGAAAATCAAAATAAAGTAAACCGATTTGGGCCCTCCTTCTAGCGCCAATCTGTTGAGTGGTGTTTTCACCCAATTGTGAAAGCACACTCTCCGGTAGGATCTGAGTCCCGAAATCCTCTGCTTGCAAAGAAATTATGACCGAATAATTTCTCCAAGGTTCCTGTTGTGTTAGTTCTTCACTCACCAATGATGCTTTCAATTTGAATGCTGGGAATACCTTAGGGTTGCAAGTGGATGTTAACAAGGGGCACTGTGGTTTATTTACTTTGAATTTGCAATGGACTCCAAATGAACAAATGTAAGAAATAAATCTATTTGATCTTAGGCTGTGGTGGATTTTTAGTTATTTACTTGAATAAGAATAATTAAAATGCAGAAACTAAAATGAGGGTTTGAAAATAAAAAGAATGCAAAAGAAGATACAACTAAACTACATCCAGAATGTTGTCATCAATTCGATGAAACCGAAGATAATGAGGTTTCTACATGCAACCTAACCTATTGAATCCGCACATTCGCACAATCCCGATAAGCTAGGTGCGGGTTTCTAGGGTTTTACTCGTAATTTTAGATTTTAAGCATTCGCATGAGGCAACCGAGAGAACTCGCATTAAACTCCATCTATAAACCTAAAATCTGAAAGGGAAAGATAAACATTAAATCATGCATGCAGAAATGACTCCTTCTTTCTCATCAATGAGATGCCAACTCTCTGTATTTCTGTATTAAAATGGTATGTCAATTACAATTACGGAATGTTCCAGGTTTAAATATTCCAGAACAAATGAAGGAAATTGCTCCAAGTGCAGGTCCAGAATGGCATGCAGCCCTTGTCTCTGCAACTCTGCTAGCAACAATTTCCAACCCTTCTTTCAATCTGCGCTTCTAATTTTATACTATCTGGCACGGCTCTTCGGTTCACCTGCGTCGCTTCGTTTCACCTTCCAGAATGCGTCTTTTCAAATTCCCTGCCTTTTCGATGCTTTTAATTCATGCTCGATGTCGAAATGTTTGAAATCTTTCGTTGCATGTAACGCTTCTGCAACTCTGACACCTGTATGCCACGTGTCTCATGCTTTCTGCGCCTTCTGTAATGGTCCCATGGAAATCGTGACATTTTCATGCATGCAGCTTGTTCCTCTGTTAACACAGCGAAAATGAAACAGGTCGCGATATCACGACGTTTTTTGGCCAACAGCCTTCTTGCCTTCTTGCCCAACGAAAATGAGACATGTCACAAAAACACGACATGTCACGAAATCGCGACATGTCACGAAAACGTGACATGTCATGAAATCGCGACGCTTTTCTCGTTTCGTACACTCTCGGCCATAACCTGTCGCGAAATCGCTATGCTTCTCGCTTCTTGCTCTTTCGTAGCTTTCTGTCGTGAAATCATGACACTTTTTTATTTCGTGCACCTTTGCTCGCATTTGTCGTGATTTCGTGACATTTTCTCACTTCATACCATCAGCCAGCTTTTCGTCGTGAAATCACGATGCCTTTTCGTTCTGTACTGCTTTGCTGCTTTCTGTCGTGATTTCGCGACCATTTTCGTGTTTCATGCCTTCCTGTCGATTCTGTCATGATTTCATGACCATTTTGCACTTCATGCCCCGCTTGTCGCTTCCTGTCACGATTTCGCGACGTTTTTCACTCGACGCTGCTTTGGCTGCAACCTGTCACGATTTCACGACGTTTTTCATTTTGTGCCCTTTCGTTCATTTCTGTCACGATTTCATGACCATTTTGCCCTTCATGCACCTTTGGTAATTTTTGTCATGATTTCGTGATGCCTTTCCAATTTGTGCCCCGCTTGCCGCTTCCTGTCACGATTTCACGATGCTTTTGTGCTTCGGACCCTTTCACTCGATTTTGTCGTGATTTCGTGACACTTCTTACACTTCATGCCTTTTACCTGCAACCTATCACGATTTCTTGACGTTTTTCACTCAGCGCTGCTTTGGCTGCAACCTGTCATGATTTCGCGATGTTTTTTCATCCGTACTGCTTTAGCTGCAACCTGTCGCGATTTCGCGACATTTTTCACTCGATGCTGCTTTGACTGGTTTGACCCACGATTTTGCGACATGTCACGATTTCGCTACGCCTTTCTGCTTCTCCTTTCTCTCTCCTCTTTCGGCCGCGACGGAGCTACATGTCACGATTTCGTGACACTTTTTCATTTTGCCTTTCTCTCTCCTCTTTCGGTCGCGACGGAGCAACATGTCACGATTTCGTGACACTTTTTCATTTTTTTTTCTTTTGGCCGTGACGGAGCAACATGTCGCGATTTCGTGACACTTTCTACACTTGTGCATTTTTGCCCCTTTTTCTTGAATTTTAGCATCTGGGTCACTGAGATTCCTTTTGAAAGCATGCAAAAAAGATGGGTCCCCAATTTTGGGGTGTGTTGTGGATCAACCACAACACCTTGTTATATGAGTCTGTGCCTAGGGTAGTCAACCCCAGAGCCAATGTTAAGTGGTCCCCACCTCCTACGGGTTGGTTTAAGCTTAATTTTTATGGAGTGGCTAAGGATAATCCTAGCAGAGTAGGTGATGATGGCATTATGCGAGATCATAATGGGAATATGATGCTTGTAGTTTATAAATATTTGGGAACAAGGACAAACAATGAATCTGAAGCTAGAGCTATGTGGAGAGGTCTTCAAATGACTCAAGACTTAGAAGGTAATTTGATCATAGAAGGAGACTCTATGCATGTTATATATCTCCTCAATAATTGGAAAACACCTCCTTGGAGGATTAAAACAATTGTTGAAGAGGCTAGATCCTTTTCCAGGGAAGACATGATAGAAAATCCCAACATGTCTTTCGAGAAGCTAACAAATTGCTGATAAGCTGGCCAATTTGGGTGTCGATGGTGACGAACTTTTCAAATGGGAACACGGTGTCCCGAGTGAAGTAGAGGATCTTATTCAACAAGAATGCCAAGAATGATAGTCGAATTTACCAATAGGGAAGGCACTATAAGTTCGAAGGCTAGGAGTATTCCCTCCTCTTTTTTGAAATGGACTCACAATAAAAATTATCCGAACTATTAGTCTTCATGGATGCTGCTTGGAAATACCACAAAGACTAATGGGGACAGTCACATGTCAGATAACATGGCTCCTAGTCATCTTAGTAATTTGAGGTTGGTTGATAATCACAAGGTAGGAAATAAATGGTAATATAAGACTTCAAACCAAAGCCACGTGGACCACCAGATAGCCATCGCCATAAATCTATCCAGCAGGTTCACTTCTCCAAGGCTGATTGGCCAAGATGGGATGTGGTCCCAAAGCATGTCATATACGGAAGAAATAAATTACCAAAGAATTATTAAGAGTAACTGTCAATACAGAGCTTGTGGGAGTTTTTTTTAATACTCTGTTATGTGTGTCTATAGCTTTTTGTTTCTCCACTATTTCAAGGAAGGGATCCGTGTCTATTTCTTTTTTTGTAATTATGATGCAGATGTGTTTTCTTGGGGTATACCCAAAATGTTGTATGGGAAGTTTCTTTTTGATAACAGGCTATGTGCCTTACCGGATGTAATGGCTTTTACGACATGTAGATTTTACATATATAGGATCATTAGTAAGGACATGTTCATCAATAGCCCTGGGTTGATTTTTGTAAAAGGTTTTGGGTCAACCTGTAAAACCTAATATTAATGCTATAGTATCTTATCTACAAAAAAAAATATACTTGCAACAGTTCCACCTAAGAATCATATAATAAGGTAGTATAAATTTGGTTATTTATGGCTTGAATTAAGATCTTCTTGGAGCATTCATTCCTTGCTCAACTTAAGCATCTTGTTGCCTACCAAGTGAGATATTCAATGATATATTCTTAAGGTATCCTACATAGGACAAATAACTTTATGCCATGTCCCCAACATGTTGTTAGTGAAAACATTATATTTTGAGCAATGAGAGAATCATACATATTGATTATAAACCCTTGCAATTCCTGTAGATAGAAAGCAAAGTCTAAAATGAATATCATCAAAAGAGGTCAATATATTTGTAACAATTCCACCTAAGCATCAAATGTAAGAAGGTAGTAAAATCTGGTTGTTGATAGCTTGAATTAATATCTTCTTGGAGTGTTCATTCCTTGCTCAACTTAAGCATCTTGCTGCCTACCAAATGAGATATTCAATGATATATTTTGAAGGTATCATGCATAGAAAAAAGAACTCTATGCCATGTTCCCATCATGTTGTTAATGAAAACATTATATTTTGAGCAATGAGAGAATCATACATATTGATTATAGACCCTTGCAATTCCTATAGATAAAAAGTAAAGTCTAAAATGAATGTCATCAAAAGAGGTCAATATACCTACAATTATTCCACCTAAGCACCAAATAAAAGAAGGTAGTACAAATTTGCTTTTTGATTAATATCTTCTTGGAGCATTCATTCCTTGCTCAACTTAAGCATCTTGTTGCCTATCAATTCAATGGTATATTTTGAAGGTATCATGCATAGGAAAAATAACTCTATGCAATATCCCCAACATGTTAGTAAAAATATTATATTTTGAGTAATGAGAGAATCATACATATTTATTATAGACCCTTGCAATTCTTGTAGATAGAAAGAAAATTCTAAAATGAATGTCATCAAAAGAGGTCAATATACCTACAACAATTCCTCGTAAGCATAAAATATAAGAAGGTAGTACAAATGTGGTTGTTGATGGATTGAATTAAGATCTTCTTGGAGGTACATTCCTTGCTCAAATTAAGCATCTTGTTGCCTACCAAGTGATATATTCAATGATATATTCTAAAGGTATCCTGCATAGGACAAAGAACTCCATGCCATGTCCCAAGAATGTTGTTAGTGAAAACATTATATTTTGAGCAATGAGAAAATCATACATATTGATTATAGACCCTTGCAATTCTTGTAGATAGAAAGTAAATTCTAAAATGAATGTCATAAAAAATCTCAATATACCTACAACAATTGCACCTAAGCACCAAATATAAGAAGGTAGTACAAATCTAGTTGTTAATGGCTTGAATTAAGATCTTCTTGGAGACAAATTCCTTACTCAACTTAAGCATCTTGTTGTCTACCAGATGAGATATTCAATAATATATCTTGAAGGTATCCTGCATAGGACAAAGAACTCCATGTCATGTCCAAAGCATGTTGTTAGTGAAAACATTATATTTTGAGCAATGAGAGAATAATACATTCTAATTATAGACCCTTGAAATTCCTATAGATAGAAAGTAAAGTCTAAAATTAATATCATCAAAAGAGCTCAATATACCTACAACAGTTCCACCTAAGAATCAAATATAAGAAGGTAGTACAAATCTGGTTGTTGATGGCTTGAATTAATATCTTCTTGGAGTGTTCATTCCTTGATAAACTTAAGCATCTTTTTGCCTACCAAGTGAGATATTCAATGATATATTTTGAAGGTATCTTACATAGGACAAAGAACTCCATGTCATGTCCCCAACATGTTATTAGTGAAAACACTATATTTTAAGTAATGAGAGAGTCATACATATTGATTATAGTCCCTTGCAATTCCTGTAGATAGAAAGCAAATTCTAAAATGAATGTCATCAAAAAAGCTCAATATACCTACAACAATTCCACCTAAGCATCAAATATAATAAGGTAGTACAAATCTGGTTGTTGATGGCTTGAATTAAGATCTTCTTGGAGGTACATTACTTGCTCAACTTAAGCATATTGCTTCCTACCAAGTGAGATATACAATGATATATTATGAAGGTATCCTACATAGTATAAAGAACTCCATGCCATATCCCCAACATGTTGTTAGTGAAAACATTATATTTTGAGCAATAAGAGAATCATACATGTTGATTATAGACCCTTGTAATTCTTGTAGATAAAAAATAAATTCCATAATGAATGTCATAAAAAAAGCTCAATATACCTACAACAGTTCCACCTAAGCATCAAATATAAGAAGGTAGTATAAATCTGGTTGTCGGTGGCTTGAATTAAGATCTTCTTGGAGGTACATTCCTTGCTCAACTTAAGCATAGTGTTGCCTACCAATTGGGATATTCAATTATATATTTTTAAGGTATTCTACATAGGACAAAGAACTCCACGTCATGTACCAAGCATGTTTTCCAGTTGGGGTCTGAACCCCATGAATGTACATATCACCCTCTCCTTTCCATATTTTTAATACCTTCTTGAAGATATATTGTGAGCAATGATAGAATTATACATATTAATTATAGACCCTTGCAATTCTTGTAGATAGAAAGCAAAGTCTAAAATAAATGTCATCAAAAGAGCTCAATATACCTGCAACAGTTCCACCTAAGCATCAAATATAAGAAGGTAGTACAAATCTGGTTGTTGATGGCTTGAATTAATATCTTGGAGGTACATTCTTTGATCAACCTAAGCATCTTGTTGCCTATAAAGTGAGATATTAAATGATATATTTTGAAGGTATCCTGCATAGGACAAAGAACTCCATACCATGTACCAAGCATGTTGTTAGTGAAAAAATTATATTTTGAGCAATGAGAGAATCATACATATTGATTATAGACCCTTGCAATTCCTATAGATAGAAAGCAAATTCTAAAATGAATGTCATCAAAAGAGCTCAATATACCTACAACAGTTCCACCTAAGCATCAAATATAAGAAGGTAGTACAAATATGGTTGTTGATGGCTTGAATTAAGATCTTCTTGGAGGTACATTCCTTGCTCAACTTAAGCATCTTATTGCCTACCAAGTGAGATATTCAATGATATATTCTGAAGGTATCTTGCATAGGACAAAGAACTCCATGCCATATCCCAAGCATGTTGTTAGTGAAAATATTATATTTTGAGCAATGAGAGAATCATACATATTGATTATAGACCCTTGCAATTCCTGTAGATAGAAAGCAAAGTCTAAAATGAATATCATAAAAAGAGCTCAATATACCTACAATAGTTCCACCTAAGCATCAAATATAAGAAGGTAGTACAAATCTGGTTGTTGATGGCTTGAATTAAGATCTTCTTGGAGGTACATTCCTTGCTCAACTTAAGCATCTTGTTGCCTACCAAGTGAGATATTCAATGATATATTTTGAAGGTATCCTGCATAGGACAAAGAACTCCATGCCATGTCCCAAGCATGTTGTTAGTGAAAACATTATATTTTGAGCAATGAGAGAATCATACATATTGATTATAGACCCTTGCAATTCCTATAGATAGAAAGCAAAGTCTAAAATGAATATCATCAAAAGAGGTCAATATACCTACAATAGTTCCACCTAAGCATCAAATATAAGAAGGTAGTACAAATATGGTTGTTGATGGCTTGAATTAAGATCTTCTTGGAGCATTCATTCCTTGCTCAACTTAAGCATCTTGTTGCCTACCAAGTGAGATATTCAATGATATATTTTGAAGGTATCCTGCATAGGACAAAGAACTCCATGCCATGTCCCAAGCATGTTGTTAGTGAAAACATTATATTTTGAGCAATTAGAGAATCATACATATTGATTATAGACCCTTGCAATTCCTGTAGATAGAAAGCAAATTCTAAAATGAATGTCATCAAAAGAGATCAATATACCTGCAATAGTTCCACCTAAGCATCAAATATAAGAAGTAGTACAAATCTGGTTGTTGATGGCTTGAATTAAGATCTTCTTGGAGCATTCATTCCTTGCTCAACTTAAGCATCTTGTTGCCTACCAAGTGAGATATTCAATGATATATTCTGAAGGTATCCTGCATAGGACAAAGAACTCCATGCCATGTCCCAAGCATGTTGTTAGTGAAAACATTATATTTTGAGCAATGAGAGAATCATACATATTGATTATAGACCCTTGCAATTCCTGTAGATAGAAAGCAAAGTCTAAAATGAATGTCATCAAAAGAGGTCAATATACCTGCAATAGTTCCACCTAAGCATCAAATATAAGAAGGTAGTACAAATCTGGTTGTTGATGGCTTGAATTAAGATCTTCTTGGAGCGTTCATTATCATTTTTTACTCTTGTGTCCATTTGAGTTCCACTTGTCAGTGATTATACAAGAGCAGCCTTATCTTCACAAATGCATGCCAGACACTACTCATAATGAAACAAACAATTAACTACCATCTGCATGAAACTTGCACTTGAATACGATTATACCAGTTGAGGGTATTCATGTGTCCATGTAGTTTCAATAGGAAGTTTGTAAGAGGCTTTGGATGGCTTGCAACCCCTCTTATTGATCTTAAAAAAATATCAAATTCATTAGATAGAGGTAATGGAGGTTACATTGAACTCATGAAAAAATAATAATATCCAACTCAGTTTTAACACTTGTAGATTCTTTTTCCCTCTTCTTTGTGGTTCAATACGATCCTTCAAGTACAAGCATAAGGGCATTTCTTATGCAAAATGGGAAACCTATTCCTTTTAGAAGCAGAAAGTGGACAAGTAAAGAACTTGAGCTTGTATAATAAGGAAAATTTGGTTTAAATGCATGCAATCTACAACTACCAAGGCTACCATCAAAATATTGATAAATTGGATCTTGAAGCTTAGCATTACACATAGTTTATTTTGAATAATATATGGAATATTTTCTCTTAGATTGTTGGATGAAAACCAAGTTATTATTTATGAACAACAATGATCTATTGCACCTCTTACATGTACAAAAGCAAGAAATAAATAAATTATATTATGTCCAAGAGTGACCAAAGGAGGTAAATGAAATTCAAAGACCACATCCGATTAGAATATTTAAGTACTAGGGCAAAAAGAACCCAAGGAGCTCAAGAAGTGACTAAGAGATAAAACAATAAACCATTGTAAATATAACACAAGTGGCAAATCCAAAGTGGATACAAAATAGTAAAAAAAACATAGGGACTAAAAAGAGGGGGAAAGATAAAAAAAAAGAAAAGTATGAATATATATATAAATGGAAAATTCTTATTTCAAGTGCAATTCTTATTTATAGATATAGGTGAATGGACAACCTGAGCCCTCCATATAATGGGTAGATGTCTAAACATCCCTACCCACCCCAACCATCAGAGATGAGGTGAGAGGGTATCCTGACTGGCCAACCTCATGCTCAGGATACCTACTCACCTCACTCCTAGCTTGGCTACCCATTATTTGTAAACAATATTTGATTTAGGCTAGGCAATGAAGGAGCCCACAACATCCTTCATTGTGTCCATCTCATTATTCCTTCTAAACAAGATTGTTTCCTCTTTATGGGTGATATGCACATTGACTTTCCAATAACCTTCACCCAAATATTGACCATGTATAAGGTCTTCAGGGTTAGTATTGATCATCGTGCCTTCGACCACTACGTTATCATTATGGATCTGAGTCAAGTAGCATTCCCTTCTCTCAGTTTGAGTGATCGATATCATTTTCAATCCCTACATGGAAAATCAATAGCCCAGATAAATTCATTGCATAGCATACAATACAAACTAAGTCAACCATTTTATATTTGAAATAATAGTCATACCATTGATGACTCTGGCCTAGAAGGTATTGAGCAGTTGCTTGTGCCTTGATCACCACCACCAATGTTGTGTCCAATTGTAGGGGTAGCATGTAGTGATGTTGCCTATGGAATTATATGCAAGGGATCATTACAACTTTAGGGGTGCAACATGTAAATATTTCAAATATGAAATCATGAAAAAACTGACACACCTCTATCTATGCAAGTCATGTCAAAATCTCTTCAATATTTTTATCTTTCTCTGCAAGCTTCTCTTCCATATTTTTTTCATTCTCTGCAAGCTTCTCTTCCCACTTTTGCTCTTTCTCTACCGTATGCTCTTGCATCTAGTGCAACTTCTGTATGTAACCCTCACCAACAAATAGAGTAGTTGGTGATACTCCTTTGCCGACACCCCAAACCCGACCCAATATTTTGGGTCCTAAAACCTTGGTGAGGGCATCATCCTTAATAGATTGATTTACGAAGCTCATAGATGATATTTCATCATCCAATTTTTTTAGCAACATCACATGCATAGTTAACTAGTAACATGTTAAAAAAATAATCGATATAACAATGGTTTGAAGTTCAACGTATTGCTATTTCCAAGGGAATGTCACTTACGATTGTCTCCACAACTTCTGGTGAAATAGGAGCCCCATCCTTCTTTGTATGAGCTACCATCCACACAGTTGCCCTTGGTAGTGGAGTTTTCACATTTGGTTGGCTCTTCCTCTGCAAGATATATAGTTGGAGAGACATGGGGATAAGTCATATGACAAAATAATATAGCTATGTTTATCACATATAATGGATGAGTATGATAGAATACCATTTCATGCTCTAGTCGAGCATATCCTATTCGACTACAAGTGTGCATGATGGATTGGTGAGATCTATTTTGTTTGTTCCTTTGCCTCACCACCTACAATGCAATGAAGAAACCAATATATAAATTCATTAGGGAGAGCAAGGTCAAAAAAATTCACATGAACATAACAATGATATGAACTACCATAGCAGATTGGCTGGTACTTGCCTTAAAGTCAATGCTACTCCTACCATTCACAAAGGCTTCCCAATATTTTTGTGATACATGAGGTGGGGGATTAGCAATTCTATCTTCATCATTATCATACTTATCATAGTGGTTTTTCACAAGTCGATGCTTATGTTCATGCCATTGCTTGTCCATGGTCGTGAAGACCCATTTCTTCATTGTGTCCAAAATGATATATTTTTGCTGCATCAAACCAGTATCTTATTAGATGCAACATTTATATAAGTATTCAAAAATGGATACTATGAACTGCATTGGCTAGAAAGTTACCGTAATGAGTGTCCATAACTAGTTTTTAACTTCCACTAGGACTGCTCTCTAGTCTGTATGGGTGATAGGGATAATCTCCCTCACAATCACCCCCAAGTAAGATGTAAACTTAATAGAATTTTTTCCTACGGGCTATCCATTTAGATTGCAAATGATCTCCACCTTATCTATGCTGCTTGACTCTGTTGCACATCTTGTTGGACCTCTCTTTCTATGATATTTAGTGTTTGAAGTGTGTGATGACCTAGCATCAACACCTATAATGTCGACACCATCCAAACATCATTATGCCATATAGTATGACAACAACGAGTAACCCAACATCATGAGCAAATTTCTTGTGCGGTCTATGTACCTTCTTCATTAGCCAAAGCATTGTCAACCTCATTTTGAGTATTCTCACCATCAAATTCATTTATGTTATGGGTCACCTCCTTATCTTCCTCGTTAATAGAACTCCGTAGCTGGTATCCTCCACCAGTTGCTACAATACACCATAGTCAATGATAAAACCATGATCAATTCTAATATGCCTAGGTCAACCACTATTGAACAACACTATCAAATTTCAAGTACTTACTAGCGTGCGAGGCATGTGTCACTGACTCCTAATTTATTGTGATAGCCTCAGGTACCCATGGTGTCTTTCTTGGTATTTTTTTGTTCATATTGACTATGTTTGTTCTAAAACCAGTTCTTTTATTTCAACTGACTCTTCTAAGATAAAAAGTAGAAGAAGTTACTACAAAACAAAAGGAAGAACCCTTAGCTAAACAAAAACTAGAAGAGTCAGTTGAAAGAAAAGAATTGGTTTCAAAACAAAAGAAAGAGACATGGTTAAATTTATCTCCATTAGCATTAGTTGTTGTTACATCAATACAAGATATGGAGAAGATATAATAAGAACATATGTTTATCAAGAAAATATTATCATAAATTAAATATAATCGTTAATATGATTGGGTTGCTATACTCATTCTTACTTGATTATGTTATTTTCACTTTGCATTTTATTCAATACATGCAGAAACAAAACACTCTTGGATTCTAAAATGCAATGGTCAGGCCTGGTTAAATTCAAGCTTGGTCACTTGTTTGATTCTTGTGGGGTAGGGTAGGTGTGTCCCTCCAGGGGGTCTCAAACTAGAGCATTTAACCTACCTTCATAAGGCAAAACCCCTCAAGAGGAAAACCATATTTGCAAAACCAAGAACTAACTCGCATGAACTACATGGTGAAACCCCTAGATAGATCCACCCACAAAAACCTTGGGAAATAGAATTTGCAAAAGTATTAAGTAGAGAATGAAACAAACTTCGTTTCCACTTGCAAGTTATATGATGATATAACTAACAAATAAATAGATATTTGTAGTTACAGACTATTGTATGAAACCTTGAATAAAAAAATCAACACAATCAAACAAAGCTTGGAAATTTTATTTCAGAATTAGAATGATAGGAGAGATCATCTAAACAAGTAGGGGAGAAGACAAGTATTGTATCATCTCTAGAGATCTAACACTAAAAGTATTTTGTAGACATGAAAGCAAACCATCAAAAGTAACCAATATAGCCTTTAAAAAAAATAGAGAGGAATAAGGAGATATAAACATAAAAGAAAAAGTAAAATCAATAGTAGTCATTGAAAGGAAAATAATAATAAAAACCAAATATTTGGTATTATAAGAATATCAACAAACCTAAACTAGAGCATTTAACCTACCTTCATAAGGCAAAACCCCTCAAGAAGAAAACCATATTTGCAAAACCAAGAACTAACTCGCATGAACTACATGGTGAAACCCCTAGATAGATCCACCCACAAAAACCTTGGAAAATAGAATTTGCAAAAGTATTAAGTAGAGAATGAAACAAACTTTGTTTCCACTTGCAAGTTATATGATGATATAACTAACAAATAAATAGATATTTGCAGTTATAGACTATTGTATGAAACCTTGAATAAAATAATCAACACAATCAAACAAAGCTTGGAAATTTTATTTTAGAACTAGAATGATAGGAGAGATCATCTAAACAAGTAGGGGAGAAGACAAGTATTGTATCATCTCTAGAGATCTAACACTAAAAGAATTTTGTAGACATGAAAGCAAACCATCAAAAGTAACCAATATAGCCTTTAAAACAACAATAGAGATGCAAGTAGAATATCTGGTGTTATAAGAATCATCAAAGCAAAAGTAAAATCAATAGTAGTCATTGAAAGGACAATAATAATAAAAACCAAATATTTGGTATTATAAGAATATCAACAAACCTAAACTAGAGCATTTAACCTGCCTTCATAAGGCAAAACCCTCAAGAAGAAAACCATATTTGCAAAACCAAGAACTAACTCACATGAACTACATGGTGAAACCCCTAGACAGATCCACCCACAAAAACCTTGGGAAATAGAATTTGCAAAAGTATTAAGTAGAGAATGAAACAAACTTCATTTCCACTTGCAAGTTATATGATGATATAACTAACAAATAAATAGATATTTGTAGTTATAGACTATTGTATGAAACCTTGAATAAAAAAATCAACACAATCAAACAAAGCTTGGAAATTTTATTTCAGAACTGGAATGATAGGAGAGATCATCTAAACAAGTAGGGGAGAAGACAAGTATTGTATCATCTCTAGAGATCTAACACTAAAAGGATTTTGTAGACATGAAAGCAAACCATCAAAAGTAACCAATATAGCCTTTAAAACAACAATAGAGATGCAAGTAGAATATCTTGTGTTATAAGAATCATCAAAGTAAAAGTAAAATCAATAGTAGTCATTGAAAGGACAATAATAATAAAAACCAAATATTTGGTATTATAAGAATATCAACAAACCTAAACTAGAGCATTTAACCTGCCTTCATAAGGCAAAACCCCTCAAGAAGAAAACCATATTTGCAAAACCAAGAACTAACTCGCATGAACTACATGGTGAAACCCCTAGATAGATCCACCCACAAAAACCTTGGAAAATAGAATTTGCAAAAGTATTAAGTAGAGAATGAAATAAAATTTGTTTCCACTTGCAAGTTATATGATGATATAACTAACAAATAAATAGATATTTGTAGTTACAGACTATTGTATGAAACCTTGAATAAAATAATCAACACAATCAAACAAAGCTTGGAAATTTTATTTCAGAACTGGAATGATAGGAGAGATCATCTAAACAAGTAGGGGAGAAGAGCCAATAGTTAAAAACCCTATGGTAGCACATGTGCCAAGATCATATAATGCCATTTTAGCTCATGAAAATTTATGAGCAACATGTTTATCACATTGTCATATTATATATTTCATTTCAGCATTGTCAAATCATGATAGATGCCTTTCTAAATAGATATTTTCAAAGGTGTCAACATTATATATAAAATATGGTTGGACCATTTCTTAACAAGTGTATTCTCCACTCATGCAATGTACATAGAGAGATGTATAACTCAGCGTAGGTGCTTTGTTGGAACTCAAAACCTTGCCAATGTTTCTTTTTTTTTTGTAGTAAAAAAGTTTCCAGGAACTCAAAACATTCAAAGTTTATTATTTCTCAGGAAATCCTTGTTTATGTGGGTTTCCACTCAATGTCAAATGTGGAAGAAAGAACACCAAACGAAGCTCTAAAATGAAAATAGAAGGAAGCCATTGTGGGTTTTCATATTGGTATTAATAAAACTAAAAATCGAAGGAAGACCAAATGAAGCTCTAAAATGAAAACAGAAGGAAGCCACTGTGGGTTTTCATATTGGTATTAATAAAACTGAAAATCGAAGGAAGACCAAATGAAGCTCTAAAATGAAAATAGAAGGAAGCCACTATGGGTTTTCATATTGGTATTAATAAAACTAAAAATCGAAGGAAGACCAAATGAAGCTCTAAAATGAAAATAGAAGGAAGCCATTATGGGTTTTCATATTGGTATTAATAAAACTGAAAATAGAAGGAAGACCAAATAAAGCTCTAAATGAAAACAGAAAGGAATCCAAATGTGGGTTTTCATATTGGTATTAATAAAACTAAAAATCGAAGGAAGACCAAATGAAGCTCTAAATAAAAATAGAAAGAACACCCAAATACGAAATCTGGTTAGGGTTTTCATATTGGTATTAATAAAACTAAAAACCGAGAGAAGACCCAACGAAGCTCTAAATGAAAATAGAGAGAACACCCAAATACATATACATAGTAATCAAAAAATATATTCAAATATCTACTTGTCACAACATAAGTTTTTTAAGATCAAATGGTATAAGCTCAATTCTTATATTCAAGTTTAAATTTTGTGTACCAAAATATACAAGTTTATATTCAAAGCTCAAAGCCCTAGCTCTACCTCCATCACATGCTACAAAAATTCTCAAAGCCCTAGCTCTACCTCCATCGCACGCTACCAAAATGCTCAAAGCCCTAGCTCTACCTCCATTGCATGCTACCAAAATGCTCAAAGCCCTAGCTTTGCTATTTTAAAATAGAGAGGTGGGCCAGTCCAAGATTTGACATATTCTACAACTCAAGCCCTTAATAGAGAAAAGAGGCTTTTAATCTTGAGGGAGTCTCAAAGATGAACCTCTCTATCCTTATTTAAGCCCTAGAGCAACTCTCCACTTCCTTGGGTAGAGATAGGGTTTGGGAGGGAACTGAGAATATTTTGACCAAGACCCTTAAAATAGAGAGGGTGTTCAACTGGCATGGTGAAGAGATGATAAAGCAACTGAATGGGTAGGGGAGTTGATCAAAGGAACCAGGCAATAGTTGTTAGGAAGAAACTAGTAGTCTTCTCTGGTCCTCATTCTGTCGTGCGCTACAAAATGCTACTCAAAGCCTTAGATTTACCTCCATCGTGTGTTGTGAAAATACTGCTCAAGCCCTAGCTCTACCTCCATCGTGCACTATGAAATGCTCAAAGTGCTGAAATGCAACTTGGGATTTTCTCGTTGTCTTCATAATTTTTTTTTATTGAGACTCTAATATTACGGTTATAAACTATCCTCTTAGGGTTGCCTAAGCTGCCCTCTTAGACCTAAGAGGGTGATTTATAACCGCCCTCTTAGATCACTAGAATATGGCGGTTTAAAACCACCCTCTTAGGGTGACCCTAAGATGGTGGTTAACCTTAAGAGGGTGGGTTTTAACCGCCCCCTTAGTATCTATTAAGGCAATTTTTTACCATAAAAAAAACCACCTTACTTTAGTCGTTGTTAAAGCTCTTTTTTGGTGTAGTGTCAATTTAACCTAGGAAGAACATTTGATGATCATGTTGCAAGGAACAAGAGACCTTACTAGTTCAATTATCATGATTATGAAAATTGAATATAACATCCAACATTCTACTTCTTATTGTAAAGTTTTTATATTTACATTTTTTAATTTCTACTTTAAAAAAGAACAATTGAATACCCCAAGATATTGCTTGCATTTATTCATGATAGATTTGGTTTATCTCAAACCACTTTTGGTTGTACCTAAATAAAAATATTAATCAAGGAATATGTGAAGATAAAGATGGATTTTTTTTTTTTTGGTAATTAAGGTACAAAATCATTACAACCGGGTTTTACAGGTTGACCCAAAACCTTTTACAAAATTAGCACAATGCTGAAATGGAACAAAACCTCAATAGGGACAGTCTGTCCTTTGCAATTAGCCCCCTACTGAGGCCACACTGCCAAAAAGGAGCATCGTCCCTTACACAAGATTACAAACACCTTAGAACACAAGCAATGGCCCAACGCATTGCTCTCTTGCTACCCCAGCCGTGAAAATGCAACCTGTCATGGAATCGCGATGTCTTGAAGTCTTCTCCTTCACTTGCTCTGAAGAGTCGTGAAACGGTAACATGTCACGAAAATGAGACATGTCACGAAATCACGGCAGTCATCTCCCAATTTGCACTCTTTCTGCTTCCAACCACAAAAATGCGACATGTCACGAAATCGTGACATCCTTAAGTCATTTCCATATTTTACTTTGGAAATTCGCAAAAATGCGATCTATCGTGAAAAAGATGCATGTCACGAAACCGTTCTGCCTTCGTTCTGCTCCTTTGTCATTGTATGTCGTGAAAATGCGACATGTCGCGCCCATGAGACATGTTACGAAATCATGACATTCGTCTCCTATTCTGCACGCCTACAGCTTCCATCTGCAATTGTGAGACATGTCACGAAATCATGACGCCCTTATGTCGATGGATTTTTAATCCTTATTGATATATTCTTTCATTGAACATGAATGAATGATACTTTGATTTCTCAATGGAGTTGATAATTTAAATTATAAATGATCATAAATTAGAAATTTTTATGTCTATAATATTTCAAATAAAGTGATCAGGCCATCATGAAAGTGTTGAGTCGTCTAATGTAGGTTCATTACTAACTTATGGACATGATTTAGTTATCATTAAACTTGTCGACAAGATGGTGGATAGTCTATCATGTTGAGGGCTATTTAACATAGTGTGAGCTATCTATCACATTGAAATCCATCCACCATAGATTTCCATAGAGTGTGAGTCGATATCAAATGAATTTTCATTAAAATGGTTATCTTGTGGATGTTCCATATAATAAATGCTAACAACCTAAGGTCGCATCTAACAAAAAATAGGGTCGTCTAAAGTAGGGAATTGTTAACATGAAATAAAATTTATTATCTAGTGCATAAAATCAATCATCTAACAAGATCATAAATGTGTTTCAACATATAGGAAATGTTTATGAACATTAAAAAAGGTGCTAGGGTGATATTTGAAATATTTGAATGTATTTAGTGACATGGTCAAAAGTTTATGATGCATTTTGAGACATCAAGCATCACACAAACATTCTTTGAGATATTGAGATATTGAATGTGCAGTCTAGATAACAAACATACGGTATTGACATAAAGGGGAGACCTCTGATGTCATGTTATAAAATATTATCCAAGGCAATTATTGAGAGAGTTTCGATTTCTCATTCCTTTTGTTGATTCAAAAAAATACTGAAATATCCCAAAGTTATTATATGTAGTGAAAAATAAGAGAGTGATACATTGTTCTTTGAGTTGTGCATATAATTTATTTTAGAGCATCATCAAATATTGAATATCATGCTAAAATCTGAAACAAATTCATTCAATCAAAAAAATCAACCATTAAAATGTATTTTGTGTTCTTTTCATAACCCTAAAACTAAAATGACATGAACTATAATATATTCATTTTAATGGTGGATATTTCATCAAATTGTTCAAATTAACATAACTTTTTTGAGGTAAATAAAATACTTTACCCCACGTACTTTGTGGGTTAGTTCATTTTAAAGTTTTTATAACATTATACTTTGTAAATTTGTTAAAGCAACTTGTGGAGCATGTGGGATATTTTAAAAAAGGGTAAAATAGATTTTCATCTTCATGAGGCCATAGGACATATAATATGGATATTGTGTTACCCAATATATGGTCATCCCAAACCATACTCTGATTACTAAAGCATTGTTTACAATCCTACCCCCATAGGATTTGAATCTTGGACATCTATTTAGAGAAGGAACCATCTCTTTTAAATAAGTCTTCATTTATCCCACATGTAATGTGCAAAGGATTATTTGGTATTTAAATGTCATAGAGGTGTGATATAAATTGAAATTGAACTAATGAGTATTTTTAAGGTTTTAAGACCATTTATTTTGTGCTTGGAAATGCATTATATTATTTTAATCGCTTATGGACAGGAAAATTTACTGGCACATATAGATAAGACAAACAAATTTGATGAATTTCATGGGTAAGACTTTAATACATGGTAAGGCAAGCTCCAATTAATATTATCAAAAAATTCTATGAAATGTCATGGATGGAAATACACCAAAGTCATAGAATGTCAATGAAGTAGAAAAGTAGACTTTGGACTTGGACTCTTTAACGCTTATCTACAACACATAGATCTCTCAAAGACTATAAAATAAGTGTAGGATGGACCAAGTGCTTTGTTTAGGTCATAAATATCAAGTGCAAAGATAGCTGTAAAGCAAAAAAAAATAAGATGACAATATTATTCGATACATAAATAAGTTTTTCTCTCTATTGAATTAGATTGTTGGAAATAATGCCAAAGTAGCAAATGATGATGCAATTTTTTTTGTTAAATAGCATACCTATTGGTTATGCTAATATTGCATTTATATTAAAAAAAATTGATCTCAGTTTGAAATGCATAGTTTCTTC